>WOFF01000001.1:3817516-5090021 GCA_018357685.1 Trichophyton schoenleinii
TTAACTGCTTTTCTTCTTTTCTCTCTCTGTTTACCCCAAGAGACATTCTGGATATCGTTCCCGGAAGGTTGTTTTTTGACGTTAAAACAAGGCGCGAGAGTTTGAAGCCGACGGACGAAAAGGAACAATAATGAGGGAACACGTAGAAAAGAAGCACGCAAAAGAAACAGCAGAAGCCCAATCTAGGCTTTCGGCATGGACAGACTGTGTCTTCTCTTATTGTTGCTCTTGCTGATGCTGCTGTGGTATCCTATGCCTGTCTGTCTGTCCTACCGGCATATGGAGGACATTACCTGACTCAGGGGTTTCTCCATGCAGGGTCCAATTGACCACTATCAAAAGACACCCGATGTCAAAGGGGGGGAAAAGATGGATTTGACCACTCCCATGCGTCGACTCAGGCTCGAGCTCGCATCTGCTGTCCCTATTCCTTCCTTTGCTGCTGGGCTATTATGCCCTCCCTTGGAACCCCCACGGACAGTGGGCATGACATGCTCTTCCGGCTCTCGGAAAGGCCATCTCAAATGTAGGCAGTTATGCAGCATGCAGCGTTTGGCATATCATCATAAGCAGCAGCCACCACCACCACCATCACCACCACCACGTAGCGTACCAGACGTATCCAACCCAACCCAACCCCCCCAACTAGCCTACAGAGTAGCCACCAGCGAGACTAGCAGAAAGAAGGAGGTCTGCAGAGGGTGTTGGATGGGTTGCTATGTCGACTGCGTCCTTGAACAGGGAAAGGGAACACAGCATCCGAGGCACTTGGTCCTGCAGGCAGGCTGCATGATGCACTCTCGATCCCCGATCTCCCCTTAGCTGCTTGCTCCCCACACAGCCAACCCGCAAATCAGTGCTCGCATCCATCAGACCAGCAAGCAGCCAAGAGAGGAGAGGGAGTAGCTGATCTGCCCCTATAGTCACTCGGCTGTCTAGTGACCTGTGGCGCAGGCATTTGGGCGGTGCGAGCCGTGCCACCACCTGATAGATACATAGATACCCAGAGACAGCCACAGCATGTGAGAGTGCCTCCCTCCGGATAACTAACTAGCTAGTTTCATCTGGCTGGTAATCGATGCTATCTTGCTGGAGGGGCGAAGTTGGAAGCAGATAGTACAACTACGTGCGTACTATATCGACGTCTGTACACCCATCCCAGCCAGCCAACCGGCCAGTCGGCCTTCTGAACAACATGCAAAAGAAAAATTAATACCCCGAGCCCCAAACCCAAACCATAAAACGCAGGCCGATCTCATTTGATCTCAGTCTGGAGGGTGAGGAGCCAGAGATCCAGCTCCAGAGCCATGGTCCAGGACAGAACAGGGCATCACCAGCACCAGCACCAGCACCACCATTGATCACGCTGGTCTGGGTAAGGGCAGGTAAGTCAAGTACGTATCTTAGCGTGATCGGTTAACTAACTGGCGAACTGAAAATAAGGAACCAAGAAAGAGTTAAATAGAGTGATAGATAGTTAAGTGTTGGATACGATCGATGACTGGCTGTAGGTTTCGCACGGAGCCTCAAAAGGGGCAAAGGGAGCGCTCGTCCAAAGCATAACTAATTGTTGCTGCTTTGCGTCCTCGTCTGCTAACCTGGCTTATCGGATTGCCTGGCTGGATGGATGGAGAGATGAATGGCTGTGAGTTATGTACATAAGTTAGGTAGTAGAGGTTCATCCATTCGGTAGAGGACAGCGTACCGTGGTTAGGAAGAGTCCGTTGATCAATATACACGGACATAGCATACATACACAGACATAACATTCAGAGAGGGATTCGCACCCCTCCCCCTTTTTTTTTGCTTCTGCTGATGCGAGTGATATCACAACGCTGCTGCGAGATAAGAACCAGACGCCGATGCTGGAGATCAAGTCAAAGGTCGATCAAGTCTGGTCGGCGTGGTAGACATGTCGACAGGCAGGGGTAGACAGGTACTTTGGACGTGTAGAGCAGACACTCAATAGGCAAGGGTAGACGAGATGAGACGAGAGCCGTATAAGAGGCGAGAAAGAGAGGCAGATAGTAAAGGCAAAGTCATTTGATCATAGTATTTTTGTTTGATACCGTCCAGGGGTGTTAAAAGTAAGTATGCAATGCAACTAGGAACGGCAGAGAGCAGAAGCGAAGTAGTAGAAGTAGAACAGAATGTAAGTAGGTAGGTAACAGAACAAACCACATGCTCCCATATCGTGTAAAACAGAAGAGAAGTAGAAGAGCAGAAGTTGAACAAAAAAGGAACAAGACCGATTGAATTAGTTTTAGTCCTCCCATGATTTTACCACAAAGCCTACCCATCTCCCTGGTATTCCTCCCTAGATGCCGTTTTAATTTTGAAGTGTTTTTTTTTTTTTTTTTCTTGGAATTTGGAATTTGGAATTAATGCAGTGTGGCTGGATTTTGTTGCTGGTGTAAAATTTGATTAGAGCGGACGGGCGGTTCCAGGTCGAGACGGATGAAATGATGAATGAGAAAAGGGGAGGGAGGGGCCAGCCGAGCCGGCGCTCATGCTCATGCTCATGCTTATGCACCGGGGAATTTGTAAATGAACCAAAGAAAGGAAAAAAAAAGGCCGACGATGTATGGAGTACCGAGTAAAGGAAGTAGAGCAATGCGTGGGAGGAAGGTATTAACGCACGCAGCAAGAGTGAGAGCAAGACCGAGAGCAAGAGCGAGAAGAGAGAGGGGGGGAGGCGAGTCTGGGTCGTGCAGCCAATCCACGGTTTGAGATTGGTGATCGAGATAGATGAGCCGTGTAAAAAGATGTAATTGATGTAACCTCTTCCCCCTCCCCCGCTCATTGCACGTCGAATGAAAGTGAACAGAAGACAGCAAGGAAAACAAAGAGAAGCAGAAGCGGAAAAAAAAGCAAAAGAAAAAGAGCTCAAGTCTGGACGTTGTTAGCTGCTTGTCGTCTGGGCTGTCGTGAGTTGAGCCTCCCCTCAGCGATCATGGAATGTCTGGTACTGTGCACGAGCCTCGAAGGGGGGATGCTAGTGTTAGTGGAGAAGAAGGAGGGAGGACGTGCTCGTGTTTTCCGGATGTAGATAGAAGATATTGATTGAAAAAAAAAGGGGGGGGGGGGGGGGGGGGGGGGAAGGATTTTCTGGGGGGAGTAGGCTGGCTAGCTTGATGCTGGGCCTGAGAGTCGGTGCCAGTGAAAAGTGTAAAATCGAAAAAAAAACACAGAAGGTAGTGGTGAAAATCGAATCAAATCAAATATGCAAGGGTTGAGTTGTGGATGCTGCTCCGATCCATGGGTTCGATGGTCGAGGCGGCGCAGCGTAGTGTAGCCATAGCGCTGCATGAACCTTTCTTAGCGTACCAGCAAAAGGATGGTACGGAAGAGCAAGGATAAGTTATTGTTGATGCTTTGGAGAGTGAGTGGGTTGAATTGATCTAGATGCCTCCCGTCTATCGCGCAATGATAAGAGAAAATCCCATGATGCCGGGGTTCATGCCTGTGCCTACGGTGCCTGTGACTCCCGTTGTTCTAAAACCCTTGGGGGTGACCAGCGTGCCACTAGAAGAGTTAGCATTGAGGAGAGAAGCCAGGATGTATGTTGGACGTACCCCTGAGTTGCCTTGGAACACCCATAAACGCCGGACCGTCTACCGAAACTAGTAAGAATGCCAATGCCGTGTACTCCGTCTTTGTCGGCGCGGAGATGGAAGCCCATCATCATTTCACCTCGCCGTGATTCTAAGCAGTTAGATAGAGGTTCGAAGTAAATAGAAGAATGGAAAGAGAAGGCGTACCAATTGTGTATTCGTCGTCAATCATGGCCTGCCCCCTGGAGCCAAAGAGCTGGCTGCTGTTGTCTTCATAGCGGAACTCAATGCCTGCAATTGTAGTCCTAGGATCTGAGCCGGGCTTCTCCGTGGAATACACTCTTATCGTGGTGACAGGCTTGTTGGTCTCGAAGAAGACGTTCTGTTTCTGTGGAGAGCCCTGCTGCAGGCTGTCGTCTACCGGCTGGTATGGAAGGTAGTTTGCCTGTTCACTGCCGGTGACGGTGGGTAGTTTGACGCACCAGTCTTTGCCCTTGCTGGCAGTCAGGACGGAGAGGTCAGAGACGGTGAGCACGGAGAGACAGCCCGAGTAGATGCGTAGACGGATGAGCTTGGACTTTCGGGCACTGTCTGGCAGCTGGGCTCTGATCTCTGCCTCTGTGAAGCTGGCTTCCTTTGGAATGCCGCTGTTGCCGGCAGCGGCGTCGACGTACTCGATAAAGGCAGCTGGAGCGTCTGTGTTTGCCGAGGTGAAGATCTCGATGAAGGCGATGCCGGCACTGGAGGTAGCGAGCATCTTCTCGCCGTCGACGGACCAGAGCTGGATGATGTCTGAGGAAGGGCAGCTGGGGTCGTTGGGCATCTTGAAGCAAGGGTGGAAGCGGAATCTGAGGGCGTCGAGGCGGTTCCAGCGGCACTCGTCTGGCTGGAGGAGCAGACGGGCGCCCTGTTCCTTGGTGCGAGTCGAGTAGGGCTCCCAGGTCATGAAGGTCCGGTTGAAACGCAGGTAGTCTGAGCCCATGATGCCGCCGCCGCCGGAGTCATCAGAATCTGTGCAGCCAAAGAGATGGCCAACTTCGTGCAGGTGACGGCCGAGGGAGGAGCTGGCGGTCTCCCAGTTGCTGCCGCACTCGTTGTTGTGGTTGGCAACGTAGGCGGTGTCGGTGCGAGCGCAGTCTGAGAAGCAAGGGACGATCTCCTGGAGACAGGCCGGGTAGCTGTGCAGGCCGTGGGAGCCGAAGAGGGCGAGCTTGAGGTCTGCGGACTGCGAGGAGCCCAGGGCGGCATGAGCCGTGAGGGACTTGGTGTTGCTGTCCCAGTGGGTGTCGAGCAGGAGGGCGGAGACGTAGCGCTGCTCTCCGGGCCGCAGGTCAAAGTACTTGCGTACGGCGTCCATGGCGACCTTGAACAGGCCGTCCTCCGTAGAAGTAGAAGAAGAAGTAGAATTGCTCAAAGCTCTCAGTTGCTGGACGGTCTGGTCGCAGCGGATGATATGGACCTTTGCCTCGCTGCGCATGATGCTGTTCTCCGGGTCCCGTCCGCTGAGGCTGCCGGTCTGCCACTCCTCCTCGAAGTGGAAGCATCTGCGGCCAAAGTTGTGTCTGTACATCTGCTCGCCGGTGAAGGCCTGCCAGAGATAGGCGGCCATCCTGAACTTGCGGACGGCATTGTCGAGGTCGTTGGCGGCCCTCTTGCTGCTGGCGGGCGCGGAGTCGTAGTGCGCCTGGGAGTCTGAGCCGAGCAGGATGGCGAGCTGCAGCGGCGGCGAGTTGGCCAGCGGGAGGTAGTTGACGTTGATCCAGGCGGTATGGGGAGCGGCCGAGGGGGTCTGCTTGGGCGAGACGTACTCGAGGCGGATGCGATTCGGCCCCGGAACGAGGTGGACGAGGGCCTTGAAGCAAGAGGCGCGGACCGGCCAGGCGATGGCAGGAAACGAGGCGTCCTGGAGGTGGTGGACGGCGATGCTGCCGTCGAGGGCGCTCTTTTGGGGGTCGCGGTCGCCTATCGTCCCGTACAGCAGCAGCAGCTTCTGGTTGACCTACAAGCCATTAGCTTCTTCTTCTTCTTGTTCTTCTTCTTCTTTGACTGTCTATCTCACTAACCCAGGAGTTGTCGGATATCGAGAGGACTCTGGGAGCGAGCGGCGAGCTGGGAGCGATGTTCTTGGTCGAGCTGGCGGCGCTCGGGTTGACGCCCTGGGCCAGTTAGCTACACTCTCGCTATCACCACCACCAGAGACTATCAGATACGTACGAGCATGCTGTTTCGACACGACTGGGAGGAGATGGGCACAGTGCGCTGCGGCGGCGGCGGCAGCCATCCCTCGGACTTGGACTGGTACGGGAGATGGCCAGAGGAGAGCAGCGAGGGCTTGATGGACGGCGGAGGCGTGTTGCCGCTGCTGCTGTGGACGGAGGAGTCGGCGGTCGACGTCTTGGAGATGTTGAAGCTGCCGTTGCCATTGATATTGCCGTTGATATTGCCATTGGCATGACCATTTATATTGGAGCTGCCGTTGATGCCGTTTCCGTTGGAGCTGCTGCTGTTGCCATTGACGAGCGACTCGCCGGCGCTGCTGGAGGGAAGCGAAGGCGAGGGCGAGGCGTGTGTCTTTCTTCCAGCGCGCGAGGACGCCGGCTTCGAGTGAAAGCCAGCCTTGGAGCGCCGGCGAAGCTCCCTGAAGAAGCCCATCTTCTTCTCGCCAGACGCAGGGCCAGAGACAGCGCCAGAGCCAGAGCCAGAGCCAGAGCCAGCGCCAGACGCCATCGCGAGTCCTGGATGGAGTCTTTCGATGGCTGCGAGGGAGGCCTGAGAGGACGCTGAAGCTGGGAGGAAGCAGGCAGAGGCAAGGGAGGGAAGAGTCTTTCTGGTGTGAAGCCTGCAGTGCAACCAGCAGGCTGTCTTTTCTTCTTTTCTTCTTCTTCTTCTTTCTTCTATGTTATTGTTTATATATTTATATATAAGGAATAAGGGAAGAGGAGGAGGAGGACGTCTTCACTGGCCTGCGTCGACTGGCAGGCTCAACCATCGGGACTTTCACAGCAGAAACACAGGAAGATACTGAGATACAGAGAAGGGAAGAGGACAAAGATAGGAGAGATGGAGATCAGGATGGAGACAGGGGCAGCAGAGGGCAGCAAAAGGAGAAGAGCTGCTGGGACATGCTTGCTTTGCCTGAGGGTGGCGGCAGGAAGAAGAAACAGCAGCCAGAGATAACAGCCAGAGACAGCCAGAGACAGACAAGAGAGACAGAGATAGAAGAGAGAGAGAGACAGAGAGAAGAGCCAGGCAGAGAAGAAGCAAGAAGCAAGAAGACGGCCTTACCTTGACTTCTACCTTGGAGGGATCCAGTTTGGCCTCGAGGCAAAGGATGGCAGCATCCCAGTTGGCTCCATCAAGTCTACAACTTCTACTTCTACGACTACGACTGCAACTACGACTTCACCGGCTCAGCGACTTATCGACTTAGTATCGACTCACCGGCCATCGACCATCGACTACGACTTATCTATCGACCATCGACTCTACTGTCAGATCGAGTCCTGGCGATCCTGTTTCACCGGCCAAAAGCAACGCCAGGCCAGCTCCATCGAGGGACCCAGCAGCGGCAGCCAGCGATGCTGCAGATTGGCTGGGACGGGCAGCTTCTGGGGCAATGAAGGGAAGTTATCGATCAGGGCAAGCCAGGCAGGGCCAATCAGCCAGGCCGTCGCAGGAAGATGCGGAAGACGCAGGCCGGCATTACGCAGGCTTGCTCGGTGGCGATGCAGTACTTCAAGACCGTCGGACAGTTGGTAGATAGAATAGTACTCCGTAGATAGATAGAATAGTAGATAGAATAGTAGAGAAGAGTAGAGTAGAGAGAGATAGAATAGATAGAAGAGTAAAGAGTAAAGATAGAAGAGTACCTAAAGAGAGAAGTTCCTGTTATTAAGAAAGTAATAAAAGGCACAAGCAGCTTGTTAGTGGCTGGCAGCTTTTGGCTTCTCTGGCTTGTCCTTTTCTTCTTCCTTTCTTCTTTTGCCAGCACAGCCAGACTCCACAGACAGCAGACAGCAGAGAAGACGGCAGAGAAGACTAATAGCAGAGACTAATAGCAGAAGAGACAGAGAAGAAGACAGACAGAGAAGAGAGATAGTCAATTGCTTTAGTTGGTTCCTGCTGGCGCGCCCTGACTTGTGCTGGTCTGCGATACGCCAGAAAACCCTGCAGCCACAGACAGACAGACAGCAGACAGCAATACAAACAGCAATACAGACAGCAATACAGAACAGGATAGGATACTTCAGACTGGATACTTCATACTGGAACAGAGGAATAGGAAGAGAAAGGAAGAGAAGGATCTTGAGAAAGCGACTGCTGGTTACGAGCGGGATGTCCATCACTTCGCCCTCCGCCTCTGCAAAGAAGGCCATCCACAAGATAGACATTGCCCAGGTAGGCCTCGTTTCTTCTTCTTCTCTGCTTCTCTTCTTCAATGGCTAACAGGTTTAGGTCTCGCTGAACCTCCAGGACCGGCTGGGACTCGCCAAAGTCCGCTACGAGCGTCTTCACGGCCTCCGCAGAGACAGCGACTCAGACGCCGACAGCCGCCCCCAGAGCCAGCAGCAACACCAGCAACAACACCAGCAACAACATCTCTACGGCCAGCATAATGGCTTCCCCAGCGAGACGGGCTCTGACTGCTCCTCGTCGGACTCGGCAGACGCCCGCTACTCGACGCCCTTCACCTCCTCGCCCGTCCGCACCCCGATGCTGAGCAAGGAGCTGCCCCGGTCAGCCCGCAGCAGACACGCTGCCACCTTCGACATCAAGACCATGCAGTGCATGACCTCGGGCGGCAGCTCGCGCAAGAGACGGCGCTGTGATCCGGCCATTGCACTCGCGGCTGCAGAGAGAGACCCAGGACGAGACTCGGGATACCGCCGCCAGACCGCCGTCTCCAAGATGCCCCGGCTCTCCTTCAACGGCGGCGCGGCACCGCACTCCTCCCCGCTGGCCAGACGGCGGCAGCACCAGCGGCGGACTTACCAGACCATGCCCTCCTTCGTCTCAGAGACTGACACCATCCCGGATCCCGACATCGACAGCACCGACATCGATCCCCAGCTGTCATCCCGGCATCGTCATCATAATCATCAAGAGGAAGAACAGCCATGCACTCCGCCTCCTCGACGCCGCTTCATCCACGCAGACGACGACGCTGCTGCTTCAGGCTCCGGCGCAGACCTGCTCCTCTATCTCGCCAACTCGCCCACTCCAGCAACCATCAACGGCAAGCCTGCAACTACTACTACGACTGCTACTACAGCTACCAGCACTACCAGCACTACTAACGGCGGCAACGACTTCCTCCCCTCAACGCCGCCGACCCAGCACGCCGCGCCCTACCAGCTGCTCTCCACGCCCACGCCCTCTCAGCCCTTCAACTTTGCTGACTTTGTCAACGTCACTCCCAGCCCGGCCCAGCGAGGTTGGTCTACCTCCAACGGCACCTCCCGCACACCTCTCACCACCACCGCTGCTGCTGCATCAGTATCAGCGTCTGCATCAGTCTCTGCTGTCTCGCGCACTCCTCGCACTCCTCGCACCACCAAGGACGTCCGCAAGAGACTCAACTTTGACGCCCTCGCGCCCCCCAGCCCCGTCAGAGGCTCGGCCAAGCGTCGCAGCACTACTCCATCTACCGCCGTGTCTGCTAATGCCGGTGCTGCTTCCAGTGCCGCCGGCCTAGCACTACAGCTCGGCGAGGAATTACCCATATAATCTTTCTTCCTTTCTTTTCTCTCCCTTTGCTCTTTTTCTGTTCAATCTTATGATGCAGATACATGAACCAGATACACTCGGCGGTCTTGCTTGTCAGGTTATTCCCTTTTTCTTCCTTGTTCTTGCTGTACAACACCTTTCCACTTCTTCTCATCTACCTCTTCGCCATCTGCTAAACATACTTAATATCTTATCTTCTCTTCCCCCCGACTCTACCGTCACTTTGATCTACCATCATGTCTGCCACCCCCAGATGCTATCCGCCATGTCTGAAGTACCCTGCCTAGCCTGTATGTAGTAGCTGTAGCTTGACTAGCCATGACTGAATACTTATCGACTTCTTCTTCTCATCAACAATCATGACTTCATCGTCGCTTTCTCTTTTTTCTTTCGCTATCAAAATCGTCTTTTTTTCCTTGTTTTCGCGTCAAACTCTAAATCCTATTAGCGTGTCAGGCGCGTCGACGCGTCAGGTTCGCGTTGCTTAGTAAGAAGTCTATCTACGTGTTTATTATGTAATATATCTATATTATGTCATCAACTCTTTTCGTCTTTCTTGATCTCGAGATAAAAAGATGAGATGAAGATAAACAAGAAGACATTGAAGACATTGAAGATGGAGGATTTGCTTGAAGAAGAGAAGAAAAGATGACGAACTCGAGAGATCGGGTTTGTCAGCATCGCTCTCGATACGAGATGGGCCACTCCGGCAACACGCACCATTGGGCCGTCCTGCGATCCATGTGGACTCCATCGACTGGCGCGGAGAATAATATCAGAGTAAGCAGTACGCAGTACAGAGTACAGAGTTACCTTCCATCGATCGTGGGGGAACACAGGACTGACTCATGCCCGGGTTATTTTTCTATTAGTATATAAAGGGCGTACGACCCTCCTCGAGCCGGAGTTGAAAGGGAACCTGGGACGTCGCACAGCTCCATCTCCCGCGCTTGCACAGAGACACTATATCCAACACATCCAACAAACACCACACCGTCATGCAGCACCAGAACCAGAACCAGCTCAAGCTCATTGGAGCCTACACCCGCTACTCCAGTGCGTTCCCCTCCACCAGATTATGCATGAAATTTGCAAAAAAACAGAAACAGCATCAAATAGTCCGTCTACTAGTTCCGCCAAACTAGCCCTAACCTTGCGCTTCTTCTTTCTCCCAGGCTGGACTGCTCGTGTAGCTGTGCTGCTCGACTACTACCGCATCCCGCACGAGTCCGTCCTGCTTTCTCTCCCAGAGGTACAGAAGTACCCTCTACATTCCATCGTACACAAGCGTGCAGCAATGCTTATACCCCCCCGCTCTCTCTTACACGTTACTCTAGTCCACCAAACTATCGAAATCAGGCCTGGTGCCTGCGCTAGAAGTGTCCTCCCTGGGGCCCCAGTTCCAAATAAACGACTCCCTCGCCATATGCGAATACCTCGCTGAAGCATACCCCGATCTGCCCCTCTGGCCCAAGGACGCTGCGTTGCGCGCCCAGGCCCGCGCGGCAGTCGCACAGATGCACTCCGGCCTCTGCTCCGTCCTACGTGCTTCTTACCCCACCAATGCTCTGGCAAGGTACACCGGCGCCATTCCTCTGTATGACGGCGCGGCCAGAGAAGTGGAGAACTGTCTGAAGCTCTGGGGGGAAAGCAGACGGCTCACGCTCGCCAGGCTTGCCGAGCTCGGCCAGGAGGGCTGCGACGAGGGCTTCTTGTTTGGGCAGTTCGGCATTGCGGATGCATTCTTCTGGCCGGTCTTGTGGGTGGGTTACCCCCTCCCCGTTTTTTTTTACTATTTTCTACTATAATTGACTCTTGTGCTTCAGCGTTTCCGATCTTATAATCTGCCTCTCGCTGGTGCTACCCAGGAAGCCCTCGAGTGGATGAAACGTATGTGGTCCCATCCCAAGATCAAGGAGATTGTCCATGGATACTACATGCAAAAGGAACGTCCTGAGACCACCATCTCGCACTACGACGATATCTTCAAGGGTAACCCTGACATCCAGTTTGGTTGGTTCCCCGAGGACTGGGAGTTCTCTGCGTAGTATTACTTTATAGTACACTACATAAAAGGTGAACGGTAGATTCACTTGATCACTACGTAGATATCAAGTTAACCAGCGGTATATATCAATCTAATTAGGTATAGTCTTCATAGAAGCGCTTTGTTGATATATGACATGATAATCCCAACGGCCAAAACAGGCAGTGCATCAAAGAACTATATTGCAGAAGCATGCTAGCTCACAGTAGTGATACACTTTTTGAATATTTAGATATACAACCGAAATAAAAAGTCCAACTCAATGAGAGGAGATAAATCCCAGCAGCAGAAATCAAACTTTTTGGTTGACGGCGATAGCTGATGCCTTTTTTTTTTTTTTTTTTTTCCCTCTTCAATTAATCCAGCCCGTCAAACACTTTTATAGCATCCCTCGCCGTGTCCCTTGCACTGGCAGGATTCGCTCCTGTAACAATCCGCCCGTCAACTTTCTCAAAGTTGTCAAACGCACTCGGGGGAGCTTCATAGTGAGCTCCTGTCGGCCCCAGACAGTCCTCAATCGTATGCACCTTGTCCTGCCTCATCTGGTCAATCACCTTGAGCTCGAGTTCACCCTCAGTAGTAAAGCCAGTGACAGTCTTGTCTTTCACCACAGGCTCGTCTTCGGGGTTCTTGATGCCGGTCAGTATGGCTGGGCCATGACACACGGCTGCTACAACACCGCCGCGGTTGTAAATATCCGAGGCAATGGCCTGCAGGTGCTTTGCGTGTGGGAAGTCATAGCATGCCCCGTGGCCCCCGGCGGCAAAGAACAGACCGTATTCATGTGCGGACAGGTCTCCGGCCTTGAACATCTGGCTGTTCAGCTTCTTATTGAAAGGGTCGTTGGCATTGTGCAACACCTCCTCGTCCTCTTTGTTTAGAAATTTTTTCTCCAACGAATGCTCGTCAAAGGCAAACGTCCCGGTTTCCGAGGCAATGTCAATATGGAACCCAGCTGACTGCAGTTCATCAAACGGGTGCAGGGCCTCAGAGAAGAACAGCCCCGTCTTCTTCCCGTCAGGGTAGAAGTGAGGGTTGGCGCTGGTAACAGCAATCAAAGCTCTCCGTGGCAAAGGCATATTTTGTTTGTTGTTTTCAAAATATGGTCTAACTTATGTTGACAGTAGTGTGTTTTTTCCTGGAGAAATCGGGGTATAGAGAAAATCTGCCATCGACATGCCATTTATCCCGCATGCTCCACGGAGACTAATGACGGTCTAGTGGCAATCCCTATCTTTATGCAACGGACTGGCTGTTGCTATATTCACGACCTCGCTTGTTTGGCCCTCTGTATGACGTAATAGGTGCTAGATCTATATACGCCAATATCAACATTCGACATTCCACCCTCCCTTCCAGTGGGTGCGTTGCCCGTGTGGAAAAGTGCTTGTCTAGTGATAGGTCTATATGGCCCGTCTTTGGTCAAGGAATGTGTCAAGTTCAATCTCCAGCTTGAGGCTCCGCCACCTTTGCTCTCTCCGCCTGCTTGTCCCAAAGATGGGCAAGATAGTCCGATGTGCTAGCTTCGTCAATGCTCTTGTCCTCTCTCACTCTCAAGAACCTTGGGAATCGAAGGCTTAGGCCGCGTTCATCACTAACTAGCCCTATGGCTGCAGTATACGTAGGGCTCAGCGTGATATCTGCAAAGGCCATCTCCCACACCTCCTGAGGTTGAAACCAAACCTCTGGCTCGCCACAGTACTCCACATAGCTTGGGCGTGAGATTATATTGTCGCTGCCTTCCGCATACTTCTCCTTATTCGCTTCATAAAACTTATCGGTGAAACCGGACATGCATTTGGTAACTGCCTCGAGAGAACCGGTTTCAGGGTTTCGCACAGCAAGAAGTATCGGAGACCACCATTTGGCCTTTCGACCTTGGCCATGCCATGCCGCAATGGGAATCAAGTCTAAGGTCTCTGAAGAAGCGCTATAATCCTTCTTCACTTTAAGCCAAGATTCGAGGCGTTTGTCGGGCTCGTACGTTGATAGGAGAGGCCGTTTCCGGTTCCCTCGCTGCTTCTCAGCAGTAGCTGTAGGCTCTTGTTGCTGATCCTCGTCGGGAGGCAGTAATTCACCATCACCAAGAGCTGTAACGGTATCTTCGGCCTGCAACAGGCGGTCAACTGGCTTATCATCCAGAACTTTAACCATTATGCCCTCGCATTTTACTTGGAGAGCATCATTGAAAAAATTCAGAACAACGTCTGAATCAGATGGAAGGGCATCTATACTCTTTACCCATGTAAATCTATTCGGGATTTCAACGAATAAACTCCTTAGAAGTTCTCGTCTTTCCCGAAATGTTCTATCAAGTAACGGCTGCCCATTCAGGTACATCAAGTCAAATGAAAACAAGCAGACATTGACTTTGATGCTACCTATTTCCACATTTTTCTTCGCCCGATTTGTGAGTGTTTGAAAAGGAAGCAATTCTCCAGTTTCATTATTAACAGCAACCACTTCACCTTCCATAATAAAGCTAGAAACAGCTCCAGATCGAATCTCAGGGACAAGAGAGACTAAGTCCGGGTATTTATCTGTCATGAGTTCTAAATGGCGAGAGAAAATGGATACTTTCCCCGCTGCATCGCAGTGTACTTGTGCCCTTTGCCCATCGTACTTGTACTCGCAGGTAAAGGAGCGTCCATGTAGCCTGGTTAACATTTGCGGAAGGTCCCGGGTAATACTACCCAACATGGGTAATAAAGGAACGTGCAATGTGATGCCGCATTTCGTAAGAAGTTCAGCAGAAACTCCATTTTCCAATAAACATGGAACAATCATGTTGTAGTTAGGATGCCGAGCATAGCAAGCTTTGATAGTCTCTTCAGCCTGAGAGTAGATACTTGATAGCTCCTCTTTACTCAAGCTCATGAGCTCTGCGCGCGAACGTATGGAAAATGTGGCTGCCGGCGGTTTTGAGTAGAGAAACGCTCTTGCAAGTGCTATCAAAATGGTTGTTTTAACAGCTCCAATCCGGAGATGTTGAACCAGTGTACGGACGATGTATCGACTCTCCTCTGCACCTCGCGTGTCTTGGAGCAATTTCTCGACAATTCTTTGCTTTGTCTCCTGACTTCCGGTGCCTTTGCTGTTCGCAATTTTCATCAACGCATCGTATACACTTCTGATAGTCAACGGCTTTGGTCGTCTCAGCGTAAATGACTGCTTTTTCTTGGCTTCAAAAGCTACATCGCCAGCATCTCCATGTTTATTGTAAAGCGATTTGAGACCCTGGTTATCCAGCCCATAAGCCCTTTTCAATGCTTTGGATATAGCAGACCCTCCTAGTCCCAATTCAATTGGCACGTATGGCGGAGCAAATGCATTTGTTGCCAGCCACACCGCAGGCAGAAGGCTCTGTGGGTCACCCACGATTATAAGCCTAAGAACGTTCACAAGTATATCAACTATTTTGATCCTACTCTGTGTGCCATTGACAAGAGAAAAGGCGCGGGCTAAAATGGCATAGGACGCTTTCCCACCCTCCGCATCCCAGTGTGCCTGAAGTTTTTCCTCTTGTTCATGCGGATCGAATTCCAACGGACTAAGATCAAAAGGCAATGAAAATGATATGGTATCCTCAGCCGTTGAAGAGCTCTGTAGAGATAGTATTCCTTTGGGCTTATTCTCTTTTCTGGGAGTAAGAGCAGGAGTATCAGGTAAGCTGCCTTTGTCGTTGCTTGAGCTAGCATCGGCTACTTCATCAGACGCTCGTGGTTTTTCTTCCTGCAGGGTTTCCGTTGCTCTATGACCTGGGGTAGAAGATTCAGATTCGTCCTGGCTTTTTTTATTCCATTCCGTTTGAAGCTTCCGGGCCAGCTGCTCGTCCGTAAGCTGATCATGCTCGGTGCTAGATAATTGGTGTGATTTTGGCTTACTCCCTGCACCAAAATATGAAGCAATGCTCCGGGTATTCTGGGGCGCCCCCGTGGAGTCAACCTTTCTCTTCTTTTTTAACGGACCGGCCATTATAAATGCCTTTGCATTCTGACCTTGGCTCCTCCAGGTGAGTGATGCCTGATGGAGAGGCTGATATTAGGATGTTTAGCAAATCGTGTTGATCAAGATAAGGTGTTGTTGATGCCAAGACCGGTTGAAAGAGACCAACCACGAGGTTTTGTTCCTCCGCGAGGAGTTAGCTAAAAGATAACACCAAGCGATAACTAACCATCAACCAGCCAGCTGTTTTACTCTCTGGCATAGGAAACCGGCTGTATCGGAAATATGGCAGGTAACTTATCAGCAGAAGATGCGACAAGACTTGTTGATTTCGTGAATGATAAGATCCAGAGCATCGAAGACCTACAGAGTTTGGATACCCTTCTTCAGAGCCTCCAAGAGCAACAAGATATCCAGAGACAACAGGTAACTGACCCCCCTTACATCGATCGCAGTAGTTACTCGACTAATATCGTTGCATTTTTTAGTTACGGGAAGCGGAGGAGATCCTCAAAAATGCCACGAAGGCTTCGAAAGAGCATGCGGAGGCCGTTCGAAAAGAAGCAGAGGCATTCAAGCAACACCAGGCTGATATAGACCGTCGTTTACTGGTTGTAACGCAATCGGAACACAGTGATGAGGCAGTTCGCAAATTTGAAGATAGCATTGCTAGATTACAGAGACTCGATGTGTCTCAAGGCTATTTGGAGCTGCTAAGCTGCATTGATGGACTGAAGTATGTATTCGTCATGTTCCCATTATGTTAAGAAACAGGGTTAACGTGTTTGTAGTAAGGATGCGGTGAAGACCATGAAATCATCCCCGCATGATGCCTTACGATCATATGCGCAGCTTCGCTCCATCGAGACGTCTATATCGACTGGCCAGGATACTGTTGAAGGAGCAACCCCGTACCTCCTTGACTACGTGACGAAAGTCTCGGGGAGTTTAAAAGACTCCATTCGTGTGGAGTATACGGATAAATTACAAAATATTCTAGACAAAATGAAGTGGCCCATGAAGGAACTCCCAGCGGAGTCATTGATCGATGAATGGACGCGTTGGTGTGATCTACTCCTAGAGTTCCAGGAACCGTGAGTATACAGATCAATCCTCCAACGTGAAAATATGCTGAAAATCTGAACGCCATAGTGATTTTACGAACGTCACGACTAAAAAAGGCCCCGAAGACCATTTTGAGATGCCGATTCTACTTCCCCTAGAAGTCATGTCTCGGCCCCTAGAGCTTCGGTTTAAGTACCACTTCAGCGGTGACAGACCTACAAATAGGCTAGACAAGGTATTCTCATCTTCCCAAAATAAACAATGGTGTTGATTTTTTTACTAACCCCCTCAAAGCCAGAATACTTCATGTCCCATGTATTGGATTTAATCAACACTCATGCTGAGTTCTTTTCCACATATTTGCAACCAATATTGAATAGAAGAGCACTCAATGGCGCTCCAATGCTCCGGTCACTATACTCGGATGCCGTTTCGTCGTT
Organism: Trichophyton schoenleinii; assembly: GCA_018357685.1. Taxonomy (NCBI): domain Eukaryota; kingdom Fungi; phylum Ascomycota; class Eurotiomycetes; order Onygenales; family Arthrodermataceae; genus Trichophyton; species Trichophyton schoenleinii. Next base: position 3,834,295 of record WOFF01000001.1, read on the forward strand.
TATATCCTCCCTTTTGCCAATGGTACGGCAAAAAGTTTTGAGTCTACTGCCGACGGTATCCAAGCACCCGCAAGCTTTCAGCCACTTAATTCACGAATTGATGAATTTTGATAATGAACTCAAATCATCCTGGTCTTATCCATCGAATGCAACGGAAGAAAATCCATGGAAGGGAATAACCTGGGAAATATTAACAAAAGAGAATTGGTTTTCTGAATGGCTTCAGGTAGAGAAAAATTTCGCCCTGGCAAGATACCAAAGTATCATTGATGCTGAAGATGGCGGCGAAATTGATTATGATGGAGTAGCACCAACGGCAACCAAGCCGACAAAGGCAGCTCTCCGAGTTAATGATCTTCTGGAGAATGTCACGGAGCTTTACCGGCCATTGTCGTCCTTTAGCCAGAAACTTCGATTTCTAATCGATATCCAAATCACCATCTTCGACTTATTTCACGGAAGGCTACATTCTGGCCTAGAAGCATACCTTGCTATGACATCCGCCATAGGACGCACGGTACAGGGTTCCTCGGCTGGCCAACCGAATCTAGATGGAGTTTCTGGCCTAGAAAGACTATGCAGGATATTTGGATCTGCCGAATACCTTGAGAAGAAGATGCAAGACTGGGGAGATGACGTTTTTTTCCTTGAACTCTGGTATGAACTACAGGACCGGGTAGCAAGACAAGACCAGACCGGGAAGCCGGTGGCTGGCGCACTCTCGGTGTCAGAGATTGCAGCACGAACCTCATCGTCGGTCACTAATAACAACCATGAACACCCCAGCGATTCGGCGGAAGGTGCTCTTTTCGATGAGACCGCTGCTGCATACCGCCGCCTTCGAATGCGGTCTGAATCTATAATCCAATCTACAATCGCCTCGAATGTTCAGACTTCCCTACGGCCGTATTATCAAGTGTCTACTTGGGCTTCTCTGCGCTCGTCTTCTGATGACCCTACCATCCCTACCACGCCTTCACTAGATCTTGTGCAGACCCTACGGCTTCTCACTACAGACTTTTCATTTCTCTCCCGTACGCTAGCTATCGCTCCAAGACGCCGCGTTGCTAACCACGTCCTACTCGCCATTCAGACGTACATTTGGGATAGCATACTGATGCGGAATTCTTTCTCTACTTCCGGGGCGGCACAGCTCTCTGTCGATATCTCCAATATCTGCGACACGGTAGATGCTGCTATAGGTATAAAGGCCGGTGAAGAACTCGCAGCACGTACAATGAAAAAGTTACGGGACGGTTTATTCATTCTGAACCTGAAAATTAAAGCAGGAGAAGATCAGCCGCCAGACGCTAGTGGTGCTGCCAAAACAGCGCTTGGTTTATGGGAAGCTGAAAAGAGACTCTTTGCCAACAATGAAAGCGCGCGAGGTGTTTTATCCGAGCTTTGTATAGACACATTGACTGAAGCTGATGCAAGATCGGTTTTGGAGAGAAGAGTTGAGGTTCGCAGTTAGATATACCCAAAACTACAATTTCAAACACGCTACATATGTTATATTCAACGATTCTCACTCAGTTCACAGAACTTTTTATATTCTATTTTTCATAAATCTTATATACACTGAAAGGTAAGAATGCCGACGCTTTTGGAAACAATACAGCCAGGTATACATCGTAGGTACATCACAGAAGAGCCTCAAAGCACAAAATCCGAGGCAGCCGGAGCGCCTTGAGGTCCACGACCCATCTCAAGAGGGTGCTTTGGTCGCTGGCCAGGTGCTGGAGCTTGGTTCGGATTTACAAAGTTCCCGTTCAATTCGAGTCCACGCTGCTTCCTAGCTGCTTTGGCACCCAATTGCAAAACTACTTCGACGAGTCGTTCGACTGTTTCTTTCTTAGTGTGAAGGTTGACGACACATCTGAGATATTTGCCGTCTCCTTCAACTTGGGCTGCGGCAGGTGGTGCATAGTCAACCATAAATCCTTGTTCGATCAGATCATTGGCAATCATGGAAGTAATCTCTCCGTTGAGTTTTCCACGTTCTGCCTCATCCGTCACTTTGTCGGGGCTGTGGACCATCTGTTTGAACGGTGCATAGAAGAAACATATTTGAAAGCATGGTGGGGGATTTTCACTAAGGAGAATTAAATCCGGGGATTCCGATATGAGGTTGCAGAGATGGACAGCAACATCACTTGCAGCGTCAATTCGTTCTTCGTATCCTGATGAGCCGATGTAATTCCAGTTTAGGAACATTTTCAGGGCATCGCCTCGACGGCCACATTGTAAAGTCAAGTCACCTAAATCCCATACCTCAGAGCCATCAGACACATCGTTATGGAATAGATATCCGGCAGGAAGCGTGTTTGATTCGTGGAATTGAGTCATATCGGCGCCCAATAGGAACGAGCAAGTCAACGGTACTCCAAGCATTTTATGAGGATTTATGGCAATACTGTCAGCCATGTGTGACCCTTCAAGCTTGTGTTTCTGGCGGTTAGAAAAGATAAAGGCACCACCCCAAGCGCCGTCAATGTGGAACCAGATTTTATGTTTGCGGCAAATTTCCCCGATTTCCGTAAATGGATCAAATGTCCCGAGAACTGTGGTCCCGGCAGTGGCATTGACGAGGAGTGGAGTTTTACCAGCGTCCTTTGCCTTCTGAATCTCCTCATCAAGCTTGTGTGGAATCATTCGCCCTTCACGGTCGACAGGTACACTGTAAACCGCGTTACTTCCTAGACCGATCATTTGCGCAGCTTTTTCAATGCTGTAGTGACCATGAGCGCTGGTAAATAAAACAAATCGATGGTCACCTGTTCCGTTCTTCTTGGTATCGGGAAATAGAGTGTTCCTTGCTACAACGATTGCTGTAGTGTTGGATGCAGACCCTCCCTGGACAGAGATTCCACCAGCGTTGGGTCCCGTAAGACCGAAGAGCTCAGCAAATCGTCTTGTGGTCAATTTTTCAATGACTGTCAATGCTGGGGCCGACTGGTAGACGTGGACATTGGCATTCAATGTCCCAAGAAGTAACTCTGCGGCCAGCCCGGGAGCGTTTGGTGATGAGTAAAGCTTGTCCAGAAATCCTTGCTGCCATGTATTGACGGAATATTTGAGAAGGTCATCTACAATTCGAACAAGCCCGTCATGCCCTTGTCCTGAGCTTGTTAAGCCTTCGCTGAACACTGCTTTGAGTTCTTCTGGTGGCTTAAAATCCAGAATCTTTGGCCGAGAATCATCATCATTCTTCTGCCCGGGTGCCTGGGACGCGCGGTCTGCCTGTTCAACAAATCCAACAACGCGTTCCTGGACAGAATTCAGGACCTATAAGACATCCTTTAGCTAATTACTCTGATAGTTTAATGATGCCTATCCAAATGATTACAAGGCCAGAGCTGATGTCACGATGGAGAGGCCACTGGGGAGACTCACTTTCCGCACTTCTTCTGGCCGCTCCATTATATCGTATGGGAGGCACGCTGAACTCGTTTCAGACAATCGAGAGGGCATATAGGAAGGGTGGTTTCATGTTAAAGGTGGCTGTGATCTGATATATACCTGGGATTGCTACATAGGTCTATTTTGCTGTATCACGTGAGTAAAGTTCCAGCCAACGAAATTTGTCATCGACATTACGTAAAGATAAACACAGCGTGACGTCATAGACGCTGCGGCTTTTTACTGCGCTTTCAGAAGGCCGCTCGGCGCCGACAGGGCCTGCTTCTTCTTGCCGCGCGGGCCTTGTTCCCTGCCGTCTGGCTTTGGCTTCTCCTGTTGCTCGGCTCTTGCCGCATATCGCGCTCTGGCGAGGTCGAGCTTGCTCTTCGCCGGCTCGGCGCTCGAATCGGCAGTTGAAGCTGAGACTCTGGTGTTGTCGAGCCCCTTCGCTCTTGACATCCATTCTCCCCGTTTCCTCTTGTACAAATCCATCGACCAATTCCTCCATACTGCCCTGCCCAAGAACGAGTCGCGAAGGGCGGGTTCGTTGTCCGCTAGTTCTTGTGCCAATCTTTGCTTGATAAATACCAGGTCAGAGGTGGCATCCCAGAGCGCGTCGGCAACGTGAGAGCCGCTGCTGTCTAGCGACAAGTCACACATCTGTCCATAAAATCGAGGTAAAAGTTGTCGACGAAATTGGGTATTAGACTTGGAAGGTTTCAGAGCCTCTTGAAGGGCACGAGACGCTGTTGAGCTCTTCGCAACCTGCATTAGAATCTCAACCGGTGCAGCAAGAAAGCTGGTCTGCATCATTGTTGTAAGCCTGCCGGATGCCTGTAGCATGGATTGTGCCAAAAGCGATCCATGGAGGTGTTGAGCGGAGGGTGCAGCCTTCGGTTTCACGGATTCAGCATCCTTGTCAGTTGTCTCAACCCCTAGAATCGTCTTGAGGCGAACAAGCCCATCTTCACCATACGCTGATTCCAAGGCCTTGGCCAATGAAGTAGTATCAGCACCCCGAACCGTTGACCGGTCAATTATTGTTTTGATAACATTAAGCCTTGACCGTTGGACTAGCGAAGGTATTTCAGGGAGAATACTTTCGATTGCTGATTGCAGATCCTCTCTGCTCACCCTCTCCAGTACTTTGATAACAACATATGAAGATATCTCATTTCGCGCCAAAGAGCCGATTCTTTCGCGAATGATTGTTTTGTAGAATGTTTTGAAGAATTTTCCTGGGGCAACTCGAACAATGGTTTCTAGTAGTCGTGACCCAACTGGATCATAGAACAGGCTGTTTAAAAAGTTCACACCTCCCTCCTTTGATTCAAGGGTATCGTCTGGTATAAGCCTACGGAAAACAGAAGATTTGTCCTTAACCTTTTCTTTTCCCATACACCCAAGCTCTATTGAAAGAATGACTTGAAGAACAGGACTTCCAATAGGATGGGTAGCAAGTGCCTGAAGATAGGTAGAATTCAGGCCAGCACTTAGATCTGATATCATCTTTCTTAGAGTGTTGTTGAACTCCGCAGGAACCTGTCTGCTTTCCTGAATCGTTAGCTCTGTCTGAGCTGTTGACGTGATAGAATCTACGTTTTCTTTTCTCCTGCTGGCGAGTACCCTCGCATTTGATTGATCTGCAAGTGGTTCACCGGCCAATATAAGGAGTATGACCCGTATCGTATGCGAAGCAAATGACTCCGTGAGCAGATACCCCCAATTCCCTTCTAGCTCAGAGACTACACCTAGGAACAAATCCATAGCAGATTTCTGATTCATAGGTTCATCCTGTCCCTCATCCTCTCCATTGATTTCTGTGGCCTGTTTTCTATCTTTCTTTTTATCTTTGGGTTTTTCCATCTCAGACGTCACAATCGGCGCGGCGCGTATGAACAAACACTCGCAACAATGACTCGCGAAGCGATGTTGAACAAGGTGTAGGAAGTGACCCGTGAATTTCTCGAATAGCGCCTTCACCTGGGCTGGAGTAGACATTGCAATTAACTTTTCCATGAGTCTGGAGCAAGACTGGCTGCAAGCAATCTTTAATTCCTTCCCCTTGGCTTCAGTGTAAACGCTTTCAATGAACAGTCGTTTGTCGTCGTCGTCTTCGAAAGAGTTGAGTTCCAACGTCTGGCTGGCTTTCGAGAAATACTCCTGCTCCTCGGTGTCAAGAAGCCCATAAAAAGGGGTGTCATCTTCCTGTCCTTGTTCTTGCTCCCTTTCGGTATCGTGGGTATCGAGGGGAATGTAGTCGTCTCCTGCCTGGGCACCGTTGTCTTCGTTCGTGGTTCGCTGCCGTTTTGGTGAATCAGGGACTTCTTCATCTTCTCTTTTGCGTTTCGACTGAGTCTTTTCTGCCCGGCGGCCTCTTTTCTTCTTTTCGCGAGGCATGATTCTTATATGGCGATGATGTTTTTCTCAATATTCTTCTCCTTCCGCTCAACTTCTTGAATTCTTTTTTTTTTTTTGGATTTTCGAAAAGCAATTTAAGGTTTGATAGCCAAGCTCATTATAATCACGTGATTGAAGCAAACTCTGACCAATAATATTCAACTTAGTTCCAGATTCAATTCAAAGCACGGCGCAAAGAAATATATACAAAGTCCAGGAGGCAGGCGATGAAAACTCCATCCACAGGATATATCGGATACCTTCATTCCAACCCAGGATTTCCCCCTTCCAAGAATTTGAAAAAGGTGATCTCGTTGCCATCAGGATCCTCCAGAATAAACTGTCGATAACCCCATTGCTTATCCTCGATAGGCTCTGTAATCTTGACTTTCCCCTCCTCAACCAGAATGTTGTAGTATTCATCTAGTTCCGTGTTTCCCAGTGCAATTATTGTCGAAGATGGGTGGAATATTTCCTGGTTGTCTTTATCATCACCTCTATCCTCCTTTGCGTCATTCGGTCCCGAAGATGGTAGCTTTGTTTGAAAAAAATATATATTGGCATCCGCCTTTTTCCCGATAAATACTGAGCAAAATGTCGGGGCGGTATTTACATTCTCATCCGGGTGTGTTCCTCCGAGAGTAAAGTAGAGTGTTTTCGTGTAAAATTCAATAGTCCGGGGAATTGAGGTACTGCAAAATTGGGGGATAATTTTCCATGCAGATAGTGAACATGCCGCCATAGATCTGGGTTTTGTGTATTTTCGTTTATTGAGCAAGTAGATTCGACGAGAAAATGGTTTTGACCTGTATATTTTGCTTTCCCGTGGTTGATGATGCGTTTTTTGCTTATTCAAAAGGTTAGTGAGTCAATGTTGGGAAATTAGGCAACAGTGTTCATAGAATTACCTTATCAACCAACAAAACAACTCATTTGGCGACAATCCCCTACCCGCGTGGTACTCATACCCAAAATATAAATAACAAGAAAAAGGCTTCAACAGTGGATAATTCATACCTAGCGATATTCTTATACCAACCTAAATATATCGTACTTCTAAATTTTAACCAGGTGGAGTGAATTTTCATTAGCAACGGCGTCGAGGAATCCGCCTACATCTATGCTGGAAGAATTCAGAATATGCTCAAACACAAAATCAAACCACTTTGCTTCAGGGAGGCCAAAATATTGGAAATGCCCCAAAGAAACAGTGACTGGGAAAGCGAACATGGTCACTCCGATCGTCATCAATTCTGGAGCAAGGAAATATTCCAAAGACCGAGCAACGTTGACAGCAACCATACGTAGTTCAGAAGCGGACAATGGCAATTCAGGCATGCGATACGGAATTCCACCACTACCATCCAGGCACGAGTTGACTATCAGCTCATTTATTTTATGCCAAGACCTATTCCCCTGTCCTGACACAAACTGGTATACCAACCAAAGGTTGTTGCAAATCAGAAGCTGAGCAGTCCAGTAAAGCATCTGCAAATGAGCAGTCTCCGTGTCAAGAAAATGAATGTAAGTGGAGAACAGGGGGTGTTCTCTAGTGAATTCCTTTCCTTTTTTGATCGAGACCATAGAGGGCATCTCCCAATGTAGCAATTCTCTACCATCTTGAAACGAAATATTCCATAGGCCTAAGTTTTCCAATAGATCACAACATTTCCTGGAGACTTCTTGGAGTCTGACTGGAAGAAAGAATGAGTGACCGTCTCGAATTAGGTCAATTTCTTGTAGAACGGATGGTATTGCGGCCAACAATTGTAGTAACTGGTGGCTATGCTGATTTCTAGCTTGCAGCCAAGGTAAACACGTCCATTCGGGGTCTGCCAGAAAGGACGGATGTCGAGAACCGATAGCGCGGATTACCTATTCGTTCAGATGGGTTAGCAGCGCACAATGAACTACAGTCAAGGGCCTATAGAACTCACGGCAAAGTAGCGCAGGCCGAGAAACAGCTTTTTCTTGAAGTCCGTCCATTTCGAAGAGTTCGGTTGTAATTTTATGAGCCGCGTGGCACCATCAGTATGACTTGCCCAACCAAGGCCTCTCATTGGAGAACCTTCAATAGCCTATATTGTTGATAAAATTAGTAGATGAAAGAGCGAATAGCCGAAGATTGCGCTCGACAGTACCTCATAAAGAGTTAAGCACATAATCCCTGCCAGTGATTCGTCACCCAAACATTCTGAGTTATCATTGAGGCGCCAGTATAATTGCACTAAGGCAGAGGAGTAGAACTGTTGGCTTTTGTACACGATCCTTGGATCATGGGATAGTTTACCAACTCTCGCGAGGCCCAAGGCAAGTAATGCATTGCGTAATATTGGATTCTCATAATTACTCTGTGATGTTGTAACCATCCAACCAGTAAAGCATGATTGGCTTAAATTTTCCGTATTGGTGCCAATACTTCCGAGAAAAATGTTCAAGAACAATCCGGGACATGACCCAACGAGAGCCGATTTTGACAGGGACTCCGCGTGACTGGTCAATGCTTGTCCAGTGGTATTGGAGATAACGGTGCTGCTCTTTCGAAGCTTATTTGAGCATGACACTACTTTATCTTGGATTGCGTGGGCTTTGCTTTTCTTGCATGGCTGGCTGGAAGTATGGATAAATTTGAGCTCCCGCCCATAACCTCCACATTGAAGGCCTAGTTTCTTGCACTGGCCACATGAAGGCCGCTGCATATCGCACTGTAACGCTTCGTCAGCTTGCAGATACATACATGGGGATTGCGATTCCATAGTACATACGCCTTTCTTTCGCTTTCGGCAAGTGTTGCATCCAGCAGATATTTTTGGCATATTGCTTCACAGTTCAGGTCAGGACGCAAGTACCTCTTTCACTCCCCTTTTGCGCCGGAAGCAAGGGAAAATAAAGCGCCATCTTTCTTGCATTTATAATAATGCAATGATGAATAAAGGTGGTAATTGCGCCGGGTGTTTAGGTGTACGAGGTTACTTATTCCTTTTTGGGAAATCTATTGCGCGACGCTGATCACGTGAATAAGCGCTAATTTAAGGTTAAATCTAAAACCTTGAGCTTGTAGCTAAAATTAGAGCTACAACTCTGTAATTCCAGCTTCTGTCAGCACGAAGTTCAAGCTAAATAAACATACGTTGGCCCATTACGTAGTACTTTGTATGGCGCAAAAGATGCCTAGGGGTAGCCGTAGGTGAGAAGGCTTTAGTAACTTATATTCGTCTCAGCTTCATTTGAGAATTGGAATATAAAGAGCTGGGAAGAAAGGAGAGGAATGCAGCAAAAATTCTCTGGAGCAAATATTACATCTTCAAAAGTGGAATTCAAAGTCCAACATCAAGCCCCTTCTACTCAATATCAAGAAATGACTGACGCTATCAAGTTGTTCTTTCGAAAGTTGTATCAATCAGTTGGATTTTCCAAGGGGTATAACTTCATTTTATGTCAGTGTCCAAATTTCAAGTCAATATCTCCATAGCTGATCTCAACACAGTTTTTGTTCTTGTCGGGGCGCTTATGGGATTTACCCTGGCGCGCTTCCAGTATCTCAACATCAGAGGCGATTTTTGCAAGAGAGGAAATGCTGCGCCAGGCGAATGCTTTTATTACCTCCAGCAAACTCGGTACCATGTTGGGATAATACTTCACCTGGGGTGTATTTTGCGTAAGCTCGTTCATTCTCTATTGGATATTCTCTCACGTGGTTCATGTCCTATTGCAAGCTAACTTGAATTTATGTAGCCGCATCATTCCTGGTCTGCTTCCAATTTGTTCCTATAATCAGGCACAAATTTATCATGTGGCACCGGATTTCTGGGTATCTAATCATGCTTCTGGTACTTATTTCCAATGTTGGTGCCCTTGTTATCGCACGGCGGACATTTGGCGGCACATTGGACATACAAGGGGGGATAGGGATCCTTGTGCTAATGACCACTGTTGGGATTGGACTTGCTTATTATAACATCAAAAGGCTCCAGATTGATCAGCACAGGGCATGGATGATCAGGTCATTTGTCTATGTATAAACCCTCACCAAATACACTCACCTATGATCACTGCTAATATAATAATGGTAGATGGGAGCAATTATCACTAACAGGTTCATATTTTCCGCTGCTGCCGCAATAATAACTGCTATCGGTGGATATAATGCAGTCTGGCCATGTGATAAGCTTGCTTATACTCTCGGCCACAACGAGACCTTGAACAAGTATCCGACCTGTTCAACGTTCTATGACGGATCAAACCTCCAGCAACAGGCGATTGTCGTTGCAGATTTCAATGGTGGAGATGAGAATGTGTCGGCAGCTATAGGACTCAATTTTGGAATGGCAATCTGGATTGCTATCTTTATACACGCCATCGGAGTGGAGGTATATGTATGTATAAGTCACCAAGAGACTGCCGGTGAAATATCTTGCTAACGGAACGATAAGTTGCAGCTAACGCCTGGCGAGTCTCGACGTTTGCAACAAGTCTCTTACCAACGCCAGTTAGAAGCTGGGTATCGCATGCCAGGCAAGGCAGGGCTAACTTCTGAGAGACTAGGTGATTGTAGTGGGGTGCAAGAATCGTGAAATTTCCTTTGGGGGCATCGATCAACAAGAAATTTCATGTTTATTTTTATTCACAAGCGAAGTTGAACTGGAGCAGGCGCTAAGCCTAACTCAGTTAGTTTATTAGTTAGACCACCAACAGCGCTTATTTCGACGTCAGCATGTATTTTTAAGGTCTTTTTTTCATATGGCCGGATCTTTTCTAGTTCAAAACGAGAATACTATTGTCTAATTTTTTCTCTTTTATAAATCTATTAAGCTAAAATACTGTTGAAATGTATGTGGTTTTTGTATACTGACTAGTCTCCCATAATTTCCATACCCCAACCATGCCCTCTACGAAACAGCGAAGTGGCGCGCCATTATCGGCACATAAACCAAGCCACCCCGCCGTAACGTTTGATATACTTGTGAATGTCTTCAAGAAGACACTTTTTCATCCGTTTATTGCTTGGTTAATACCCCTGTGCCTTGTCGCTCAAGCTACACCATATTCCCATCCCTCGTTCCTCATTACCACGGCATATGCTATTTGCCTGAGCACTTTTGTCGTCTTATCCTATATAAATAAGCGCTTAGCCTACGGCCTACCACGCAATGTTGATTTTAAAAAGGAGGTTATTGCAGTTGCAGGCGGCGCTAGCGGACTTGGACTTGCGATAGCCGAAACATATGCAATGCGTGGAGTGAGCGTTGCAGTCTTGGATATAAAGGACCCAGCCGACGATAATGGATACGTAAGATGGGATGAATTCCCCAGCCTGGAATATTATAAATGTGACATGAGCAGCAAGAACGAGGTTGAGGAGGTGGCGAGGAAGATAGTGAAGGACGTATGTCACCGTATATCTCCTCTCTCTTTTCGGCTGTGATAATCTTGTCTATTGCGTCGTTTACTAACTAAAATTATTACGGTCACAGCTAGGAAGGCCAACGGTTTTCGTGAACTGCGTGGCAACAGCTATCAATGGCCTTCCCTTGCTCTTCCTCTCAGACCAGGCGATAGAGACAACTATTAAAACAAACATTCTCTCCCATTTTCATGCACTCAAGGCATTCCTTCCAGGAATGCTATCCTCTCGGATAGGGGGTACCGTCGTCACTGTCAGCTCCGTTCTAGGCCATATTACTGCTGCTGGATTGTCAGACTATGCCGCTTCAAAAGCGGCAGTGGCTGCAGTACATAGAACTGTAGATGCAGAGATACGAGTGCTGGGGGCCTCCAAGAAAATAAAAACCATTCTGGTCGAAACTGGACAAATCGCCACACCATTATTTGAGGGTTTGGAAACACCGAATAGTTTTTGGGCTCCGGTATTAGAGCCGGTCCAGGTGGCACGCGAAATAATATCCATGATCGATAGCGGAAATGGAGGAGTGATCAGAATGCCAGCTTACGCCACATTCCTAGGAGTTTATGCTATGCTCCCAGCATCCATTGAGAGGCTTGCCAGGTACCTAAGCGGTGTTGATTCAGCTGTCGCCAAAGCAACAATTTCAGGCGCTGCGGAGAATAGGGAGCATACAGCAGTGTCACTGTCAACAAGTACCTCCGAGGATAGCGATGATGATGACAGCGACAGCTAATAGGGTATCCGCAATATGATATTCGTAATTCGGCGGAATCCGCGGGATCCCTTTCAATTAGTATGCATTCCAGCATTGGGCCACTATTATTTTTCTGTTGCCAAGACCATTTTCTCTCTCTCGCTTCGACGCGGCTTCACTACCTTGCTATTCTTTCTGACATTTTCTTCACGTCTCTTCAATGCCTTTATCTCTTCTCCCTTAATTTCACCGGCCTTCTTTATAGCTTTGGGCAGGTGTCGATGCCGCTTGATACGGCGGATTTCAGGCATATGAGCGTACCGGCGTTTCAAGGCTTCATCATACTGCAGTTTTTGGCGTTCTTTGGCACTCTTAATACCCCCTCTGGAGGAGGCATTTGACCTCCAGAGTCGTATATTACCATCATCGGATCCAGATAAAACGTAGTTATTATCTGGGGTGAATTTTGCTGAGAAAACCCTGTAAAAAAGACTTAGCACTCCAGGGAAAAAAAAAAAAAAAAAAAAAAAAAAAAAAAAAAAAAAAAAAAAAAAAAAAAAAAAGGAATTGATCTTCTCACCTTTGCATTCGCTTTGTATGGTAAACATCCCTTGAGTGTCCTTTCTCCCGGTTCCAAAGTCTGATAGTACGATCATAAGATGCAGATACCAGTTCTTCGCCAGTTGGACTGAATTCAACATCCATAACAGCTGCAACATGATCTTTGAGAACATTTAAAGCGCGGTCCATCTTTCTCATATCGAAAATGTATACGTTATGGTCTTCGTTTGCAACAGCGAAGTTGAATGCTTCCATGGGGTTCCAGGATATTGCATTTGAAGCAAGAGTCAAGATCACCTTGGAGACTGGTGATGAGGTACGCAGGTCGTACATCACAATAGATCTGTCAGTAGCAGTCGAGCCTAAAATGGATGTCTCAGTCCGGTTGAAGGCTATGGACGTAATGGTATCTGTACTAGTTGGCCAGCTAAGAGTCTCCGAGGGGGTAGATGACGGCCTTGAAAGGTCATAGATCGATATGACGGACGAAGCTACGGCAAATGATGGGTGCGTCTCGTGGTGTGATACGCTGGTAAATGCGCCTTGACCAAGGTATGTTGCAAGCGGAGCGGACTCGGAGGGAGTATTGTATGGGTCGAAAAGTTTGACAGTCTTGTCACTGGCGCACGAAAGGAGTTTTCTATCGGAAGTCCAGCACATCCCTTTAACAATATTTTCATGCGCTTGTGCATGCCATATTTCATCTCGTGTGGTCAAATCCCAGATCTTCACCACACCATCTCCGCTCCCACTGGCGAACCGTTCGAGGGAAATTGGATCCTTCGCCATGCTATAAACACCATCGACATGTCCATTTCCTAGCTGCGCAATAAATGGGGAAGCAAACATCCTCTCCATCTTTACTGCATTAAGGGCTCTTGTATATTCGCGAGCTCGTTCAAATGGATGTTGGGATGGATCAATATTCCGCTGTACCCTTTGGACATTGGTACCAGGAGTCTGCTGTGCAGCAGCAGACCGAGAAAGAGCTTTGATTTTCTAAAAGATAAGTCAGTCATGGCAATCCTCTCGCAGAATAACTTTTTAAAATTCAACTTACCATTGTGACGGGCTAGCTCAAATACCTGTACATCTTTTTGATATCTTTTTTTTTTTTTTTGGACCTTTATTTTATTTTATTTTTTTTTTTATCGTCAACGCTGATTGCTCGTGAAACCTTAAAACGGAATACGGCGAAAAGATATTCCACAAGGTCTGGATGGCCCGAGCTTCTGATGACACTGGGACCTTTTTCGGGCAAAACAAGCTGACGGCAACTCCTCGCATTCACCAAACCCCATATTCTAGGTGTTAACCTACGGTATTCGAGAAGCTGGTGGTCGGGACGTAGTTTGCTGGCTATTTTATTACCTGATAACGAGCTGCTTTATACGACTATACCTTTACCATGGCACCAGCCCCCAGTGAAGCCGGCCGGCTCGCGGAAGCAGAGGCAGCAGCAAAGACGAATCCTGTTAAAGCCCAGAAAATATACCAAGAGGTTGTTTCTGAAGGGCCCGGCTCTAGCGAAGCTGCCTCCAGAGATTATGAAGTTGCGTTATTGGGCCTGGGAAAGATTTATCGCGACCAGAAGAAACCCAAGGAGCTGGCGGAGCTTCTGAAAACCAGCAGATCTTCATTCTCTTCATTCGCAAAGGCCAAGTCGGCCAAACTGGGTACGTTATTACTAAATGATCAATAAATGAAGTCTGTCTTTAATTAACACGTTTCATTCTCTCAGTTCGCCAGTTACTTGATTATTTCACCGATATTCCGAATACCCTTGACATACAGATTACTGTCATCAAGTCGTGTATAGAATGGGCTGTGTCCGAACGACGATCCTTCCTCCGACAAAATCTTGAGACCAGACTTGTTGTGATATATATGCAGAAGCAGACATATTACGATGCCCTTACCCTCATCAACTCGCTTCTCCGTGAGCTTAAACGCTTGGATGATAAGCTTGTCTTGGTGGAAGTCCAGCTACTCGAATCGCGCGTGTATCATGCTCTCGGAAACCAGCCAAAAGCGCGTGCTGCGTTGACGTCCGCTCGAACTTCCGCAGCATCAGTTTATACCCCTCCATTGCTACAAGCCGGCCTAGATATGCAGAGCGGAATGCTACATGCTGAGGATAAAGATTTCAACACAGCTTTCTCTTACTTCATTGAAGCTCTTGAGGGTTACCATGCTCAGGAAGATGCCAGCAAGGCAACATCTGCGCTTCAGTATATGCTTCTTTGCAAAATAATGTTGAATTTGGGAAATGATGTGAATACCTTGCTCTCTTCGAAGCACGCCATTCGATACGCCGGCACAAGCCTAGAGGCCATGAAAGCGGTTGCACGTGCACACTCGAACAGATCTTTAGAAGAGTATGAAAAGGCTCTGTCTGACTATCGATATGAGCTGGGCGGTGATGTGTTTGTCCGAAATCATCTTCGAAGACTATACGACGCCATGTTGGAGCAGAACCTCATCAAAGTCATTGAACCATTCAGCAGGGTAGAAATTGCCCATATTGCGAAGATAGTGGGTTTGGACACACAGCAGGTTGAGAAAAAGCTGTCTCAAATGATTCTTGATAAAGTAATAATCGGTGTTCTTGACCAAGGCGCTGGCTGTTTGATCATCTTTGACGAGGCAGAAAGAGACAAAGGATACGACGCTGCTCTGGAGACTATTGATCGGCTCAGCACAGTAGTTGACCTGTTGTACACTAACAAAGCTTCCCTGCTAGAGTAACTCTATGCTTCGTGAAGTGTCTCGTGTTCGAAAGCCCAATATTGAGGTGTGACTATTTCCCCTTTTTTGTGGCACAATTCTGCAAGCCTGAAGTTATCCAGCCCCTTTAGCTACCTCGCCCCTGCGCAGCTTCATATCCATATAGAGAAATCAACAGCCCAACACGATATACTCATCTTGAGCCTGTTTCGTCTATTTCGTAGTCGTATAGCTGTATTCAAAGAGCTTAGATTCCCTTAATTATATGCGCCGAAGATAGCCTCGCAGCTGCACCACGTGACGCGACCAAAGAAAAAAAAGAACGAAAGCATTTCGTGATCCTTACAACTTTTGCTCCATCATGATATGCGCGGCTCGTTTACCTTCCAGCATCCACCACAGCCAACACATCTCAACGAATCCTGCCCGTTTCCACCGGTCGCGACCGGCGTTACTAGGTCGTTTATATTGGTGATTCTTTACTGACCGCCAAGATGAATACTCCCATGCAGCAGCCCAATTATCGTGGCTATCCACAACAGGCCGCTTACCGATCTCCAGCCACGCCACGCAGACACGGTCCTGTCCCTGGTGAGTGTCTTACATACTTCTTATTAATATGACAATCCTTGCTCTCGTGTCAACTCGGGCCAGTTCTATTCAACTTTCGCCTTACCAGAGATTTCTGACCTGAACCCAGTAGGTATGCCAATGCCGCAACACCCACCGCAGGCAATGCCAAACCAGCAGATGCTCGGCCAGCGCCATGCGTCGAACCCAGTCGAAGCTGCCGTAAGGCGAAGCCGAAAGCCGACGGATAAGAATCTACCAGATAATGTGGAAGATATTGTGATTGGGGACGTTGCGCAACAGTATAAGCGACTTCGAGAGGTCGAGAAACGACTGGACGCGTCTATGGTTCGGAAGAGACTTGACATCTACGATTCCATAAATAAAAATGCGAAGAGGTATAGGACAATGAGAATATGGATATCCAACACGGTTGAGAGTCAACCATGGCAACAACAGGATTCTTCCAGTTCAGAGGGAGCGATGGGTACGAAGCTAGGTGCCGGACGATACAGAGTTAAGATCGAAGGACGATTGCTTGATGAGACCGATCCCAGTGTACCAGATGAGAGTGATGAAGAAGGAGAAACTGAAAACCAAAGGGGTGAGCCTGGCGCAATGGAGGAGGACACACCAAGCGCAAAGTCCAGCAAACCAATACCGCAGCGAAAAAGACTATCTCAATTTTTCAAGTCGATAACTATCGACTTTGATAAACCGACCGAGAATGGAGTCGCAGACTTGGCCACAATAACCTGGAATAAACCTGATGTACCAGTCAATGCTGCGACGATGCCACCTAGTGCCGATTTTGATACCCTTGAATTTTCCCGGGCGGCAGAAGTTAATTTGAACGTGACCATTAACCTCGTTAGAGATGAGACGCCTGAACGATTCCAGTTGAGTAGAGAGCTCGCTGCCATTCTCGACGTAGAAAATGATACACGCGCTGGAATCGTGGCCGGAATATGGGAATATGTTAAGGCAATGGGCCTACAAGAAAATGAGGAAAAACGCACTATTCAATGCGATGACCGTTTGAGAGCTGTAAGTTGGAATTCCTGCAAGCTATTGTTTATTCAATTGTGAGAAACTAATATATGTTTCCTTTTCAGGTCTTTGGCTGTGAGAAGATGTATTTCCCCGCCATCCCTGAGAGCACCACAACACACACTGCGACTCTCCAGCCTATCAAGCTTCCGTACACCATTCGCGTCGACCAAGAGTTCCAGAAGGACCCAAAGCCCACAGTCTACGATATCCGTGTCGCTATCGACGACCCTTTACGCGCCAAACTTATATCTCTTACTAACTCCCCCGATTTCCCCACAATGCTCCGTCATGTATCCAGTCTTGACGATCAGGTAGCGCTCGCCATCCAGGCTCTGCACCACTCAAAGGCAAAACATTCCTTCTACACTGCCATGAGCAAGGATCCAGCCAACTTCATGAAACGGTGGATAAACAGCCAGAAACGAGATTTAGAGACCGTGCTTGGGGAAACACCACGACCTGGGCAAGGTGAAAGAGGTATGGAGTTTAGGCGTGGCGGTGAAGGCAGTGCATGGGACACGGCTGTTGCAAGGGAATCCGTCAGATATATGCTCGCAAAGCCGCCTCGCGCAACAAGGTAATGATATTTTGGATCGTTTTCTGTCTGTAACCTTACTTTTCCCCTGTCTTCTCTATGATACCTTTCAATGGCCTACCAATAAACGATGAATACCGTAAAATAGCCGAGATGTGTACCAGAATCCTATCCCTAAACTGTAAGCTACGATACAGTAGTGCTATTAATATTTTGATTCGTCATAAGAATAATGATAGTGTATGGATAAGTATTAGTTCGTGCTGGCAAATGGGGGAGTAAAGGTGGCTGGAGAAAGTGAGAGCATGCATCAGCAGCACTGTAGGCAGGGGGTAGAAAAGATAAATAAGTCCATGCATGGGCATCATTTACAGATTCAACCAAATCGTTCATCACTCATCTCATGCAAGTAAGGAACACACTGGACCAAGGAAAGAAGGTGAAAGTTAAGGCATAGGGGTAGAGAGAGGGGGATGATGCAAACCAATCGACGCTATGACATAATAGGAGGAGAAACTATTGGAAGATGCATTCGTGAATCATGCAACCAAGGGAAGCCAGGGTAGAGAAAAAGAAAAAGAGTAGATCAATGATATCTATCCATCTATGCTTTCCGTCTTCGAGCGCCAGACCCGCCATTCATAGGGATTGATTGAGTAGTATTGTTGGAGGCCTTGGGCTCGGCGTCTAAGGCCCCAGTTATAAGAGTTTCTTCTTCCTTTTCGAGGGTGGAAGCAGCTTCAAGAATGATCGGGTTCGCGTCGCCTTCAATAGATTCTGGAGGAGCAACCTTGTCCGGTGATGGCAAATCCTGACCTCGGAAGCGCTTGAGAACTGCATCAATCATCTTTGAGAACCAGTACCAGTTAAGGGAGTTGAGAACGGTGTTGCTGCCAAGGTAAGTGAACGCAAGCCAGAGTGGAATACCAGCAGCGGAGAAGTCTGTAAACTTAGAGACTTCTGCATTTGCTTTGATACAATTGTCATCCAGGCAAATGGTTGAGTTCCGAGCGCTGAACACTAAGGAGTAAAACTCCGGACTGCTAAGTGGAACGGAGCTGTCGGATATATGAAATGCCTTGTAAATGTCGGAGAAGACGGTAAAGGAGTTCCACGAGCCCCAGATAAGGCGGCAGGAGAAAAATACCGAAAGGAGAGCCATTCCATTGTACCACTGGGCACGGGATCCAGTCATGTTAAGCTTGTCGAAGAACCAGTGGAAATTCAAGAACGGAGTTGAGAGCTCATACAGGATGAAGGTTGGCGCATAGTAGTTGACAAAGGGCCTCTAATCATTTTATATTAGAACCCTAGATTAGAAGGGGGGGAAATTGGAGATACATAGCGGCGGCGATTAACGAGAGGAGCAACTCACGTATCCTAAACTGAACACCAATACCGCACTGATCGCATGGAACAGCATGCCGACACCAAAGACGTTGACATGTCTGACGCTGATGATCAGATCCCACAGGAAATAGCCTGTCGCCATGGCCTGAATCAAGCCACAAGCTCCAGAATATCCATACACTCGCTCAACCGGTGTCATGTTCTTCCTCTCCTCGTCGACAAATATCACCCACAGCGCCAAGACGGAGATGAGGGTACTTTGGGTGAGAGAGACGACATGGATATCCCAGCCGAGCTTCGTGCGCTTAGAGAAATTAGGATAAAGCTTTGGGAAGAGCCAGGTTGAGATCCTGGGTGCGACAATGGACTGGATGAACTGGTACAAGGTGAACGAGAGGATGACTTCATGTATGTGGTATGGCAGCGTCGGCAGGGACCAACGCTGTGCGATCGGCGTAACCAGATCCTGAAGCCATCGTGGAGGAGGCGGTATCGGATCCAACATTACTGTTGGCGATATTGGCGGAAAGCTATAGTAGTAGCTGAAAGAGCCGCAGCTGGAACTTGGAAGTTGACGGTTCGGATGAAAGCAACTAACAGAGGATTTGCCTTGCTTCCTACTGCCCTTGGAGCACTCTTCTCCGTCTGCTACGGATCAGTAGGAGCCGGGGGGCCCTTAGGTGATATTTTATAGAGGGCCTGCTTGCCAGCAGCTCTTAGGTAAGGATATATACAGAGATCAGGAGGATGTGCAAGCATGAGGGATGTCGTTGAAAAAGAAAGATGACTCGCGTGCCTGACCGCGCCTCGTGTTGGACCATGCGCCCGCGCGGGCCTACTTTTGTTTTCTGCCGGCCTCGGCATGACCAAATGTGGGCTTACCGCCTTGGCCCGTTGGGGTCGCTAGTCTATTTTAGGGCTAGTCATCACGTGAACCCCAACGCATTCGGCATTCACGTGAATGAAGGGCGTGGCCGAATTAGGAAATCGAGACGACATCTGCCTCTCAGACGTCAACTCCATACAATTCTGCTAGGAAAGCAATGCAATAAAATTCAGATGAAGCGTCGTAATATATTATAAACTAATTCATAACAAGGGAGCAGGTTGCTAACCGAACATCATTAACTATAAGGCAAAAAAGGCAAAAAGAGAGAAAACAAAGCAAATACAAAGGAAAATATATGTTCCATCAAGAAAGCGCCCAAGAACCGATACCCTCAAGCCATCTCATAACTCGTCAAGGACACACACGGCGGATTAAGGATTCAGCCAACAAGTATTATTCACGTCCGGTAGAATGATTCACGAGCAGTTAATCGGTCGTCATACCTACACCGCTATCAGTGGTTTGATGGTAGAGCACCATATCACCTTCCTTGGCCTTTAGGGCGTGCAAGGTGGGCTCGTCATCATCATCTTCTTCTTCTTCCTCGTCTTCACTTTCTTCGGATTCGAGTTCACTGGAGCTATGCTCCTCGGTCTCTGCCCTGTCAGCCACCTCAGAGTGTTCGTCATTGGTGACTTGGCTCAATTCGCTGGGCTCTTGCCACGACTCACTTCCTGCTGCAACTGAACCATCCATGTTAGTAGAGCAGTAACTTGCACTACGATTTTGGGATACTGTGCTTCCTGTGATATAAGAAACGCTATCGGCATATGTACCTGTGTAGCTTGTTCTTCTTTCGGTTCCTGCATCACTCTCGACTTCGCTCATGCTCTCCTCTTCTTCGCGAACGGATTCGTTCTCCTTGTTAGAACCTAGGAGTCGGGTATCGCAGGACTGTCGTCGGTAGCCTTGGCTTGTCTTGACTGAATGGCTGCGCTTCAGGCTGGCTAGGCCATTGTGAGAGCCACTATATGGGCCCCGGTCAGGATTTCCACGGTTGCCAGAAACGTTGCTGAGACTAAGAATACGGCGTTCGTTCTTTCCGTTTGGCACTGTTGACCCGTTTGCTCGCTTGTTCGTGCGTCGATTCAAAGCCATTCCAACGCTACTGCCAAGAATACCACCTCCCTTTGTGGTACTGGCTGTACTTGGAACACGCTTGAGACTCATGCGGTCAGATCCTGAGTGACGGCTAACGAGTTGACTTCGAGCATGGTCCAACACCCCTTCCACGATTCTTCTCTCGAGGTCTTCCGCACGATCTTCCATCAAGTGGACTTCCTCCTGGCGGATGCGCAAAGCAGTCTCCATTCCAGCGACCTCCTTGGCCAGCTTGATTCTGTTCCGTGAAAGCTCGCTTTCTTCTTCCCTTAACTCCCGTATGTTTTGAAGGAGCCTCTCTTTCTCCTCTTTGAGAGCGGAGACTTCAGCTTCCACGCTCTCTTTTTGGGCAAGCCGTCTTTCGAGGGCAAGGGCTGCTTCCATGGCCTCTTCCTTCTTGTCCTCGTAATCCTGAATGGCCTTTTTGGAATGGGATGCCATCATCTCACTGACTTCGCGGGCGGTAGCATTGAGCTGCTCCTGAAGGGCATTTAGCTTTTCCATTTGAGCGTTGGAACTCTCTTTGTTAGAGGCATGGGAAATGATAGTGTCAAGTTTTTCATGCATCAAGGTATCATCGTATTTTTCAACCTGGGGTTCCTTAGCTTCTGGAGGAGGGGGGAGGAGGGCGGGTAGAAGTGGTGTGATGGAATTGGGCAGGGCACAAAGGTCCGTCTTTAGGTCTTTACTGGATTGTTGGGAATGCTCATAATGCTGACCAACAACAGCTAGAATTTCCTTAATGGAGCTAAGAAGCTCAGGGTGAGTTTGGGAAATCTGACTTTCGATGCGGTCGGTAGCTGCAACTGCTTTGTCGAATTGGGCTTTCATATCCTCATTCTGCAGCATAACGTCTTCCTGCATTTTGTCAACCTTGCCGAAAGACTCGTCAACCCGGCCAAAGAACGTCTTGACGTCCTCATGTAAATTGTCTACTTTCCCAAATGATTCATCGACTCGACCGGAGAAGGCTTTCACGTCTTCGTGTAGGTTGTCTACCTTGCCAAAAGACTCATCGACTCGGCCAGAGAAGGCCTTCAAATCCTCATGCAAGTTGTCCACCTTGCCAAAGGACTCATCAGCCCGTCCAGTGAAGGCTTTTAGGTCCTCATGCAAGTTATCTACCTTGCCAAAAGACTCATCTACCTTGCCGAAAGACTCATCAACCTTACCGGAGAAGGCTTTCATGTCTTCATGCAGGTTGTCAACTTTGCCGAAAGATTCGTCAACTCGTCCAGAGAAAGCTTTCATGTCTTCATGCAAGTTGTCTACCTTGCCAAAAGAGTCATCAACCCGTTGAGTAAAGGCTTTCATGTCCTCTCGTACATTGTCTACCTTGCCGAAGGTCTCGTCAACTCGTCCAGTGAATGACTTCATGTCTTCGTGCAAGTGGTCAAACCTCTCAAAAGACTCATCAACTCTGCCAAAGAACGTTTTTGCGTCGTCGTTCATTTTATCGCAAGTTTCTGTTAAGCTCTGACCCATTCCTCCAATAACGAGTTTAAGGTCTTCGGCGACGGCTTTAGTGCTCGTCAACGCTTCAAGGCTTTGGGCATCTCGCTCTTCAGCGGCAGTAAATTTGGAGTCTAGGAGGAGCTGCGCATCTTCGTATTTCGTAATGACCTCTTGGAATTTCTTGTCGATTTCTGCCTCAAGATCTGCTTTCAGGCCATTTCGATGCTCCTCGATCTTTTCCAGCAAGGCTGTACCTCTTTCGGTTGCTTCAACCTTCGAAGCCTCATGATCTCCATGTGATCGTTCAGATTCACGTTTCACGAGCTCAGAAAGCTCCTTGATGGTATCAGCTCTGGCAAATGATTCAGCAGAATCATTAAGACATTCGAGAATTGTCTTCATATCACCCAGCGTTCCAGCACTTTCAGTGAGCTTGGTTTTGAAGTCTTCCCGGAAATCAACAATGAACAGCTTTGCCTCCTCGATCTTCTCTGCTAGGCCACCATGTTCTACCTTCCGTGCTTCGAACGCCTGGGCCGTTAGCTCATTTTCGGCATCCATCTTCTCCTTAAATTCATTGACGGTATTGGCAAGGTTGGTAATCTCCTCTTTCGTAGGTAGGGTGTTGACATCCGGCAGAACAAGTTCCTCAATCTGGGCCTTCAGCTCAAATAGAAGAGTCTCAAGGTTCTTTACATCTCCCTTCACTACCTTTTCTGGGTCTTCCTTGGGTTCCTCCTTTTCAGGGTTCTGTGCAGTCTTGATTTCTTCGACAGCAACCCAGACATCCTTCATGATACCTTCCAGATTCGTGATATCCTCCTTGGTAGGGCCTTCAATATCAATATGAGTAGCAAACACGCTCATTGTCTCCTTAGTCTCTTTGGCCAATGTTTCCAAAGCTTCCACTTTTTCAGCTGTAACCCAGGTTGCACTTGTGGAAGGGGTAATCTCATCCAATTGAGTCTTCATTCCCTGCAAGAGGGTCTGGAGAGCCTCGATCTCTTCTTTACTGGCCGATGACACGTTTTCTGCTGGTGCTTCACGGGTTGCGCTATTATTAGCGGCTACTTCATTAACTGAACCATGTACTTCCTTGATAGCATCGAGAACTTTGGTGAGGTCGTCTTTCTTTAAAGTATCTGGGTCGGCCTCCTTTTCTGGGGCCTCCCGGGCCGCATTGCTGCTGGCAGCAACTTCGTTGACAGACCCATGGACTTCCTTTATGGCACTGAGGACCTCAGCCAAGTCATTCTTCTTTACCATGTCTGGGTCTTCACCTCTTTCAGGGACGACTGGATTGATCTCGATAGCTTCTACCTTTGTTTGAAGCTGGGTGACGAGGGCTTTCAGGCCATCGATGTCACCTCCGATGGAAGCATCGCCGGCAAGCATCATCTCTCCTCCTCTTGTAGTATTTGCTTCTTCTGCTTCCTTCTGAGACTCAATTAGGCGATCCATGCCTGCCTTGAGCCCAGCGACTTCATCACGAAGGTTCTCCAGCAGCTCCTTATCAACGCTAGGTTCAATTGGTTTGTCGTGAAGCTTATCCATTTCGGCTCGCAATTGTTCTACCCCATCATGGAAAGCATCGAGAAGCTCGTTGGTGTTTGATATGATGCTTTCGTTCCCATCTTTGCGTTCATGGTGCTCTTCAAACGCAGCTTGAAGGTGCTCTTTAAAGGCAGAAAGGAGTTCATCCTTGTCAAGTGAAGATTCAGGTTTGACTATGGCCATGGAAATAGTTTGACGCAAGTGCTCAAGCTCCTGCTTTATGGTATCGGCAAGTTCTGAGTTGCTGTTCTTAAAAGATTCACTCTCACTGATTCCCCGAATTGCATTGAGGATTTCGTCCTTGTCCTCAGAATTACTAGTGTTTTTCTTCAGTGCATCGCTGTCGCTGATTTCTCGGATAGCATCCAGGATCTCATCCTTGTCAGACGTGGTATTTGATCGAATAAGCAAACTGCTAAGTGTCTGACGAAGGTGTTCAAACTCTTTCTCCATGGCATCCAGTAGTTCCACGGTATCAGAGGGGTTTCGCTCAGTCGATTCCCTAATACATTTTTCAACGTCAGATTGAAGTAGGCGGAATCCGTCCTTGACAGTGTCAATGATTTCATCCTTGCCATTCGCTTCTGTCGTACGGTCAATGTAGGATTCGATTTGGTCACGAAGAACCTCAAGTCCATCTTTGGTTGCATCAAGAACCTGCTCTGTGTCTCTGCCATTTGCAGCTGAATATTCCTTGAACTCATCCTTCATCTCTAGGATCATGCCATGCAGGTGTTCAATGAGCTGTTCACCGAGGTTGCTAGTCAATGCCCCGGATGCATCCTCAAGACTGAGTCGCAGTGCATCAAATATATCATCACGATTAATTTCAATTTCTCTCGGTTGCACCTCTTGATTCGCAAGCCCTTCTTGAACGGCGCTTAAGATGTCATCACGTTTAATCGGTTCTTGGGCGGCCAATCCCTCCACAACAGCGTTCAATACATCATCCTTTTTGATGGGCTCCTGATTCGCGAGCACTTCTTGTAGTGCACTCAAAACGTCTTCCTTTTTGAGAGGCTCTGGTAGAGATGACAAACCTTCCTGGACAGCACCGAAAACATCGTCTTTCTTGAGTGGCTCCTGGAAAGCGAATCCTTCTTGCACGGCACTAACGACATCGTCTCGTTTAAGGGTGTCCTGTTGGGATAGCCCTTCTTGTACGGCTGCAAAGACATCGTCTCGCTTGAGGGGTTCTTGGAATGTAAGGCCTTCATGAACTGCGCTCAATACATCATCACGCTTCAGAGTCTCCTGGGATGTGAGTCCCTCCTGAACAGCACTCAACAAGTCGTCTCGTTTAAGGGTATCCTCCTTCTCAATCACCTGTGGAGCTGGCCACTCGATGCCTTTCAGTGACTCCTGAACCGCACTAACAACAGCCTCGCGGATGCTTGAGATGTCAGGCTCAATCCGAGGAGGTTCAAAACTCTGTAACTCAGTATGAACAGCATCGAGGACCTGCTGATAGACTACATCTGGATCAATGGGTTCTTTTTGCGGTTGGTATGCTTTCAATCCTTCGGACAGGCATTCCAGGATTTCATCTCTTTCCAGTCCGAAATTCTGAAGCTCGATTTCTGGCTTATATGTTTCCCAGGCTTCCCTGACAGTCTCCAGAATTTCGTCTCTTTGGAGACCGGGCTCGTGCTCTTGGGGAGGAGGAAGCTGTGGCTGAGGAAAAGGAATTTCATGAAGAGCCCTTTTAACCACAGCATATATCTCCTGGCTATCAGGAATTGGGCGTGTTATAGCTGTAGATGCCGTGTTTCGCGCATTCTCTTCGATAATATGGTCCATCTGTTGTCGTAGATCAACCAAAGCACTAGTAACAATTTGCTCGATTTCTTCCTTTCCAGGCCCTGAAGGTACCTGATCATCGATTGACCTGGTTTTCTGGGCCTCTTCTAGTTTACGTGCAATATCTCTGCCCATACCTAACACCTCACCGCGGAGTTCACGAACAAGTGCTTTGACTTCACTAGTTATGCCACCGCCTTCCGCAACGCTCTGCTTAACACGCTTAAGCATAGTCATCAAATCATCCGCCAAAGCATTAGATGGTTGTAACGACGCATTGATATTGGAATCGGAGTTGCTGCGAATTGGAGTTGGGGATGCATTCAAGCCCACCGGACCTGATCGAGTTCCTTGACCAAAATCAGGGGTCTGAGGCTTGTCACCGAAGAGTTGGTTTCCCATATCCCCTCTTGAACGGACCAATGCCCGGCTTCCGGAGTTCTCCTTCACAAGATTGAGGATCTCCGAAAGCATAGTAGTCATTGTATTGTCTTTTTCGGTGGGACGGGCTTGTACATCCTCCATGAGTGTCAAGAGTTTCTCCTGGCCTTCCTTTGTAGCCATTTCTCGCAACACCTTCTCTAAGAGCGCGATGCTAGCAGAGCCATCAGAAATAGGACCCGGGGAGGCTGCGAGGTCTCTTTCCAAAGCTGCTGCAAAGCTACCTGGACTCGACATTCTAGCACCTGAGAAGCTTTTGCGTGAGCTTGGAGATGATTCATGGGGTTTACTGTCACCAAGCATAAAGCCTCCAGTTGCAGGGTGTATATAAGGAGTTCCTCGGGGCGTAGTTGTGTGCGGGTCTGGGTCAAAGATTTTGGAAGAAAGATTGGCAGTTAGATCTTTGAGGCTCTTTCGGATATCTTCATCTCTGGCGTTTGTTGCAGCCTTGAGGCTAATCAAGTCTGTGGCATTGTCTTTACTTCGGCGACTCAGTTGACTCATTTCTTGCTGCAGGGATGTAGCGATTTTAGTGAGGCTGACAATCTGAGCTGATAGAGCATCAAAACTTTCCGGCATTTTTGCCGGTTTCTCAGGTTTGCTTGGGGTCTCAGTAGGCATGGCCAAGTCCATTGGAATCTGCATATCGCGCAATGCCAGCATCGTAGCAGATGGGGGTGTATTTTCTCCGAGAATAGGCTTGTTAAGGTACCGGTTCGATATTCGCGCCTGCGTTGGCGAATCGTGATTTGGAGTAGTGGTATCAGCTACTCCTCCTCGAGTAGGGGTGGTGTCAGCACTCCTGTCGTCTCGATCAAATACACTATTGCGTCTGTATTTCTCAGGAGAGGAGCGGCGCTCAAGGTAAGATGCAAATTCGTTGTTATTCGTCGCATTTTGCAGTGACTGCATCCGTTTATGATATTGTCCCTTTATTAAGGACTTTTCTGGGGACGTGGGCTTCAATGGCATAGGATTGACGGTATATGAGCTCGGAGTTGTTTCCTGGCTTTTCTCCGCGAGTGCAGCAGCAGCCGCTTGTACTGTAGCGGATGCATTCGATCGAGTTACCGGACTATTAGGGCCACCCGGGTTAAGAGGCAGAGGAGGAGGAGCTCTTTTCGGGTCCGCACTATCCCACCTACAGTTCGCAATGCGCAGTTAGCAATCAAATTTGCTTCTCGTCAAAAGTGACAGCATCATTGAAATATGATGGGCTTGATGACATACATTGGGATCAGACTCCGAGACTCAGAGGGAGTATGATGATGTCTGAGGACCAGCTCTCGGTCTCGATTCTCTTCCTTATCGTTTGGTTGCATGATGGATCGTAAACACTTAATTCGTAACGTTCGTTCAAAGGAAACAAAATAAACAAAAAGTTATCTTTGGGTATAATTATGGCACTCAGTATACCATAACGCTTCAACCTAGACAACTGACAAAAGGAGCAAAACAGGGTATCGTAAACAAAGCAGAATCGCAGCAGGTGATAATGGGAAGAGTTATTCGTCTGTCCAGACAAGTCGAATACTGTGCCCGAGACACCAGCAGAAGCCCTCCGTATGTAGGATGATATGGGTAAAAAGAAGAAGGAAGAAGTCGAAACAACCTTGCACAAAAGACAGGTGGAGGTGTCGCTTTTCTTCAGGGCGCCAAAGGTTGAAAAACAGCCGTTGCCGTCGACAACAGGAAGGTAAACAAACAAGGATCCTCGCGGTTACCGGAGCGGCAGCGCTTGGCATGACAGCACGCTAAGCCTAAAGAGGTAAGCGTCCCTCGAGGTTTATCCGATCGCGGAGAAACATGTTGTTCTAGGACTAGCGGCGCTTCCGGTAAGCGGGCCAATCACGAGACCGCACACAACGAGAAGAAACATCGCACCAAAAGTCGAACTTGTTCATCGAAAAAAAAAAGGACGCAGACGAAGACCGACATCACCAACTCTCTCGACAACCACTTTTTTTTTTCTCGACAAGCCCACGTTCGTCGGAACTCCTGGAAAATGAAGTGTACGTTACGCTGACGTCCTCTCGGTCTACCGCAGTATTCATTGATGAGCTTTTTATCCCTGGAATAACGCTGACAATGTGTGCGAAATAGTCATGAAAGTGGGCCGTGTGGCCATCATCACCAGAGGCCGATTTGCCGGAAAGAAGGTACGACGATGAGTGTTTCCTTTGCAGCTTCAGTTTGCCTACCGGCCTATTCGCGCGAAACAAGATATTGGACAGCAATCGTGGTTTTTGTGGTGGGATTTGCGATAGCGAGCAGCCAGGCACACGATCGAAAATTCGTCTCGAAAGCTGCCACGCCAACACCAAAACGGAGATAATAATATATTACCGGATAGCCTGCGATGCTTATTGTGCCCAGGAATTTTCAAATCGCTATCGAGGAAGAGGAGGACAGATATTTAGCTTGCGCAACAACCGCACAGAATGATACAATAAGAGTAGTCCAACTGACGGCTGTGTTCAACGATAGGTCGTCATCATCCAGCCATACGACGCCGGCTCCAAAGCCCACCCCTTCCCTTACGCCCTCGTTGTCGGCGTCGAGAGATACCCATCCAAGATCACCCGACGAATGGGCACCAAGAAGGTCGAGAAGAGGAGCAAGGTTAAGCCATTCATCAAGACCGTCAACTACAACCACCTCATGCCAACCCGTTACACCCTCGAGCTTGAGGGCCTAAAGGGTGCCGTTACCAACGATACCTTCAAGGAAGTTTCTCAGCGGGAGGAGGCCAAAAAGACCATCAAGAAGGCTTTGGAGGAGCGATACACCAGCGGAAAGAACCGATGGTTCTTCACCCCTCTAAGTATGTTTCTTGAATTTCACGAACCGCATAGAGAAACAGGTATACTAACCAAGCCCCATGTAGGATTCTAAATAAAACGTTTAATGGCCCATTTTTGTCACTTTATCTCCCCAGCATTTTCCCTCTTCCTGAGCTAGGACGGTTCTAGTTTATGATGAATGCTATTTCTCGTCTCGTGCATAGATACCAAGTTAAAATGGACATCCAATGCAGAGCAGACAATCTATCTCACTGATACGATGTCGGTTGTCTAGCAAAAATAAAACAATACCAATGACACTTGAGAAATATTCCGTTCGGCCCCTGCCCATACACACATATATATGCTCTTTTTATTGAATATGTAAGAGAGAAAACGAGAGACGCCAGAACCTCATATAGTAAGGACAGTCACATGCAATGTGGTGCCACCACAGCCTTAAATCGAGGAGAGCGTCTGAATCATGTAGAAAATATCACAAGCCGATCACCCGTCTATGTTTAGAACAAGTCTACTAAACGCCAGGGTTTGCATATCCTCTCTTCACATGCCGATGGGAAGAGACTGCTAGGCGTCAAAGCCTCTTTTGCTCCTCAAGATGGCTCCATCTCGGCTGCATCCGAGCTGATAGCTAAGTTATTTAGCCTCACGTCACCGTTCACAGAGCTATCCATGCAGCTAATTGTATCTACACATCTTATCGCCCGGAGATGGTAAAAGGGCAAGCTATCATTACGGTCTGACAGGACGGGGCTACCGAAGATAACGGCCCGTCCCAGGTCGACCTCGACTTGGGGGAGAAGAGACAACCAGAATCCATGCATCCAACGTTTCAAGGCCTATCTTTCCAGGTGCAACTCGGAAAATATAGGAGGATAAGGAACAGGCCCGGCAGGCCCAGTCGGACCTGTATGCAAGCAAGTAGTCATCATCCCTTAACATAGCTTGACATCTATTATTACAAGCTTCCGTCACCCTCCACTCTTGAAGGGTGAAGATGAGACAGGCCAGCGTATCCCTAACGCATCCGGCGGTCTAGTCTTGGTTATATGTGACTGCCATGTAGTTATTCGCACTCCGTATTCCGCGCTGTGTCCAATGCTTCATTTATGCACAGCCGATCCTCCGTTCCCAGCACAGTTAAAGCTGCTGCTGCTGCCTGCGAACCGCCTATCAGAAATCAATAGCGTGCTGGCCGCCTGTTATCACCCAACACCAGGCGGCCCGGATCCCCTTAAAACATGATAGACTCATCCGTCTACGTTTTTGTCCCATCCCGGACATCTCCTGACGCGAAGAAATATGGCGACGGGCGGCTGTTCATTAGTTAACTAGTAAACTAGCTACCTTGTGAAGGGGCAATCAGGTAGTAATTCGCCTCGTTCGGTCGGTCCCTGGAGTGGCGACCGGACTTCCTCTCATTCTTCCTCTGTCTCCCGCCGTGTGCTCCATGCTTGGGTTGTTTTTATCGTTGATAAGATAACTTATGAAAAAATCTCGCACTTTCACATGCCAGAAAGTCGCTGCTTGGCGAGATGGCTGGGATCTTGTACTGGTACTTGCGTGTGCTGCGTGGCTTCGGCGCAATCGGTTGTATAGATACCTGCGTGGTATGACCAGAGCTAAGGTACCTGGCCACTTTCACATGTGAAAGAGCGCATCTAGAATAGCACAGAAGAGTAAGAAAACAGGCAGAGAGCACTTCTAGCGTTTCTTGCGGTTGATTCGCTGCTTTCAAGCGTGCTATGAAGCAGATGTGCTCTGTGAGTCGATGCTCGAGAGCCCGATAAATATAAAGCCTCCCTCCCTCTTCCTCGCCGTCCACTTTCGTGTACACATCCCACAAACATCACAGTCATCTTCGTTTCTCCAGCTGATAACTCGTCTCATCTCTTTATTTGTATTCTCCAATCTCAAGTGCTCAAGGTATGTGTTGCTCTGTCTGTCTGTCTTTGTAATGTGCCTGCTAACCTACCCCTAGTAGCTCCAACTCCCTAACCATCCAAAATGGGCGAACAACCAAACACCAACGGCACCATGCCCTCCTCCCAATTCCTCTCTGTAAGTCAATCGAAGAAAGCAATGCAATGATAGCGGGAAAAGTATATATCGCTGACCCTCGGATAGCATCTTTTCTCCTACCCATTCATCGCCGACTATCTTGACGCTCTCAAGAAATCCCCCTACGGCCAAAAGTCCATCGAGTATGCCGACAAGAGCATTGCCCAACTCCAGCCATACTTCCCTTACCTTGCTAAGCCATACGGCTACGTGGCTCCATATGTCGAGAAGGTAGACCACTTGGGCAACGAGGGCCTGAACCAGGTTGACAACACTTACCCAAAGCTTGTCAAGGCAACCGAGGATGTCAAGGGAACCGTTCAGAGCTATTTCCGCGTGGCTGAAGATGGCACTAAATACGTTCGATCAACCTACGACTCAGAGTACAAGCTTGCCCAGGGTGGCAGCCCGATTGTGTCCCAAGGCAAGGCTGCCGTCTCTACTGGGCTGATGGTCACATCTCAGTACTTGCTCTGGCTGAGCAACTTGATCATCCCACACCAGCAGAAGGCACAAGAGAATGGCAATGGTGCCGCTAAAGCTTCCAGCTAAATTGGTTTCTTCTCCATTAAGTTTCAGCACTCGTTTCACACCCTAAGATATCCCATTAGACGAGCACGCGTTTGCTCAGTCTAAGTGTTTGATGACTCTCTTCTATCCTTTTGATCTCATTTAATTCATATGGCTGGGAAAAGTTGCTTTTATTTCTGCTCTTTGTATCTTTCCTTTGTGTGTTTATATACAAAACCTACTCTTTCTTTATAATATTTCCTATCCTCCTCTCCTTCTTAGCTACCATGAATCATACTCAATTGAGTTTTCCATATTCCCTCGCCTGATTAAAAATACTATCCCATCTGAACTGTATGTACGAACTTGACAGCTCTCTGCTTGATGAACAGTATATCTTCCACTGCTTTCAAAACAAACGTATACATCGCCACCTATCTCTTGCATGTGCGTGGCTCCACCTGAGACGCTTGGGCTCTCCTGTTTTATTTTCCATGGATATGAGCTGTATCAAGTCATATATAGCCACGTTCACCGAGTTCGATATCTTCCTCATATACGGGGAATTTAATCTAGTCTCCTGTAGGCCATCTCCCCAACTACCTGGGCTGATAATGGGCTCAATTCGAGTGTGGAATAGGGAGCAGGGCCCCATCTCGGGCTTACGCTGGAATCCCGCATCATCAAGAAAACTGCTAAAACATGCCCTGTTTTTTTCCGAAACAGGGGCTATGGTGAGTGGATACCATCATCGCCCAAAAGCCTCGCCTTGCAAATCTCTTTAGGCCCTCTTCATCTTTGTTTGAGGGAGATGGAATCAATCACAACTCAGCTACCTTTCTTGCTTGGCTTTGCGGCTAAGCTTGTTTTCAGCCGCCGTTTTCCACGTGATATAGGTAAGCCTTGGCTCTCAAGTGTGCTGTGTATGTGTATCAACATCGCATAAAGGATTTATGGGTTTCGAACTGCGTATGATGTCAGACAGAGACAAGGCAAAGGATGTCACAATTCTGTCTAATAAAATCCTGTAGTGTGTCGATCATGTTAGCCTGAGAGCGTATATACGAAACATCTCCTGTATTTAGTTAGACAAGGTCTCATAGACCAAGATGTTGACGGTTGCACACCCTATGAGATTATTGAATATCGCCAGCTTCTCGTCCGTCTCATCAAGTGGCCGTATATTAGTTGGCCCGTTTCTCTCGTGGGTACTCTATAAAGTTGAAAGAGAGCGCCATTTTATTCCTCAGCATTTAAAATTGATGGTTAGTTCCTATCCAAGGCGTTTCGACTGCTCAGCCCCTCGCCATTCCATCGTCCCTTTGGAAAGCGAGGCTGGCGGAATGAAGGGCAGCTCCTTCGCTGTGGTCGCCAGGTGGAAAACCTGACCATCTCACTGGATGCTGGGGGGCCATCGGGCGCTGGTGAGGGACTCAAAACGCTGCACTGCCTGCTTCTATACGATGGACCGGCGTAATCGGCATTTTTCTCCTGGATGTAATGCTCTGCATAACTTCCTCTTTTGGGCTGATGCTGCGGTCTAAATTACATAATCATGCCAAGCTGAGTTTGGCGGATTAAAGCGGGGCGCAGGTAAACGAAAGTTTGTCACGTGCAAAGTTAGCCTAAGCAGCTCCGGCTTATGACATTATCAGAACTACATAAAGAGGAGATGCACCCCCGGCTGCAGTACAGGCGTATTCACTGTCAACATATCTTGCAACATACATACTATTAAGTTAACTGACATACATTCATACTATTCGTCAAAGGTATCTCCACGATGTCTGAAGCTACCGCACAACATACGCAGGCCGCGCCGAATGGAAAGGCCCCAGAGATTGAGCGCGAACCCCAGCATCAACAGCAAGAAGCTGGCCCTGAAGCCTCTGGTGTTGGTTTTCGCCCTCACCATGACCTCATTAGTGTCCAGCCTGCTCGTCTAGATGACTTGCAACCTAGATACGCGCAGGTGCTTTTGCCCGATGAAGAAAACCCAGCTGCTCATAGCTGGTACTCTGGCTTCAGTAAGTAGATGTAGGGATAAAATTGCATCTTAATCTCATATACTAACTCACCATATAGTTCACGGGCTGGGAGAGATCATTGGTACTTTGGGAGCTATACCCTGCTGTATCTGCTGCCCTAATCCTTTTACGCCCGTTAACCAGGGTCAAGTCGGACTGGTGACCAAGTTTGGTCGTTTTGAGCGTGCAGTTGATCCCGGCCTCGTAAAGGTCAACCCTCTCAGCGAGAACCTGACAACTATTGATGTCAAGATCCAAATCGTTGAAGTGCCGCGTCAAGTCTGCATGACCAAGGATAACGTTACCCTCCACTTGACTTCTGTCATCTACTATCAAATTGTCTCTCCACATAAGGCTGCTTTTGGTATTACTGATATCCGTCAGGCATTGGTTGAGAGAACTCAAACTACACTGCGCCATGTCGTCGGTGCCCGTGTGTTGCAAGACGTTATTGAGCGTCGCGAAGAATTAGCCCAGTCTATCGGAGAAATTATTGAAGGTGTTGCTGGAGGATGGGGTGTCCAGGTTGAGTCCATGTTGAT
This sequence comes from Trichophyton schoenleinii, assembly GCA_018357685.1. Taxonomy (NCBI): domain Eukaryota; kingdom Fungi; phylum Ascomycota; class Eurotiomycetes; order Onygenales; family Arthrodermataceae; genus Trichophyton; species Trichophyton schoenleinii. The sequence continues at coordinate 3,868,178 of WOFF01000001.1, forward strand.
CAAAGACATCATCTTCAGCAATGAGCTTCAGGAGTCCCTATCGATGGCTGCTCAGTCTAAGAGAATTGGTGAAAGTAAAATCATTGCTGCGCGTGCGGAAGTTGAGGCAGCCAAGGTACGTGCTATTCACAAATTTGCACCTAGACAAGATAAGAACGCTAACAAGTCCTTTATCGAATAGCTTATGAGAGCCGCAGCCGATATTTTGTCTTCTGCCCCAGCAATGCAGATCCGTTATCTTGATACTATGCAGGCAATGGCCAAGAGCGTAAGTATATCATTTTACCTCAACACGTTGTTGCTAATAGTTACTAATTTTTACTGCTCAGTCGAACTCCAAAGTTATTTTCCTCCCTGCTGCCAATAACCAGGCCGCCATGCAGGCTGCCATTGCCAATGAGGCTGGAGAAGGGTCTAGCCGCCGTCACGAGAACCCTTTTGAGCAGGATGGAAACGACGGTTTCCAAACTGCCATGAACGCTCATGTTGTGGAGAACATTTAAATTACCCAGATGAAGGCACGTTAACCATACCCATCTACAAATGACCCTGTTTTCCGTGGGGAATACCCGGAAAGACTACCCCTTTACGTGTTACTATGATACCCTTCTGTCGTTTTCTTTATCAGATAGCAGCTCTTCCTAAACTTAATGTTCATGTGTTTTAATGCTTATACCCCTCTTGTATTCTGCTTTTTTTTGTGTGTGTTCTGTGTCTACCAGAGGACCACGAGGCAGTTCAAGTGGCCGTGATTGATCCTTACTTTTTAAAGCTAATCCAAACTTGATTGTATAAAATTACACCTTCTCTTTTTTCATCCGTAAAATACATGCATAGACGATCAAATAATCAAGTATCATATCACTCATAACTCAAGTCTACAGCCTGACATCTACCATGGTAGAATGACGCTAAGATAAAATACAAGGTGCAGTAAAAAGACAAGTCAAAAACAGCTAAGCTATTCCACCAACGATTTGTCTGTGATTAGTTTCCGCCATCGCCTTGGCCGACCCATGAAGTGCATGACTGAAAGTGGTGCTAGACGCGTCCTCAAGAAGCATGTCAATATCTTCAGAATCAGGAGGAAGTCGGAAACCATTGCCTGGTTTTGGATATAAACGGTGTTCTTCTACTTCCTCTTCATCACTATTCTCTCCGATACCATTCCTCGTGCTAGTAGGAACGCTTTCAGACGGCCGTTTCGATGACGGTGGAGTTGACGTTGTGGCCTGTCTCGATAGCTTACATTGTTGCGAACCCCCAGCCGATCCGTTTGGAACTATTGAGGATGATATCGTCGACGCGCTGGAGCTAAAAGATGCTGTGTTGAGTTCATTCAAATTTGCAGGGAATATAGGGATATCTGGTCTGGAGTCTGATATATCGACCAGTAGATTGACCAGAGCAGCATGAGATAAACTAGAAAGATAGCTCTTTTTCTCTACCCGACTAAGTTGAGACCCCGCATGTAATGTAGGGGTTTGTGGCCCACTTGTTTGCATAGACGGTGAAATCGACGTACGCAAACCATTCTGTTCGCAAGTTTGCCCAATTGGCTTGAGGGTTAGATCAAGAGGCGTATCGATAGGTCGACATTCTCCACAAAACCACTCCTTGTTCTTCACGGAGATAACATCATCTCCAATCGGCGGATCATGGCAAAACTGATGCCAAGGTGCGTTGCAATCGTCACAGAACACGATAGCATTACATCTCGGACTATGTCCTCTATCACAGCGAAGACATACCACATTAACTTCTTTGCCTTTGCGGTACACTCTTCTCCGTTTCCGCGGAGGTTGCTGATGATTCGTATCGGGGCTAACAGATTTCTTCTGGGCCTGCTCCGGAGTGAACATAGTTGGCCTATGGATCTGGCGTCCTGATTTTGTCTGTGTAGTCGTTAGCTGAGCATCGGAGGACTCATCTGAGTCTGTGTCCTCCGCTTTAATAACCCCCTCGTCGTCATTACGGTCGCCATATCTGCCAGATTTTCGAGAATTTCGTGGCTTCGCACCTCCCATTGTTCTACGACGCCGTGATGCTGGTTTAGAGGGACTTGCTTTTGGTGTTGACACAATGGGTGCTGTAGACCCCACTGTGCTCGAAGTGGCGCCTATAGTAGAACCTGGAGCAATGGTGACCGTAGATGGTGACAGCGCGGTTGCAGGGGCTGGAGGAGCGGGTGCGATATTTCTCCAACCCGTGGGAGGGTTTGAATATTTCAACGGGAGCTCAGGTTTAGCAGCCGCTATATTAAACTCCTTTGCCTTAATATTTGCTCCCTCACCACTTGTGATCATCGATGAATTGTGACCCTCGTGGGTAGATATTGAGGATACCGACGACAGTTCGCTTGAACTGGATGCATAGCTCATAGACGGTATAGAGACATTTTTGTCCAGTCCTTCCTGTGAAAATGTAACACTCTCTGCCGGTATATCTAATATCTGCGTATTTTGCGTCTCATTGATCATGCCTGGATTGGTATCTGTCGTATAAGGTGCCGTGGGTGGCGGGGGCATAGCAGCGAATTCTGTATTCGAACCCATAGTAGTATATTAAGAGCAGGATGATATGCAGAGCCTGATCAAGCCTATCGGTGTTTCATTCGAGTTAGAGAAATGACAGACCGGCTGTACTGATATGTATCTGTGTTTGTGCCTTCGAGGGTCGCAGTTAACTGTGGCTCGAGGTTGAGAAAAGAAAGGAAAAAACTTTTGAAGCTCCGTGCACCGAGCAACCACAGCAGGAGATTAGATATTGAGAACTGATGTAAAACCAGGATTACTGCTGATATGTGCCCTCTCCTTGTCCAGGGATAATGTAAGATATGGGAAAGGAGAATCATCAAGTCACTTCACGGCAAATTTGAACTTGAACGTAACTTGGGAAGGCCACTCGGGGGCGTCTCGTGTTGTCACGTGAACGGAGAAATCTAAGGGGCAAACAGGGAGAAACAGGCCTAGATAGACAGGAGTCAAATAAACCAGAGTACGTTGGAAGATCTGATAATTCCAATGAAGAGGCATGTTAGGCATGTTATCAGTTGTTAGCTAAGTTAGTGTACGCTGTATGTCTATATATGTTGTTTATTCTAGGTAGATGTTAAGCCCCCGGAGTGGCCGAAAAGGGTAACTATAACTACAATATGAACAATCTATGAAACAATTCCGTCTGCCTTCAATTGGGCTATTTTTTCTTTGTCGTAGCCCATGATATTGCTCAGTACCTCATCAGTGTGTTGCCCAAGTGTTGGGGGTGGTGTTCGTATGCCTGGTGTGGCATGAGAATATTTGACGGGAGTATTTACAAGTTTGATAGGTCCGCAATCCGGGTGGTCAACCTCCTGTACCATCCCTCGAGCAAGCACTAGGTGTGTGTTAGTAAAACTAGAGATCAATATGATCGGAGCAGCTTACCATGAGAATGGTTCAGAGCGCCTTGGATGTCATTTACAGCCGCATATGGCATACCGCTGCCTTCCATGACCTCTAGCCATTCTTGAGTCGTTCTCTGCTCGGTAAGATCCTCAATGAGTTTGTCAATGATCTCCCGATTCTTTACACGAAGAGCGTTTGTAGTAAAACGTGCGTCAGTCTTCCACTCCGGGTGGCCTAGCCTGTCACAGAGAACCCCGAAGAGTCTGTCATTTCCCCCGCCAAGGAGAATATCACCATCCTTTGTTTTGAAACTTCGATATGGGACGATCGAAGCTGCCGGCCATGTTAGCAGTTATTAAGAATGGACTTGTCCTCCTTGATTTCAACTTACGATGAGCTGTTCCCCATCTTCCAGAATCCTTCTCCCCACTAATAAGTGCCGAGCTCGCAAGGTTTGCAAGCGTCGCTATTTGGCAGTCGCTCAAGCAAGCATCAATGTGTTGACCTTTACCGGTTCTGCCACGAGCTATAAGTGCAGCCATTATGGCGTTTGACGTGTACAGACCAGTCGTTAAATCGGTTACAGCAACTCCAACCTTAACTGGCGGTCCATCCCTTGATCCGGTGATATGCATCAATCCCATCTCAGCCTCTACCATCACATCATAGCCAGCTCGCTTGCTATATGGTCCTGTTTGCCCATAGCCAGTGACACTAGCATAGATCAATCTTGGATTTATTGCCCGAAGTGACTCGTAATCCATCTTATATTTCTTCAATGATCCAGGGATATAGTTCTCCACAAACACGTCGCTCTCCTTTGCGAGCTTATGAAGGATCTCAATGCCAGACTCATGTGCAAATGACAATCCAACAGACTTCTTGTTTCGGTTAACCTGTTCTGAAGATTAGAGACCAGAGTACTGTACTAGAGGTTGAAGCATGACTCACACCTAAGTAATAGGCGCTTTCTCCTGGGCCCTCCTTTGTATCATCTTTGTATTTAGCATACGGAGGACCCCATGCCCGTGTATCATCTCCTCGTGTGGGATGTTCAATCTTAACCACTTCCGCGCTATTGAATTAGATAAACCAATGTTAACATGGCGCGAGATTGACAACACAAAGTTCGAACAGCAAATCTCACCCTAAATCTCCAAGTATTTGAGTACAGTAAGGCTAGAATTACACCACGGTTAGCCCCATGTTCAGACCAAACGACGCTTGAATGTATTAGATTGAAAGACTGAGATAGAAAATATAACTTACTCCGGCGAGAACCCTAGTCATATCCAAAACTCGAATACCAGCCAGTGGGAGTGTGTCCACCGAAGGAGCAGCTGTCGAATAACGCTTGCATGCTGCTGTGAAAGCTTTGTTATTGGCGAACCTTGAAAGCTTGTCTGTATTGACAACGCGTCTTAAGATTCGGTATGAATTCATTTTCCTCTCACAGATTACCACATGCACAACTCCCTCATGGATAATTGATTTCTCTCAACCTCGAGGTTGAATAACCACGCACGATGAACACTGGCGGTAAAGGCAGGGAGACGCGGCTGTTCAAGTGCCGAAAGCGGCAGAGCAGATGCAAGCGCGGCCCCACTCCCGAACCGCGGCCTCGGCTCCCCGACGCGCTTACATAATAACTCACTTGCTAGTTATCGAATGAGCAAAGCCCGCCGCACCAGCAAGCAACAGCAACGTCTTGTTGATACCACCAGACAGACTACGCAATAATACTTGGCTAACATGTTTACCGGGCTGGTAGAGAAAGTCGGCAGTAAGTAGAAGTCACTTCCATTGACGATGCATAATGTTAACAAATAAAATCTAAGCTGTCACTGCCCTTGACCCTCAAGATGACTCCTCGGCAGGCGGGGGCGGGACATCTTTGACAATTTCGGATTGTGCAGAAATACTTACAGATACAAAGCTAGGGGATAGCATATGTGTCAATGGTATGTTTTCTTCCTGAAATAAAGTATAAATATAATGTTAACCAGGCGACAAAAGGGACTTGCCTAACCGTGACAGCGTTCGATAAATCATCATTCAAAGTTGGGGTTGCACCTGAAACTCTACGACGGACAAACCTAGGATCTCTCAAAGCTGGGTCGCCAGTCAACCTTGAACGATCCGTGTTGGCCACGACACGGATGGGTGGCCACTTTGTCCAGGGCCATGTAGACACCACTGCAGAGCTCCTCTCTGTAACCCCCGATGGCAACTCCCTAGTTCTTAGGATGCAGCCCAAGGACAGGAGCTTGCTAAGATACGTTGTGGAGAAAGGATTCATTGCCCTGGACGGTGCCAGCTTAACAATTACCAAGGTCAAAGATGGTGAAGACGGTTGGTGGGAAGTCATGCTAATTGCGTACACACAAGAAAAAGTAGTTACATCAAAGAAGAAACCTGGTGACAGCATTAATGTCGAGATCGATTTGGTTGGCAAGTACGTCGAGAAGACTGTACAAGGCTACTTTGAGGGACAGACCAACGGAGATTCAGCTGCTTTGGAAAAGATGGTGGATAGGCTTGTCGAAAAGAAGCTCCAGAGCATGGGGAAGATTTGACGACGAGCCTGACTTGGGGGAATCATTGTATGAGTTTCTGATACAATTATAAATAATAATATAAATATTCTCTGCTCGGCTGATTTTTCCCCTACGCCGTGATCGAAGCTGTAATCTGGTCCATCCAACCGCCCGCTTCCTTCAATAGAAATCGACACATATCTAACGTTGTATTGATTGTCCACGCTTGAATGCTGTAACTTTTGAAAAGATGCAAATAATATGTACAAAAGGGGTATCCTCGGCAATAGATAAAAGAAAGTATGCAAGACTTTCAGTACGATAGCGCCACTTAAGCTTCCCCTTCTTCTGCTTCTCCCATTTCCTCATCCTCGTCCTCCTCCCCGTGGATGAAGTCATCACTATCCCAGTCATCATCATCATCAACCTCATCAGAATCTTCTTCGTCCTCCTTACCCTCACGTGGTGTCTTTGCCTTAAGAGCTTTCTTCTTTTCAACATTCTCCTTCTGTATTTTTCTCCTGAGCTCCTTTTCTTTGCGTTTCTTCTCCCAAGATGCATCCAGCTTCTGGGCTTCTTCTTTAGTCTTAGTCACATAATCGTGCCACATAACTCTTCCGCCGCAGAGTCCCTCCTCCACTTTCATCAGCTTTAATTTCATGCGAGGTCCAAGTTCAACCAGTTTCACTGCTCTTTTCTCAACATTAGATCCGGAGCTGCGAGCTGATTTGGACCCAGCTTCCTTAGCTCGCTGAAGTTCCTTTTTGTTCAACACTTTTCTAGTCGTGGATTCTAGAACCTCTACCTCCGCATCCGTCTCAATTTCGGTCTCGCTTGCAGACGTAAAACCAGCATCGCCGCCACCACCGCCCAGCAAGTAGTCTGCAACATCATTCAATTTACCCAGGTTTGGGACAGCTTTATCCTTCTCCTTACCTCGGAATTCCTTGGGATTGAGTCGCCTTATCCTCTTGGACAAGTCGATTCGTTTTGTTGTGATGGCGTAATGTCGTAGGTTCACTGTAAAAGATTCGTCTTGTCCCTTCTTTGATGACCGGTCTCTGTCGAGCAACATGATACGTCGAATTGAGGCAAGAGGTGTTGTTTGAGGGGAAATTGGAGGGAAAAGAGACTGGAAAACTGTGGTGACAAGAGACTCTAAATGTTTTGGAATTTTCTCCGATGCTTCCCCCTCTTTCGAAGACATAAAATTGTTCATAACCAAGAGTGGAGGAGTCGTGTGGCTCTTCCCCAAGCCTCTCGGCCGCTTCAATGCCTTTATGACATCTTTGCACAAAGAGTAATTCTCAATTCTGAAATTCAACGTGGGGCCGCGGGGTGTGAGAGCAATGCGCAGATTTGAATTTCCATTGCTGGATTTAGAAAAGAGCAGCAGATGAGTAACTCCTAGGGGGCCGGTCATAACGGTATAATCTTTCAGTCTGTTCTTCGTCCGTTCCTATCAAAGCTGTTAGTATTTCAATATATTTCTAGAAAATATAAATAAAAAAAACATTTTCATAAAGTATAGGCATACTTTTAAGCGGCTTGCAGTATCTGGCTCCATCATAGACCGAACATCTTTTGCCAATTGACTCATGCTTGAACCGACCTGGCCTGCGCCAATTCGAATTACCATGCTCTTGGGGGATCTATTCATTGACGCGGCGCCATTCTTGGTTCCTTGAGCTCCAGCCTTCCCTGGAGGGACATGAGTCCGCTTCTTAACACGCCTTTTCGCCATATTCCAGAAAAGTCGTCGGAGATCAAAAGGTACAACAAAGTTATCGAACAGACCTGAACTTTTCGACCTTCAACAAGCGCAATGGGGGCTTGCAACTTTTTTTTTTTGATCTTGATATCGGATCATCGATTTGACGAAATCCGAAACTCTAAAATTATTTCGGAAATCTTAATTTTTTATCTGATAGAAATTGAACACAGAGCGTAAATATTTTAAATATTTGAGTTTATCTGTCAATACCCAAGAGACAATTGCAAAGATGTCGGCTGTGAAGAATATTAAACGACGAAAGCTGTCCCATACGTCCTCCAAGCCTGCCCGGGAGGATGTCTCCTCGGGATCGGAGCGCGAGCAGGAAGCTCCAGAAGAGAGCGACGAGGAACCGGCAGACACAAAAGCGCCCAAGACGTTCAAGGACCTGGGGATAATCGACTCCCTATGTGACGCATGTACCTCGCTAGGGTATAAAAATCCAACTCCGATTCAAGCTGAGTCTATACCCCTGGCACTACAAGGGAGAGATTTGGTGGGGTTGGCAGAGACAGGAAGTGGAAAGACTGCGGCCTTCGCATTGCCAATTCTTCAAGGTAAGCAAACTTCATTATGGAAATTGGTCAATATATTTAAAGCTGCATCTGGCTAACAAAGCACTCTTCTACCATTGATAGCCCTTATGGAAAAACCACAGCCTTACTTTGGACTTGTCCTTGCGCCCACTCGAGAATTGGCCGTACAGATCACAGAAGCGTTTGAAGCCTTGGGGTCGCTTATTTCAGTTCGGTGTGCTGTCATTGTAGGAGGAATGGACATGATATCCCAATCGATCTCTCTTGGGAAAAAGCCACACATTATTGTTGCGACACCCGGAAGACTCCTTGACCACCTGGAGAATACAAAAGGATTTTCGCTGCGCAATTTGAAATACCTAGTGATGGATGAGGCGGACCGGCTCCTCGACTTGGATTTTGGTCCTGTGCTGGATAAAATATTAAAGGTGCTTCCGCGCGAACGCCGGACATATCTGTTCTCCGCAACCCTAAGCTCCAAAGTCGAGTCTCTGCAGCGCGCCTCTCTTTCAAATCCCCTACGAGTTTCCATCTCGTCCAACAAGTATCAAACTGTCTCAACTCTTCTCCAGTCATACATTTTTATCCCTCACAAGTACAAGGACATCTACCTTGTGCACATACTAAACGAATTCCCCGGACAAACTACCATAATATTCACACGCACGGTCAACGAAACCCAACGTCTTTCCATCCTCCTGCGCGCACTGGGATTCGGTGCGATCCCTCTCCACGGCCAACTATCCCAGTCAGCTCGTCTTGGAGCCCTAGGCAAATTCAGGTCCGGAAGCCGAGATATCCTAGTAGCTACTGACGTTGCAGCACGAGGTCTTGATATCCCGGCCGTCGATCTAGTGTTGAACTTTGATCTTCCTTCTGACAGCAAGACATACATTCATCGTGTTGGGCGCACTGCCCGAGCGGGCAAGAGCGGACGAGCAATCAGCGTTGTCACACAATACGAGGTTGAGATATGGCAGCGAATTGAAGCTGCATTGGGCAAGCAACTGCCGGAGCACAAGACAGAGAAAGAGGAAGTGATGGTGTTGAGTGATAGGGTAGGAGATGCCCAGCGACTGGCAGTCACGGAGATGAAAGATCTCCATGAAAAACGAGGGACGAAGGGCGCTACACTTCGAGGGCGCAGGAAGGGGGATTCCAAAAGGGGAAGAGACGACATGGATCGGGAGGAGAGATGATCAACGAGGTGAATATCTTCTTAGATGGTACAATTTTTTACATTTGCATACTCTAGTTATGTTTTAGCGGTCTTATGAGGTTGTGCAATGTAATCTAGAAACGAATATGGTATGTGTATGAAGTCATAAAAGCTCTTTTGATGCAAATCTGTATCAACAGAAATATTTATCTAGAAAGAGAAAAAGGAAAATATAAGAATACCTAGTCATATTTTGTCCTGCAGAGAATAGCAAAACCTAGAAACTGGTTTAGAAGCTTTTCTTCACTGTTGGATAAGAGCCAATCCTCATATCCGTCAAGTCATATTGGCAACCAAGTTGAGAACAGGAGGTCTGGTAGCCGAAAAGCCGAACGCTGTTCCAGCAACGAGCATCACGATGACAAAAACTAGAGAGATTTATTTTTTTCGCCTCGTCAAAAACTCAGCAAAGCCGTATCAATATGGTATGATTTTATATTATCCTTTTTGGGGGGTAAGAGAGGAAAACATCCCGTGAAATAAAGTCGTGATTACAAACCATAATTGCCCTTCTTGGGACAGTTTAAAAAGCAAATGATTACTGCCCAGCAGCAGCTTTGCCAGCTTCCATGACAACAGCAGCAATTCTGTTAGCGAGATCATCGGTCTCTGACCGAGTGGCTGCTTCAGCATAAACGCGAACTGCGTCCTCGGTTCCACTGGCACGAGCAAAGCTTCTACCCTTGTTGTAACGAGATTGGAGGTCATCAATACGCTGCTGAAGGCCGGCAGGGGATTGAAGTTTCCGTTCAGCATCGTAGGTCTTGAATATAGAGCGGTCTGGGACCTCGATCCTGACCAACTTGTTAGGTAGGTCAGTGTATGTTGCAACCCATTCTTTTAGGGTCCAACCCTTGTGGGCCAAGATGACCTCGACCAAAAGCATGTCAGATAGAGCATCTCCAACTGCCTGGTTAATGAGGTCTGTCATAGCAACAAGGCTCTCCAAAGCGTACTTCTGGGCGGGTGACTGAGGTTCGGCTGTCTTAATCGTCTTGAGAGCGTTTTCAGAGAAGGTAATGGTTCCGTGGCCATTGGCCTCGAAGTAGACGCCAACATCGAATCTCATGGCAGCGTGATGGAGATGCTTGACACCAGTAGGGGTGCAGACAACAGGGAGCTTGAGAACTTTTTCAATGTATTCGGTACTAGAGCCATTTGCATAGGCAGTCTGGACCACGCCAATCTTGATCTTGTTGGAAAGTCCGGCGTTCTTTGCGAGCTCGCCAATGAAGGAAGCAGCAAGAGTGGCAATCCGGTCACCGTCAAGGAGTCTGAAAACACCACTGGCATCCATGTAGTAGTACACTAATCGGTCAGCATCACCGTCTAGGGAGGCACATCTGTCCTGTGCCACGGCCTTGGACGAAGGTGGAGCGCGTTGCTTCGTTTTCACGTAGTCGGCTCCGCACTAGTTTTATCTGTGTTAACGATTGTTTTTACCCATCATGTGTAAAAGGGGCTATATCGTGAATACCTCGAAGTTCAGTCTGTCAGGGTTGATAACGTCATCGTTGATAACAGTGATGTCCAATCCACCATCCTTAGCAGAGGGCAAGAACTTGACGAGCTCAGCAAGCTTCGGACCACCAACACCATTGGCGCAGTCAACGGTAACTGAACCAGTGGTGGTGCGTCCGTTCATGACCTTCTTGAATGCTTCGCTAAGCTTCTCGTAGTAGCCTTTCTCAGTAGGCTCCCCGTACTCATAGGGAGTCCCTAGTGTGTTCTTGCAGCGAACGATGTAGTGTAGCTGAGGAGTAGTCAAGTACTTGAAATCAGTCGCCTCAACCTCTGAGGCAGTCATGGCCGCACTGAGAGCAGTAGCAAGTCTAGCTCCAGAAGCTCGAGTGTCCCTGGCGAAGACTACACGGGCAGGATTGTCCATTTTTATCTCGATCTCATCGACGAGTTTCGCGTATTCCTCTCCGATGGTCTCGAGAGGAGCATTTGCCAATCTAGTAGCAAAGACCTCCCATTCGGCCTGATAAGAACGGAGGCGATAAGTCAATATATCCCCCGCCGTATGAGTTTCGGGTATAATCCTACCTCCAACATCTCACCCTGCGATAAACACATTATGTTAGCTCGCTGCTGGACGCGATAGACAGCCGAACCACACGTACCATCGGGTCAACCAACTTGACCCCATTGTCCTCAGCCGGGTTATGGCTGGCCGTGATCATAACACCAATATATTGTCCGTTGAGCTTCCTCGAGCGTAGGCCGGCCAACAGTCCCATCGCAAACACAACGGTGTTGAGAAGCTCTCTAATGACAACCATCCGTTAGACTCCAGGTGGTACGGCGTAGGATAGTGTACTCTCTGCCCCTTACGATTTCATACGGAACTACATTAAGAGCAGAACAGCTTGAATTAGCCCAAAGAAACACCCTTCTTCCGCGGCGTCTACGCGCTACATGGACAAGGGACCTGCGAAACTTACTCCAGCGGTTCCATACTCAAAGATCTTCCCTTCAGGTTTAGTGTAGGCCGAGGCGGCCTTGTTGATGGCCTGCTGGAGCTCTGCGGAAGCCATTGATGGTGTCGCTGTCTGTCTTCTGCAGCAAGTCGGGTTGAGCGAGTGAGGGTGGTTGTCTGTTGTCGTCGATGCACGCTCGCTTCGTCGTCTATTTATCTCTCGGCGGGGAGAAAATGCGAGAAAAGGCAGCGAGGGGGAAACGACGTGGAAAATCAGCTGAGCGTGGGGTGTGTTTGCACTGTTTGCACCGCTCGCTGCAGTAGCGCAAAAGCTTCACATGTTGCAGGTTGAGCTGCAATTGGAGACAGCAAAGTACGGGGATGCATGCAGCGAGCGAGGCAGGGGAGGGTCTATGCTGGTGGGCTTACTGGTGGCTGGCGGACAGCTCAGCGTTGAGGGCGGGCCTGCGTCAAGCCGACTCTATGTCTCAGAAGTTTTGCTAGAGGGAGATGGAGGAGGCAGCATAGCTGTTAGGTAGGCGGTCTTATAGAGTAGATATGTACGGAGTACTGATAAGTATATCCCATTGGCAGATCTATATAAACGGATTCTAAGCACGCAAGCGCTGCTCGGTTATGTCGAACTCTGCGTCCCTGATAAGGAATCTGTACGGGAAAGGCCACGGTTGTCAGTAAAAGGGCAACAAGCGAGAACAAGAAGGGGGGAAAAAGAAAGGAAAGACAACGGCACAGGGAGAACGTACGCATACCACCAAATGGTGGGGATAACTGTGCCTAAATGCCATAAGCTGTGGGCATCGATTAGGCCACCAATCGGAGGGAAGTCCAGGAGCTCAAGGCTCATGGCCAAAATCACCCATCCAACGATCATACTTGGCCACGCCGTCCAAGACTTCATGTATCGTTTATATTGTTTGACGCTAAAGACAGTCCACATCAGATTCTGGATGATTCCCACCGCGACGTTGGCAGCCATATTGTACGTGTAATCCCAGGACCAGAAGGTCAGGTACGAGACGTGCATGCTAAATAGTGTCACGCAGAACAGCGTCCATCCTCGTAAAAGTGACGGCTTGTAGTGTGGCCGGAGCTTGTCCAGGCGAAATATCCTTACAACAGCCAGATATAAACCGTATAGCACGCTAGCCCCAGCTGCAAAGTAGTCAAGTTTCTCTGTTAGGGCGAAGTCTCTCGTGTGGAATATCATGCTGAACGTCCAGCTGGCCAGCCCAAAGTAGCCGAACCAGAGGTAGTACTGCCGCAGTGAGTAAGATTGGGGAATGCGTTCCTTCACTTGTTGTATTCCGCGGTAGTGAGCGAGGTAGTTGAAAAGGGAGAACAGGGTCGAGAAGAGCTCCTGGATGCCCATAACTCGGTGAAATGGCCATTTTCCGTGGTATTGGACGACAGGTTGAAGCATTGGAGGATCTCTGGCAAGCCGCTGGTTGGTTACGACATGTTGACAGGAGTAATCGCAGTTCGAAGGGCAGTCCCAAAGCAGGAGCCGGAGATGGATCGCTGCTCAAGCTTAATTCGTTAGCTTCTGATAGCTCGACAGGCTGGCAGGCAGGCCGGACGATATCTTACGGAGAGATGTCTGTCCCGTCTCGCAGTGCTCTTTCTTGCAGTTCTATCTCGTTCAAAACAGCAGGTCAGCCATAGCGTTTCTCGTCTCAAGGCTTGAAGCTGGCAGAGATACCTCGAGGCAGTCCTTAAATTCCGGCAGCCTGTCACCGAGCGACGCCAGAGAGACGTCGGCCAAGACTATCCAGACGCAGAGAGCCAGAATCCATCGAGAAAAGGGTATCCTGGCGGGTTTCATCGTTAATAATGCTGAGGATAGGGAGGCTCCCGCACTCGATTGATAGTTAGTTAGAAGGTGATCCTCCTTGGCAGCGAACTGACTTGACCAGCCAACTCGTAAGCTAAGAAAGCCCCTCTTTGGGAGCCTCTCGCTATCAACGTAAGTAACGTTTAGCTAGCTTGTACTGAGTAGGATATGCGGAATTTAAGGGAAATGCAAAAAATTCCGCCAGGCATGAAGGAATAAAGGAGCAACGGAATATTCACTCTTCTCTCATTATTTTATTTGCTTAGTTAACTATTTAGTTACCCACATCAATGCTGCTGTCTATTTCTGTTAAAGGATAGTTAAGGGTCAATGGTACATTGTCGAATATAACCCCTGAAGAGTAACTGGCCACCTACCTTGTACGCCTTCAGTGCTTTTTGTAGATGCTAATAAGAATAGAAGTTGTAACATAGCCAATCACTCGGAGAAAATGATAGTTCCGTCAATTTAGGCCACAGTTAGCATGCACGACGTCAGCCATATCAAGGATTCGACCTAAAGACCATCATATCCCCAACCCCCGCCGTGTACGGGGATCCTTCGAGTTACGGAGACGAAAGCACGTGGCGTAGTCATGGGGAGCCTGTCTCCAAGACATGCGGCTCTCTTTCGTCAAGACGAATTCCTTCCAGAGTCCCAATCGAGAAACAGGCCGATAAAGGGCTAGCATGGAGCCATTCTCTAATAACGAATCCTCCCCGACGCGCTTTACCATATTTTTCCACCATTCCATGTCAGTATTGCCCTCCAGGTCAAGATGTTCTATTCCCCATTCCTCAGAAAGGTCCATGCCATCAACTAAGTCCGATAAGTCTGGCCTGTTTTTTGTATCTACCAGGCTCTGAGCGTAAATATGAAGCTTTGGGTAAGGTAGACGGCCTAATAAAACTTAGTATGCGATATGCTTATGGCAAGCGTAGAGCCTAACCTTGACTCCATTCGATGTTCTCGGGCTCGCATGTAAAGTGACAGTAACTTGCAGGCAATAGCAGCCAAAAGTCTGTCCGGCCAACAGCTTTGAATCGGGGATATCTGTGATCAAGGGATCCCGGACGGCGGCGCGGGAACGGTGCGCTTGGCTCTAGTATATGGTGGTTGGACGTGAAGATCTCAACAGCCTTTTCAAGCTGGGCATCTGGGACGCATAGCACTCGGTCCTAATAGTATCAAAAAAAACTAAATTAGTGCCTGGAGCCCGCGCCTGTGATTTATACAAATATAAAATTGTACAGTACACGCGCATTCGGACGGGCCCCATAGTAAATAAGAGCATAATCATGGACAATGCAGCAGCATATGTCTGAATCCAGTAACATGGCGACAATTGCCGTAACTTGTTCATGAGACGGGTCTACATCACCAGGATTGCCAATTGCAAGGGTATGAGATGTCGACGACATAGAAATGGCCTGAGGAGTAGCAAGCGTGGTTTCCATGTCTTGACAGAAGGCGTTGCTGCAGCCTCGACGTCGCTCAAGCGCAGGGAAGTTTCGCCCTCCAGCGCTTATCGATAAGTATATTAGTCATCATCCGCTTAAGGTTTACCACGTGACAAAAAGCTTCTCTGAAGTGCAAACAATGCAAACTTTGAAAATCTCCCGCCCTCTTTTTTTTTTTTTTTTTTTTTTTTTTTTTTTTTTTTTTTTTTTTGGAGAAAGAAAAAAAGCCTTTGGGAGGAGAAAGGAAAAGACCAAATTTTTCAGCTTGTGGAATTTGTTTCTATTTTTTATCCTCTCGTTACGGTTGAGATCGTATTCGAGGTCGTTTTCTGTTGCAAGGAAACTTGTTGTGGTCGTTCTTGTATATCGTTTGTTTGCTAGATTTATTGCCCTCCTTGATAGCAGCCATGGATACTTCAGGAGATAGTGCTGGCTTCTCTGCCTCCAGCGCGGATAGAATGGTTGGAATGGACCATGCTGAAGTCCGCTACTTTACGAGGTATGTCTACTTTGTACATCATGTCCAGGATTACTGCTGACTATTTCATAGTTATGATCATTATGGTAATAAATACCCCACCAATAGTTAGCACAAAGTGAGGAATTGGTCGATCCAGGGCTAACGCAAATGATGTGTTGCAGGAATCCATGAAGAGATGCTTGTGAGTTGGGACAGGAATAAGAATGTATGGGATGAATATATACTAATGTGTGGCTTTTATAGAAAGATGAAGTGAGAACTCGCTCATACCGCGATGCTATCTACAACAGCAAGCATCTTTTCAAGGATAAGGTGGTTTTGGACGTCGGTTGTGGCACTGGTATCCTCAGCATGTATGTGCCGTATTTTGCGTCCTTTAACCAAATTCAATACTGATGAGAATGCGTATATAGGTTTGCCGTTAAGGCTGGCGCAAAGCATGTTATCGGTGTCGACATGTCTTCCATCATTGGGAAGGCCCGCGAGATTGTCGAGGCAAATGGAATGTCTGACAAGATAACCCTTCTCCAGGGCAAGATGGAGGAGGTAGAGCTTCCTTTTCCCAAAGTTGATATCATTATTTCCGAGTGGATGGGTTATTTCCTTCTCTACGAGTCCATGTTGGACACCGTCCTTTACGCCAGAGACAATTACCTCAATCCTAATGGCTTAATCTTCCCCGATAAGGCCACCATCTACCTTGGAGCCATCGAGGATGGCGACTACAAGGAGGAGAAGATCGGATGTATGGTTCCCCCCTGCCTTGTTTGCACTATTCCACAGTATTAACCCTATTCATTAGTCTGGGACAATGTCTATGGCTTCGACTATTCTGCCATGAAGGATGTTGCTCTTACCGAGCCCCTCGTCGATACCGTTGAACTTAAGGCCTTGGTCAGCGACCCCTGTGCTATAGTCACTCTTGACCTATACACTGTCACCACTGCGGATCTCTCCTTCAAGGTTCCTTTCACCCTTACTGCAAGACGCGACGATTATATCCATGCTTTGATCGCCTGGTTCGATATTGACTTCACCGCCTGCCACAAGCCCGTTCACTTCTCAACTGGCCCACATGCCAAGTACACCCACTGGAAGCAGACAGTTTTCTACCTCCGCGACGTACTCACCATCCGTGCCCAGGAATCAGTCACTGGATTCTTGGAAAACAGGCCAAACCAAAAGAATAAACGTGATCTCGACATTACCATAGGGTTTGAGTTTGATGCCCAGGATGAGACTCGTAACTCCCAAGGCCTCTGCCAGTACAGAATGTGCTGAAGGGGGAATAAAAAGAATGTTGCGCGATGCTTGCATCAATTTTTCGTTATTTTATATGCTAAAATCGATTTGGATCTGCATTGGGCTCCTTTCCCGCTTTCATTCGCTACAAGATGTATGGCTTGAGGGAAACCTAGTACCAACTAGCAAGATGGCAATGGCGTTGGGAAAGAATATGGCATGTTATGAAGTGAAATGGTCTAGAAAAGGAGAGATGATGATATAAACGGCGATTTTATAAAGCTCCTCGATTTGCAATTGATACCCTCGAGTAGATGCTTAGTCTAACCGGTTTGTTTAGTTTAATGGCATGCATTTTTCTTCATAACCTTTCGGCTTCAGAGGTCAAACATTCTACATATAGATAACCCTATTAAGTTTATGCGGGTAACGAGTTAGCTAGGTTGCTGACTAAACCGGTTATTCTGCGCAGAGAAGCCTCGGTCCAAAGGAACCTCAACTCCCGCAAAAGATTCAAAGGAGCCGAAGAAGCTAGGTATATTAAACCCGTCTACACTCACCATAGGCCTCCAGTATCTATGTTTTTCTCACATATATAGGTTAATTTTGACAACTATACCATACATCTTGAGAGGGTGATCACTAAATACCCGACAAGAAAACTTAATCGTCCCAAGTATGAGCGGACCAGGAGCCGGTCATCAATTCCCCAGTGAGGATGTGAGTTGGATGAAGAGAGACATCCTCCTCTTTGCCAATAGCATTGGATGCACCGCGGAAGAGCTCCATTTTCTTTATGTACGTATAACTACACTTTCGATACAGGCATAGGCAGCTAATCTGTTACTCCAGGAGTTACACCCAAACTTTGCAGCCTTCCCAACATATCCTGTCATTTTACGTATGTTACCATTCTTCAACCAGGATATGTCTTATGTCCTTGACCAATATATCCTAACAACTTCTCTAGCGTTCAAACATACCTCCCAGGAGGTTATTGATTTCTATTCAAGCAAAGCTAGCAGGGCTATTCCAGGTGTACCTCCTCTTGATCCTAAACGTACTGTTGATGGCCAGAGGAGAATGTTCTTCTACAAACCCCTTCCTGTCACCAGTGAGGGCCGCAAGTTTGAGCTACAATCCAAGGTCATTGGCGTGTACGATAAGGGAAAAGCTGGCACTGTTGTGGAAGTGGAGTACTTAATCGTTGATAAGGAAACCGGAGAAGTGTACACAAAGATGATTGGAAGTGCATTCTATATCGGCCAGGGTAATTGGGGCGGTCCAAAGGGTGAGCTTTACCTTGAACTACCACTTGTACAATCACCAGGAACATCGTCTTTACGCTAACAATAAGCATTAGGCCCTGCAAGCGTGAACTTCTCCCCACCTCAGGGCAAGGGCCCCGATGCAGTCCACGAGTATCAAACCACCGAAAGCACCGCCATGCTCTATAGGCAAGCATTTATATCCCCACCTCCCTGCAGGCTCTGCTTCTAATATGAAAACTTTCAGGCTTAATGGTGATTACAACCCGCTTCACGCAGATCCTGCACCAGGGAAGAAGATGGGTTTTGGTGGTGTTATAATCCACGGCCTCTTCAGTTGGAATATGGCCGCCCATGCTGTACTTGCTAAACTAGGTGGCAGTGATCCCAAGAACATGAAAGAGTTCCAGGCTCGATTCGCTTCTCCAGTTCGACCTGGCGATAAGCTTACTACGGAGATGTGGAGGACAGGTAAAATAGAGGATGGATTTGAGGAAATCATCTTCACCACTAAAAATGGTCAGGGGAAGGTTGTCTTGAGCAACGGCCGTACTCTCGTGAGGGTCGATGGGGCTAAAAGCAAGCTGTAGACACTCACAGACACTGAACTATAACACCACGGAGTCAAAACGGCCTAATTATCTATGGATCCATGAGTGTTGTGGTCATTGGTCGGATGATATCAGCCAGCAGACGCGATTATAATACTGGGCAGGGGACTTTGGGGATTTCTTGCTTGTATTTTAGGGACTATTATGCACCGCAACCTGATATTAAAATTTCCGAAACTTAATAGCCGCCTAAAAAAATGCAGGGCACTAAGTTGATGTCGTGTTATTTCAATTTTCAAAGGGAAAGACCCTGTAGAACACATGTAAAAGTAACACGCACCACAGGGAGATACCGAGGATCAACACTAGCAGGAATGTATTGAATGTGGCATCGTCGGTTGTTAGATATGTAAGGGACAACATGAAACCCCTGAGAGCCTTCATATCGTGCTAGAACGGGCCAAGTAAAATAAATCGCCAACTAGTTAACTGTCCGAGCCTCATCTGGGCCATAACTAGAGGAACCCCGCTTTCTGCTTAAATCTAACGGTTGAACCCGTTTCTTTCCATGTCCATGTCCCTACGGCGCCGAACTTGTACTGCGTGGTAACCATGAATGTCGTCCGGTGTATTCGAGCTACGGGCATTGCGCGGTAAGTTTTAATCTGCCAAATATAATAACTAATTAGTTAACCCAACGCTTACATATTTTTTTCTAGGCCGAGGACATGCGGCCGCTTGCCCACAACTGTGCAGGTTGGTCTACACCACCACAGCATAAACTTCCAGGACCCTGCGAAGTCAGTGTTAACAGGACGCATATTATGTCCCGATAAGTAGCAAGCAGTTAGCAAACCAACTTTGTGTATATACCCTAGAGAAGCAAGATGCTTTTCGTTGCCGGTGCGGGCTAGCGTATCGTCTCAACCGACACGGGCCAATGCCTCTTCAATTGTGCCTTCTGTATCACTCCCTGTCCCCGGACTGGAAGGACGCAAATGGTAGGTATACATCTTTACCTTTGGTATAAAAGGTAAACTGACAGGTGTAGGTCGAACCTCTGGTTAAGGGATAACTGCCAATGCCACGAATGCGTCCACCCGGAAACCAGACAACGTCTCCTGGATACATTTTCTGTAGGTTGAGAATACCTATCCTATACCCCCCCTGGCCAGCCGAAGGCTGACAAGTGAGACAGTTACCAGAGGATGGTGAGCCGTCGACTATAAGGCCTCTGGAGAACGGACTCGAAATAGAATGTGTGTATGGCCTCGCACCAAATTTGCACCTAGAACGTTCTGACATTGGAAAAGGGGCAGGAGACGGCCATAAAAGTACTTATACCTATGAGTGGCTAAAAAACCATACATCTTCAAGTGATGCTCCCACAGGGAGGCCCTCCATAAGGTGTGTAACCTTGTGTTTTTCTTTGGCTTCTAATCTAATCATATCCCTAGGGATGATCTTGAGTATGTTGAAAGCACATCAAAATCACTCCCGTCTGTTGAGTATGAGGAAGTGATGTCATCGGATGAGGGCATACGAAGATGGACAAGCAATATAGTAGGTCCTTGGCCTAGCCGTCATGTTCAGTATGGCACAAACTTATGTTTCACCCCTGTCAGTATCGATTCGGTTTCAGTTTTGTGAAAGGAAGCCCAGCTACTCCTCAAGCAACTGAGCGGCTATTAGAGAGGCTGGCCTTCATCAGACCTACCCATTACGGTGAGCAGCTAGCCCTGGACCATGTGCCGCCATAATTTGCTAAATCAGAGTAGGAGGCTTCTGGGATTTTACGTCTGATCTTTCAATGAAAGATACAGCATACACATCACAGCATCTCAATGCGCACACGGACACTACGTACTTTACTGACCCTGCCGGACTTCAACTCTTCTATATCCTATCTCACACCAACGGAAAGGGCGGGGAGACGCTGCTGGTTGACGGATTCAAAGCCGCTCGTACTCTGCTTGAAGAAGACCCCGCGGCCTACCAGGCGCTTAGCGATATCAAAATCAGCTCGCATTCCAGTGGAAACGAGGATGTCTGTATACAACCAGCCACCTCGTTCTCTGTATTGAATCACATGAGTGATTCGTCTGAGTTGTACCAGATTCGATGGAACAACGATGACCGTGCACCCGGAAAAGGGAACTCGCTGGAAACCATCCATCGTTGGTACCAAGCTGCGAAGAAATGGAATGAAATCCTCAAGCGTCCTGATATGGAGATCTGGCTCAAACTTGAGCCAGGGACACCCCTCAGTAAGTGTCCCATTCCTAGGATGAAAATAAATTGAAAAAGAGATTAAGCTAACTGCATTCCATCATCCAGTATTCGATAACTGGAGAATTCTCCATGGCCGCTCTGCCTTCACCGGGAAGAGGCGGATGTGTGGCGGATATAGTGAGTACTCCAGAAACACCTAAGGGTATCTTGAGGAGAAATAGGATGCATGTTAACATCCCACTTTGACAGTTAACCACGATGACTTCATATCCCGATACCGTCTTCTTAACAACGGAAGAGACCAAGTGCTGGCCCAGATCTAATGCTGGGAATCTCCATCTATGGAAGAAAATAGCTACACTTCGCAGTGGAAAATTCAAGGAAGATTTATGGGGTTTAGAATTAGATATCAATGCACTATTACTCGAGCTTCCATTTTCTCAATATTGTTGACAATAAATTAGAAGATGCATTGTATGGAGAAGCCTTGTTGACATGGCTGGGGAAGAAAAGTTTCCACGTGACCAGACAGGCAAACAGACAGCTTACGTGATGCATCTATCGGCCTGGATGAAGCTGCTTTGGCTCTCTTGAGCTTCAACCAGCAACAACAACCTCAACGACCTACACCTGCTGCTCTGTCCCGCAACCTGCGTGCCTGAATCTGTACTACAAGGCACAGAACTGGAATATTTTTGACATTCCATTGAACCGAACGTATTCTTCCACAAATTATCCCCACATTTAGCCGTCATGTCTACCTTAGAGGATCTTGATGATCTTGAGCGCGAGGACAAGAACCAAAAGGATGACAAAAAAGATGGTGACAAGAAGGGAGCAGACAAGGACGGGGATGCGGAGATGAAGGAGGCAGAAAAGAAAGAGGAAGAAGATCTCATAGACGAGGAAATCCTACGGTCAAGCACAAGGGATATCATCAACCGAAGGAAACTCATCGAAAACGACATGCGGATCATGAAGAGTGAATTCCAGCGGTTGACGCATGAGCAGAATACGATGAAGGAGAAGATAAAGGAGAACTTGGACAAGATTGAGAATAACCGGTAGGTGTCCATATTTCTCAGCAGTCTTTGGATGAGTATTCGGACTAACTCTACTTTTGCGTAGGCAACTTCCCTACCTAGTTGGTAATGTTGTAGAATTACTGGACCTTGACGTGGAAGAGGAGGCAGCAGAAGAGGGGGCAAATATTGACCTCGATGCCACCCGAGTCGGCAAGTCCGCTGTTATCAAAACCTCTACACGACAAACTATTTTCCTCCCGCTCATCGGACTCGTTGACCACGAACAACTGAAACCTGGTGATTTGATCGGTGTGAACAAAGACTCGTACCTTGTACTGGATACCCTCCCTGCCGAGTACGACAGCCGTGTAAAGGCAATGGAGGTAGACGAGAAGCCTACTGAGCAGTACTCCGATGTTGGTGGTCTGAACAAGCAGATTGAAGAACTTCTTGAAGCTATAGTATGGCCCATGAAGGAGGCGGACAGATTTAAAAAGATTGGTATCAAGGCTCCTAAAGGTATGCTCTTTTGATATCTTGGTTAATTCCTTTGTATCGCATATAAAATCGAATAACTTCTAACATCATTCATAGGTGCTCTCATGTACGGTCCACCCGGAACTGGTAAGACTCTTCTTGCCCGAGCATGCGCCGCTCAAACAGAGGCAACTTTCCTCAAACTTGCCGGTCCCCAGTTAGTGCAAATGTTCATCGGTGATGGTGCCAAGTTGGTACGTGATTGTTTCGCCCTGGCCAAAGAGAAGGCCCCGGCCATCATTTTCATCGACGAACTTGATGCCATCGGTACCAAGCGTTTCGACTCCGAGAAATCGGGAGACAGAGAAGTGCAGCGAACCATGTTGGAACTACTTAACCAGCTCGATGGCTTCGCCTCTGATGATCGAGTCAAAGTCCTTGCGGCTACTAACCGTATCGATGTCCTTGACCCTGCCCTTCTACGATCCGGCCGTTTGGACCGAAAGATCGAGTTCCCTCTACCAAACGAAGAGGCTCGAGCTCAGATTCTCAGAATCCATTCCCGTAAGATGACGGTCGACGATAAGGTTAACTGGCCCGAACTTGCTAGAAGCACTGACGAATTCGGTGGTGCTCAGCTTAAGGCTGTTTGCGTAGAGGCTGGTATGATTGCTCTAAGGAAGGGAGTCAATAAAGTGAGCCACGAACATTACGTCGATGCCATTTCGGAGGTAATGGCAAAGAAGAAGGATACCAATGTTGGCATATATGTCTAGACCTGGCTGGCAAGCTTATGTTGGCGGAAACAAACTGTCTCTAGCTGTTCTTTTCCTCTGCTTGAAATAACCAGCCGTTCTAGATATACAATTTAACGTTTTCATTGCGCCTATTGATCTACAGTATTTCTAAGATTTATCATGCTGGAAGGATTTGCCCGCGTGGATAGAAGTAAAATGACTCTATGCATGTCATGTGCATATTAAATAACTAAACACTAAAGTATATACACCTCAATCATACACATATCCCCAATCCATGATCACGCTTGGTTGTACATATTAGATATACATTATCGTCCCGTTTTGGTAAGAGATGGGTAAATCCGGGGGCAAAAAGGTAAAAGAAGGTATGAAAGTAAACAAGGTGTTCGTCGTAAAAATAGACAATAAATAGTAGAAGAAAACAAAGTTTATAACCGATCCCAAAACTCCAGCTGACCAGAACCGAGTGGGAAAATAGGCATACAGCATCTGTATACGAAGAAAGGTGGGGAATTTGGGAAAGAGGAGGAAAAATAAATAAGAGATAAAAAAAAATCAACGGAAGATATCACTGACGCTGAGCAATGCGGCTGAGGTATTGGATTTCTTGATACCTCCGATATTGCGTTCTCGTTCAGCGTGACTCCACCACTCCTTCCCATATTTATGGCCTTGGTTCCATGATCCATTGCATGTATCCCGGGCCCAGAACGGTTGATCTCCATTGCCACCCGTAGCTGGCCATGAGGTACCTTTGGTGGGTGATGTTGGCGTTTTTGGTGGCATGGGAGGGTTGGAGTTGGTGGGTTTGGAGTTGCTGTGGTTACTTCGTGCATTTGAGCCACCCCAGACGGAGAAACGAGAGGATGAGGAGGTTGCAGTGGTAGCGGTAGATGGAGAGGATATCTCGTCACTGAAACTAGAATTGGTATTCGTTCTTTTCGAATGTTGTGATGAGGTAGGTATAGCAGGATGAGTGGAAGAAGGAAAGCAGCTAGCGAAGAGGGAGGTTTGGTTCGCTGCAAAGAGGTGTTTGTGGCTTATTAGACCACCATCCGCATCTGAGTTTGGTATATCAGGCTGCAGAGTAAATCGTGGGGTTAGAGCAGTCGTATTGCTTTTGTTTGATATGCCTACCCTGCCCATGCAGGCGGGTATCAGAAACTCAAGGATCTTGAGAGCAGGCGTCTGTGCTTTACCATCGTTGAGAGCTAAAATTGCTTCAGAGCTCACGTATCCAGGTTGGATAACAACATTGGGGGTTAGCAAGTCTTCTGAGTGGTCTGTGATGATGACTTTCACGCCCTCATCATTTTCCTTTGCAGCTATATCGATAAGTGCCTGAGATCGTATACGCGCTGAAGACAGGTTGTTTCCCGCCGGCATTGCAAGGGGTCGTTTGGGAAGTGATCCGTGGGAACTCCGGGGTAGGTTGTGGCGATCCGCAGGGACCATGATCAATCCGTTTTTGGATGGCCGACAAACGTTCTGGAGTGCTCCCAATGGATCTATATCAAGTGGCGCTCGAAGGCGCTCAAGAGAAGGGAAACCAACATGTAAGATGCTCTGCGCCAGATGCGAATTGGGGGTGTTGGCTGTATTCAGGACCTTGGAGAATGGCACGGTATCGATCTGGTTTAGTGCATCGGCGCCATTCGGACAAGCAACATCCCAGTGTAGGTGTTTCAGAGTTGCCGAAGCAAGGAGCGGTTGGAACACCATTCCCCCTTCGGGTAAACATGGGACAACCGATGATTGAACTATAGTGAAGCGCTCCAGACAACCAAGTGAAGCAAGGATCTTGGACAAGATCAAAAGAGAAGATATGTTCTGCTCTATCAGGGCCAGAGACTTTAGCCCCCTTGCCTCTGGTCTGCCGACATATCGCGCTAGTCCATTCTCTGTGACTCCCTGGAGTCCCTCCAGTCGAAGAGATGTCAAGGCAGGTAGAAAGAGTAATGTTCTATCAGTGAAATTGTCTGCTTCAAATCCTGAAACGGATAAATTCTGTAAAGCAGGCAGGAAGTTGAACATCCGTATAAACACACCGTGTTCCAGTATGCCCTTTGAGTCCATGGAATGCAACACCATTGACTCGAGTTTCGACCACGAGGTGTGATGACTGAGAAATTGGTATACCTGGGCTTGGTCCAGTACTTCAGTGGCCTTATTCTGTGACCGTTCAGTCACCTCTGCATTTGGGCCAATAATCCAAGCATGCTCCTTGAGTTTTTTCCTTGTGGATAAGGCATGAGTAAGACGGTCAAACTCATGGTTATATGGTATCGAGAGGCCAAGGAGGCGCTCGAGGTTGGGACAGACCATGACAACAGAGGCAACCAGGTCGCGATACTCTTGGAGGACAAGATGTTGTTTGCCTGTAATTAGGGGAGCATCAAGCTCTGGTACCCTGAGTTCAAAGACCATGTTGGCCAGGGCCTTTCTTTCTCTCAATGTTCGTCTGAGAAGTCTCAATCGACTGCCACGTTTCCATTTGTATTTCTTCAGCGGGCCCGGTGAGTCGCTACCATGAAGATGGATTTTGTTGTATCTATACCCGTTGGCTGCTATTATTACTTGCAACAAGGGAAGTAATCGTCGAGTACGAGCTATGTGAAAGGAAGAAGAGGAGGGAATGAAGAAACAAAAGCTTACAATTTACCTCTGACTGCCTTTTCCCACGCCCTGTCAGTCAGACTTAGGGAATACAGATCTCGCATGTAACAAGTCAAGCAACCTTCGGTACAAGAGCTGATATGTAATGACCAGAGATGGGATAAGATGCATTCATAGACCTCGTCCGGGAGTCGATTTGTAAAGACCTGCATTGGCTGCTGGTCTTGCGGCGAGGTCCTGCCATGCTTGGTCGGTGGGTAAAATGAATATCTGACGGTGGCAGGAGAGTAGAGGCTCGGGACACTGGAATTGGCAGCATGGTTCGAGTAGAGAAGGGGAAAGGTCGGGCTCCTGACCGGAGAACGAGGAGACTGGGGCAACACTGAGGGATTATGCGGAGGGGTAAACTGGTATGAGGCTGTATTCGAAGACATTCGCTGTGATCCAGGTGAAGCTGTAGCGACGATACTCATTGTTGCAGCAGATAGCAGCGTAACATTCTTTTCTCCAGAAGTAGTCGAAAAAGCGAGGGAAAAAGACCAGAGGAGAAAGACAAGAGAGGTACTTTGTATGGGTGTCACCGCGTGTAGGGCTCTTTAACACTGCAAGTGCGGGTTGAGTATGGTTTGTTTTTGCGCTGGCTTGCGCCTTTGAGGACGAATTGTATGGGGGAGGAGGAGGAGGTTTGTTTTGAGGGAGGGACGAAAATAGTTGGTATATCCTGAGGTTTTGCTGCTTTTCCTACCACCCGCGCAAAACCCAGCTCTTCTCCTCTCCTCCTCCTCTCCTCTCCTGATCTACATTCCCCGTACAAAGTCACTAGGGGCCCTTAACAGAGCAATACCCGAGTTGCTTGGGCGAATAGCGCCGCGAGTTAGTGAGTTAGTGTGGTAAGACCTGCACCACCAATCCATGCGAACGAGTGCTTGGCGATCAACACAGGCCCAGGGATGATAGTCGTATCCCTGAGCGTATTTCTACCTCGAAGCAATCGAAGTTGTACCTCGTTGAGAGTCGAAAAGTATGTATCTGGGCGCAACCATGTCTATAGAGTACGGAGTAATATCGGTTCTCCGTTATTCCATGCGTCTGTGTGCTTTGCTTGTTTCTCTTTCTTCGCTGCAACAACCTTCGTAGGATATATACTTTCAAAGTAAACGAGAGACAAGCCAGTCTGGCCCGGCGCTGTGCTGTGCTGTGCTTCTGTGCTTTGCATCCTGCAGAGCGCAATGGCAGTGGTACGAGCTGGTTCAGCTTGCAAAGGGCGCCTCATCGGAGCCTTGACCGAAGTTGACACCTTCTGACGTCCATAGCGTTAGCCCGTCTGTCCTATATCCGTCCATACGGAGTATGTCGACTCGAAAAAAAAAGGAGTCCAGGTACCACTCAAGGTGAAACACGACAGCGGAATGCAGCACGGCGATAGGCCCCCTTACAGCTGTCAACCAGGTGTCTCCCTTCCCACCCTTGTTCCTCATCTCCACTCAGGGCCCAGCACTAGCATAAACCTCGTAAACATGCAGGCGCCGGGCGTGCGGCCGCTGCTTGCACCTGCATTGGCGGTACTCCGTAAGAAACTTCCCTCCCCCAAAAAAAACGCCCGCCCTGGTTTGTTTTCCCTGCTTCTTTTTCCATTCTTTCGTCCCTTGCCCATATTATTATTCGTCTTGGTATGGAGAAGTCCTTGGTTGAAATTGCGTTGAAGAACGAGAGAAGAAAAAAAGCAAAACAGGAGGCGTCGCTTCGGGCGCCTCTGGTTGGCTGGATTGGGACGCGCTAGCGCAGGAACCGCGCGCTAGTGGTGACTAAGCAGCCCCTGAAAAGAGACGTCAAGCCAAAGCTACAGCGAGGAGAGACGTAAAAAAAACAACCAATAATTAGTTCGATCGGTTACATCGCGTATAGGGGGGGGTTGGGAGAGTTGATGAGGCACAGGAGAAGGTGTATATTTGTGTGCATGTGATAAAAATAGAGCTGGTGGATGCAAGAAAGCTGCATGAAATTTATATGGAATATTAAGGGGTAAAACGGGAGAGAGATGTAAGTAGGAGCACTAAGGAATCAATAATAAAAAATATTGGATGGTAATATCAGCCTCCACCATCCAGCGCCCAACCAACCAGCCAACAAACCGACAGACTGACCCCTTGGCTACATGCAAATAGATGAAAGGATAAAAATGCCCGCTAGACGATTTATGCCACGCTTTGTTTGTTTGTTCGCTTGTTGAAGAATGTGTTTCTTTTTTTTTTCCGTTTCTTTTTTTTGTTGTTGGATGAGGAGAGAAGTGACAATGAAGGAAAAGGAGATGGAAGAGTTTGGATCTGGTATTTATGAAACTGGACCTGGAAGCAGTATGGCTTGGTAAATAAGAAATGTAAACTGACTCAGACAGACAGAAACAGTACGGAGGACAAGTAAATAAATTGACGGTGATGGAAGAAAAAAAGAGGTCCCCTCCTTGCCCTTCTTTCTTTTGCTTTTAATTCTTTTTTTGGTTTTGGGTGTTTTTCTTTTTTGGTGGTTGGAATGGATTATTCCTCTTTGCCTTGTATGCGTGACCGGTAGACCGGGCGGAATAAAGCAATATGAAGCGTGCATTGTGCTTGACAGACGGAAGGGATGATGATGGGGGCAAGCAAGGGGGGGAAAGGCTAGAACGCAGAGTCGAAGGGAAAAGGCCCACTAAACATAAAATGGGATACTCGCGGGAAAGGGAAGCAGAGAGAAAAAAAAAAGGTGAGAGGTAGATAAGGTCCTCATCAAATAGCCTGAGATTGGTACCTTGAGGCGCGTAGATGAGGAAAATGGGAAGAGGGACAAGGGGGCGATACAAAAAGGCACAAGCATAAGTAGGTTTGGTCAGTATGTGCAAGTGGCATCAAGTCATATACTTCATGATCAGGGAAGGGAAAATATCACAAAAAAAAAAAAAAAAAAAAAGGAAAGAAAGGGGCATGAATGTTGTAAAGAAAAAGGCCAGGCACAAACGCAGCAAAGAAGAGGGAAGAAAAGTCATTCTCCCAGCGATGTTTAGGTCAGGTTCACAGCTGTGTTATTCACATGCTCCCACGACGCTTCACATCTCAAAGTGATAGTCATCATGGAAGATGCCTGCGTCCGCATCGCCATTAGATGCAGTGCTTGTGCGCTCAACTCCGCTCATGCGATGGCTATGGTCGGGGCCAGCACTATGGCCTGTGCCAGCCTTGCCGCTACCACCACTAATTTTATGAGGCTGCGCCCATTGCTCGGGGAAGTCTTCTTCCATGTAGTCGTCGGCCGTATTACTAGAGTAATTCTCACCATGGTTCATATGATGCTCCATCGAACTCTCGTTGACAAAAGTGAAACCTTTAAAGTTAGCTTGCATGCCGGGGGACAGCGGTGTACCAGCGGGATTCAGCCCATTCGCCAACGCAGCGGCTCTCGCGTTCAGGGAAGCAGATTGTTCCAGAGCAGTGGTAAACTCGGGGTCAAAGTACGAAGTATCCATGACAGATGTAAGTGTTGGTTTGAAGGGAGGGATAACGCCCTTGTTGGCCAGAACGACCCAGTCGATGTCGTGGAAGAATGGGTGTGCCATGAGCTCCTTCGCGTCATCCCGGTAGCCAAGACGGTGTTCAGGGTTGCGGTTCAACAGACCCTTGACGAAGTTTCGACCTTCAGCGCTGAGGGCGTCGCGAGGGAACCGAACCTTGCCGAACGCGATGTTCTTGTACATTTGCTGGGTATCCTCGGCGTAGAAGGGACTCCAACCGCAGCACATTTCGAACACAAGGACACCCAGGGACCAGAAGTCGACCATTTTAGTGTACCCGGACTCGTTAAGTAAGACTTCAGGAGCGAGATATTCGGTTGTACCACAGAAGGTATTGGTGGTGTCGTCCTTGGTGAGATTGGCCTTGGACAAGCCGAAATCGCAAAGAGCTATATGCCCGTTGGCATCAAGGAGAATGTTCTCAGGCTTCAGATCGCGGTACACAATGTCGTGGTCGTGAAGGTGCTGTAGGGCGAGGATTAATTCGGCAATGTAGAACTTCGCGCGCGCCTCAAGGAATCGTCCTTCCTTCTGGAGATGCCAGAACAGCTCGCCTCCCGACATGTAGTCTGTGACAAGGTACAAGTCCGTGGGAGTCTGGAAGGAAAACTTCAGGCCAACGATAAATGGAGAATCCGTCATCGCGGTGCGGACAAGGATGTTTCTCTCTCCAAGGGTGTGGGCAATTTCCTTTTTCTGAATTATGACTTTCTTCGACAATACCTTCATAGCGTAAATCCGTTGAGTGTCTTTCTTTCTCACCTGGTACACCTGACCAAAAGTACCCTTGCCGATGAGCTTGAGAATCTGGAAGTCGTTCGGACCGAACTGCTTTTTGTCGGTCTTCTGGAAGCTCATTTGTAGGTATATCTCTCCCGACACTGGGCCCTGACCGTGAGCAAGTGGTTGGAGAGGATACCATCCCGACAAGGTTGTGTGGTCGTCCTTTAGGTGGAGTGATAGTTTCAGATGGCCGAGGAAGGCCTCATGGTTCGAACGGTCATAGACAGACACGTCAAGTTCCGACTGATGGCCAAGTACGTCACTATATATCGATCAGTAAAGAAGAGGAGATAACAATAAAGGAAAGGAATGCACGCGCAACGCACAAGACGGCATCGTGATTCCACTGTGGATCAGTCACTTCAATAGGCCCGTTACTATGCCCCCCTTCCATCATGCTATTATGGCTGCTCTGTCGACTCTTCATTGGAATGGCCATTGGACGTCCGGAATCACTGTTCGACCGCTGAATTGGCACTGATCCCAGCGCTTCGAGTCTGTTTCTAAAACCGGCACCATGGCCAGCAATACTAGTAGCCTGGCCACCCTTCTCATCCGCCTTTGCACCCTTGGAGATGTACTCGTTCCATTCAAAAACGCAAACGACATACGGATCAACGCTAGGACGAAGGCCACGACCTTCAACTATTTTGACGGTTAGTTTTCCCTTTAGAGAGGCGGTTACCGGTACACCTGATTCCTCTGAGGCTCCACTGGATCTAGAAGAGGCCGAAGGCTTGGCTGATTTGCTTTTCCGCGCATTCGACGAAGAGGCGGTCGAGTTTCTTCCGCCCTGAGAGCTGCTGTCTGGGGTATTGTTACCCTGGTGAGGGGGAGAATGCTCTATTATCGACCTAGGAGGGTCTCTCTTCTCTGCGGCATCGGTTTCATTGGACATTGCACGGGGGGTGAGAGGAGGTGTGTTCTTTGTCCGCGGGCCCGCGGCCACGCTGTCTGTCAGCTTTCCCAGATCCTCGCAAGAGCTGGAGATTGAGTGGGGATGATGGAGATGGTTATTATGATTTTGGGAGGAGGATTTGGAGGAAGATGAGAGGGAGCTGGGCTTTGATAACGACTGTGAGGAAGGACGGGAAGGTTTAGAAAAGTGGGAAGCCATGACGGCATCTGGGGAGACACTGGAGACAGGAAAAGAGGTATGTCGTTTGGGCTTTTGCTTTTGTGAGGACTTGGAGAATATAAGGTTCTTCAGGGCGCGGTAAACCGAGCTCACTCCTGTATCAACTTCTGGAGCACCATTCTCGGCCTCTTCAGTGTCCCTATGGGCGATGGAACAAAACGAGGAGCGGGGGGGAGTCGGTAAAGGATTGACAGCAACAGCACCAGCACCAGCATCAGCGTCAGCATCAGCGCGGCCACCGCCACCGCTACTTGTATGCTTGGAAGGGGCAAGGAAGTAGTCCTTGTCCGATATCACCTCGAGACTCTGGGCGGTGGCAGGACGAGAAGGTGTGCTGACAGGTGCTGAGTTCTGACAACCACGGTCCAATAGATTGGCCGACTCAGTGAGTGGAGGGGAATGTGATGTTGAAGTAGGCGGTTTCAGAGTATTCGATAGTATTTCCTGCTGTTGTGTCTCTCCGGTCTGCTGGCAAGAATCCCCAACAGCAACCACACCATCATCACTACTATGCTTCCCTGGGGTATGATGGGTAGAACAAGAGGAAGAAGACATGGAATGAGGAGGAGGAGGAGAAGAGGAGGAGGAGGAAGAAGAAGAAGAAGGTCGTATACTGGTGGTGGTAGTAGTGGTAGGGTTTGAAGTAGAATCGGAACCAGCACCAACCTGTGCAAAGAAACTAGGCATGATCCCGGGGACGCGCTTGTCGGATGGATCGGGCTGAGGCGTTGCGATCCCGGTAGGCGTTGAACCCATCGACCCTATCTGGTCCTGGGAGTCATCTCCATGCTTTTGGCTGTATATAGGACGCGGGTTAGCCATCTGGAGGTGGTTATAGCAGTGCATGAGCAGCAACGGTGGACACAAAACAGCAACCAGCAAAAAATCAGGGCTAAAAAACAGGGCAAAGAGAGAAAAGGATAGGCTGCCCGAGCATCCTGAGGCTGAACGGCTTGCTTGTTCCGGGGTGCAGTCGTGGTTTGATGGGGAGCTAGCCAGCGGTCTTGCTGCTGCCGTGGTCACCGTCGCTGTGGCTATTGCCGTGGCATGGGAAAACGAAAAGCTGGGGTGACAGCTTGGTGGCGTTTTCCCATCCCTCCCTCCCCCCCAGGCGGAGATAAAGCGGTCTCTGGTCTTGCAGCGTAGCTCTTGTCTGGACGCGGAGATGAGAGCCGGTCGACAGGAGGATGTGCTGGCCTTTTCCTTGCCACCGTAGTCTCTTTTCTACTTTGTCGTCGTCCTCGTCGCCGCCGTCTTTTTCATCATCATCATCGTCTTCTTCTTCTTCTTCTTTTCGTTCTTCGCTGTTCTCCGTCGTTCGAATGACGCCGGGGGTGACTCGATATGAGAGCCAGCCCTTTTGTCTCACGCGCGGCACGAAGGGACAGCCAAGGGTACAGCCGACGGCGGTCACCGTTACGACCGTTGGACAAGCGGTACAAAGAGGGAAAGTCGATACAGCAGTAGAGGGAGGACACGGGAGAAGCAGAAAGAGGAATAACAACAATAATACAGAGACGATTATAAAGAGCGGGACTCACTTCTGAAGCATTGCTTGCCGCAACAGGTCTGCGTGGGCATGGGCATTCACTCCTCCAAACTCCGCCATGTCCTCTTCGTGCGGGCTAGCTGGTGTCCATCCACGAGCACGCTCTCTGTGCTCTTCCCTCTGCTCTCTTCCCGGTTACTGAGCTTTCTGTCTCGCTGCTGGTCAGGTCGACTCTCTCTCTCGCTGACGTCGTCCGGGGGGGGGGGGGGGGGGGGGGGCGGCGGCGGGCGCTGGTCCGGGGCTGGCTGGGAGGGGTGGTGGTGATTGGCAGCAAGGCCAGCAGCAGCGCAGCGCAGGATGCAAGCGGTGGCGAAGGGCAAAAGGGGGGGGGCTGAACCTGTTCGACAGCAAAGCAACTTCAGACCGCCAGACAACAGGCCTGAGTCGAGCAGCGGGAGTCGGCGTAGCGGAGGATGTAGCGAGATGTAGATCTGAAGATGTTGCGAAGTAGGCGAGGGAAAAAAAAATGTTTTGGTGGGTGAAAGCACGAGAGGGAAGAAAAAAAGAAGGTTAGGTAACCAAAGGCGGAAGCCTCTTTTTTTTATATAGATAGAGGGAGAGGGAGAGGAAGAGGACAGCGGGACAGCAGGACAGCGACGGCGGCAGATAGCTTCCGCTGCTCAGCGTTCTTATTATGCTTATTTCCTTTCTTCTGGCTGCTTCTTCTTCTCCTCCTCCTTCTTAGTTTGATGGTTAGTGTTTCGGACCCAGAGCAGGAGACGGAGCCAGCAGCAGAGACAGGCGGCAAAGGAGGTCCGCCGTGGTGGAGGAGAGTCGATGGGGACCTGATCCACAGAATCAGAACGATGTCAGGCAAAGTTGACGTTTGAAGATGAAGTCAAGGTGAGGGTTGAAGGAGAGAGACTACGCGGATATCAAAAGGGGGTGGGAAGAAAGAAGGGCCTCTTTTTTTTTCTTTTATTCTACAGCTTACGGCTAACGAGGATTTACTAGAAAGGGTCAAGAGAGCCAGCCTCAGGAGACAAGCGTTGCACCAGTCAGTCATACCTGCAGATAAAAATATACATCGAGGAGGCAGAAGAGCCAGAGAAGTAGCAGCAGCAGAGAAGAGAAATATGTCGGATGATCTAGCTCGCCTCCGAGCTGTGCAACCACTGGCAGCCGGGCATCAGACAGCCATCACCAGGCCGCCAGGAGAGAAAGCAGTAGAAGAAAGAGACGGCCATCTAAGAAGACGAGAGACGAGAGACGAAAGATTGACGGTGACGATGACGGCTCAGCTCGTGAAACGGTCATCTCGACAGTCTCTCTTCATCGTCGTTGTCCCTCCGAGTCCTCGCGGGTGTCACTGACCAACTGCCGAACTCGGCCGTCCATGCAACTGCTTCCGTCTTAATCTCCCGGGGCGTCCTTCCAGTCTGCTGGCCTCGATCTCTGTCTGATCTCTGCCTGAAAGAAGCAAAACTCGAGGGTTGAGCTGGTTACATCATGGTATACATGCATGCATGCAAGTCGATACCTGCAAGTCACAACGGGTACATGGGAAGTCACTTCAGGATACGGTATCTATGTACGTACATACCGAGCTGAAATAACACCGCGGGGTTCAAGTCGCGGGAAGCCAAAGCAAAGCAAAGCAAAGCAAAGCAGGAGAAGAAGAGGAGGAGGGGGAAGAAGAAGAAAAGAAAAAAAGAAAAAGGGAAAACGGAGAAGATGCTCAAGGCAAGACGGTGGATTGGCCGGCACTTGAGGCGAGAAGGACGAAGATGAGATGCATCAAGGTCGAGTGTTCGTCCCACCGGAGGTGAGTGTACTAGTAGTATATGTCAGTGGCAGCCAAGTACCATCAGCGCCAGTGCAAACAAGCAGAGCCCATGACTAAGACGAGAAGTGCCTGGCCCGCAAGCTTCCCTTCGGAATGGAGAGGGAGACGGGGAGGCCTTCTTGCCCTGGACGATGAGAGGCCCGGGAGAAAGTCGCACACCCGTTTGGCCGTTTGGGTGGTTTCCATGGGACGAAGGTCGCCGAGAGATAAACGTCCTTTCCATGGCTCAGCTGGAGTCTCTTTTTCCTTTCCCCTGTCTGTGGCCATTATTATTCATTCATTCATTGCCGCTGAACAATAATATGGAATCCTTTTCGCCTCTCTCTCTCTCTGACTAAGTGGGAGCTCGGTAGTTACTCCGTCCCACTTCCACGTTGATCGGGTGTGCCGATGGAGACGTCGGGATGTCCATGGTTGATGATGTTTCTTGCTGTGGGTGAGCGTAGAGACCTTGGAGTCCTGTTTCTACCAACTGTACGGAGTAATTCTCCAGACCTATCGTCACACTACTACCACCACCACCACCATCATCATCGTCGTCGTCTTCTTCTTCTTCATCTACTACAACTTCATGTTTCTTATTGTTTCTCTACTCTCGCTGTCGCTTCTATCAAGCTCTCCGTAGATACTTTCCGACACGTGGTTTCTGCTTAGTAAGTATATTCACGTGACATCACGTGCACAAAAGTTAAAGCTTGACGATGTTGCAAAATGAAGATAAAGAAGAAGACGAAGGAGAAGAAGAGAGTAAAAGAAGAGAGACGACGGCTCTCACCATTGAAAGACCTATATTCTATCGCTCACTGGAGCCTCGATCTCCAAGAGCATGGCCCGAAAAGTCAGGGCGGCTGCAAGGGCGGCTGCTGCTTCGCTCAGTAAGTAGACGACGCGGTTAGATAGTTAATGGGCAAAAGAGCTAACATGGAGATAGAATCCACGCCGCAGCAGCTAGAAGAGTCTGACACAGAGATGACAGGCATGGGCTCGCCTCAAAAGGATGCTCGCGAAGATGAAGCGGATGACGACGCAGAGGTAGAGGGCGAGGGCGAAGGTGAGGAAGTCGCGGAAGACGAAGATGTCGACGAGGACGAGAGAGACACGCCGAGGACGCCTATTGAGGGCGAAGAAGGGACGACGCCCACCGCAGACAACGAGTCTGAAGGAGGCGCACAGGATACACCGTCTCGGCCTTCCAGCACGGCGGGACGAGGCGGCAGCAGCATGCTCGGGCGACCCCCACGACGGCGGCGCATCGGCCGTCCTCCAAAGAACAAACCAGCCGACTGGGACGCAGATGAAGGCACGGGAACGCCGGCAGGAACAGGCAGGACAGGCACCCCAGATACACCGGGAGCGCGGTCTGGCGCGAACACACCCGTCAAGCGCGGCCGGGGACGAGGCCGGCCTTATGGCGGCGGAGCAGGAGGCAGTGGTGGCGGCGCAGGCGGAGGAGGAGGAGGAGGAGTTGGTCGTTGGGGCCCCAAGTCGCGCGGCAGCTCGGCGCATGTCTCACACTTGCCTCTGGACAAGGACGGGAACGTTCTAGAGGTCGTTGATGACGAGGTTGACCTGCCCGAGGATCCAGAGGGAGAGACCAAGGTCGACAAGCTAGGCAATCTGCTGGGAGGCCGGGAGTTCCGCGTACGCACCTTCAAAGTGCTCGATAGAGGGGATAGGCAATACATGCTCTCTACGGAGCCAGCGCGGTGCATTGGCTTTCGAGATTCCTACCTCTTCTTCCAGAAGCACAGGCTGCTCTACAAGATCATTATCGATGACGAAGCCAAGCGCGACCTTATCGAACGAGACATCATCCCTCACTCGTACAAGGGCCGAGCAATCGGAATCGTGACTGCGCGGTCTGTCTTTCGCGAATTCGGCGCGCGCATCATCATTGGTGGCCGGAAGGTTGTGGACGACTACCATGCCCAGGAAGCGAGGGACAGAGGAGATGTAGAGGGCGAATTAGCCGTGCCTGAGGATAGGCTGCCTGCTCCCGGGGAGAAGTATAACAAGAACCAGTATGTTGCGTGGCATGGGGCGAGCAGTGTGTATCACTCGGGAGTGCCCTCGGTGCCCATGCCCGTTAGCAAGGCCGTGGAGAGCAAGAAGAGGAAGATTGTGGTTACGGGAGACAACTGGATGGTCCAGCATGCCCGTGAAGCTAGGTATGTCTTCTGAGTCCTCCTTTTCCTCTTTTGACTTTTATATACTAACAGCTCCCAGTCGGTTCAACTCTGAACTGGCGACTCTACGGCGAGAAAACATCAACGGCGTGTATGACATCCACACCAACTTGATGATGTATCCCAGGACGATGCAGCCAACCCACGCACGCTGGGAGCAGATCGAGCCCTCTGAAGACGCCTCCTCGCCCGCGACCTCATCCTCTGCATCTGCTACTATCTTTCCATCAGTCCGAGGCATCTTCAGCCGCAACTTCCGCATCCATGACATAGCCTACGAGTCCGCACCCAACACATCCCTCAACCTCGTCCCCGGGCCAGACGGGGACTACCACGACCTCGGCTCCAACGGGCTGATCTCACTAGACAACGAAGCCAGCAGCAGCAACGACGGCGGCGACAACGACCACGACGCTGGCTCTGGAGGAATCAACTTCAAGATGACGCCGGAGGTGCTGGCCGAACTACCGGAGGACTGTCGACAAGCCTACCTCGACGCTGCCGCCCGGGAGTGGCAGTGGAAGAACAAGTGGAAAGGCGAGCGAGTCGACGGCGCCAGAGCCAACCTTGCCATGAACTTCTCCTGGGCTCCCTAACCGTCATCTCCCGTCTTCTTCTCCTCTTTTTTTTGTTTTCACCCACCCTTCGCTTCCATCTGTTGCTGTCTTTCTCACAATCTACGTTGTCTATTCTGCAAGGGTACGGAGTTGTCGGCGACCAGGGCCCGGTTTCCGAGGGTTTTTAACCTTCCTTTATACAGTGTTTCTTTTCTTCCTTTTTGTTTCCTGTATGTGATGACAAAAAAAAAAACGGCCTTCCCTTCTGCTGTTCCTGCCCCCCCTCTTCCCCCCTGGCACTCCCGCCCGCCTGCACCTTTTTAACTCTCGACCTTGACTTGACTCTTCATGCAGGCGAAGAAGTCAAATGGAAAAGAGAGGCAAAGGGAGGTGAGTGACGAGAGGGCAGAGGCAGGAGGTCACCAGGCCTGCCTCTGCCCTCAGCCTCTGCCTCTCCCTCTCTCACTTGCTATTAGTCACTTTTCAGCTCTATGACTCCCCGCCCTCCTCGAACGTCATCCTACTTTCTCCGTACTGACTGACTGACATCCTGGTCCTGACTTGTGGCCTGCATGCATGCATCTGCTGCATCTGCTGCATCTGCCTCTGCTTCTCCCTCCACCTGCACGCCCTATCCTCTGCACCGTCTTGCTCCCGCTCTCATCTTTCCCGCTCGGTCATCCATCTCCAAGGGGGCACCTCCTCTCTCTCTCACTCTCTCTCTCTACGCTTCTCTCTCCGTCAAAGGCCGTTCTATCCATGTGTACACTAATGACTTTTACCATCATCTTCATCATCTTCTCGCCCTTTAATACAGTACTTAGTAGTCTTCTATCATCTCGTCTACTTGCGGTCTCTTTCTTTCTATCGGCCGTCGTCCGGGTAACCCTAGTTGCTTAGTCATCTATAACTCTAACTCATCCGGCGGACGAAGCGGAAAAAGAGAAAAAGAAGCTGAAGCTGAAGCTGAAGCTGGAGGCAGAAGCAGAAGCAGAAGCACAAAAAGCCACCATCCATCAAAGCCAGAACATCCTGCTCTGTCGGCGCAGTAAAAGAAGATCACACTAGTAGGCACAGGCAGCAGCATTAACGCGTACTTACAAGCACTCCAGTGTGTCAGAGGAGCTGCACTGCCCTGTCTCGCCCTCGGCTCTTCGTCTCCTTCGAACTCTCGTATGGAACTTACCGTAACTTTACAAGCTGTCAGGTAAAAAAAAAGGTTGACTTTTCCCTTCCTTTTCTTCTTGCTCACCTGACGCTCGCTTTTTTTTCCGCTTTTTTCACGCTTTTTTTTTCCTGCGCTCTTTTTTTTCTTCTTTTCTTTTGGACTCCTTGCTGACTAATAAATTACAATACCAAAAGCAAGGCCCTTGTACCAGCTTTACGGCCCTTTTTTGCCCTTTTTGCGCCTTCACCTCGTTATTCTGCCTCTTCTCGCCGTCTTCCCTTTTCCTCTTCCTCTTCCTCTTCTTCTTCTCTCTCTTCCCCTTCAACCTCCAACCTCACCATCTCCAACCACCCACCCACCGCACACCACCACCACCAACACCAACACCAGCTCCTCACCTTTCGTCACCAGCACTGTTGACGCCTCTTCAGCTCTGCTCATAGTGTTCGTGTCCTGCTGTTCGTCCTTGGTCGGTGTTTCATCCTTCTCTTTTTTGCCGTCTCTTTTCGCTGGCGTTCGCCCGTCGACCTCCCAGACGACCGCCATCACCATCCACCACCACCACCACCACCACAGCCTCCAACGAGCTTTTCACTAAGTCTCGTTCCTCCCTCCTTGATTCATTTAATACCTCGAAGCGCCTCGTTCTTCTTTATCAGCTTCTCTTGACCTTTTTTTTTTTTTTACTTCGTTGCTCCTACATCTTTTCTAGTATATTATATTTTTCTACTTTCTGGTTGAACCAACGACCGTTCGGCTGCCACTCTTTTTACTCGTCCGGCTCAATCATCTGACGCCCTGATCAGTTTTCTCCCTCATAGGCTGGAATCTGGTGCTTCTTTTATCTCCCCAAATGTCATACTAGAGGGTCAAGGGTCGACTGTTTCAACCCAGCCAGTGGTCCTTGTTGGGGCAAGGCCCGTCCGGGGTCGGGAGAGAAGAGAGCGAGACAAGAGCAAGACACGACTCCCATCTGAGACCGGTCTCTTTTTCTTTTTTGCTTGACGGGATAGTTACATCCATCAAGGGCACAAGGAGGAAAGGGAAAACAAAAAAGTCAAGGGTTACCACGACTGGCTAGATTCAGACAGCCAGTCAGAGGCAGCATCTCCGTTGTGGACTGCTGCCTTGCTCGCGTCGACCACTTCTTCGCCCATTATGCCGTCTTTCTTCGCGTCCGGGGGGTTGAACACCTTCCCGCCAACTCCGCCACACACCAACGTCGCTCCTCGCATCGAGACCGACCCTTCGTTCTACGCCAGTGCTGGTGCTAGTGCTACCACCGGCGGACATGCCGGCTTTGCCTTTGGCAGGTACGGGGCCGGAGCTGAGTATGAAAAGTATCAGCCTACCTACCCCAACCCTTACCATGGCAGAGGCGATCTCAACCACAAGAACAGTTCTGGAAAGCAACAGTTGATGGCTCAGCAGATGCTCTACAACAATCCTCTCGCTCACGGCCACGGTCATGGCCTCGGTCTTGGTCTAGGCCATGGCCACCATGGACTCATGGCGATGCATGGAAGCAAGTTGGCTCCTATGGACAGTGCGGTGCCTCCTCAGTACCGTCGTCATGATCCCATGATCCATCAGGACCAGCACCATATCCAGCAGCATCTCCAACATCAACACCAGCAGCGAAAGCAGCAGCAGCAGCAACAACAACACCATCAACAGCAACAGCAGCAACAGCAACAGCAACAGGCAAAGGAACAAAAGACCACCGGCGGCGTGGCGGCTCATCTGGACTACGACATGGACCAGATGACCGACTTCGTGGCCGAGATGGCCCATGGAATGTATGCTCTCTACCAGTCTAAGCTAGTGCTTGCAGATATTGACATGCTCCGAAGCGTCCACCCAGGAACCACGCCTCCCTCGCAGTTCCGCAAATACGTCTCCCAGATCCTTTCGTCTACGCGTCTGCCTAGCTCCACCATCCTCCTCGGCCTCTACTACCTGGCTTCTCGCATGAGGATGCTCTCCTCCGCCGACGTCTACCCGACTGCTGTCAAGACATCGTCTTCGTCGTCGTCTACACCTGCTACCACCCAGGTTTACCGTATGCTCACTACCGGCCTCCTGCTCGGCAGCAAGTTCCTCGACGACAACACCTTCCAGAACCGCTC
Organism: Trichophyton schoenleinii; assembly: GCA_018357685.1. Lineage (NCBI taxonomy): Eukaryota > Fungi > Ascomycota > Eurotiomycetes > Onygenales > Arthrodermataceae > Trichophyton > Trichophyton schoenleinii. The sequence goes on from WOFF01000001.1 coordinate 3,908,854, forward strand.
CTGGGCTGAAGTCAGCAGCATTCCTGTTGCAGATCTCAACTCCATGGAGCTTGAGTGGCTTTTTGGCTTCGAGTGGAAGATCCACGAGCGTATACACACCAAAAATGATGGATTCATGTCCTGGAAGGCTCACTGGGATAGCTGGAGAGCCAAGGCTGATGCCCGTGCCGCTGCTGCTGCGGCGGTCGCAGCCTCATCCAACGAATCCCGTGCAAAGCTCGCCCCCATTGACACAAACATCATTCACCGTCGTCACCCACTCTACCATCACGGTAGCGGTCACCACAGTGCGCTTCCCAAGGCTATGCTTTCGCCCGACGGCCCCATTCCACCACAGTACCAGCGCAGTGCTTGCCCCTGGCTGCCAGCCAGCAACGCCAGCACTGCTGCAACCACTCCTCTCGCTGCATCCGACTACTCACCACCTTCCGCCCCTCACACCGGGCCCAGCACACCAGATTACTTCCACTCTGCCGGTGGTTCTGGTTCAAATGCTGCCTGGCCGTACAACGCTCCACCGCCATACTGCGCCACTTGGCTCCCTCAGCAGCAACAACAGCAGCAAACATCTCGTTCCGGGCCTACTGCTCTTCCACTGCCACTTCCTCGTTCCCAGCCACCGTCCTACGTTCATACTCCAATGTATGCCAACGCCTTCAGTCCAATCAACAATAACATCAACGGGAACGTCTGGACCGGTCACGGCCCTGGATGTGGCTGCCTCTACTGCGCGAAGAGCCATGACCTCTACTTCCCAGTCTCTTCTTTCGGAATGCAGCCTGTTGCCGGATGATCACCTTTTTCCACCAATTCCAAAAGTTTCGTTACAACGCCTTTTTTGATTCGTTTAGACTTTCGACTTTCCACCCAAAAAAAATTCTTTCCGACGTAACGATTCACGTTGCCTATTATTCTTCGGCTTTTTTTTCGACTTTCCGACTTTCCGACTTTTCGACTTTATTCTTCAGCCTTATGCCTTTTTTTACTTCTTCCTTTCTTTATTTACACTTTCTCACTTCGTTCTACGCGGATGGATGATTGATGATTTTTCTCTTGACTTGATTTGAACTTGACATACATACATATACATACCATACCCCTTGAACTGGACCTTTTTTGCTGCTTTTCCATTTTTCCATTTTTTTTTGCCACGCCTTGCTTGCCCTCTCGTTACTTGTTATGCTATTCCCCATTTCGCAGCTGTTTTCTTCTTTTTACCCCTTATCACTCTTACTTGGGCATCGTTATTTGGAGGCGCTTCTCTCGCTATCTCCCTCATAGACATTTCCCTTTCCTTTCCTTTTGTCACGTCTCGTCTCGCTTCGTTTCGTTTCGTTTCTAGCACTGCGATCTCTGGCTCTTCGGCGTTTTGTCATTTTCTGCAGCAATATTCCCATTCTTGCTTTGTCTTTGCCTTTGTCCCTTTATCAGCTATAATTCACGTTCACGACCTTCTACACCTGCACTACCGCCGAAAAAATTGTTTACCCTTCGCGCCTTCCCCGCCATCCCAAAAACAAACCTGTCAACCTTCGACCTGTTTCAAAATCAATCGGTCTACTGGATTCCCCTTTCATACTTCCTTTGCCTTGTCTGCCCTGCCTTGCCCTGGTTTGGTTCGGTTTCAGCAAGACTGGTCCTGAACTGGTTTTTTTCCTACTTCTCCTTTCATGATTTCCGGTTTACTTTTACCTGGTTTTGCACTTCGTTTCTCGCCATCGAGTTCATCTACCGACTTCGACGCGAACTCCCAAAATTGCGAATAACCTCGAACTCCGAAATACAAAAATCATCATCCAAAAAAAAAAAAAAATCAGCAAACAAAAAGCCATAGAATTTCGATCTCGCTCTCCTTCCTCTCTTATCTCGATGGGTTACTTTATTCCCTTTTTCTTCTTTTTTTAATTTTGGTATTCGGTTGGCGGGCTTTCGTTTCTTCACTTTTAATATCTACTTCCATTTCGTTGATCTCTTTTTTTCTTTATCTATTTGCATGGTGATGGCAAAGGGAGGGGGGTTCGTTAATTAAAATATCTTTTTCTTTCTTATGCGTGCATTCTGCGTTCTTGCGTCTTCTCTGCCAATTTGTCAAATGTCTCGAGTCCTTCCTCTTCTCCCGTTCCTTCATACCTCCTCAACCCCTTGCCTTGGCTCTTACCTTGTCCCTGCATCAGCTAATTTGCCTGCCTTGTGCTTTATTCGTGTTATTCTACTTACCCACCACCTTACATTATTACGCGAACTTTGAAAGAAAGCAAACAAAACTTATTAATCCACTATTCCCCTTTTTTCTCCAGTTTATTTTTTTTTTTACCGGCTCTTTACTTCAGTGGCTCCAGTTTTTTTCCCTTGCTTTTATTCGCTTCTGTGTGTCTCGCTTGATTGCCTGAACGGAGCTTGGTTTGAACTAAGATGGAAACAAAAAAGATGAATATACCACATACACCTTACTTTTACATTTACTATGCTTCTTGATACCTGCACACTTTCTTTCACTTCTGCTTCTCGCTCGGCTAATGAATGAATGATATCTTTTTCTTCTCCCGATTGTCCTACTGCCCACCCAAAGTCCACTCAAAAACACACTCGTATACTAATTTCCGATGTCTCTCTTGCTCTCATTTCACCTCCCTCTCCCCTGTCGTCAGCTCGGATAGAGATGGATGGATAGATGGATAGGCTCCCAAGTTCCGCTCAACCTTACCTCCTTTCTTTTGTTCTTGATATCTTGATAAACAGGCTGTTACTTGGCGTCATCTACACTGGAATAAATAAAAAACCAAAGAAAGAGGCTTTTTAAGATGGCATTGGCATGTGTATTTTTGACCGTAAGTCGAATTACGCGATAGACATTACTTTTCCTCCTCTGATTGGCTGGATGCTGTTATTTTTGTCACTTATCCCAGCCAATGACTACGCGTATTTTTATGTTTAAGCTCTTACCAACCAGATTCAAGCAAGCGGCAAAAGAAGTCGAAAGTTGCCCAAAGTTGCCAAAGTTGAAACACTCTTTCTGATTCTAGACCACGATTAAGCCATCTCTCTGTCTATATGGATACTGGATATAACCCCAGTGCAACATGAACCAAGGAAACAAGAATATGCCAGAAATTCATAACTCAGATGTCAACATGTGAACAAAGCATGCTGCTCCTGCTCTGCTACCGTCATATACCCATACTCGAAGTCATATACACCATGCTTGGTCCTTCAGGTGGACCGCGCCTGGATGTAATATCGCTGGCTTGAACTTTCCATGAGTTCGCTGGACACAAGAGCTGGATGCTGGTGGTGCTGCTGAAAATCATATGCTGGAAGTTTCTCCGTCTGATATGCCGGAATGTCCTCGATGGCCATGACACTGTCGTCATCTTTGAGGAGGGCTTGTTTTGTGGTATTCTTAGCCTTCAACGCGCGCTTCTTTTCTCGGTGGTCCTGGATCTTTTCGGCAGTGATGTAGATTGCGGCGCCGAGGGCAAGGACAATAGCTGCCATTCTTGCGAAATGTGAACAGGTTTGTTTGTTTGTTTGTTTGTCGGTTGTTGGTGGATTGGTAAGATAGCTGTGGATGCGAAAGGTGTTTGTTTGATGTGCTTTGGAGGGTTAAAGCGTAGGTAACTGTCTCTGATGCCTTTGGGACTTTTGATGTGATGATGATGGTAGGATAATGACTGGAAAAGGGAGATATACTTATACCCGTCAGAACTTCTCGGAGATGAGACTGACATTGTCAATGCCAGTGGCAGTGCTGACGATGTCTACATTGCCAAAATGCGCTTCATAGCAGCACAGTCGTTCATCGCGGAGATTTGTGTTTCTTCGTCGTATCTACAATAAGCGGTACGGGGCCTGTTTATGGCTGAGATACAGCGCTCTTGAGGGTGTATCGCCAGCCTCAGCCCCATAGCCGCCATTCTTCATGCTATTCACCAGTAATATGGACCATCCAAAGCCTCATGGCTAAAAGTGAAGATACGCCCCTTGGAATACGCCCCCTGTTGCACTGAATACGTCCCCTGCAATCCGCTATACGAGGTCTTGGCATCATGAATACGTTCCTGGTCGACCTTGGAGATATCAAATACTCCTGAAGGCTCAACAGCCACAGCACAGTCAACGGAGCTGAAGATATCGACGATATCAACTCGGCTGTCGTATAGATGAGATACGGCGTTCTTAGCATCAAGATGTCATCCTCCACAAGGACTTATGTCGAGGCAGTGCTACTTCATCGCAGGTATATAAGAGACTACTTCTAGCTGGTTGATTACAATCATCTTCAGCATCATTTCATCTGTCATCCATTGGATAGCTATATTCAAAGATTTACTTGACTTACTGCACTTGAACTCTTTTGTTCATTATCATGGCTGCCGTCTTTGTTACAGCCGGCCTACTGCTTGCCCATGGCGTTTCCTCTGCAGCCATCCATGCCTCCAAACACAACCACGGGTACTGCAAAGACTTGGATATCCCAGTGTTTGCTACCTCGGAGAGCGCCATCTACGATATACCTAGAGTGGACAGCAACATCGATGCCATAGCTTGGGCCATCTACTCCGATACGTGGAGCACTCCTGCAGGCGGAGCCAGAATCATCAAGAACACCACAACCTCCGATACCTTCAAAATCCATGCCCAACTATGTGTTCCCAAGGTTTCAGGCGGAAAGAATGATATCCTGCACATTGCTACCCATGGAGTCCATTATGATTCGAGATACTGGGACCCAACCTTGGACCGTGAGAAGCAGTCCTACGTCGAGGCCACGCTAAGAGCAGGGTATCCCATTCTCACCTACGACCGCCTGGGAGTTGGAAAATCTGACAAACCTGATGCATACGATGTTGTTCAGGCTCCCCTGGAACTCGAAATTCTCCGCCAGTTGACCCTTATGGCTCGCAACGGTACTTTACACGACTTCGCTGGGAAGGCCACCCCCCTTAATGCTGCATTTAACACGGCCGCCAAGCCAGTCAAAAAGGTTGTCCATGTCGGTCACAGCTTCGGATCCTTCCTTACTTCTGCGTTTATCGCCAAACACAGCTCTCTTTCCGACGGAGCCATAATCACTGGCTACCTGTTGAACAAATACCTCGGAAAAGCAGGCATGGCTTCCTTCAATGCCCAGTTCGCAGCCACTAGCTCTACTCCCTTCAACCGACCAAGTGGCTACGTCGTGTGCCAGAAGAGTGGTATCCAAACCATCTTCTTCGCCGGCGATCCCAAGACCGCTTTCACCAAGGAAATGCTTGATTACGCCGATGCTATCAAGCAGCCCGTTCCAATTGGAGAGTTTGCATCTGCATACCATATTATTGGGCTGCCTGGTCCTAACTTCAAGGGCCCAATTCAATACATGTTACCGGAGTTTGACTTCTACATCTGCGGTGGCGACTGCAAGGGCCTTGCGGATATGAAAGAGTTACGCAAGACATATCCCCAAGCGTCTGAGATCGAGGTTGCCATCCAGCCGAATACCGGACATGCTTTTACCCTGCACAACAATGCTACAGCCGGCTACCAGATCAGTTATGATTTCCTGGCTAGAAATGGATTGTAAGTCGTGCTCGGACAGCCGTAGCATCTTGCAACAGAGCATTGTACAATCTCTAGATACACGGCTGTTTTTGGCTACGTTATAGAATAGTATGCCCTTTTTCCCGCAATACGAGATAGATTACTAGATAGAGAAGTTAATACATTATCTGTTAGAAAATCGGAACATCTAAACCAGGGGTAAAAAGGCACGGAATACTCCGTATAATACGGTGCCTAGATATAGAGTTGGCTGGCATGGGTGGCACGGAGCAGCCTTCGGCCCCGGAGTTTCAGCCTCCAAATCTGATACTCTCTACGTTTCTCGAAAGTAAACTGACAAATACTTAGTTGCTTGACTGGATACCAAACTTTCCCTGATCCTCAGGCAGCAGCAGTAACTATTTCACAACTTTACCTGATTTCCACCCGGCTGAACCGGAATTTCTGCCTTTTGGACCACATGGCTTCGTCGCCATTACAGGTCTTCCACGCGATACTTATTCCGCCCTCAAACACGGGGTATTTCGCCTCTTCATGACCTCAGACTGGACCTGGAGTAAGCCGCCATGTGGACTTCTCCTTATAGGGCCCTCGGACTCGTGGTTTTAGCCTTTGTATTTGGAATTCAATGAGGCTGAGCGACGAACATTCTTCAGGTGCCAAGACAGGCTTTGTGGTCCAATAACTAGTTAATGACCAGCTCAGGGACGGGAAGATGCACTGTTTTTTTTCGAGGATGCCTATTTCAGCCTCACGGTTGACTGCATTTATAATGCAGTTATCTGCCTCCCGTGGTGCACTCGGGAAGATGCATAACCTATACCGTCTCTAGTGTAGTTGTGACGTCCAGCAATTGGAAGGGCGATAACTAAAATGCCAGCCCCTGAAAACCATGGCCAAAGAAAGACAAGGAGGCGCCACCAGAAGTCGAGAAACGGGTGTTTCGAGTGCAAGCGGCGAAGAATAAAAGTAAGCAGCAGCCTTTACACGCACATCATTAATAGAACAGGGAATTGACATTGCCCCAGTGTGACGAGGAGAAGCCGGCATGTGTACGATGTGTTTCTGGTTTCTACAAATGCGTCTACCCAGAAACATTCACGCCAGGCAAGAAAGGCCCAAGAGACGAATTGTCTGTACCTAGCTCATCTCGGGGTACTCTATCACCCTCACCAAGTGTTTCTTCATACCAGGAACGGTCCCCGTCGACACGTTCAACCACTGAAGCAAGAGCCTTCTTTCCTTCCGCGGATACCCCCAGTGAATTATCAGACACGGACTTATACCACCACTACTTACAACATACCAGCCGGACCTTGACGTACAGCAAACATGACCAAAGTGCACTACAGATCGGCATACCAACATTGGCTCTGCAGAGCAGAACCGTCTTTCACTCCGTCCTGGCGGCATCTGCAGCCTGCATAGCTTGTGATATGATATACAGAAAACCTCCTGCAGAAGTGGCCGCAGTTAAACAGGCCCTGATAACGGGTTACCGGCATTATCATTCAGCAAGTGAACGGATGAGGGAGTCAATGTCCTCCCTGGATACGTTGAAGCTAGAACCCCTTCTAGCAAGCGCTCTAATGCTGGTGCCTTTTGCTACTGCAAGTCAACAAATAAACCACTGGCTATCAGAAAAGGGAGGAGTAGATGAACCTCAAAAACCGCTTTCATCGACACCAAGGGATATAATAGTTATTATGCGAGGGATAAGAGCCACCCTCCAGACCCTGGACTGTGAAAGCCCAGTGTCAGGAATTGCACCGTCTCCCGTAACGGACCCAGGAATAGATGGTCATTCGATACTCCCGGAAGTCAGAATCAGGCCATCAGGTATGGCTACTCCGTGTAGCCATACAATGGGCCCAATAATCGCATCAACCAGCGAAGAAGCCTATTCAAAACTCCAGAAACGCTTGAATTACGCATTGTATCACTGCGGTGATGCCAACGGCACATTAACTGCCTGTGGTGCTGCCTTCGACATATTAAAGGATATCAGGAGCAATGCCTTCTCTTCCCGCTATTCATCAAAATCCTCCCCATCTTCGTTTTCACCACTTGACGACGTCTCTCAAGACCTTTTCGAACCCCAGAGTATGTCCTTGCCACAAGTAGCCTCATGGCTTCGGTCATTCGCAAATCGTTCTGTGGTCCCGCAGCCAACAGAGCCATTGACGCGGTACTTCCTTACGTTCCTTATTCAGGTTCCTCAAGCATATCTAGATCTTGTTCTCCCGCTCCTTGACAAGAGGCTTGAGAGTCCCGTCGGTGCAGAGTTGGATGGCAGTTCTATAGAATTGACGATGGAGCAAGCTCTTGCACTGGACATATATGCGCATTGGTCTGTCCTAATGTTTTTGGTAGAGGAAGAGTCATGGTGGATTGGAAATCTGCCGTTTGTCACCCTTTCTGGGATGGTGAATAGATTTGGGAACAATTTTGTGACTGGGCTATGGCCTGAAGAAGAGAAAGGGGGCCGGTGGTGGCCAGGGGGGATGTTGAATATACTGCGAGAGATTAAGCAGTATCAATAGAAAGACTTTGGTCGACATTGCGTATCTCAATAGTTGATGCTCGTTATTACTGGCTTGGTTCTGACGTATATGATACTCTTTACTAAGGGGCGGAAGGGCCGTTTTAAGTTCTATCACAAATACATTCTGCTCCTATTGCTAGGTTCCATGACTGAGTATATGTAACAAGAAATCTATATCAAAGGGTATATCGGTTAAAGATCTCAAAGCAAATTCTTAGGCTGGGAACGCGTCCTAGTATACACTTCCCTGGACGCTCTGTTCTTCGAGCCTAGTACGTTCATCTTCTGAATCCTCCTCGTCGTCTTCATTAGGATAGTCGTCATCTCTATCGAAATCACGCTGGTGCGTATACTTCAGGCCGGATCCCTGGCGAACGTTTCCATCGCCATTGTTAGTCGGGGCTGAAGAGCCGGCATGCTTCTCTGGTGAGGGTGATGTGTGTCCTGTTGATACACCACTGTTTGAGCCTCCAGCATCTCGACCGCCTAGATGTGGTATCTCTACGGTGCGAGGGGGCTTGTCGGCCACGGCACCTTGGCTCATCGAGACAGTGGACTTGATCTGTAGAACCGGCTCTGCCAATGCCGAGTCCCCTTCATCTTGATCCTCTTGTTCATCTCCATCGTCATTCTGGTATCGGTCGTCTAGTTCCATTTCTTTCTCCATGCTGCCGGCCTTCTCACCTCCAGTCACCAGTCCGGTCGTTGAAGTACTCTGGTGTAGTAACCTCTTTGTTACTCGATGCCTGTGACGAGCATGATCACACCCATCTGGACATCCACCCCATACTCTTCTCGGGCTTATGGGAGATGTTAACGGCATGTTGTTAGCTTCACGCTCCCTTTCTCTCTCCTTTTTCAGCTCAGACCATGTCCGTAGCTTGTTCCGTAGGATGTATTTCCCGTTGTCCGGGTTCTTCTGCATAACCACAAACTCGCAATGATTGATATTCCGGAGATCCTCAAAGTATTCGACACTGAAATGATACCACTTCATTAAGAAAATGCGAGTCATGAGGCCATGGGTGACCAGCACGCAGACACTGGCAAAGTCGTCATCTCCAAATAGCCGCCATAGAGACTCGTTGAAGCCGCTCACTCGATCGTATGCGTCCGCCGCCGACTCCCCGTTGGGAATACGGTAGAAGAAGTGTCCATAGTCTGCACGCTCCTGCCACATGCGCTCCATCTCGTCAGAGCATGGCTGGAAATTGCCAAAGTCCTGCTCTCTCAGCCGTGGCTCTTCGTATACCTGGATGCCCTGGCGGGGGAACGGTGACGGCGAAGGGTCATCGGAGGTGAGAGATTTGAGGATTCCCTCTGTCGTCTCCCTCGTCCGCTGGTATGGAGATGTGAAGAAGTGTATCTTGTCATCGGGCCGTAGCATCTCACGCAGCCTCCGGCCGGCTTCGAGTGCCTGTCGATGGCCTTCGGGAGTGAGCTTGATGCGATGGTCAGGGACTGTCTGATGGATCTCCCGGTTCTTATTTCCTTCCGACTGTCCATGCCGGATCAGGATGATTAACTGCAGTAGATAGAGCCCGTCAGCTTCTTGTATTCTTCGATATAGAGCAGAGACATCTTCCCCGTACTGACTCGTGGCTTGCCCATGATGATCCTCCGCCAAAGTGCGACCTAGAGCGATCACAAAAATTCTGGATAACGTCCTCCAAACCAACCTAGAAGTCAAGAATCAAATATTTATATAGCTGTATCCAGGATAGCTCCGGTGTTTGTAGGGATATAGATGAAACAGGGTCTGGGGTTCTGGGGTTGAAGCCGTTGAAAGCTCTCGGATTATCTCGAGCTTCATAAACTACCTAAGACTACCAGGAACTAAGTAAATCGGCACATCGAGCGTCACAGGAAGAAGCAGACAGGCATATTTACCACAGCAAGTCAGTCACGGCCTCTTGAATACTCTGCCGAGGGGCCTTGCATTGAATCTGCACGCATGATACGTATCGATGGACTGACGAACACCCGCTCCCGGTCTCGATAATGGCAGACGCACTCTACGAGCTGCTCGTCCCTCACTTTGACGCCGCCGATGGCTCTCCTCGACCACCCGCGGCGAGCTCGACCACCGCGCAGTATCTCAACCACATACCAACACTAGATACAGCGTCGTTGACGTCGACGGAGCTTCAATCGCTCTCGCAGATCTCTCATTCGAACCTCGTTTCCCTCCAGGCGCTCGCCAACAGATCCCACAAGACCTTCGTCACATCCGCAGACAACCACCGGTCACTGCAGAAATCACTCCCACAGCTGGCCAGGGAGACACAGCGGCTTCGAGATGCCATACCGAAGCTCGACGAGGAAGCCGTGCGCTTCTCTTCGACGTACAGCAAGACGGGTGACAGCCAGATACTAGAGAGGAGGAAGAAGGCGCTCCAGCTCGCCCGCAATGTGGACAGGCTATCTGATATCCTAGAGCTACCGACTCTGCTTTCTACGGCCGTCTCGTCTTCCTCGGGAGCATCGTCTGCTGGTGCTGGTGCCGGTGCCGGTGCTACTGGTGGCACTGGTGGGACGTCGTCGTCAAGCAGCCTGTCGAGTACCTCCAACTACTCCGCTGCGCTGGACTTGTTTGCCCATATAAAGAGACTACAGACACTATATCCCGAGTCGCCGCTGGCCAGGGATATAACAAACCAGGCCGAAGATGCCATGAAAGATATGACTACCAATTTGATCTCTGATCTCAGAGTCCAGAACATTAGGCTGGCACCCGCAATGAGGATCATTGGGTGGCTGCGGCGTATTGCCCCAGATCTTGAAGAGCCATCGAGCACCAAGTCCGCAAGCGGTGGTAGTACGGGCGAAGGTGCCTTTGGTGCTTTGTTTCTCGTCTGTCGTCTGGCGAATCTTTTGAACATGCTAAGTGCCCTTGAGCCACTGCGGGAACTGGCAGATCAGGAGACCGTCCGGAGACGACAGAATACCACCAAGGGGGAAACCAGCGAGGGTTCAAAGAATAATACATGGTCTGGCGGGCAGCAGACAGAACGGTTCCTGAAGAAATATATTGAAATATACCGAGAGCAAAGCTTTGCTATTGTGTCTTTATATAAGAACATATTCGCACCTGGGACTTTAGACTCGGCTGCCAAACAACAAGAGGCAGGTGAAGAAGAACCATCCGCGGCATCGATGCTGTCCCAGCTACCCCCAGCGCTGGCTACGTTCCCCATGCATCTGGCACAGCTCCTGGCAGAGACGCTGGAGGAATACCTACCGAATGTGAGGGACAAGAGCTCGCGAGAGAGCCTGCTCACCCAAGTACTCTACTGCGCGGCCAGCCTGGGCCGACTGGGGGGAGACTTTACCATGATGCTCTCCCTCCTGCGTACAACCGGGGGAACGGACGAAGACGAGGAGGACGGAGACGAAAATGAAGCAGTGCCGGAGTGGGAGGAGGCCATCCGCAAGCACCGCGTCCTGGCCGAGCGTCTAGACCTGTTGACGGCCGGTGGTGAAGCCGCTGGTGGTGCCGGGCCAAAGGGATCTTCTTCATCCAAGTGAAAGAAAGCGCTCCTGCGGCTGGTCAACTGGATATGGGGAGAGCGAGACAGAGAAGAGGTCTATATAGTTACTGCATTTATTTACCACGGATAGAGAGAGAATACTGCTTGACGAGGCCATGTCTATCAACTTCACTGTCTCAAAAGCCCTTACTCCGCCCTCTAAGTACAAGCGTAAAAAAAGGCCTGGATATATAGAGAGACCCTGCATGCTCGGCGCCTTGCCCATCCATGCCTGCGTAGCTTGCATCTCGCATCAGCCCTTGCCGGCGCTCGTCCCGTCCGCTTCGTGCTGGTCATCCGTTTTCTTGTTTCACCAAACTGGGCGCATTCCTTTTTCCTCCCACCTTTTTTCTTCGCAGCAACAACATCAACAACAAGAAGAAGAAAGACGACGACGACGAGAGAGAGAGAGAGAGCCGCCGGTTGCGGGCAGGATTAAACAATAAACGGGGACCCATTAGTTCTGCGCTGACTCTCGCTGCTCTCCATTGTTGCTGGCCTGTTTGCTCTAATAATGCTTTATTCATAAGGGCTCCTCCCTCTTCCACAGCCTCGCCGGCCGCCCGGGTATTTCAAGAATCTGGGGCCATAGCAGCTCAAGAGCCCTCTATCCTTCGCTTCTTCGCTCGATTGCCAGCGTCAGGTCGACTTCATAACCTGTGTCCAGCGTATTCGGCGTGTCGTGCAGCCGTACTGGTCGAGTTCATTGTCGAATATCAGCCAAACGCCCTACAGCCAGCCAGCCGAACGAACGCCATGGCTACCATCTCAGCACCGCAGACCCCGAACCTGAACGGGGCGCAGATGGTCGACCCTACACGGCCAGGCGAGTATCCTATACTCCTGGGGGACAAGCTGGCGGGGAGAGATAATGCACGAAGCCGCCAGTTTGTGAATGTGACCTACAACTACAAGAGCAAAGGCAACACACCGCAACAGAAGACGACCATCTTCCCGGCAGGAGCCCCAGACCGGTACAAGTTGACAATACAGAGCAAGGCAGGCAATGCAGAGCAGACTGACCTGACCTATGTCTACAGCGGTGGAGTCGACCCTGAATCGTCATCGTCTACGGCCTCAAAGTCAGAGACCAGCAACTTGGTCCTGATATTTGACCCAAAACGCAAGGCGTTCATCCTTGAACCGGTGTCAACTAGGTTGAACTTCAATCTGAAATCGGCGCCGGGCAAGACGGACCGACAGGTTTCAGAGCAATACCCCCAATTGAGCACTTCTTTTTCAAACAACGACCAGGCCGCTGGAGATAAGCAGGGGGAGAACGAAAGCGAAGAAGAGGATGTAGGACCAGCGGATGAAGAGAATCCTTATGACTACAGACACTTTCTGCCCAAGAAGAAGGCAGAGCAGAGCAGCGGTAGCGGTGCCGGCAGCAAACAGAATGCCATGGAAGCCAGCTCAGCGCCCGGCACTCCGGATCCTCACCAGGCCGCGAGCAGCAGCAAACCTGCAGCACCCCGATCAGTGCCGGCAGCACAAGTACCAGCAGCAGCACCAGCAGCTCCTGCAGCAGCCAAAGCAAAACCAAAGCCCAAGCCGAAACCTGCACCAAAGAGCAAAGCCAACCCGCTCCGTCCTCCGAAACAGCGGAATCCCAAGGCTGCTTCATCCGCTGCTACTGCAACTGCTACCACCACTGCCAATACTACTACTACTGCCAGCAGCAATAGCGGTAATGCGAATAAGGCTTCTGCCAAGGTCAAGGAGCCGGAGGAACCAGCTGCACCGCCCGTTGCTCTTGCACTCCCGCCCAAGCCTGAGCTGGTTGAGGACACCATCATTCCGTCTGTAGAGACACCCGATCTGGTGGGAGCGTACTCTGCCTCTGATGATGAGCCCAAGAGGCTGGCCGGGTCACCTGGCAGCAACATTATAGTGGATGGAGATCTGATCATCGACATGGGTTCTCCCCCACCGCAACGACCGGCATTCAAGATCGACCCGAGCCATTTTGCATCCAACAACACCTCGGCCAATGAGGCAGGCTACAATAGCGATGACGAGGAAGATGTAGAAGAACCCCGACCATCGTTCTTTGGCAGACGGCCAGTGCAGGAAGAAGAGGAGGACGAGGAAGAGGAAGAAGAAGACGAAGACGAGACGATGGAAGATGCCCAGGCTGCAGATCACGCGGATGGAGACGAGGAGCCGGCGGACTTTGAAGACGATCTAGTGGCCGAGATGGAAGCGGCGCTTGAAGAGAGTGCCAGGGAGGAAGAAGCAAGACTGGCGATGGAGCAGCAGCAGCAGCAACAGCAACAGCAGCATCAGCATCGATATGCCAACCATGTCGAGAGTGAAGACGAGAGTGAAGTCAGCGAAGAAGAGTGAATCTGCATTGCCCTTGGGTTGAGTAAGGAGTACTGTTTAGCAAGCTATATCATATTGTTTTACTACTGTGTATGGGGGGTCTACCGGGCAGGATCCATCTGTTATGATACCATGGGAATAATACTGGAGTTTATACGGGCGTGTTGTATCTATTGGCTCTACCATCTATCAAATACTCAAATCAAATATTCAAATCAATACTCAATCAATACTCAAATTCCATCTATCAAATGCTCAAATGCTTCTATTGACGTCAATAAGCGCCGCCGGGCGAGTGTTGATCACATGACAGCGATTTTTCCGCTGAGTCCAAAAATCTTGCAGGTTAAAAAAGACAAGAAAGACATCTTGAACATGCAAACGCCGTCGACTCACGCTTAGCAGCCCTTTTTGATGCTTCTGCCTGTCGGTATCGGCCTGTCTTTGCTGATACTGGACTGCTCTCACGTCTGTGGACTCAGCGCTGGCCGCGACCTCCTTGCCTCCCAGCAGTGCAATTAACTACTACCAGCTCGAAACTACCATTCTCGCGCGCATCCCATCAGACACTACTATACCACCTCCAGTCACTGCCTATAACTACTGAATACTAATTATTCTACTTTGAGATACGAGCCGACGGACAGCCACCGAGAGATAACGGCGCAAGTCAGCCTTCGCCATGCCGGTGCCGTCGGTGGCAGCCTCTGGAAAGGAGGAAGCGCCAGCGCCGGCAGCGTCAACATCAACACCAACATCAACATCAGCATACACAGCGCCCGCACCCGCACCAGCCAAACCAGTGCCCTCGCCGTCTAACCCTGTGCTGGCCTCGAAAGAAACGCAATGGCTGTTCACCGACTCAGACCTCAGATACACGCCCTCGCTGCTGGACGGCATGTCGATGGAGACAGAGCACACGCAGCGCAGCAAGGGGGTGAACTTCATCACACAGGTGGGGATACTGCTGAAGCTGCCACAGCTCACCCTCTGCACGGCCAGCGTGTACATGCACCGGTTCTTCATGCGGTATAGCATGGTCGACCTGCCGCAGAGGCCCGGACGACACCCTTACCCGATCGCGGCCACGGCGCTATTCCTCGCAACAAAAGTGGAAGAGAACTGCCGGAAGATGAAGGAGCTGATCGTGGCGTGCTGCCGGGTAGCGCTGAAGCAGCCGAACGTGATCGTGGACGAGCAGTCGAAGGAGTTCTGGAAATGGCGAGACACGATACTGCACAACGAAGACCTCCTGCTCGAAGCGCTGTGTTTCGATCTGCAGCTCGAACAGCCGTACAGACTGCTGTATGATTTCATCTGTTTCTTCCAGGTGCAGGACGACAAGCGGCTGCGCAACTCTGCCTGGGCGTTTGTGAATGATTCGACTTTTACGGTGCTGTGTGTGCAGTTTAGCGCGAGGACGATAGCGGCGAGCGCGCTGTATGCGGCTGCGATGCACTGCGACGCGGCGTTTGCAGACGACGAGCTGGGCCGGCCGTGGTGGGAGCAGATCGACGTGGATGTGAGAGAGGTGCGGCGGGCGTGTAATCGCATGGCGGAGATATACGACAATTACCCGCTGCCGAAGCCGGGACAGAAGTATGCCCCTGCGCCCACGCCGGTGAACGGGGAGGAGGCGACGGACTCGACGAGGCGGGTTTTTGCACAGAATGCCGGACGGAGAGATAGTCAAGGCGGACAGCAGGTGAATGGGCGCAAGCACGAGCGAGACGAGGAGGAGCATGAGCCGGGTGAGATTGTGTCGAACGGGACGACGGACTCGCCGAAACGACAGCGGCGGGAGTCTGAGGAGCCAGCGTCACGGCCTCGATCAGCGGTGTCTGCGTCAAGGTCACCGGCAAATGCTACCTCTACAGATAAAGCTACAGCTACAGCTACGGCTACAACCACGACCACGACCAATGCTACGGCTAATGTTACGAGCAATGCTAATGCTACGACGAACTCTGGCGGTCGACAGGTCACCAACTCTTTCACGAACGCGGCGTCGAATCTAAACCTGTCGTCCGCCAACTCGTCACAGGCGAAACAAGATCCCGAGGACAAGGAAGAAGGAGAGGCCGATGAAGGCGAGATAGAAGAGGGCGAGGAGGTGGAAGACGGCGAGCGAGAAGAAGGGGAAGCCGACCCTGATCCTGGTCCTGATCCTGACCCTGGCCGTGGCTCTGGCTCTGGCTCTGGCCCTGGCGCTCGCAGCCATAGCCGTGTTCCAGCATCGTACCAGAAGCATCTACACCAGCAGCAGCCGGCGCGCATGGAACATCCACTGCCTCCGCCTCCGCCGGCGCCATCCCAAGCCCAATCGATACCCAGCCGCGAGCGTTGAAGCTGGTCATAAAAGCTGAAAAGTTGACGATTAACTAGTCAGTCCAACAGCTCATCCGTCCGAGTGCGCCACCCGCCACCGCCACCAGGAGACGCAACTGAGCGTAACAGGAAGCGTAACAAGGCAAGGCGTGAAGGTTTTGATATGTGTCTATCAAGCACGCTGCAGCCAACTTATGACGGAAATCCGGGGCAAGCAGCGAGTGAGTGGGCTGGGAAGCGGCAAAGGTTACGATTATATGACGAGGAACAATGCAAGGCGAGTTTTAAGCTGTTAAGCTGTTAATATTACTCCGTAGTTTTAAATGTCTAGGAGAGATGCAATGAAAAAGGAAGCATGGCTTCTTACTTTAACCTGCTAGTAAAAAAGACGATATGCAAATAGTCCGCTTAGCTGCATGAGATGCTCGATGTTAGATGTTAGATGTAGATATATTTCTTTTCATGGAGAGTCAATCTAGTTAAGTAGCTAGCTAATGGCGGATACGACAAAGAAGCGGACTTTTGTTCTCAACGAAGCGGCGCAGTTTGAAATGAAACAAGATAGACACGCTTGAAAGAAGAAGACGAGAATGAGGTAGAGAAGCGGAGTAGGTTCTTTCTTTTTTGTTTCGTTTCTGGGTCTGGATCTGGGTTCTCTGCTCTGCGGCCAGGCATGGAGCAGGCTTGTGTAGATATAGGATAGATAGATAGATAGATAGAGAGTAGAAGTAAATGGAAGAAAGATATGCTGGACATCAATAAACACCGAACCGCTGAAGGAAAAGGAGAAGAAAAAAAGGAGTAAAAGAGGAGCGCCGTGACACCGTGGAAGTCATAACGAGTGTAAGAGATGAGATGGTAAGTAAAACATGAGAAGAAAGAGATAGAGAAATAGGAAGAGATGCACCCCGAGTGTGTGGATGAAAGGGGGAATGGGATAGTAGACTCGTGCCGTACGCCGTGCAGTATTAGATAGATAGTACATGGAAGAGCAAAGAAGAGTAAAGAGCAAAAACAGGAAAACAGGGACGGGAGGGCGGCGGGGAGGTATATATACAGGGGATAAAGTACAGTTAAAAGATGTATATGGATATCAAGAGGAGGTAGAGAAGGGTAAGATAGAAGGAGTAGAGTGAGATTAGATGTCGGCGAAGATGGCGTCTAGTTCGTCGACGTCTACGGTCTCGGGGCTGCGAAAGTCTGCCCAGGAGTCGAGGGAGAAGCTGAATGCGCAGTCGAGGGAGAGCTGGTTGTGCTGCTTGCGGGGATCGAGGTCGATGACGTCGAGGGGGAAGGACATGTCGTATGTTCTCTTGTGGGCGCGCAGACGAGCAGCAGCAGGCTTGAGGTCTTCGTCCGAGTCGCAGTCCGAGGTGGCGGTGGTGGTGAGGGAAGAGAAGGAGATCTCGGAAGCGACGGAGGGCGAAGGCGAGGTGCTATAGAGCATCTCGGGGGCCTCGGAGGGAGAAGCTGACGCAGCCGAGGCGGCGGAGGAGGAGGTAGCGGTAGTAGGGATGTCGATGGGCCTGCTGAAGTAGTCGTCGTACTGGTGGTCGCCCTGGTGGTCGGAGGCAGGCTGGCCGTCGAGGTAAGGCGAGGCGTCCATGTCGTCGACGCCCTGGAGCTGGAGCTGGAGATCGAGCGAGGCTGGCGGCGAGTCCAGCAGGAGGCCGCGCAACCTGCCTGCCTGGCCGTCGTCGCCCGTCGTGCGCTCCCTGACCATGCTGGCGGTGAGGGTGAACTCGCGCTCGTCGCCCTCGAGAGGCGGCGAGGCAGCACGGTGGTTGTGCGAGATGCGGTGGCCGTGGGAGTGCGAGTGCTGCTGCTGTCGTAGAGGCAAAGAAGAGGCAAAGGCGTCCGAGGCCATCATGTCGAGGCTGTAGTCGAGGTCGACCTCTGGACTGAGGCTTATCCTGGACCTGTCGCTGTCGCCGCAACTGCGCTCATCTTCATCCTCGTCTTCTTCTTCTTCTTCTTCCCGGTCAAGATCCGGCAGCGAGAGAGACGGACAGGGAGTGACTTCTTTCTCAACTGAAGGCGACGGCGCCGGCGAGAGAATGTCCTGCGACGAGGCAGGCAGCGGCTGCCGGGGCGTGTTGGTCAGGTAGAAGAAGACCTTGCGCGGGTGGACGGGGATGAGCTCTTTGGCGATGGGACACGGCGCGAGGGCAGTCCACGGCCGCTTGAGGTAGAGCGACAGCCTGGAGGATATCAACGCCGCCGCATTCGCAGAGCTATTCACCGTTAGTACATAGAAGTAGAAGTAATAGAAGTAATAGAAGAGAAGACCTACTTGGCGATGGAGTCGGTGGTGGCTGAGAGGACCTGGGCGAGCTCCTTGATGAGATGCGGCCTGTTGCCCGTCTTTTCGAGCTGCTGGATGACGGCGACGACGATGTCATCGGCTATCCCGTCGGTGTCGATCTTGTTCTTCACTTGAGTATTCGTCTTCATCTGCGTCTTCATCTGCGTATCCTGAGGCGACGGAGGCGGCGTCAGTCTCTCTCTCTGCTGCTGCTGCTGCTGCTGCTGCCTGTCCGCGACCAGCCCGTCGCCCGCCTCATGCGCTCTCTTCTGCTTCTTCGGCACCGGCGACGACGGCGCTGCCATGGCCGTCTTTATCCCAGTTGAACTACTGCTCGTAGAAGTGTTTGTAGTAGCTGTAGCTGTAGCTGTAGCTGTAGCTGTAGATGTAGATGTAGATGTAGCTGTAGATGTAGATGTAGATGTAGTGTTGGATGCGCGGCGACCAGAGCAAGGGATGTGGATGCCCAGCGACGGCAGCGAGAGCGACTTGCGGCGAGTGTTGTAGCCCATGACGAGAGAGAAGAAAGAAGAAGAAGAAGAAGAAAGAGAATAAGTAAAAGAGAATCCAGGAGAAGCAAAGATAAATAGAGGAAGAAAAAGGAGGGAAAGAGAAGAAGCAAGAGAGAGAAAGAGAAAGAGAAGAAGAAGAAGAAGAAGAAAAGACGGAGCAGCCAAACGAGAAGCAAAAGCGAAAGGAAAAAGCGGCGAGCAAGAAAAGAAGGAAAAAAAAGGAAGAAGAAAAAGAAACGATAAAAAAAAGGCTTTTTTCTTGCTTTTTTCTTGCTTCTTTTCTTTTTTTCTTTTGCTTGAGACTAAGCTTGAAGGGGAAAAGAGGCAGAAGAGAAGAAGAAGAAGAAGAGAAGTTGAAGTCGAGGAAGTTGAAGTTGATGAAGTCGAAGTTGGTGGAAGAAAAGGCGGTTTTGCGGAGGAAGAAGAGCAGCCCCTGAGCCCCTGAGCATTGCTTCTCTTCTATTACTTCTACTTCTACTTCTACTTCTTCTATCTCTATTTCTATCTTGTATTCTTAGTATTTACTTGGTCTCCCGTCCAACGACTGAGTTTCGCAGGTTTCTTCTTCCTGAAGATGCACTAAGAGGCAGTCGAGTAAATCCCTGCAGCGGTCCCAGCCTTAGCATGTATCACTATAGGCCAGTCAGAGGCAGGCTGATAGTCAGACAAGAAGAGCGAGCAGAGAGTCAGACCGGAGACAGCAAGGCCGGAGACAGGGACTGGGACCGGCTGGAGCTCGCTCGCTTGGTTTGGTCGCTGGAGAGACGAGGCCATGTCAGGGGCTCATGCACTCCATATCACTTTCTCTATCAACGACTACTAAGTACTCTAAGTATTAGTATTATCAGTTCCTGGCGGTGGCGAGACGGACAGACTTACTTTGAGAGGTCAGATAGACAGGTCATAGCCTGAGACTCTGAGACCTTCTCCTGCATAAGACTGCTCAGCTTCTGCTGCTGCTGCTCCTGCTCCTCCTCTTCAAAACGTACTCCCAGGTCGTCCCCAGATGGTACCGTCTCGCCTCAACCACCTCCAGCCCGCTCTGCCTCACGATCTCGCCAATGTCCCGGTTCCACCAGCAGCCGTGGCGGTCGGCGTGGGCGGCGGCCAGCCCGTCCAGCAGTCCGTTGAGCCAGCCGTAGTGGCCCCGTCCATGCTCCAGCAGCAGGATCCTCCCTTCGTCGCCCTCGTCGCTAAGCAGCTCTCCCAGGTGCTTCAGAAGGTTGACCGGCTCAGGGTGCGAACACAGGCCCATCGTCTGCACCACCGTGTCGAACTTGGTGCCCGCCGGAGACCTGACCTCCCCCATCGCGTCCTGCGCCAGAAAGACAACCTCCTCCTCCGCCCTGTTGCTGCCCTTTTCCCTGTTGCTGCCCATCGCTTCGTACTTCCATCTCGCAATGTCCACCATCTCGGGCCACAGGTCGATGAAGGTGACGCTGCGGCAGCCCAGGACAGCTGCCTTGCCCTCATTGTCTACTCCGCGTCGCTCGCCCAGCAGATAGTAAGGTAGATTGCGACCCGTGCCCACGCTGACCTCCAGAACGTGTCCCCGCGCGCGCTGGATAAGGTCGCGGCGCTTCTTGCCCATCCGCATCGTGCGCTCCGCCAGGTCGACGTCGCTGTCGTACTTACTGGCCGTCGTACGGTAGCGGTCCGAGACGTCGCTGTCGACAGAGAGCTTGCTGCTGAAGGCGCAGGCCTGGCGGTAGGTAGTGTACAGATAGCTCCCGTAGGCCGACAGACCGAACATCCCCAGTGCAGTCACCGTCATCACCACGGGGCGGACGCGAGGTTCGGGTTGGCCCTTGGAAGCAGCATTCTCGGTGGCTTTTGCCTGCCTTGCTCTGCCTCCTGTCAGCCATTGCCAGTAAATTAGCAGTAAATTAGCAGTAGAATAAAAGACGTACCGGCGCAAGGGAGGGTTCTTGGGCAGCGAGAGAGGCCGGCGGGCCTGCAGCAGCACTCTCGACGGGCGCATCGTAGCTGTTGGATGACTCTTATATCAAACTCGAGCAGCCGGAAGTGGAAGTCTTAGGGGGTCGTCGAGGAAAAGCAGACTTTGCCGTTATCGATAAGCCATCCTTGCTCTTCAACGTCTTCTCTTCTATTGCTTCATCTTCTATTTCTACTATTGCTTCATCTACTATTGCTTCATCCTTCATCTCTTCATCTACTATTTACTATTCTTACTTCTACTCGTATAACTCTAGAAGCGAGTCTCACCGCTCCTGGCCAGCCGGCGCTACCGTCGCTCACCATGGCCGCCATCTCCACTTTCGGCATCTCGCCTGCCGCCGACTTCGCAGTGAAGGCTTCGACGGCCAGCCTACAAGAAAGACGCCAGAGAAGACGCCCCGAGGACAAAGAAGAGAAGATAGACTGAAGGACGATATTCCAAGGTCAGCACTGCCTGCTCTGCTTCCTACCGCTGTTAACATGTCTCCAGACCTGCCGGACCACATCCTCATCGTCGGCGGCGGCGTCTTCGGCTGTACGTCTCAACCTCCTCTAAGACCCTCCTCTTTGATCAGCATTCAGACAAAGCACTGACAAGATACTCTAGTATCGACGGCTCTCGCCCTCAGCCGCCGTCACAAGGGCTCCATCACCCTGCTCGAGGCTGCTCCGGCCATCCCTAACCCCTACGGCTCTTCCGTCGACTCCTCGCGCATCCTCCGCGCAGACTACGCAAACCCAGCATACGCCCGTCTCGCCCAGCAGGCCCTCGCCCAATGGCGCTCTACTCCCTGGGGCCACGACGGCAGATACATCCGCAACGGCCTCGTCTTGGTCTCGTCGTCGTCCTCGGGTGACCACACATACGTGCGCAAGAGCTACGAAAACGTCAAACGCCTCAACCCAGGCGCCGTCGAGCTGCTGCCCACCGCCGCAGACGTCCGCCGCGTCGTGCCTGGCTACGGCGTTGGTGCTCACGTTAGCGGAGGCTACGTCAACTGGGACTCTGCCTGGAGTGACGCCGAGTCGGCCGTCCGGCATGCAAAACACCTGCTCGACCAGACCGGCAGAGTCACCTTCCTCTCAGGCCAGGTCGAACGCCTCATCATCGATCACAACCAAGAACAAGACCAGAACCAAGTCCAAGACCAAGTAACCGGCGTCGAACTATCAGATGGCCACCGAATATCTGCAGATCTGGTAGTGCTAGCTACCGGTGCATGGACCGGGAAGCTAGTCGATCTGCGCGGCAGGGCAGAAGCCACCGGCCATCCCCTCGCCTACCTCCCTCTCACAGACGACGAGCAGCGCCAGCTCAACGACATGCCCACCGTCCTCAACCTGTCCACAGGCATGTTCATCATCCCCCCGCGCAACAACGAGCTGAAGATCGGACGGCACGCCTATGGGTATCGCAATCCAGTGCAAATCAACCACCCCACTGCCCGTTCGTCGTCTTCTTCTTCTTCTTCTTCTTCTGCTGCCCCCATAGAAGTAAGCCTGCCTTTGCATGGGGCACCCGTTCCCCTCGAGGGCCAACTAGCTGCCCGCGCCGCGTTAAGGGAGATGCTGCCTGCCCTGGCTGATAGGCCCTTTTCCAAGACGCGCGTATGCTGGTACACGGATACGTACGTCCCCCATCCCACTCTACTATAAGTCTAGTTACTACTTTTGCTTGTATTCTGTTTTCCAGATTAAATAAGTCTAACGTAGTTCAGGCCCAAGGGAGACTTTATCATCTCCTACCACCCGGAAATTAAGTCCCTATTCATCGCGACAGGGGGCAGCGGCCATGGATACAAATTCCTCCCTGTCCTCGGCGACAAGATCGTGGATGCCATGCAGGGAATCCTAGACTCTGACCTTGCTCGCCTCTGGGCTTGGACGGACAATCCGGTCACCACCCCTGCCGGTGGTCTCGGAGTGGTGTGGACTGAAGACGGCAGCCGGTCCGGCGCCAGGGACATGCTGTTGGTCGACGAACTGGAGAAGAGCACCACCAGCAACAGCCCCAGCAGCAGCAGCCCCAGCAACAGTACCAACGATGCCTGTGACGTGAAGGTGATAAGCAGGTTGTAGCCTGCATAAGCTTGTTATCTGCATGCATGCAGGCTGGCTTCAGATTGGGACTGTCCGACTTCGCTACCTTACGGTGTCTTGTGCTTCCCTTCCTTGCTACGTGATACGAACGATCTGCAGGAACCGTTAATTTGCTTAACGACTTTTTTTTTTGTTTCTTTCTTTCCCTCCCACTAACTTACTTAACTAATATTTACTTATTTCTACCTGCTTTTACGGCTCCAGCTGAGTTGTCGGAGCGACCTATCTCTTTTTTTTTTTCCCGGCCGGGGCATCCACTCACTCCTGCGAGGTTCAGCTCAGGTTCTTGTCTCGAGCATGAAACGAAACATGCATCAAACATTAATATATCCCTTATTACTTTTCATGTGATATTACAAGTTACAATTCATCAGGAATAAGTGCTTGCATGCATGCATGGGCTTGCTTGTCAATGCTTTAAGTTGAGTAGTTTAAGCTATTTGTAAGTACGTAGTTGAAAGAGGAAGAAAACCGCCACATGCCACGGCATCTCTCGAGACAATCTAAGATGAATAGCAAAAGAAGCTGCTTGAGCCTCAAGGGGAGAAAAAGGGTAAAATAATAATAAAAAAGGCAAGAGAAAAACAAGAGGAAAAAAAAAAAAAGGAACTTACTCCTCCTCGCACTTGATTCCTTTTCGTTTCGTTTCCTGCTCCCATTTGCTCGCTCTCTCCCCAGGGTTGACCTTTTACACCCCTGGTCCTGATCCGTCTCCCCGTCTCCCCTTGCCCCTACCATCTGTAAACTTTTTGGTGCTAATGAGGAAAAGGGCCGTAAAGCAAGTTAAAAGACACACGAACGCACAGCAGGTAAAAGCATGTTGAACGTTTGTAGAATTCTGAATACGAGGACCGGGTGGGTTTTTTTGGAGAACAGCCACTTTGATCAGTTTATTTTCATCCTGTCCTGTAATATTTTTTGATTTTTTCTGCTTTCGTACTGGTGAAATGCAGTTGATGGAGTAAGACGTTTCACTGTTCCGCATGCAATCACTAAGTATGGTGTTGCGAAGCCCCCCGGATTAATAAATATGGGGGCGAGGAGACGAGAGCGTAGGTGGTCAACATAGATAAAACGACCCCACGAAGGAGATAGCTGGTGTTTGCGTGAGAACAAAACAAGGGAGAGGGAGGATAGAAAAAGGAGACATTGACCGGCACCGGCACCTTAATGCACCCATTTGGTAGAAACCGTTAAGAGAGGAAATAAAAAAGTTGAGAAAATTTGTGTAGAGGAGAAAATAGAAGGGGCCTTCATCTCTAAAAAAAAAAAAAAAGGCAAGGGAGGTAGAAAGGTGTGTTTGATGTCCGGTTAAAGTCGTTTTTGTTGTTAGTCGTTGCCCATTAGGAGGCATTAAAAAAAAAAGGAATTTGAGTTGCGTTCTCTTTTTTGAGGGGGATATCCGCAAATAAACAAACCGAGTGTCAGGTCGCTAAAACGCCGTGGAAATGCAATGAGTAGTAAGAGAGGGAAAAGGGAATATCACTAGGGCAAGGCGTCGCAAGTTGTGCGTTTCGAGGTGGATGGATGGGAATTAGATGGCATCATCATTCTGTTTCCACTGCATGCACCGTAACCATGACCTTTGCTTTTGTGGAGATGAACAAGGTATGAAACTGTTAATACAAGGGCAGCCACTTGGTTGGGCCATCAGACTTTTCTGAAATCTATTGCATCATGTTAGAGAAAAATAGAAGATCACAGAGGCAATAAAGTAGTAGTAAACATACCAGTCA
Organism: Trichophyton schoenleinii; assembly: GCA_018357685.1. Classification (NCBI taxonomy): domain Eukaryota; kingdom Fungi; phylum Ascomycota; class Eurotiomycetes; order Onygenales; family Arthrodermataceae; genus Trichophyton; species Trichophyton schoenleinii. The sequence continues at coordinate 3,933,738 of WOFF01000001.1, forward strand.
AGACGGGATATATCATCTCGAAAGCTTGATATATCTCTTCCCTAACCTTGGCGCCAGTGAGCACGATCTTACCGCTGACGAAGATGAGCAAGACGATCTTCGGCTTCATCATACGATAGATCAAGCCCGGGAACAGCTCTGGTTCATAAGAGCTGAAGTTGTGATGTCGGCTGGCCAAGCCTTCCAGACGGATCGGGAACTTGATGTCGCATGACCCGACGATGTTCTGGATCTTAAAGTCCGTGAACTTGGCATTGAACCCGAGTTTCTGGATAATACGAGCGTATTTCCGAGATGCAAGCTTCGAGTCGTCTTCCGACTTTGCGCCGGTGACGACCATCTTGCCGGATGCGAAGATCAGGGCGGTAGTCTTGGGTTCTCGAATACGCATGATCACGGCGGCAAAACGCTGTTTTCGTCAGCAAACCCTTGTGCTCTCTCTTTTTTTTTCTTCTCAAACCACAAATAATGTATATACTACTTGTGTGTGGGAAAAAAAATAAACAAGCGACTTCGCCAGCACCAACCTTTGGATTGTACTCCGCGTTTCTGGCGTGGAGGGCGATGGTCTTGAGATCCAGTCGGCAATCAAGGTTGACGGTAGCAACGATGTTTCTTCAGAATGATAATTCTTGCTTCAGCATTCTGGTGGGCCAGAAGGGCAAAAACCACTGGGGCGAGTGGGGGAATGGATGCAAACTGCTGTTTACACCATCACCACCACCACCCCTGCGGATACGTTCCAAAGAGCAGAAAATCGTAATGCATACGAGAAAGGAAAAACGGGGGGGGAAAGTTTACTCACTGCAACGTTGGTACAATGCCACTCACGCCGGGCCCAGCTCCGGGTGTGGCAACGGGGGTCGCAGGCGTGCCACCGCCAGGACCGCTGCCGTTAACATGCTGAGGCTGATGAGGCTGCTGGGCGCCGTTGGCCTCTTTCTCAGAGGAGGACGGAGGAGTCAGTTCGCCAGCACCACCTGGGAACGACAGCGAGGCGGGCGAGGTGAACGCCTTGGCCTGCTGCGCAGTTGCAGGATGGGTCGTCAGGGAATCCATGATTGCGGTCTCCGTTGACGTTACAAAGTAGATATCGAGATCCTCGACACTGTCTGCTTTGGGTATGGCTTGGAGGTTGTTTTGATGTTGTTGTTTTGGTAAGCAACAATGACAGTCAGGTGACCAAGTTGATCTATTCAACCTAGGCAACTGCAAGAGATTAGTCAGCATAAGACATATCAACATCGACAGCAACAGCAACATCAATAGCAACAGCAACAACAGCAACAACAAGGCGCCAACAGAGCATGACAGCGAGGTGTTTGTGTTGCTGGTGAGTGAGGGAGGGGCTCCTGGGAGGACAGAGTGAGTGGTAAAATCGGCCTACCGTAAAATGAGAGACTGAAGGGTGATGGGAGATGAACAAATGAATGCCTCCCCCGGAAAGATGATGATATGAAGACTACCACCCGAACTGGCGCAAGTCAGCGATGCCATGGTGAGAATGATGGAGAAGAGAAGACGAAGTCAAGATAAACACAGAGCGAACGAAGAGAGCGAAGATGGAGCATCAACACGAAGATCAAATAAATTAACTACCTTTTGGATACGCAAGAAAGAGTACGGGGAAGATCTAGTTGTATTAGTAAGAGAGTGTAGTTGTCGTGCAGTGCACAGCAAGAAAAAAAGGAGCGGCGTGAGGCAGGTCGAGAGCCGCAGCGCAGGACGCGGAAAAAGAGAGTAGCGGCGGGAGAGAGAGAGAGAGAGAGAGAGTCGCTGAGATAAGCAGGCAGTGCCAAGAAGGAGATGAGGCTTCTGGTTGGTGGGCTTGAAGGAGGCTTTTCTTCTTCTTCTTCTTCTTCCGTCGCTGAAGTCTCTCAGTCCGTTTCGGGGTTCGAGCAAGAAAAGGTGTCGCGAGCAGCAGAGCGAAAAAGCGGGCAGGAAAAAGAGGAAGAGGCTGTCCCTTTTATACTTCTTGCCTGCCGCCCTCCGCCAGCGTCTCGGCCCACGCACTCCCCCCGCTTAGCGCCACGCACGCCCCTTAAAAATTGCTTTTGAAGGCGTCATGGGTGGGGCTCTTGCCTAAAGGGGACTAGTGGCTAGCCAATCACTGCCGATAGCCTGCGTCTTGGCGCGGTGCTTCGCCTGCCTTGCCACCCCTTTTTTTGCTGGCTGCTCGTTGCTTCTTCCAGCGCCTGTACTCACTTCACTACGAAGACTAAGATACCTAGCTCAGTTAAGATATGTACCAGTGACAAAGAAGAGGACAGCTAGGCAAGAAGCAGTGACAGGACAGCCAGTGGTTGCGGTGTCTGCGGAGTCTCCGTCGTCGTAGCGGGCGCGGCGGCAGTGGTTCGTTGCAAAGTGATAGGCAGCAGCCGATCGCAGTGAACGCGCAGCAGCAGCAGCGAGTGAGTGAGTGACTGGCCAGTGATCAGTTCTGTATACTTAGTACGTACCGTACTCCAGCAGGCAGCAGTGAAGAGACTAGCCAGGTTCACAACCAGGCTACGATGTGGTTACCCGAGGACAGGCTCGCTTTGTGAGACCGTGGACGCGTAAAGCGAACGGAGACGCGCTGCGCTGTGACTGTGACGGGCCAAGCAGGGACTTGCTCCATCATATACATATATGTACTTACTTCAACTTACTCTGCGGTAACGTACCTGTGGTTGACTTTGTCTTTCTTTTCGCTCGCGCGCGGCCAAAAAGCCAAATTACGTGGAAGTAAGTCGAAGCAAAGGCAAAAAGAAGGGAAAAAAGGATGTTTTGAACGGGAAGGGGGACTGCTTACATAAGGGAAAGTGAAACTTGGGCCGAGGATGAAGCGCTGGTCACGGGATCGTCTTTTCCAGACGAGGCAAGTTAAGCGATGACCATCACCTGACCGCTGACTGGCTGGCTGCGTCAGGTAGGTCGGCTTGCCTCGGCTTAACTTCCCTGCCGAAGGTTCCGCCCAGCAGCTTCTTTTCTTCTTCTCTTTTCGGAAGATTACCTCCTACGCCTACAAAGACGGAGCATCGTGCCGACGACCGCTGTTTTGGGCGACGCAGTTTTTGACGAAACAACGCCGGCAGGCCTGGGATAGCTTCCTATTCTTTTTCTTTTTTTTTTTTTTTAGTTGGATAGCAGGATCAGGACAAAGGAGACTCTCTGACGAACGAGCACGGCAATGGCCTCCAGGTCTGCGGTGCTGCCGTTCGCCTTTGCGCGCAGGGAAGCTTGCTGCGCCGCCCCCGCATGGAGGAGGGCTACCCCGAACAGAGCTGCTGCTGCTGCTGCTGGGCTCTCACAATACTCGACGAGTGCGCCGGTGAGGAGGAGGGCGGTGCAGAGATGCATTGCAGGCCAGAAGACAGGGTTGGCGAGATTCTCGGGCCAGCAGCAGAGGTCCTTCTCGCATGCTCCAGCCAGAAGAGAGGAGGAGCAGGAGTCCCGGTTCCGGCCTGAGGATATCCAGAGAGAGTCAGATGAGGTAGACGTCTGCATTGTTGGTGGAGGTGAGTCAATGGACTGACAGGAACATATATATAACAATATATAGTTGATGAAGCTGAACATGAGGGGAAATTGCTAACAAATAAATGTAGGTCCCGCCGGACTATGTGCTGCCATCCAACTGAAGAAGCTGGCCAACGAAGCTGGAAATGAAGACTTCCGTGTACTGCTGCTGGAGAAGGCCGGTGAGATTGGAGACCACATTGTGTCTGGAAACGTCCTACAGCCCACGGCCATCAACGAGCTGCTACCGGACTGGCTGGCCGAAGACAACCCGAACCGCTTCGAGCACACCACCCCAGTGACGACAGACAAGATGCGGTTCCTGACCGAGAAATACGCCATCCCCATCCCGGCTCCTCCGCAGATGAACAACCATGGCAACTACATCCTCTCTCTCAGCCAGTTGTGCAAGTGGCTTGGAGAACGCGCAGAGGAGCTGGGCGTGGAGGTATACCCCGGATTCGCCGCCAGCGAGGTTCTCTACAATGCCGACGGATCCGTCAAGGGAGTCGCCACAAACGACGTAGGCATCGGCCGAAACGGTAAACCGAAGGAGTCGTTTGAGAGAGGGATGGAGTTTCATGCTCGCGTGACTCTGCTCGGCGAAGGCTGCCACGGCTCTCTGACGAAGAAAGTGATGAAGAAATTCGACCTGCGACGGGACTGCCAGCCACAGACCTACGGCATTGGTATCAAGGAGGTATGGGAGATCCAGCCAGAGAAGTTCCGCAAGGGTGAGGTTACCCACACAATGGGCTACCCGCTACCCAGGGACACCTACGGCGGCTCGTTCATGTATCATTTCGGTGACAACATGGTCTCCGTGGGCCTGACCGTCGGGTTGGACTACCCTAACCCCTGGCTATCACCCTACAACGAGTTCCAGAAACTAAAGCAGCACCCTCTCTTCCGAAGCGTGCTAGAAGGCGGCCAGTGCATCGCCTATGCTGGCCGAGCGCTCATCGAGGGTGGCTTCCAATCAATCCCCAAATGCGCCTTTCCCGGCGGCGCCCTTATCGGAGATAGCGCGGGATTCATGAACGTGCCCAAGGTCAAGGGAACGCATACCTCCATGCTCTCGGGCATGCTCGCCGCAAAGGCCACATACTCTGCCCTATCTGGCAATTCGTCAGATGGCACCATCTTCCTGTACGAGTACGAAGATGCTTTGCGCTCCTCGACCATCTGGTCCGAACTCAAGGAGGTACGCAACATGCGTCCATCCTTCAATACTCCACTGGGAATCTACGGCGGTATCATGTACAGTGGTCTAGAAGCCTATATCCTCCGCGGCCGCGTTCCCTGGACCCTCAAACACCACAGCACGGATTCCGCTGCCACCAAACCTGCGAGCGAGTGCAAGAAGATCGAGTATCCAAAGCCAGACGGCGAAGTTACCTTCGACATCCTCACCAGCGTGAGCCGGACAGGCACCAATCACGAGGAGGACCAGCCCGTCCACCTTCAGGTTGCCGACTGGGAGAAGCACACGGCCGACGCTTGGCCGAAGTGGCAGGGCGTTGAGAACCGCTTCTGCCCTGCTGGCGTGTACGAGTATATCGAGGACAAGGACAAGCCACATGGTGTGCGGTTCCAGATCAACGCTCAGAAGTAAGTTGCACACACTCCCCATTCCCCCCCTACCTCTTTTCCTTCTTCCCATCCCCTTTTTTACTTTTCCCTCCCAGCAAGGCTGGCGTGAGGCCGTTGGCGTTTTACCGGTCTGCTAACTCGTCGTCTTCCTATTCTAGCTGTATCCACTGCAAGACGTGTGATATCAAGGTGCCTACCCAGGATATCAACTGGCAGACCCCCCAGGGCGGCGAGGGTCCCAAGTACTCCATCACCTAGGCTAGGCTAGGCTAGGTTGCATCCTTTCGTCCTTTTTTTTTATTATATCTGAAAAGAAATAGGATACCACGCATTCAATTATCGTATATACCAGCCATGTACAGAATAGAGCTATCATAAATAAAAAAAAACAGCAGAATGAATGAAAAGGGAAAAAAGCAAAAGCCTTCTTTTCGTCACTCACCCTCCTTGCCCTTCTCTCCCACTGAGTACCCATCAATAACAAAGCAAGCGTCGGGTATCACGACTCTCGCCAACTGCTAATCCAACTGCTGCTGGTATGCATGTTCTCGCCGTCCGTGCCTGTGTTATCCTTAATAGTCGGTGGAGCGGAAGCCGGCGCGCACAGCCAGGACCACGTGAATGGCTTGAAGGCGCTCAGTCAGCTTTTTAACTTCTTGCCTTCTTTTTCCTCCCCTCTCGCTTCGTCGTCTTTCCTTTCTTCCTCCAAACAACAACAACAACAACAACACTTCCTCCTCCTCCTCCTCTTCCACCAGACCTTCCTCCGTCAACACGTCTCTTTCTCTGCTGTCACAGGAGACGTTGTCGTTCAACAAGCAAGGCCGTTCTCCTAACCCGCTTGCTCCTCAGGACCTTCACCATGAGCGAAGTTTCCTCCACCCGTCTCTATCTCGGCAATCTGCCCCGTAATGGTACGCTGCTGGTCTTACTCCATCTCATCTCCGTCACCGTCTACCCCTCTTGTACTGGATAAAATGGTATTGGTACTGGCAGACTGTTCTCTCTTCCGTGCAGACTCGATGAGTCTTGTTGCGTCCGCCTCCAGGAAGGACTCAAAAGAGGAAGAGGGGGGCATGCGGAATACCAGCATATAAACAAAGTCACGCCTACATGGAATGGAGAAAACAACATCCAGAGAGAAGAAGGGCCATGCCAAATACCATCCATACTGTTGAATGATACTGCTGTTTCTCCCCTCTCTGCCCTATCCTGGTTCACAACATATGAGATAATCTTGAATCTACTCCGGATCTTGGTGGCCTATACAGCTGACTCAAAGGGGCATCTTTTCTGCCTGGATTTTCTCCCTCCAGTCAATAAACAGGACATCGAAGAGCATTTCGGCTCCCACGGTACCGGAAAGATAACTGAGATCAAGCTGATGCAAGGCTTTGGCTTTATCGAATACGAGGATGCTATGGATGCAAAAGATGTCGTTCCTGGTGAGGACACCTCCGTGGTCGCGTTTACATTTCCTGGATCCTTTCGTTTGATTGTTTTTTTTTTTTCTTTCTCCCTTTTCTTTGTCTACTTTTTTTCAGTGCTCTTGTTTCACCTTCAATCCGTGGAACGACGCCGTGCTAATACTGGAATCCGTCTTTCTGCTCGCTTCCTGCTCTCCAGCTTTCCGTACGTGATACACTCCTGCTTCCACTCCCGTGTGAAGAAATTTGAGACATAAGTTCATTGGTTCCATGCCATGACTTGATACTATAACCAAGAGGCGATTCCCATCTAATGCATTTTAGATGGTACCGACTTCAAAGGTGAACGGCTCACGGTGCAATTTGCGCGTGGGCCACGGCGTAGAGAGCCATTCCCTGGGCCTCCCGAACGGTCTGCTGCTCCTCGTCCACGACGAACAATATACCGTATGCAGATAACTGGATTGCCTGAAACCAGTTGGCAGGTTAGCTAATGCCCGATCCCGCTTCTCCCCTCCATGGACCCAGTGGAAATTCGAAATTTGCCATTTAAGTTCCCTTCATCCCCATGTATCAGCTTTCACCCGTGTTCTTTGTCGAGCTTGTGCTGGATTCGTCTCCTTCCCTCTTGGTTGATTCGTCACGCTTCCAATCTGGAGAGATGGCCAGGTCTGGCTTCAACCTACATGCTCAAATTGGATAAAAAAAAAAAAAAAAAACGGGACATGGGAGGCATATACAGACACCCTCGTTTCCAGGACACTAGGACTCACGCATCATACTCTTTTTAGGATCTCAAGGATTTCGCCCGCCAGTCAGGACTCGACGTCGTCTACTCTGAAACCCGTGACCGTGACGGGAAAGGGTTCGCATTTTCCCCTTATTACCTATACTCTTCTTCCCGAACCAACAACCTTCCTTCTTGCCTCATGGAGAACTGACCAGGCATGACCTATGTTTCAAAAGATTTGTTGAATTCGAAAATGGCAACGACCTCCGGACTGCCGTCGAGAAATTGGATGGCACCGACTTCAAAGGCTCCCGAGTGACCTGCACTGCGGACGTAGGAATTCACCACCCTTCTTCCCGGATTTGATGACATGGATTTCGCAGCTCAACTTTACATCTTTCTCTCTTATATAGATTCAACCCCCCATGGAGGACCGTGTACCAAGGGATCCATACCGTTCCCGCTCTCCTCGCCGTGGCCCTCCATACCCGCCAGTTGATGAGTATGACAGACGAGGCCCACCCAGGGGCTACAGCCCTCGTGGCCATTACCGTGAGCGCTCTCCCCACGGACGCCGTGACTACTATGACCGTGACGGATACGGGCGCCGCTCGCCTCCTCGCGCGCGTGTAGATGACTACCCGCCACCACGCCGCCCATACGATGACCCGTATGACATGCGCGGCGGTGGTCCTCCCCGTCACTATGACGACCCGTACATGCCTCGTGGGGCTCCATTTGGAGGTCGGCCACGCAGCCCACCTCGTGGGGATTATGGAGGCTATGACCGCCGGGGCGGATACTGGTAGACTACTCTCTTCCTTTCCTCCCAGTTTCAGCTTTTTATTTCGTACTTCCCTATGATTTTTGCATGACCCTTCCAGAAGAGGCTCCTTGTTTTTTTTTGCATCGGAAAAAAAGAGAGAGAAGAGAGAGACTGTTTTACCCCGTCCTCTGTCTTACCCTGATGCTTATTACTCCTTTTTTCAAAGAGAAACAACAAGAGAGAAAAGGGTAAGAATCTGCCACCGACAATAACGTTTACCACCAATACCCGATGAAAAAAACGAGCTTTCCTTTCCAACAAAAAATACCAGCTTCAGCCATCCCGCCAGCCAGCGAGCCAGTCAGACCACCAACCCAACCAGAGCCGGTCATATCTCTATTGACTTTTGACGAAAAAAAAAAATACCTTATATTTAACTTTTAAGAAATTGCGACAAAATTCTCACCTGTTAGCTAGACGGATACCCCCTTCCAGATCGTGCCATGCAAGCAAATTCAGCAGCTTTTCGGATCCATCTCCTCGGTAACCGTTTTCCCCCATCTATTTTTTCTTTTACTGTTATTTTCTCCTTGATTTCACGTCCAGTATGGCTTTCACAGCGTGAGTGGTTATCTCGATCTCGTAGCGTTTGGAGGATATCTGCTGTATGGAATAAGCTCAACCTTCTTCTCTTTTCTCGTCTCATTGGCCATCAGTCTGCCTAAGTCTCTGTCACCATGATGATGATGATCAACCCTTATTCGATTTTCTCAGCCTTCTACCCCCTATAAGCTGACGGCCATATATTTTCCTGATTTCCTGCTCTTATCCTTTACAATCTGCCTATGTCGATGATGTTTCTGAATGTTCAAGGTGGTCTTTTGGCAGGGAGGACTAATATGATGGATGTATTGTCTTTCCGAACTTGCCATGAAACGGGTCTTCCGATGAGCTTTTTTAGTTTCTGAGAATGTTTTAACTGAAATTCGGAGGTCTTCATGATAGTTATTTTTATGTATTTAAAGTGCTTTGATAGTTACTTGAACGCGCCTACTAAGAGTTGTACTATGCTGAATCCTCCGTTTTCATATTTGGTAAATATAGGCGTGGTTTTTTTTTTTTTTTTTTTTTTAGGACTAGCATCAATATCAATATTGACTATCCAAAGCCTATCAACCTACAAACACGCCATACAACAGCAATATACTAAGAACCATGGCCAAATCAAGGTGTGACTACATACAACTGCGCAATGTCCAGCTTCCAGTCCCAGTATACCTGCAAACAGATGCTTGGAGACGGTCTAATAAGCCGCAACCAGCGACCTTCTCTGTCCGGATCTCTTACCCCGCTGCCCTGATATCTCTCGCTGCAGAAAATGACACAGTCGGCCACACTCTCAACTATGGGACCCTATACAAGTCAATCGAGTCCGCAATAATATCCAGTAACAAAGATGCCATTTCCGACGAGAATGCAGGCGATTCATCTACCCGGCCCTCCCATAACAGGGACATAGTGGACATTGCCCTAACAATCAGCGACGTTGCGCATAAAGTCCTCTGGTCAGAAATAGGCGCTACGGAACGTGATCAAGGTGACGCTATATTCCAGGATAGTTGGTTTACAGAGAAGAAAGAGGAGATAACTGTGGACCTGCATCTTCCCAAAGCCATACTACGTGCTGAACGGGGGTTGTTTTGTACACTTGTTACATGCAAAAGGCCTACCAAAGAAGAGGATAATTTCATGGATTTTGACTTGACCGTGAGAATCGAGGGGATACGATGTGCTTGTATCATCGGGGTGAACCCTCACGAGAGAGAGGATAAGCAGGTCGTGGAACTTGCATTGACTTTCCGACAGAGTAGGGGTAAGACACGTATGATACCTAAAGAGTATCAGACTATGGTCTCCAAGGTAGCTGATGTAAGTTTGCTCCCCTTTGAAGTTGATGCTTGTACCTATGATTATACTGATATTAAATGCTGCTACTTAAAGAGTGTCGATAAAACCTCGTATGAAACGGTCGAAGCACTTGCTACGCATGCGGCGAAGATCGTTCTGGTAGACTTCCCGCTTGACGAGGTGACGGTTAGAGTCGAGAAGCCTAGCGCCATGGCCTTTGTAGCATTTTCTGGCCTCGAGATAACGCGCGCTGCCAGCTTCTTTGGCATCTCTCGTCGGCCCGTATAATAATATCTGCAGCCTGGTGTCTTTCCCCTTTGGGCCATTTTTATATCAATGTCATGTGACCTTTAACGGATTAAATATTAGCCGAACTTTGTCTTCAAACTAACCAATCAGCGCGTGACGATTTGCTGCATGTGGGTGATTATCTAATCTGATTTTTTGTTGATGCTTCGATCTTTTTTCAACCTCAAAAGGCGAGAAAGAAAGGGATTAACAGAAAGGAGAGACAAACAAACGACTAATTGAATATTTTTACATATACTGCACTTTATTGACTACGACTGCTACATCTATGGGCCTGTCAAGAAACTCGCTACATATCGATCCTGTTGTACTTGGCTCCGGCCTAGTATTTGTTGCCGCTTCCACCATCTCAGCCTTGGGTGATAACGTGTGCGCAGTTCCAGTGGCCCCTCGACAGCCCAGCATTCTCGGAACAGAGGTGGATAGGGTGGTTTGGCTACCGGTGAATGGTCCGTCCTGAAAAAGGGCGGACGGTAAACTTGAAGATTAGCAAGCGGAACAGTCAAGTACATTTGCGAATACTTTGAAGATACTTGGAGTGTGAGAGGGCCATTCACACGGCCCGGAGCCAAAAGGTGAAGATTTCCCCTTCAACATATCCTTTGGCCAAATGTAGATGCTAATTGTTGCTGTGCAGTGACTCCAATCACCGCTAGCCACCATCCACCCCCAGCAGGTCACTGCTGCTGTGGGAGGTATATATATCTCCTTGTCGCCGTGTCAAGCTAGGAGCCGGTCCTAAAAAAGAGCCCACTTTCTTTCGGGCTACATGGCGAGACAGGTTCTGGAGAGTGATTTGCTATCTCTGCATCGTGCGGAGAGTAATAATTCTTCACCACGATGGCAACCTCAGGAGGAATTTGTTGTCTCTGACGTCTTTATGCCCCAGACCCCTGAACCTGAACAGGCCGATGAAGCAGACCTTGGCCAGTCCTGGGCAACTGTCGTCAGCGAGAAACAAAGCACCACGAGCAACTTCCGTATGGTTCCAGGCGATGTGAGCCCTATGAGACCGAACCCTAAAACTGGAGGCCTTTATCCCGTGAAGAAAAAGAAGAATAAAAAGAAGAAGCTGCCAAAGGATAAGAATGCTGTCTCCCATGTTGTAGAGGCTCCTCAGCCCGGCTCCGAGACGCCACCGGCTTATTTCAAGGACGGTCGTTCCTCCATCTCTCCAAGGCTTCGCCCAGTGGGTGCGTTCAAAAACAATTTTGAGTCCAGGCCTCCTTCATCACATGGTATTAGTGCGCTTAGCATTCAGCTGGATGCACTCAACGTTGGATCTGCCCGGCCTTCAGGTTCCGAAGCCAGTAAGAAAGGTTCGGAAACATCAAGTTGCGGCAGTGTCATCTCGGAAAGCGACCATACTGAGATTCTGACAACATACGAGGTTCCATTGGGAGACGACTTCGTCAGTCTTGATCTTAATAATGAAGGGCCCAAAGCAATGGACGGTTCCGGGAAGAAGTCCATCCTTAATCGCAAGATGACCGCTGCAGACTTTGACTCACTGACCTGTCTTGGAAAGGGAACGTTTGGAACCGTCCTTCTTGTGAAGCAGAAGGCTAATGGAGCCTTGTATGCACAAAAGCAGTTTCGCAAGGCTTCTCTTACTGTGCATAAGAGGCTGGTGGAACAGACTAAGACGGAAAGGGCTATTCTAGAGAGCGTCAACCGACACCCATTCGTCGTCAAATTATACTATGCATTCCAAGACCATGAGAAGCTATATTTAATCCTGGAATACGCACAAGGTGGAGAATTATTCACCCACCTCGCGATGGAGCGTATGTTTTCCGAGGAAACGGCCTCTTTCTATATGGCGGAAATGGTGCTTGCTCTTGAACATTTGCATTGCAACGTTGGCGTTATCTATCGCGACTTGAAGCCCGAGAACTGCCTGCTGGACGCAGATGGCCATCTTCTTCTTACGGATTTCGGCCTAAGCAAGGTCGCCGTTGACGATGATGACCGGTGCAACTCTTCCCTTGGAACCATAGAGTACATGGCACCCGAAGTTATCATGGGCAAGCCTTATGGTAAAGCCTGCGACTGGTGGTCTTTGGGGGCCTTGGGCTTTGACCTCCTTACCGGCTCGCCACCCTTCAAGGGTAACAATCATGCCAAAATCACGGAAAAGATCTTGAAGCAGAAACTGGCACTTCCGTACTTCCTTGGCCCTGATGCAAAGGACCTTCTCACGCGGCTTCTTCGCAAAGAGCCACAGAAACGTCTGGGGTATCATACATCCAAGGACATCCGCACCATTAAATCACATCGATTCTTTAGGAAGATCGACTGGAAGGCCTTGGAAAAGCGTGAGTTGGAGCCTCCAATCAAACCTGTTGTGACGGATCCAGCTCTGGCCGAGAACTTTTCCCACGATTTTACTTCGCTGCCTCTTAGTCCCGTCGTAACGACTAAGTCTGGGCCATTTTCAAATGCCGAAGACGCAATGGATGTTGATGTGGAGGGAGCCACTGATAGCGAAATGGGAGGTATCCAGCCTTCCGAGGATCCTTTTGGTGGGTTCAGCTTCGTAGCACCGAGTAGTCTCCTTGAGAGTGGTCTTGCCATTGGAAACATGAAGTGGTAGATTGTCCGAATCAGGCGACATGAGGTAGAGTCGTAACTGGTATGTCTTCAGTCCAGACATCTTTTCCCTGTTTGATAGATTTTTGTTAGTTCGAAGTGTTATTTTTTGTACCCCTTTTTGGGGATTGTTTTGTATTGTCCTTTTTCGTTTTGATTTTATAGCCAATTGTTTTTACCAAGAAATTGATATTTTCGAACCGGAGTGAGCCCTTTTTATATGAACTTCTGAACTCAGCTTGCTGTTTATATTATTTATGGAGTTCTTGCTATCGAAAACGTCCAATGGAACCTTCTAGCAAGCGGGAAACGATAGCGAGACTAGGGCGAGAAAAAGACCAAGAGTTTTGCCTATTGAATGTAATTGGCTGAATATTTATCTCTATCTATTGATACAAGGGGGTATCCGCTTAATATACAAATGCCGATGCGCCGAATTTAATTATGTCGTGAGAAAGATATATGTTGGATGATACAGATTTCAAGAGGCTGGAGTCTGTTCAGACACCCTTTTCGCTGTCGATAATGGCGTTTCCGTCAAATGTCCTAATTTTCGTGCTGGATGTCCGTCGAGCTCCCTATTAATCTCTCGAAAATCAAGACCAAGACGCTCATATACCCTAGCACACCAATCCAAGACACGGTTGACATTTTCCGCAGAGTGCTTTTGCGAGGTCAATGGTTGAGCAACAGGATAGGCAGGATTGTGTCCAGGCTGACGGAGAGACTTTTGTTCATCAAGTGCTGCGTTAGCGATAATTCGGACCGTTGTAAGATCTGGTATGACCAAAGGAGTCCTTTTAGGATAGATGGACCTTGCGTTGAAAGGGAGGTCCGTTCGTATCTTTTGTTGTTTGCGGTCGCGAGATGCATCGAAACTCAGCAACGGGTCAATACAAAACTGATCCCATAGTCGTTTACCCGGTAAACAACCTTGTGTGTCGACAATAGCAGCTAGGAGTTGGTTGAAGGCACTAGGAGGAATGCGATATTCAGGATCATAACGACGATCCCACTGCAGCTGTACTTTGCGGCAGGCATTAGACAGCCTGCCAGGAATAGAGCGGAAGACATGATGTAAACGATTCAATATCGCTTTAGAAATGTTCGGGTCCTTGGCGTAGCTATAGTGTTGATTGAATTTCCCATTCAAGAGGTCAACCAGAAGGCTACATGCTAGTTCCAGAGCTTCATCTTGGTTTTCAGCAGGTATGAAGTCGGGGCTCGATTGTTCCGAGCTAGATGGCTGGCAGTCTAATCGTATGATCACTGCTGCAAGGGACGTTATATTTTCAACATCCCACTGTGAGAGCCTAATATCTCGGAGATAATGGAGAAGCTCTATGGCACCCTTGGAGTCGCATTCCCCGATTCTCCAATTCAATAATGCAATCAACGTCTGGCGGCGAAGAGGGCGCTCAAGTTTCTTAATAGTATTAGAATAGAGTTCACGGTTTTTCGTTGCGGTTGCAAGCCGGACCAGAGAGTCGGTAATAAGAAATCCTTCACGGGTACGGGATGTTGAAACTTCCAAAGCTTTTGCACATGTACGTGTTACCCAATCTGCAAGCCGATACAACCGAGAGGAGGTTAGGGTATCAAGAAGCAAGGCCCAGGAAACCGGTGGAAGTTCAAGGTGCTCTGATTGAGCTGGGGACCGGGCAATTCGAGACCGGCTAGAAGCTGTTTGGTGAACCTTGTGTGCCATGACTAGGTATTTTGGATCTAGAACTGATTCACGCATCTCGAAAACTTTAGCAGGATCAACTTCCCCCAGTAACCGTCCAAAGATATCGATTGTGCCTGAGGCGCGACCACTTGATGCATATATGTTCAACGCATATTGGTACAAACCTAATACCACCAGAGACTCCGCAGGCTTGTACTCTAGAAGGTCAACATTTTCATAACCAGCCTCAGGGGTGTTTATCGAATGCTCTGCCGGAAGGATGTACGAGGCATGATTAAGTAGATGCTCAAGGGATTGAGGATCAGTTTCTGGCACAACCGCTCCGGTTTCAAGGATTCGGACAATCATATAGGTGAGTTCTTCCTGGGAGAGTGATAATTTGTTCCTGCCCAGAAGTGCGCGTAAAAGGCCTAACCGGGTCAAAACAAACTTGAGGGGATCTCCGGAACCGCTAGCCGTGCCAGCATCGGCTTTGAGAGAATTTATAAGTCCCTCCATGACGGAATAAACCACTTCTTTGGTGATTGTCCGTTCTCCCATTCCTAGGAACGGACGATCTGAACGATAAGAAAAGGGTTCGTCTGATAATACTCCGCACTCTTCCCAAGTGTCATACCGGTCCATTTTCAATGGGTCGATTAGTCCTTTAGACTGATGCAGTGCGGCCCAACTTTGTATATTCCACGCTTTTGAACGACTACGAGACATCTGTAGTATCCAACTGGCCTCGGCTGCATAGCCTCCTTCGACACAGCACCAAAGAATAAATTCAAGCCATACACCAAAACCAAGAGGTCTTGACCTGAATTTTGACAATGGCGCAAGGGGTGTAGAATCTGACTCGGGCCCATTGGCATTATCTGCCGCCGCAGCCTCCAAAGCTACACCAGACGCTACACTCATTATAGGATATGAGAGTAGCTGCATCTCTGGAGGCCGGTTTGGTAGAGTGGGGTCGTAGTTTGAGTCATATTTGTATACTCCAGAGGGTATCATGTCAAGATGATGCAGCTGGGCAACAATAAGGTGGAAATGTGACATAACTGAAGCACTCTCCGCGTCGGGTAAATCCGATGCCTCAAGAATGAAGGAACCCAGGCTCTGCAAAATTTCACTCATTGCCTCGGCTCTTCTGTCTGCCTTTCCCGTCTGATGCTGAAGCATTGCCCCTTCAAGGTAGTCTTCGACTGGTAAAGCGTCCCTGCCATCGGTATCAACCCGTAATTCACTAAGTGAAGTGGTTTTCAGCTGATCACCAGACAATCTATCAAATGAGCCCCAACTGCTCCAATCGATATTTGAAGGTAATTCTCCTGGCCGGGCCAAGGCCCGACTCTCGCTTGCGAAATCCAGGAGTTTATTGAATATGACATGAAAATCCCGCCATCTTCCAAGTTTGAGCCCAAGTATTGTAAGGAGATCAAACCCTAGCTGTTCCCGAGCTTGGTATAAGAGCTCCAAAATCGCTTTACAATCTTCCTGCCAGCTCTTTCGGCCAATCGGTCCCGCCGCGGTAAGGCCATTATCCACATTCCGCGGGGGGATGTATGTTTCTAAACTTCTTATCCATTCGGATGGATCTTTTCGTAGTCCTGCTGGAGGGATAGGGTATGGCTTGCGCTTGGACGAGTCCTTCGATCGCTGCGCATAGTTGCGCCAGGTGCTGGGAGCTGGAGACTGAATTATTCCCAATGAAAGTCGGTACGGCGTTAACGGTGGATAGACCACATGTCCCCGGGCTTGGAAACGGCTGTGGCCCAGGAGTATCCTTCGAGGCAGGCAAATGCTCATGACACGGCCGGGGATCGATCATGGAGGACCTTGAGGTACGGATAAAATAGCGAGATCGAGGTTGCGTAGCGATCGCATGTCTGGCCTGGGATATACTAACTCAGTGCCCACAGATTTGATGCCCTGCAAGCATACTGGAAAATGGGGTTGACCAATTCTCTTGCAGCACTGGGCGGAGTTGTAGTCATGTATGTTAGGTAGCTCGAGATGCTCCGAAATTCTTCATAGAAAAAAGTTGACAGAAAAATACTGCTTAGTCATCATTTGCTTTTCAGCTCATCCAAGTCTGCAGGGGAACACGAGGACATCAATGCTATTATTATATAGGTTAAATTCTTCAAATGTAGGACGATGTTCCTAACGTATATACATAAAATAAACAACGGGCAGAACTCCATCGGTAAGACCCAACTATAGACAATAGACCTAATCCCAAAGACGTCCTGAAAAAAAGGGTACCGGGCGCCAATAGAATGCTCCAAGCCGACATCAATCATGAAACAGAAAATCCAGCTAATCCAGATATAATTATTCATCCTGAGGGCGCATCTTCCTGGCCTCCCTCGCCGAGATCTTCCGCGCCTAGCTCTTGTTCTACCTCATCTGCAACGAAGCTCTCATAATCTTCCAGCCCCTTCTGCACGTGGACTTTGAACTTGATAACGTCGTTCAACATGCTTTCAATTCCAGTATGAAGCTCCTCGCGAAGTGCATTTGCTCGCAAAACAAGCTGTTCATGCTCAATGTTGGTATTCATTTCCCTCTGTTCCATCAGCTGAACACTTTCACTCAGACTTGCACGCATTTTAGCGAGCTCCTTTTCCATCTTTTCAATTTGAGCGTCGGACGCTAGCTTCTGAGTTGATGTTATTTCCTTTGTCTTCTCAAACTCCTCTTCTGCAGCGCGACGTCGATGTTCTAGGGCTTCCACCTCGCTCTTTTTCTCATCCATAGCCTCTTTAATATTTTCAAGGAGGTCTCTCCGGTTCATGTCTTCGTCTAGTGCAATCTTTCTTCGTTCATTGATTTCTTTGCGAAGGGAAATAAGATGGTTTCGAATGACACCACGAAGATCTAGGTTGATAAGATTTGTTGGGTGGTATCCCGTGTTTGCATCTGCAAGTAATCTGTCGCCTTCAGAGACAGCGTGGCTTTGAGACATCCCAAGTTGATCATTGATATTGAGGAAAAGTTCAAACTCGACCCCTTTGGCATTAGCAGTAGTGGAAGGAATAAGGCCCGCTTGGTAGGCGAGGGAGTTGTATGATTTGGTAACCTGCTCCAATTCTTCAAGCTTCATGTTGGCTTCTGATTCCTTCTCCATAACCTTTGCATGAGTCTCGTCAAGCCTCACCAAGGTATCCTCCACACTTCTCTGGAGCCTATCTCGCTCTGTACTCATGCGATCAATATCCTGGATTGTAATTCCTCGCTTATCAACGCTTGACTGCAGATTGATTCGGTCATCTTCAGTCGTTTGGAGCTCCAGATCGATTTTCTCCAGCTCTTCCTCCAAGAATTTGATGCGGTTTTCGTATTTATCAATTTTCCCTTGAACATTCTCGTTGTAGTCTTCAAACTTTTTCTTGTCATCTTCCAAAATTTTGAAGTGTTTATCCAGCTTGGCAATATCAGGGGCATTCTTTTCAAGTTCTTCGAGCTGATCTCGGAGTAAACGATTTTCCTCTTCTAGTGCTTGGAGTTCTTGCACATACTTTTCATTTGCCTTCTCGAATTCTGCTGCCATAGTTTCAACGTGAGGGACGAGCCGCTGTTCTGCTACCTCGTCATCCTCATCCTCACCACCTTGTAACCAGTCATGATATGCACCGGATAGGAAGCGGAAAATTATACGATCACCAGTCACGTCAACACCTGCTTCTGCGCAGGCATAGTCATACTGATCCTGGTAATATCGATCTAGCATTTGAGCTAATTGCATCATCCAGTGCAAAACACCAAGGAATGTATACCAGTTGGTACCTCCAACTGCTGCAATTTGGGACTTTGTAATGTTCTTTTCATAGGGGTAGCGCAATTGCTTTAGAATAGGCGGAACTTCGGTGTCGATGTTCTTTTGGAAGCGATAGCTTGGGTCGATCCTTTTATACAACCATTGGAATATGTAGTTAAAGTCCTTTTGAGTCGGTGACTTCAACGTATTCTGGGTTAAAGAATGTTTCATTTCCAGCTCAAAGTTGTTGCGCGTTAAATATTCCAATATTTCCTGGCTAATGCGCGCCTGGAAACTCCTGTCTCTCAGTGGTCGAGGGTCTCGGGGCACACCCGCTGGGATAGACCCCTGAACAAAGAATGATTGGTGAGCAGCAGAAGGGCCCATTGATGGACGCGATAAAACGCTGCTTCGTCGTTGTAGTTGAGGCGGCGGGGGAGGCGCCATGGACATTGGCGCATAGCTTTGACGGCCGGCATTTGCGCTGTGGAGTACATTATGGGACACGGAACGTCGAACGCTCGATAGACCGCCGTCTATACCATAGTTTCCACTGCTCGTGGACTGACGATGGAAAACAGGCTGCTGAGGCCGGCTCAGCGATGAAACGAGAGAGGAGGATCTGGCATGCTGAGATGTAAACGGCGGATTCTGTAGATTTGCGGCAGTGCTGGTTCGCTTGAGCGCAGAGGATGGCTGAGGAATTGAAGTATAGTTCTGGACATTCCCCAGTGTCTAAAATATCCAGATTAGTTAAAAGACGCCCTGCAAAGGTCCATTGAAGGGGGTGTTAATTGGGAGGGGGGGTATACCTCTCGCGGCCTTCGGACACTGAAAAGTCCAGTATCCTGCGCCATGACGATGCTGCAAGGGCTTGTTACTTGTGCCAAGCAGCAGCTAGAAGATATGGCAAAGCGTAGCAGAGCAGAGACAGCGGCGACAACAAATGCCAGGCCCTTCTCGTGGCAGATATCTGTTTGGCGTCTGTGTCTCGTTCAAATAACAACAACATCGATAACAACCACGGCCGGTCAATATCAATCAACCTTGCTTGTCCGCTTTGGGAAAAGTAAACAAAATCAAAAGCTGTGGAGCCCACGCTAGTCTGTATATGGTATAGCCCGAAATCCTCGGCATCGGAGTATCAAATAGCCGAGAATCACGGGACCGCGTTCCTTTGAACCTCGGCTCGACAGGCAAAAAGCGAAGCTCGCAAAAGAAAGAGCGACATCTCGAGATTCCGGGGAAGAGAAAAAGACAAAGCAGCGCAGACGAGGACAGGAAGCACTGCCTGCTGTTGTATCCTCCCCATATCTGCGTTTTCCAGAGACTCTAGGCCCTCATGCTGCCGATAGCCACTGCTGGATAGAGAAGGACACTGAACTTGCTACTTTGGCGACATGGCTCGAGAGGAGCTGATCACGTCGGCGGTAAGTCGGCTGTCGCATGTCCCTGATGCAAAGCATCCCCGGCTAACGATATCTGTTGTGTGTTAGGTTACTTGTACGTTAGACATCAGTCTACCCTGTTGATCGCATACCTGCATGCCTTGTACTTATCTATGTCTACAGTCCTCCAGGATCCCTCCGTCTCGTCCGCACCTCTGGAGAAGAAAGTTGCATTCCTGCAGTCCAAAAACCTGACACAGGAAGAGATTGATATAGCCCTAACTAGAAGTGGCTCTTCTAGCTCATCTACACCTGCGGCAGAGCAACAGGGCCGTGCAGTTGTTCCGTCACCGCCGCCATACCGGGCTCCCCCAAACCAGAGTTATGGATATGGACAGGCCAGTCAATGGGGTTACGCAACTCCTCCAGAGTAAGCAGCCCCGATGTATGTTTAATTGTGAAAGTATAGCTAATATGATTCCGTATGTTAAGACTCCCAAGGCGTGATTGGAGGGATTGGTTTATCATGGCGACGGTAATGGGCGGTGTTGGATATGGCCTCTATTTTGTTGCAAAGGTACGTCCGTCAGGTATACTAGATCTGCAATAGTCCGCCCTAACTGTTCTGTTAGCGTTATATTTCACCCTTAATCGCGCCTCCCACCGCACCACAACTTCAACAAGACAAGGAGAGTGTGGACGAGCAATTTTCTCGTGCATTTGCTCTCCTAGACCAGCTTTCCGCAGATACCGCAGCCCTCAAAGCCGCCGAAGAAGCCCGAACAACTCGACTTGATACTGCGCTCCGTGACGTGGAGGAAGTGGTTCAAGAACTTAAAGTTTCCTCCCGGAGACGTGACGATGAGACTAGGCGCATTAGTGAAGAAGTAAGGAACTTAAAGGATGGCATTCCCAAAGCCATTGAAGGAGCTCGTGAAGGGAACGAGAAACGGTTAAGAGAGCTCAACTCAGAGCTAAGGAGCCTGAAGGTTCTCCTGACAAATAGACTTGGTTCTGGTGCATCGACTCCAACGCCCAACGCTGCTGCCACATCTGCTACTACTCGACCAGATGTGAATGGCGCTGCTTCTGCCACTCAACAAACCCCTTCAACTGCTACGCCAAGCCCTGCAGCTGCCGCTATACCAGCCTCAACTCCAGCTCCACGAGAGCGCTCTGGCAGCCCGTTTTCTCAGCTCGGGAAACCAGCAAGCATCCCAGCATGGCAGATGGCTGCTGCTAACAAAGCCAAGAGCACTGCGGCCTCTCCTTCGGTTGAAGATGCAAGTGAAGGGGCCGAAAAGGCCGAAATCAACCAGCAGTCTGCATCTACCGCCAGTTAAAAACTAGTCACCTCCACACTCCGCATCCTCGCCTGTACCACCCCCAATCGAACTTTCTGACTCGCTGTTTATTTGATGAATATGCGTGTTTTTCCTTGCTTTCTTTGGGAATTCTTTGGGAATAGTTGCAGTCTTTTACTCTTGCAATGGTAGGAGAATTGTTTAATGGGATATATATATACGTTGACACCACATTATTTCTCTTATGTACTTTTACTTCATTTCAATCAAGATCATACCAGGCCTATACATGGTAACTCAAGTGTTTCAAGATCCAATAGAAGAGTATTAACACACGAAGAAGGAGAAGTCATATACATCTGCGTCAAAGGCCACATGGCAGACTAACCAGAAGTAGTTTAGTCTTTCCCCAGGCTTAAACTTTGAAGAAGCTTAAATTCCTCAATATCAAGACGAACATCATCTTAAACCTGGAACAGAGGTACATTTATCCAGGGAGACAGTGTGCAGTTGAGGATTTCCATATCAACATTATTAGTCGCTACTGGCCGTCCAGAACGCTTGAATGTCACACCGCGAAACCTCCATTTCCCCTCCCGGTCGCCATCGCCATCGCCGTCGGCACCATGATTACGATCGCAACAACGGCTCACCCTCCATCAGGGCGGACGCTCGATCACGCTCACCCGTCAGAGAGGATAGTTATGATGGCGGTCGGAGGTATCGCCGCAGCAGACAAGAGGGTACCAGATCTCATCGACAGCAGCGGCCATCTGAAGGCCCAGCGGCAGCCCTACCGCTAGGTGCGGCACCTCTTTCAAAGCGCGATTTATCACGGTACAAAGCGATGTTTGGAACATATTTGGATATCCAAAAAGGGATTTTTATAGAAGACCTTGACGATCGTGAGCTGAAAGGGAGATGGAAGAGCTTTGTTGGGAAATGGTAAGGGAAAATGCCCTTCATAAGTTTACGCTGTATATCTTTTTGTGATCTCTAGTTTCAATTGTGCTGTCACATATGAGTTCCAATAACTAACATGACTGAGGAACCGGGGTGAACTTGCAGAAGGATGGTACGACCCGGCAACGCTTAGAAAAGCGCTAGAAGGAGCATATAATCGCGGTTCTCCTGAGACTGCCGTTCACAGCCCTCGTGGGAGAAGGGCGTCTCTCTCGTATAAGAATGGCGAAGAGCGTTCTGCTGCTTCCAGTGAACGTCGCTCGCATGGATTCAACGATAGAAGTCTCTCGGCTGAACAGGAAGGGCAAGATAAGGATCAAGGGGAGGAAGAGGAAGAGGAGGAGGAGGAATCTTATGGACCACAAATACCAACTTCGCAGCGCCAACTGTCCGGCTACAGATCCGGACCGAAAATTCCAACTCTAGCGGATCTAACCATCAGACGAGGTTCGTCAATGAGTGATTTATCTATATTTTCGGCCACTCTAATACATTTCATGAATGACTAACGTCTCTACAGAAGATGAACAACTAGATCTCGAAGAATCCCGCAGAGTCAATAAAGCCATCCGCAAACAAGAACTCAACTCTCATAAAGACGAGCTCCGCAGGATCGAAGACGAGATTTCACCGCGAGCAGAACCGGGGACCCGAGAACGTCTTTTAGAAAAGAAGCGAGAAAAATCAGCATCAAATCGCCAGTTTGCCGAGGCCCGCCGCGGTGGCTCACCCATCGAAGCAGTTGCAGATGCAGATCTCATGGGAGGAGGAGAAGGCGAGGATGGATTTAAGAAGCTGAAAGAAAAGCAGATGCGAAAGAAAAATGAACGGGAACTTAGGAAGGAGGAGATTTTGAGAGCCAGGGCTGAAGAGAGAGAAATCCGACTTCGGTCATATCGCCGCAAGGAGGATGAGACCATGGATTACCTCCGCGCTATTGCTCAAGAGAGATTTGGATAGCACTTTAACCATCATTTACCTTAGCCACTCTCTGTATGCCGTACACAGCAGCATTCAAAACCCCGGCGTTTATAAGAATTATAATTCAATCTCATTTCCGATAGCGCTAATTTATAAGCCCCCTTTTATGACCCTCCAACTCCTGGCCGCAGCAATGAAATATCTTTTGGGCGATATATATACATGGGCATATCTATATCCTTGAGTCCCGCCTAGTTCAAATTATAACACGCATGCCAAAGGTAAGACAAAGAAGCCAAAAGGCCCCTAACCTGCGCCGATACTCCTTCGTTTCATTGATTTGGTTGCGGGACAGAGCCCATTCAGGGCTGAACTCCCGCTTTTTGATAGTTCTCTCTTCCTTTTCGGTTTCTGCGACGACGAGGACGCGTTGAGATTTTAACTTGTGCCTTCTTTGGACCTGATGCGGTTGCTGTTTTGGTGTCAACAGTTTGCCAGTCACCGGAGTCCTCATCACCATCAATGCTAATATCCCTTGCTAGATTCGAGGGTTCGCTCTTTGATAATCCCCTGCGCAGGTTGTCTTGTACATTACACTTCGAAGCATCAAGTCCTTCGGCAGCCGTAGCATCATAGCTTTCTTCAAACCCCAGGGAATTTCCCCTCACATTCTCGTTCATGGTGGGATAGAACACCTTAGGTTCATCGTGGCTCGATCTAGCATCGTCCTTTGAAGCCTGGCCAGAACCATTGGTGTTCGTGGTGCCTTCTGCTGCAAACTTTACTTGAAGCTTTTCCTTGTCAGTTCCAGTTTCGATGTGAAAACTGTCATCCGTTTCTGTTTCGTAAATATCAACAGTCGACTCCGAAAACCCTTTATCTTCTTGATGTAGCCTGTTCGGATCACACTCGCTTAGTGGGAACTGCGATTGGTTCCCTCCTGGTGCTTTATATGCCTTTGGAATGAATTCGGGTGCATCGGGTTTCCATGGCCTTTCTCCATTCGATGGGTATTGATGGCACGAGCAAGTAGTCTCTGAGATTGGGGTGCCACTATCAGATTCACTGGCTTCTAGGAATCCCTGGCGGAAACACAGGCGACGGTAGTATCCGTGATTCTGTAGCAACTCAGTATGGGTTCCCTGTTCAACAATCTCGCCATTATTGATGACAACAATCCGGTCTGCGTTCACAATGGTGGAGAGTCGATGCCTAGAGAGTATGTTAGGGCTGGCAACGATGAATACAACAGTGCTAGATGGCAACTTACGCGATCACAAGCGTGGTTCGACCTGCAGTGAGTTTCTTTAGACTCTCTTGGACCACCGCCTCTGTTTCGCTATCGACACTGCTCGTGGCTTCATCTAGGAGAACAATTCTGGGATTTTTCAAGATAGCCTGTGCAATGGCAACGCGCTGGAGTTCACCACCAGATAATCTCATACCTCTTTCACCTACCAAAGTGTCATATCCATCTGTCAGGCTCATAAATCTGTCATGAAGCGCAACTGCCTTGCAAGCTTCCATTACCTCCTCATCTGTAGCATCCAACCTTCCGTAGCGTAGATTGTTCATAATTGAAGCATTGAACAGTGTTGGATCTTGTGGGACCACACCAATACCCTCCCGGAGTGTTTCTAAAGAAACGCCAGAAACATCCTGATCATCGATCTCCACCTTTCCTTGAGTGGGATCGTAAAATCTAAATATCAACTTAAGTATTGTTGACTTTCCTCCACCGGTCTGTCCAACCAATGCAGTGGTACCACCTGCTTTGGCTTGAAAATTGATGTTTCGGAGTACTCCTCTCTTTCCATCGTACGAAAAATTGACATCTGTAAATTTTATATTCCCAGTTTCGAATCGTAGAGGCTTTGCATCAGGAGAATTCTGGACAGTGGGCTTTTGGCGTAGAATTGAGAGGAACTCCTCAACATCGACCAGATCACGGGCCATTTCTCCGAATCCGTTGGCGATGAATTGCAATGGGCTGGATAGCTGGGCCCAGTAACTCAGCAGCATAACAAAATTTCCAATCGGTTTCTCTCCTGTGGAAACATGATGTGCTGCCATGAAACAAGCAGCGGTAAGCCCGCATATTAACAGGGCTGATTGAGATGCATTCTCCATATGGTCCCAAAATCGAAATTTGAACCTAGCTTTTAGTTGGGCCTGTACCAGCGACAAGTATCGGGATATCTCATAGGGAACTCGACTGAAATAGGAAACAGTGCGCCAGTTTTCCGTCGATTCACATAGAGCAGTAAATTCTGCTCCCCGAGCCTCGTTCCACTCTCGCCGCTTATCCTTCTGTTTCGCGACGAGTTTGCTAGACGACCATAGGAAGAGAACCATCACTGTTGCAACATCAAGTGCCATATAGCCATCAAAGACGTAATAAAGCACGCCAACAGCTAACACGAGATCTATGATCATCGGGGCGACGAGAAACAGAATGCTGTGTATGACATCTTTAACAGACTGTCCTCGAATAACTGCGGTCCATAGCCGGCCGGAGTGTTTGTTGTCATGGAAGTCACAAGATAATGACATGACATGATTAAAAGCTGTTGTACTCAGTTTCAGGTACGAGAAATCATCAACTGGCATACACATAAACCTTCTCAGCGCAGGTAACCCTCCGCTGGAATCGAGAAGACGGAGTGCAGCAAATATTAATATTTGTTCCCAGGGTAAGCGGCCACCTAAAGAGAGATATGTTAATAACAACGGATTATATGAAGAACGAGTTTTCATCCTTTGTTTTTTACCTTGAGATTTGCTGAGGATATCGGTTATCAGCCCTAGTTGAATAGGAATCAAAAGGTTGATTGCCCTCTCAGCTATCAGACAGAGGATCATTCCTCCGAAGAGAAGCTGAAGTCGCGGTTTCCCTGAAGGCCAGAAGAACGGCGCAAGCTCCTATAGACAGTTAGTTTGGTTATGCATAAAAATAATCTAAAGTCATTCAAATTTTACCCGTAAGTCCTTCATCGACGACCAGATGCCTCCTCGTTTCTCATCGTCCACACCATCATCAGCGTCGAGTTTTGGCTTGGAGTTCTTTGGCTTGTCTTTAGATGACTGGTTGTTTGAAATATCCGAGTCACACGACCCATATGCGGTCCCGTTAACACGAGCACCAGTGGCACCTGGATCTGCACTGAGCGGCTGCTCATGTGCAAGCAAAGGCGAATTTTCCTCATCGAGCTTTGTCCGCTTGCCTGGGAAGACTCGGGGACCAAAGGCAGCACAAATAAGCAGTGAAAGGGTGATAATCCTCAGGGTTTGACATAGAATGCTGATAATGTTTGCTCGAGCATAAATATCTGGAGGGCACAGAATCAGGGAGATCTCTGACACGAGATATATGATCCACTGGCCGTAAAAAGGGTATGACACTGGCTGTGGTAGTTTGTCCACGTACAGCAATATTGTCGTGAACCAGAGAAGCCCCGACGACAACTCGGACAGCTACAAGAACAGTAAGTCACTCTTTTATTTTGACACCCTCTATGGCTTTGCATGAACCTATGATGGAAAAAGAAAAGAAACCTACAATTCGGCCCTTTGCAAACGCAGCCCCGTCACCTTCAAAGGTGGAAGAGAGGTTGTTTACCGCGTCCACGATCTGTCCAGCAGAGACGAAAGAGGGTAAGCAAATCTGACCATATAGCTCGCCATGGGTCTACGGCAGCCGCAGAGGATAAACTCCTGTCCATAGGTTAAACAGACAGGCAGACTTACATAAGTTAGGAAGACGGTCGATATCAAAAACACGATCACAACATTGGAACGGCGAGACGAGCCGGTACTATTTTTCTCGCTGCCAGGAGCAAAGATGATTGTTATGAAATAGGCACCGAAGAAGTAGACGGCCGCCAGTGACGGCAGCGTATCTTGCACAAGCTTAGCAAAATACATCCCGTCCAACGTCGACGCACCGCCGTAGCCCTCCTCCATGATGGTGATGGCCTTCGAAGCCCTGAGCTCTAGTTAGGTGCAGCAGCCAGCGGGTCGAAAAAAAGATAGAACTACTTTTGCTCTTGGCGACGATGAATCCGAAACGGCCCACCTGGAGGCGTGGGATCATGGATGGGCTTGGGGTGAGGGCCGAAATCCCTCCTGGACAAAATTGACACTTTTGCCGGTGAGGGAAGAGCCTTTTTTTCCTTCCCCCTTTGCTCAGTCTCGGATTTTTTTTCTCTCTCCAGGGCTATTTTGCTCTTCTCGCAAGCGGTTGCGGACTGCTGGTTAAAGCGGTAAGGCCTAGTTCGGGCTAAGGCGACTAAAGCATGCGGCTAAAAGCATGTGTGCGTGTCTATCTCCGGGATGGTGTACTCCATACGGGGGGAATGATGTGAAGGGAAGGGCAGGCAGCAGACAACCCTGGACAACAAAGAGCGGTGATAGAAAGCAAAAGAAAAGAACAAGCAAGCCCCTGGTGAGGCGAAGGAGAAGAAGAAACGAGGCGGCAACCGGACACGCGCTGCAGGGTTGACATCAAAGGTCAGGGGGGGAGGGAAGAAAACCAAGCGGACAGGGGGATGTCGAGGAGAAGCAGAAGAAAGGAGAATAAGAAGCAGAAGAAGACGAAGACGATGACGAAGAAGAAAAAGAAGAAGATATTACATGGAACTCAGCGGTCGATGTTGATGTTGACGTTGCTGAAGTTGTTATGTTGGTTTGCGCGCGGGAAGGAACCAAGTTAATATAGCCGATTTACTTGGTAGGCGCTTCGGGAGGAAGCGAAGGCGTTGTTTTCGTCCCTTGAGAGCTGGCCGTCCGAGGAAAGCCTCAGGGCTGCCTCAAAAGGGAAAAGAAGAGATGGAGAAGAAGAGCAGAAAATGACGGGAAGACGGCGGCTTCCGTTTGTCTCTGCTGTTTGCGACTCAAGCCGGGTTATATCTTATAACTGCATCCCATGAACAAAAATAGATGCGGCTCGGGTGCCTGGGCAGCGACCCAAGCGCTGGGTCTGGCTGAAGTACTTCCTTGGTGAAGTTGCATCTTGATGGAGAAGCTCTCGGAGGCATAACAGCGAGTGACCAGAGAGCCTTGGAGATGGCGATTGAACGGGGAAATAGCAGAGACCCCTGGCTGCCCGGGTGGCGGCGTAGGAACAGAGCAGAGAGAGAGAGAGAGAGAGAGGGAAGGGCAGGGAGGGAACTAGGGGGTGACCAGCTGCTGCCTGTCCTCGTCTTTGCCTCTGCCCTTTCACCGCAAGCCAGAGTTGTTTGCTCTGCACGGAGTAAATAGTTATCTAGATCGGTGAGATACTCTGTATATCCCACATGAACACGGCAACTCTGGACCAACACATGCTCCCCTTCCTCCCGGAGCAGCTTGCTTGCACCGAGCAGTAGTGGATACCTGTCATAGCACAAACACCAGGCTTGATAATATGCCAATTAACACACACTAGCTAGCGTGCTCGTCCTCTTTTCGCGGATCGACTTCTTTTTGGCTCCATGGTGCAAGAGTTTGAATAGACTGCCGAAGCCGTCAGGCAGAGTTCTAGAGCGGAGCAAAAGCCCGAGAGAAGAACAACGCTCCCTCGATGTTTTATCCTTTGATAGGCGCCTCGACGGACTGTCCAGCCCTTTGAGACATGTTGGTCACACCCAATCGGCGATCCCTGGAAAGTTGCTTGGAAGCAAGAAGGGGACCGACTTGCTTGTCTCGTCTCCAGAGTTGCGCGCGTCCCCTCCTTCTCAGGGAAGACAGCCGGGCCCCTTGTCCACCACTGTGATCAAGAGAAAAGGAGGGCACTATCCCTGCTTGCTCGTCGTTATACTTTTTCTCGTTCTTTTTTGGCCATCGATCCATGTCCCATCCTGTAAACTAGTTATGGCTTCGTGACCTTTTCGTGTCCATTTTTGCATTTGTAAAATATTTTATAAAAAAAGGGCAGCACTTAGCTAGCCGTCGGGCGTCGCTTCGTGGAAGGGGAAATCGCCACAGATAAGACCACCCGCATTTGAAGGAGCAGCTGTTTGAGCAGCAAGCATATTATTGATTAAAGGTAAAAAAAAAAAAAAAAAGGGAGAGTCAGGCCTTCGGGAGGCTTGTCGTCTCGTATTTAGCTGCAAGCCAGCGTGACACGATAGATTGGCTCATGCTTCGGTGGGAATAATAAATTGTGCGTCTGTATCAACCCGTGCGGGAGACGAACAACGACGATGACGATGATGGGACCAATGCTCAGTCCTGTGCATTCTCTGCGTCCGTCTTCCTGCAGTGGCCAATCGGCAGCTCAAGGGCGGATGTGTTGAAGACTCTGGCAGAGGGCATCTTAAAGGACGAGGAGGCGGCGTGGTTTGAGTGGCCGCAGACAGGGGGAGCATCCCGTTTGGCAGACCTACGTTCATACCCGTGGGACGTACGGAGTATGTACTCCGTAGCTATAGTTATTCCCCAGAAGCATAGTTAAAATCTCATACACACAGACGTGTCCGCTCGGGATAGTTGAACCGTCATCGTCATCCAAGAGTCTCCGCTGCAGATCTTCCTGAAAGTTGGATCTTTGGACTGATAGTAACGCTAGTCGGTCGATTTGCAGACTTAAACATAACATTAGCATGTCAACTAAGAAAAGGGATAGGAAGTAAAATTACCACTCCGGGGGATGATTTGCACGGCGGTTGGCTTACGCTTTTTACCACTCTCATGTACGGAGTAAACGGTTTCGCCTCCCCTCGAGCTACCAACGTTCATTTCCACCTGGCTGGGACAAAGAGACCGAGAGGAAGGGTGATGGGAGTACTGCGTAGTTAGTGGCCTCTCACGGTCAGATGCCAGGGAGCTCCAACTCAGCGCCAAAATACTTTTTACAGGGATTGAGATTAAACAGGAGTCTTGCCCAACGTTTCTAGCAATCAACTGACTTGCCAGCAGGGACGGCGGTCCGCTTCTTTTTCTTGCTCTTGCTTTCTTTCGCATATCAATATTACTGCACACGTTTAATAATAACCAATGCCATGATACCCCTGCCTTTTACTTATGTATAGGCGACACCAATTCCAAAAGCGATCCAAGCGTTACAGTCGTGTATTTGCCGGGCCGAGTGATGGTATTGGTCGCCGGCGTGCGAGGCATGAACAGTCTCGTTAGTTAGTGATGGAACAGCCAACCATAAAATATAGTTCCATCGCACCAACAAACCCTTCCAGAGTGACACATATTTGTTGGCAGCCGGGATTATATGGATGCACAATGCACGATGCGATGTATCTTGGAGAAATAGGAGAATCACCCTCCAGGGCATGAAGAGAGTTCTCCACAGATACCCAATGACCGTCGAAACGGGGGAGAGCTGCTGACAACAAACGCCCCGACAAACTCATTTGATTCCCAGGCTGAGGTCGGCCACCAATCGGAATCGAGACTTAGCCTCCTCGTCTGCTGCATTGCCTTTCTCAGCAGCAGGGAAGAAGAAGGGCTTCACTGCAATCTCGACTACTTCGTCAAACAGTTTCCCGATAACCTCGCATTTTAGCTCATTTCCCGTCTGCCGAAAGTCCGGGAAGGCGTTTAGTTCGAGCAGCCATGCATTGCCTGTTTCATCAACTAGGTAGTCGACCCCGAATATCTCGAATGCGTTAGGTAGCGGTTGGAAATGAACCATCATACCGCGAGCAGCTGCTTCAAATACTTCACCCGTGACCACGCAGATCTGATCGTATACGCGGTCTTTCCATCCTGTTTCCACCGAAGCACCCTTGTCATCTAGTTTCCAGAAACGCTGAACATTCTCAGGAGCCGCGTCTTGCCCAGTAGAGTCGGATTGAAGGCAGGTATTGGTGAGGTGACGACTAAGGTAGCTGAGTTCGCCTTCATCAGTTTCTCCCTTTTCCCACGGAAGAACATATGATTTATCTGCAAAGAGAGCAAGCATTTCTCGATACACATAAACTTTCAGGGAGCCAACAGCCAAAACATAAACTCGGATATGGAACTTTCGATTTGCTGCTGATGGTAGCAGGAGAGGTCGCAGGACATAGGGCTGTGCAACAAAATGCCGTAGTTGAGACGTAACAACCCCAGTGTCTGTTTTATCATTCAGATCACCATCTGGTTCTTCGCTTATGCTTCTCTCTGAGTCTGTGTCCTCGGGTTCCCATTCTTCAAATATCTTCTGAAGAGACATCTCACTGTTGAAGAGACGGATCCCTTGCGCACGATCACTCATGCTCGGTTTCAATATCCACCACTCCTTCTCACACTCCTCTTTTTCCTCATTGGCCTCTAGACTCTCACGTAGCTCGTAAGCTTCAAGCAAGGCCTCATCGAGGAACTCCGCATAGTCTAATTCAAAGTCTATTGTAGGTTTAAAATGCTTCCGAAGCACGCTGTCGGGGTATTTTGTGATCCAATTGGCGATAGTATTAGAGAGGAAGTGTTTGCGAATTAATGCCTTCCTGATGATGTAAGAGTTTACCAATGATGTCGATGGATGCAAGTGAACATGCTCAAAGTCGGATTTTTCATATACCCTGTATTGGAGGACTGGAGATTCAGGGTCAGGTAACTCGGATATAGAAGTTATCATTCTGTAAGGAATGTTCTTGAACTGCTTCTGTATAGCTCCCATTACAAGTGGTTGTACATAGGCGTCTTGACAATCCACTAGGGCATAAAATATCGGAGTCTCATTCAACCTGTGTAAAAGGAAACAATCCGGTTCAGTCAGGACACATCTTTTGTGGGAATATAGCAGTAACAATCAGTATGACAAAGAAAAAAAAATTTCAATGGTATAGTATACCATGAAGATACACGGGTAAGTTGGTGAATTGGTAAGATTGCAGAGTATACGCGCTATTTCATATCATCAAGTACCCCGACATTCCAATTCATCACTCACATCGTTATTTCACCGGAACAGCCCGGCCAATGCATGAAATTTGCCTTCAACGGAGTGACGCTGTGAAAAGAGAATAATATCAGTGATCTGCCGTTCTATAATCTCTCATGGCATTGGTAAGACAAGCTTCCAAAACAAACATACCTTGTAAAACCAGACCTGACGGCCCATCCGTCGTTCCCAGGCGGGCTCGTCTGCTCACTCTTATAGACATCTCCAAACTTCGGGGCCCATTTGAAGTGTTTGTGTTTGAATCTCGTGGAGGAGGTGCCGGAGGTATCTCCATTTAGGGTACTCCCTTCTTCTTTTTGCCTAAGCAGATGTTCCTGCAGGCCAGGATCCTCACCACTTGATTCGGCGTCAATTGCTTCGAAGCAGCTTCCTGACCAACGATTGTCCAAAATATTCGTATACAAGATCTTTGACTTGCTTATCCCTTGTTCAAGGGGTACGTTGATGCTGTAGAGGTCAACTCCACTGGTCCAGTTCTTGTAAAGGTGCTCTATCAACCGAACCGAGTGATTCGCGGCTTCTGATATAACGACTGGGTCATGATCGCGTGAGCTGAAAGCGAATGATAGAGCAATGGCCTTGTATCCACAAACTGCAGCCTCCATCGCCCCGCCAATGGTACCGCTTGAGAGAGAGAAGACTGCGGTGGAATTCCTTCCATAGTTTGGTCCAGAAATCACCAAATCTACCGGTCCGCGGTCTTGAAAGTAGTGGAATAAGCCGATTTGAACGCAACTTGCAGGCGTTGAGTCAATGAGAATCCACTCATCGCCTTCACTGCCCTCTCCTTCTTCACTGCGTGGTAGCGAGTGTATTGTGCCGTCGTCCTGGAAGAGGGTCCCTGGGTGAAAGTATGTCGGTTTGACGGTAGCTCCAACAAGGTGAGCTTTGCCAATCCATGATCTCTGCCTATGCGGTAGAACGACAGATACTACATGACCGGAGGACTGGAGGGTATGGATAAGAGAATGTATGTACGGCGAGGATTGAGATGAGGGCGGACCGTCGTCGTTAACGACCTTGTTTGACCAGACATTAGTTCACCACCACCACCTACTTGAGCAATACCCGGCGAATAGCACCGAGAACGACTGCAAGATAGACCATGCCGGGAATAACTTACAAGGATGTGCATCTTGCAGGCTGCGAACCGTAGCTAGGAGGCTGGCTGTTGTCAAGATGTCATTTCGTATTTCAATAATGGTCGTAGTTCGCCCCGCGAAGTTCCTGTGGGGTTTTTGACTAACTAACTAGTAAGTTATAGCCAAACCTGGCATCTTTATATCTCGTCCTTTTTACTGCTAGATCCTCGCGAGGGCAATGCGACTATTAATCAGGGGCGAGCAAGACTATTTCGACTCGAAGTAGTTATTATTAATTACATCTCCCAGCGGTATGGAACCGATCTTCCCCACGAATGAGGGAGGGCAACGATCACGGCTAGATCCCGCTCAACTCGCTTCCTTGATCTTCATCTGGCCCGTTATCCTCATTTGAGCCAAATGCTGACGGCTCATCCTCTTCCTCGGCCTTAATATCGGGAGACAGCCTTGCGGTAACCCCCTCCTGCATAGCTGTAGATGGCTCTGAGCTGTCTTTAAACCCGTCGTCCGCGCTAACATCCTCCTCTTTCTTAACGGTTACCCCCTCACTCTCCGAAGATCGACTAGAAAGTGCAAACCAGACTCCAGTGGCAACTGACGTAGAAATGAGCCAGAACATAGAACCAAAGGTCAGGAACGAAAGAGTTCTCCAGTTATACATAATCCATCTATGTATGTATTTTGGGGTTAGCAAGAAGTCCTAATATCAAAAGGCATCGCCAGTAAGACCATAAGATCGACAGATATAATTTCGGAGAATGCATACCGTAGGCCAGTAAATCTTGCGTCTATCCTCACACTTGCTTTGTACACTTGAATCCGTTCGTTGCTTTGAATCTCTAGCCTAAGGCCCCTTGGTACTTCTCCTTTTCCTTTGCGGAACTGAACCCGTTCCATCATCCCAATGCTAAGCACCTCTGCTTCCCGTTTCAGCCCGAGAACATAGAGTGGAAGTCTCCACAGCTGCCGAGCTGTATCTACCATGGGAGATGTGTAGGTCAGCATGGCCGGGCGGCGTGATCGCAGCAACACGTTCTCAGATGCATTTGCAATGGATCCAGCTAAATCATCAGGCTCCCTGAGAAAGGCAAGATCAAGCATGAAATTGCCTGCAGCACGATTGGCAGGAGTAGAAGGGAGCTGTAATATCACCTTGACATCGTACTTTTGAAGTGGAATCATGCGGGACCCCAAAACTGCCGTACCATATGGAAAGCTCGTACTATAGCCTTGTTATTTATCTTGGGTTCTAGACACAAAGAGCTTCGTCATGGACCAAGCTATCCATTTTCTTGCATACAACTTACTCATATTGAAGGTGGATTTGCCGTTCAAGGCTAATTTGGGGTACGTAGTTGTAGTAAAACACCCAGTATGCTATGGTAGATATGCCAAATAGAGCAAAGGTGGCACAGGTGAAGAGAAATATGCTTATATATGACCGTTGAGCAGTCTTCGAAGTAGCAGCATGGATAGGCCGTAGTATGATGGACTGTCTGGAGATCAATAACGGGTATAAAAACCTGGGCATTGTAGGGTATTCGTACCGAGACTCCTTGCTCTTCTTGGATATTTGCCATTGTTTCCAAGTCTTAGTCGGAGCTTAACCTCATCACAACTTGCCACCAAGCATTGCAAAAAATTGGAAAAGTAGAAATCCGAGCCTAGAAGACCTCTGTCTGAAGTCACAAGCTGTAATGTTGCATCTATGTTCTGGGATAAGATGATCGTATGTCGACGTTGATGTTTGTTGCTAAAACTAGGCAAGACTGGGACAGATGGTACTACCTATCACGTGCAAATTTCAAGTCAAGATCTAGAATATAGAGGAAGAACGTCCTTGGATTATAGCATACAATACAACTCCCGTAAGCATTTATCATGACCTAGTGTGATAGTAGCAAAGCTTGGGCCCCGGTGATTAAGGAGAGCTTCGTTGCGTGCTTCTCTTTTGTTTGTTTGTTTGTTTGTGTGCATACGAATTTTGTCCTGCATGGCTAAAATCAACAAACTTCGGGTGCACAGAATGGGAGTATGAAGGTCAACAGCTGAATAGATAGTAAACAGAAGCAAAACAAAAAACACCTATTTTTTAAGATTACATAGGACCTTGACGAATAAACAACCCCCAGATCATGCATGCATGCCGTCCAAAAACAAAGTAGCGAACCATGAAACCCATCCGAGCGGTATCTAAAGAAATTTGTAAAAGGGAGAGGAAGGTACATATGCGCATGTGAAGGCTTGAAAAGATTAAGATAAGCGTATGGAGTCGGGGTATGTTTGTTCATCGTCACAATCGTCATCAAGGTCACAGCCAGTGACAAGTTCCAAGGAAGAATCCGTCGTATGGATTTCGTCTCATATACTATTTTTTTCACACCTTCAACTATTTGCTAGAAGAGAATTTAACTTAGTGTGCGGGGGCTTTGCTGTTGAATGTGCTGCAGAAGAGCATCAAACAGACGACCAATCTAGAAGACAACATGTTAGTAAATGTCATATGAGCTAGCTAATTAGAGGACCTCCATACCTCAGGCGCCGCTTGAATGAAAGGCAAGCGGAAGAACGAATAATTGCCATTCTGCAACAGCTCTTGGAGTGTAATGATAAGACCCCAAGGGTGAGGTCTATGGACAATCGAACGCTCTAGTAATACACGGATGATCTGCTCGCGAATATGAGTTTCATGCTGAGCTGCGGTATCTGAGCCGAAGATGTTGAGTATGGCGAAGGAAAAGAAATGGGTGTGACTGTTCGGATATCGTAGTTGATTTACAATGGCACTGAGGAGGTAATAACGGGCTTCTGGACGTAGCGTGTTCACTAACTTCTCCAGGAACCCAAGAGCGGGGGAGTTGCTGAAAGAAGCTGTGCCAGGCTTCTGAGCTGATGAAGAGACGGCACTCTGACCAATGTACAGAACAAGTGCCTCCAAAAGAACCGTATTAACGTTGATTGGATTGAAGAATAGCCCGGTGTCTCTTGCTGGGGGATTATAAATGATCTCCGATATTTGTTGAACAGCAGCATCAGCAGTGTTGAAATTCCGCAGTGCATTGTCCACTGATGCCTTGATCATTGCATCCTGGAGTGGTGTGACGATGTCGGCGGTGATTTTTGGTGCTTTGCTCATTTCCTCCAATCGATCAATCTTCAAGCCATCACGGAAGGGATCGGGCAATTTTTGGAACGACGATGGATAAGCGCTCAACACGAGATTTCGAAGTTGGCTACAGTGGGTGGGTATAACTGTGCAGAATTGGAAATGATTTTCGGCAACGAACTCCGGGAAATCATGGTGCAATATCAAGAGAATTCGAAGGACTCCTTTGTAGATGTCCTTGGCCACATAAGACACAGATGCGGATTTAAGCTGCTCACCGATATATGACAGCAGCACTTGCATTATTTCACAGAATGGTTCCCAGCCCTATGTATACAATTAGTAAAAATCATTTAAAGATAGTATGAATGAATAGAGAAAGATATATACTCACCATCTGATCATCCAAGGTAAGCATCTCAGCCATAAACACGCGATGAGAAATTAGCGATAGCCACCCGTAGATGAAACCTGGTACGTGTTTAGGCTGGAGTGACAAGAACTTGTCAGCAAAAGCCAGCATCATGCCCTTGTGCTGGTCTGTCTGTGCAAGGCCACTGGCAGCATACTCGCAAAGAATGCTCGAAAAGAGTCTGAAAAATACTCGCTGGTTGAAGCTATCGCCTCGCATGACTTGATGGTGGTTGAGGACCAAAACCAGCAGAGAGAGGATGGAATTTAAGTAGGCCGACTTGCTAGCCTTGACCGCACCGTCAGCATCACCTTGGAATTTCACCAATAGAATAACCAGCTTGGCGAGAGCATCGATATACAAGAATGCCTCATCGATGTTTCCACTGACGTTTTGATACTCGTGCTCGAACATAGCAACGGATATATCAATGCTGAGCCTGAAAAACAAGGCTGAGTCCTCCTGTGTGTTCATGACCTGTCGGTGGTGCATATCTTTCAGGAAGGCGCTATACATTCTGTCGTTGGATCCGGGGAACTTGTATACGCCAATCCACTCACTGAAAATATACTCCATCTGATCTCTCTTTGATCGAGCCAAGTCACTCAAAAGAGTGTTGGCCGATTCTGGAATACCAGACTCTCGAAGGGTCTGAATGATCTCACGAACAAGGGGAAGATCAGGCTCCTCGACAACCCATTGGTTCAGCGCATCCAGACTCCCAGAAAAGTCAGATCGTAGTGCTGATGGTTCATCATTCAGTAAAACGCGGTTCATTAATGCAGATAGTAACTCCAATGCGGCGTGGCTCTTGTCCTTGATTAGCTTGGCAATGTTCATGTCAATTCGATGAAGATCCATAAGTCCAGCGTCGATAAGAGCAACCGTGACTGGGACATTGAACATCTGCCCATCGTCAACCTCCGCAAGGACTGCCCATACATATCTTGCCACGAGTGATGAGAGTTCACATATCTTGGTCAACAGATGGACGAGAACTTCAATTTCGAGGGTTTTCTCGGTCTGAGTGTAAAGGGCATTGCATATTTTCATAGCGGCCAATCTTGCCAACTCTTCGCCATTCTGGGATGAGAGAATAGCTCTGAGGACCTGATTGTATGAATGGAGGATAGGGCTATCCCTTGCAATGTCCTTGATATGCTCATCCTTCTCTGATCGGGTGGTGTGCTGAAGATCCACAACAAGCCCGTCAATCTTCTCGCGTGGAGTAGACGCTTCCAAAAAGCCGTTGATCTGTGGTTGGGTGCCAGAAAGCGCCTGTTGTTGAACATCTGCATCCTGTGGACCTCTGCTAGCGGGGTGAGGAATCGCGGATTGGTCCGCTGGGGTGCTTAAGTTAGGCATGCCCGGGAAGGCTTCTTGAAGAACGTCTGGGATTTGTTTGCCCGAGTCTGTCGATGCATGTTGGATATGTGTTGGGCCTGTTCCACGCGACTGGCGGGCGAACTCTTCGTATATGGCCAGTTGCTCTTTGTTTAATCCTCCAGGAGCCTGTCT
Organism: Trichophyton schoenleinii; assembly: GCA_018357685.1. Lineage (NCBI taxonomy): Eukaryota > Fungi > Ascomycota > Eurotiomycetes > Onygenales > Arthrodermataceae > Trichophyton > Trichophyton schoenleinii. Next base: position 3,971,592 of record WOFF01000001.1, read on the forward strand.
GTATGGTTCCGGGATAAACAAAGCCCATCGGCTCATAGAAGGATCAATGAATGCTTCATTGGGTCGCGCGATACGATGGCGCCTACGAGCCTCAAGTTGTGATTCAATAACTTTTTCGATCTCTGGGAGAGACTTTTCCTCAGCTGCCTTTTCAACAATACCGCAAGCAGCATCCAGATTGTCGTTCACACACATAAGGATAAGGCCTTCTGGCATCGGTTGATCGGAGTACTCTTGCTGGATCATACGGATATAGTTCGTCATGCTCATTTTCAGGGGTTCCTTGCAAGTAACGAGAGCAAGGCTACCAGCAAGAGCACGAACCATAGTCCCGGCTGCCTGTCGAACTTTTTCCTCATCTGGTTCCATAGCGAAATCCTTCAGAATTAACTGAGCGGCTGAGATGGAAGCGATGGTGATCGAGCGCTCAACGACTGGTGCAATAATTTCGGCAATTGCACGTTCAACAGCACCGTGAACAATTTGTTTGAGAGTGTTGGGGTCGGCAGATGGCGGGAAGACAAGAATTTGGTCGAGCTTAGGGAGGTTTGAGATAATGGAAGAAGGAGATATTCGATCGGCTCGGATGCCACGGCTCATACCAGTGAGCGACATATCATCAAATGCCTCTAATCCTTCTGGGAGGCAAGCGACGGGCAATCCTTCATGGAGCTGAGCTGGTCGTTCTCTAATGCATGTTGACGGTTCGATTGTCTTGTGGTCAAGTTCCAAGTCTCCACAGAGTACCTCGATTTCGAACTTAAGGATCATTTTCAATTCAGCAAAGTGGTAAATTTCAATCAATAGTGCAATGATGTCCATTAACCACGGGTTTGGAGGTTTGAAAATGGACGATTTCATGGCTTGACTCAGGACCTTGCAAGTGAACGGAATGGCGACGGTAAGGCGTTGACTATCGAATGCTTCTATAAGCAGTTCCTTGAAGTAAATATTCTTGTGCTTTATAGGCTTGTCTTTCGCAATTGTCAGAGAACCTAGCCAGCCACCGAGATTCTTTAGGTGAGTACGGTCGATCGTAGAATTCATTGTCGATTCTGCATTAAGCAGCTTGATAGAGCTAACGTAGGTTTCCCTGAGCACTTCTGCCCACAAGGTCTTGTCATCAATAAGTTCCAAAAGGTCTAAGTATAGTTGCTGGAAATTTGGTTGTAGCTTGGCTCGCTCCTCAACGAGATACGAAGCAAACCATTGATGATGTTCATCCTTCAAGCTTTCCCGAAGATCTTGAAGTTTCGACTTAATGTTTTGCTCTGAAACGTTGTTGAGGATGAACAGGATCTTGTCGTGAGTGTCTTCATCGGGCTCCTTATAGATATCTGGCCGAAGTGGGGGTCCTACGTGCAGGGACTGGAATTTGCGGGGCGATCCTTCCTTGACGAGTTCATTAACACTGCCATTAGCGAGGGACAGTCCATCAGTTACGCCATTAACTTCAGTTCCATCAACACCATTGATCGGATGGTGACCTTGTTCACGAAGGACTTCCTCTGCCTTGCGGTGGATATTAGATCCCTGAAGGCTAGGTATCTGAAGAAGGAGGCTGCAGAATCCAACCCACTCAGGCAACCGGCTTATTAACTGCTCAATGGCTTCAACACCGAATTTATAAAGAGACTCGTGAGGTTCGTGTTCGCGCACAGCGTCCAAAATCATCCCAAGACCAACTTTTAAGGGTATCCCAGAAATAAGCTTAAAATTGATAATGCCGCCAAACATGACGGCAGTCTTCGTGAGGGCCTCAAGTGGGTACTCATGGTAACAATGATATTCATCAATGAGGCCATGAACCATGCAGGTGAAAAGGTCCTGTTCTGCAGGCTCTCGAGAGGACTTGTACCGTCTCATAAGCTCAAGGATTTCCCGGAGAGAAAGTTCTTCATGGTACATCTTCCCGAAAAGATCACGCATCTTCTTGTCGATGTCCTCGGGGATGGCGTTTCCTCGGACACTGTTGGCCTCGATAACGTCATCAAATCCCTCGCCATAGTTGATTAGTCTGGGGTAAGTTTGAAGGCAGATCCGTTGAATAGGGGTTAAGTTTTCGTGGTCAGTGATGTAATCTTCCAGAATCATCAACAGTGCGAATACGGTCTTGACGGATAGGCTGACCATTTGCGGGGTTGGTTGTTCCCCTCGCTGCACTCGCAACTCGTCTTCAGCCTTAATTCTGAGGAACTTTGCCAGTAACCCACCCATATCAACTGGTGTTTTTCCAGCTGTCCCCTTCACCCACTGCTCCAGGTCGAAGGAACCTTTCTGGTGGGCAAGGGAGGCAAGATCCATGGCAAGGCCATTGGTAAAATCCAGTAGATAGTCAAGCCAGCCGTGCTCAACTGCATGCTCATAGATCAGATCAGTACAAGAAGGGTCCTGAGTGAAAGCATGGAACAGTTGCTCTCCCACCCATTGCTGGTTGAGTTTCCAAACTCCGTGAAGCGCGAACTGGTATCCATCTTGTCGCTTTAAGATGAATATCATGAATGATCTGACAAGGAAGTTATGTTGGACGTTGGTCCAGGGCTGCGGTATGGCAAATGCGGAGCAGAGGAAGGTTGGGAGGTCGTGTTGGAGGATAGTTTTGACAAAGTTTTGACTCTCTGGAAGAGCCCATGTTGCAGGCGAGACAAGTATTAGATCGAAAATAGCTTTGGTAGCATCGAGGGAGCGGAGAGGGTTGTTCTTGGTTTGCTCTGCCTGGAGTTTGACAGTTTCAGACGCGTCATCAAAGATATCAGAACTAAATGCGGAACGGAAGTTAGGGATCTGTGATGTATCGATTCCGGGTGTGTCAATTCCAGCACAAAGGAATGCAGTCAAAAAGGAGAACTGAGCATTTTTATGGGCCCAGTCACCTCCCCAAAGCATCTGAAGATCCAGTGAATTGTCCTCCTGCGCAACCGGAAGCAACGCATTGAATATTCTTGCAAACTGGGAGTTATCGACACGAAGCCCATCTTTATCAAACTGCCTTACAGCCTCAGGCCAGTTTATTGGTTGAGAGGCGTGTTGCTTTAGAAGAGTTGACACCAAAAGGTCGAGTGGATACTGTTGCCAAGATTGAGAGAGTACAATGAAGAGGATTGCATTTCCAATTTGTTCCCCGCTAAACGCATCTGAACCGGCGGCCTTGATAGTGTCAAGCATGGTATCGGGATCACCCAGGGATTGAGGACCGCGAGCCTGGATTTGACGGACAAGGGACAGTCGAGGATCTGTGAGGGAAAACATCTGCAAAGCCGAATCAACCTCGATCGGGACCTCAGAATCTGCATTTTGGTAGCGTATGCGAACATCATAGATAAGTTTCTTCTTCATATCCTCGTTAAAATTACGCGGGGGATTAAAAATAAGTCGTTCGATGGTAAGAGCAATAAAGGATGGTGTTGTATCTTTATTAGAGTCTGAGATGGTGGAGAGGCTCTGGAGGAATTGAGGGAGAGAAGCTGATAGGATCGCGTCGGCTATAGAGAGTCAGCATGTTGAGAGCATTGAGGCTATTATCATGACGTTGCTAGGATTTGCTTACCTTTAGTACGGAGGTCGGACTTTGTGACATTTTTGAAAGCAAGAGTGAGAGCGGTTTTAAGTATGGGATCGAGTTTAAAATGGTCGAGAAAGGTGGAGAGATCAAAGTCTCTGAAAATGTCACCTTCAGAGGTATCGATAGTCTCCGCTATCTTTCGACCCTGATCCGGGTCGAGAGCCACCTTCTGCACCTCCTGGACCAATAACGGGTAATTCCCGGAGTTATCGACATTTTTGTTGGCTCCAGAAAATATCTGGCCAGCATTGCTTGACAGCAGACGGCGGAAGTACTTTGAGAACACTTCCATACCGTTGGAGTTTACGAGCTATATAAAGGTTAGTCGCTAATTTGTCAAGTTAAAAAAAAAAAAAATATGGGGTGAGTGGTTACAAGGGATAAAAAACTAACCCTGTGAATCTGTGCCGCTTTGGTTTCCCACTTCTCTTTCCCTTCTTTCTCGTTGATCGAGTCCAGTAGAAGAAATACCTGGACTACTGATATCTTCGAGAGCGATGATTGACTGGAGCCAGCGCCACCCGTTGACGACACGGTCGCGGAAGACGGTTTATCAGATGGAAACCCGGTAGGAGAGCCAACTGCAGTACCGGTCAACAGAGGAGAGAACGTGGCGCCTCTTGACACGGCAGTACCACCACCTCCGCCTCCTCCACCCCCACCACTACCTCCTCCTCCTGGTGCGGAAGCCGTTGGGGTCGCCAGGTGCGAAACTGCTGAAGGTGGAAGTGGTGTGGTAGATTTTGGAGATGTAATTGAATGTTGTTGTGATTGTTGTTGTGAAGGGTGCTGTGCGCCAGCTTGGAAAGAAGAAGCAAAGGGAGAAGGAGTTGGGGCAGGCGAAGGATTACCACGCGCAGCTGGGAGCCGAGAGCCCGAGCTCAGGATGGCGGAGAATGTAGAGGTCAATGGAGACGTGGCAGGCCCGGGAGCAGGCGTTGGGTTGCTAGTGTGGGACGGAGATGCAACTGCACCTGCAGCGGGTGTCCGGCGAGACGGAGACGATGTACCGGTTGGAGAAGATAGGTTAGCTGTCGCAAGGGTGAGAGGACGACGAACGGACGCTTGAGACGACGGGACGCCCCAGGCTGACGGCTGGAGTCTCGAAGATCGAGCAGTAGTGGGCTGATCGGAGCCGGAAGCAATCGAGGATTGGGCGGAGTGAGAAGGGGAAGGGAAGGTCATCTAGGAGACGCGATCATTTGATCTGATCGTGTTTGGATGCTTGATAGAGAGCAGGGCGAGGCAAATAAAGGCAGAGGAATAAATAGGTAAATTAATAGGCAAAAAGGAAGCCCAGGGGAACGGGTTGGTTGGCGACTGTGGTTTGCTGCAGGGTGACCTCAGACAAGCGAGCCTCTCTCGTAACGGCGGGCGTGTGTGTTTGATAGACTTAGGCGTCAAACAAGAGGTGCAAAGCTCCGATGCCGCGATCCAGCTGATTGGGGAGGGCAGATCAGACCGTCTGAGCCTCGTTTTTTTCTGCTCGGGAAGAAGTCCTGGAGTCGGCTGTGGGAGTGCTGCGTTCTCTGGGGGGGTTCGTGATGGTGCAGGATGGATGGAGGTTGAAGTTCGAAAGTTGAGGTTGGAGAAAGAAGAAAAAGGCGGACAAGGGAGGCAGAAAAAAAGGCCTGCGGTGGGCGGGACGAGCCACTTGCGCAGGCTGATGATGTAATCAACACGTGACATGTTGCCCCGGGCAACGGCCGACGGTAAACACAGCGACCTGCCTGGACAAGCTCGAGGCGCCGGCTCTCTTCCTGACCGTTCATGATCCTCATCACCTCCCACCCCATCACACACCCCCTTTTTGACATCTATCGCTCACTTCTTGTTACGATTTACGATTTTCTTTTGCGTTTTTCTGCTACGAAAATTATTTGACAATAAATCCCAAAACAAAAAATAAAAAAAAAAAAAAAAAGATAGGGAAGCTCGAGGATATAGAGCTTGGAAACCCCCGAACTTATCTGTGACATATCTATATCTGGAACGATGCCGGCAGCTGTGGCGGATACTCCTTCCATTTCTTTATCATGTAAGTTGATGCTTTCCATGGTTACAGCTTTATTCCTGGAGCTTCGGCTAACCGTTGTTTTAGTTGCGAATAACTTCTGGGGCAAAGATGACGCTGGCGTCCTGCCTATGCTCGAACGCATGCACAATGCAAAGTCAACATGCGACGAACTAAGATCTTTCTATAGCAGTGAGTTGCTGAGCTTCAAGAAGAAGTAATTTGGATAATTGGATGGTTGCTAACATGCTTGGATTAGCACGCGCCGCCATCGAGGATGAGTATGCTCGGAAACTCCTGGCGCTCTGCCGCAAGCCCCTTGGAGCACACGAGTCAGGAACGCTCCGGTCATCACTGGACACTGTCAGAGGGGAGACAGAAGTAATCGGCAAGACACACTCCGCAATTGCATCTCAGATGAAGACCGAATTGGAAGAACCGCTTGCCGCATTTGCTGGTGGAATGAAGGAGAGGCGGAAGATTGTGCAGAATGGCATCGAGAAGCTTTTAAAGATTAAGATGCAGCAGACCCACGCTGTGAATAAGGTATACTCCCACAAGAGACTCCCGTACAGGTCCTGCTACTTCAATACTCAATGCTAACGTATACTAGTCGCGAGATAGATATGAACAGGACTGCCTTCGGATTAAAGGATACCTCGCCCAAGGCCATATGGTCATGGGACAGGAGGAGCGCAAGAACAAGGCAAAGCTCGAGAAGACCCAAATACAGCTGGCCTCAAATAGTAGCGAATATGAAGCTGCCATCAAGGTGCTGGAAGAGACGACCGGTCGATGGAATAAGGAGTGGAAAGCAGCATGTGATGTAAGTGATACCGCGCCTCTCCCTTGAAAAAGAACAAAATTGATCACTGACTATCGCCAATAGAAATTCCAAGATCTCGAGGAAGAAAGACTGGACTTTTCAAAAAGCAGTTTGTGGAATTATGCCAACATAGCATCAACCGCATGCGTTAGTGACGATGCAGTAAGTGAATGAGTGAAGTACATACTTCTGTACTAGAAACTAACATACTTTACTCTAGTCTTATGAGAAAATTCGAGTCTCACTAGAAGACTGTGAGGTCGAGAAAGATATTGCTTCTTTTATAAAGGAGAAATCCACTGGACAGGAGATTCCTGATGCTCCCAAGTATATCAACTTCTGCCGCGGTGACTTGAACGACACAGCTTCTGAGGCCTCAGAGGAGGAAAACTACTCCGTTGCGCAGTTCCAACGCACTATCAACCCAGCATATAGAAGTTCCTCGCCTCAGCCTTCTACTTACGAATCACACCATGACCCCGACTCGGAGCTTGCTCACCACATAATTCCATCTTCTCACCCTGCTCAGTCAAGCCGTGAAAACACAATGACACCCCAAAAGAAGCCCTCTGCACCACCTCCAGCTTCTGGATCCCCTGCGTCAGACCCACGAAGGAAGCAACATGTGCCTCCTAATTACCAGCCAAGCCAGCATGGTGAAATACCTGCTAGTATTCCCCATAACGAGTATCCAGCTGATGGCATGACAATGTTCTGCCGCCCTGGGCCGCCGTCAGAAAGGAACACTGCCACTCCGTCAATTAGAGATTCTCAAAGTGATCTCTCTAACCCCACCTCATTCTCGAGTATGGAGCCTCCTAGTGGCCATCAATCTCCAATTAAGTATGCTCCTGCTGGTACGCCGCCTGCTCCAGCTCCTGGGCCAGCTCCTGGACCCGCTCCAGCCAAGGCGCCAGCGCCGGCTCCCGCTCCAGCCCCTGCCCCGGCCCCTGCCCCGGCCCCTACTCAGGCCCAACCACCCAATACAGCGACATCAGCCAAAGAGGTCCAGAAAAAACGAAGTGGTTTCTTTAGCAACAGTCCATTCCGCAGAAAGAGCAAACATGAAAAGGACCGTCGGGCACAATCTGTTGCTCCTGCACCATCACAGAATCGCAGAACATGGGCTGCACCACCTAAACAGGCAAGAGCTCTCTTAGGAACTCAGTCTGACTTGGGTCCAAACCATCGGGCCCCCAGCCCGGAGCCTGTTGACCCCCGAGCGAATTTCCAACTGAACGTTGGAAACAATGTGTTTGACGTTGCATCCCCTGACGCCGCTAAGGCTGGCAAGGCCAAGCCTACAAATGGAGATGTTGACCCAATTGCTCAGGCCCTAGCTGACCTGAAGGGTGTTGGAAAGCAGGCTTCCATTCGTGTGTCTGCAGATAGATACGCAGGGCTTGCAAGCCCAGCTCCCCCAGCGTCTACATCTACGCCTGCTCCCGCGCCAGCCGCAGCACCAGCTTCTGCGCCAGCGTCCAATAGGCCCTCTACTTCTCATCGTGAAGGCCCTCCTCCGTCTTACAAGGATACGTCCGTTAAGCGCCTAGATGCGCCATCGCCAGCTTTCACGGCTGCGCAAATGCACAAAACCACCCGTAAATATGTTGGTCAGACTCAAAGTCTCTTCAGCAAACCAGTTCGTACTCGGGAAAGAGCCAATACTGTTGATCAGGTTATCCCGAGGGCTACATCCCCTATTCCTAAGAGGTCCCCGAGTCCTCAACCACCGCAGAATACCACTACACGCCCAGGATCTCAACTCGGCAATGCTCCTCAGCCAAGAACACCTGCCTATAAGTCTGAGAGCATGAATAGTAGGTATAGACATTCGCACTCACAATCTGCAAAATCTGCAACCCCTACCAAGATTGTCCGAGAGCCCTCTCGTTCTCCTCAATACTCCCGTCAAACATCTCCAAACGATGTGAGGCCAGAGGTACGCAATGAGTCTAGAACAGAGACTAGAAATAGTATCCGAACTGAAGTCCGCAATGAACCACCACGGAATGAACCAAGACAGGAGACACGGGCTGAGCCACCAAGGAGTGAGGTTAGGAATGAAGTACGAACCGAACCGCCGCGACAAGAAGTCAGGCAAGATGCACGAACCGAACCACCGAAGCAGGATGTTAGGCAGGAGGTAAGAAATGAACCACCACGAAACGAGGTGAGACCTGATACACGCAATGGAGCCCGGAATGATCCACCCCCAAATAATATCAGACGGTCTGCCTCCCCTCAGCCCCAGTTCAGACGACCAGAACGGCCCGCAAGTGCAAGTGGAATGGAGCTCCAGCTCTCGACCAATGATGTAAACCAGCATATGGGGGGCCATAACGATGGTTATTCGCCTTATCAAGGTGAGTACCAAGGAGGATATCAAGGAGGATATCAAGGAGGGTACCAGGGCGGATACCAGGGTGGAAATGTCTATGGCCATCATCAGCAACAACGCCCTCACTCCATGTACTATGGTGCCACTCCAGACTACGGCCATGGGGCCCAGGATCAACATTCAGGAAGCAGGAGTGTTATAATGGCGGAGGCTCCGACAATTAGCCGTGATGGCAGGCCAATTCTTCATTTTGGTGAGTATCACTCCATATTTACAGCTTCGACAATGAGTCTCTCTTATCTAACTCTGTCCCTAGCTCGTGCAATGTATTCTTATACTGCAGCCATCCCTGAAGAACTTGGGTTTGCCAAAGGAGACATCCTCGCTGTACTAAGGCATCAAGACGATGGATGGTGGGAGGCTGAAATCACCAACCAGCCAACTCGTCCAGGCCTAGTGCCTAGCAATTACCTTCAACCTTGCTAAACTCTACCATTCCATCTGTCCTAATTTCAAATCGCTCGTTTTCCAGCCTTTTCACCCATGGGTTTTTTTTTTTTTTTTTTTTTTTTTTTTTTGAATTAATAATACCCAGTCATTTATCGGGGTTGTTTGAACAATCTTGATATTTTCCCGGTCAATATGAGGACTCCATGCCCGTTCTCAATTTCTCTTTTCTGATTTCTTTGATTTTTTGTCCCTCGTACTCACCTATTTACTCTATTGGCTCAGCCGTTACTTACTTGCACTGACGCTTCCCTGGTGATACTTTTGTCCCTTGTGTTCGGCTCACGCACTTCCACTCCTTTTCAACCTTCTGAACATTTATCAACTTGATGACCATTATGAACTTGCTTCAGCTTCAAATCCACTCGACCACCTTTTTTACGACATTTTCATTTGTTGCCACGCAAGTCATTCATGTCAGCAAGACTAATACGAGTCTGTTATTTTCCCCTTCCCTACCCTTCCCTTGTCTTTTGCAGCGTGAGTAAATTAAATTGTTTGGTTTCATTTGTTTTTATGTTTTTCTCAATTTGTTAGGTATGACTTCGTTGATAATGCAGCCCCATATCCATAGATGCTTCCGGTAATACTCCTTTAGAGTGATAGACGTAGATTATGTGTATTCTTCTATGGCAACTATATACAAAAAAGCGACAAGCTAGTTAGGATGCTAGGACGGGTAACGGTCGTATACATTAATAGAGTACAAATATGCGTCATAGATAGCGAAAATAAATAAATAAATAAATAAATAATAAATGAAAACATAGATGAGCGACGGGCATCAGAGGCGTGAGAAAAATCGCCAAGGTCTATCCCAGGTAGTTACCTATAGCGGACTCTTTTAAGTGATATCACTCGTCATCAACGAAAGAGTTGGCTAATGGCCCAAAGATAGGAACTTGATAATGCTCCAAGGAATCGACTACACTGATGTCAGTAGTATAATAATGTAAAATTTGATATATATACTCAACTCACCGTCACGGTAGGCATGCATGCTCAGGAACCCAATAAGGCCAAGGTTGAATATGAACAATAACCAGGATATAATACTTGACCAAGCAAATAACATATGAACAACCTAGACCTTGTTAGAAATAAGGGCGAGGGAAGTATAAATATCGGTAGGCAGAAAGATATCCGTACAAACATGAAGGTGAAAAGCAAACTAGATTGCCATGCGTGGAATCTATTTCACAAGTTAGCACAACACATGAATCTTTTCTACCTAACCAGGTCTAGGAGACATATAACATACCGTACATAATCACTCTTATGCTCCACCAGAAGTAAGAATACTCCTCCTGCCGGCGGTAGCAAGAGGTATGCTAGCATAGCTTCGTAATCCATACGTAGGGGGAGACTGGTCTCGAACGCGCCCAAGCTCATACGGCCTCCCTCAACATCTCTTCCATAGCTGTAACCGAACCCCTGTGCATTATTTTGTGTGTTTCTGTCAAGATTTGACGAGTTCCTTGGGTGGTTTTGGCTCAGTGGTGAGGGTGTGTGACGAGGAGAAGCGGTATGTATGCGGTTGGCATTTGCGAGGGGCGGGGAGAGCGCGCGCTCGATGTCGGGGGACTGGTCCTGGTAGGGTGCGAAGTTCATGGTCGTTAGAGCAAATAGAGACGTAGTTTAGGGAGTGCTCATGGGTAGAAATGCTGATATCTTTACGTGGATAACTGTGAATGCGGTTGCCTCTCCATGTGGTCAACTGACGATGTAGCTAGTTAGCTAACTTAGGTTTTGGTGTTATTACTCCCGAAGAGCTTAAGACGCGGGAGGCTTGGCGTGATGTAAATACGTCAGGGGGCTATGCGAGCTGCCTGGGGTTGACATTCCGTACATTTGATGAAAATGTCTCTTTTCATTCATTTCTAACATTATTTTGAGGGTATCACGCTTGTATGTCTATTTACATTGGCTTGGAGGGTGGCCGTTTCACGGCCCTCGTACCCTTCCCCGGCCCCTTGCAATCGCTGAAGTTCTCCCATACTCAACACCAGCTCTTCTGGCAGTAGGTATCCCCCTTGTAGTACTCGTAGGCACTCGTGTAGAAGGTTGCCCGGCCTGTGTTCTAGAAATGCTTTGAGTGCGGCTCACTCCTGTTCGTGTTGTGGACGGCCTCATAATGCCGCGCCGTGCCCTAGTGGTTGACGATGTTTGTGCTGTTCGCCTCCGCTGTTCTTCCTCGGCCTTGCGTTCCTGTGCTAGCTTCCGCTCTTGCAGCTCAAGTTCTCTTCTCTCTGCCTCTTGTTGTCGTTCACGAGCCTGGGTCTCTATATCGGCCATGTCTTGAGTAGCACCTTGCCACGACGGATCTAAAACGAGTCTTCTGTTATGCTCCGTCTGGGAAAGAATGCGAGTCCAGGTATCAAGTAGGGTAGAGGCAGAGGAAACCGTCCGGGCAACGCTCTACACAGACTCATGTTAGCAGTTTGTTTGGCATTTCCAGTATACGTCAGAAGGTCCGTACCTCCATATTTCCCTTTGCGCGTTCCAGGCTTTCAACAACGCCTTCTATCACAGCATTGATATCTCGTACCGACTTGAGCTCTGCCCGCAGAGCTGTTTCTCTATCGTCCTCGTCCCGTGCCCCTTCGCTGGTGTATTGGTGGTAGCTCTCCTTTGCCCGCCCTGAACCTTGTTCTGTCCGCGCATCCCAGCCGGGCTCCTCCTTCTCCTGTAGCCGTAGCCCGTCCATCTCTGCTGTGGGCGTCGCCATCTCTCGCAGCTCTGCCTCCTTGTCCCTTTGTCTCTGCTGTTCCTCTGCTTCCTGTCTTCCTCTGTTGTCCCTCCCCATCTATCTTCTTTAAAATGTCAAAGTGGGAGCAAAGACCACGCTAAGCCCCTTTGGGTCTTTGTTGTTAGTGGGCCGTGCGCGTCCCTGTTTTTTTTTCCTTTTTTAGTTTTGTGTGGCTGGAAAGACTAAAACGGCAATTTTCAACTTCATCTCTTACCAACCACCGGATTTTCTTCTTCCTCAGCACTTTGTATGCACAGAGAAGAAGACCAGCAACCAGGCAAACAGACCCAGCAAGAGACGGATACTGCAGTCAGAGCAGTGTGAAAGCAGCTGGTGGACGAGTACTTACTTGATCATCGAGACCGCGCTTTACCGCCTATTTTGTTCCCCGGAACCACCCAGCCCCATGAGGACGTGATAGTCGAGGACAGCGATAAGACCCTACATACAACAAACACCCTATTTTGGCCTGGTAACCAGGTAACCAGCAACCACGCAGCGATGACTACCACCCCGCCGCCGTCGTCCGCTATCCGGACTCCTCCCACTCCTCGCTACGGCTCTCGATACGATAACTACGAGCCGTATTCCCCTCGCCGCTCCAAACGCATTGCTGACCAGCAACATCTGTTCAGTGGCCCTGCTGCTGCCCTAGACGCGAGTACGACTGGTCTTGTCAAAGAACACGCCTTAAGACGCGATCAGGAGCTACACCAGCTTGGCATCAGTGGTAGAGCTACTTACTCTCCACCACACTCACAAGTTAGCTCTCCTAAGCGAAGAAGTGAAAGACTGGACATGAACTCTCCTTCTCTTTCACCACCACCAAAGAACAGCAGACTCAGATCTGAACCTGTTTCATCTTCACTTCCTCACTCCTCTTCCTCTTCTTCTTCATACAGAAGCACAATGGATGCCAATACCAACAGCAGCTTGGCTGCCAACGGAATGCTTCCTACGCCAGCGAAGACTCCTCGTAAGAAGCAAATCGAAGACCTTGGATCTACAGCTCGCACTCTATTTTCCAGCAGCTCAAAGTCTGCCCAGGACCCCGCAGCCATGATGCCCAAGCGTTCCAAAAAGTACTCCGGTTTTTCACTCGAGAGCTTTGAGGCTGACCCTCAGCAGGCTAGTCAGGAGCCTATAGCTATCTTTACCGACTCTCGGGATCGAATTCCCCAAGTGAACAATAGCCCAGACAACCCCTTCCGCAGCAAGCCTGCTGATGGTGAGCCATCCTCCTCCAAGCTTTCCGCAGACGCTGGCAAACGCAGAAAGCTTGATGAAAGTAGCCGCAAGCGGGACAAGAATGTGGACAAGGCCATTCGTCGAGATGACGGATTACTTTATGTTTTGTAAGTGTATTCAGCAGTTTATTTACTCTACGTTACATTTGGTGCTAATTATTCTCCTTAGCCGAGGCAAGAAGGTGTTCCGCAAGTTCAAACCAGAGGTAGAGGAAGAAGAAGGAGATGATGATGACTTGGGTCTTTTGGCCTCTCGCAGCGAACTCACATCCGAGTCCATACCCCGCATCCGTCCTCTGACCCGCTCATCCATCAAACCCCGTGTCCTGTTCCCTGAAGCTAGAGCCGCTCCCGTTACCAGTGAGAAAGAGGAAGAGCCGAGCACCCCGTCAACCATAGTTGAAGCAGAGGAGGAGCAAGATGAAGAGGCGGATGAAGAGCCAGCTGAAGAGCCAGTTGAAGAGCCAGTTGAAGAGCCAATTGAAACTGCCGACCAACCTGCCACTTCTCATGCAGAAAATGGAACCTCGGAGAACCCAATCACACCGGAAGGTCAGATTATTCAGACAGATACCCCCTCATCACCACTTGCTTCTGGGCGCTCTCTCCGCTCTCATGGCCTCAAGGCAGGTTCTGGACCTGAACATTGTGATCCCGACACTCCAACGGCAAAACGCATCAGCAGCCCCTTTGACAGATGGCGCAGAGGCAAGTCTCACTCCACATCTACCAAGACGAAGAAGAGAGGAATCGAGGGCAATTCCAACCAAACTTCAAAGAAGTCTCGCAGCCACCAAACTTCCAACTTCTTATGGTAGTCTTTCGATGCCTCTCCTGAGCCGTATTTCCTTTCCTTCTCATACTTTTTTTCATTCACTTCCCCTGTTTACACCCCCTCTTTTCTCGGTATTTCATCCCTGTTTTCCAGATCCTCGATGACTGCATGCTCATGACCTTTTCATTTTTCCTGGACCTCAAACCTGGCTTTCCTTTATTTTTTATTTCCCTCTTTCATTTTCTTATTCTATGGCCTTATGTAATCATTGCCCCTTCCTTCTCCTTCTCCCCTTTCCTTTCAGCTGCTAGTTGCCTTCATGACCTGATATCAGCTCCAGTCTTTTATCTCATATGTTCTTTTTTGCCCTTAGTTGTTTTTTACAAGATACCATTAAAATGCCTACCAGTGGACGGAGTGGAAGGAGAAAGTGGCTTTTAAGTGGTTTTAGGATGTGGTCATTTTGTTCTTGTTTTATTTGATCCTTTGCTTTGTAGTTCATCACTGCGTACAGGCTAAATTGTCGTCGTTTTAGTTTACAGGCGCATGGATTGGGGTCACTACAAATGTGCGCGTTTAGATAGAATAGTGTGCGATTAGTGCCAATACCAGTTACATTGAAAGTGTATATTAATAGTATGGTTATGTGAGTGTCTATATATCTACGTATTGTAAGGGATAAATTGCTATAAATCCTCTATGCCATTTAATATGCATTATTTAGTATCTATAAAGAGTACAAACCAATATGGGACACTAAATAATAAGAACAAGCTATCATTCAGCCTCCCCCAGAAGAAGGTAAACGCCTAGTAAGGTATGGGAAATGTCATGAAAAGCCTCCGTGTCTAAACTATACAATGTCCAAGTCATCATTATAATCCGTTCCATCCTGTGTAGCCTTTCCAAGGCTATCTCTACCGGCCTCTCTGATGCCATTGGCAGTAATGAATCTTGTCTTCTTCACCGTTGTCTGCGCATTACCGTCCTTGCCACGTCTAAGCTTAATGCCTTTAGCATTCTTTTGAAGGTTGTCCAAGCCAAGGAAAGGGTCGTTCCCGGAACTGATATCGTTCGATCCGCCCTGGTTACTAGTAGTGTTGGAGCTAGCTGTCGCAGAAGTCGAATTGGCTTTACTCTCGGCTTCTATAGTGCCCTTGTGATGAGCTCGAAGGTATTCGGCCCCAACACCCTTGAATTCGCCCAATGACCTGGCGATTGTACGCTCTCTCTCCTGATCTGCGAGGCGTTTCCGAAGGCGTTCAGCCTTCGAGTTTCCCCCTCGGTCAAAAGATCCAGCGTCTATGAACGGATCGTCTGCGTCTAATAGACTAGATGTAGTGCCATTCCTTCCCGGAAACTGATTTTGTCTGTTTCCGATAGCTGAAGTCGCAGCCGGCGCAACATAGTATCTGGTACCAGTTGCCCGATCAAAGTTCCCGCCACTGTCAGTATTACTTCGAGTACCGCTTCCCTGTGAAGCGTTTTGTTCTCGCCTTGCACCGCGGAACCCGCTAAACCGAGGCCCGAACCTAGTCGAAATTCCAGGCCCGCTGTTAACTTCCATTCTGCCCGAAGTGGTTTTGCGAAGCTGTGCTTCTACATGGAAGTCACAGTATTCTGTTTTGCGAGAGTCAATCCACGACTCACAAACTTTGCCGTCTCTTTTAACAGCCTTGCAGAAACCTATGTCCTGGGCGGTTCCAATTTCTAGAATGGTATCCTCCGATGAATGCAATGTCAAACTGAACGCATTTGTATCAATCTTATGACGCGGGGGTGGCATTATTGCAGGATTTAAAACGGCAATTAAGGTCCCAGGAGCAAGCCTATAGTAACGGGGAAAAGCCGTCGAAAACAGAAAGAGATCAATGGTCCATTTCAGATCCGTCAATGTTAGAACCATGTATTTATTAGCATTATGCCCATCTTCAGGCTCATCATCGTTCTTGGTGCCCCCAGTTTTCTTGTCTTTATGCTCTTTGGGCGCTGACTTGGAGCCCACAATTCCAAAAACAACAAAATCTCCATCTGTTTCTGGAGATTCAAAATCCGGTCCCTTGACTGTTCGTAGGAGGTCCGGTATACGCATGGTGGTTTTAGAATCGAAGGTGCGTTTAAGGAATGAATGAGGTAAAATACGTGTAGATAGATGTAAAGAGGAGAAGGGTTCGAACTTTGTTGGATCTGCTGGCTTGATTTCAGTTCCTATGGAGGATGATGATTCGCTCCTAGCTGTGCGAGTCGCCCTGCTCTCTGAGTTGCTTCGGCCAATCCGTGATAATAGACTGCGGTCTCCTTTGGATGGCGATGTAGGGGGCATATTTTCAGTTGAAGACGACTGCGCTGCACGTACAGGGGAAGTCAGTCGTTCGCGTTTTGTTAATGGGACAGTCCCAAGATCAATTGTTGACTCCTTTGCTGCTGCATGGAACCGCTCCAGCTCATTCTTGTCAACGCCAAAGCCGGTGGTTCTCTTCCGCTGTAATGCCCATGATTTATCTCTTCGCTCTTTATCATTGGCCCTACTCTCCATCATCCGATCACTGAAGCTTTTGAATTTATCAAGCCGACTGATGGTGTCTGGAGGTAGGAGCTGTGTCTCACGGCTAGATCCTCTGGTAAAGAGATTTCCAGCTTGGCTCCCAGTAGCTTGCTT
The DNA here is from genome assembly GCA_018357685.1 of Trichophyton schoenleinii. Lineage (NCBI taxonomy): Eukaryota > Fungi > Ascomycota > Eurotiomycetes > Onygenales > Arthrodermataceae > Trichophyton > Trichophyton schoenleinii. Next base: position 3,988,272 of record WOFF01000001.1, read on the forward strand.
GTTATCATAGGGGTTTTGACCCATTGATTTGGGCCGTCTCAAAGAAACATCCGGTGCCTTGCGCCCCTTATCAATACCCAGAATCACTCTTTGTGGGGATATGGGAGCTACCGGCGGGGGCGGTCTCTTTATTGGAGAGAGAGGAACCTGCACATTCTCTTGAAATGACGTATCGGCAGCCTTCCTCTTCCGTTCTCCCAATACTCGACTTCCACGATACCCTTGGCTCTCGGGCCTCGGGCTTATACTTCCCGAAGGGCCCTCAAATGATTCTGTCTCTGAATCTGCCTGCTTGAGCCGTGCCTTGCTCTGTTGCAGTCTCTTCAGCTTCAACCGAGCCTCTATAGCAGCAAGTTTGAGTTGCAATGTCTCTTCATCGTCTTCGTCGTCTTCATCTTCTAAATTTTCGTCCAATATTCGTCTCGCCTTAGCAGATGATATACCATAATCCGTGGCGGCGCGTCGTTTATTCTGGATTTCTTCAAACTTCTTGCGACCGTTCGGAGAGGACATCAACGCAGCGTGAGGGGACTTCGGGGGCCAAGGTATATCGCCCACTATCACAGCCTTAGTAAATTTGCCCTGTAATTCTTGGATGGAACCAGATAAACTCACTCGTGAACCAGGAAACTCTGAATGGTAGTTCTTAATAGTCACAAGCTGAATCTCTCGCATCTAGCATGTTGTGTGGAGGAGGGTGGCGGTAATTGAGTAGTATGGGAAGCGACTTCCGCGAAACAACTTCCACTGCTTATTTAACAGCAAGAAATGGCCCATGGCAATGACAAATAGGCGGCTGACAGTCTCATAGTCGACTTCACGATCCGAATAGCCAGCCACTTCAGATAAAAAAACCAGGATGAAATATTGATTCTGTGGCCGGGGAAACTTTCAAGGGTGACAATCACGTGTGCGGCATGTCCCCAGACACTTTAATATGCGGCTTCAGCGAAGACGACGGTCCAGCTCTCATACTCCCATCGCCATGGTCATAAAATCTGCTGTATAAACGCAAGAGACGAGTGCCTTCAGACTGAAAACTCAGCCAGTCAATTATCTGTATAAAACTGACAGAAGTTAAAAAAAAGAGATGAATCGTTTATATTTGTTTTTCTCCTCGCGTCAATTTCGCGATCGCCAAGCGCCGCTTTTTTTAGGTTAATTAAGCTCGTGTGGGTCTGTCATGTGTTTTTTGGCGCCGAAAGGAGGCAAAGAGAACTTCGGAGGCTCTCCTCTCTCTGTCTGCGGTCGATTTCGCGACGGGCGACGAAGCAGCAGAGCAATGCTGAACGGGCAAGGCTTACACGCAACGAAAACAACATGAAGACTAGGGCTGGCTCTGGCAAGGCGCCAGCTTCTGCTGATGATGGGACAATGGCCAAACCAGCTGCCGAGCCGCCGAAATTTTACAAGACGTTGATTCTGCCATCCGCTGCCTCCGAAGACGCGCGATTCATCCAGCTTCAAGACCCTCGAACGAGCAGGCTGACCAGATATTACTTTTGCCCGAAGCTGGGCGTGTTTGAATTCATGTCGGTTTCACCTCCAGCCACAACACCCCGAAGCTTTCTGTTCGTCAATTCAACAGACGGAGACACTCAGCAGAAGGACGCAGGATCAGAGGGACAACCAGCGGGAGAAAATGCGTTTACTTCGAAGACTGGCCAACTTCATGTTGCCACACCCGTTGATATTATGTTTTTTATCCTACCGATAATTGTGCCTTCCAGTCACAGCTCAGAGCGTTCCCTTTTCCAGCCACTCGACGATATAATAGACGCCAACGAGGATATCTCTCCTCATCTACGCAAGGTTTTATATACAACAGAATTCAGAAAAACTGTTGAGAGAAGGATAGCATCAGTCTGCGAAACAATTGACGGCGATGGCATGATGTTCAGGTTCAGTGAAAAGAAACTTGTGGAGGAGCTGCTGGCAAAAGCTGAAAGGATGGTTAAGAACGGGCTTCCTCCTAGCCTTGAAGCTAGGTTTGTACATCAGGCACTAGAACCCCCTATGGTCAGCGTGAGCACAATATCAAGTACTCAGCCAGGGGACGAAGCGAATGACAACGAAAAAGATACCCAGCCAACTCAAAGCACAAGCGATTCCCAAACCTCCTCTGAGATGGCTACTACACAGACCTCACTATCGACCAACCTAACCGAACCAGCAGACTCTCAAGAGGAGATACCCGTACCAAAAGCAAATTACAGCCCTGAAATAGCCCATCTTATGCGTCTCCGAGCTGCTCTCTCCTTTATACAATCCTCTTACCTCCAACCTAATCTGTCAATCAGAGTTTCTGAAGCCCTAAGCTCTTCATCATCTCCAAAGGACTTTACCGCTCTAGATGAGTATCTACAGAATCTTGCAAAACTTCGTGCAGAAGCGCAGGCATCAAGATCTATGTATGACATGTCGAGACGGAAGCGGGGGTATGAGGACGACGAAACTGCCGAAGAGAAAGCGGAAAAGAAGAGGAAAGCACAAGAAGAGGAAAAGAAGAAAAAGGCGAGTATGTCTCGAGGGGTACGGGATTTGAAGAAAGTTAATACTTCCGGCATGCAAAAATTATCTTCGTTCTTTGCCAAGGCACCCGCGAAGAAATGACTTTAGCCCATCTAGCCATTGTTGATCGTGGTATTTATTCCTACCTTTTTAACAAGAAGAAAGGAGACAAGAGGCAGGCAAGCAGTTTATTTCCACGAGTCGTATACAAAACGACGAAGCCATACAGAGAGATAAGTACGGCAGCAATTAACAGATGGGTACATCTGTATTCCCTAGGTGGTAACTATGGGGAGATATGCTGCATTGCAGAAAACCGAAGGACATAGACCCTTCGAAAACTTACCGAGCTATCTGCTCACTGAGGGTAAAACTAGCAGTACCTTGAAGATATAGACTCGGCAGACTACGGCCATGGTTTGGAGAAGTTGCAGGAATTCCTACCAAAGTCAAGAGACGTAGGCCAACATTCAAACGGCAATTATTACTAAATATATATTACATGAGATTCAATACAACGCCGATCTCACTGAACATCGGTTATTGCAGCACCAGTAACCCTGTATAACGTTAGCATAATTCAACAAAACGAAGTATGAAGAGGCAGGCTGGGAGACATACAAAAATGATCCATTAGACGGCTTGCTAATGACCATTGCCTGGCTCAGTTTTTCCTTATCCATGTCTGGCCATCTTTTCAGATAGTATTCCTCCTTCAATGCCCTTGTGACATTCTCGACCTTATCCAGGGGAACCATATGTACTGTACAGCCACCCCATCCTGCACCTGTCAGACGGCTGCCCAGCGAGCCCGCGCGTAGTGCAATTTCACACAATTCATCAACCTCGGGACAAGTGCAGTCATAGACATCTCGACAAGACGCCTGGGATTCGTTAAGAAGTTGTCCAAGATACTCTAAATTATGCTGATCGAGCTTATGGGAGCGAGCAAGGCACGACCTAAAATCGAGCACACGACGGGCTTCCTTAAAGCAGTGCAGTGCACGTTGACGGAGATAGAATCTTTCCGCTTCCACAGGGAACGAGGAGAGGAATTGTTCCTCGACCTGTGGGACTGTAAGTTGTAGGAGTTCAGCGATGTCAGCGCGGGTGTACCCTTGCTCTTGCTTGAAAGTCTCCTCCACGATAAGAATGAGGGAGTCAAGCTGGTATTCAAATGGATCATCCTGGCGACCATCCTGGCGCATCAGCTCGTGGTGTAAATTTCGAAGGCTATAGCCTAATGAGCTGCTATCCTTTTGAAGGGTGATGTTGTATTTCTGAGCGAGAATGACAGCTGCAAGAGTGCATTCTGCCACACGAAGGTTATAGTGACGGGGAGCAGTTTCGGCCTTGTTGGATGTTACAAAGCTCTGAGCCACCATAAAAGTGATATCAGTGGTTGCCTTGGGGATGGCCACATGTTGCACTTTGAACTTTGGGAAGAAAGTGACGTAGAGCAGATATCCTCGTCGTGAGAGGATTGAAGCAGCTTGATCCATCCTGCTATACCGTTAGCCATTCCTACAAATTAAGTTGGGGAATATAAATGCACACACCCTCCTGAGTACACGCCTACTGCACGCTCAGAGACAATTGAAATGTCCAAAAGCTCCTGTTTGGAGATTTTATGCCCGTTCGCCTCAACGACAGCCAAAGCGCTTGCACAGACAAATGCAGCACTGCTCGATATACCGCCTCCGGGTGGTACGTTACCATCGACCAAAGCCTCGATGTTTACCGGGACAAAGGCTGGGTTCTTCTCCCGCAGGTACTTAACAGCCACTCGAAGGCCAGCTTTGAAGTAATTAACCCAATCTGGCCTGGATGCATCGATGTCCACCTCTCGATCCGATGAGACAACAAATTCACTAGCCGCAAACCTGGGGTCTGTGTTGTCCACTTTAATGGTTGCCTCTGGACCTAATGCTGGTTTAGTCTTCACAGCAACAAGCACATCTACGCTCAAGGCGGTAGGGAGCACATCGTAAAGCGAATAGTCGATATGTTCTCCTATGATGTTGACTCTTCCAGGGCTTCGGGCAACAAATCCAGGCGCGTCACCAAAGCGGCTCTTGAACTGTTTAGCCAGGTTGTTCCACCTGGCCTGTTGCTCGGGCTCTAGAGACCGCTGTGTGTCTGGCTCTGCTACATACACATCCCTGAGGGATTGTGTTTCTGGCACGAGTTCTGCGTCCATGGTGGGGTTGTGTTTTTTTTGTGATTTTGATAATGACGTTGAGTTAAGTTATATGGTTAGCCGATCCCAGACGTTGGATAGCCTAAACTCTGTTTTTGTTAGTTATCAAAGTCTGTTATTTGTTGACATCGAGAAAATGATGGATTATAGTGGTTATTGATAGATTGGATAACATCATGCATAACTCTTGTTCGACCCTCTGCCGTCATGGGCTATGGGCTCGCAGCTAATCTTTCCCCACGTTTAATGATGTTTTGCTAAGCAAGGCCTGACAAGGGTGTCCCGCCAAAAAGCAAAGAAACTCGGCCGATTCCAAGCGCTCCCTCTCGAGCTGGGCTGGATGGACATATAAATGAATGCTCATCCCCCACACGGCAGCCAACAGCAAGAGAAGCCCAAAACATAAGAAGACAGTTGTATGTTCATGCTGCCGTCCCAGAAAGGCGAGGCACCATATCTCTCTGTCTTCAAGGCCATACCTCAAAGGACGGTTCGACCGTGCCTCAAGAATGAACCAACAACACCATGCTCAGCCAGAGCGAGCCATGCGCAGAATGCATCCTCTGAGCGAACACGCTCACCTACTGACCTCTCTAACCTCTCAGCAATTCTTTCCTAGGCTTGCAGCCTGCCATCGCGGACACCGCGGCCGTCGGCCTTCTCGTCCGCCTTGATGGTGGAAGCCGACGCGTCCGATCGGATCGAAGGAACCTTTTAGGAAGCTCGCTCTTTCTTGCCCCGAAAGCCCTTTTTTGGACAGGCTTACCTCATCACTTACTCAGCAAACCGCATCATGTGACCATCACATGTTACCATCACGTGACATATTTCGTGATTAACACGTGATTTTCAAACTGACCAATAATATAGCGTGCAGCCTCCGATGACCGGCCTTCTACTGGCCGAGGTCGCCCCGCCGTCTCCCTAGCTCCGAAAAAGGAAAAGCAGGAAAAAAAGGTGAGTGACTGTGCGAACGCAGGCAAAAGAAAGGCCGAACTAGAAGATGATCGCGAAAAGAGTCATAACCTGCCCACGCCCCGTACATTGCTCGTCCGCCCCTTCTTAAAGACAGCACTTCCTCCGCCTCGCCCCCGTTTGTTCGGCCTTGATTCGAGTTGTTCATCACTGCACCCGTTCCCTTCTCACCTCACCACCGGCATTGTGCCCTCGCAGCTGTCATCAAAAACTCCCGCGATGATGCTGTCTGCCAACAGGGCGTCAAGGAGTGCGCTCCGCACTGCCAATTGTCTCTCACATACATCACAGGCCAGCAGGAGGCAGTTCTCAGTCACTGCTGTAGCATCTGCTCTCTCACCGCACCGACGACCGTCGCAGAAGGCTGGTACCCTAGATACGTCAAAGCGCGGACAGAGCACGGCTACTGCTTCTTCACCGTATGACTCGCTGCACCCCGGATTCTTCAGAATGTCGTTAGAGCTGACGAAGATCGAAACAGACAAGCAAGACCAGTTCCCAGCCCGGCCTTCAACCAGGATACCGACAGACATGATATCTCTCCTCTTCACAGGAGACATGCTCCCGCCCTGGATGACTCGTATGTCTAATAAAATAATAAGCAATCCAAGTGTTTACTGAGTCACCTAACCAACGGAAAATCTCATAGTTTTGTTGGACTGAGTGGTGGTCAGATATTTCATGAAATGATGTTGCGTCTCGGGGTCAAGCATATATGTGAGTCAGAAATCGCCAAGGGGAAAGGCAGTGAGAAAATCCTAGTCGCTGACTTTTTATATCATCGTAGTTGGATACCCTGGTGGTGCTATCTTGCCCGTTTTTGATGCCATCTACAACTCAACACATTTCGACTTCGTCCTTCCCCGACATGAACAAGGTGCCGGCCACATGGCTGAGGGATACGCCAGGGCCACAGGCAAACCTGGCGTTGTCCTTGTCACCTCCGGCCCTGGAGCCACCAATGTCATCACCCCGATGCAAGATGCCCTTTCAGATGGCACTCCCATGGTTGTCTTCTGCGGACAGGTCCCCACCACCTCCATTGGTACAGATGCTTTCCAGGAAGCCGATGTTATCGGCATCTCGAGAGCTTGCACAAAGTGGAATGTCATGGTAAAAAACGTTGCAGAGCTTCCTAGGCGTATCAAGGAAGCATTTGAGATTGCTACTAGCGGACGACCAGGACCGGTCTTAGTTGATCTACCCAAGGATGTCACTGGTGGTATCCTTCGAAAAGCCATCCCGATGGCTTCAAGCATACCAGCACACCCCAGTGCAGCTTCCATTGCAGCTCGTGAACTTAGTCGACAACAGCTAGAGGCTTCCATACAACGTGTAGCTAAACTGGTAAATGTGTCTAAGAAACCAGTCCTTTATGTCGGTCAGGGTCTCAGTGCTCGCCCTGAGGGACCAGCTCTGCTGAAGGAGCTAGCTGATAAGGCTAATATCCCTGTCACCACAACCCTGCAAGGATTGGGCGGATTTGATGAGCTCGATCCAAAATCCCTGCACATGCTCGGAATGCACGGCTCCGCCTATGCTAACATGGCCATGCAAGAGGCTGATCTTATCATTGCCTTGGGTGCCCGCTTCGATGACCGTGTTACCGGAAACATCGCCAAGTTCGCCCCACAGGCCAAGGCAGCTGCTCTCGAAGGTCGTGGTGGTATCGTGCATTTCGAAGTGATGCCCAAGAACATCAACAAAGTTGTTGAAGCCACTGAAGCCGTCGAAGGCGATTGTGCCGATAACCTTGCCATTCTCCTCCCTCACGTCAACCCAGTTGCTGAACGACCAGAATGGTTCGCACAGATCAATGACTGGAAAGCTCGCTTCCCGCTCTCAGCCTATGATCGACAAACAGCTAATGGTCTTATCAAGCCACAGGCGGTCATTGAGAAACTCAGTGAGATGACCGCCCACCGAAAGGACAAGACCGTCATCACTACTGGTGTCGGTCAGCATCAAATGTGGGCTGCTCAGCACTTCCGCTGGCGCCATCCACGCTCGATGATCACCTCTGGCGGCTTGGGAACCATGGGTTACGGCCTGCCATCTGCCATTGGTGCCAAGGTTGCCCGACCCGATGCGCTTGTTATTGACATTGATGGAGATGCCTCTTTTAACATGACTCTCACTGAACTCTCGACTGCTGCCCAGTTTAACATTGGCGTCAAAGTCATTGTCCTTAACAACGAAGAACAGGGCATGGTCACACAATGGCAGAGCTTGTTCTATGAGGACAGGTTTGCGCATACGCACCAGAAGAATCCGGATTTCGTCAAGGTTTCCGAGGCTATGGGTGTCCAGGCTAGGAGATGTCTGACTCCTGACCAGGTAGAGTCGAGTCTGCAATGGCTGATAAATAGTGAAGGCCCTGCACTCTTGGAAATAGCAACTGACAAGAAGGTGCCTGTCCTACCAATGGTGCCTGCTGGAAAGGCCCTACATGAGTTCTTGGTATATGATGAAGGTGTGTTTCATTTATCAATATTCTAAATCATACATATGCATGATGGAAAGCTAACTTCTTTCTCAATATAGCCAAAGAAAAGGAACGCAGAGCCTTGATGAAGAAACGTTCTGGACATTAAAGTCCTCTGTCTCTCTCTGTTCTTGCTTCCAGCTTTTATACTTCCTTCTTCTTTGATAGCGTCCTGGGCGTCAAAGTCACCGCTCCTTCGCTTAATTTGCTTCGTCATATAGTCCTTTAACTCCCTGCCATCCTTGGAGCTACTCCCTGTCCATATTGCATCTTTCTTATGTTCCCTGCGTTTGATTTTGATATCCACGGTGTTTGTCTCCTCCAACGTGATATTCCAGTTTGAACTCTTTTTTCCCTTTTCGGGTCGGCCTGGCGAACTAAAAAATTTTCTTACTAAAATGCACGTCTTATTTTATCTAATCTTGTTGAGTTGTGTGAAATGCGACTTGCATGCTCATGACTTGCATAGCAGACAATCAAATGGATCTTCTATTGCCCAGATGTTTGAAGCGGCACTACTTGCCGAATATCTCCCATCATCCGTACGTGACTATATTGTTCATCGTCAATATATATGTACAACCCTTGGTAGGACTGTTTTAACTTGGGGAACCAGCTATTACTCTGCGGTCTCTTCAGGCTCTGAGGACTCTGGAAATAAACGATGCAAGGGACGGAGCGAATTTAAGTTGAGGCTAAATTTAACTTTAGGATAGAACAAATGTTAGTTAACCGTACGCTAGCTGTTTCTATTCTAGACTTAACCTTATTAGCAGTATATTGCCCAAGCATACGGCAACCGACCTTCCTTCTGTCTGGTCTTGAATTGAGCCACAGCGCTCGCACCTGGAAATACCTCTTCCCAACGTGCCCTTGTTTACCTGATATTTATAGCATAAGATAAATTATTAAAAGTACTAACTCCTTATCTCTCTACTTGAAATACTATACATAGATACTATATCTATAGGCTTTTTCATAGCTTCTGTTACGGAATCATATTAATAGAATAATTCGTTAAGTTACCCAAGATAATAAAAATGTTCCTCTACGCGGATGAAAGCTTTTATATGCTCTTGACTTAACGTTGGCCACCGAGAAAGCATGAGATAAGGTTAACTTGTTGACTCATAAATCACCAACCTATAAGACCATATATGATTAAGCACCAACCAATGAACACATATATAGAGATGCTGTTTATCCAATACTCACGTACGGACCATACTCCTAAATACCTTGGAAACAATCTTAAGAAGCTCTCTTGCTACCTGTAAACTTTATTTGGCGGAATCGAGTCACGTGACGATATTTCTGCACAGCGGGCCGCGGCAAGAGCCTTCGCTTCACAGGAATCGACGATGCTTCAGGTTCTCTCGTTCACCATGCATCGCTCTTTTGCTTCTCATAGGTGACCACTGCGCTCCAAGGCATTTACGGATCCACAACAGTCGATTACTTTACCTCTTGAAGATATACGTCAAAGCAGGTTCCTGGCCGGTCTATTTTACCTATGGCGTCGCCTTCACGTCCCCGCTCACAAGAGTTGAATCGCGACACCCCTAGCTTGGAACACGGTTCAGAGCAGGAGGGGGAGAATATCGCCGAGGGTACCCACCGCGATGAACATCGCGTTGAGAACGAAACCGAAGCTCCCGTGTTGCCGGTTTGCCACGGCGCACGAATAGTCGATTCTGATGACAGTGACGATGTTGCGCCTATCATGCCACACCCCGAATCAATGACACATGAACTTTCTCCCAGAGAGTTAGAAGCAATCAGCCTAAACGACGAACTAGCTACGTCGAATATATTCTCGGGCGAGAGTGATCTTCGGAAATGCTGGATTTGCTATACCGACGAATCGGAAGATTCCCCCCTCAATAAAGAATGGCGGTCTCCATGTCCATGTGCCTTAAGCGCGCATGAGGCATGTCTACTAGATTGGCTCGCGGATATGGAAAATACGGAAGGTCCCAACAGGAACCACGACGGGGCCATGCTGCTTTGCCCTCAGTGCAAATCGGAGATTCATATGTCACGGCCGAATAGCCTGATTCTTGATCTGGCGCACAAGTGTGAGGGAATACTTAACCGCCTGGTACTTCCCGGAGTAGCATTTACTTTGGTAGGGACTGTTTGGGCTGGATGCTGTGCCCATGGTGTATACTCGATGTACCTTATTTTCGGCAGAGAGACTACAATACGGTTGCTCGAAGAAGCTGCGCAGGGACCTTTGGGTATTCGCCTAAATCTTGGTCTTCCGTTGATACCAATATCATTGATGTTCTCGAGAACTCAATATTCTGACAACCTGCTACCTGTAATTCCTGTTTTGTTTTTTGCTGCACACCATCCATACCACCAGGAAATGGACCTTCAGATATGGCCGCCGAGCGCATCCATGACATTTGCGGCATTGCCATACATTAAAAGCGTCTACAACTTACTTTACAGAAAATTACTTGGCGACTTAGAACATGAATGGATCTCGGCAGTACGTACTCGACTAAACGCAGATGAGGATGTACGCGGGCCAAGACACCGTCGTGACTTCCAAGATGAACCAGACAACGAGGTAGTCATGGAGATCGAGCTAGAGATGGGCCCTGGCGCTGGTAATGATGAACAGCGACCTGTCGAAGAGGGGCATGATGTCGAGAATGGCGTTCAAGCTCATCAAATCATGGCACACCGTCAAGGTAATATGCTCCGCGAAACCACTAATCTGGCGGACATCATACTTGGCGCCTTGATCTTCCCAGCTATCTCTGCTGGTATGGGAGGGCTATTGAAGTTGGCCCTCCCGAGAGCATGGACAACCCCTTCTCTGTACGACAGAGGTAGGCCATGGTTACTCCAAACGAGATGGGGAAGAAGCGTTATCGGTGGCTGTGCATTCATCCTTCTCAAGGATGCCTTCTTGCTTTACTGTCGATACAAGCGTGCCTGCTCACATACCCAAAGGGTAATATTGAATTATGACAAGAAGACAAAACGGCCAGTTTTCCCATCATAGGGCATAGGTGCCTACATGTACAACCAACGGAATTCTGCATTTTACCGGCGTTACCAAGTGTTTTGTTAAATTAGACTGATGCCACGCTCAGAGGAGCTTGTTTAAATATGGTTATCTGCACATAAGTACCCATACGTATTTTAACAAATACATGATAAAGCATTTTGATGTCCATAACCCGAACATAGTTAGAGTTTATCGCGTTTAATTCTGCCGTTCACGTGATCTTAGCGCCTAATATGCTTAGGTCAGCAGCTTACAAAACTTTTTCTTTTTGAGCCATCTTCAAGGCGAGTAGAGAAAATCGCGACTCAGGGCAGACAAGGCACCATACAGCCTCCATTGCGCAACATAAGCGGTGACATATCCGACTCCTGCGAAATTACATGCTTAGTGCTTTCTTTCTGCAACTATGAGACAGCATCTGTCGCCCATTGTCAACTCCCTCACGAGTGTGTTCAGACTTTCAGCCCGACCTTCAACATTCCAGCAACCCGGCCTACTGAGCCAAACATGCAAGAACACACTGGCTCCAGGCTCAATTATATCATCCGTCAATGCCCTGAGGCCGTTCTCTTCTAGCTCAACATTACAAGCTAAGAAAGCTCCAGTAAAATTCGACAGACGAGTTAGTACGTATATGTCATTTTCACCTGCCAGACCGTTCTAATATTCACTCAAATACTAACCCACATTTTCTCTCATAGCTTTAATACGTTACTTCCTCAACCATCCAATCACGCCGCGCCCCCTCCATTTCTCACGCAACCGATACTTGCGTCATTGGACAATTCATCGAGCCTGGCAGTTATACACTGCTAAACAACGGAGAGCACATAAATTGGAGCTTGAACGTCAATGGGCTAGCATGAAAGATGCCTGCGAGGAGCTCCGCACCGGTGTTGGTGATGGTGGAAGACTTTTCCGCACTTCGATGAACAAGAAGGGCGTGTTTTCGGACGGCGTCCCAATTGAATATGGACGACTACAGACAGACAGCCCGAGCAAGGATGGGTGGGATTATTCTTGGAAGCCTTGATAATTGATGGATCTCCAGGGTCGGTCATATATTCTTTTCATTTTTGTCGTAGCCTTTGGGCTTAATTTATCCCATAAACCTGCCGAGATAGGTGATTTAGGGATCGAATGGATGTATATTAGATATCTACGATAAGGCAAATAGGTTTGTATCACCAATGGGTTCAACGGAGTAGAATTTAGCACCGTCTTATTTTATATTCATTTCTTGAACGCCTTTTTTCCTACCATTGCTTTACATACGGCGGCGGACGACACAGCTCAGCTACCGAGTAAGCTGCGCTGCAATTTTCAAAATCAGAACGAGACAAACTGTATTTAAGTGACCATTAAGTGATAAAGTACTTGACTGAGAAAGGGGAGCTAAGCTCAAAAGGACACAAGTGAGAGAAAAGGAAAACCAGACCTAAGTATATAAAAAGAAAACACCCCAGAATTAACACCACATGATGCAAGCAGGATAAATTAATTCCATGATAACACAAGTCATAGAACCGGGAGAAAGGCTCCTGTGCCTCCGTCCTTATTCCAGCCACCCATTTTGAAAGAAAGTCATGTTGATAATCGTTTTGGAAGTCGAAGAGGGTAAATGAACAGTTGTCGGATACGGGTTCGCCTGAGCCCTATTGAATGTTATGGTTATGGTAGCTAGCAGTCAGGTGGACTGTAGCTGTTTCAAGGTCGTATGCCGAAAAGAGGGGGGGGAAGAAGAAGAAGAAGAGACCATGATGTGTGGGCAGTGCGGCTGCTGTGGGCGGGTATTTTATAAGATTACACAGCATGGGCCTCTGGTCTTTCCGAACGTCAAAAGTGCGGCGCGTGTGGCAGCTTCGAACACGTCATCTACACCCTCACCAGTGAGAGAAGAGCATTCAAGGTATTTTCTAGCTCCAATCTCGGCTGCGGCCTCACTGCCGTCTCTTGGGGAAACAAAGCGTTGTGACTTTTTCCTCATTTCTTCAATAGCAAGAGGATCTTCACGGAGATCCTTCTTCAGTCCGACAAGTATGATAGGAACATCCGGGCAACGCTCATTTGCCTCCTCAATCCACTAGTCCTTCTAGTTAGAACGGAAATATAACCTCATGGCAGTGGTGATGCAGGGGAGGGCGAACCTTGTGCTTGACGTTTTCCAGAGAATCAGGGGTATCGACTGAGAATGCGATTAGGAGGACATGTGCCTTTGAGTATGCCAATGGGCGAAGTCGTTCGTAGTCTTCTTGTCCTGCTGTATCCCACAGAGCAAGCTGTACTGATCGACCGTCTACCCGGCAGTCTGTAACGTAGTTCTCGAACACCGTGGGCACCTGTTGTTGGCAAGAAGAGTGTAAGAACGCTGCTAGGAGGTGCTATCAAGCTTAGTCTGAGCATTACTTACGTAGTGCTATATGCAGAAGAGATAAAAATAAATAAAATAATTAGTCTATCTGTAATTAAACAGGAGGAGTCAGATCAACGTGAGATTGCACTTACTGTAGGGAAGTAACCCAGCGTGAAGACGCTGAGAAGACTAGTCTTTCCACACGCACCATCCCCTATTATTACCAGCTTCCTATTATTATCCCGTCAGCATGTCGGCTCCAAGATATAAACAAACCCCTTTCCCAAGACCGCGACGGCGGCCCTTCCAAGGATGAAAAACGGGCTCCTGACTGCGATGCAGTCATCCATCGGGATCTTTAATAATTTTTTTTTTAATGAGACAAAATCCTTGCCACGCACCTTCGCATAACATTGTCTGCCTGTTGCTGCGCCATTTGTAAGGGAGAACAGAACGAGCAGCGAGGGAGGTGAACGACGACGGTTTATTCGCGAACGAATCTGTAGGTAGGGAGAGAAGCCTAGTTCTCGACAGTCACAAGAGGATAGATAGAACGGCGAGAAGTTTCTCGTGGAGATCGATGGATGGAGACGTGGATTTAGTAGGGGTGGATATCGGAACTATCAAACTCCCATGTCTGAGTGTCTAACACGAAAGCGAGCGGGTGTCAGCTAAACTACGCTCCATCAGGTGAGGCTGCATGCTGGCCCAAGGTTGGAACAGGCGGAGCAATTATAAGCTAGACAGGAACGTAATCACCTTAGCCAACCATATGCGCAATGCCGTCTTCCCCGTCTGCCTTGAGGATCCGGTGCGAGACAAGCAGGTCCCTGGAGGAGTCTCTGTTTCTTCCTGCAGTCTCGCTGGCGGCTGCGTGTCTCGCCTTCTCAGGTATCCGTACGCCGCCCTCCGATCGATCGCACACGGCCAGGCTCTTTCAGCGCGAGCTCAACGGAGTATCTGGAGGGACAAATAATACTAAATAGTACGGAAGTAAGAAGCCAGCGCAAAGGGAGTCCTCGCCTAGGGAGAGTTTGTTTGTCAACCGCCCTTTTGCTTCTTCCCAGAGCGCTCGCAGCCAACAACAGCCTGGGTAATACACACACACACACACAGAGAGAGAGAGAGAGAGAGAGAGAGAGAGAGAGAGAGAGAGAGACACCAAAAGAAAGGAAAGAAAAATAAAGGCTGGATTATATGATCGAGAGCGAGCAAGTCTGTTGTTGTATTTTCAGGTTTCAGTCGCGATCCTTCTCCGCGCTTCCTTGTCCTTTTTTCTTCCCTTTTCTCTAGCTTTCTACCTGTCACCCTCATCGCCCGCTTAGCATCAATTAAACTGATATATATATATTTAACTAAGTACATAACTAACTCTACTTTAACCTGGACTTAATATCAAACTAAGCAAAAAAAAAAAAAGGCGGCTGAGTTTTCTTGCTTATGTCTGGGCCTGAAAGCGTAATGGTAATACAGACCGTACCGTGGTAGCGCCGGAAATTACACGCATCCTCGCGCCAGGCACCCGCTGCAAAGTTACAGCCCTGCGGTATCAAAATTACGCCTCGCTGGGCCCCTTGGGCGGTGAGCCAACGAAAGGCGCCTGGGCGGGCGTCGCTTGCCGCGTCTAATCTTGCCAGATTGGGTTGTCCTCGCTGCATTTTGCCGTTTGCACCACCCAAATATATCAAAAAGGCGACGAAGTGACGACGAAGGACGAAGCCAGCGACCCAGAGCCGCCAGCGCGAGACGCACTCGTTTCCCACCAGCCAGACCTCCTGGGACCCTGCCAGCACCCCCGAGCCTGTCCTCGCTGTCCTTTCTCGCGGCGCCTGTTTCTTTTTTTTTTTTTTTTCGTTGGTCATCGCCGGCGTCAAAACCCCTTCTCCCCGCCCTCCGTCAACCTCGCGATACCTCCGGACCAGATCTCCTGTCTAAGCGCCCCGGAGAGCTTGCACTGTCTCTCTCTGCCGTCCGTCGTTCCCCTGGAGGGCTTGCCCGAATCCGCCTAGAGGCTTCAGAGTAAGAACACGCCTGCGTCCGGTGTCTTAGTCTTTCCTCAATCTCGTGCCCTTTTTTTAAACTACTTTGCAACAACCTTCGGGGGACGGAACCTTCAAATTTCGGTCGTCATTCCCGCCCTCTGGAGGCGTTGCGTTTCTTCCTTTTTTTTTCCTTTTACGCGCTTGCAGAAAAGTTAACGGGCCTAGCTTTCTTTCCCCTTAGAATAATGCCTTCCAACTCGAAACGATCAGCTACAGGGCCAGCAGGCTCGTCGGGTCAAAATCCAACCTCCGCCAACACAGCTAGCACTCCAGCCAATGCGAGCACCACGACGTCCACAATGCCACCCACAGAAGGCGTAAGTCCAGGTAACTTGCCGGATAAGTGCTTGGTTAACCAGACATCGAATCTACAGGCTCCTACCGTCAACCGGAAGAAGCAGAAGCGGCGGCAGAAGCAAGCCGCTCGTTTAGCCGCGGAACAACAACGTAGTGATGCGTCTACCCCCACAAACAGAAACGGTCAGGATGGCAGTGACGGGTACGATACTGGCACTAGACTTGGGCACACCTGCAGCTCAACGCAGCAACGTATGTCTAACACCAAGAGCGAGTCGATTGACAACCCTGGCGCATGGTATTCGGACGACGACCGGAATTTTTCACGCAGCCAACATGACGATCATCAACAACAACATAATAATAACAGTAATAATAACGACGGAGGCTCGAGTCAACCCCAAAATAATGCTGGAAGTCGGAAGAGCAAAAAGAAGAAAGGCAAAAAGGGTCGGAATGGAGGCCAGACTGCTGAAGGGAGCTCTACATCTCACTCAACACCACCGCCGCCACCGCCCCTTACCTCTTCAGCACGCCCTGTTGGAGTACCGCCCCCCCTCGTCAACGCCTATCGATCAGCTCACAGAATATCCAAGGATCGCATATGGAACACGTCAACCCATGAAGAGCGGGAGAATATTAAAGAATTCTGGCTACAGCTAGGTGAAGAGGAACGTCGTTCGCTAGTCAAGGTCGAGAAGGAAGCTGTATTGCGGAAAATGAAAGAGCAGCAAAAGCATTCCTGCAGCTGCACGGTATGCGGCAGGAAACGAACAGCCATTGAGGAGGAGCTGGAGGTATTATATGATGCATATTACGAAGAGCTGGAACAGTATGCCAACAATAACCAGGCCTCCTTTGAAAACGGCACTTCGCTTCGACTACCGCCCCGGTTATACCAAACGCCTATCCGATCTCTACACCATCACCACCACCATCATCACCACGCTCATTCCCACTCACATTCACACTCACACTCCCACTCCCACTCCCACATACCCAACACCCAACACCCGTCACGAGGGCGAGTACACGAACTGCCAGAAGACGAGGAGGACGAAGAACTAGAGGAAGATTACGACGACGAAGATGAAGAAGACGAGGAGCCGTATAGTGATGATGACCTCGACGTGGACACTAGGACAACTAGAGCCGACTTCTTTGCCTTTGGAAATAGTCTAACAGTGAAGGGTAAGATCCTTTCATCATTCGCTATTTACTGAGGTTTATGTATGACCACTAACGGATGGTATTGCAGATGGGATCCTGACAGTAGCAGACGATTTACTAAAAAATGATGGGAAACATTTCATTGATATGATGGAGCAGTTAGCAGAACGGCGGATGCAGCGTGAAGAAGAGACACAATATCTCGCTTCGGCGGGCCATCCGCCAATGCAAGCTGGTCATAATCATGGAGCTCCATTAGACGATGAAGACTATGACGATGACGAGGATGAAGACTATGATAGCCAGGAAGAGGATGAATTTGAGGAAGACGAAATGGTTTGTTTTAAGCAATAGTTCTCAGGGATGATAGGAAAAAAATATCCATACTAATTACTTTGCCACAGGATGCAATGACGGAGGAGCAACGAATGGAAGAAGGGCGGCGGATGTTCCAGATATTCGCTGCTAGGATGTTCGAGCAACGGGTTCTGACAGCTTATCGAGAAAAGGTTGCCCGTGAACGACAGCAACGGCTTATAGAGGAACTTGAAGAAGAGAATAGGCTGGATGAAGAGCGCGAAGCAAAGAAAGCCAAAGAAGCTCAGAAGAAAAAGGACAAAAAGCGCTTACAGAAACAAGCCAAGGACGAGGAGAAAGCTAGACGGGAGGCTGAACGAGCCGCCGAGCTTGCTGCTCAAAAGGCGGCAGAAGAGGCGAAGCTCAAAGAACAGCAACGGAAGAGAGAAGAGCAACGGAAGAAAAAGGAAGCTGAAAAGAAAGCTCAGGAGGAAGAGCGACTCCGGAAAGAAGCTGATCGGCAAAGACGGCTGAAGGAGGAGCGTGAACGTCAGGCGGAGGCTGAGAGAAAGCAACGGGAGCAAAAGGAGAGAGAAAAGAAGAAACGCGAGGAGGCAAAGAGAAAGGAACGGGAAGAACGGGAGGCCAAAGAAAAAGAGCAACGAGAGCGAAAGGCCAGAGAAGAGCGTGAACAGAAAGCTAAAGCAGAGCAAGAAAAACGAGAAAAAGATGCTGCTGCTGCAGCGGCAGCGGCAGTGGCGAAGGCTGACCGTGAACACCGACGGGATGAGTTGGGATCTATTCAAGCCGAGCAACATCTACCTGCTCAAGGTGCAAAGCGGACTTCACAGCCTGGAGCAGCATATTATCCACCAGGACTCCACCACCCACAACCTCCAAATCTGCTTCAGTCACCTCATTTCCAGGTTGCTACGCCTGTGATTCCCAAAGCACCAACGCCCGTTCGAGCTCGACAAGCTTCCCAGCAGGACTCCCATGCTTCGTCACCTCGCTCTCAACCTGCATACACTGATACCCTACAAACCTCAATTTCTCCCGGAGCCGCGCATTCATCCGGTGCGTCCAGCGTTGTGTCGAATAAGGGAATGGCACCACATCCGAGTAGCCTTCACCACCCCCAACAAGCTGCGCCTTTGTCGCCTTTGGGAGGGCCAGGCCGCAGTGGTCAACCCCCACCAGGATTCAATACTTTACCAAGTTTAAATGGTATACCCGGTGCTGGAGTGCCAGGAATGGGACATCGTGGATCTTTAAGCCATGAGAACCCCATGTACCCGAATCCCCTTGCCGGTCAGTTTAGAGGAATTGGGTCACCAGAAGGTCTCTCCGCTCCACCAGGAATTGTTCCTAGGCATACTTCTCAGAGCAGAGGGTTTGGCTTGGAGTCAACTCACAATCCATTGGCTTTCCACTCCCCGCTAATGACATCAGGCACTCTTGGCCCACAACCTCTCCAGATACCTCGTGAAAGTCTTCCCCATGGACATGGACATACCAGCCAACTCTCTGCGGCAATTGATAGGAGTGCTAATGAGCCTCTTCCCCTCAATCAACCTATAGGGTCCCGCCCGGCCCCTATCCAGCGGCCATCTAGTACTGTTCATGACCATGGAAAAGACCGCTCAAAGCCAGGCCAGTCGGACGTTGATGAACTTAGTACTCAGCTGGGAAGCAGTGCACTGTTGGACGATACGGACTTCCCTCTTAATACTGTACCTTCACAACCAATACCCGCTCCGGGAGCCGGAAGAATGGCGTTCGGGACGACCCCTCTATTCTCCGAATCGTTGGGATGTAAGTCACATTTCACTAAGCCCAATTTGCTATTGACATACATTTGATATCTAACAGCATCCGTTCTTAGCTACCACAACCTCAAACTTTCCTTTAGGGGCACCGTCCGGCGGTGGCACATGGGGTTCGGCAATTCCGTTTGGACCTCCAGGATTCGCCAGTACATCTTGGGGTGCCGGTCCAAGTAAGTTTTCAACAGATTTAAACCCCCTACAGCCTCATGCAAGTACTAACTAACTTCTAAAGGCCCAACATGGTCCACCGGAGCCTTCGGTATTATTGGAAGACCTCACCATCCGCATACTCCGAGACCAGTCACTATCCGTCTTCTTGTTAGTCAAGCATGCAAAAAACTCACAGCTAGCTCTCCTGAAAGCTCCGGCTTCCATAGCACAACCCAAGTGCTACGGCAAATCGAGCAGCTTAACCCGCCGCTTGACGCACCAATCACTCTAGAGGAGATTGTGGATATCTGTGATACCGAGGGCAATTCACAAAACGGTGGTGGTTCTCTTATTGTTGACTATGCTGGGCCTCGCGGAACCTTTATCAAGTTCGAGCCCGAAAGCACTAGCCCGTTATCTGCCACTATGCCCAACACATCCCCTGGAGACATCGGCAGCCCAGTCCCGAGAGATAGCTACCCTGCCCACATAGGTAGCGGCAGCGGTGGCACTGCAGCCGGCGCTGGTAGCTCCAATCCCAGATACTTCCCTTCTACCAACGCTCCCCCTCCCACTGGATGCTAGGGTGTTTGTTGCGAATTATGGTATCACCAGCCTCCAAAGGGAGGTCTTGGCTTTTTCCCTTTGACGTTCCTCTTACAACGCTTCTCAACCTTTCTTACCGTCACTCCTAACATAACTACAAGCGCTTATGATTCATCTCCCCCCCTTCTCATTCCTTACGCTTTCCCCCCTCGACACTCCTTAGGAGCTCTAGATACCAACGCTTATTTCCTCGTCCTCATTTCCTTTCTCTCCAGCCATTGCAGTCTTCATCTATTACTCGCTTTCGTGGTTCCATGGCATGTCTTTCTCAGTTTCCTCTTTACCCTCTTGCATTGTTACAATAAAACCTCGGTTTTGCTCTTCTTCCATTTCTTTGTTAAACATTTCCCTGCTTAGGGTGCATACGAATTGTCCATGTACTGTACTTTCAGCAAGGAAAGCAAATAATGCTACTGGCTGGGATGCCGGCGGGGGCAGCTGGCGTGCTGTTATGGGTAGTTCTCGTTTCTGCATTTTGCCCTTACGATGAATAATCGGATGCATGAGGCGTTTTCAGCAATTAAATTCAGTTACCGCCCCCTTTTCAATTAGAAGACGCTCTATTCAACGTCGTTGAGGAGGTACTTAATTATTCTCCCTGTAGTATACACATGTGTATGTAGGAATGAAGAAGTGGCCGTGAGCCTAATCGAAGCGATGTGGTAGATCTATTAAACAAATTGCCGTCGCATTATACATTGACTACAATGTAAAGAACAGTGAGCAAAACGTGGGATTATATTATATCGTATCATCACCTTCTCATAGCCCCTCGGTTCATTTACTGTCTGGGTGGGTCTGTCACAACTCCTTCCCATCCCCTAGATTTGATATAATCCAAAGTTCGTTCAAAATGACGTCTGGGGCTTTCCAGGCTGGAACTTGGAACTCCCTCGGTCTGGTTCGACTGGAGATTAGAATATATGAGCTCTATAAGGCCATTGAGATATTTCGTCGTCACTGTTTCGTTTTGCTGGTCGAAATAGTAAACATAGCGGTTCAATATCTCGATGAAGAGCTCCACTGATACAGCGGTATCCATGCAAGCATCCGCCACACGAAGCGCACGCTGAAGGCATTCCAGGACACGTTTACCATCACGATAAACCTGCAAGAATAGAATCGTTAGTTGCAAATACGATAATACGAAGCAGGTATTAATGAGAATAGGCTTACAATATTAGGCTCATCTCCTTCCTTTTGGGGGCTTTCGACGACCCACCAAAGATGGCTTGCCAAGTAAACTGCACGGCATTGATCTGGTTTCTTCAGAAGCTTACTACCGTGAAGGGCAGCCTTGGTGATGAGGGTATCATAGTTCTCTCTTCCAAAATTCCTGCATCCGTGCAAGGCGCTTGAGATGATACAGACAGCTTGGAATTGCGCCCTCGAGTCGCTAATGGAATCTTCATAAACGGTAAAAGCCTGTGCGAAGAATTCATAGCTGACTTCTTCAAAACCAGTTTCATCCGCTGTTTGTCCACAGAGTACAAAGAGTCGCAATGCAAGATCAGCACAACCAGAGTTCACACGCTGGTACAGGCTGCTGACACATTGATGCATAAACCTAAAGAGCGCCGATGACTGAGATTGCCAGTTATCGTCAAAGTGCTCGCGGGCCTTGAACTTGCGGGCCAGCTTGATGGAGGATGTTATTATAGATGGTGTGGTGTATCTTATACGCTCATTCCCATCCAAATAAGCTGTTCGCAATGCTTGTAATAGCTTTGAAAAATCATTAGCTTTTTTGTAACGAGCATTCATTTCTAAAGAAATTCGAACTTACCTTGAGTTGTGTATCATTGTCGGGCCCTTGAACTAAATGAACTATTCGCGCCAGCCAGCCTTGCTCTTCAATTGTCTCTTCGGTTTCACCTCCACGTCGCTGAGATTGAGCACCAGGGTAACCAGATGGTTGTTGCATTCCTTCCCTGATCAAAACTCGTAAAATCTGAAGGACATTATCCAGATTCTCGGGTGAAGTAATTAATGTCCTATTTCGCAATATATTTCGTGCGACTTCACCAGCAACTGCCCTTCGGGTTGAATACGACTGTGCAGCGAAGAAAGGGATATAATTTGGAAGAGATAGTGCGGTGAATATAGAAACGTATGACTGGAGAGGGGCAAGTAAAAGGTTTAATATGCTTGATTGGGCAGGTGCAGAATGGAAGTCTGCACTATCAGAGTGTTCAGTCGCAGTCTTCGTGGCATACTGGAGTACTTGATCAACATATTCTTCTAGCAGTTAGCGCATTGATTTGAAAAGTGTTAGCGGGGATAGGTACCTAGTTTGTCTGGATATATGTTCCTATACGCCCGTCAGTATTGCTCTTTGAAGACTGGTAGTATTTTTGACTCACAGGGCAAGGTTTGTCAACGAAACCAAAAGGGCAATGGTATCTTGGATGGGAATTCCTCGAGTCTTCACCAGATTGAGCACTTGGTCGTAGAAGATTTCATAAAGCTTGATATTCCCAGGCAGAAAAGCTGCCTCCTCGCTTTCTTGCTGGCCCTCCGCGGGTTCTGGTTTCGTGTCTTTGCCGCTTTCTCCTTCACTGGGTTGGCTAATACCATTTTCCGATTGCACGATTCCTTTTTCTTTATCTGCCGTTTTCTGTTCGTCAGAGGCTGGAGGGGCCTCGCCTCTTTCCTTTGACAGTTGGAGGTTTTCTAATAGCCGCACCGTTGCCTCCTCCTCGGCCTTCTTTCTGACTTCGGGATCGTCACTTTTTTCAGAACCACGAGTGGCATAAGTTGACAGCCTATCCATGAGACCAATGACAATTTTTTTCATATCAACATGCGGATTTAATCTTGCGATAGCAGACAACATTGAGTCCAACGTGTGCAAGTGATATTCATCCGGAAATACTTTCGTTATCACTGTGAGGATGTATTAGTAGATATTCGGTCAAATTGAACGATGTTCAAAGCTTACCTTCCAGTAAGTACTCTTGCGCAAGCACGTCTCGGCACTGAACTACCTGCTCCAGGAGAGGTTGCAATATAACTGATTTATACGCCTCTAAATCAACCAGCTGGCTAAGACGAACCAGATTGCTTCCAACAAGGAGCTCTAGTTCTTTTCTCTCCTGCGTTCGCTTCTCTCGTTCCCGGGAATGGCCTTGGTGCTGTAATCGTACCCATAGCTTATTCATTTCCACAAAATTGGTCAGAACAAAGTTAGTGGAATCTTGGAGGTTACCTTGGGGTCCATCGCCAGAACCCATGGGTAGATAATCCCGCGCTTGGCCAGAGAGATAATATCTCAAGAATAGTCCGCGGATTGGGTGTTGTACACCCCGACTCATTTCCATCATATCCTTCATAATTTCCTTGACTGGAGCATCCGGAATGGACATGTATACGGTGCCCACGGTAATCATAAGATAGAGGCGGGGAACAATATTTCCAGCATACTGAACCAGTTCATACAAATCGGCCAAGTGATTCACCGGATGAGATTCACGAAGGTAGTCCGACAGGTGACGAAGCGCATCGAATACCGCCATATACAATTCGTAGTATTGCTTTGGGCCCAATGTAGGTGTTCTAAGCTCAGCTACCAGCGTAGATCTGCAATTGACAATTAAAAATGGATATTAGTGGATTGTACAGTATCCAGGACATGTGCAAATGTAGAGAGTAAATATTGCGTCAGCCTAGTATAGAGGCTGGCCAGTCTCCTTTGACTTACCCGCATTTCAATGCATCCATCAGCTTCCCAGGTGTCTCCAGACATCTTCGCATCATATGCGACTGCTGTCGTACCACCCCAAGAGCCTCTTCCAGGAGGCGACTCTGGTCTTCTGGGACATGGGGGGCACTGGCCATCGTGGGCCGCAATAGGTCTCCAACCTCGAACCCGGTGTTAAGCGCGCAAAGTGTATAGCACCGTAAAGAAGAAACAGGTAGTAGGTAATCAGCTAGAGGTCACCAGAGCACAGTTAGCAGCAGAAAAGCGCATCTCGGTATCAAACAAGCTGGCTGTCGTCAGAACATCATCCAGGAAGCCGAGTTGGAGTCTCCTGCCCAAGATGAGCTAAACAACGCTAACCCGAAACAGGAAGCATCCGCGCTAGACTATAAAGGGAAGAACATGGCGCTGTTTTAGCTTAGTCATAAACTGCACTCCATTTCACTCGCTGCTTTTAACCCCGTCTCAAAACCAAAAACTCCCCGGAATTTGCTTTCCAACAACCGAAAGCCGCGTTTGGAGATGCAAGGCGGAGGGCTGGCCAGGGACTCTCCGGACATGGATATGGATTACGCGCATGACATGGAGCTGACTGCGCTCCATGCTCTTTCATTTGTCAAAGAGAAATAATGGTTACATCTTCCAACCGGAAGACTCCAGTAGCGGTTCATTTGGAGAAATTTGGTGGCTGGGAATCCCAACCACCGCATTTCTTTATGGCGAAATGCACAAAAACCGGGGGCACTCACCAAGTACCTCCCTCCAAAAAACAGAACACAGAACAGAAATGACTTCTGGTTTCTCTTTATGACCTTTCTTTCATTTGTGGCTGATGATATCTCATATCCTGTTTTCATGAAGTTACGCCTAACGACGTCCCGAAAGCTATTTAAAGATCTTTTGATGAAATATAATATCCTCTCTAATAACATCCACCATCCTTCGAGATACAGAAGTGTAGATTGAGAATCCTACCTTCAGTCTGGCTAAAGCATACCATAAATATGCAGCTTAGATTCAAGAAGGCCTTGCTATCGGCAGCACTGCTTGCTCATCTGTCGAGCTCACTGCCGCTGATACCTCATTTGCCCCGGGGAGTACCTTACTCGGTTGTCCAGGTTGACGGAGGGCCTGAAACACCTTCAACCGACATACATGCGACGGTCACTGTTGATAAGCCTGGCCCGACTCTACCTCCAGTCACTCATACAGCAACGATCACCCACACGGTGCAGCCGTCTGTTTCGACGACTACTACTACGACCATTACCTCGACGACATCCTATACCTCGCCATCGTCGACAACACCTAAGACAACAATAACAACGACTACACCTCCACCAAACACGTCCACATCTACTCCAGTCACATCTACGCCAGTCACATCTACGCCAGTCACATCTACGCCAGTCACATCAACTACAACGTCAAGCTCTCCAACATCAACACCTACCACTACCTCATCAAGTCAGGTTACCACGACAACAACAACATCACCCACGCCTACAACTACCACCCATGCCACGTCAACCAAGCATACCTCTGTGACAACGCAATTCCCGACCGCGCCTACTATGACCTACCCGCCGGTATCCTCCCATGTGTCACTTCCAACTGGTGCAACCATCAGCCCTATGCAGGCTGCCTCTATGACATTTCACATGCCTTCGCTCATCCCCCATGTTGGTGCATAAACTCGCCCCCCTGTTACTCTGGATCCTGGGGCTTTCACAATTGAATACTCGTGCCATGGTTCCCGCGGGGATTATACGGCTACATAGATTATCGGGACAAGATACTAGCTGTCAGCAGTGCTAATACTTGAAGCGTTTAAGACTACTGCATGCATGCATTGACTGGAGTTTTTTGGGGGTTTATTAAATTGTATTCTGGGTTTTAATGTATTAGATGATAATGTGCCAGCCATTACACTATTGCCGGGAAGATAGAAACTATTAATATGACTCGAAGCTACCCTAAACTTAAATATTCTGGTATTTTGATATCTCTTTTACTTTTATTCACGCTGTAGGTATACAAAGCCTTGTTTGCTTCTTGGACATAGATGTGATTATGTAATCTCAATTCAGGTACTTCGAATCAAGATGCGCCAGTTGGAGTTCACTTCAGCGTGGATATTCCTTCCTCTCTATTCTACAACAGTTATATACCACAGTACCTTAAGGTATGATACCCAAAGTAAGGCATGGATGCAATGAGTGCAGCCGAGCAACAGATTGTTGTTGCTGAAACCAACGGCTCAACTCCTATACCGGACCCAGACTATGAAGACGAAGCAATCACACAATATCCAGCATCTGAATTTTCGGACGAGGAATATGAGGCCGATGATGGTATTAATAAACGGCGAAAGAAGACAGGAAGAAACCTAGACCGGCGTAAGTCACCACTAATGATATCCCCGTGTAATACTGGGGGCACGCCAATCCAACCCCAGGGGTTGAGCCTCAGTTTACTCTTGGATATACCGCTAACAGAGAAAAATATGGCATTAGCGCAAAAGCAAGACCAACCAAATACTCAAACTTATTCACGCGGCTTGCTGAAACCATCTAATCATTCTTCTAAGACTCTTCAACTGAGGTTGACATTCGGGTCTGGGGATCAAGACATTCTACCCGTAATACATACCCGAGACAATTGGTCGGGGGGATTAGACTTGACTTTCCCAAGCAGAGAAAGCCTCCAGGTATGCATTGGTTGGAATTCGCGCGGAAGTACAGACCTATTTGGGGTCGACAGAGAGACAAATATCCGCGAGACCACTACAGGCTGGGACTGGTTTTATAGTGATATAGGGACCCAGTTCCGCAGGAAGCAAAAAATTCTCCCTATTACCGAAGATATAGCAAATACTCATCTACCCAGCAAGGAGATACCCAAGACCACCGTGTTAATCGGCCCATCAGATACCCAAACTGCGTTCTTGTTAGGACGTGGTGACTCATTTGACTTCTCTTCAGCATGGCCTTCTACCAAATCCATTGCTATAAAACAGGAGTCAGAAGAAGCATCCGCCTCACAAGCAAATGGGCGGGCCCCGGACGCGCTTAACCGAGTTAAAGCCCGGGAGGGTTGGATCGTAAACCTCGGGAATAAGATTCAATGTCTTAGCTGGGCTCCTAATTGCAATGGAAACTCCCAATTCTTGGCCATTGTAGCTCCTATCTTTGACAGTCAGAAAGCACAGTTTGATGATGGAAGTATCAGAGGTGCCCCTGCATTCACCCCTTCGCCGCTATATCCTGCAGCAATCCAAATTTGGAGATTTGAAGCCAAGGACCCCAAAAGTGGACTTCGGAAACTGAATATGAATAAACCTCCATGCTTGCATATGGTAATCTGCACGGAATTTGGTACAATAAGCCGCCTTTGCTGGTGCCCTATTTCCGTCAATCGGGATCCAGAGGATGAAAACGATAGTAAGATCACGAGACCCGCCCTCCTAGCAGGGCTATGGAGCGATGGCACTGTCAAAGTCTTCAATGTTGACTTAAGTGACAGCAAAGGTGAAACGAAGTACGGTATGTACAGCATGTTCTATTGCCCTTCTTGAACCATATCTATCTAACTGTGTTATCAGTTCACCTAAAAACACCAGCTTTACAAGTCAAACCTCCATCGACAGTTTGTACTTGCTTCACCTGGCTTTCTCCCTCAGATATAGCTATCGGGTGTGCAAACGGGTTTATTGGTGTATGGAGCTTAGCCCAGTCGGCTCGAAGAGAGTCACTTACCTGCCCTGAGCCCTATCTATACGTTCCAGTCCTCGACACATACATACTTAACGTTGCTTCAGCTTATCCTACTTATCCCTATATTATTGCGGCAACCTCCGTGGGTGGCCAGACGCGACTAATATCCCTCCAAGACCCAGCAGCAGAAGTGGTTGATGCGCTTCGGCTGAGGATAGGGACTCAATGTCTCATCTACTCCCCTTTTTTACGCTCCTTTATTACCAATGACGAGGGAGACTTTGTTCGGCTTCTTCCGGTCCGCCGCTTCTTTTCAAGTCTTGCTGCGCTCAAGTCTCGAAGTATTATCACTTCCTTAGCGACTGCAAGTTTACATCACCCCTGCATTCTCGCAGGAAACGCAGGAGGGGCGGTGATGGGGAATAACCCACTCCGAAAGCTCATTCATTCGAAGGAAAAGCAGTGGCAGCAGACCTGGTTTTCGCAAGAATGGATTAATGGGGAAAATAATAACATTACACCGGGACCAGTGGTTAAATTCTATGATGGATTTAAGGCAGAAACTGCGAGCCTAGCCAAGGGTTCATCAGCTCAAGATAAGGAGACAGGCCAGGTGGGCATGATGACTGTATATGAAGAGCAAACTGCCATCACAGCCATTGCCTGGAATCCAAATGCATCGTGCTCTGGATGGGCATGTGCCGGGATGGGGAGTGGTTTGCTCCGTGTGGAGGATCTAGCTCATGAATAAGTTTATCTTACGATGTTCTATCTATCCCCAGTGATATTTTATACAGGCGCTGTGCACCGGAAGATACTCGCCATATAAACTACGTACGAGAACATTGGCTCCACTTTCCACACTACTGGCCGTTCGCACAAAAAGCCCACTGCTCACTATTGTTTTCAGAGATAGAAGTGGTAATCCGGATATGAGATTCCCCCTGGCAGGTTTAAGCTTTCCGCTCCAGGGAAGCTCCTATTTTTAACTTTAAGGTTAGCCAGCGAGCGGAACTTCCGTGCAACGACGGACATCCCACCAATTTGTTCCTCCAAACGACAATCAACTAAAACATTCAAACTGTATAAATAGTTCTTCTTGCGCTCAACAGGAGATTCAATCGATAAGATAATCAGGAAATAAATACCCATAGACGATAAGTTGTCGAGGAGATGGACCCAGAATCGGCCTCGGCTATGAGGCCTGGTGTGCTTCATCAATATGTATGCACTTATCTATTACACTGACTTCTGATAATTACCCAGCTCTCCTTTCAACCTCCAGAACGCAAGCTGACGGTAATTTTCAGTCAGCAGGTCTCAATACTTTTGAGTACAAGTCACTCACTGCCAGCAAGGCGAAACCTCATGCATTGCTACTGATTGCGGGGCTCTCAGACGGGTTATGTACCGTACCATTTATGAATGACCTAGCTGTCTCTCTTGAATCAACAAACTGGTCCGTGTTTTTTGTTTTGCTCTCATCGTCGCATACCGGATGGGGGATGAGTAGCCTTGATAGGGACGTGGAAGAGCTGGGAAGATGTATCGACTACGTCAAAGCCCTCAAAGCGCGTGAATATCAGGGTGAACCTACCAGCCAACCTGGTAAGGTTGCAATAATGGGGCATTCGACGGGAAGTCAAGATGTTCTGCATTATCTCTACACGCAAGCCCCAGAGCAGACAAGGCCAGCAGTAGACGGTGCTATTCTCCAAGCACCAGTCTCCGACCGAGAGTCCACTCTTTCCATACTCGAAACCGGTACTGCCAATGACTCCGCGGAGGTTGTAAACGAGATATTCTATGAACTGGTTGATGTTGCAAAGTCCAACCTAAATGAAAAAGATAACGGCTATATCTTGCCCATCTCCATGACATCACGCATAGGATTTCCGTCAAACGTCGCGGTCAGCAGCAAACGCTTCTTAAGCCTAACCAGCCCAGATAGCCCAGAATCACCACTGGAGGATGACCTTTTTAGTTCTGACCTTGAAGATAAACGGTTGCAAGAGACATTCGGCATGATTGGGAAAAGAGGTCACTTGAAAGGGTCAATCCTTGTGTTGCCTGGAGGTTCTGATGAATACGTACCGGAATGGGTGGATGTGGAAAATTTACTCAAGAGGTGGGAAACCGCTACTAAGGCCGGTAGTGACAATCCTGCGATTTGGAACGAGAATAGCGGCATTGTCCCTGGAGCAAGACATTCTCCTCAAGGGAAGTGGCAAGTTAAACCTATACAGGACTTGCTATCGAGAGTCCAGAAATTCCATGCCGGACTCGAACAATCTTGATATGCCCCCGAAGATAGGAATAATAGAAGATTTTTGAACCTGTTTTATTGGGTATTCTATTTCGACATATTGACGCAGGTATTAAAAAGTCTTTAGTAACATGTCAGGCCAGAACCTCGTAGTGTAAAAAAGGACAACCTTCCCCCATTAATAACAGTGCCTGTAACCTGACCCTCCGATGCCCCCATAATTCGCCGTGCACGAAGGAAAATAACCCTTTAGAAAGTAGGGGAGACAAAAAAAGTAGAAATTGGAAAGGCCATCTCAACTACATTAAACCTTGAGCCACAAGGTGAAAACACCCTTGAGATACTCGACAATCTCCTCACCGCCGAGCTTGCTCTCGCCGTAGACACGGTCGACAAAGGTAATAGGGCATTCTTCGACCTTGTATCCCATTGCCTTTGCACGAACCATCATCTCCATCTGGAAGGTGTATCCTTTGCTCTCGGTAACTTTGATAACTTTCTCCAGCACCGGTTTCTTGTAGAGGCGGAAACTACCAGTAAGATCGCTGACACCCGGCATCAATGCAACATCGGCAATTAAGTTGGCTCCACGGGATGTGAGCTTTCGGATCAAGTCCCATCCATACACACCGCCGCGCAAGTTTCCACGCGAGGCGTACCTAGTTCCAGTGACAATATCGGCCTTGGTGCTTTCCTGAATCTTGATCATCTCAGGGATGAATTTGGGGTGGTGGCTGAAGTCCGCGTCCATGATAATAATGAAGTTTCCAGTAGCAAACTTAAGGCCGTGAACGTATGCGGTTCCAAGGCCGAGCTTGCCTTCACGAGGCTTCAAGACAATGTGTTGCTCACCATAGGCAGCTTGGAGCTGCTTTGCAATCTCGAGTGTACCATCCGGGGAGCCGTCATCAACTATAATGACCTCCCAGTTAAGCTTGCTAAATAATTGTTTCCCGTTAGCATGTCAATTCTAATGTGGAATTGGTGCAATAAATTAGAGGGGCTAGAGATAAGGGGTGAGGGGGGGTGCCAGCAGCCACCAGGACACCCGACACTCACTTCTCACGGAAAGTCTTTTCAATCAGCCAACAAATGATTGGAAGGTTTCGGCGCTCATTGTAGGTAGGCAGAATAACGGAGTACTTGTTTGCAGGCGACATCTTTAAATGCGACGGAATTGGTGTTTGCTCGAACTGCGATTCGGCTTCTTGGTCCACGGCTTCTAGGGTTGGTCGATATCGAGGGCCCCGGCCGGGCATGCGGAACTCGCTATTACGCTATTAGACAAGGCGACCAGCAGAATGAAAGACAGAAAACAGCAATGGAGAGAATGTGATGTGTGGCCCCAAAGCAAGTCTGCAGAAGCTCCCTTGTTGATGATGGCTTGCTGGCTTGTTTGATGCTTTGCATGTCCTTTCTGAGAGAAGAAAAAGGTGGATGAAGTAATCAAGGGGCTCACGTGGTCCGTGCACTCACCGCCTGGCGGAAACCCTCTTCTTTCCGTCCAAGCTTTCCATGACTTCAACCTCTCTTCTTTCTTTGGGCCAGAGTGTGCTGGGAGGAGGATGCACACAGGCTGCTGCAGGTCAAAGAACAGAGGATAGAGAGAGACAGAGGAAAGTGTGTGGGCATGTGAGTGTGTCAGCGTGTGCTTTTATGTGTCTACCATGGAACCCTCCGGCTCACAGCATCGGCGGAATGTGTCTGTAAAAGGTATGTCTGCTCATCTTGTTCGACCTGGAGCAGTGCAGGCTGACATGGTAGCCCCAGCTACTCGGCCGCGTAGCTCAACAAAGGGACCGTTAGATATCCCGGATGAGTACGATCCTACCTCCTTCCTTATCAATCGCTCAGGTTGGCTTCTCTGACGGCTTTTGCGCCTGATAGACCAGATACCCGTTCTCCAACTCCAGCCGCCGCATCTGGGAACCGAGACTCCAAGACCAGTTCATTGCCATTCCACCCTGCAATAGACTTAATTGCATCACCCAAGGATAGCTCACACATCCAAGTGACCCAGAACTTCTCCTTCCTGCGCCAGCCTGAGATATTCCACCCTCTCTCGCAGTTGGAAATACCCCTCCCCTTCCGTTCGGAGTTCCCAAGCCTGCTGCCCGGCCAGCCGTTGGAATCAGCACTACAACAGCTTAATGACCTATGCAAAAAAGGACATTACCTTCCCGCAGCACATTTTGCCGCTACGATCCTAACCTCCAACCTGATAACTTCCACTGACTATTCCGCGATATTTTCCCTCTTGTATACTCGCCTAACCTGTCTTCTGCTTACGGGAAATACTCTCCTGGCCGCAGAGGAATCAAAAGCCCTGCAAGATTTGAATTCTTCATTCTACTATGTAGACGTCAAACCTGATCTTCCAAAGGAGGATGGTAGCTCCCAGGAACTCCCGGAAAAAGTTCACCTTGCTCCCTGGTCACTTCGTGTTATTGCCGTAAGACTACAGAGTATTGGGTTTAGTGATACCAGGAGAGGTATATCTGGACTTTATGACCTTGGATTAGAAGCTAGGAGACATATCATTCGACCTGGTGTCGGGGCCGAGGAAAAATCACTGTGGAAAGCCAGACTAGCTGATCTGGGTATCCGTGTTGTTAACGCTTTGGTTGAAATGGGTGACTTGGAAGCTGCCCGCCGGTCTCTGGCTAGTATGGCACCACCATCCAAGGGTGATGTCCGCAGACTGCAACAGAGAGCTCTTTTGCACCTAAGGGTAGGAGATGTAGATTCTGCGAAGGATCTATTTTCTAGCGTTTCTAGCCCAGCAAACGTCGTTGAGCCGTTACTAAAGATGGCTGAGGGTAAATTCGACGAAGCTGTCGCTGGTTGGAACGACCTTCTAAAAACCTACTGTGGCACGGATGACGAGGTTCTCATCAAGCAGAACCTTGCAGTCTGCCTTTTGTATGTTGGGGATCTAAAACAGGTAAGGCCAAATTTCTTTTTAACTGAGATATCCGTGTGTAATTTTTTTTTTTTTTCATTATTATTTAAATTCTTTTTTTGGGGGATTTCTTTTTTAAAAAAACCAACATGGAGGAGAAGGCTAACTCCTTCTATCAAGTCACGCGAAATCCTAGAGTCGCTCGTTGACGACCACAACTCTTTCCAGAGTCTCACGTTTAATCTAGCCACCGTGTACGAACTTTGCTCGGAGAATTCAGGGGCCCTCAAGGCAGCATTAGCAGAGCGGGTGGCCGAACATCCCCAATCAGAGCATCGCAACTGGGAAATACCAAATGGGGCCTTTAAGATCTAAACCTCTTGTTGGAGTGTATTCTTTTTTTTTATTTATTTTATTTTTTCCTGTCATTTTGACTCATATTATTCATATCTTTCGTTCAAAAATGGCCTGTTTGCATGCATTAGTCCAATACCCTAGTATGGTTAACCACCCATTGCCTGCAGGGCTGGGGCTGTCATACCTTCAAAACCCAGGCCGTCCAATTCCACAACGGGGCCGTCCCCTTTGGCAAAGCAGCTACCACCACTGGCAATGGAATAATGGTCCTTGGCACTTGGATGCCAATTGCTGGATAAGTGCTCGTTCACGCAGCCTTGGCCTTGGGCTTCCTAATCCGGATTACGGCCTTGTCTCCCTCTCTTCGCCATCCAATGCCTTCCAACTTGACCAATTCCTCCCACGTGCAGCCGTCTGGCGAACCTGTGCAACATTCGATGATGAAGCGTATGTCTGCCGTCAAATAAGTTTTCGCGATAGCCTTGAGGGCTCTGCGCCGCATATAGGAGTCAGACCAGCTCATCAGTGACCTCGTATACCCGTCCACATGTCTTCCGGATTTCCAGTAGAGGACCCAATTATCATGCAGCAAGGCAGAAACGATATTATCGACAGTGATGTTGTAATATCCAAAGGCGGCTTTAGACTTTGCGCGAAGTTCGAATGCAGGGTTGAGGTCAGAGCGCCGACAGACATAGTCGAGAATGAGGTAGGAGGTAAACTCGTGCAAGTCGGATTCACTCAGGGCACTCGACGGTTCGTTCAGCTCATGAAGCAAACGCCTCAGTGGAGCATAATAGGATGGAGGGTGCGCAGCAAGGATTCCCATTCGAATGCAGAAAACGTGGACATGCTGTGCAAACTCCAACGGAGTCTCGGACGCGGTTGCAACGACGCCTTCTCGCAGTTTGCGGAGTGATAGAAGCAGCACGGAGAGGTCCTTTGATGCCGAATCGGACAGGGTCTCAGGTCGAGTGTACCTGTCTTTTGGTGCCTGGTTGGGCGGAAACTGTGTATCAGCGGTGGAAGCGCCAGCCACTGGCGGATTCTTGGTTGCATCTTCGGTCGAATACTTGGGAAGGGAGGCAAAGGCTGCATCGATGTCACTTGAGTAGTCGTTGCAGAATTTCAAGTACCGCTCCATGATTCTCTCGTAGTAGGCAAACTGTGCCTTCACGTTGAGCAGCCTGTTGAAGCAGAGACCAGTTTAGCTACCACCCACCAACGCGATAAAGAAAAAGGGTAGAAGGAAAAGAAGCAAGACGTTATATGGATATTGGGGGGGGAGGCATCCTACACGGTATCTCCCCTAGAAACGAATCCTGCCTGGTCTAATGGATCGACCACCAACGGTCTCAGTCGACTGCTGGAGGGAGAGGAATTGCTCGACCGCGGGCCCTCCATGGCTCGAACTAGATGAAGAAAAAAGACAAGACGTGAGCACTCGAACCACCCAGCCGTGAACAGACGCGCGACACTCGCTGCCCGAGTCGCAGCTTTTGGCCGTCCTGCTCGTCCTCGTCCTCGTCCTCGTCGTTGTGTCTTTGCTTGCTTACCGGCGACTCTCTCCCGCCATGACCTCATGCGCGCCGCCAGTTTGCACTGTTTGCAGACTTTCACGTGCTGATAAAGAAGACCGTTGAGAAAAAGATGTTGAGATAAGCAAAGGTCAACAAAGCTGTGGTGTGATGGCTTCACAGCTCTCTCCTCTGGGCTGCTGGCTGCTGGCTGCTGGCTGTTGGTTGTTGATACCCAGGACTCCAGGAAGAAGCATGTTGTGAGAAGAAGAAGAAGAGCAGGACCAGCAAAACAAACAAACAGAAAGAGAAAATGTCTCTTCTGCAGCGCCGAGCAGTCACCACTGCTGCTGCCGCCGCCGTCTACAGGAGGGAGGAGGCAGAGACATCGCAGCAGCAGGCAGAAACAAAGGCAGAGGCAGAGGCAGAGACAGCAGTAGAAGTGCTGGAGCAGGAGAGCTGGAGTGCGACAGTCCACTGGGATGCGCTGCCTCGCTGGCTGCAGGACAACCACCACATCCATACGGGCTACCGGCCGGCCTCTGCCTCGTTCCTGCGGAGCTTCCACTCGCTGACCTACGTCCACAATGAAACAGTCAACATCTACACCCACCTGCTGCCGGCTCTGCTTACCCTCCCGACGTCGTTCGCCCTCTATCGGGCCCTCTCGCCACGGTACCACACGGCAACTCCGGCGGACATCGTCGTGTTCAGCTATTTCTTCGCCGGCGCAGCGTTCTGTCTTGGGATGAGTGCCCTATACCATACGATATCAAACCACTCGCCGTGGGTTGCTTACATCGGCAACGCATGCGACTACCTCGGAATAATAGGCCTGATCACTGGCAGCTTTATCCCCAGCATCTACTATGGCTTTTACTGTACGCCACAGCTGCAGAGACTGTACTGGGGCATGATCGTGGTTCTCGGGGCCGGGTGTGCAGCCGTCGCGACAATCCCCCGTTTTCGCAAACCGGCACTGCGGCCGTTTCGGGCAGCCATGTTTGTAGCATTGGGCCTCTCTGCTGTGTTCCCCGTTACGCACGGTGTGGTGGCCCTTGGATTCAGCCAGGCGCGCCAGCAGATTGGGCTGGACTGGCTGATAACTCAGGGGCTCCTTTATATCCTCGGCGTGGCCATATATGCTGCCAGGGTGCCTGAGTGTCTGCATCCGGGCAAGTACGACATCATCGGGCACTCGCACCAGATATTCCATTCCTAGTTGTCCTTGCGGCCGGTGCCCATCTGACTGGCCTTCTGGGGGCCTTTGACTACCGGCACAGCCTGGCTACTCAATGCTGATCGACTGACCTGAGGAGATGACAGGCAAAAACACCTTCCAACACCATCAACCTATCAACCTATGTAAATTATAGCTACTAGACTATTAATATGGATAGCAATATCGCTCCCTCTCTGGTCTCTCTCAACCAGCAACGCAACACAATGGCGCCCTGCTCTCGTATGATAGTAGTAGTTATTAATAAGTACCTGCGTAGAAACGGTCCTCCCGCCGGCATTCTCGGGTGTTTCGTCCAGCCGCAAGGTGTGCTGGACCTCGGCATTTCCCCTTCTTGGCCTCCCCAACAACAACAACCCATCGCCGGCATCGTCGCCCGGTTTACATCTCGACTCCTTTACTTTGGTATAGACTGTGTACATCGTCTTGCCTTGTGCTTGCTGTACACTCTCTTTTTGTTCTTGCGTATATCCCCACTCTACCTAACTCACGACTCCTGCAGGTACCAGCCAGCCAAACCCGCCGAACGTAATCATGGCTCCCCAAGATCGTTTGACCCAGGTCTCCGCGCACCTCAACTACCCACAAGGCATGCTTGCTGGTCAGGTAGCCATTATAACGGGGTCGGGACAGGGCATAGGGGCAGAGGCTGCTAGGCTCTTCGCCAACGAGGGCGCCAAAGTTGTCGTCGCTGACCTTGACAGCTGTCAGTAAGACCATATCCAATATCCAACTACAATAAATACATACCTTTAGAAGGTCTCCTCGGTAGACACTGGAACAAAGAAAAAAGACAGAATAAGCTCATACATCAATGATACCATATAGCCAAGGCCGAGGCCGTTGCCAAAGCAATCAATGATGCATCTCCTGGCAGAGCAATTGCCGTTGCAGGAGACGTACAGGACGGAGCGTACCTGAAGAGGCTCGTACAAAGGGCCGCTGAGTTCGGAAACGGAAAGATCCATATTATCGTGAACAACGCTGGCTTTACCTGGGACGGAGTCATCCACAAGGTGCCGTATATACTCCCCCGAAGTTGTACCCGTTGGCAATTTTGGATATTTGCATGGACTCAGCTGATTGACAAACCAAACACACTATATAGCTTACTGAGAAGCAATGGGACACCATCATTGCCGTTCATGCCACTGCTCCTTTCAAACTCGTTCAAGCTGCTGCTCCGTACTTCCGGGTAAAGGACGGTGAACCAAGAATAATTGTGAACATCAGCAGCACCAGTGGAATCCATGGAAACGCGTATGTCACACCCACCCCCTGGCTTGAAAAGAGTATGAATGGGCAGAGAAAAGTATCTAACTACGCATTTCTTTAGTGGACAAGCAAACTATGCGGTTGGAAAGGCAGGAATGGTCGGTCTGACCAAAACCATTGCTAAGGAATGGGGACCAAAATTCGGTGTGCGAGCCAATACTATTGCCTTTGGATTCGTCCTCACCCGGTTGACTCAGGCAAAGGAGACCGGGGCCTTCATCACCACTCCAGACGGTGAGAAGGTTGCTCTCGGCATCCCCGGCTCTCAGCTGCCTACCCAGACCAAGGAGTCTCAGGAGGCCTACGCTGATATTCCCCTTCGACGAGCGGCGAGTGCGACGGAAGCAGCGAGGTCTATTCTTGGTGTCTGCAGCCCACTGTTTAGCTATGTCAATGGGCAAACCATAATGGTCACTGGAGGAAGGAATATGTAGACAACAGAAAGGCGGGCGGAGTCGTTGAACAAGGCATACACCCCTTTCCTCCATCTCTCCCTGTTGCTTAATCAACTAAATATACTCCATACTTTATGCATCTTCCTTGTACACATCACTGAACCTAAGAGTAAGTTCTTACCCACGGCTATCTCCACCCCAGCAGTTGCTTCTTAAGTCCATCCTGAACATATACTCAACAGCCTTATTTGGGTTCCAACCGCATTGGTTTATCACCCCCCAGCAAGTTCAGGGATTGCAATAATAGGGGCAGATGCAAACTGCATGCTTTAAAATGTTTAAACCTTCGACCAACTGGTTTTCCTGGAGGGTTCCGGGCATGACCTTATATGAACTTGTAGGTTAAAGTATTTTCCTGCATTCTCTACCCGGCAAGCCATGCCAGGGGGTCGCATGAATGGTTGAGAAGAGGGTATCTCTGTTTTCCTCGGACCTCTTTTATAGCCCTCTCTACTATAGACAGGATATACATTAAATATCAACCTTCTTGATATTGCGTCTCTGCTCTGACTAACTAATGCGCAGGCAATAAAGGCCTTCATGTACCTTGAACTTAAGAGGTGCTTAATTCAGCAGGTATTTCCGTTATATATTTAAAAAGGGGTTACATAAAATATCTGCAACGGAAAGACTCCATATTATATATATGTATATAGTATGTCTAAGTAGTGATGGTTATGCAGCTTGTCCTTCATGCAGCGAAGCCATGTCCCCCCCACAAAGCAGACGGGGATCCAACAAACGAGCCATGGGCCATGGTATATTGCTGCTTAAGGCCTGGATGCATTGTCAGATGGAGATGCAGAGCCCTGTAGCCGGCAGTCGGCAGGGTGACAGTCTTGGTTCTTTTTTTTTTTACTTCCAGGCGACCAGCAGGCAGACAGTCATGCCAGCGATGATTAAGAAGAAACATGCGTCTCCTTCTATCCTCTTCCCAACCCCTGCTGCTGCCAGCGTATCTCGTCATGGGCCTACTTACCACTTGCATGGCTGGTAGGGGTTCATCGAGAAACATCGAATGATTTTTCCTGCACTCCATGTGATCCCTTCATCGGCATGTCTACGGAGTACTCTGTACATGCATTTATTTATACATGCAATCGGCTGGAAGGTGACTTGGCCGCCCAATATAGATGATTGCCGGGAAGTAAGTCCAGAGTCCGGAGTACTTCGTGAATATGAAAAGAGTAAATCCATGCAGGAAAACAAGAGTTGGCCATGCAATCGGATGATACTGGACATAAAGCATATCCTCCGTAGTTAATTCAATATACCGAGCAAAAGGCCCCCTGAGGCGGGCGAGAATGGGTATTCCAAGCATCCTCCATCAGCAAACCATCCAATTCATGCACAAGCTCGCATCTCACGTAGGAGACGGGCGTCTTTCCTACATTCGTTAGACCCGTTAGCTGTCGCCATGCTGTATGGATAGATTTCATTTCGTCTCTTCTGAGGAAGCAAAAAAGAAACGAAGAAGACAGTAGAGAGAGAGACACCGTGAACTTCGCCCCCACGGCTGCATCTTTCTTCAAGCCAAATCACCAAATAACGGGGTTGCGCCCCGCCTGGCTGCAATGGAAATGTACGGATGACCAACCGAGTCAATAGTAGCCCGTCTCTGGCTGCAAAGTCCGCTGCGTTTAGGTCGACTTGTGCTTGAGAACTGGCCTGCGTCAGAAGAGAGCGACAGTCAGCAGCAAGCGTTGCCCAAGTGGCTTGATCTCCCTCGGTATGGCCTATCAGTCTTGTCGATCTGTCGTCGCTAGTGAAGGATGGAACCATGGCCCCGAACTAGTTTTTACGAGCCGGGTGCAGTACGGGGGTGCAGGAGGAGGATTATTCTCTGCACATCTCGCATCGCCTTGAAGATGGAATCCTCGCTTTGCCAAAAGGGGGTTGGAGGCCAGCGCCCCGAGATGGAGAAATTGATACATAACCACACTCAGACAACATGTCGAAAACAAAAAAACGAAGGAAAAAGAAAGGGGAGGAAGATCCAGACGGGGCTATTTTCTCTAAACTCGCTACTGGGAGTGTATCATTTCTTAAAGAAGGTGCTGAAAATACTTAGGCCGAGTTAGGAAGAGAAGCTCGAGTCCCTGCATCTGAATACGGAGGAGAGTGGATGAGCAAACGGGGAGACACAAGACCGGCGGCAGAGAGACAGACGATGGGGGGACTGCGAACGGACATCGACCCCGAACTGGCTAACTCTCTTCCTGAGGCTGGCTGCCTCGCTGGAAGAAAAGAAAGGGGACGACGAGGCTGCGAGGTGAGTCGGGCGTCAAGTTGGTCAGCAATAGTCAGCCATCGCTGTACACGAGCATCGCAGAGCCACATAAGATACCATACATATAACACGAGCGTTAGGTATCCTAGCCTGCCGTTCCTCTGGTCTATCAAGGCGACCAGCAGGCTGTACCACGTCTGGAAGTACGACCATTGTCCGGATGCGAAGTTGAGCCGTGAAGGAGCTGATCAGTCTATAAATATTTATATTGACTGTCACTATATACATTAAGGGGGATGGAGGAACATATTTAATTGCTCGTTCATCCAAACAGATCTTTCTGGCTGCACAGGTATAGTTCGTGTGCTCCAAGATAGGTAAAATAAGGGGGTTTTTGTTGAACATATATAAATTCTGGGTATCAGTTTCGAAAGCGAGAATTTCATCATCCCATCAAAACGCAAAAAGACACACACCCGCAAGTAAACATCTATTGGTAAATGGTAAGGGGAGAAAAGAAAGGTAACCAAAAATAAGTAGGCCTCCAAATGCATCTTAAAACAACCCGCATGAGTACACGCAAAAAAGTATTCCGCCTCCCAGATAAAATATTTGAAAACGCCTCCAAAAAGAAAAAAACCCGCTTCGAGGATTTCAACGTGAAAAACGCCAGGAGTTATTTCGTCATTTTCATCCGTCCCAAACGAAAAGGAGAAACGCAGACAAGCCGACGAACGTAATACAAGTGACACGAAAAGGCATAGGCTGCAACAAGAAGGGAAGAAAAAAAAAAAAAAGTCCAGCCTGCACAAAATAGATATTATGTAGGGGAAGAGAAAAGGCAAAAGAAAAGTAGCGATTGTATCAAGACATGTGTTGAAATGGAGAAGGGAGATCCATGAAATTCGTCAAACGCTGGCTGGAATGAGCAGAAATTGAAGAAATGTTCCCGGGAAAGCAGTGTTTTTTTTCTTCTTCCCGGATAGAATGGGTGCTTGTCAGCTAAAATCCAATCTGGAACCGTGATGATGAAAAGGGTAAAATGGCCCCTATCCGTTAAAACTCCTTGGTATTGTTTTTCCGAGGGAGGGTCCATCACAAGAATATTAAACTGGTTAAGAAACGTATATTCCAAGGCAGAGAAAGGTCAATTGAAAGGAGATTCGTTGGCGTAAAAATTAGGATTCGAAGTTCAGGCGAAATCATGATTGAACGGTAATAGGCATGGGTTGCTCCAGAGGCCTATGTCGTGTGGTCAGCTTCTGCCCCGGGTGGTTGATAGGAATAAAAGAGCCCCAGAAGTTAGGTGGGATCACAGCAGGGACAAAGCGATGTTGGAAGTTGCTGATGGATTCAGTGGACGAGCATGAGGAGACGGAGTCATCGTCAGACAAAGAGGTGTCGGAAACGGCGGAACTGGAGTATTGTGGTTCGATGAGCTCCGCTGCTGGTGGGGATGGAGGGTAAGAGTTGTTGAATGGCACAAATTCTACTGGCTCCTTGAGGCACTGCAAGCTCTGGGTTGGAGGGGTGACCACTGGGGAGAGGACTGGGACCGATGGGCGGACAGTAAACCTTGGACATTCCAGGATTAACTTGCGCAGCTCTGGGATCGTGATTCTCTTTTGAGGATCACATTCAAAGATACGTCTTAGGATAGCATTGAGCTCCACGGATAGTGGAAGGATTGTCCTTAGGAACTGTGGGTTCTTTAGATAGGCCAGGAAGGTAGGGTCCTCTGGAGACGCTCGCTTCCAGGGGTTGCGGCCGCAAGACAGGTTGACCAGGATAACTCCAAGACTCCAAACGTCATTGGGGGCAGAAGCATACGCGGCTGGGGTCGATTGTTGACATTCTATTCCAACACTGTTAGTCAGAGTAAAAAAAGGACCGAATCAATGTGAAATGAATACATACCAGGAGACATGTAGAACGTAGAACCACAGCCAAAGTCGGATGTATAGGCATCTGTTGTTGCGAGGCCAAAGTCCGCAAGTTTAACGTTCATCCCACGGTCAGACACCAAGATATTTTCTGGCTTCAGATCCCGGTGGTAGATCCCTATGCTGTGGCAGAATTCAACGGCATCCAAGATCTGGAGGAAGGCCCTCTTTGCTAGGAAATCATTTCCTACGAAGTGGCCTCGTTCGGTGATATTGGAGAACAAATCGCCCTCTGGACAAAACTCGATAACAACAAAAGTACAATCATGAGAATCCATGATGCGGACCAAAGAAACAATGTTGGGATGATGGCTGGCCATATGATGTAGCTTGATTTCCCGTTGCTGGAACTTTCGCTGTCTGGGATCCAGGCCGGCCTTGTTCAATGCCTTGACAGCATATGGAGTATTTGTCTGGATGTCGATAGCAGAATATACCACTCCATAAGCACCTACACCCAGTATGCCGGTAAGCTCTAGTCGGTTGGCTAGGAGTAGCCCAAGCTTGTCCTCTGGAGCATCGCAGTAGGAGACTGGTTGGGGTGACTGCGGTGGAGTTGGGAGATGCATGGCCTGTTATACCTCAAGGGGGCAAAGCAAGTTGCGGGCGTATATAGCTGTTGGTCGGTTGATGGTAAAAGGAGAGGAAGGTAGAAGGGGTATTCCAAAGTCCGGAGGTGGCAATGTGGTCCAAAATAAAAGCTCCCAAGAAAAGAATCAAGTAAACGAACCCTTTTTTTTTTGTCGACAACACCCGCAGAGAGAAAGGAGTATATTAAAAGAGAGAGTGAGACAGTGAGAGAGTGGGGTGATGTTCCTATGGCTCAGGAGTCCATCTGGCCCGTTATCAATATTGAGAGGAAGGTAGGATAGGTAGTAGGCAGGGTAATATAAGGCACGACACGAAAGGTATATATATCTCTGCGGCTAAGTATGGTTTTGCTTGAGAAGGTTTAAGGTCCTTGTGGTTGGTTGGCTGGGAGGTCCAGAACTGGTGGATGAGGCGAAAAAAAAAGGGTAAAACGGCAGAGACGGGTATTTTTAAATCAAGGCGAAGCGGAGGCGATATGGGACTGGTAGGGGGATGGCCAAGTAAAGAACTAGGGCGATGATGACAACTCGTAGCAGAGGAGAGAAAAATAGGGAGAGCTAGTTCCAGAGCCGGAAAGAGGAGCGATAGGGAGAGGAGAGGGAGATTTGGGTTTAAAGGACCGTGATCAAGACTTTGATAACAGGAAAAGGAACGTGCAAGGGGAGAGGAAATGGGGTGAATTGAAGGGCGAGACGGGAAGGATATAGATGACTATGATGATGAGTGTCCGAGCATGGATAGGTACATATAATCGGAGGAAGATAGAAATGCCGAGAGGGAGCAGCGGGCCTCCAAGGGTTAGTGGAGAATCGTCACTGCTCGCTCATCTCACACACACAACTCTCCCTATCGCTGGCTGGGGGGAGCAGGCAGGCAGGTGGTGGCGGGAAATACCTCTATCTGAGGGTACCGCAAGCGGCCTCGGGTTAAAGATGGAGATGGAGCATGATTGGTGCAGAGTCGGTCCTTCACGCAGCTTAGCTCCGTAAGAAACAAGGCGGACCAGGCTCCATGGGGGACGAGCGAAAGGGAACGCCACTGCCAGATGGTCCATGGGTCACACCTGTTGCAAAAGAAAAAAGCAAAAGAGAAGGAAAAAGAAACGACGGGAAAAAGGAAGAAGAGAGAGAAAGATGGAGATGTGTACATATAACAGGAAAAAGCAAAGCTGCAAGGCGTCCGCCAATGGCTAGTCTGCGCCAGCCATCCTCGCAGGAGCAAGACAGCGCGAGCGAAATTGCACTACTGCGCTGAAGCAAGCCTGGGGCGTGGGTCTTCCACACACACTCTCTTTGGCTGATGCTGATGCTGGGTGTCCTTCTGCTGCAGCTTCTGCCTTTCTCCGTCCGCTGAGTCCCCGGCTGTTATCCCCCCTTGATGCAGAGGGGAGAGACGGCGGGTCAATGCAGTGGCTGCATTGTAAAAAAAAGTGAGCAGCATGAGAAACGAAAAGATCGTTCCCCCCTTTCTCCTTTCGCTCAGAAGGGCGCTAATCATGCACATCTGCCTCTCTGCTCACTGTTCTCTGTGTCTTCGTTCCTTTTCAGGTTTTCTTTTTCCTTGTCTCTTTTGAGCCCCTACATGGCGCTCCATACTCCGTATATGTTGTCGTAGCTTGTGCTCATACGAAGTTTGAGGTCGACTATGGATGGCTGTTGTTGTTACCTAATCAAGGACGGCCAATGGGGTTCGTGGAGCATGTTGGCCCTATGATGAAACTAGCCGTGTCCACATCATATAGAAGACAGGCTGCTTCTCCACCCTGGGATGTTTCGGCTGAATCAGGATTTTGTTGACAACGGTTGCGTATATATGAACGAGTTCTCTGTCATATAGGGCGATGGATGGTCGCGCTGAAGGTTAAAGGAGAAGATAGGCCAGCTTAACTAAGCGCCAATCTCGGTCTTCCTGGCTACCCTTATTGGAAGCTGAATGGTGCCTTTTTCCTTCTCGCTCCCTGACGTGTACCCTTTATTTTTCTGCGCCGATTCCTCCCAGTCGTAGTCGTAAGACGAAACAGGTCAAAGATCGATGGT
Source organism: Trichophyton schoenleinii (assembly GCA_018357685.1). Taxonomy (NCBI): domain Eukaryota; kingdom Fungi; phylum Ascomycota; class Eurotiomycetes; order Onygenales; family Arthrodermataceae; genus Trichophyton; species Trichophyton schoenleinii. The sequence goes on from WOFF01000001.1 coordinate 4,032,440, forward strand.
GTTTTCTGGAACGAATCAAACGGCAGGCAAGATGGCAAATCGAGACACACGAAGCCAGGATACTGTGGACAGTGCCGTGTGGCCCGTGGAGATTTACCTCTGCGGTGGAGCATGGCTTGCTTTCTTTTCTTCTTCCTCGTCTTCTTCATATTCCTTGGGCTCTGATGTCAGCATCTCTGTCCAACCTGATCCAGAAAAAAGGCAGAAGAGTAAAAACAGTCCACAGTCCAGTTCGAAGGAGCAGCAGCAGAAGAAAAAAAAAGAAACGAAAGCAAACACAGTTCAACAAGGGAAAGGGAAAGTTAATGCTGGTCTAGTTGGCCAGGCTTTGAGTATTACATTATGCAAGATGGATGTTGGGTGTGCATGGTTGTATACGGAGCATCGAGCATCAATCTCTGAGCGACTCCAAATTATCGACCCTGCTGTGGTGAGGCAAAACATAACCGTCATCTCTCAGATCAAAGCCTGGTTATCGGGAACAAGAGTGAGAAGTTAGCTGCCTTGGATGCCCTTATTCCTGCGTGATGATAGGCGGCACTGCATAACGTCCTGCTCCCCCCCTTCCTGGCCCTTGGGTTTTCACTCAACTAACTAGTTTAGCGACCCGCAGTGCAGGATAGAGAATAGAGGTGGCCGAAGGGTTGATTTGACGATGATGAGAAAGAGACTCGACATGCAGAGTTGGTGTGATGCGAGGCTTGCGGAGCTTCGGCATGCCCTGTGGATAATTAAGAGCAACGATTATTGGGGAGGCCAGGAGGCTTGTGGTTCTTGGGTGGTGCCCTTCGAAGCTTGGTCATGTTGATGATAACCCTCTTGACACGAATCAACAACAGTGAAAAAGAAAGAAGTCGATCTGTTTCCCTTGGGGCTTGGATGTCCTTGCTTGCGTAGATTCCATCACTCTGTGTTGGTCTCGGGAACTTTGCAAAAAGCAATCTGATTCATATCATGGCTGTTATAAATTGCTGTGCTTTTTTTTTTTTTGATTAAATTTTTGCATGCATGACACTGCCCCTGTACCATGTTGGATGATCGGGCTGAAATCTAACTGGTGACCTTGGGCCCTTTTTCGAACACGGCTGGTGACCTTGTATTGGTTTCAGTGCAAGGATCGTGCGGAGAATCCCCTGGGCTTCAATAGACCATCACCATATTAAATGCAATTTCTGTCTTAACACGTATTTCTATTTCTGGCGGTGTCATCCTCATTCTCTGTCCACTTTAAGAAACTTTTTTTTGCTTCTTCTGTTGTTTCTGCTGCCTTGACGAGATTTTTGACTGGAAAGAAAGCAGCTCAAGCCATCGTAGCCTTGTGCCTGATTCGCTGGAAGTGGTGGCTAGGAGATTATGCGAAGTTTATTGTGGCAATTGCCATTGGGTAGCTTCAAGGAGAAGGACGCTGCTCATCTGATCTCGGTGATCAAAAAAAGTGTGGGAATTTCTTCCACGCATTCAGGAACCACCGTTCGGGTTGTTGGGATATGACTTGCTGGAAACTTCCTCCATCAGCTAGACTAAGTCTCAGGAAATGTTGATGTCGGTGAAGGGACCCTTCTGGCTACGGATTCTCTCGTTTCCTATCCTGAGAGTCAGCGGCTACGCTCCCACAGGTTATTTAATCCGTATCCGTACTCTATGCAAAGGCGCAGTTCAAGCTATTTGCATCAGCAGGTTGAGCCAACAAAGAATAGTTCATGTCGTGGCAGTGGCTAGTTTCTTAATCCTTTCCATAGTTCTCTTTTTGGTCAAGAGAAGTAGTGACGTCCCGAAGAGGATGAAAAGAGAACGTCAGGAGGAAGATCCCTGCCAAGCCCTGTCGCCTCTTATCGACTTCTTTACAGCGCATGAATGTCCGTTTTCCTATGGGCTCGGTCAGTATTCTCCGTGCTCAAGGGCTGGGAGAATCCCTCCAGGGCAAGGCGCGCCAAAGCGATGGTTGGTCCAACATCCTTGAGGGGGCCGCTAGTCGACGTTGACTAACAGAGAGAAAAATAAGAAACTCGCGTATCCTTATCGATGATGGTCCAGGAATTACTTGTCCTCCCTGGACCAACGCCGCTCCCCACCCTTCCCCATACCATGGCATCATCTTGACTCTAGCGCCAAAGAGTCAGACACACTCTCCCGCCAGCTAACCCCAGAATAGGCAATTTTGCATCCATCATCCGAAGGAAAAGCAAAGGACGTAATGTGGCTGATTTTCTATCCGTTGGCTCATGATGGGCCCATCCCTGCAAAGGGTGCTTCGAGTCCCTCGCATAAATTAAGTTGAAGGTCCAAGCCAACAGAGGATACGTGGAAGGATGAACCTCGTCACGTCCGACATCCGTCCTGCGTCTGTCCATCGATCTGTTTGGTGTGTGTGCGTGTGTCGATGGCGGGCTGTGGAGAGAAGCTCACAGTGGACAGAACCTGGCCTGGGACTCGAACATGGACATGGATGCTCTTGACATGGGGCGGAGGGTGACTGAAAAGGGCAGGCCTTAGTCTTGGTTTCTCATCTTAACCATCTCAACTCCGTCCATTCACCCAGAGTCTGGATACGACTTGCTACCAAAGCTTGCTCTAGCTTGCCATCGGCGTATGAATAATAACGTACGCTGGACTCGAACCACCACCATGGTTCATTCGCACTTCCATGGGTGAGCCTAGTTCTTGGGCTGAGGCTCGTTCTCGTTCCGTCAGTGCTAATAACCAACTCCTTGGGCCCTTCTTGCCTCTCGCGAACCAAGTCACCTGGAAAGGGGAGTCGTTCGTTCTTTGACCAGCCTTTTCCATCACACATATCGCTAGCTCTCGTTGGATAAGAGGACTGCTGCATGGAGCGTGGTCACTAATGTACGATATACATGAGTTATCACCATGATGTGGTCCCCACCGCATACGGCAATTTCGTTGCATAATTTTAGCCCGCCACGCATAAAAACGCACAACCGGCAAGAGCTGGCTCTGTATATCCGTATATAGGGAGGGTAACTTGATCCGCTGATCGTGTGTAAGGCAGAGACACACACCCGCCTGTGGATTAAATGAATATCCAAACTTCCTCCCTAGGATTTCACAGCTCCTTATGGCCGCTGATCGAAGGGAGACGTCGAGGGTTCTACAACGAGCACTGATCTCGCGTTATTCAGCCACCAGTTTGTGCATGGACTTGGCAAGCTGTTCGAGTCATCTCTATTTATATACACACATTGTTAGCAGACTATCTATATTAGACTCTCACTAATGCTCATCGAATTTCAAACTGGGCTTGACGTACAGGTCAAGATGGCAAGGGTCCGAAAAGGGGACAGATGGTCAGAAGACAGGTTGAGGGAAAAAAGAGCGTTGAAAGTCAGGCAACCAGCTCCCTGACCTGGCTAGCACAGGAGGGCGTCAAACTCCTTTTGTCTCAAAGAAGCCCTGTCGGCTATTGGCCCCCGTCTTGTCTCTCGATCGCTTTTCGGCTTGCTCCTCGACTTTGCTGTCTTCTCGCGCGCTCTCTCTCTCTCTCTCTCTCTCTCTGGATGTTGTCTATTTTTGCTTCTTTCGGCCATCTCCTATCTTACATAAGCAGGTATATCATGTGATGCTTATTCATCATGACTCTTCCCCTTTCGGGCCACCCCTGTCCCTTTTTCTGCCCAGCCTCGGCTCGGCTCAGCTTCGGCAGTTTGACACCGCCTTTTCGTCTTCGTCTTCAACTTCAACTTCGCGCCACCTTTTTGCTTCTTATCATCATCGTCCTTTCGTCAGCGACTCACCAGCAAAAGGAAGAAAAAGTATGCAAGATGGAGCGTCAAGAAGGTCTCGGTATGGAGTACGTGGAGGAGTTACATTTTATCCAGACGAAGGTAACCAGGATGAGAAAACACGGGTCGGCTGCAGTTCGGCCTGGATCTTCTCTGCTCCAGCTATGAACTCATGTGAGTTATCAACATCGCTTGTATTACTGGACTGGACCAAGAATGATCCAAGGGTAAAAAGAAAGGAGAGAGAAAAGCCACCAAGCACAGCCCTTCGTCTTGGATGGGAATAGTCTCGAAGGGTGTCGGAGAATTTGTCTCCAGTAGTGACGGGGCATCAATATTGGCCCTGACCACTCCGTCTGGAGTACATGATACTTAAACGCACCCTCTCCATACTCCATCCTTGGAGCATTCCATTGCCTCGTATATGGAACGTTCCATTCGATCGTCCTCTCTCTTTCGGCATCGCCATCGTTGCATGCAAGGCAAGGAGGTACTATATCTTTCACTCCTCCAGACGACGTTGCAGTTCCTTTCTTTCTCCCTTGGAAGAAGAAACAAGGCCTCCCGAGCTGCGCGACTGCTTGTCTTGAATGGATAGTGTTTTAAGCGAACAAATTGGGAAGCTCGAGGAGCGCCTCCTTGCATCTTCAAAGGCGGAATGTCCGTATGTGAGTCGTGCCCATTGAGAACGTGCGAGAGAATCCATGGATTCCTTTTCTTCCCTTCAAGTCCAAGATGAGGCCTTTTCTCCCACATCACTAAGCGTGGGGAAATTACCCTTGACGGCTGCTTTAAAGTACTTCGAAATGTGAACACACTCCATCCCTTTTTTTTTTTTTTTGGCTGAAATGCCAACTATTTACGACTGACCGATTGGTCAGTCGTGCTATCAATGTGGACGATGCTGTTATCACAGAGGATACAGATTCAGCCCCAGCTCATGTCCGCTTAACCTTTTTTTTGTCTGTGCCGTGTTTGTCAACCTTTCGCCATGCGTTTCAAGGTGGGCACACTTGCATACATACGCTCACCAGCTATACGACTTCGCGCTGGTCGGACGGGAAAGCCATGTGCGAGGTTGGATGGCCAAGCCCAAGCAGGATTGTCTACATGTCAGAAAAGAATCCTCGTATACTCCGTACAGATACACACAAATTCTGTTGATGGCATGAAGCTTACAACATCAACGACCGAAAAGAAATACATCATAAATCAGCAAGGATATGACTAAGTTGTTCCAGAATCCAGCAACGATGGCTGTCGACATGGTAATGCTATTTAGTACGGAGTATGGTATCCTCCGTATAGGGCCATGGAGCAGTGATCTTCTCTTTTTTCCAGGTAGCAAGACTTCCATTCGCGCACAGACATTCAAACTTCATGCATATACCGCAACCTCCGTGGAGGGGGGTTTAATTAAAGAACGATATTAACCCTCGGGATCTCTTGACTGTCCTTGCAACCCGTTCCGCCCATGGCAGAGCAAGGGGCCCCGGCATCAAAGCGCAAGATTCAATTCGACAAGCATACGTAGCAAATTGGACAGCCGGAAGCTGCTGCCAGGGAATGGCTTGCACGTTGATCGACCGTGTTTCTTCTTTTGTTCCCTCCCCAGCCTCCTTCCCCCGACTGCCAGGGTCATGGAGATGATGAGGTTGGTCCAAAATATTAAGTATGCAGTTTAAAGGTATTTACGCATGGAGTACAGAGTATCAATCCATGATCACTGTTGCGCGATTGCCCCTTTCTACCCTTCCTGATTTCCCGTTTATAGCGAAGATGAACCAACAGCGAGGACGGGACGATGTGAGTAAATTATATGAGCAACTTTTGACATGATATCATTGGCCCCCTGCATATTGGAGGTTTGACCATTCGCGCACAAGATACATGCTCGATGAATGGCGTACGGAGCGCTCCATGCATTCAGGTACATAACATTCACTAACAGGTTACGGAGTACACATGTGTGTGTATGGACAAAGCTGCATGGATTCCTAAGAAATACGTAAGATCCTACGAGATATCAAGTCCTGAACCCTGGGTGAATGAACAACAGTGATTGGCGGTTGAACAGATATAGAAAAAGGAAAACACACGGCAGCATGGGCATCTCTTTTTGCACAGAACATGGAGTATGGAGTACTGATGTCAAAATGTAGAGTTAATATGGACGGGTGTGTCGAGGTATATGCAACCACGGAGCACTGCAGGCGAGATAGAAGGTTTTCATGCAGATCAAGATATGGGATATCGGGATGTTGGTTATTCAGCCCGTGTTTTTTCTGCAAAGTCACGACTTACATAGATCAATCTGGAGCTTCAAAAGAAACTCTACAGCATCTCGATCAGGCCTGGAGAAAGCGGCCTTGACCATGTGTTTGCACTGCCTGTCTCCCACTGTAGATGTCGATTCAATGTATGTTTGGTTTCATACCAATAATATCCCCTTCCGGTCCCCCCTCCCCAGCGTTGGAGTCGTCATCAATATCCAGCCTTCACCTTCGCTTGTCTCCATCTTCACCCAAAACCACAAGAAAAAGTCGATGCTACATCCTCGATACCCAGACTTCAGCAACCTTAATGAATCAGTGGCCGGCCTCTGACAGACGGGATGATTATTGGAGGGCCTCCTTCATGCCCTGTGCGTGTCCCGTCCCTTTTCTTTTCCCTCAGGGGCTGTCGAAGAAGGTTGGCCTGAAGAAAGGCAGGCTTGGTCCTATTTTGAGAATGGATATCGATTTTCCTTCCCGCGATAAGCAATTCAGCGGGTTGAAGGTGCAGTTATGGCCACCTGCACTGCTATTAGATGTTCCACGAGGTAGTTCCAGGCCTGGCAGTGCATCTGACATTCATGCGGACGATGCACAGCTTCGGTTTCGTCCGTATTCTTGGCTTGAAGAAAGAATTTTGATATCCCACCCACGACTATTCATGGAGAAAGCACTCTCCCCTCACTCCCACTACAATAAAAGAAAACTCCCTAGTTTATTTCTTTTTTTTGCTATTCTTCCCGTTGTCTGTTTGTTTGGAAACTGGCTTGTGGTTGCTTTTTTATTCATTCCCAAACCCAAGGAGAAGAGAAGAGAAACCTCAGCTCGGGTTTCTCCTTCTTGCAGTTTACCATCGACCCGGCGCTCCAATAGGACGCACAGCCTTCGGTTTGAGCTGCTCTGGGCATCAATCCACGGATGACCTTTTCCTTCCTAGCCCCGATTAGGCTATGGACCTCAGGATAGCAGATATCTGTGCAACTTCGTGTTAACCCTATCTTGAGAGTTATGGGTAAAGTAATATCCCAACATACAGGGTAAGGTGTTATCCTTTCATCCCTCCCTCAAGAGGGGTGGGGGGGCGGTCTTAGCTGAAAGATGTGACTCGAGATCCTGAGTTAAACTTGAGCCTTTCCCTCCTTGCTCTCATGCATCTCCTGATCAGCTTTCTCGCCCACCAACATCCCTCATATTGCTTGAGGAGTACACTATTCAAACGGTGACACGTCAGTCCAATGAGATCGCATGTGAGGACTTCCTACCAGTCTTCCCGTCCACCGAAAAGCCCGTCCAGCCACGACTTATGCAGTGACACGAACCTTAAAAAAGGCACAAGATGTTTGGATAGCTCCGATACGTTTCCCAGCAGCCAAAGAAAACCATGGCCCAGATGTGTTTGTTTGTTTGTGTGTGTAGCCTGTTGAGTTATCGTGGCCGTCTTGGGTCCTGGATACGGAGTACTTAATCATACGGAGTACATCACAGGCCGTAGAGGCAATATCAGTAGCTCTTACGGATGTGCCTGGTAAACCAGCCCATCATGATTTCCATCCTGCCTGGGAATTCAAACATCCACATTTGAACGTAAAGTTAGTAATCTTTCCTTCCTTAACCTCCCCTTGGAGGTGGCTGCATAGTGATACGATGGACACATATAACGCACTGCCTGGCTGGAAGCTTGTGTATATAGCAACTTATTTCCGCACTTGGCCAGCAGTTAGCCCTCCATCAGGTACTATCACTCTCCTAGCTGGAGATCATTATTTGCATGTCATGTGCGGTACTCCGTACAGGAGAGGGTGAAAAGAAAGGACAGACAGGTCGCTGTCCTCAAGCAGTCATCAGTTACTCAGCCAAACGTCCCTGCAAGTAATCCCAAAAGGAACAGAAAGAGAGTCATTCATGCTAGACGGAGTGGTCATGTCAAACAGAGGGCACCCATTTACCCACTCACAATGATGGCCAACGTATGATCTGCTCAGCTTGTATCACTTTATCTTGCTACTGTTATTTCTCCGACTGGTCGGTCCACTGCTGCTGAGCCAGGACAGAGGTAGCACTGTTATAGCCGACGGCTGTCTCCAGCCCTTAGCCCACTTGCAGTGCATAGCGCTAGCCCGATACTCAAGGGCGCTGGGCGTTGTACGGAGCGGGCGATGGGATCCCCACGGCCTCTGCATGAAAATTGAATGCTTCTTAGATAAAAGCTCAGGGCACCACCTTAATCTGCCAAGCTTTTGCTAGTTTGCATGCTGGTGTGACATTGTGACATTTTTTTTTGATGCCTGCCGCAGGGTCATAAGGGTGTTGATATTGGAGGTGTCCAGCTGTTGCTGTTGTACGAAGTACAGAACGGCTTTCTCAGATGTGCAGTGCCTCGACATACCGCAGCATGCTACGGAGTAGTACGTCCAAAGTGTCACGTTGTGTAGAGGCTCTTCTACGACACCGCAGGGCGCATTTGTGGTCTCTAATGAGACATGCAGAGTGCAGTGTGGCAAGCATTTTTTTTTTTCACTCTCCAAATGCAATGAAAATGGAGGTAGAGGTGGGAAGAGATCCCTTGTTGCTCCATCTTCTCCTCCCTCTGGCTTCCCTACCCTTCGGCCGTTGCCGGGAGTAATGTGTACACAATAACGGTTCCTTGCCCTATTGCATATCCGTTTGAGAAACCGAGTGACACTATTAATATTTTGCATATGACGCTATTTGCAATAGCCTGGAGTCGTCTTTTCTTTTCTTCCTTCAGTTTCTTGTCTCATCATTTCATCATTATACCCGACGGCCAGAGTGTATGCGCGAACAATCACCGTAACGGGAAGCCATGTCCACCTCAAAAGAAAATGGGCTCGGGCGTAACGAAGCTCGATTAGTGATAGTTATCGATGTGCCGGGGCGTTCATATTAGTCGAATACCATTCCCGCGTCATTCAGACCGGTTCCAGATGAGGGGACTCTGGTTTTGAGAATTCCGTTTCACGGCCTCGGACTATCAGATCCCATCTTCATACTTCCCGCTACCTCTGCGGCGACGTATAATACCCTTGAAAATGCTGATGCTCGATATTATTATCGACATGGCTGGCACTGGCTGCCTATGCAGTCGGTTGAGTAAGAACGTGCGGGGCGGATCGGGCCTGTACTCTTCCGCGGAAGAGACGAGAGATGGACCACCTTAAGTTGCTTCGCATTGATTATTATGACCAGGAACCAGGGCTTTGCAGTGTCTGTGAGGCTATGTTTCCGCATCTCCGTGGTCTCAGCTCGTCGATGAAGAGCTTCGCGGTGCATGTCCGGGCTCACAGGTGCCCTGGTTGTATGGCTGTGAGGCATCTTGGATCTTGAAGCTTGCTCGAGCTCACTCAACCCCTGCTTCTGTGCATTTGATAATGCTCACACTCCCATACCTAACCGCGTGGTTGCATTTTAAATTGATCCCCACACCTTTAATTTGATATGGTCTTGTTCTCTTTTGAAGCGGGAAGCGTTGGGGGACCGTTGTGAGCTCACGATCTCTGAATATGATTCATCACCTTCGATGCTCTCTTGCTATATGATATTATCAATCCCGGTCAATATCATGGTATAAAAGACATGAGTTCACCCCGTCCACCTGAAACGTACTATGTAACTGCGCCGGCTTCCCGGGCGCTTGACCAGGATACTCCTTTTGTCCACCTGGAACCTAATAATAATTTCCCCGTCTGGATGCCTAAATCATCGTCGTTTCATGCCCGGGATATTGTCCTCTGAACATTACTTTCCTCATCCGGTGCTGCTGCTGCTGCCGCCGCCAAAGCAAAGCCCTTTAAGCGAAGGAGAATGGCAGGCTAACGGCTGAACTGAATCCCGAGGGATCTCGCACGTATGACCTGCAAGGCTAAGTGAAACGCCTTTCTTTATTCTTGACGCCCGACTGCAGAGTGGAACATGGCATGATCTCCATTTTTGCGCGCTATTCATGCGCTCTCATCTGAAGGTCCTCTTTTCTTTCCATGCCCATGGACCATGAATGATGGCAGTAAATCCTCCATGTTCGAATATGGCGCCAGCTTCTTGTTAAGGCCCGCGCCTCCAATATGCTGCATGACGCATGCACATGGAGTACGTAGTTAGCTGTACATATTGGTTGCCCCGTACGGAGTACTCTGTAGAAATATACAGCCTTCTATATCCAGAGGACAGAGTTACTTCTCTCGATCGACGACAACAAAGCCGGATCAGCATCACAGCCAGCATGTCTCCAGTTTTAGCTTGCTTACCTAGATTCTCCTTCGGGCATCTCTGTACGCACCATGCGAATATCACATTGCGGCTGGTGTTTCGGCCGTTATCGATATTGTCAGAAAGAGAGATCCTTCAGCCAGCGGCCAAAAAGCGCTTCGGCCGACGTTGAACCTTAGAAAATGATCAGTCAGGTGATGAGCTGGAGTCGGGCTCCCCCCAGAGCCCATCTTCAGAAGGTGTGTTGCCCGTTGCAAGCGAGCGATGACGATAAAGGCAGCAAACGGCCTGGCTAGATACGCCACGGGGCTTCCAGAATGCGACGAGGGCTGGTTACGAGGCTCGACGGCTATAGCCAGCGCGATCGTGTTGTTGTGGCGCATGCTGGGACGCATGACCTCTCGGATTCTATAGTGCTGCGAACTTAAAACGTCAACTGGGCTTCATCGGCCGACCACCGCCATTGCTACAGAGGGCTTTACGTGGATAGTTAGTGTATTCGATAGTGGACTGCTATAAGATATGTAAAAGCAACGCTAAATTATATGTGTATATATATCTGTCCTATAGACTAAAGACACGGCGTGTCCGTATCCATGCTTTTTCAGTTTCAAACCGGTCAGTCTCGATGGCTGAGATTTGCGGGACACGCAGAATTTCTCGACATTCACCAGCCTTCCGGAGATCGCCTGTGCTTAGCAGATTCAAACTTTGTTATGCCTCGCAATGAATGGGTGGCGAAGTGCTTCCGAAGGAGTACAGCGTTTCTCTGGGTTCAGATTCAAACACCGGTCAAGGAGGTCAATGAACATCATTATCTCCTTGGATTCTGCATCATTGAGTCTGGCCCCTTTCCCAATCAGCCGGGACTTTAGGTCTCGCGAGGGCTTCTTAAAGTCAAGGATCTTGGTCACCATGCGGCCTGTAATCTTGTCTTCCTCCAGACTGCGGAAATTGAGAAGATCGTCAAAGTGTAGATGTGCAAGGGTTGCGCGTCGTAGGAACTTGGGCGGGAATTTGCCGCGGCATTCCATGATGGACCGGAGCATCTGGTTGTTATTGCGTCCCGTAAAGAGTATTTTCCCCGAGTAAAGCTCAAATAACGTGCAGCCTATAGACCAGACGTCCAGGCTATGATCATATGGTATTCCAAGTATGATTTCAGGGGCTCGGTAAAAACGACTGACGAGATAAGGGGTGATCTCATTCTCTGAGGCGAGGGAGGCAGAGCCAAGGTCGCATATCTTGAGAATGTTTCTATTCTCATTAACTAGAAGGTTGTCGGGTTTAATATCCGCATGGAGGATGTTGCATTTGCGAAGAAGGCTTAAGCCGAGGAACATTTGCTGAGCATACGCCCGGATGGCTCGTAGATTGATACCAACATCCCTACCAAACTTCTTGAGGACCTCGCGAAGGTTCATGCTGAGATTCTCAAAAACCATGCACAGATGATTTTTGTGGTCAAAATGCCTGTCAAACCTGATAATGTGTTTCTTGTCCTCAGGGTCTGCGTTTTGTAGCAACTGCAGTATATTGATTTCCGTCATGCCTGCTTTCCTCATGGTATCATTGTTCCGAACAATCTTCACTGCCACCAGTTTCCCTGTCTTCGAGTCCGTAGCACGTACGACGGAAGAGAACATTCCCTTGCCTAGAATCTGCTGAACGTGATATCGACCGTTGATCAACTCACCCAGCATAACGTTATAGTAACCTTCAGGGTCATCCCAATTATCCAGCATGCTCATGTCTAGTTCCTGGGCCTTTGGAATTCCCGTTGGGCCATTGGGCCGCATGGACGACGGCGGCTCTTCAGCAAACATATCGTCGTCACCCTCAGCAAACATGTCGAAATCATCTTTGACATTTACTGGATTTGGTTTCTCTGCTTCTTGAACAGCTGTAGTGTGTTGGCCCGTCTTAGTCTCGTCATAAGAGGCAGCAGAAAGATCCTCTCCAAAGTGACGCTTGTCATGTCTCTTCTTATCTTCTCTCATATCAGAAGTCGGGTCATAATCAGCGGCACAGGGTTCTTCTTTATTGATTCCACTCCTATCGCGTAAATCCGTGTTGGCAAGATCCTCATCCTTTGAAACTTCAAAGTTAGTAGGTGACTGCGAACCCGGTGTGTCAATGGGAGTTGTCATTGGTGACGGAGCAGATGATGCTATATGCTCGTTAGTTATACTACTTGAATATATATTGAATGACGAAAAATCTTACCGGCTTCATCTGCATTTGAAGTGGATTTAGCAGAGCCATTTGTCGCGGACTCGGGCGGGTTGGCAGGCTTCAAAGCTTGGACGATAAGAGGCTTCGGTGCATCACGATACTTAGCCTTTATAGCTTCACGGCGTTTCCGCCGTTGTTCAATCAGTGTAGCTTCATCAACTGGTTCTATGGACATTTCAGTATCCTCGTCTCTGCCTTGAACAGACGGTCTAAGAGGGAAAAATCAGTAAGGCCATCAATAGATTGGCAGAGCCTGAGTAGAGTGAGTCCGCTTACTTATCATCTGTACTAGTTTCAGTGATGGAACGATTCTGCTGTATCTGAGATTCTCCATTTTCAGCCTTTTGCTTCCAAGTTTGAGCGTTAACTGAGGGATTTCCTCGTTCGCTCACTGACTGTTCTGTAGACAACTTAATCTCCACCTGCCCGCAGGCCATGCCCTTGCCATCTTTCTCCGAGGCGTCCTTGTTTGAGGCCTCATCACCCGAGTACTGTTTCTGTTTTCTAGGATCTCGATACGGAGAACGGCTTCGCGTTCTCGGACGTTTGTCTGGCCTCCTCTCGTAATCGTCGCTATACTGCAAATGACGGCTGCCCCGGTCATAGCCATCGTTCCTATCATGATCGTAGTATGACCGTTGGCTGTGCCTGCGAGAACTTCCACGGCGATGGTAGCTGTCATCGTATGTGCCATTTGAGAACTTCACACGCCCCCCACGATTGCCCCTATCATAGTCATAGTAGTCATCTCGTCTTCGTTTTTCGCCTCGAGAAGATCTGTAGTATGGCGAGCGGGACCTTGAGCGTTCAGAGCGGTACGGCCGCGAAGAACTAGGGGACTTTGGAGGTAGAGCATCGTTTCTGGGGTTACGGTCAACGTTGGTGTCATTATAAAGAGAGGTTTGCGACGTAGTTGCCTTCGTATCTGAGTCTGACTCGATGATCTCACCCTCTGATGGGACCGATGGAGATCTTGACCGCTGTGCAGCCATCACCAAAATTTCGACTCGGTACGGTTGGCTTAATCGGAAAATCGAAACGAGCTTATAAGGAGATAAAAGGTGATTCGGTTAGTCAAAGAATCTCCCAAGTTCTGCTTGTGCTTTTCTTGACTGGAATAGCTAAATGAAGATAGCGTTGGGCGAATGTAGATGGCATTCAACTCAACAAACTTGACTTCCAACCAGCTTACTTTGCAAGAGGCATTTCTTGGGTAAAAAGGAATTTATCTTGATTTGATCTGCGAAAACGGCTGTATAAACCTGCCGGTGACAGCGTAGAGGGAGGAAATGAGAGATATAGCAAAGATGTCGCCGTGTTTGCAGACAGCGAGTGGCTTGTTCTGGCGTGTTCGAAGTTGGCGATGTCAAAAGAAGAGGTGAGGCAAAAAAAGGCTCTCCCACTAGGCCCAAACAGGACTAGTTCCCCTCCCTCCTTCCACGCCAAACAGAAAAAGATCTTATCAGTTCGAGGCTGCGACTGAGGATTCCAACGGCAACGCTGGAATTTTTCCATCAACCGCAACCCACTCCCTCGACACATCCTCTGACAAACGGCCAAGCTAAGCAGCCATGGGTGGTGCATCTCGTGAAGGTAAGCAGACTGCCTCCGCGTCTATATTTCTCTTGAAGCCTCTGTTCTAACGATGAGTCTCACCCCACTCCAGGCGGCAAGGCCAAACCCCTCAAGGCCCCAAAGAAAGAGAAAAAGGAGCTTGATGACGAGGATCTTGCCTTTAGAGAAAAGCAGAAAGCTGGTATGCCTTATACGCAGCATCCTGTTCCTTGCTCATACGTGTCCATGCCTCTAACGTATAATGTAGATGCCAAAGCCAAGAAGGAGCTCCAGGAGCTGGCTAAGGGCAAGAAAGGCCCTATGAACACTGGTCAGCAGGGAATCAAGAAGTCTGGAAAGAAATAATCGATCCGATATTGGACGCCTCCTTCTAACTGCACGGATTTCGACTTTCTCGGCCAGAATGACGGATCACTACCACCCGCGGAGCTTCACCGCATCGCACTACATTACGAAACCATGAGTCGACGTTTTTCTTTTTCGTTTTCAACGGCGCGGGTTAGGAAGTGCGACAAAGCTTTTCTACGCTCGACCATCCAGCCTTGAATAATAGATAGCCTATAAAGCCTAAGCTTTTTCTCATTCCTATCATGCCAGACGCACCCTGTATGCACTGCACAGATTCGGATGGATACTAGATAAGAAGCTGAATATACACTCTCCCGATTAGCGTTATGGTATTTAGTAATGTACATATGTTCCTAACTCGTAACCCGTTTGACCCATAACGTTGGTTCGTTGGCATAAATGTCACCTTTGTCTCTCTTTTTGTATGCACGAAGCAGTTTCAGGCCGAGCTCATGTTCTTCCTTTTTGATATCTGCTAGCTCGTTGTTTAAGCTTGCCACGGTTTTGTTCACTTCGCTTCTGGTGGCCATATCGTATGCTATCGAGCTAGGCTGAATTACTTGCGTCAACTCATGGATCATAGTGTCGATATTGGTTTTTCGACGAGCAAGATCTGCCAGCTTTGATTTGATATCGTCGATTCGAGTGGTGATGTTTGTTTCAGGCTGGGTTTGCGGTCCTGTCCCTGTCTCAGAGACAGTAGTCATTTGTGAAGGGGTAGGTTTGCGTGTGGTATTTTTGGCAGAGAACTGCTGCATTCTAGACCCAATGCCAGGTAATGGTTGGTCAAAGCTCTCTGAGATTGGCGGAGGGCTTCCGGGTTCGGTCGTGGCATAGGTTGTGGCACTGAACCGGCTGCGCGGCTCTTGTGACAGTGCGATTCCTTGGAGTCTTTCTGTCAAAAAGTCACCGAGTCCATCCTTCCCGTTACTGGAGACTTGCTCAGGCTGATCAGCAGGACCAACACACTTGCCAGCCTTCCAATCTGACGCGGAGGCAGTTTGGAACGAATCCTCAAAGAGACTTGAGTACGTTGAATTAGGGATACTCAAGGGTGCAGGAGCTGGTCTCGCAAGTACTTTGTCTTTTTGAGGGACGGCTGGTCTTGGCTTAGGTGCCATTGGAAGTGCTTTGTTGTCCTTGGATTTGGGATTTGTTGTTACAGGCTTGCCGTCAATAGGTCGTGTGTTGGAGGGACCTCTATAACTTCCGTCCTTTAAGGGTGGTGGAGGAGGGTTACGATAAGCAGAGGTATCACAGTCCGTTCGACGCCGGGTTTTGGGAACATTCATGCGCCCGGTGTCTGGCTCTATGTCAAATCGAGGTTTCGAAGGACCGCTAGCCCTGGAATATCCTTCAGGTTTTGCAATTCCCTGAATATCTTGGTGGTATTTAACCTTATCGCTTACTGTCAGGTCCCTTGAGTAGCCATCCCATTTCGTTTGAGATTGTTTTCCTGAGGTAGGAGGTTTCATATCTCTATTGGAATTAGATGCATATGTTGTTGCCCTGGGAGCCGGGAGATTATCTTTATTATGCATATCGGCAATGCAGTTGCCTTTGGGCTCTTCGATAGGAGAAACAGCACGACTTTCCTTGGACGAGGGATAATGTTCGCGAATAGGAGAAACGGGGGGAGACACGTCACAATCCCCGTACCCCGAACGATATGTCGAGGAGTAATACCGATTTGGCTCACCGCGGTTATGTGGAGAATGCGTCATTGAATCTTGAGAATAAACTGAAGAAGGGTTTCGTGCGTGCGCTGACTGGAACGAAGGTCTCGGGAGAGGCTCAGATACTATCATATTTCTACCATTTCCCATTTATTAGACTCTATACTATGTGAGAGAACATTTGAGATGTTTAAACTTACGACTGAGAAGGCTGTGGTCCATGTGAATGAGTATAACCTCCATGGCTAAATCCTGACATCGCGTGTATCTTTTCACTCGCCGAAACCGTGACCGCCTGGCCTGGAGGCTTTGCCCAGTCCCGGGGTTTATGAATCTTCTTCCACATAATCCAGTCGTTTAAAAAAGAGAGAATTGCGCGTTTTGCAGATGCAGGTAAGCGGTATCGTTTTAACGAGCACTGCTCGGAGGCTGTTGGTTGAGAGGTTTTGTCGGCCGGTGAATAGTATGATCAAATATGTCCAGAGAAGGCTAATAAATATCACGAGTCAAAGATATTTAAAGAGAAGAGAACACCGTCTTTGAAGGTTGTTACTCTCCGTCAAATATGACCGAGTTCAGAAATGAACAAGAGAAATGAATGTACTCCGTTTGTGGAAGATTGCCGAAAGAACAAGCGTTCCAGTCCCAGACCGGGCATGAAGGAATCAAAATGAAGGAATCAAATGGTGAAGAAAAAAGATGTCAGACATGAAGCTCAGCCTCCTCTCTCTCTCTGCCTGCAGAGCAACCAACGTCTGGCCGGCGACAAGGCTTTGTCAGATCATGCTCAGCGATCACGACCCTTGATATCTCGGGAGTTCCAGAGTAAACACAGCCCAGCGCTAGTCCAAAGCTAAGCGCTGACTCATGCTGCTTTAAGGAACGATTTCCAAAAATAAACAAAAATGTACCTGATTACGTGAGCCTCGTGTTAAAAGCGGCGGGAGACTTCACCCGATAAGGCTGACTAAGGAGATTACTCGCGTTTCATCCCAAAGAAGCAGGCGGTGACGACTGGCCGGGATAATTATTAGTGATGACATAATCCAGCAGCCTTTGATGACATAATTCGATCTCAATAAGGCGGAGCTTGCTCTCTACTTGCTCCGGGGTTGATAACAAGAATCTATCAGCCTTGCAACGTCTGCAATACTGCGCTGACGGGACAGCTTTGCATTTCAAGATGGCCTCAGGTAAGCGTGTCCCATTACTGATACTTTGGGTCACAGCAGCTAACTAGATGGAGTAGAAGATAGCTCTCCGCCTGCTGAAGTGTAAGCCAGACACCCAATCTACATCGTCGATTTCTGTGCTTGCTCGGCTGCCTCAATACTGATCTACTTCTTCGACTCCAGGGCATCAATCGCCTCCCCAATCAATCTCATCTTATTCTCCCTCTTCATCATTGTAATTTATATGCAGTTCAAACCAAAGAAGCCTGTGACATTACCAACAGCCCCACCACCAACCGTCTTTCGCACCTTCTCACCTACTGATCTCCTTCCGTTCAACGGAAAAAACGGAGCTCCTGTTTACCTTGCGGTTCGAGGACGTGTTTTTGATGTTACTCCAGGCAGGAACTTTTACGGGCCAGTACGTCCTCCTTTATCAACATATCTATATTACCATTAACTTTCCCCGTTTACACAGGGCGGACCATACGAGAACTTCGCTGGTCGAGATGCTACTCGTGGACTAGCCTGCCAGAGTTTTGATGAGGAAATGCTCACCAAAGATCTAAAGGGGCCACTGGATGATTTGAAAGGACTGGGACAAGAGGAACTTGAGAACTTGAGAGGGTGGGAGGAACGGTTTTTGGAGAAGTATCTTGTCGTTGGCAAGCTGGTTGCTGAAGGTGACCCCGCTCTAAAGGAATGATGCATTAAGTCTTTTTAATGAAATGAGTTCTACTCATGGCTAGAGCCCGTCCAGAGCTGCTGCTCATGGATACATGTGGCTAGTGATTGAACGGTTATAATAATGACATTTTGACTATAGGTGAACAATAATAGCAAAATAAACTACCTAATTACCATCATTCTAGGGTAGAAGGCCTAGAGAGTAGAAAATGGGGATATAATAGTTCATCATGGGGGGAAACGTTCGCTTGGGCATTAAACTAAATTCCGTAAGAGTGTTCGACAGTCATTAACTTATAACACAGGTCCAGGGGTAACAAACTAGACATCCATCCCAATCCACATTTTAACATCAGCTCCTTCTGAGTTTGTGATAAATAATTTAAAGTTCATCACTAGCCCTGGTGGCTTTTTCTTTGACTTCCTGGGCTGCCTTCTGGCCCTCTGCCCGGCCACTGAGAGCCCCAAGTTTCAATTGATCCCAAGCCCACTGACCAAGGCTCTGGAGTCTGGAGAACATAGAGGCTTCCTGCCTGGTTACTCCATAGCGGAAGTAATCAGCGTTATCCTTTGCCTGCCTTCTTAGCTCCTCAATACTCGAGCCGCGAGTTGGCTTGATCCCATAAGAAGCAAGAAACTTTTCAATATCATCCTGTGACCATGTATTGAAATTGATGTCTTTCATGGAACTAGTAGCTTGAGTAAGATAATTGGTAATGGAAGTAAAGTCGGGTCCACCGGTCTTTGAGGCTCGGTTGTATGCATCTTGAGCCTGCTTCAAAAGCTCATCACGGGTATACTCGACACCTTCAAGAGCCTTTTTGTGTTGAGAAGACAAGTATTTCCTATTTTTATTCATCGTCAGTGATAATTCTGTAACATGTGTAGAGTAATGGAGAGGTTTTTTATTACCCAAGGTTCTCTTTGTTCCAGGTATCAAAAGTCCAGGCAGTGTATCCAGAAGCGGCCTTGTGTCCATGAAGCCGCACCTTGGCGAGTAGTTCATCCCTCTTATCACTCTGGGGTACTGGGATACCACGGGCATCCAGGTAGGCCTTAAGACGACTATCAGACCATCCATTGATAACTTGGTTGAATGCATCTTCCATCTTCAGCTGTGCATCATCCGTGGCTCTAGCGAATTCGTTTCCAGCCTTGGAAGTAGCAGCCCCGTAACCAGAAGCCATTGATGCAGAAGGTTTCTCCAGCAGAGCTTGACGGTGCTTGCGCGCCAAAGCTAACATTTCGTTCCTCTTGGAACCTTGAGGCACCTTGATACCATGTTCATCAAAAAACTTCTTGAAATCAGACTCTGACCAGGCGTTGAAGAGAGCCTCAGCAAGAGTTTCCTGCGCAGCTGCCATGGATGCTGAAGCAGCAGCGGCAGATTTCTGGCCTTCTATACCAGCACGACGCGAATTACGGCGCACGGCAGCAATAAGCTTGTCGCGGGATGTTGGCTGAGGGACGGGGTAACCATGGCTATCGAGATACTCCTTTAGCTCCGATTCAGACCAGTGTTCATATAGCCAGTTTCCTGGGTAGTTGATCGATTGACCAAGCTTCTGAGCGATTGTTTCATAGTTGCGGCGGGCTGTTGATAGGAGAGTATCCCTTTTCTTAGGCTGGGGACATGGAATCCCATGGCGGTCTAAAAATGCTTTCAACTGAGAGTCACTCCATCTAAACAGAATTATTAGCCATGTTCCGATATTATTTTTGAGGGATTGATGAAGACCTACGAGTCAAATATCCATTCTTTGGCGTCATTGAATGAGCCGGCAACGTCTTCTGCTGTCTTCGAAGCTGGTTCGGCAATATACGACTCCCAATTATTCTTCACCAATTCTTCAAGGTCCTTGCGATCTGCTGGAGAAGGGTATGGAACGTCTATAGATGGTTTAAGTCGATTAACAAGATTTTCAGGCCGCCGGCTGCAAAAATGCTGGCAATTCACTCACCATGGTCTGAGAGCCAGCGCTCAAGCTCAGTCTCATGCCATTTGTTGTAAACTGCAGCGACCGTGACGTGTTAGCCATGATCAATTCTCCAAAATGCATGAGTTGTTGGCGGCCATAACAGGCTGGCTGCAGGGAAGGGAGAGAGCGCAACCGTACCCGCTTTGCTGAACCAGTCTCTGGAGCCCACGGCCTCCGACACCGTCAGAGCTATGATTAGCCCAGTAAATAGCCACTTCATGATAGTGTTGGTTCCGAGTATCAACACACGAGTCCCATGCGAATGAGAAGTAGCCAAGTGGTGCGTTTGTCAAGCAAGCGTTGTTCTTTTAAAATACCGAAGGCGCCGCCTGCATGAGCAACTGAGGGGAAATAACAGACAGCAAGCCCGACCAGTGTTCAATATATACTCGCTATTGGCGTCGCTAACAAGATCCCAGGCAGGGCAGGAGCTTTATTTTGTTCATCCTGCCTCTTGTTACTATGACGTGTTGTGTGACGTAGGGGAGAAGGCAAGGACTGAGGGGCAACAACTCTGCAGCTCCAGGTTAATGTCTTCCCTGGCTCTTAGTCTCCAGCATTCCTTTGCCCATGGGATTGCTGCCGTAGTCTTCCATGGCTTCACCGCTAACATCCCCGACTCCTTTGCTCTGCACAGCCCCCATAGCCATTGTAGTTATGTTCCGTCTGCACTTTTCCTACCTCATCAACAGTGAAATGAAGTCTTAAATGGTTCCAATGCAATTGAGTCCGGCCGATTCTTCCCAGCACGCCGGCCGAGGCACAAGTAACGTGACGAGTGACTAATGCAGTCTAGCCCGATCCAGGCAGTCAGTACGCTTACCTAACCCTTCCCTTAACACATATCGATATTATTGGCTGGTCGTGGCCCCGCACCTGGAGCTACGCCTAAAGCGGCTAGGCCTTCCGTAGTCTGTCAGATCGTCGCGTCGTGATTGGCTGCAGACCCCAGGCCTGTGCACCTTATTGGGCGGACAAGGCGCATCCTCTCAACCTCAAGTTTTTGCGCCTGCGGCTTGGAAGGGGAAGATGAGAATACGGAGCAGCAGACAGGCAGCGACACAGAACGCAAAGTCTCTGCGCGAATAACCCTCTCTCAAAGACACGTCTCTCCAGTGGCCGTACCTGCGTCCTGAAACCCGACGGGTCGTCCCCTGCGCTTCTTTCTCTGTTTCCTTCACCTCTATATAATCACTCATGTGCGCTCGTTGGATCCATACCCCCCTGTCTATCCGCACCTCGCCAGCAGTTCTATAGGAAACGATGGTGAACTTGAGCGAAGAATGCAAGCAACTCGCCTCTCCCGGTGCTGTTAGCTTTACCTTCTCTGTGTAAGTCAAGATCCGTCTCTCTTTTGTCGGCTGAAGAGCCGCGGCTAACTTATTCGCAACGCTTCTCTACCGATCTAGACTGATCTTCCTCGGCATCTTGCTCTCATATCTACCCCAGCACTACCGTATCATCTCACGGGGCACCTCCTTTGGCATATCTCCCTATTTTATACTGCTGGGGACGACGTCGGGGACGTTTGGGTTTGCAAACATCCTTGTTCTCCCGAAAAGTGCTCGCGATATCGCCTGCTGCAGTGATATCAGTGGCTTCGCCTGTTTTGCTGGTCTTTTAGGCATTTTGCAGGTCGGGGTCCAGTCACTATGTTTTATCATCTTGTAGGTTCTGCTCTGGAAAGACCATTATGCAGTTACTCTCTTTACTAACTCTTTTGCATCTTAGCCTTATCCTTTTCGTTGTATATTTCCCCCGAACTCCCCCAACCCCCATTTCGACATCCACGCCTCCCGAAAAATCACATAATTTCAGGACTGCTCTCACCGTAGGAGCAATATGCCTTGTCCATGCTATAGCTGTGATCATTCTAGGCTTTACGGTCGTCTTCGGATATCCGTCTAGCCGGCAGATGTGGGCCAATATCCTCGGTGTCTCCGCCACCATCCTCTCTTCCATCCAATATTTCCCACAGATATACACCACCTGGCGTCTACGTCGGGTGGGCAGTCTGAGCATCCAGATGATGTGCATCCAGACCCCCGGTGCCATAGTCTGGGCCATCAGCTTGGCCGAGAGACTGGGCATGGAAGGGTGGAGCACCTGGGGTGTTTACGTTGTAACTTCGATGCTGCAAGGTACCCTCCTGATCATGGGCGTTTATTTCGAGTACGTCAATCCTCAGAAGCCAGAGCTCGAGGCCGGAGCCAACAAGCCAACGGAGCCCAACGGCCGTTCCTACGGCACCATGAACGGCACCGATCCTCAGGATGATGCGATCTCCGAAGATACCCCTCTCCTACAAGGTTGATTCCTTCACACTACTTTCTGATGCAAAAGTCATGTTTTTCATTTCGTTAGCAAGCCTAGCCTTACACTTTTTTTCATTCCTTTCAGAGCGTCTCCTTTTTCTTTTTCAACATCCTATCATATTTGACACTCATTCTGGAAATTTTGTTTCATTATTACTCTGGCAGCGGTGAGGTTCTTCTGTACCATCCCTTTTTTGATTTCTTTAACCATCCCCCTGTCCCAACCCCCACTATTTTCAACGGCCATTCATACAAAATAAAAAGAAAAGAAAAAAAATAATGGACAGGATATGATATATGGTCACTTTTGTGTGACTGGCTAGGCCCTGTCGGAGGAACATATCACATTTTGGCCCTACAGACTTGAAACGCCAGCAGGACAGTGACCCTGGCTCAAGTTACCCGAACACTTCCACAACTTGGCCTGGTACGACCATAACAAGCGCTTCACAAGAACCTGGGGGCGCAGAAAACTTTCGAGCCAGGCCCTTCATTTTGAGAGATTCAATGAGCAGAAATTTCGTACGGATTTCTGGGGTGGAATATATTTGATGAGTTAACCGGTATCGACTGGCATAACTCCAACCACAGCCTCTTGGCAACCGCTATCAATACATACGGAGAAGGAAACTTTGGACTGCATTTAACCCGGATATCTCAGAAGACATGGCCTTTATTTCTTCATCGGTACAGAGAGGCTATGCTAGGCGAGCCAGTCCCCCCGTGGATCCCTTGTCCCTCTATCCCGTTGGCAATGATACTCTCCTGGATGTCCTTTGACTATACTCAGCTGCAAAATACACGCCCTGGTGGTAGCACATGGAACAAACATCCCATCAAAAAGATACCCGGAATGAAACAACGCATTCTAACTCTTGTACTATACCAAATACCACACTGCACGCACGCGCATCGATTCTTTGTTTTTGCTTTCCGGACTTGATTTATTGCGCTGGTTTGATATTTGAGAATTAGTTTTTGCTTGATTGTATACCTGAGGCAAAACTGTATGAGAGAAGTTCTGTATTTTGAGCGTTCCCCTGATATCTAATACCCCCTAGACTGGAGCTTTTCTATCCAATACACTCACTTCCTAGACATATGTTTTCATTAGTACAGAAGTCAAGGTCAAGGAGAGAAAGAATTACGAAAGATGGAAAGTCTTTAATTGACTGAGCAAGCCTGTTTTCCTTGATCTCTATTATACATCACTGTGTCAAATTCTTTGTCGAAGACATACATACATAGGTTACTTTGCAAAGAACACAGAACAAAGCACATACATAATTACATGCATGAAACATTTCAGTCACAACTAGAGAGCAAAGTCTCACATCCACCTGCATGGCTTTCGGCCCCTTTTCTTTCTTCCCTTCCCGCTCCTTTTCTCCATCTCAAGTAAGACGGGTGACACCACAGCTGCAGCATTCTGCATATTCCCGCAAACATCCGGCCCAGCGCATTGTTCTGGACTACAAACAAAACTTCAACCCGCTTTTTTTTGGGGCTATCTTGCTTGCTATTCCTCGCTCTTGAATCGTACCTCTTCCATCTCGTCTATCGTTTCAACCTTCCCCTCCTGCGTGATCTGACTGGCTGCCCGGCCATGCCGATGCTCCATATCCTCATTATGCCGCTGCACGTCTTCCTCTTCCTTGTCCAGCCTACGTCTTTCATCCTCGCTTAGTTCTTCTCTTGATGGTCGTTTTGGGTGCTTTGCATCCTTGCCGCTGTGCTGGTATGCATCACTGAGCGCGGGTTTGGCGTGGTTGGAAGGAATACGAGAGTCGAATTCTTTGGCAAACGAGTCTGCTTCTTCCATGTCTGGCTCAGGCTTGTGGTGCGGATGGTGTCGGCGGACTAGAATTGGTCATATATGTTAGAACTGCTTTCTACATATTGTATGAGGGTTCAACTTTACCTTGTTGCTTGCCAGTTGATGAATCTTCCTCTCTTAGCCCGCCTTGGGAACTTGAATGGATGGATCTCTCATTGTAGCTGCGGTGCCTGAGGAACTGTTCTCCCCGTGTCCCCCGTGCTACCGACAACTTTGCCAGCCCATTGCTTCTTGAGATCGGTAATCGTGATGGTGTGAAGCGCAGAGTTTGTATGAGCGCCAGTGGCCGGCTCATAGTTCAATATCAGACTGTTTCTTGAAACAACAAGTACAACGACGTAGAGTCAGTCAGTCGACAGCTGTAGAAGATGAGATTTTCATTCATGGATGGGATATTCAAATGTACTCACCCTTTTATATCTCGAGTTTGCCTTCCATCAACTCTATACAACTTCCTGCCGTTCTTCTCCAGCTTATTATGTCATAGCTATCCAACTTCCGGCCATGGCGGTTCCACCAATGAACGAGCGGACTGCTCGACGGGCAGAGACTCCAACGAACTCCCGCGAATATTCCGGGGAACGGGGATAGCGAGGAGTATTATATCCCGGCGACCTACTTGCATCTCCACCGCCTGACGATCGTGGACGTTTTAAGTAAGATATGCTATTTTCCTTGGACGTACCCCTGTCCCTTGCATGGAGTCCAGTCTCGTGAAGAGAGGCAAAGTGCCTGGTATGTATGTATGTAGCTAGCGAGGGAGGAAGTGGAACTGATATCTGCGGCAGCAGACTATGGAATGGATTCAGCGCTAGAATACTTCTGCGCATGGGCGTTGATGCCTAACAAAATTGGTTAGGGAATCGATTTTTACATAGAATAGGCTTGGAATGTAGAGAATAGGTATAGATGAAGATGAATACATGTATTCTGCAGAAGAGAATAGTCACATAACAACAAGCGTCTGTCGAATCCAGGAGTAGCCGGATTGATTCAAGACAGAAAGGCCAACATATGAGAGATGGAAGATACATGGGTTGACAATCCACGGGTATAACCAGGGATACAACATATTTATGTGCATAGAATGATATTAGGAAACGAATGTAAAAAAAACGATATGCCTTTTCTCCCCCGAATGATCTGGAAAGCCGAGTATGAGCAGACAGGTATAGGAAACAAGCCAGGTGGTTGTCAGAAGCCGAGTGAACGAGTGACCGAGCAAGGAAGGGAATAACTGAGATGAAGTCGTTGTTATATATATAGATATATATATGATGACAACAGAATGAGATAAAAATGCGACAAGATCAGAAGAAAATATTCTTTCCAGGCCTAGTATATAACGCCAATGCCGAAAAAGAAACAAGATATTACCTCAAACGCCTGAACGGGAGGGCTATAAGTAGCGACAAGTAAAAAATGGGACAATATGATAATAGTTTGTTGTGCTGGTAAGAGTCGAAAGGTCATGTCGAAAGAAAAGGGGGAGGAAGAAGACGAAGCAGGTCAGTTACCGTATAACCATTCACAATAGCACTGGTCGGGCACAACGTCTCTGGACCCGATTAGCTGTGACCGACGGGCCAATCTTTGGTGAATTTCGATATTGTCGCCGTCTGGACCGGACCTAGAGTCTTTTTCTTCGATGTTCGCTTGGTTCTGTAGCATCGATAGGCTCCAGTCATCCAAGACTTGCATCTGCTGGCAGTATGGTGGAGACTGACTCGCATCGGAGAATCGGAGTTGTTTGATTTTGATGGCCTGGGGATATGCTTGCGGTAGGTTACCGCCGCCTTCGCCGGACATAATAGGAGGTGTCGAGGTAGAGGGTGCTGATGCAGTGATGGGAGTAGATTCACGAGGGTAAGGTGTTGGCGGGGTTGAAGGCATGCCATCGTCAGAACCATCGCTGCTGGTCTTCATGTCATCTTCTGTCGCGTTCTTATTGGCATATATGAAGAGTTCAATGTAGGTTGTATTCCACCAGCAAAACCATGGCTTATCACCCGGCTGAGACTGA
This sequence comes from Trichophyton schoenleinii, assembly GCA_018357685.1. Classification (NCBI taxonomy): domain Eukaryota; kingdom Fungi; phylum Ascomycota; class Eurotiomycetes; order Onygenales; family Arthrodermataceae; genus Trichophyton; species Trichophyton schoenleinii. Next base: position 4,058,524 of record WOFF01000001.1, read on the forward strand.
ACTTTTCCTGACCTGTTGTTAGAACGTTTCAATCGGGCTGAATCCTTCACTGATCTCCCGAGGACACCGTATGGGAATTCGTCATCGGGGATAATGACGAGCTTGTCGAAGGTAGTATAGAAGAAGTATGCAGGCCCATCATCGGGGGCAGACGCGTCATATGCGGGTTGCAGCATATAGTCCTTGTCTGCGAGATAGGGTATTTGATCGCCATATATAAATTTCCCTGTGAGAGGTGTTTGGGAGAATTTTATTGTTCTAGTATCCTTGGGCCCGACGGATATGGACCCTTTGAAGTGGCCATAGTCCACACAGTCCCAAGACAATCGGAGGCTGGTGGTGTTGACACAGCTTTGAGATAGGGAATTGAACGTCCTTCCGGAGATTGAGATGGGCCCAGTAGGGATCGGAGAGAAAACGGGGGAGCCAGATGTGGTTGGGAGAGGTAGCGCATCCAAGGTGCCACTGGTTGTCGGAGTGGGTGGTAGGGTTCTATTACACGGTTAGTTGATCAATGGCGTATATATATATATATATATAAGGATATGTTGGCAAAACATACTGTGTTGGTTGATGATCTGGTGTTTTGCCGCTATCTTTCTGGCCTTGACGGGCTCCTACAATCCCACCGAGGACACCTCCTATTAGAGTTCCTGTGATCAGACCTATAGCGATGAGACCAATGATCCATAGTGGCAGACCACAGCAAATTTTCTGATTCCTCCTCTTTTCCTTTTCGTTGACAATTTCCTGTGACGTGTTACCTGATTCGACAGCCGATGAATCTGGCGCGGGGGCAACAGCACCGGGAACGTTTTCACTAAGCAAGGTGCGGGACGACACTTGTGATACTGGTGAGACGGGTGTTTCGAGAGGCTGTGAGGGGTTGTTTGTGGTACCAGGAACGCCAGTTGGTGCGGCAGGGGCATAGTAAGACTTCTCTGGAATGCCCTCAGGGTAGCGAGTGTAAGGAGGGAGCTGTTCTCTATATCCGTCTGTGCCTAAGATATCTCCGACCTCATCTGCAACGGGGGCAGGGGCGGGTTGACTGTATATTTGAGGGTGACCTGGTAAGGGAAGAGGGACGGTAGTGTTGAGAGGTTCATCCGGAACATGTTCAGGAACAGTATTTTGGGAGTATAGGGCGTAGGGATGCTGGGGCGGGGCAGCAGCCACGAAATTTCGCTCGGGCGGCCGTACTGTAGAATTCGAGGATATGGATGATGTCCTGTTAACGGAGATTCCTTGAGAGTACATGGCGTAGGGATGGCTAGGTCCTGTCTGGCCGGTGTAGGGGCTCAATGCGCGGGGAGGAATAGAGAGCCTAGAGACAGTGCTGACGCTTCGATGGCTGGCAGATGCGGTACTCTGAGCGATGGAGACAGCAGGCGATGACGTCCGAGGTACTGGCCCGGCATCTGGAGGGAAATGTTTCTTATCCGGGATCTGAGGCATCACTGTTTGATGTTGTTGGTATTGCTGTTGCTGCTGCTGAAGCAGCTGGGAGGCGCGTCTCTCCAGAGACTCTGGGATGCCCTGGAAGGAACTGGCAGGCAGCGGAGGAATCGAAATCTGATCCTGTCCATCTCTAGTTGCTGTCTTGTCCGAGCTCGATGACGAATGACTCGAGAGGCTGTTGACGGACTGTCTCTGGCTGTTTGATGATGATGAATTGTCTATCCGCTCGACCGAGAATTCATCGCTGAAGACGTCCATCACCGGAGATGTCTGACTGCTGGACTGTTCCGGGCCAGCACCGCCGCCATCGCCAGCACTGCCGTTTGACTGCTCTATCGAGGGTGACTTTTGATGGTCAGCATCGCCCTCTGATCCCTTGGAGGGAGACGTCGGCCGGTCGCTCATGTTTGGGCAGGACAATCAATGACGATACACTGCCCGCCGGGGGCAGCGATCCCTTTCGGCGCTTCAGCCTTCGAAGGCTCCCTTTCTCTCGCTCTACCCCCGAAGACAGACAACAGACACGGCGGCTGTGTGTGAACACCGACAATCAGCCCTGGAATGAAAAAAAAAACACGCTTCCAGCAAGCGAGACACACGCCCGAGACTGGCGACCGGTCGGGGACACTGTGGCTCAAGGGAAGGGGGGGAGGGAGACGACGGTCGAAGGCCCTCCGTCGTCGTTGTCGATGGGCGGCGTCGACGAAGCGAGTGTGGTTGCTGTTGTGTTGTTGTGCGGCGGTGGGAAGGCGAGGGAGTGTTGTGGTGGAAGAAGTCGACGAGGTCAAGAGGAAGTCGGAGAAGTCGAAGAGAAGTCGAGGAGGCGGACGAGAGAGAAGTTGTCGGGCAAGGGAGGAAAAACGACGATCTGAAACTCACCGCGCGCCAAGACTTGCCTTCCCCCCGGTCGACCTTCCTCCTTTAGCTGACACACTCGCAGAAGAAGAAGAAGAAGAAGAGAAGAAGAAGAAGAGAGGAAAAGACGACAAGAGAGACGAGAAGACGAGAAGACGAGAAGGCCAGAGGCAGGCGATGCTTAATAAAAAAGAATGCCACAGCCGTACGGAGTATGCAAAGTATAAGAGAGAGGCACGAGAAAATGCGCTCCTCGGTGGGCTTCAGGGGCGGCCTTATCTCCTCCTTTGGGAGATCGAGGCCTGGTTACCGCTAGCTAGTCGTAGTAGTGTTACGAGCGAGAGCGACAGCTTCCATCGGTCCGTCGATGAGAGAGAGAAGAAGAAGAAGAGCGAGAGAGAGAGAGACAGGCAGATAACCGCAGAGCGATCATCCACGAGAGAGCCCACTTCGAGGCTGCTTCGGTCGTCCTGGCACGGCAATGTGGCATCGACCTAATAAAAGATGCCCGTCGAGCATGCCTGGCTCCTCCCTAATAATAATAATAATACTTGCTCTCTCTCTCTCTCACTCTCTCTTTCTTCAGCCAGTTGTATATGCAAGCAAGCAAGCAAAGCGGAGTTGGTCTCCAAGGGGGCACCGTCGGCATCCTACCAGCCCATCCAACCAGGCCCTGCGGAAGCCAGAGTGACAAGATGGCTGCTCCCGGAGGCCCAGCATGCAGGCCGACCTGAGTTTCCTCTGCTCTTTGCTTTTCTTTCTTTCTTTCTTTCTTTTTTTTTTTTTGTCTTTTATCCTTTCCCTTTTCTGTGTGGCATAAACCTGGTTGCATTTTTCACCCCTGTCCATCGCATTAACCATCAGCCAGCGAGCGTCTTCGCCCTAGCCACAACTAGTGTGTCGTCCCCTTGGGAGGACCGCCTCTTTGGAGTCGTAGTTCTTGGAGATAAACCTCCTATCATACTTATCTATAATTTGTTATTTGTTGTTGTTATTGCTGTTTGTTTCTTTTTTGTTTTCTCCATCTTCGTCGTCCTGGCTCGCTCTGCTTTCTTCCCGATGCGAGAGCCCGTGTCGTGTTCAATCATCGAGGGTTTCTGGTCAAGGTTGGTTGACTTTGAACGGAGGCCACTCAAGTCTCTTCATGGAATGGAGCCAGGGTGGACACGGCCTTCCCGTGGACAACCACACCAGTGAGACCTCAAGATGACATCAGAGAAAACGCATGAGGAACTGTCTCGATGTCGGAAAGTTGGCCTTTGCTGCAGCTGCGGAGGGCTTCCCTTGCTTTCCCTCCCAGCCTTTGGCACGCCAACGCCATTTTGTTTTTTGGATTCGTATCTCCTCTTCTCTCTGTCTCTCCCTCTCTCTCTCTCTTCCCTTCTCTTTCTCCCCCCCCCCCCCCTCCTGCCCGGCTCATACTTAAGGAAGTTTTTGTCGAGGCAAGGGTGTGGGGGTAGTTTCCGAACGGATGTCTCCAAATGGGAGATGATTTGATGCATAAAACCAAACACGATTGGCCGAGCAACACTCAGTTCGTGAGCTCATAATCCATATTGAGCCCAGAAATTCTCCATAGGCAGTTCCCACAGCCCTTCTTGGTCCAAAAAATTTTGATTGATGGCTCGCAAAAAAATATTATTTCGAAACTAAAACACACGCATTTCATCTCGGTCTCTTCAAATCAAGGATCGCAGATAAATGGACCTTTCCCTTCTGGCCCCATCCTGAGATGCCACCCTCGACTTCTGGCCGCACGGCAATGTACCAACTCCAGACATGTTTATCTAACTCGTCTCGGCTCAGCGTTGGCGCCCATGACTGGCAAACATGATCGATCGCGCCAAGTAGCAAACTGAGAGCAATCTCCTTGGCCGGCATCGACGTCGACTTGGCCCCTTTCAGGCTGTTCGGCTGGTTCGGGTCGTGCTCGTGCTCGGAAAATGATCTGAGCAGGTAGTCTCGAGCCGGCTCAGCTCTGAATACAGGGAGGTGCGTGCTCTGGCTTCTACTTCTGCTGTCGTACCCACCATATCTGCTGTGCTGGCGGCCGTCGCTCGATTTACGATCACCCTCCAAGTCCAGACCCCATAGGGCTGGGAGATTGTCGTCGTCATTGTCTTCTTCGGGTGATAGCACGTTCGATTTGTGTGCAGGGGAACCCGTCTCGGCGTGCGGGGATTTGCTGCTACCTCCCTCTGGCACCGTTTCCTTCTTGCTATCAAATCCGATACTCGGTGGTGATACAGATGCAGTTTCCCCTTTTTTGTCGTCCCAGTCGTACCCTACCCGTCGGAGGACGCTGATACTTCTCCCCAGTACCTTGACCGTGGGCTGCCCCCGTGCCCATCCTGCGTCCTCAGCGCTGGGAGCAGCCGTATCTATACCCAGACTGCGAGCCTTTGTGCGACTGTTTGCGCTCACCACAGCCTGCGCGAGGCTTAGTCTGCTGGACAACGGCTGCTCGGGCATTGTGTACTTCAGTGACATGACTGCGAATGCTAACACTAGTGGGGCTCGATTGGTGACAATCACCGTCTTAGACATCCTTTCCAAATCTGTACTTACGGGGAGGGTAAGTGACTCTTCCAGCTGCTGAGGCGTCATGTCAAACCCTGCAACTGTTGCTTTCCGTTTCTTCGAAGGTGATGATACAGATAATGCTGCTACCATGCCATCACCCTCCTCTCCTGTAGCTCGCTTTTTGACAACCCTTTTCGCCGCGTTCCACACCTGTCTTGCAGTTTTGGGTTCTGTAAAAACTGATTGGACCGCCGCCAACTTTGCTTTAGAAATGTCTTCTGGACTATTGAATCTTCTGTTAGTCAGGAGTCACTGTTGTTTTATGAAACGCATTATCATTGAACCGGAATGAGTAGTTCCCTCAGTTCAGTCAGATTGCATATTTCCATACTTTAGTAGCTTGGCTTCTTGAAGGCCCTTAGCCTTGCTAATAGCAGTAGCGAGGGGTATTCTGGCATCTTGCGTCAGGAAACGAAGCAATGCCTGTAAATCTTTTGCCGTCGCCATGATCCGGTCAACGCGCCAACCCGTCACTAACAATTCTTCCTCTACAGCAGGACCGCCCTTAGATATTCTTAAAGGCTTAACATCGTCAAGTACCAGCCGTTGATCAGGATGTGGGCCTGCTGCCCAGCTGATGTTCAAATGCAGACTCGCCGGGCAATTGATGGCTCTGGCCGTCTTTTCTTTCTGAGATGTAGTTCAGTTCGCCAATTCCATCTCGGGATATCAAGATGTAAGATTCTCATGACTAAGCGGCTGTAATATCAACGTTACATATTTCAGGTAATGTAAACCAATCAAAATGAAGGATATTAAAATTACAGGATAATATAATACGAGGGCGTCTATCATGTAATTTATTCAGCAACATCAACCTGACCTCCTACGGGATTTAACAACATATCAACTCTTCCATTTTCGGTGGCAGAGCTGTATATAACATTCCTAGATGATAATCGCAGCCAAATACTCTATATTTTTTCTAGTTCTGCAATATGATTATTTGGGTGAGAACACTATACCCATGGGGCTTTCCCAGTATACCCTTCCTGCATCCCGTAGGAAAGCCTCATCTCACGGCAAGGTCAACCCTCTACCACGAGAGTTCCTACTTGAAGGAATACGCCGGGCAAAGAAGAAAGAGTATCTTTGATAAGATGATGCCATGTTTTATGATCACGATGTTTTCCACTTTGTTTACGTATCCAGGAAAACAGTTGTTGGCTGCTATTCTAGCATCTGGTATACCAACCTTATCACACTATCACCCCGTTATCTGCCCTTCGAACCTAGCAATAAACTATGTTGCTACTAGCATTAACGTTCATCCTTTCGGCTCTGGGCTTACTAGCCCAGAGTCTCTCTTTGGATGAAGTGAGGCTCGAACTCGGGCCTCAGCTATCCAAGTCCGCCCGGATCTCTGAGAATGGACAAGAGTTTGCAAGATGGAGTGAGTATTATTCCCCGACTCCTGGAGTCGTGGTCAGTGTAGCTAGTGAGGAGGACGTGGCTGTGACGGTGTGTTTTGAAGTTTCTACTCTTTCCCTCGTCTACATGTCAAACCTCCAGAGTTGACAGAGAGTATCAGGTGCAATATTGCATTAAATATAACATCCAGTTTTTTGCCCAGTCGGGAGCTCATGGATTTACTACTACCTTGGATGTGCCTCCTGACGGAATGCTTATCAACTTGAGACAGCTGAACTCGGTCAGCTTCAATGATGACAGGACAGAAGTCACACTGGGGGGCGGTGTTCTGATTTCTGAGGTAATCGAGGCTGCTTCTTCAAACAGCACCTTGGTTTCAACTGGGAACTGTAACTGTGTTGGTGCTATCGGCGCTATCCTGGGGGGAGGGTACGGTAACCTGATGGGTATATATGGATATGGAGTTGACAACATTCTATCACTCAATGTCGTGTCTGGAAACGGTGTCCTGCAGACGGTTAAAGATGGTGATGATCTTTTTTGGGCTGTCCGCGGTGCAGGGCCTAACTTTGGCATTGTGACGTCTGTGGTAATGAAGGCATACCCTGTGCAACCAGCCGGTCTATATGCATGGCTGGGTGTTCTCACCTTTACAGGGGACAAGATTGAAGCGGTCACCAAAGCTATCAGTGAGCTCTAATTGAGACCGGAGATGAATCTTTTGGTGTACTTTCTAGACGCCCGTGCTCCTTCCAAGACACCTACCATTGTCGTTACCCCATTCTACTATGGCTCTGAGGCTGAAGGAAGGGCAGCTTTCTCATCTCTACTCAACCTTGGCCCTACGCTTGACACGACAGCCAGCACCTATTATACTCATTGGAATGACGGATCCCAGAGCGCGTGCGTCAAGGGCGACCGTAAACCGTCGTACTGTTCTGGCCTCTCCAAAATAGATCCCGGGACATGGAAGCAGGTCTGGGACGAATATGTCACCTGGGTTTCGTCAAATGATGGAAAGTCTCGCAATAGCACCGTCATTCTCGAGGCATATTCCATGGACAAAGTCCAGTCATTTCCTGTGAATTCGTCCTCAGTACCTTGGAGAGGCCGGATCAAGTTCAACGCTCTAGTAGTCCCTTGGTACAAGGATAAAGACCTAGATCTTGCCGCTGAATCCTACGGCAGGTTCACTCGCAGCTTGATTTTATCCACGAGCGGTCTCGACCCCCCAGCTACGTATGTGTTTCCTAGCAAACTTGACAATCGTTCGTGATATAGCTAAACATTGATGCTAACATACCATGACTAGGTATGTTAACTTTGCATATGGTGACGAGGAACCTTCAGAGGTATACGGCCATCAACTTCCAAGGCTGCAGAAGCTCAAGGCAAAGCATGACCCGAATAACATTTTCGACCAGTCGTTTCATATCGAGCCAAAGTATTGAATAGATGAGGCAGGTGTCACGACAAACAAGGAGAATATAGATATTCCTAGTATAAATAATCAAATCGAAAAAGCACTCTACCCCAGTAAATAATCTTTGGACGATCGCTAGAACCCCGGTGACACTGTTCCTATTTAATTCTCGCTGTAGGAAATAATCTCAGGTAGCAGTCTTATGACCCTGTCAGCTTATAGAATGAGATCACTGTAGGTCAATCATTTGTAAGAACCACTACGGTTTCAGGGTATATGTGTCTTTCTCGTGGAATTACTCAAGGATCCGAATAGAACCAGGTAATAACACACTACCATCCGGGTAGAAATTTTTAGAGTAATGAATCCGTATAAACATTGACAACAAGTATGTATATCCTAAATAAATACAGCTATAAATAAGTACGATAGACGGTTATCGTTCCTCGATTACCTTCGCATCTTCAGCCTCGCCCTTGGACTCAGCCATTGATGTTCGCTCGGTTTCAGCTTCAACCGCTGGCACACAAGCCTCCTCGACGCTCGCTTTCTTTGGTTTATCCATTATACCAGCGGCATTTGGAGCTTCTCCAGATGATTTCAATCCAGAATAAGGTTCTGACCTGGCATTACTCTCACCAGATCCCCTTGTATCAGTTTCTGCCTCAGCTGGAACTTCAGGTTCCTGTAAGAGTTCACTGGAAGAAATGGGTTCCTCCACGGCTGGCTGTGGTGGTGAACGTGCCACTTCAGAAGGAGTGTGGTCGCCTTCAGCTTCTGCAGCCTCAGAGAAAGCCGCGGATTCCACAGCCTTGTCAATGCTGGATGGCGGGGGTGCTTGGCTCTCCGGGTCTTCGGGAGGGGATACGGTTGCCTTCGTGGGGGGAGGTGCAAAGGGGGATTCTGACTGGATATCATTGGGCTCAGAAGGGGATTTACCCTGCTGACTGCACGGAACGTTCACTTCTCCATCAGGGCCGATTGACCACACATTCCATGGATCAGTAAGTTTGATTTCTGGAGTATGTGGCTTCTCAGCCTCTGCTACTGCCGGTGTAGACTTGGCAGCAGGTTTTCTTCTTGGTGGCCCTCTAGCCCTTCCCTTGCGGGCGTCACTGAGTGGGCCTTTCTCTGCTGGCTTCTCTTCCTCCTCTTTCTCCGTTTCCTTCGGTTTGGGGGCTGGTGGACCGAGTTTGAGACGACTATCTAGATCAGAAAGGAACCCTGCTTTCAAGGCTGCAATCTTCGAGCCAACTGCCCGTGGAGGCAGCACTGGCTTCGATTTTGGTGCAGGGGGGGGCTGCATCGCCTGCGTTTTCTCCAGGTATAGTTTTTGACAACGGCTCGCCCGATTCTTGGCCCTTCTTCCTTGTAGGTCTCTGGGGAACCTGTGGTTTTGGCCTATCAGGGATTGATGGTCGCTTCTTTAGTTCAGTTGGGCTGGTGGCTTGAGCCTTCGTTGGCGATATGTCCCTCTGTTCCTCTGTGGAAGACCTATCAGGTTGCCTTGAAGGTCTGGGGGGTAGTGAAGGCAACGATGGCTTTTCTGGCTTTTCTGATTTCTCGGAGTCTGCTGGTGTTTCCACTGCAGCAGTGAGCTGTTGACTTTCAGGGGCTTCTTCCCAGACATCTTTGCTAGGAAAACGCTGTTTTGAACTCTGCTCTTCCGATTGAGGTTCTTCTAGATGAGCAGGAGGCTCCTCCAAGCCAGATTTTTCCAGCATCTTATTTGCTTCCCGTACCCTTTTCTGTTCCTGCTCAGGTGTCTCAAATAGAGCCTCATGTTCTGATCCATCCTTCTTAGGCCGTTTGGGTATATCTGGAGTTGACACAGTTGCATGTAGCTGGGCACTACTGGGAGAATCTTCCCAGATATCCTTACTAGGAAACCTTTGTGTGTGATTGACTGGTGACTTGAAGCGCTGCTCCGGAGATATACGTCTTTCGCGGTCATCGTCATGGAATAGGGGTTCGTACTCTTTAGTATGCTTTACAGGCACAGGCTCACTCTCACCCTGATCCTCAGAGTTACTTTCAAGACCTTTGTTCCCAGAAGCTGTAGGGCGTGGAAGTTCCCTTTGTTGGGGAGATTCGTTATCTTGTATTTGATCATGGTGTTTGTGTTCAAAGGGAGGGGATACAGCAGGTTGCAATGCCGCAGAGCTTGGGTCAATTTCATCTGATGCAAGTACGGGGAAATCTTCCTCCTCTGGTAGATGTTCTTTGAGTTTCGCCTCAGGCTCCGGTGCCAATGCAAAGCCATCTGGGTGGTGCTGATGATGTAGAGGTTCATCAACATGGATCTTTACTTCGTGGGATTCTGGCTTCTTATCATGAGTATCATCCAGGGGCTCTAAACCTTTCTGATTTTCAGACATTGGGCGAGAAGTTGAATCCTCACGGAGCACTTCATGTTGTAGTGAAGATTCCGCTGGTGGTGATTGGAGACGAGAGGCCAGTTGTTCGGTCATAATATTCCCTAGCTCTTCGTCTGGGGTACCCATCATTTTATCGGATGCACCTAGAATTGTTAGACAAGGCCTATGATAAGGTAGTTATGCTTGAGGGGTGCTACCTGTAACCCGGGATGATTTGACAATCTTGTTCAGATCCTCACTGCTCATTGCCCAGTCCGGGCGTGGACTGCCAACACCTGACGCATGAAATGCCTGCTCCTCCAGAGCCAGCTCCTTTGGATGTTTTTGGTACCATGATTTTTCGAATGGGTCATCAGGAGTTACTCCGTGTCCATGGAGACCATAGCTGCCTGGGGGTTCTTGTCTACTTTTAGTCCGGCTGTGACTATCTCGATGCTCATGGGGGCTTGATGGTCCAGGTGACGGGGATGGTGCTTGTACATATCCTGCGTTAGGGTACATGGGCACCCTTTGCCCCATTTCCGAGGCAGCGGCCCCTTCGTCATTGGGATAAGACTTCTGACTGGCTGACGTATTTGACGATTCCAGCTGGATATGAGGAATGCCTAATTTAGAATATAGTGACTGATTACTGACATCTTCCTCCGATCCCGTTTCATGTCCGTGTGAAGCGTCTGTCCGAGTCACGGCCTGAACCTGTGCGGTTGCACTTGAAGTCTGCAATGATGGCCGAGGAGCATGTAGATGAAGGTCCTGATGAACATTCCTTGTCTCTGCGGGCTGTTCCACCCCGTACCCAGCTACCTTTTCTCCCTGTGTGACGGGGTTCCTAAGCTCAACAAGCTTTGGAGCGGTTGGAGGAAGAGTAGCGCTATCAGGCCTGATGGAAGGATCAATTGGTGAATCTGCGCCTAATAATCTAGAGGAAGGCGGCGCATTCAGTGGAGATGGAGCAAAACTGTCTAGCTTTGGGGGTGAGTTTCTATCTGGACGGCTCGTAGGGCGTGGGGGTATCTTCGGAGGGTTGGCATTCGCGTTGTTCGGAGAGCGAGAAGGTCGCGGAGGTATGGGAGGAGGGGCTTTGGCTGACATGGCGGTAGCAAGTATATTCTGTAGTATAATAAGCTGATATTGTATGTAGTTGTAAAGTCGACAAAGGGAGAAATGCTTCTAGGTAGGTCAGTGCCTGTACTATCCGAATGCTTTCACAGCCAGCCCCCACAGAACGTCTTGAAGGTATAGTTGACACGGAATTATGGCTCCCCCGGAGACATGCTTGTGAATAGACAGTGTGTATATATATAGAATCTCTCTGATGATTCTATATAAAATTCACCTCAGAACGAGGTGCTAATAAGGGGTAGGTAGCTTGGGTGATTTGGCCTAAGTGGCAAGAATCTTGGATCGATTCAACAAAATATGACAAGGAGAAACTTCAGAGGGAACATAAAAAGAAAGCACCTCGCCTTACTGCAAATGAGAATGCTTACCGGTGTATATAGCAGTAGAAATGTGTCAAGAAAGAGAGTTCTTGAGCTGTCTGTAGGAAGGGGGGCTGAGGGTCAGCAAAGACCCATATACTCTGTACAAAGGGCCTCCTGTGGGAAGACGTCACTGCCTTTTGGCACTTAGGAGGAGGTTATAGCATGTTTGATGCCCGACGTGATAGCTGATTCAGCCCTAGGCTTGCAAGTGGCCGTAGTTTCTGGTAGCAACTGATATCAAATTATCCAACTCGAAGGTGTTTCGAGATGTTTTGCCTTGCTTTTTACCGGGTCATTAGTTAGTTACGTAGCTCCAGTCATGACGCGGATGGTCACGTGGACGGCATGTGAAGAAGTGAAAGAGCCGGCAAAATGGAGAGAGAGAGAGAGAGCGAGATGGAGTGACAGCTAGACATAGCATGATAGTCTCGTAATAGCCTACAATACATACAGATGGTACAAAAGAGCAAAGCTATAGAAGTTACAGAGAGGCTAAAGAATAGAGCAGTAAACCAGGGTTGGAAGTGTCCAGTTCCAGATCAGTTTCTCCTGTCCATGGCATCAAAAGGAGACAAGCGGATAAGAGAGATCATCCATTAAAGTAAAAGAGAAAGGAGGAAAAGACATAAACAAGCTGGTATCTATCATTGGGTAGGAGGGTAGGTATGGGAATTGGAATAAAACCTGCGGCACAGCGACAAAACCGTTGCCGGTATGGAAGCTCAGCTTAAAATGGAAGGGGAAAAGAAAAAAGGAGACGGGATCGTGTGCATCGTCGAATACTTAAGGCGCTTGGTTAGCCCTCTCTCGTTGAGGGAAGGGGGTTAGCTTGGCTGGCCACGGAAGGACGCAAAGGTACATCGTTCGGTCATTCCCATTTAGACCATCATTTGCGCAACGCCTTGTCCACCAAGGGTCTTACTTCCGGTGAACTCCTGGCCCTTAGCAGCAGCTAGAGCATAGAAGATGGCGGTAAAGAGAAGGAAAACGGCTGCTGCAATCAAGCTCGTAGCTTCCTTTGAAACAAGGCTGAGCCACTGAATGACGCTCATGGCAAGGTAAATAACTCCACGCATTGTGTTGGACGCGAAACGGCGGATGAATGCGTCGAACTTGGACGAAGTAGGGCATATGCGCAGGAGCAGTGGTACCTCGATAAACAGGATGACTGGGGAGCAGGCTCTGTTGTAACAGTCGCCAAATTAGCAGGCCGTAAGACACGTTTGGCAGTAAATTGAATGGTTCACTTACAGGCATACTATGCTGAACGCAAGTATGATAGAGGGAACACGGAAGAGGTTAGAGATTCCAACAGCAAAGCATATTAGCATGGAGAGGATTCCGGTCCTATATATACAGTGTTAGCTTCCAGTTGGGTGTGTATGATGAGTAGTTCAACCAGCAGGTCTCCTCGGCTGGATAGACTGGAGTCGGAGGAAGCGGTAGGAGCGGCTAACCATTGTGCGTAGATGCCTGGAGGACTGGTATTAGCATATGCGAAACAGGCCAGGAAGTCCGTCTGGTAGACTTACTGAAGTTTCTGGATCTAAACTCTTCGGCGAGCGTCATTATGACTGCTGATGATGTTTTTAAAGGGCTAAGGCCTCCTTCGGTGCTGGTGGAGTGATATCCTGGAGCTGTGTGCGAGCCCGGAACTGATCAAAAACAATGGAGGGTAAATAACACTGACAGCCACAGTTAGCACTCCCGCTTTGATAGATATAGAGTAGATGCTTCTTAGAATAGCATCTGAGAGAATGGTAAACTAGGGACAACTCACAGCTCTGCTCTGGCTTCTGCTCTTGCTTGTGCGCTGCAAATAAGAGCTGGAGAAGAAGCTAGTTCACTCGCCAGGCAGCTCACGCGCGATTCAAGCCACAACAACAATGACAAGGGCGTCTTAGGCCTAAGTGGAGTTTCACAAAGCTGAAGCCTGCAAGCAGAGCAGAAAAGTGATATTATTAGTGACTTGTCCAGCAAAGAAACGAAGCTGTCTGTCTGACTGACTGACTGTCTATCTTCCAGGTGAGGTAACTGGCAAGATGGCCTGAAAGCGAAACAACAAGCCAGAAGTTCAAGCCTCGCGTGCCAAGCCTCACTTGCTGACTCACCAGAACAACAAGCCACAGCCTGTTTACTCGAAGACTTGATTGACAAGATTGAAGATGGAAGATGGAGGCAGAAGACAAAGCGCGAGAAGAGAGAGACAGATAGGAGACTTGATTAACCTAGGGAAGTGTTTGGTGGCTATTTAAACCTGAATGGACAAATGTTGCAGCCTGAAGAGTTGCTCTGCACAGCGCCGCCACGCAGTTATACGTGGACAGCTGATCCAACGGCCTCTAGGGGCAGGCTCTCAAGCGGCCGTACCGGTACTGGGGGTTGGTCAGTCATTAAGGCCGCTTATGGCTGATGGCTGGAGACGAGCAGTCTCGGGTGCGACTACTGGTCAGGAGAAATTTATCATAGAACACGATCTGAAATACTAGTTAACTAATTACAACAGTGGTTGCCTGTATTCTTTTATTCCTCCGGCTAACTGCTGTATATAGAGCCCTCTTTCTTCTCAGTGTGTCGCTCAAGAGCCATAGACAAGGCGGAAAACATCGTTAAAGACGAAGTAGCTTCCGGCACCATCGGGGAGGAGCTGGAAGGACTGGCTGTAGTTCATGGGTGCTGGCGAGTCGTCAACCTGCAAGATGAGAGTGTCAGGAGACGCATGTACAATTTCATACCCGGGATTAAAGGGTAATAAGCAGGACAACAATATTCCTTACCAGGAGAGCGCCAGTGACCATAACCATAATTCCACCGTTCTCGTTTGATGGCTGAGCGTCAAGGGTAGCTACTTGGTGGGCGACTTTCTGGAATGGCAGAGTCTATCGTAATCAAGGTCAGCAAGAGATGATCAGGATTAACGTTAACCGGGACATGCGCAAAGGCCTGGATTCACCAGCTCTTCCTGCGCATGGCAGTACTCACAGTCAACTTCTCCAAAATAGCAGCAGCTCCTTGGATGGATGTAGTTTCGAACGTCAACATAGACTGGTCGCGCTATAGTGTCATGTCTTTATTAGCTCTCCCTGTCCGGTAGTTCCTGTCATCGAAAGGTCGCATCAAGCTCTTACGTAGAGGCTTCCAAGGTTACTCCGGTTCTCATCGAAGGTCTTGTAGTAGAACTCGACGAATTGTTCTGTTCCATGAATGCGATTGCTGTTAGGGACTCTTCTTCGCGCTGGTTGCTTTGCATCCGGCTATAGATATACACTCCCTCACTACCGTAGAAGGCAACAGTGGGAGGATATCGCGGTTAAGGATATGGGTAAGGACGTACTAGCAACCTGTGCGAAGTCTATAAAACCCGTCTCATTAGCCATCTAGGTCCTTAAACAGGGTATTCAAAGCAAGATATTCCCCCCATCCCATGGATGAGCGTGAAAGAAGCTTTGAATGCAATATCGCTATGATCCGGGGCTTTTTGGAAACCGCGTAAAGGGAGAAACCCACCAGCCATCTTGTCTGTATCGTAGCCTCGTAGCCGCTTCTATGTCTCTTCGATCGAACTGCTTGTCTGCGAGTATGTCTTTGGGCGCGAAGAAAGTGACGGAGGGGCTTTTTCTATTTATATGGTGGGGGTTTTGGCGGCCAAAGGAAAAACTCTTGGCGTTTAGTTTCCCCATTTAGAAATCAATATTTTTTTCCAATTACTTCTTCCAACACCACAGTGAAGAGCCGGCTGTTGGCTATTGATGCTTCAAAATAAAATGATATTGAATATAATTTACATGAAGGAGGAAGATAGATCGATGTATCCATAGGATAAAGACGGTCAAAATGGCCTCTTCAAAGACTACTTATCAGCCTTCGGACTCTGAGTCCGCAAACATGTCCTCTGCCTTCGGCCGACGGCGTTTTTGAGCAGGTTGAGCAGACTCTACGGGTTGAGGTATAGAGTCCTGTGCTGGAATCTCTTCCTTGGAAGCTGAATTTTCCTCCTGCTCCTTGCTGGGTGGCTTAACTTGACCCATAGAAGCGTCCTTGACCTCTTCCAAATCGCTGTCTTCCATGGGAACTCCATCTATATCAGAGAAGATTTCGCCGTCTAGGTCATCATCGGCAATAGGAGCTCCGTCAATGTCCAGGTCCATAGGGTCACCACCTTCCGTAGGGTTAGCAGCAGGGTTAAACTGCCCTGTTGCCCCGTTATCTTCAACGGCTTTCCATTTGTTTTTGCCTTTGCTGCCAAATACCCCTGTCTCTTTCCCTTCTGCCACACGAGCCTTTTCTTCAGCTTGTTCTTTTTCAGTAGGTGGAGGGTGGTCGAAGGAGTTGACAAATGCTTCGTGGCTAGCCTGTGGGAAAACACACCATCCTTCCCACAGATTGAGGAGGATGCTGATACTTCGTCTCCATTTCTCAATTTTCAGCCTGCCCCATCCAAGCTCCTTTTCTATTCGACCGAGTTTCTCGAAAGTCTTCTGTTGTTTCAGAGCATTTTCAAAGAGTTGTCGATAGCGCCATGCATGCCGCACACCGCTTGTAGATGATGACGAAAGGATATCTGATATGATATAGAGGCCAACCAAACTGGCTGACGACATATCTAGCTTCCCATCAGTAGTTGGTTTCTTGCTTTGCTCCGTGGATTCGTTATCGAATTTGACAGGTTCTTCAACGTCGTTCTTGTTTTGTCCTGAAGCTCCATTTTCGTCCTTTTGCCGTTCGGGGTTGGCAGAAGTATAAGCAAAGGGCTTGTTCACGTTGGATACAATCATATCAACAACCTCATCTCCTCCCCCACCAGCATGCTTAATTGCAAATGCAGTGACTCGCGCCACATCGCCCCGCCGAAGTTTTGAGTGTGATGTAGGAAGTCTGGCTAGTAAGTGTGTGAGCTTTGCCTTTTGTAGGGGATTCAAATGGCCAGTTCCATCATTTCCTGTATCATTTGCAGCGTCATCCCGCCTCTTCTCTTCCTCTCTATCTGAGTCGTCTTCGTCAGAGGAATCGTAGTCTTCATCTGAAACAAACTCTTCAAGTTTGGTAGTGTATTCAAATCGTAGATTTCTCTCTGGCTCTGACCATATAGGCCCATTCTCGAATATTACGGTAGTTGAACCATGGTTTCGCCCTCTAACACTTCTTTTGCCGGGATTCGTCAAAATATCCCATAATTTCCACCTATACCATACTCCTCCTGTACTCTTTGGATTCCAAATCCAGGCCCATTTTTCCTCCTTTTGAACTTCTGGCCTACTCATAAGTAGAGCTTCAAATTCGGGCCCAAACGTTAATAGATTCTCAATTGTTTTATGTATCAGCTTCAATTGTCGCAAGTCCGAAGGTGGCTTAACGTCGACTTGAAGTCCCGGGTTACTCCTACCCCCATATCTGGAGTCATATGATGAAGGTGGCGCGATTCCAGAACGATGAGGCCCTCCACGCCCAAATTGGCTGGTACGAGTTACGGGCCGAGCACCAAAGGGTTGGTTTGTTAATGACATAGATCCGGGAGCTATGGGTATACTTGAATGAATGGCCGCCGACGATAGATGTCTAGAAATCGACAAATAAAATCCCCAGCCCAAGTACTTATTCTGTAATGAGCTTACCACCGTATCCATATCTGTGGCAGCAGTGTCATGAGCCAGTGTAACAATAGCAGACCATATTCTCTTTTCGTTCGATCCATGCGTCGATGGCGGCGGAGGTGGTAATATCTTGACATTGTCCACAACCAATATCGGAGGAATCAACGACTTTACAACAGCGGAAGATGTACCGGGGGGTAGGGATGCGAGATGCAACGTAGGCTTCGCAGCTGCTTTCTCCGCCTCCTTTTTATCTATTGTTGTCTCCTCTTCGTCGTCTGATGCCTGGAATGCGTTCAGCGAGTCGCCTGCGCGCGAGCCTTCAAACCCAAATATCCCACGAGGCTTGTTATCCCGGTCTCGTTGAGAGTCTCTTAGAGACTCGAATGGCCGTTTCTTGGAGAACGATAAAGGTGGTTTTCCGAGCGATTCTGAGGTAGTTCGCATGGGCCCGGCAAAGTGTCGTTTCGATGGACCGCCGCTAAAGGGGCTGTGGCCTGTCGCGGACGCATGATGATGATGCTGCTGAGTAGATCGTCCACCGAACGTATTGGAGGAAGTAGATGGACTTGAATCTTGGTCGAATGATTTCACGAAGGCTTCGTAGACAGCAGCCGTTTCTGCCTTATCTCTCTGTCTTTTTGCTTCGGCTTCGGCTTTCTGACGCTCAAAATGTGATCTTTTCGCCGCGGACGGTTTGCTTGGAGGGGTGTCGAATATAGACTTGATAGGGGGACAGTTTTCAGACATGGTGCCTTGCTGCCTAGACTCTTCTCAGATAGCAGCGTAGCTCTTCCCAGCTAGGGTCGCGGTCTCAATATGTCGTCAAAAAGTCAAGCCAAGCTCCAAGCTTAACCTAAGGCCGTGTCTTGAAGAGGCCGGCAGATAAGTGTCACGTGAACATTCTCAGCCTCATTCTCGCCCCTTAACTATAAATAGCCATAGGCTGTTTCTACCTCTGGAGACGATGATATTTCGTGCAAAGGTCGTTAAAAATAGTTTTATTACAGGCTTGTATTTTGTGTCAATACCATGCTATCGAATATATTCCCACCATTATAAACAATAGAAGAATCAAGACTCCAAGGGGGAATGAAAGAGAAAACGAAAAGGAGAAGCACCGGGTTACTCCTAACTGTACATGCACAATGCTAATGAGTGGTCTTGACACCTCGCGGACCAAACAATGGACGTGAGTAAAAGTAATAAATTAGAAAGGTTGAGTTCGGGGACAGTAATAGATGCATAGCCAAGCGAATCTATACACAGAAATAACAGGAGTGAGAGGAAAGATGTAAACAGGGGAGGGTAGGTAGAATAATGAAAGGGGGGAAGAATTGAAAAGAAAATAAATACTACAATGCAATGCGTTATACGGGCGTCATGCGATGCGATGCGAGTCTTGAGGAAACCTGTATTTGCAGGGGGTATTAGAGTGGGTGAAGGGTATCTTGACTGTCATCCAGGAGGCGCAGTCATGTAACCAACTTGAAGAAGTGAAGTGCAGGTGATAATTACCCCTGCTAGAGTGGGCAGATAAAGCGAATGTGATGGTGACGTAAGTAGTTGGTCATCTTTTCTTTTTAGTGGGACGGGTGGGAAATTATATACTGGGGTGGTAGATAGGTTCTCCGAAAGCAGGCTCGCAGGCCAGGGATATCATTTTTCTCGTTCATTTTTTCCCCAACTGCTAATTTTGCTTTATTATGTGTTGGGGCCTTTTTTTTTTTTTTCCTTTTGCTGAATTTTTGTTCCAAGGTAGGTCTTTATTTGCGGAAGCTGTCGGCACCGAGGGTTGGGACTTCAACCAACCGGTCACAAGGGACACCTTCGTCGCGCCTTCGTTCAAAGAAATTGTCACACTCCGATACGACCATGGCCCATTCAGCAAGTGCTCTGCCTGCATACTTGTTCATTTGACCATTGCTTGCAGGATGAATACGTGCGGCGAAGAGATTCTTTGACACATTGTTTGGACGAGGAACGATCGTCTTACTGGTTACCCGGGAATCGGGCTCTTCGGCAGCCGAGTCGGTTTCAGAACTGTCTTCAGACCCCGTACCTGCGCGTGAATGGGATCTGGAGCCAGAGCTCGAGTCCGATATATTAACGGGAGGTTTTTGGAGAGCATGAAGGAACAGGCGAGCTGGTGCCGGCAGCGATGGGGGGTAGAGCTGCCTATTCCTGCTTGGCCATCTTTGGCGGTCAATCCACTCCAAGCAAAATCGGAAAGTGTACGCTTGTCGCGGAGTGGCGCTCGATCCTGATTCGGGGCCGGGGCTTGATCCATCTTCTTTAGGGTGTTCACCAGCATTGCGGCCTTCACTAGCTGTTGTAGTGCTAGCAGTCTCTGGGCTCGAGCTACCAGGAGGGGTCACTTCTCCAGGCTTGGGATTTGAGTTGCCCTTGAATATAGTCCTGAGCATTTTCCAAGTCTTCTTTAACTGTGGTGAAGTGGATTCGGCTTCCGCTGTTGAAGATTGGGCTTTATTCGAGGATTCTCCATTATGTGGGCGGATTGCCATCGAAGGTGGCAGGATATTGTCTAGACACACAAACATACTTGGGGCTGGCGGGAAATAGTCGTTTCTGATGATAATAAGACGGCGCCCAGGAGCTGGTGTACAGGGGGCAGTCGATACAGGCGCCACAAGACCCTTCTCTGCAATTGACTGGTGGGCAACAAACTGCTCCCAGATGTGGCCTAATTTATCCAGTAAGGTTTGGTAGATACGACTGTAGAAGAGCTGTTAGTAAAAAGAAATGGAGAGTCACGCCCTAAAAGACATACATATCAAGCTCTGACTGTTGTGTACCATCATGCCGAGCTAACCTCCAGCAAATCAAGCGGTGATAGTATCCGCGGACCATGGGGCTCCAGTGATTGAAATATTGGGTAAAAAGGGCACTGCTCAGTAACATATCGAGGCACAGCCTTTCCTTTCGTCTGATATCATGGTTGATCTCCGCCCAGCCAGTGAAAATAAAGGCAAAAGTCCGGACTTCCGTAAGGGAATTGTTGCTTTTGAGCATTTCCAGGCAGACATCCAGCCAAAAGTCCCAGTCAAGGGGATCAGACACATCATTAGTGCGGCAGTACGGAGGTAATATTGGGATAAGTTCCTCGACAAAGTCGCATAAGGCAAAACAAGCGTTATGATCGTATAAAGACGTCTTCCGTGCGCCAAGTTTCAGGATCTTGCAGAATGATTCAATAAATAACTGTTTTGTCAGCTGCTGCATTGAGGAGTCTGCAAGGAAATCCCGCAGGGTCATGATCAGCCTGCTCTCAGACATTAATATTAGAGAGTTAGTTTGCCTCAGGGGTAGGCTGGCAGATGTCTCTGCACCGTCCAGCAGATCATCAAATGTCGCAGTTGCTGTGCTGTGAAGGGCATCTGTAGGCTGGAGACCGGTATGCTTGCTGAGGGTATTTTGCAGGACTATTAGCATTTGCGCGTGCACTGGAATAAACCCGGGAACGTATATCCTTTTCGACATGTCGCTGATTGATGGAAGCAGGTCTGTGATTAGGAGGTAGAAATGTTTCAGGAAGACGAAGAAAAGGTCAGTATCCCGGCCGGCCCAGCGAGGCGCCCATGGGCCGAACCAGTTGATTTGGGCAGCAGCAAGCGGGACTGAAGTATTACGCCGGAGAGTGCGTAGGAAGGACGAATGACCGGAAAACGCAAGGTTCCGAACAGCTGGAGGAAATTGGGATGAGATTTCCTCAGCCATTACTCCTCTAAGCACATGGTCGTGGCCCGGGTCAAACTCATTTATCACATTCCGGAGTAAGGTAGGCGAAATGTTCCAGAGTTTGACTAGGACGTTGGCGACATCAGGGCAGAAGAAGAAGGCGTATGCACAAGTTTTACCACAGAAGGAGACCAGGCTAGCCGAAGTATGCCTCACAGACATACGATCAATGGAGTAGCCAACCTGGGAAAGTAAGTTCTGATTGAAGGTATTGCGGATATTATGGTGGATTGATTCCGCTAGAAAGTCGGAGCCTGTCGTCTCCAGAGAGGTGTAAGATCTAGCGGCCAAGTCGACCCTCGATGTAGAAGTAGACGAAGAGCCAGATACGTTTGACTGGAAAGGGACTCGCCATTCTGGCCGAGTCATGATGGCAACGATTGATTCCAAGTAGACAGGCCTGTCTGTTCCAGTGATAGACTGGCCATTTCGTCCATTGAGCAGCTCTAACAAGCCGGTCCACCACCTGTTAAGTATGTTTGTACGTCTGTCCAAGTCTTCAGGCCGGAGATTGTGATTAGACGGATGGTTTAGGATGCGAGAAAGGACGGGGAGAAAAGACGAGCGCAGGACATTGACTTTGAGAGAAGTCGATTTGGAGGCGAATCTGTAACTGTTAGCTAGGGTTGGGGAAGGGCAAGGAGAGCGTGAAAGCCGTACTTTTGGTAGTCCACGTCAAGACCTCGGAAGACGTGCCAGAGTTCGTCTCTCTTCTTTGGGGATTCCGGCTTTGCGCGTGAGGTCTGGGAGGCGGGGACCTGAGGAACCGGAGGGACATCCTGTTTGCTGCTGGACAAGCTGACCGAAGCCACCAGGCGATCCCAGGACGGTCTCCTGCGTAGCGAGTGTTGCGAAGAATCTCTGTTGCTCTTGGATTCGGTGTATGATTTTCCCTTGAGAGAGACGATACTGGCCGGTCTGCGGCCTCTCTTGGGAGTTGTGGTACCTGACGATTCAATGGGGGAGGTAGACGCAGAGTCTGAGGTCGAAGTAGTGGCCGTTGTGGTCGTCGATGACCCTGCGTCCGTTGTCTTGACAGATAGCGTGCTTGTCGTAGAAGAGCTGGTAGCTACAGATGACACAGGCTTAGAGTCTGGAGAAGGAGACGAGGAAGGGGAAGTAGAAGTAGACTGTATCGGCGCAGGAGAAGGTGATCGAGATGTTTTCCATGGCTTAAGGGTCAGGTTCGCGAACGACGCCTTGGAGAAGGCCTTCCGGGTGCGTTCCGTGGACACTCTGGGGGCAGCTGTCACCTCGACGCTGGGATTGACGCTGGCCGGAGTTGAAGGGGTATTATTAGAAGAGGTACTAGTATTATCGGTGGTAGCAGTAGTCGTAGTATTGGCGGTGGTGGTCGTGGTGGTCGTGGTGGTCGTAGTAGCGGTGGGAGCGGTGGTTGTGGCAGCGGCCGTGTTATTATTGTTCTTCGAGTTGCGTAATGGCCGTCGGCCAGCTTTCTCTCGCAACGAAGCCTGCCGCAGGATACTCTTGCCGGTCTCAACGTCGATAGTCTGTGTAGGCGACTGTGTATCTGCGGCGAGCTGCGAGAGGTTCACTTCCGAGATGGTTCTCTTGATGCTGGCGGTTTCGCTGTCGTCGAGCAGCTCGGGGATATGAATATAGCTGGCAGAGCGACCAAGCTCTGGGGAGGACCTCGACCCATCGTTAGACGACTTCTGATCTGGCATAATCGAGGCACGGCGAGGAGGAATCGAGTGTGATCGAGCTGCGAAGCGTGCGGCGGACGGAGCTGGCTGGCGGTACTAGGCCCAAGGACCGTGAGAGGCCAGCTCCCCGTCAATGGCAGGATTCTCGATATCTAGCAAAACCATGAGATAGAGGAGTAGGGGGGCAGACGAAGCAGAGGATCTTTCTCTCAAGGCCGCCGTAAAGAAGCAGAGGAAAGCAGCGACGGAGGCGTGAGAGAGAGAGAGACAGAGAGAGAGAGACAGAGAGAGAGAGAAAGAGACGGCGGAGGTAAATAGTTCAGCCAGCAACGGCTTTTTCGCTTGCGTGTGAAAAGAGCGAAACCTAGCGGCAGCGTAGGTTCGTCATCGGGAGCAGGTCGATGACCTCAGAGACAAGACGATTCGGCCCGTCTGCTCGACTGCGGGCTTCTGGCTGGCTGCGTTTCCTCTGGCTCGCTCGGTATTTTTTGGTCGCTGGTTGATGGTTGACGGATGGCTTGAATAACGAGCCGTCCAGTCTATCAAGTCACCAGGTAGTGGCAACGGGCCGTGTCCATGGATGAAGGGGAAGTCAAAGGCAGACAAACTCGCCAGAAGAAGAAGAAGAAGAAGAAGAAGAAGAAAAGAGAAGCGGCCTGCCCTGAAGCAATATATATAATATATATATATAACTAACTGTCTGTCTCTATCTAGGTGTCCCCTTTAGCCTCATCGCACATCGACATCGCACACCCTCGCTCGCCGTCCGCCGCTGCCATGGCTCCCTCTATAAAGATCGCCTTGAAGCTATCATCCAAGTACAGCCACACCTAAAGGCATGTCTTAGCTTGGTTCATGTGCGCGAGAGATGCAGGGCGGACAGGGCCAGCAGGCAAGATTATGTCCATTTGCGAGTTCCTGCAGCCGCCTCTCAGACGGCACAGGACCCTTCCCTCTCTCTCTCTCTCTCTCTCTCTCTGTCATTATTTTCCTGCCCTTGGTTTATTCTCTCTTATCTTCGCGTTTGAAATCTCTGGGTGTCTCATCTTCGTCTTTGGCACCCCTTGGCTGTCCTCCTGCTTGCTTCGTGGCGGGGAGGGGGGCTTGCTGTCTCCCTTTTCTTCCGCTGCCTCTGCCTCTGCTTTGCTTGCTTGCTTGCTTTTTTTGCTGTCCTAATCATTAATGTTATATCCACTTGAGGGCCGATAATGCCTGTAGAGCGCCCACATGGGATAATTTAATAGATCTCTGACGCGGCTTCAGATAGGCCCCTTTGCTGCCGTTCTTGGGGCGTTGACATTATTCACTCCATACACTTGGTTTTTGCCAGCTGGGAGTTTATCAGGTTGCTGTCGAAGGCTGATATCTGATATGCATCGAGTCCAGCATCGACGGCCATCTCACTGCCATGTTACTGGAGCCAACACCAACTTCGTCTGGTCTTACCTGGTCCCCTAAAGACTTTTGACTCCTGCATGTCTAGCTGCAGCTCGGCGCAGAAGACGCGGAAGACGCTGTAAAATTATAAACAAAAATAAATAAAAAAATGAAAAGAGGACAACACAACTCAAAAGGGCCATCTTGTCCGTGCCCCCACGGGGGAACATTGGCCAGGCATATTCCTGCTGTTGTCCCTGTCCGATCTTCGTCTCGAGTGTTCTGATAGGCGGCTGGCGCTGGAGTTGCCAAATAGTAAGAGCCTCTTTTTCCAACGCCAGGAAGGCAGAGCATAAGGATGTGATGTCAGCTGCAGGTGTAATAGATAATAGTAGTAAGGGTTGTTGCTGTTGATTGCTTACAGTCGGAGGAAGTTTGGCATATTGCCGAATGGTCTGCCGCTGCTTTTCGCCGGCATATTAGCGATGCCGGATAAAATAGCGTGTTAAAACCGTTTAGGGCGGCCATTTCCCAGGTCACATAAAGAAGAATAACACTAATGCGGTCTCACGTAAATGGATAGACAACAGTCGAGTAAGTGGTCGAACAACACCCCAGCTGCCA
Source organism: Trichophyton schoenleinii (assembly GCA_018357685.1). NCBI lineage: Eukaryota > Fungi > Ascomycota > Eurotiomycetes > Onygenales > Arthrodermataceae > Trichophyton > Trichophyton schoenleinii. The sequence continues at coordinate 4,083,094 of WOFF01000001.1, forward strand.
AGTTATAGCTATATATCAAGCACGCCTAGAGCCGCTACAACATTCATGATTGTACACTGTGTTATAACAAGAACAAGCAGGAAAAGGACAAGAAAAAGTGTTCGAGTTTATGTGTAACTATACATGATGACATCCCATCCTATCACTCTAATTCTATCGATCAACACATATTATCATCGGGCCGCTCGGACGGACGGGCGAAACTGATAAATAACTTAGTGAGCAGCAGGTTTCTCCTCATCCATCTCGAGCCAGTCCTCCTCAACTGGGGTGGGCTGGCCGGCTTCCTGACCCTGGCCCTCAACTTCGACGGCCTGGGACTCGTAGGCCTTCAGATCAGCGGAGATGTCAGCCTCCTCGGGGGATTGGGGAGCGGCGGGAGGTGAAAACTTCTGGACCTGGCCTTCGGCGTCGTTGGCCTTGCGGGGAGTGGGCTTGTAGGCAGCGAGTTCACGGATATACAGGTCCTGAACGGGGTCGGCTGGATTAGGAAAGAAAAGTCGGACGGGTAAGTAAGTCATTCATTCATTCATTCATTCATTTGCTCCAAATTCGACATGATTATTCATCAATTGAAGAGAGCACACGCTCGTCCAAGGTCTCATAACTAACCACGTCTGATAGGAGTAGTAGCAAAGCTGCGACGAACAATCGGGCTCTGTTGGCGGACTGCTCGGCTCAGGAAAGAGACCTGGTGGTTGACCGGTTAGCATTGGTGGCCAGTTTCGGGGGCAGCAGACGAGGGCGCAGGAATTGGGGGTCTCTCTACCGAGGATCTGAGGGACTGAGACATCATCGCGACGGAGGTATGGGCTTGACTGGCTGTCGACAGGCTGGCTGCTTCGGGAGCTGAGTTTTGTTCGTGGTTTTGATGCTCTTCGTCCTTTCGCCTTTCGTTCTTCTTTTCTTGTGAGGTTGAAAGTAGGTGTTTGATGAGTCAGCAAACTCTTACTTAAGCATAAAGTCGCCCGAAGAGGCAAAGCGTCGTTCACTCTTTTTTGCCGATATATCAACTTCGATCTTCGATCTTCGACCTCCGACCTCCCTCTGTCGACAGACAACCCAGCCTTTCCGCTGCTGCACAGACTGGAGACCGCTAACATAGGAGACGCACTCAGGCACAGCCGTCGGAACGAGCATCAACTCACTTCGTCTCACCTCACACGCTCAACCGGCTGCGCTTTTCTCCTCTCCTGAAGTGTCGACTGGCCTTGCCACTCTCCGTGGAAGCCTAGCAGACGTTCGACTTCCTTCAGCCTGCCCGGCCAGGGCATCTCGCGGCGTCGTCTAGGGGGTTCTGGCGCTCTTGTCCGCCAAAGTCAAGGATTTTCTCTCTAGAAAGGTAAAGCTGAGATGATTTTGTTGTCTTTCAAGGGCATCTCGCGCAAACAAATACAAAAGCACACCAGCACGATATGAAAAAAAAGGGGGGGTGGAATAGAACAACCGGTTTGGGCCTTGAAGAAGCTGCTACTCTCCTCCGTTATCTTCTGCAAGGCCCTCGATTTTCAAGGTTAAAAAAGAATAGAGATTTTACAAATATAAAATACGCCATCATCATCCGCTTGACCCTCTTTCTCTCCCCTCTCTGCTCCTCCTTTTTTTTGTTATATTATTTTGGAACTAACATGGTGTTAAAAGAGGCAGTGGTTGTCCGCATATCCTCTTGAGCTGGAGAAGAAAAGCGCGCCGACAAGGGCCCAGCGATCCTCTCTTCGCATCTCCCTCCAGCTCTTCTCGCTTTCTCCTGTTCGGTGCCAACCGCCAAACTGTATTCGCCGCTCTTCATCCGTGTGTGCGCGTCTCAGCATAACCTTACCGTTAGCTACAATAAGATAAGGCGTCGTCATTCCAGTCGCCTGAGGCCTCAAAAAGGGAAGGTTCATAAAACTAAAATGGCGGCAGTAGGAACAGGTCTTCGGGGGGAGGCCGCTCAGATGCCGTGGAAGGAAAACCTAGCTGCGCGGCTTATATGCCCGGAGTGTAAGGAGAATCCTCCTAATCTCGTCCCAGAGAGCCACGAAACGATATGCGGCTCCTGTGGCCTCGTCTTGGCTGATAGGGAAATTGACCCTCACTCAGAGTGGCGTACTTTCTCAAATGATGATCAGAATAATGATGACCCTTCTCGTGTCGGTGACGCTTCTAACCCTCTGCTTAACGGCAACCAGCTCGAAACGCAGATTTCGTTTGGTACGGGCGGAGCTCGCAGCAGAGAGCTTCATCGTGCCCAAAGCAAGATGTCCACAGAGAAAACGAACAAGGCCTTGCTTGCTGCCTATAAGGAGATAGGCTCCCTGTGTGATGGGTTTAACATTCAAAAGAACGTTGCAGATACGGCAAAATACCTGTTTAAAATTGTCGACGATGCGAAAGCATTTAAGGGGAAATCCCAAGATGTTATTATCGCCGGTTGCATCTTCATTGCCTGTCGGCAGTGCAAGGTTCCCCGGACATTTACTGAAATCTTCGCTGTCACGAGAGTTTCAAAGAAGGAAATCGGCAGAATCTACAAGGCTCTGGAGAAGTTCTTCACGGCTCAGAACCTTGAGCGCATCAACTCTGTGGTTTCAAGTGGAGGTATGAAGTTGACACTGTGTGGCATTCTGATATGACATCATGTACTAACATACTGCAACTAGGCGTTCCTGACCCCAATGATGCATACACTGGAACTACGTCTACTAAGCCAAGCGATCTCTGCAACCGATTCTGCAATCTTCTTGACCTCCCCTTCCAGGTTACGAACGTTTCATCCCTACTCGCGGACAGAGTCACTTCCATGGGCGATCTCGCCGGCCGCTCACCACTTTCCATCGTCGCTGCTTCCATATACATGGCTTCCTTCTTAATGGGCCATGGGAAGTTGGCCAAGGAGATTTCCGGTGTTGCTCACGTCAGTGACGGTACTATCCGCGGTGCTTATAAACAGCTTTACGCTGAACGAGAGAGATTGATTGATCCTGCTTGGATTAAGGATGGAAAGGGTGACATGAGCAAACTTCCTATTAGCTGAAAGATGCAATGGGGAGTGTCATCTAGTTTCCTAGGGCTACGCCAACTTCACGCAATGGCTTGCATCTGCGGTTGTCTTGGATAGTCCACTTGATCTCTATAGTTCCTTTCTCTCTCTTTTATTCTAGCTATAATCACGTTCCCACGGCCTGAAATCAATAGCCTCGTTCTTCCGATCCCTTTTATGATTGTTACCATTCTTTCTCTCCCGTGCTCTACTCCGTACGCTCTTTTCTACGTTTTTCTACGTTTTGCGTCAGATTGTAAATCAATTTCTCTTTCACTTTCGTTTGCTTGTTCTACATTTTGTGTTTCCGTGGGGTCATACATATATTTCCCTTCCCTTCCCCTGAAAAGAAGCTGGTTATAACTCTGATGGAGGATTGGAGGTTTTCTTTCGCTAGATAGAATGGCTTGTGTACTTCAACTAGTAACTATAGATAGAACCAATGGATTCGATTCCGTAAAACTGGCAGTGTCAAAACTTACTGTAATGCTAAGTGCTTTGGCTGGAAATACATTTTCAATAACTTGAAGGGCTTTATAAGGAAATTATATACAGCTCTGGTATGTAGGTAATTTTATGTGTGTTCCAAAATTTAAACAGAGTTTCATCAATCAAGTCTCAACAAGGAAAGAAACGCTGTAAGAACAGAGATATCTTTCACAGTAAATGAGGGTAACAGGCGGTTTCGCTAGTAATTAGTATAAAAAATGGTATTTGAAGACGAGAATAACGACGTGTACTCGATAGCATCATGAAGCACACGCTGGACGAGGAAAAAGAGGGATAAGAAAACAACTTCAATGTCATAATAATACGAGGATTTCAGAAGAAGAGAAGGGAAGAAAAGAAAAGGCGAAGGTAGGACGGAGAAAAGCGAAGAACCGAGCATGATGCCAAATGCTGTATAACAAACGCCGTGATCGAGGTATGAGTGGGAAAAGGAAAGTGAAAAAAACCAACAAGTAAGAGGGCCACGCATTAAGCTGCTCCGGTGAATCGTCCTAGCGATGACTCTGGAAGATGATTGTTTCGTTCATTGATGAAATATTTACTGACAGAAAGGGGAAAGATAAAGAGAGGAGAAGAGGTAGGAGATTATTGGTTTAACCCCACAGCTGCGTTGGTGATGATCTTGGAGACTTTATCAATCCATACCTGGGTTTGGGTCCAGTCTCTTGAATCCATGGCATCTCTAATGGCAGGGAAGTAGGTTGAGTCCTCGGGGTTCTCGGGCCATAGTTGAGGAGAGAAGATCATGTGTTTATATTGAGTGCGGTTAGGGACCTGTGATGTCAAGTTAGAGAAGGGAATTTTGAAAAATCAGTAGAAAAGAATGCTTACTCCTCCGCCTTCGTCTAGGTCTAGAAGATTTGTTTCGAAATAGGCCATGTGATTGTTGTGTGTCATGCGTCTGAGAGCCGAGACATCGTCTTCAAATCCGTTCTGGTCATATATAGTGGCGTTCCAATTCCCTTCCCATCGGTGGAACTTGGCAACTTCGGCATTAAGGGAGTTGGCTGCGTCATATAGAGGTTGCAGGTCAACAACGCCGTCATCAGGATTTTTATCATTTTTATCTCGGTTTTTGAGAGATTTCAGAGGCACAGATATCTTTTCGGCGTATCTATGCAAATCCAAGACATACTGAGCAAGAGCCGTAGCAAAGGGATGTATGTCAAAGGGAAGGACAGGTCGGCTGCATAGTTCCAGAGCGAGCAGGCCCCAAATCTGGCCCATAGCACGATGGTATAAGAAACCAGGGTCGCCCGTTTTATGAATCCAGTCGAAATTGCCATAGCAGCTGTGGGCAGGATAACGGTCTCCTTTGAATTCCAGGCTGATGCTAGAAGTACCAGAAATCGTCTGGAACGGGAGAGAATCACCTTCGGCGTTAGGTCCTTCAAGTTTAGACCCAGCCTTGTCCCAAAGTTGCCGAATAGTTGCCCTTCTCCTGGGATCCGGTACCCGATTCAAGATGTGGAGCAGGATAGGCTCAAATACGGGTGAGCCTCTAGCGGAGAATTTATCTCCAGAGACAGCAACATCCACATTGAGATAGGCAAATGCATTAGCCCTTAGAAACTCTGTTCTATCTTCAACGTGCTCTGTGGATCCAATCATCCCATACTCGCCTGCATCCCAGCTGACGAACTCAATGGTCCGCAGTGGTCTCCATCCACGAGCCTTGAGCTCACCGAAAACACGGGCAATCTCTAGTAGAACCGCAGTTCCGCTGCCAGGTTCTACCGCTCCAAAGCACCAGGAGTCACGATGGTTACCCAGTATGATGCTGCTTTTGGACTGCTCGACGCCAACTATTCGTCCAATAACGTTGTAGATAGGCTGCCGCTCAACCTCGTCCTGCAAGTTCATCAAGTTGACTTTAGGCGAATCTTGGTTTCCAGTCCACCATTCCTTGATATCCGGGACACCGCCAACCCAGTCCTCGGGTACCTTCTTACCATGGCCCTTGAGAGCCATCAAAAGGTGTTGAGCATCCTTCCAGGAAAGAGGGATGCTTGGGATATGGGGAAGGCCCTTAGCTTCGTCAACCTTCAATCGCTTCTTTTCATCTGTTCGAGAAGGGAACCCGGGGCTGAGGACGTCACCAGCTGCCATAGCAATGCGGTTAACTGCACCTCTCTGGACCCCATCCTTGGGCATAAACCTTCCCTTTGGCCAAGGATCACCCTTCCGGAATCCGTCTTCAGCTGGGTCAGAGTATATAATACAGCCGGCCGCACCAGCCAGTTCCGCAGCCTTGACCTTCAGAGCCACGTCTGGCTGTGTCCCATAATGTCGAATCAAGACTATTGAATCCTTGACACTCACACCGATATCAGCAAGTTTTTTAAATTCCTGCTTGGAGCCATAATTTGCATATACAAGCGGTCCTGTTACGTTGCCTGATTTGGAGAGTCCGTGGAACACCATTGTCTGCTCCCGTGGCGGATCAGTGTACACCTGGTCCTCCTCGACTTGCGCTTCCCATCGCGCCTCAGGAGGGTCAACTATGGCTACCTTCCTCCCACCTTTCTTAGGGTAGTTGAGATAGACATCAAACTGCTCCAGCTCGATACTTTCCAGCCCATAGGACTTGAAGTTCTCCTCCACCCATTTAGCCAAGGCGTAGTTCCCTTCTGTGCCCGCAATATGAGGGAAATTTGTAGCCCGTTCGAGGTTCTGTCCTATGGCTGTTTCATTAATGTGGTTCTCCAGGAACACACGGACAGACTCGGGTTGGTATATCTGGCCCTGGTTGATCCTGTTGGTGAACGAAAAGAAGTTTGAGACGAAGAGTAGGTAAACAAGGGAAGCGACTAGACAAACGGCAAAGACCCTCAGTAGGATGATGCATCTCTGCTGATGCTCTATGCCCGCACATATATTAAAGCGAAAGTCGAAGGATGGTAGAGTGAGCGTAGGAATATATTTTCGTAACGGCAGGTTTATCGACGATAGGGTCCGCTTGAAGCTTGTGAATCGTTTAGCAAAGGAGTAAGACGACGATGATGACGAGGCCTGTGGAGGATCCTCGACTTCCATCTCCTCTAGTTCCCTCCGCAACTGCTCCGTCGACCCACGAGCAGAACTCCCATTGTCTGAGAGAAAGTCAAGGCTCGATCGTGCCGATTCGACTGTGGGAGGCCTGTATCCCCGCAAAAACGGCCGCTGGCTGCGCTCTCCGGCCGTGTCATGATTGTGTAGGAGGCCCTGCCTTTCGGCATCGTCGCTTACTTCTCGAGGTCCGAGCCGGGATTGCGAGGATGACGGGCGAGAGGAGGTTGCTTCTTCGTAGGTAGGGATTGGGAGGTGTTCATAGGGGACCTTTTGGTCGCCCATCGCCGCAGAGGGGACCGTTTATCCTCGCCTTTCAAAAGATTGCGGAGGGCGAGGACGACGACGACGACGACGCTGTGTCGCGCGAAATCAGGGGGACGGTCACCGTTCAACCGTCGAGGGGCCCCTGGTCATGTTCTACCAGCCGAGGGGGAGTGTATCAAAAGAGTGTAAGCTGACTGGATGTCCTTCTTTTTCTTTCCCGAGAACCCGCCAGCCGTTATCACTTTGGCAAAGTTGAAGTTGCTCGCGATGTTTCTGTTCCCCTTACGAGGTCAGCCCCCGATGCACAGCCATGTCACGTGCCTTGGTCTCGGCCCTTTGCCTGTTCGTGTTCAATATATTATTTTATTATTATATTTGGGCCTTTTTATAACTTGCAGAAGCAAGCAGTGTAACATCCTCCGTACAGAGCAGAGGAATGCCCCTAGGCTCGTACGGCGTACTTTATCAGCCCTTTTTGCTTGACTTTCCACGCTACCCTTTTGACTATCTGCGTAATCCGCCAGAGCCTTATCACGGACTCCTCGAGCAGCCTTCTGCAGCAGGGATGGATACTGCCTACACTTCCAATCAAATACCTGGTTAATCGGCGGGACCCGGGCCAAATTTACACAGCGCCGAAGACCCGTCCTGTCCGCTCTCTTCACAAGCTCCGACAAAATGCTGATGCCTGGCACGCAACGCATCCATCCTGGAAAAACCAACTAGCAGTTACACTATTTGGATGACTAAGCCGATAGTAAACTAACAAAACTTAGTTGGCGCCCTTATCGATAAGGCACTTTTGTGTGGCTGAGCGTCAGAGCTGCCAGACAGCGCACAAGTAGCGTAACAGCACAACTCTGCATCATGCCTGAAGATACCAACCACGCCCCGTCGCCCGTCGCTCTGCATGTTTGTCTGCCTTCCGCATGCATGAACAACTCGGCTTCCTCGACGCCGGCCTCGCTTTCTGCTCTTCGGCTGCCACGTCTTGCTTTGTCCCCTGCCGGGCCCCTAAGTCCCAAACGGGCCTAGTCCCTACGATCTGACCACCCATCGACATCGCTTAGTCATCAAGTTTAATCGCTTTTTTTGTGCAAAAAAAAAAAAAGGAAAAACCATTTTTTAGGCGGTTGAAAGTCGACTAGCTAGCTTGGTTGAGAATAAAAAAAGATAAAGAGTGGGAGAAGAGAAGAAGAGAGAAGAAAGAAGAGAAGAGACGAAAGGGGGGAAATAAAAGGAGAAACCTCATCCTCAGCTGCAAAAAGTCGCCGTTCTCAATTGCATTGTCTATATAAACCCGCCGTAAGCTGCTGGCCCTCCCCCACTAGTTGGTTCCCTGCTATCACCTCACCCACTCTCTCTGCCTGCTACGACGCCTGCTTCCACTGCTCCCCCTGTTCACCGCTCCCCTTTTGCTCCCCCACTGAACGAAGAAGAAGAATTGAACAGCCACCTGCACTCTCGTCGCTTGCTGCTCTGCTTGCTCGGCCTTGTTCGTCTTCGTCCCGCACTCTTCTGTCCTGCAGTATTTGTGTCTCTCGCTGACGGTCTTTGTTCTCAGAAATATACACCGAAGCTCGTCGTACCGAACGGAGAGAGAGGAGAGAGAAAAAAAAAAAACCCACCGTAACCATGTCTTCCCGACCTCAGAATATCGGCATCAAAGCCCTTGAGATCTATTTCCCCAGCCAGGTGAGACCTCGCTCCAGTGTCCTTGTCGCTGCTTGATCCTTGCTAAACGCCTCCGATAGTGTGTCGACCAAGCCGAGCTCGAGAAGTTCGATGGAGTCAGTCAGGGCAAATATACCATTGGTCTCGGCCAGACCAAGATGAGCTTCTGTGATGACAGAGAAGGTGAGATAGCCTGCTGGCCTCCGTTTCTTGTATTCGTACTATGTCGTGGGGCTTCTGCTAACCTATCCTAGATATCTACTCCATATGCTTGACCACTGTGTCTTCACTCCTCCGCAAATACTCCATCGACCCCAAGTCGATTGGACGCCTCGAGGTCGGCACAGAGACCATGCTGGACAAGTCCAAGTCTGTCAAGTCCGTGCTGATGCAGCTCTTTGCTCCCTCTGGCAACACCAATATCGAGGGTGTCGATACCGTTAACGCCTGCTATGGCGGAACGAATGCTCTTCTCAACAGTATCAACTGGGTAGAGTCCTCCGGCTGGGATGGCAGAGACGCCATCGTTGTTGCTGGTGACATTGCTCTCTACAAGAAGGGCAATGCTCGTCCCACTGGTGGAGCTGGCTGTGTTGCCATGCTTGTTGGGCCCAATGCTCCCATTGTCTTCGAGCCTGGTCTCAGGGGCACCTACATCACCCATGCTTACGACTTCTACAAGCCCGACCTTACCAGTGAATACCCTTATGTTGACGGCCACTACTCCATTAGATGCTACACCGAAGCTGTGGATGCCTGCTACAAGGCCTACAACGCCAGGGAGAAGGCCCTTAAAGGCCAGAACGGTGACTCGAACGGTATTGTTGACGAGTCTAAGACCCCTCTTGACCGATTTGATCATATTCTCTTCCATGCTCCCACCTGCAAGCTCGTAGCCAAGTCGTATGGACGACTCCTCTACAATGACTACCTTGACAACCCAGAACACCCGGCCTTCGCTGAAGTTGCCCCTGAAGTCCGCAGCCTCGACTATGAGAAGTCTGTCACCGACAAGACTGTCGAAAAGACCTTCATGGCCCTGTCCAAGAAGCGATTCAACGAGCGTATCGCCCCATCTATCGAAGTAGCCACCCAATGCGGAAACATGTACTGCGCAAGTGTCTACGGAGGACTCGTCAGCTTACTCAGCAAAGTTCCCTTTGATCCTGCCCAGCCCAAGCGTGTTGGCATCTTCAGTTATGGAAGCGGCCTGGCTAGCTCCATGTTCAGCATCAAGGTTGTCGGTGATGTCTCAAATATTGTTAAGCAGTTGGATCTGCAAAAGCGACTTGACGGCAGACGTGTGGTCGATCCCCAGGTTTACGATGATGTAAGTGCATACCTACATTCATGTTGGAATTGATTGCAAACCGAACTAACCTCATTTCTTTAAACAATTACAGATGTGCCTCCTTCGTGAAAAGGCTCACTTGCAGAAGAACTTCACTCCTGTTGGTAACGTCGACAACATTACTCCCGGAACCTACTACCTAACCAAGGTCGATGACATGTTCCGAAGAGAGTATGCCGTCAAGGCGTAAATAATCATTTTAATTTTTTTATTTTAAAAAAAAAGAGGCGGCGGAAGGGTCCATTCAGCATAATTTTAAAAAGGCTTTTTCAACAGGATGCAACCCCCTCTCCATCAGGAGATGAGATTGAAAACACACACATCTGCCTCTTCCTTTTTCTACTTTCTCTTTCTTAGAAGGGGGATTATAAACCTTGCACACGACAAACGGGATATGCTTTTCTTTTCCTTATTTGCATGAGCAATCGAGTGATGCCACATGAACGGGGAACTTGGGGGGGCTCAACAGCGATGGAGAAATGAGGGACACGGTCTTTTTTTTTTTACCATGATTACCAAGACCAACCACGCTTACCCATTCACGCTTACTATTCTTCTTTCACCTTTTGGAACATAGCATAGATACATGCTCAATTTTAATACATGGATTTTTTTACAATCATCCTGGCTTGTTAGGGCATTCTCGCTGCGATGTATTCTGTGTTCCTTGGAACTACAGAAGCCCACGCTGTAGTTTCAGTCGCTGTATAACACGGGGATGGGGCGACGGTTAAGCTCGTTCGTCCTCCTTACGCGCCCGGTGGGCGGCAAAAGTCACACGTCGCGTCGAATTGGCTTCGTTTGTATTGATGGCTTACTTCTTCAGGCCGAAAAATGGTCACAACAGGAGACGATACCGACTGTAACACAAAATATGAAACACATTTTTGACATGCAGCCTAAGCTGACGGCCAGTCAGACGGGTAAGAAAGCTCGTTAACGCCAGGAGCTGGAACTGTGGATCGGCAGGGGTGGCCTTTCCGAGGCACTTTTTCTGGCTCAAGCGTTCTTCCTCTGTCTCCCTTCGCGCCGTATAAGCTTACATGGTCCCGTTTTAGGTCTCTCTCCTTTAGCCCGTACCCGGTGGTAAGTAAGTGTTACTCCGGTTATTTTTTATGAAGGTTGTTGGTTGTTTCCCCTTTTGGCGTCGCGGAGGACAAGTCATGTGACCGAGATACTGGTACGTGCACTGGGGCTCTAGTCACGTGTAATCGTACTTTCCTCATTTAAGAAAATAGTGGGTCATCAGTTAGCGCCCGCCTTCCGTATACAGTTTAGTGGTAATTAGTCATATCATGGCATAAGCCAATAAGAGGCCCTAACACCCTTGTTCCGCCCAGACGCGCCCACGTCGGCGCGTAAATGCTGCACGTCCCCATCACGACAACCTCGTCCATAAGTATATTTGTTTATATTTATGGGACGGGCGGCCTACTTGCTCGTGGGCGCCAACTAGTGCCTTTGCGTCCAAGAACCACTACAGGACCCTGAAACAGTCGCATCTATCCCATTTCCCTGGCACGATATCCCACTTTTCGACTACCCTTGCCGGGCTCCTCCCCTCCCCGGCCGGCGGAGAAATATCTATCTTTGTCCGCAAAGCGGCAATATTATTTCATGCGATGGAGCTCTCTTTGGCGCCAACGACGTCTAAATGTGACATCCTTCTTCCCTGAAACAGCCATGCATAGCGCCTACTAGCCCTAGCTAGAAATAGCAGCTGCGTAATGAAGGCCCAAATATAGGTTGTTATTCACAGAGAGTCTCTGCCGCAGCATTACCTTATGTGTGATGATCGATGATATCGGCAAGGGCATGAGCATGGGGAGGAAGTAATTTACTGAGTTACTACTGGCTCCCACCAACGCGAAAGGAGACTCTCGAACTAAACCCCATACTCCCCTTATCCCACCCCGTCTCGCCTAGTGATCTGTATCAGATATGCCCTTCTCTTTCTTTCTTTTTTTTCCTTTTTTCACTTTGGCGCTTCCTGCAACCTAAGGCCCGGCACCCAGACCCGCCTTTAATGCTCCAGGCAGGCGGCTTGCTCGAGGGTCGAGGGTACATTTTTAGCCTTCTGAATAGACGGAATTTTATGCCAATGGGCGCGTCTCTCCTTTTCCGCTTTTCTTTTTAATCTTCGTTATGATTCATTGCACGTTTCAGATATCTTCATGTTCTTGAGCTTCGTATGGTTATGGCCCTGCAACTCCTGCCAGTCCCTGTTGGGCTTGTTGAAGATTTAATGTCCACAATGCCCATCCAGAATTCTCTCTGGCTTGTTCAATTTTTCATTCCCCAGCTTCAACTTCTCCTTTAATTTTCTTTTCCTTTCCTTGTTTCTCTATTTCCCTTGCATTTCCTATTGTATGGTTCCCATGTTCTGTCTCCCCAGATACCCTGGTTAACTACACGTTTTCTTTGTATACCTACTGAATACGGTGCATACTATTGGAAGCTGGCCTTCCCTTTCTCATATCATTTCACTTGCATATCTTCTGTTCTCCATTCAAGCATTAGCATCGCGGATTGTCACAAAAGCTTTATCCCTTCTTTCTCGTCATATTGGTTATACTATACCCTTTCCAATTCCCTAGATTGGTACGTTGACGAACCTCGGAATATTAATTATGACAACCTAATTCTAACACCCTCTAGATATAATATCAAAAATGGCGTCAGAGCTATACTACTTCAAGCCGTCGACGCCACCTCGGGCTCTCATGTCTGATGCTGAGCTACTTGGCTCTGCTCATAGTCGGACAACGTCAGGCTCCTCTGAATACGCGAGTTCCTCTGCATATACCGATGACTCTTCGCCTGCATCTCGCTCGACCAGTGTATCTACTTCTAGCAGGTCTCCAGGCAGACGGGCCCCGGGCCCTATCCTTCTGCCCAAAATCAGACCCCAGGATATTGTTGTCGAGCCTCAGTCACACTATGGCCCCCAACGAAGTCGGAAAGCCCTTTCGGCTACCCAGAATCCCCCGGGGTTTGCCCCTTATCCTACTTCACGCCCTTCTATTTCCCGGAGGGCAGTTGAACCTATTGACTGCTCGCTGGTCTCCCCAGTTTGTGCCACACCTGCTTCATATGGCTATACCGGGGGTAGTGCTATGTCTCCTCTCTCTGTAGTCCCTCCCTCTAGCTCTAGACGAAGAGCTTCTCATTCACGGAATCCATCTGTTTCTAGCATCGATGATGCCACTCTAAGTCGTTATGGTTACCCTACTTACCGCCAAATCCCCAAGTACCTTTCTCAATATAGCCCAACTACCCCTGCCTCTGCAACATCTTTCACATATCCAACACCCACATACCCTACCACCCCTTACACAGCTACAGCAGGTGATCCACTTGTTAGTTATCCAACGTCCAACTATCCTCCTCCTGCTTACCCAGGTACATACCCATCCCCTGCCTATCCAACATCTGCCTACTCAGCTGGTGCAGAAGTTTATGCTCCCACCTCGGAGGTTGCGTCTACACAAAATCATTGTGGCTTTTCTGATACCACAGCAAGAGCGCTGGGGGTTTCGACTGTTGACCCTCCTTTCCCTCCCTCTCTTAATGGTATTCCGCCATCCCTTGCACCACCAATAGAGTACTCTTCATCGTCATCATCTGCCTCTACAACTTTGCTAGAGTACCTCAATGCGCCCATGCAGGCCATCAACCTCGTCGAAACCATGGCATACCCGTCAAATCGAGTGAACCCGGCACATTTTTGGTGGGACGTTAGGAATATACGACAATGGACGTCCTTTTCCCTTGAAGCTATGAGTGATATTCCTCGCTTCCCCCAGCTTCTTACAACAGCTGTTTCCCAAGATTGCCTCCCGCTTAGCACTGTTGCCCCATCTCGGCTGTATCCAGACTCAGAATTCTCATTGACTGATTTGATCCGTGATGTCTATGCCCCACGAGTCAATGCTGCTCTTCGCATATCCCAAGGACGCGATTGTCTGTCCTTATACCCTGCTCCAATAAACCAAGCAAACAGGGATAACGATCCGCATTTCATCGCAAACTATGCTAGTGATACAGAGCAGACTCCGTCTGGTCTCCCCCGTGGCCGCATTGTCGGCATAGTCAAGACGTTCAACAGATGGAATACTGGAATGCGAAACGAAGCACCTCATCGACGTGTTGAGTATCTCAATGGCCTCTCTCATTTGCAACGCTGCATGAGGGAACACTCCTGCCGCTATGGATTCATCATGACTGAGATTGAACTTGTCTGCGTGCGTGCTGGTTGTGACGAAGGTGACGACGTGCCATATTTCGGCTTCCTCGAACTGGCCACTCCAATTGCAACAAAGACACCCTATAACCCATCGCTATCTAGTATCGGATTGTCTCGCTCTACTTCTGCCTCTTCAGCTCAGTCATCCGACTATTCTACTTCATCCCGCGGGACCTCTCCTTTTCCTGCAGGATTCTCTGGCCCTTTCTCTGCTACCATGGCACTATATTACCTACTCATGCTGTCTAAGTCTGTGCCTCTACCAACTCAGCCATCATGGCATCTAAACGTTGGTGGCCCAGGAGCCCTAACTCGTCAACGCACCCTGCCAGAGGATAAGGATAGCTGGATTCCTGAACCGCAGCAGCGGGAAAAGCGCGAGGCAAAGCGAATTCGAGGATGGGTCTGGCCACACGATGCATGGCATCGTCGCGAGGGCGGAGGCTCTAGTAGAACTAGAGCTGCAAAGATCGCTGCCGCGAAGCGATGGCATAAGTGAGAGAATCCATCCCTTACTACCACTTAATATTTTTTTTCCCTCTGAAGACCCTGCGAGTTTGCTGCATACCAACCGGCGTTCAAAAAAAATCATTACCTACTCCTATCGACGGATCGGATAATACCTAATCACGCTCCTTTGCCTGTTTTCCTTATCTTTTGATGCATTTTTTGGCGCTCTTTTCATTTGATTGTCCGCATTTACGGGAGCATATGTTGCTTATCCATATTATTTCATTTTCTTTTCCTTCGGTGGATCCGTCATTCGCTATCTTTTCCTCTCTTTGCATGCATTTTACGGAGTAACTACTTTCACATATTGTTGGAGCATTTTTGGTTGATGGTTTTCAGCATGTTTGATAACTTGACTGTCCCTATATAGTTATAGGCGTATTTGAATTTTAGATCCGCAAGGATATTCGGCTAATTGGTTACTCACGCCCCTCTCGTCTTCTTATAGCGAATCATTAAACAAGATTTGAAATAACCGTATCCTAAGTGTGTGAAGAATATTTAGTACGTAGACGTGCTCCAGCAGCTAGTTATCAAAATAGCCGATTAGCGGCCTTTCATAAGCAAACGTTCGTATGTAACACCGTCATCCATACATTCCTCCCATGAGTTATCAAACTCATAGTGGATTGAGGAGAAAATACGAGCAAATGAACAAGAGGATGGTAGCAACTGCATGCACGATAGATCCCCACAGCTAACCAGGTGGCCATATAAAAACCGAGCAGCTTACCCCCCTGTCCGGTGGCCATCTGGCCATCAGGCAGACATAACCAACGACCTGCAACACCACACTTGGAGATACTAACTACACCTGCCATGGCGAGACAGCCAGGGCCACTACGATTCTTGGTTATTGGCGCTGGGCAAAGAGGAACTGCCTATGGAAAAGCCGTAACCAATGCTACCGACGGGATCATATACGCCGTTGCAGAGCCTAACGATGAGACCCGTCAACGCTTTGGACGAAAGTACGTCTGGGGAGAAAAGCAGCCGGTCACAGGTCAAGAATTCAAGGACTGGGAGAGCTGGCTGGACTGGGAGAAAGACAGGCGCAGCAAGCTGGATGGTTCATCTTCGTCGACTGATATTGGAGTTGACGGCGTCTTCATCTGCACTCTAGATGACTCACACCTGGAGATAGTCCAGGCCATCGCGCCCTTGAATCTACATATAATGTGCGAGAAGCCACTGGCACTGTCTCTGAAGGACATTCTTCTAGCCTCTAAGGCTATTACAGATGCATCTCCAACATCGCCGTTGCCGTCAAAGATATTCTCCATCGGTCATGTACTTCGGTACAGCCCGCACAACCAGCTGCTTCGCAAGCTCCTCCTTACAGACAGGGTGATAGGAGACGTTATATCTCTGGAGCATACAGAGCCAGTAGGGTGGTCTCACTTTGCACATAGCTATGTTCGTGGGAATTGGAGGAGAGAGACAGACATTGGAGATGGCAGCTTATTGACCAAATGCTGCCATGATATCGACTTCATACTCTGGCTGCTCTGCTCACCTCCGCCAGGGGCACCAGTGGATTACCCCGAGCACCTACCGCGAACCATCACCTCTACGGGGATGCTTGCCCAATTTACAAAGGCAAACAAGCCCGTTGCAGCTGGAGATAGCACAAACTGCCTTTCCTGCCCCATTGAACGGGATTGCATATATAGTTCCGTCAAGATATATAACGACTTATGTCTGGCGAAAGGCAGCACAGGCTTCCCAGCGCATAACGTATACCCTGAAATCGAAGACGTTCTCTCTAAACATGGCATGGAAACGGCGAAGCAAAACCTCCTCGGCATCCTAGCGCAAGACTACGACGTCAAGACCACGCGTGATGAGGACATTGCTTCGCGCCCATGGTACGGGCGATGCGTGTACGAGTCTGATAACAGCGTATGCGATGACCAGTTCGTCACCATGTCGTGGGTAAACGACCCCTTACCACACGGCCCTGATATTGGATCAGAATCAGACACGCAATCACCACTTGGCGGCAGGGGTTCCAAGCTCGCTACGCTGCATATGGTGGCTCCCACTGAATCCCAGTGTGTGCACCGTGGTCGCATATCTGGCACCCTGGGTGAAATAACATATGATGGTGAGACGATCAGCATCTTCACTTTCGGGACGGGAGAGACGAAGAAGCATTCCATAGCTCCACCGCCCCCAGAAGAAGCAGAGTCCCATGGGGGTGGGGATTATGGACTCACCAGGGCCTTTGTCAGGGCGGTGGACTCCGTAGAAAACAAGGGGTGGGATGTAAAGAAGGCGCAGGTCGAGATTCTGGGATGTACCTTGGAAGAGGCCATTCGAAGCCATGCTGTTGTCTTTGCGGCCGAAGAAGCACGAAGGGAAGGGCTCGTGGTAAATTGGAAGGACTGGTGGGCGAGGAAGACATCCCAAATGCCGAATTAACTAGGTAGATGATGATGATGGTGATTCCCATGTTTTCTTGTACGTACTAGAAACTCCAGTTCTATGATTAATGCACATATATATTATTCTGTTTATTTAAGTGTTTAAGCTATGTGCTAATTAGACTGTGCAATTAGGGTTGATGTTCATTCTCGTGGCTTTTTCGGGTTATTCCTGTTTCATCCATCACAGGTCATTAGATCATGAAAACGAATGAATCAACGAGTGGAAATGCTGCATGTTTCGTGCCCATAAAGTACTCTCCTTTTTTTCCCCCCCTGTTTCTTCTCACTTTGCAAGAGATATGTATATACGTCGTGGGAAGCGGAGGAACAGGATTATTGAATCTGCTTAGGTCTTGACGTCGGGCTCCTCCCGGCCAATGTACTCTTTCAATTTGAGAAGCTTAACAGCGAGGGCGACGTTGTCCTTTAGGTAGTCCTGGGCATCCTTAAGGATCTCCTTTGAGTCACTCTCGTGACGCTCAATGTAGAGGCGGATGGTAGCACCGCTGCTGCCAGTTCCGGACAATCTGACAACGATGCGGCTGCCATCATCAAAGGTGACAAACAATCCCTGGTTCTTGCTCACACTGCCATCCAGGTCAGTATAGCAGAAGTTGCCTGCTCCAGAGACCTTTCGGCCGGATACTGTGGAGCCAACGAAGGTATCTTTCTGGTTGACAAGCTCAGCCAGGTCGTCGATGACCTTCTTTGCTCCGTTGCTATCAACATCTTCGTAATCATATCTGGTGAAGAAAGTGCGTCCATAGATGCTCCAGAAGTCCTGCTGGATGGTACCAATGCTCAATGGCTTGTCAGGGTGAGATTTTGCGTAGCCAGCAATGATGTTAAGCCAGGCGACGATAGCCCAGAGGCCATCCTTCTCTCTAATATGGTTGCTGCCGGTACCGAAACTCTCCTCTCCACAGATTGACATCTTCTTATTGTCAAACAGAGCGCAGAAGAACTTCCAGCCAGTCGGAACTTCGTAGCATTGGAGATTCTGTGCCTTGGCAACTCGATCTACGGCGCCGGAGGTCGGCATGGAGCGGGCCAGGCCGTAGACGCCTTGCTTCTGAAAGTACGGGATAAGTTTAGCATGATGGGCGATGATGGCAAGACTGTCGCCTGGAGAAACAAACGCGTTGGCACCGTAGATCATGTTGCGGTCACCATCGCCGTCGCTGGCCGCTCCGAATTGAATGCCATCCTTGTCGACTGCATCCACCAGCGATTTGGCGTAGGTCAGGTTGGGATCTGGGTGGCCACCATTGAAATCGGGGCTTGGAACGCAGTTCTGGGTGCTGGAAGCAGGCAGACCAAGTTCTTTCTGGAAGATGGCGACTCCATATGGTCCGGTGACGCCGTGGAGACCATCAAACAGGACCTTGAAGTCTGGGCGGCTCTTCAAGAAAGATTTGATCAGGTCGAAGTCGAAGATGTCCTTCAACATTTCGACGTAATCAGCGGTCGAGTCAATGATTTCGACCTCCAAGGACCCATACTGCTGGGTGCCAATTTCCGAGAGTTTAACCTCCGAAAGGTCTTCGATCTTGTATGAGGTTAAAGACTTTGATACTTCATAGATTTTGTTTGTCACAGATTCCGGGGCGGGAGCTCCGTTTGATAGATTGTATTTGATACCAAAATCAGCGTTCGGGCCTGCAGTTGCGGTGAGAGAGGGACACTCCCGGTCAGTTCAATGCCTAGATACGAAAGCGATCCGAGAATCACGCAATTGTTTTGTTTTTAGTTACCTCCAGGGTTGTGACTTGCAGTCAACAGGATCCCCCCAGTCGCCTGTCTCTTACGAATGACATGGCTAGCTGCAGGGGTGCTCAGGATGCCATTTTGTCCGATCAACAGCTTCTTGACGCCGTACGCAGCTCCAATGCGAGCAATGAGCTGGATGGCTTCGGTGTTGTAGAATCTGCCGTCACCACCGATAACAAGGAATGCGTCCTGGGCCCCCTCAGGGATCGAGAGCAGGATGCTGGTCACGAAGGCCTCGGTGTAGTGCTTCTGCTGGAAAGTGGTGACCTTCTTGCGGAGACCAGATCTATAGCTCGATGTTAGCAATCGCTCCAATCCCACCCGGTAGCAGGCAACGAAGGGCTTCCTGGTCCTGCGTAGCTTGCTGGGAGTCACTTACGTGCCGGCCTTTTGGTCAGGGAAGGGGGTGATGTCCACGGTCTTGACGGCCATGATAGCTGGTAACTAGCTAGCTAAGAGCAAGCAGAGCTTCGGTCTAGCAAACGCTCCAATTAAGGTGCTCCAGGATCACTGAAGCTGAAGAGAAGAGAAACGAAGATGGTAGATGGACGGAGGTGAAGCAGGAGAAGAAGAAGAGAAGAAGAGAAGAAGAGAGAGAGAGAGAGAGAGAGAGAGAAGGAGAAAGAGGACGAGTCGAAATCCTGGACGTCGTCAGGCATCGCGGGGCATCACGTTGTGCTTCCCACTTTGTTTCTGCTTGCTGCGCTGGCCGGCCGGTTTTGGCCTCAACCTCAACCTCAACCTCCTTTTTCCCGCCACCCCCAATTATGACAATTAATTAATGCACGAGCAATATCGACGGCAGGCTACGAGACGAACAGCTTCTGGCGGTAGTACTTCATCTCCTCGATGCTCTCCAGGATGTCCTCCCGCGCCAGATGGACGCCCTTCTTCGCCGGCGCATCCCGCAGCACCTCGTCGCTGGCCCATCGTCGAGCGGCCTCCTTCACGCTGCTCACGTCCAGGATGCGGTAGTGCAGCCAGTCCAGCACCTGTGAATACGGCGGCTGGGCGAGAAAGGCCCGGTCGGCGTGCACGCTGTTCCCGGCCAGCAGCGCGGTGCGTTGCGTAGGCAGATGCTGCTTGATGTAGGCCAGCAGGCCGTGGGCTGCCTCTTCGGCCGTCGTGGGGGACGAGAGCACGGCGGCAGTCAGGCCAGAGCGGCCGTGGGTGTCGATGCACCAGGCATTCATGCGGTCGAGGACGTCCGGCGGCTGGTGGACGACGGCCTCGAAGCCTTCAGGCTCAAGCAGGTTGAGCTGCGCGTCTGTGATGTAGCAGCATATCTGCAGTATGCGGTCATTTGCCGGATCGAGACCCGTCATCTGCATGTTCCCGGCCTCATTGGTTAACTCGCTGACTTGCGCGCCAGATAGACTTCTCCTATACGAAGAAGCTTGGTTGGAATGGGGGTCGAACCTCACAGTCGATCCAGACTAGAGGATCGCTAGATCGTTGAAGAGCCATGGATTAGACAAGAGAAAAGAAGGGAGAAGTCGAGAGAAGCTTGGTTATTGGAAATGCGGAGAGAAGATTGAGAGAAGAAAAGTGTAGGTATTTGTCTTCGGCTCTAGGGTGGCCAAAGGAGAAAAGGTTCCGTGGCCAGCCAACTATATAGCTATACTTAAAAATTATACAGCAAGAGTCAGAAAGTAGAAAAAAAAAAAAAAAAAGAAAGAAAAAAAGGAAAACATCAAAGTATAAGTATAGACTGGGTGAAAAAATCTGGGTATCAGAAATAGACCTCCCTCCAAGGGGTATGTATGGTTGTTTTTTTAAAAAAGGCCAAAGCTGATTGAAGATAGTGGCAGTAGAAGAGTAGGAGATGAAAGGAGAAAAGTAGACGGACAAAACGCCAAAAGGAAACATATATCCAAAACCATTTAAAAGGATACCTCCCATAAAATCAAACAAACCCAAGAAAAAAAGAGTTTATATAAGATATCAACCCCCGGGGCATCAAACGTAGTTATTATACCGATCCTTTTGATAGTCGTTATAAGCGGGTTCGTTGCGGAACCCACTCCGGGACGGGTTGCGCACGTCGTTGGCTCTGCTGTCGTAGGATCGAGGCGAGGTTGGGTATGTCTTTGCTGTAGGGAACTCCGCTGGGCTCAGCGCAATGGTCGAGCCTCCGTCGTCTTCTTCGTCCTCGGTCTGTCGAGACCTGACGAACTGGTGGATGGTCTGTTGCTTGTAGATTCCCCCAGACCCCAGTCCGTTTGAAGGGTTGCTGCTGCCCCCCCATCGGTTGCCGTATCGTGACCCCGCGCTGCTGCTCTTGAAGCCCAGCTTGGGGAAATACTTTTGTGCAAACGGCCGAAGAACTGGTATAGATGTGCAGATCACAGCAAGGTTGATTTCGAGGTCGGTCCATACCCAAACATTGTATCCTTCCCCTAAAATGGAATATCAAGTCAGCCTCCCGAAAAAAGGTCTGTAAACTGGGATCCTTTCACTTACAGGTAACATCATATGTTCCCACAAGAGTTCGGTACATATACCACGACTTGACGCACCCTGCTACACAAGAGCTGTACAAAATACTAGGTCAGTCATATACCAAAGGCAAAAAAAGTAAAGGATCAGAGATTTGAGAGGCATACATGAAACCCAAACACATCATCACGATGAGGATAATTCTGTCCCGAACAGGTAGATGTAGCTTCCAAAGCGCAGGGCAAGGAGTGACAAGTATCATAACGTCCATCACAGCGTTGGAGTAAATGCCTGGAAGCAATCTATATTCTTCTTCCATGCAACCTTTTTGCAGGAAGGAGTTCCAGTAGTTTGAGAGTGGGCTATATATCACGCGAATTAGAGTCTGTTTCCTTCAACCACGATATCATTTGAGATATCAGATGGAAGGGGGAGGCAATCTTACATGCAGGCAATAAGCATGAGAACCATGAAAGCCACAAACCAAGCAAGAACCAGACCGACTTGTATCCACGCTAGCCGGATGTATATCTTTTCAGTGAAGAAACGAAGGTAGGAGGCCAAAATAGATAGCTTCACAAGCGTCATGAGCGGAATGAACAAGACTTGGCATATGTAACTCGTCTATAACACGGTCAGAGTATTGCAAACACCAGACAAGGCATAAAAGAAGGAGAATCCGGAGCCGGGTGGTGGTATCCTACTATTCTTGATTCTCTAAACTCGCTGAACTTGAAGTCCCAGATGTGAAAGCCTGCCAGATAGAACTTGCCGTCAGCGATGTGTCTAGGCCGATGACCCTATCGACGATGGAGATAACTTACCCCATCCGTATCTAGTACTGACAATAGCTGATGCTGAGATGCCCATTAAAAACGGCTATAGTGAATATATTAGCCAAATGTCCAGCTGCTGGCCATGGACTGAATGAAGAGGAACGTACAATAGCGGCCACCATAAGCCAATCATCCCATGATGCAGCTTTTCGCAAATGAAGGCGAACGTACATCCGCAGTGACATGATGATAATTGATAGTGTCGTGAAGGTCACTCCTATAATGGCCAGTTCCGGCCCAGCGTACTCTGGGTTGACATAGTTGGGCTTCGGCCATGACTTGATGACCTCTGGAGGCGGATTTCTCATTGTGACGGTTCAAAGAAGCTCAAAGGGCAGCCAGAGGAGCAAGCAAGGGAGTGAGTTGAAGATTTGAGCAGACTTGCTGAGATCCCAACTGGCCACTCTTTCCGGTCTCTGGAGAACGAGTGGGCTCCTGGGATATATATATATGTATAGAATATATGCCCTCTAAAATGCCGATGGCCTTTCCCCCCAGAGCTCTGAGTTCTAGTGCCAGAAATAGAATTTCGAGCAACCACACAACGATCGAGAAACGAGGAGTACAAACGAGGAGGCTTAAAGTAAAAAAGGGGACAAGAGCGAGAAAGCGAGAGACGGTAATGTTTATAAGAAGCAAGTCGGCATCGATCGTCTCGAGACCCGCTTACTTGGGTTGGAGTGGAATCCCGACTGTTTGGAGGTAGATAGGCCGAAGCAAAATAATAATGCCTGATCGTGCAGCGAGGTTGGTATACGAGCGGAGGCGATTTCGACTTGAAAAAGTAAAATGGATGTAGGAAATAGGCATAGTTCGCAGTCAGAAAGGGGAAGACCAAACGTCCATGTCTTTGCCGCTTGGGAAATTAAACGCATCGCTGTTCCTTGGGTCGATTCAAGGTTCAACATGACCCCGTTGATATCCCCATCCATGATGGAGTCCATGCTAGATCCTTGATCAACCTCGTAAGCGACGGGGCTTGTAGCGTGCTTCATCGACAACGGTTTTGTTTTTTCCATTATGTTTTGGTTCCCCTTCTTCCCTGCTTGCGTTTCTTCCTGGCCAATTTTTATGGCAGGACTTGGACAGGACAAAGCGTACTCCGTACCCCGGAGGAATGGGCTGTTACTGTAACTGTTGCGTTATTCGCCTTCCCCTACCCCCCCTTTTTTATATATATGCGTGGCAGCCACCACCTCTGCCTGCTTTATGCATGAACTACTCCGTACCTGGAGACGACAACGGGCCTTGGTAACATCTGATTCAGGAACCCTTTAGCACGCACCCTAGTGTCACTGAGTGTGGGCCGGTGGATCTCCCTGCTTTTCTGGACTAATCGCAAAGAAGAAAAGGCTCGACTGTGGACTCTGTCTGGCATGGCGGAAGCTCAGTTATAGGGTTTGTTCATCTACCTGAGTCTTCCCAGAACTTCCTTAATTGGTTGTTGAAGGAGGCGACCTGGTGCCTGGATTCTCCACGGCTGCTTAAGTCAGAAGCCTGGTACTCCGTATGGAGGACGGCGTACGGAGTACAAAAGGGACATAAAGATTTGGAAGCATACGGAGTATATGTATGCAAGTCAGTGTATCTAGGCCGGGCTGTTGTATGCAGGTAAAAGGCAGGATGATGGGGTAGACGCTGATATCGGGCATGATGGAGCAAGCAGTTGGTTGCCGTTGCTGGCGAGCCACCGACTTAACTAGTTAGCGTGCTGCTTCCCCTCTCGTACTTAAATCGAGCGTGCATATTTTAGCTGTGATCGAGTGATATTAGTACGGAGATGGGCTTGTTGCACATTCTGATAACTTAACGCAGCAGTCAACGAAGGCCTTTATAGACTCATCTCTCCAGTATCGAGATACGAGTTGATATCGAACCATGAACGCCTGGCCGCGCAACAAGCGAGACGAGTTCGCAGAGCAGCAGAGTTGGCCGTTTTGCTTCCTCCGTTTCCCTTTTGCGGTCAATCTTTTGCCGCTCGAGCATTCGTTAGTGATTGCTGTCCTATCCTTTCTGCCTCGAAGTACGAACGGAGTGCAGTAGACTGGCTACCCTGAACTAGCGACGCAAGCTCCCATCATAACTATACGGGTACGGAGTACGAGAGGGCTTTTTCCCTGGAAAAAAGCATGCGAGCCTCTGAACCACGGCTCCGGCAAAGGCATGTGACTTTCGACTTGGGCTTCGGCTTGCTCGTCCGGGCTTTCTTGACTCTGGCTGGCGGGCGGGCTCAGTGTGGCTTCTGGGGCGACTTTCTGGCCGCTTGGATGATGATTGGTAGGAAGCTCGACAACGAAGAAGAAAAGGGGAGAAAAGGAAAAAAGGAGGCCGGCGGAAAAAGAAAGATCATCTTTTTCTCTGGCTTGCTCTCGAGGTAACTTGCCGCCCAACAGCCAGATGGCTCAGCTAACATGATGGCCGCCGGCTGCTGGTGGGTGAGCTAGGGAGATGTGACGTGAAAAGTCCTGTCGAATAAGAAAAGGGTAATCTTTCTCGAGATCGACCAGAATGACCATTAATATGACTGTGACTAATGTTATCATTATTGTCATGACCGATTATCTTGATCGACGATGCAGATGCAAGAGCTGATGGAGGGGTTGGTTCGCTCATCGCTGGTTGTCGTTCGTCGCTCTGCAAAGGGCGGTTATATCGCAGCTCTGCTAAGCGTGGCTCCGGCAAGGATTCTTGCGGGCTTTTGCGTTTGGCAGGGCTTCCCCTTCCCCTGTTCCTATAGTCCGAACATAATATAACCGAGAGTAAAGCCTATCAAGTCGTCAGTCGTCGAGTAGATGCCTGAGAGACATGGTGGGACCCCTTGCTGGTCGTAAGGGAAGACAAAGGCCACCACCAACAGGTGTCAGGTGTATGCACAGAGTGCTCCGTCCTCTAGCAGACAGCCACCACTACCAGCAGCAGCAGCGGCAGCTAATCTGCCACTATGGAAGGGACGGCGTAAAGGGGAAGAGAGACGGAGTCGGCCATTGTGCTTCCAGCCCAAAAGAAATTGGTCGAAGTATAAGGGTTCACGCGAGTTAACCTGGCTGCAGCAGATGCACAGTACAGGAATTCTGAATAAAAATGCCTGGAAGAGCTCAAGAAAAAACACCAAAAAAATTGACACAGTTACGGAGCGACGATCCATATATTTATAACTTCCTGATACAAGTATAGGAGGCAGAACTCTTGTTTCTTTGCGATGTACGGAGCACTTGGGAAAATGATCCTGGATGCCAACACCTGCTCTGCACGAGGCCGATGAGCCAAAAGACCACAAGAGAGATACATGCATGCATAGGGACCAAAGGAAGACTGGGCAGCACCAAATAATCGCAAGAAGGCCAACAGATTTTAATTTCTCTTCCCGTTTGTCCATTTATCCACGGTATATCGGGAGTCGGAATGATGGTACAGTGGATTCCGCCTTGCTGTCCGAGGGGACAGGAATAAAAAAAAAAGGGGGGGGGGGTCGATCAGACTAGTATCTCTCGACACTCATGCAAGAGATGGTTCGAATATTAATAGAAATTGAAGCTGTCGTTAGGTAAGTACGGAGTAAGGTGAGAAGGAACGGTAAAAGGGAGCTGCACGAATTCTCTTTGTTTTTGTTGAACCCCTGGAACATTAATCAAAGGGAGGGCCCGTTCGCTACAACTCCTCCTCTAAGCCGGGTGACTTTATATCAGGCTGCATTATACCCTCCGAGAGTAAGCTCCCACCCAGACTATCATTATTAGCAGTGGTGGTGCTTGTATTGTGGTTGGTTATGCTGCTCTGGTTGTTTTGGGTTTCACCAGCTGTTGCCGAGGTAGCAGTAGCAGTAGTATCCATGATCTCGTGAATCTTAGATGATAAGCCAGCCACTGCCCCCTGACGATGAACATTCTCTTCAGTTGCCGATATGCTTGCCCTTTGTTTTTTGAGCGGGCTACCAACATAGGCATCATTGTCGAGTAAATTCATACTTGTCTCCTTGGGCAGACTACTATGAGGTGGTGTGGAGTCGTGCCTGGCTGTTACTGGCGGGGAAAGCCTTGATCCGGGAGTGCTTGATTTTGAAGCCTTCGCGGGATCTGCGAGACCGGCTGCCGCGGACAACGGCTCGGCAGAGTGTTGTCGTTTGAGCTAAAAAGGAGTTGCAATGCTATGTTAGCGTTGGTGAGGTTAAGAAAAGATGTCCATGGTGCACATACCTTTATCTGCCGAACGCCTTCTGCGAGCTCACCCTGCCGCTTGGCATCATCGGGAGATAGGAGAGAATTGGCCTCTTTCTCCTCTTCATCCTCAGCCTTACCAACAATAGAAACAGAGACGCCTTCGTCATCTTCATCGTCGTCACTGTCGAGTTCGTTTCCATTGGAGCCCTTTCTCTTACCGGTCTTCTGCTCCTTTTCGCGATCTCTAAAACCGACAAAGCCGGTAGTGCCACCCGGCTTCAGTGGTTTGATATTCGCAAAATCGGGCTGTGTAGACTTTCGACGGGCTGACTTAAGAGACTCCTTGTCTTGGGACTTGGGATCCTTTAATATCCCCATTTTCTGCAATTGGCCTGTAGCAAATCATAAGGCAGGAAAAAGGGGGTTGATGTTAGCATGAATGATCATCTACTCCAAAATCAAAAGAAGGGAAAAGAACAAAGTGGTGAAACAACTTACGTTCGCCCCTATACATGAATGTAAAGACGGCATAGGGTTTATCAGTCGGATCGATTCCGGTGACCGTCTGAGTGCTGATGGACTTGGGGTCTAGCGACTTTGGCTTTGCAAAGCTGGTGGTATGGTCTATATCTGCCGTGCTTCCGTTCCCATTCGACTCTTGACCACCGCCAGGACCACCATGCAGATCCTCATCATCATCATGGGCATCAAACTGGGGAGAATACTCTCCGCGCTTGATCTCGCCGGAAGCCAAGACTCGGAACAAGGCTACTTTAATCTGACCGGCCGTTTCTGGAATAGGGTCGTCATCGAACTCCGAATCTGTGGATAGCAATTCCGCATCGTCAGATAGCTGCTCCACGGGCGACTGATCATTTGCTCCATAACGAAGAACACCCTTCTCTCGCAGAAGCTTTGGCTTCTTGTCATCCAGATCCATGCCCTCGTCTGCAGCCGCATTAGCAGCGTCTTCGTTGCGTTGTTGGAGCTCTCGTTTTCGCCTCCTTTTCTCCATTTTTTGACGTCTTCGTTCAATTTTCTCTGCAGCATCCTTGCCCTCGAGATCTAATCCATTAAGCCATCGTTCTAGGCCGACTTCACGAAACAAGAATTCTCGTTCTGCAAGCCCACCGCCTTCGGACTGCGGAACGCCTACCCACCTCGAATTGACCCAAGTCTCTTCACCCCTTCTTAGCAAAGTGGCCACTTCTTCTTTCTGTCTGCCATCAAAATAGATATATGCCGCAACTGTTTCTCGCGGGGAGGCTGTCATGGGTTGATATGGGCCTATGGAAGACCCAGCACTAGGCTGGTCCGGGAGGCCTCCCACAATCTTGGGCCTCGGATAGGGGTTATCTGGCGTGGCTTTTGGCGTGGAATAAGGGACTGTCAGGCCTGGTGTGAGGAGGGTAATTGATATGGCAAATGTCGACTGTTCTGGCTTCCCGGTGGCTGAGTTGGGAAGCTTAGGAGGCGGTACTGGGATGTAACAGGCAATTCGAGAGGCCCGGGAATGGCGCTGAACTGAGTATTCGGCAAGTGGCCCATTAGGCGTATGAATGCTGACTGCAAGACCCTTAAAACAAGGCATGATTGATATAATCTGAAAAAAAAAAAATCCCTCCCACCCTAGATGATAACAGCCAGGGATTGGTTATGCAGGTGCCGATAGAAGATACCGCAGGAACCTGAAGGCAACCACAAAAAAAGAGAGCGGGAGAGGGATAAGCCGAGAGAGAAGCCGTATAAGTTGGTTGGATGTGTGTACGTTATTAGAAAAAGGAGCGGAATGAGCCGTGGCTAAAGGCAGTCAATGTTAGTGACAGAAACGATTAAAATAAATACTGGCCACTTCTCTCCTTACTAAACAAGCCAACTCACTGGATATTAAATAGAATAAAGCCGGTTATTGCAGTATTACGGTAAACCCAGACATCCAAATCATCTAAATGTGCGGCCGTGGTCGTTAAGGCAAGGAGACAGGAAGGCAGGCAGAGAAGGGGCAAAGAGACGAAGGTAAATAAAGAAAAAACAAAAAGGACGAGCAGGTACAGGATCCAACAACGGCCAAAGCTCTGAGCGGTCAAGGAGACCTTAGTCCGGCGAAGACGAAGATCGATGACCGCCACCGGTCCTTTCGCAGAGGATTAAAAGGGACAGGATGGCTCGAGGGGTATGCGCGCGCAAGTACGGAAGGCCGAATTACAGGTCCCCCCCGTCTGCGAGTTGTCCGCGTTCGCTTTTGTTCTGGACTACTACTGGTTTGCTGACGGCCGCCTATCTGGTGGAAAAGACAGCTCCACCACTGAAGGAAGTTATACGGGACAAATAGCGGGAACCCACAGTGCCTCTAGAGCTGCGTCCTGGTCGAGGGGCAAGAGCTGCAGACGGCGTTGGGCGGAGAATGGAAGTAAGACCTCGCAGGATAGCTGGAGTGTCGGGGCTAGCGCAGACGGAGAGACGAAGGTCGATGGACGAGGCGTCGGCCTGGTATTGATACGCAGAGGCAGGACGAGCGAAGGCGAGGTGGAGGAAGACGAAGCGGAGGGAGAGACAGAAGTTGAAGATGGAGTTGGCGACGATGGTCGTTAACTATTTCTGACCACAACAAAAGAAAAGCCAAAAAGGGAACAAAGTTGGATTGGCAGGAAGAGGAGGCCACGTGATGTGCACTTCGGGGGCCTGACTTGGGGGACGATTTGATGCTGATGACCATGGATTGATATCTACCGTGTGATGGAGGGCGATGACGGCAGTTAAAGTAATACTTAGCTGTGTTGATAATGGCACGAGGAACTGCAGGAGTGATAGCTACCAGTAGTTAACCAACCCTAGTGCGGAGTAGTTAACTATATAGAGATAACGAGAGACACGGGTGTATCATTAGAGCTGCTTCTAGCTGCTGCTACTGGCCACCACCGCAGCTTATACCAACCAGATACTGACAGTATTCTACCTACTGAGCGGAGAGATAACATGAAAGCAAAGGGAACCAAGCTGTTTCAGTGACCAGCAACAGTAGCAGAATTTAGAACAGGAAAAAAAAAAAAAAAGAGAGGCATTATCCTTAACTAGTAAAACATGACACCTTTTATCTGTATTATCTAAACAAGACAAGGTGACGAAATGGTGCTAAGATGAGATGAGATGCAGTAAGAAACTCTTCTCACATTTTCTCTACTGCTGCCCCGTTGTCAGCCTGGACACTGGGGCGGGCGTCATCACTATCGTCGTCCCGGTGAAGTTCATCGAACTTGTACAAGGGTTCGAGCTCAGCGTGCTTCTGGCGGAGAATGTGTCGGCGGAAGAAGTGAGGCAGGACCTTGAAGACTTGGTAGTGCATGTGAGTGGTTGTGGGGACAGCAAAGATGTAGTCGAGTTCCTCAAGGGTGCGCTGCTTTGTTTCAGGAACCCAGAGATAAATCATTATCAGGGCAAGGACGTTCAGGCCACTGTTTTTGTTTCAAACGAGTTAGGTTTCTTTTTCTTTTTCCTTCATCTGGACATGGGGAAGAGGGAAATGACTTACGCGTAGAAGCCAAAGGCACCGGTTGGGGTCATGGCTTGAAGGATACGGGGGAACGAGACGGAGAGCACTGCTGCCCAGAAAAGGCAGGTTGCCACAGCCCATGACATGCCAACCTCTGGTTAATTAACTTGGTTAGTAACTATTGCATTATTTTTAATAGGGAAAGAGATAGATGTATGACTTACCACGATGGGACAAGGGGAACACTTCAGCCGAGTATGTGAACGGCACCGGCCCCTCGCCAGGAGAGTAGAAGGCAGCGAAGAGGAAGACGAAGAAGGCAATGAGGCCGAGGTGGGCCCTGTTTTCCTCGGGAATGTAGAAGCAGAAACCGGCTGCCAGGAGAGTCCATGTCATCTGTGGGAAGGTGAAGATCAACAAAGCTCGTCGACCCCAGGTATCAATGGTCCAAATGGCGGGGAACGCAAAGACGAAGTTGACAAGACCGAAGCCGAATGAGGCGATGAGAGCCTCAGACTCGCTGGCACCGGCTTGTTTGAAGATGGTTGACGAGTAGAAGGCCATGATGTTGACTGGTTAATGTCTACATGTTAGTATATCAAATATTCAGATGGAAAAGGAGGTATGTATGCATGTATGATACGTACTTCCGCACATCTGCTGAGCAATCATGACGACAAAGGAAGCCAGAGTTGCACGTCGAACTCGGGGAATGGTGAATAGCTGGAAGAAACGGGTGATGTAGTTGCTGTCTCCGGCGAGCTCGGCCTCGATCTGGATCTGGGAGTAGATCAGGTAGAGGTCTCTCGCAGCCTGAATCTCATGGTTTCTTAACCGCTTGAGAGAGTGGAAAGCCTTGGAGATCTTGCCCTTCTTAATATACCAACGCGGCGACTCGGGGCAGAGGTATACCATTGCCACGAGAGGGACGGCTGGGATGAAAGCAGAGCCAACTTGCAAGCGCCATGCGATAGTTCCAA
Organism: Trichophyton schoenleinii; assembly: GCA_018357685.1. NCBI lineage: Eukaryota > Fungi > Ascomycota > Eurotiomycetes > Onygenales > Arthrodermataceae > Trichophyton > Trichophyton schoenleinii. Next base: position 4,113,823 of record WOFF01000001.1, read on the forward strand.
CATCCTTCACAACCAGGTTAGCAGTGAATCCGAGGAAGATACCAAATGCGGTCCATCTAGTGAAGAAGTTAGCCCAGATGCGAACATAAGGGAAACGGCCAAAAGCGGAGAACATACAGCTGCCAGCTCATGACAAGGCCACCACGGACTATGGCAGGCGTGTTTTCAGCGCAGAAGATGGGAACGGTGGAGGCCTTTGTACCCATTCCAATACCGAGAAGGAGACGAGTTGCGAGCAGTTGTTCCCATGTTTGAGCTACAGCAGAGCCGATGGGGGTTAGGACACAGAACACTGCGGAGACAAATATGGTACCTCGACGACCGAGATACTGGTTCAGGGGGTCGGAAAGCCAGCAACCACTATTTAATCAGTCAGACAGCCGCCCCCCAAAAAAATAACGGGTATTTCGTGTGAGTCTTGGTCTTCTGCTTACAATAGAGCGGAGCCAATGTACGGGCCACTGAGAAGATCATGTTAGCATGCAGGTACAGAGCTACACGGGCGATTTAAGGTAAGGTTTTTCGGCTAACATACGAGTTGACGAGACCAACAAGCCAGGAGTTCACCTCAGCATTGGGAGCTCCCGGAGAATCATCGATACCTAGAGCTATAGGGAACGAGAGATTGGCTCCGTTGGAACCTGTCTGATCCCATCCCCTTTACAGTGGAGTGTTAGAGGACTTCATGCACGCAGAGCAAGGCCGGGGACGGCTCTGTCGGTTTAACTACTCACTGGACAGCAGCTCCGATAGAGCAGAGGATGATGGTAAAGTACATCGACCATGGCTGGCGCCACTTGTGAGTGACCTCCCGGCGGATAGACTCTCGCTCGTCCTCGGTCAGGCCCTCGACGGTCTCAAAATTGGCGGGATCCTTTGCTATGAGGGCGCCCTTTCGCAGCAGCGGCAGAGCATCTTCGATCCCGTACTTGGTCGCAAACTCGTCCACGTCATGGAGAAGCTGTCTCTTGGGGATGCCGGCCAGCGGATTCTGCACTCTGTATTCCCACAGCTTCGTCAGTATGGGCCTTCTCTTTAACTTGGCGGTTTTCCAGCTTGGAGGTGTAAGTATGTTATATGCATGGTATCTACGCACTTTGCAGATATGTTGTGCTGGAGGTCGATGCGATCTCTCTCTGCGCGCTCTTCGTCCTCAATGTCGGAGCTTCCATTGCTCAGCTTCGGTTCGACATGAGCTGCCTGAGCTTGAGGCGGGACCTGCTGCGTCTCTGGCTGTGGTGCAGCTGTCTCCTGCGTCGAGGTCGGCTGCTGGGTGTCTGTGGCAGGCTCGTTGCCACGCTCGGGTTCGGCCATTATTGTAAAGGCAGGCAGGCTTTGCTAGGGCACGTATAGCTTCAACAGCCTTGCCTGGATAATAGGAGGGGGAGGAGATGGAGGAAGAGGCAGTGTGCAATGAAGAACTACAAGCTGTTCGACTATCTGGCGTCCCTGGTGTGCTTAAATAGTTACACCCGCTCGGGTCAACATCAACAACATCAACAACAACAACAAGCAGCAGCAGCAGCAGCAACAAAGAACAAGCTAGAAATAGCGCAAAGCCGGACGACCAAGAGGCTTTATAAAGCAAAAAGAAAAAGCCTCTCCCGCCTCCCATGAATTTAAATACTTATATACATACTTCTTGCATAGCGAGACAGGCTCTCTCGCTCCCCACTTCCCCGGGCTCCAGGTTTTTTTTTTCTTTTGGCTCTCTCTCTGCTGCTTCTGCTCTGCTCTGCCTGCTGCTTGGACGTGACCGCGAGCTTGGGTTTTGCCTGGATACGATGACGTCCGTTACATCAACAATCCATCGCTGTTACATGGTGGTAAGTGGCTGGCGGCGCTGGTTGGCTCGCAGTGTCCCAAGGCCCACGGAAACGACATGCTACCACTCTGCCCTCGGCTGTTACTGCTCCGTCACGACCTGTAAAGATGGTGAAAATTACAGGCAAAGGACAGTCTGGGTGGAGATCGCAGATGCACATCCATACTGCAAGCGTCAGGCAGGTCTGCCGGCTCCTGCTTGGCATCTCCAGCGCGAAGCGGACGGGAACAGTGAGATACAACGGGTACAGGGACGACAGGAGGAGGCGCAGGACCAGCGAGCAGGAGGGAGGGCGGGAAAGGAAAAGAGAACAGACACGACCGGCCTGGCAGGATACGAAGGGCAAAGACCTCCTCTCAGGTAACACTCGAGGCTGATGGATGGGAGATGACGATCATCCAACTCACGTCTTTGCGCCTTTGAGGCCTTTTACCCCAGACACGCCATCTCGTTACCCGCACATCGACCATCGAAGCATCCAAGCCAGCCTTCCAACAACTCGACCGGCCAGAACAAAGGGACAGCAGAGACGGCCAAAGAAAGGGCTGCGAAAGTGAGCACACCCAGACGGGCAGGAGGAGCAAGGAAAGCAGCGTCTACGAAGTTACTCTGCATCCTGCTCCACCGGCATGTAAGTAAGGGTAATACATGCCTCCACCCGGTAATATGAAGGGACATGGATTGGATGTTTCGCTGCAGGCCAACTTTGACCTGGGAGAGCAACATACTTATAGTTAAATAACGAACAAACGAGCAGACCAGCGGACAAACGAACAAATACATATAGCAGCGGGAAGAAGCTCCCTTTCCCTCCGACCTTTCGACCTCAACGACGGACTCCCGTATATCAAGCGTCAAAGCAAGCTCAACCCTCGTCAAGCGCAAGCCCTCCCGCTAGCTCCTTGGTCGTTGCTTGACTCAGCCAGTCCCGTCCTTGGTCTGTGAACCGACCCAGTGCCAATTTTCTTAGCATCCAGGCAGGCTTGGGATCCTTCGGCGCGGCATTATGCCGATAACGGCGAACTTGGAGGCAAACGGTCGTCCACTCTCACTCCGTTCTCATTCCCCCCTTGTCGTATCCTGGGCTGAGCATTATTAGGTTAATTGCATTATTACCGAATTAACGGGGAAATTACATCACTGATGTGATTGTTACGGCGTAGCGAGTAACATGACATCTAAACGGGGCAACTGGAAGGATGAGGATTTGCCAAAGTGGCCAGACGACAAAAGTCTGGTGATGCGAGGCTGCGGTGGCCGTGCTAACTAGTTAGTTGGATGGCAAAAAGATACATCCATCCGTCCACATGAATGTACGGACTACGGAGTACTCCGTATAATCAGGATATTACAAAAAATAGCTTTAGAATAGGAAAATGATAGTAAAGACAGTAACACACTACTCTTACTATAACTCTGCTTGCTTCGAAATTACGCTCTCTGGTAATAGCTTCAAACTTGGGGAAGAACAGTGCAAATTGGGCAGCTTGCGCCTAAGTGGTGCTTTCACTTTCATTATCGCCTGACAGGATATAAGTATACTAAAACAATAACACTTGTTAAACCCACAGCGAAGTTGACGTCGTAAACCCTATCTCCTCTATGCTTGCCTTCCAAATCTCTAGTTAGCAAAAACGGACGTATATACTGAAACTGGGAAGCTCGGCCTTTGTCTTGACAGAATGCAATGATCATACCGAGATGAATGAGACTCGACTCTCTATCCCCGCCTGTGAGAAAATCACACTGTGTTCATGGAACTTGGGACGCTTGGCTTGATGATGGTATTCCAGCCTGCTCCAAGACATACGGTGTCGTGACGGTTCCCACATGATTCGCCCATTAAACTGTAATTTTCCGTTGATCTCACTACTATACTATAGACAAGAAGGCTCAAAGCGGCGAGCTTCGCTCGCCGCCAGACATCAAACGTCTGATCAGCGATTGATATCTAGCGGCGTATATAGTTAAAATTTGGCTATATATTTTATAAAGTATTAACTACGGCTTAAATATAATAATAGTTCGTTAAATTAATTAGGCCTAATAATTATAAGATTAATACCCCGTAGCTAGTAGTAGTAGAGACTATTTTATAGCTACCTAGTTGCTATAATTAGGCGTTATCTATATATTAATTAAAGGCCTTATAGGTATTATCCTTAACTATACTACTATTAGTATATAGACCCCGCGAGTATTAATAATAGTCCAAACCTATAAATATTAGTATTAATTACTAATATAAATTAATAGTATACTATAGTTAGTCTCTTACTAACCTCTAAAGAGATTTTAGCTATCCTTGTATTAAGAAAGCCTATATTAAGTACCTAGTAATTAAATTACTAATTAATATTAGGCACCTAATAATTAACTACCTCTTAGTTAGAGCTCGATCTCTACTATTATAGTACTCGAAGGCTAATAGTTCTATTACTCTATTATTAATCTCTAGCTAAATTATCTAGTCTATCTACTTTATATACTTTGTAGCTATAGCGTTATATATGCCACCACCAACAAACGATATAATGTCTGTTATTATAATATTAAAAACAACCTTAGCTAGTTAATAACACAATAAATAACTATATATTTATCTAATATTATAATATAGTATATTATATACTATATATTATAGAATATCTATAGCGTAGCCCAGATAAGTATATTTATTAGAAGAATAAGGTTATAGAATAGAAGAACCTAAAGTACCTTAGTTTATATAATATAGAAGTAGTCTAAGATACTAAGATACTAGATAGTCTAATAATAGACTAAGGATATTAATCTAAGGATAGACTTATATTACTAGTCTAATAATAGACTATAATAGGAGTCTAAGGGATAGACTATAGAGATAATATAGAAATAAACTCTAAGAATATATATATAAAGATATTTATTTCTACTATAATTAGAGTTATCTTTTAATATTTATAATTAAAATAGTTTTTATAATAAGTTATAGCTTTATAGTACTAATTAATATAAGTATACTTCCCTTTATCTATCTACTATCCCTAAGTTATACTTATACTAGACTTAATTAGTATACTAGCTTTATTATAGATAAGGAACTTAGAGAGTATAAGTACACTAAGCTAGACTTAGAGCTATAATCTTAAAGCTAAATATTAAGATATCTTCTTATAATTAGAGAGTTTATTAATACTTTACTATACCTAATTTATCTATAAAGTACCCTAGTACCCTTTTACTAGAATATTTATCCTTATATTATTATAATAGAAGGTCTACCTTTATAGTATTAATTATTCTATATTTATAGTTATAGGTACCTAAATAAAGATTCTAACTTACTATTTACCCTTATCTACCTTAATATCTACCTATAACTAGTAGGAAGGATTCTTATCTATATATATCTACTATAATATTATAACCCTAATTAGTAGAAGTACTTTTACTTAAAAAGAATATTTAGATATATATCCCCTACTCTAAATATTTAAAGAACTAACTAGGAAAATAATACCCTTTAGATAAATAATAATAATAATATATTAACTATATCTAAATATACTACTAACTCTAATTAAATTTTAATTTAACTTAAGTAGTAACTTATTATACTCGAATATAAGGTTACTAGCTAGAATTATAAAAATAAAATTAATTAATATATAGAATAGATTAAGAGATTATTAGATAAAAAATATATTTTAAAAATATATATTAGAGATACTAAAGTATTAGTTAAAATTTAAATACTCAATATTTTTAATAGAAAATATAATAAGCTAAAGTACTTTTTAAGTAAATATAATATCTATCTAACTACTAAATTAGGAATTACTAAAGTTAAGAAAGTAATCTTTACTAAATCTTATCTATATAATACTATAGCTATATAGTTTAAACTAATACTTAAAGACTAGATTAATACTTAAAGATAACTAAAGATATATACTAATATTTTAGAAAATTATATATAGTTTAAGACTATAATTAGATAGTTCTTTAGAGATATAGACTATAAATAAATACTTAAATAGAAATTAGCTAATCTATAATAAATAAAAAATATAGCTTAGTTTATAGTATAACTATAATAGTTATATTAGAAATTAAAGATTTATAATAATAATAGGAAAATAGCTATTTTTAAATAAGGGCTTAAGTTAGAAATATAATATAAAACTATTAAGATAGAACTATTTATAAACTATATATCTATAGTTAAAATAGTAGTATATATTAATAATTAGTTATATAATTTATAGAACCTATAATAAGGAAAAATAACCTTTTAGAAAAGAATAAATTAATAAAGTATAAGTAAATAAGATAACTATAAACTAATATTAATAGAGCTTAATACTACTAAGAGGAAATCCTATAATAAAGAAAAGATTAAATAATATAAAAAATAGAGATTATACTTTTATTATAAGAAGCTAGGATACTAGATAAAGAATTATAATAAGAAGAAGAGAGATACTATATAGAAATATTTAAATACTACTACTATAGTAAAGTCTAGTAGTAAGAAGGATATAAACTAATAGTAGAAAACTAAGTAAAGGCTTAATACTACTACTATAGTAATACCTAGTAGCTATAGTAGCTTAATAGAAATAAATAGAGCTAAGTAGTACTTATAAGTAATATAGACTTAGTATCTAGAAGTCCTAGAGTAAAACTTAAATAGTAATTATAAGGCTAACTACTAATAAATGGAGAGTTAATAAAATAATTCTAATAAATAGATTTAATAAGGAAATAAACTAATATTATAAAGATAAAATATAATATTAGAATAAGAGATAAAGTATTTAAAAAAATATAGAAGGGAATAATATAAATAGGATACTCTACTTATAGATTAAGAATATAATTTTATAATAAGATCTAATTAAGGAATTATAATCCTAAAATAAATAAACTTAAAAAGAGAAGCTAAATTAGAGGAATAGAAAATACTAAAGTTAAAATAAAAAGACTTAAACTAGAAGAATATATTATTATAAATTAAGGATTAATTAAAAATTAAGGATAGCTTTAAAAAATATATAAATAATATTAATAATAAATACTAAATAATATATAAATAAAAGGGCTTTTATTTTATATATAATATATAAAAATAAAGAGAGGTTAGTAATCTAACTTATCTATACTATAATAAATATAACTAGGATTACTAATATAAATATTATATATTTAAGGAAATATAGAAGTATAAATAAAGACTTTATTATAAAAATTATAAATAATATCTATAATATAAGGATAATAAAAAGATCTACTAAAGATACTATAATATAATAAACTATATAATATATAGTAAATACTAAAGATAGATTAATAAATAAAGTTTTATAATTACTAATACTAAGAATATTATATTATATAAAAAATTAGAAATTATATACTAGAATAATATATAGAGAGTAAAAATACTATATTAAGGGTATATAGTAAAATTTATAGATAATATAATAATATAATATTAGTTAGAAATAACTAAGGTACTATAAAAGAAGCTATAGAAAAAAGAATATTAAAAATAATAAAGATAATAATAATAAATAGTAATATAGAAATAAGGAAAATTCTTATTAGATAAATTTAAATAGAATAAATTATATAAATCTATAGATATAATTTAGAAAATAGTTTATAATTAATAATACTAAAATAAACTAGTTAATAGATTAAAAAAGAGGTAAAGTCTAGCTATAATAGAAAGATATTATCTAGTAATAGTAGTAAATTTAGTAGAGAAATATATATAAGCTCTAGTTAATTTAGAAGCTACTAAAAACTTTATTAATCTATAATATATAAAGGAGTTAGGGATTACTATAAAAGAAAAAAAAGAACTATACTAGTTAGAAGAACTTAGTAGAGAGTAGACTAATATTATAAATAGATAAACTACTAGTATAAAGATATATATTAATAGATAATATAAGGGAAAAAAGTATTTTAATATAACTAATCTAGGAGAATATAATATTATCTTAGGATATCTATAGTTATAAAAATATAACTTAACTATAAATTAGAGAGATAATATATTATAACTAGATAGTAGAAAGAAAAATTACTCTAACTAAAATTTAGATATCTTAGTAGCTACTCGTAAGAGTAAGAATAGAGGTTAGATACTAAATAAGGTACCTTAGATTAAGAAGGGAACTATAAAAACTACTAATAATTAATTAATATAGGAAGAGTAAAGAATAATTTACTAAAAGTAGAATACTACTAAATTAGAGAAATTATAATAATAAATACCCTAGGAATACCACGATCTAATTGAAGTATTTAAAAAATAAAAACTATTAGAAAGCTTACTAAAATATTAGATATAGAATTATAAGATACCCCTTAAGGAAGAGATAGAACCTATATATAAATTAATATATAGATTAATAGAAAAAGAATTAGAAGAATTATAAATATATATTAATAAAAATCTAGAGAAAGAATATATATAAGAATTAATATTACTAGTAAGATATTTAATTATTTTTATATTAAAGAAAGATAGATTATTATAACTATATATAGATTATAGATAACTTAATAATATTATAATTAAGAATAGATACTTCTTACTTCTAATTAAGGAACTATAAGATTAATTTAGGAATATAATATAGTTTATAGTATTAGATATATAAGAAGTCTACTATAGAATATAAATTAAAGTAGAAGAAGAATAGAAAACTATATTTAGAATAAGATTTAGACTTTATAAATTTTAAGTTATATCTATAGAATTAACTAATATATTAGTAATATTTTAAGTATTTATTAATAATATACTATATAATTACTTAAATAAGTTTATTATAGTATATTTAGATAATATTTTTATCTTTATTAAGGGAGATAAGAATAATTATATAGAAAAAGTTAGAATAATACTTAAATAATTAAAGAGTTATAATCTATATCTTAAAGTATTAAAATACGAGTTTTATAAGTAAGAAGTTAAATTCTTAGAATATATTATATTAATAAAAGGAATCTAAATAAATCTAGATAAAGTTAAAGTAATTAATAAATAGTCTATACTAATAATAGTAAAAGAAATTTAGTAATTTTATAGACTTATAAACTACTACTAATAATATATTTATTAATTTTTAGTAATTATAAAACTATTAATAGAACTATTTAAAAAAGGAAAAGAATTTCTATAGACTAATAGAGAAGAATTAATATTCTAAGAACTAAAAGAAAAGTTTAAATAAGGAGATATATAATTATACTTTAATCTAGATAAAGAAGTATATATTAATATAGATATATTAAACTATACTATTAGAGTTAGACTATAATAAAAAAATAAATATAGAAAATTATAACTTATAGTATACTATATATAAATAATAATACTAGTAGAATAAAACTATAATATCTATAATAAGGAATTATTAGTAATTATTATTATATTTAAGAAATAGAAATAAAAACTATAAGGAGCTAAATATTAAGTTATAGTAATAAGTAATTACTAGAACCTTATATATTTTATAATAATAAAAGAATTAACTTAATAATAATTAAGATAGTATATAGAGACCTTAGTATACTATAACTTTAGAATATAATATTATAAGGGAATAGAAAATACTTTTATAGATATATTAAGTAAATAACTAGATTTAATAATAAAAGAAAGAGAATATAGAGTAATTTTAAATCTAAATATAAATACTAGTAATATAGTCTTAGATATATAAGTATTAAGGGCTACTAGAATAGTTATATTTAATATAGATACCCTAGAAGCTAAAATATAAATATACTTAGAGTAAGACTCTTTAGTTAGGAAGCTCTTAAGCTTAAGTGAGTAATATTAAAAAGAGAATAATTTACTCTTATACTAAGGAATAATATATATATTTAAGGAGGTATAATAATAAATATTAAAGAAAAGCTATAATAATTTAAGTATAGAATATTTTAGAATTAATAAAACTATAAAATAAGTTATAAGAAACTACTTTTAATTAAATATATAGAGAGATATTAGATAATATATTTAGGAGTATAATACTTATTAATAGAATCAGAATAACTAATATATACTATATAGACTTTTATAGCCTATATTATATAAGAATATATTATAAAAATTAATAGTAATAAACTTTATTATAAAACTACTATAATTAAAAGAGTTATAAATAAATATATAATATAATATAATTATAATAATTATAAATAAACTAATAAAGTATATTTACTTTATTCTATTTATTAAAAAAAATAATAATACTAAATATAGTATATATTTTATTATAATAAGTTTTTATAAATTATAAATTACTTAATAAAATTATATTTAATAGAGATATATAATTTATAAGAAAATTTTAGATAATACTTATTAAAAGAATAGGGATTAAATAAAAAATATCTATAACTTATTACTTATAAACTAATAATTAAAGTAAATGAATAAATTAGACTATTAAATAGTATTTAAGATATTATATTAATTATAAATAGAATAATTAGGTTAAATTACTACTAATAGTATAGCTTACTTATAATAGAGCTAAGATAGCCTTAATAGATATAATACCTTTCTTTATAAACTATAGAAGAGAACCAGAAGTTATAAAAATACCTAGAAAAGCTAAAATATATATATAAGAAGTAGAAATACTAGTAGATAAACTATAATATTTATATAAAAATATAAAAAAAGAACTAGAATTCTTAAATTACTAGATAAATAACTATTATAATAAATAATATATAGAAGCACTAACCTTTAAAAGGGGGGAGAAAGTATTTCTACTATAATAAAATATTAAAATTATAAGACTAAATAATAAATTAAATTACTAAAAAATAGAACTATTTAAGATTTTAGAGAAACTTAAATAAGTTAACTATAAACTCTAATTACTAAAATATATAAAAATATATCTAGTATTTTATATTTTATTAATTAAAAAAGTACTTTAAAACGCTAAACTATATAAACTAGAAATCTAAAAAAAAAACTAGAAATAAGAATATAAAGTAGAAAAAATCCTAAATAAAAAAAGAATTAGTAGAAAACTTTACTATCTAGTAAAATAAAGAGGCTATAATAATTTAGAAAATACTTATAAGCCTATAAGGAACCTTTAAAATATAGTATAGGTAATTAAGGATTATTAATAGAGAAACTAAATAAGAGTTAATTAATTAAAGGACTTAATATAAAAGGAGGACTTAATACTTTTTTAGTAAAAGAGAGTATCTTATTACTACAGAGCTATAGCTAAAGTTTAACTATTTAGAATTTAGCTAGATAACTTAACTCCGTGGTAATTTACTAATTAAAATTAGTTAACTTATTTTAAAGATATTAAGCCTAAGAAAATAAGAGTAATAAGGTTAAATAGCTATTAAAGATATACTATTAAGTAAAGAATTTCTACTCTTTCTAGTAGATCTACTCTAAGGAATTAGAAATATAACTAATATAGAGATAATTATCTTTAATATAAATAGTATAACGTACAAGATAATAATTAGTAGAAGATTTAACTATAATAAAATAAGGAATATCTAATATTAGATAGTTATTATAGGGAAAATTAGAAATCTATCTATAATAGTTAATAGTTATAGCTAATATATAAAGCTTAGAAGCCTAATTATAAAAATAAGGAGATTTAATAATACTAGAGTAATAAACTATACTAAAGAAGAAATATAGACTTACTAATCTAATATAATAGAGAGATATATTTACTATTTATAACTAATAATTAAGATAATTTATTAAGAAAGGAGGGGATAATATTATAGACTATCTATAATATAGCTTAGATAAGTATACTTATTAGAAGAATAAGGTTATAGAATAGAAGAACTTAAAGTATCTTAATTTATATAATATAAAAGTAGTCTAAGATACTAAGATATTAGATAATCTAATAATAAACTAAAGATATTAGTTTAAGGATAGACTTATATTATTAGTCTAATAATAGACTATAATAGGAGTCTAAGGAATAAATTATAAAGATAATATAGAAATAAACTTTGAGAATATATATATAAAAATATTTATTTCTACTATAATTAGAGTTATCTTTTAATACTTATAATTAAAGTAGCTTTTATAGTAAGTTATAGCTTTATAATATTAATTAATATAAATATACTTCCTTTTATCTATCTAATATCTCTAAATTATACTTATACTAGACTTAACTAGTATATTAGCTTTATTATAAATAAAAAACTTAGAGAGTATAAGTATACTAAGCTAGACTTAGAGCTACAACCTTGAAGCTAGATATTAAAGTATCTTTCTATAACTAGAGAGTTTATTAATACTTTACTATACTTAATCTATTTATAAAGTACCCTAGCACCCTTTTACTAAAATATCTACCTTTATATTATTATAATAGAAGGCCCACCTTTATAGCAAGTTAATAATACTATTACCTCTAATAATATTTATTAGTCTACTATTATAGAGTATAATACTACTATTCTATCTAACTATAAGGTTTATTAATATTTACTTACTATAATAATTACCTTATTAGTTATTATATTAAACTATTAATAAATATCTATGAGGGTTACTAAAGTAATAACTATTATTACCTTCTATAATACTTTAATACTAGTTTAGGTAGCTATTAGCTTACTCAATACTAATAATAAGCTAAAAATTACTAAAAATACTATCTTTTAGAAGAAGGGTATTATACTCTAGTTTATATTATCTATATTTAATAATACTCTAGTTAAGTAAATTAAGGCTACTATTTACTATTCCCAAGCTTATATTATCGCGATACCTTCTTTTCTTTCCTTATTAGATTTAATATTTACTATAGGGTTTAATATCTATTATTAGTTCTACTATTACTAGGATTAGTATTTATTATAGTATAGTAACTTTTTATATATCTAACCTTTTATTATTAGCTTAATATTTATTATTAATTGTAATATCGCCGACTCTAGGTATTTTTTTTTTTTTTCTTTTATATGTTTTTTATTATATATCTAGCTTTTCTACCCCCGAGAATATAGCGTTATATATACTACTACTAATAAATAATATAATATTATCTAATATCGAGATTTTACTGTCGTGAAAGCCTAAAGCGGCCTCTATATTACTAAAAGTAGCTATCTTATAGGGCCGCTTTTGGCCCTCTTAGCAGGGTATACTATACCTAATTAGGATCTATCTATTATTACTTTAATAGCTACTTATTTATTTATTTAGTATAGTACTCCTTTATATCTATATTATCTACCCCCTTTACTTTTAGTTATTACTTTTACGAATTTACCTAAATTTATATTTAATTATAATATAGCTACTACCTAGATAAAGTTTAAGGATAGAAGTATATCTAGAAATAGATATAACTCTAGAAGTTATAAATACCGCAATATCTCTAGACTATCTTTCTATTATTAGATACCCTCCCCTCTTTCTCCCCTTGTGTATAGTTCTACTACTCTATAGTTCTACTCTATCTATCTATATAGCCTCTCTCGATAGATTAATATCTTAGCTCGCCGCCTCTACCCCCTCCCCCTCTAAAACCTACTATAGCACTCTTTATAGCCTCTCAGCCTCTTAGATAATATAATTAAGGTCTTATTAGTTTCCCATCACTTATAAGAGAAATATAAGAGTAAGTAGATTAACTATAAAAAGGTATAGGAGTTATATAAGGTAGCTAAATAGATTAAGCTATAAGACTTGGATAATACTAAGAAGGCCTTATATATAGTATAGAGGAAACTAGATAGATATTATAGCCCCCCTAAAATAAGTATAACCTTCCTAAAGATTAATAAGTAGATAGACTATATATAGAGCTTAATAATAGCTAGTAGAAGTTCCTTAAAGATATAATAGCTAATAATATAAAGATATTCTTCGACTAGCTTTAAAATATATACTACTATATTATTATAGTAGTTAAGACTATTAATAGCTACTAGTAGGCCCTTAAGATATTATATATAAATAGAAATAAATATACTATAGATAAGGATATAAGGATAAATTATATAAATATATAGGAACTCTACTCTAGAAGCTTATAGAAGCTAATAATATATTCTTAATATAAAAACTATATAATTAAGAAATAGGGCCTTCGTAGGCTTTTAAAGTATAAGCTTTTTAGAAATAATAATAACTTATATATTATTCTTTATAACTATTAGGAGAAGTATCTAAAGGTCTATACTAATAAAAAATAGTAGCTATATATATTAGTAGGTATTTTTATATTATTTATTTCTAGAGTTAGGCTAATCTTACTATTCGATACTTAAGTTAAAATAGTAAATAAGAAGAGGGATAGTATAAAGTAGCTATATAAAGGCCCTATTAATACTTCTATAGATATCTAAAACTTAATAGACTACTTTATAGAGGTAGTGTACCTCTATAGACAGATATAATCTATTAATTACTTTATTAAGGGGAAGGACTTAAGGTAAGTATATATACTAATATAGAAGGGACTATCTTAGGTATACTAGCTAGCCTAAGTAATAAAGCTACGGGTATTTAAAATATATTAGAAGGACTATTACCCTCTTTAATAAAACTTATCTATTTAAGACTCTAATTTAGAGATAACTAAAGCCTCCGATAAGGATAATAATATAAATATTAATATAGATAGTAGTATAAATAACTTTATAGACTCCGACCCAGGATATAGTAGTGCTGAAAGTAGTGTCACGAATAGTGATATTATAGATAGTGACAATAAGGCCTCATCTAGCGAAGTAGAGGAAAGAGAATCCGCTAATATAAATAATAAGAGAAATAGTACTCCGCCTAATAGTAGCTATAATACTAATATAGACTATTTTATAATAGCTAACTATAACTTTATAGATAATATTATAGATAATAAGTATAATACTAAGCCTAAAATAACTAGTATAATAGTATAGTAATATATTACTTTTTATATTATTTATAATCCTATTCTAGAGTAGCGGAATACTCTACTAGTTAAGATTATACTCCTCTATATAAAGTAAGAAGATAAGAACCTAAAAGTATAAATCCTAATCTAATATATAGTTCTTTATATAGTTAACCTTTACCTTATAGGAAAATATTTATTATTATTTACTACCCTAACCTAATATTTAACCTTCTTAGGTAGCTCCTCTCTATAATTATTAATAACGGGATTTTTATATTAGATATAATAATTAAAGATATATATTAGTATAAGATCCTATTATACCTATTAGATATAGATCTAAAGATTAAATAAAGTAGCTTTAACTAGCTTATTTTTCGCTAGTTAATTAAGGGGCCTAATAGTTATTAAATATCGGAAATAAAGCTAATAAAGGGCTCTATATAGGTAGGCTATCTAATATTTCTTAGGATACTATTAGGCCTAAGATATAACCTAATATAGTATATTTAGCGCTATTTACTTATTAATATTATTAATAGTATATACTCAATATCTATAGTATATAATTACCTAAAGCTATACTAATATATCTATTATTATAGATAAAGTACCTTTAAGTATATAAGACTAGGTAGTAAATTATAAGTCTAGTAATATAGTTTAATACTATCTTAATATAGTTATCTATTTTAATCTATAGGTAGCGGCCCTAGGGTTCCTATCTAATAAGGCAATCTATAAAGCTACTTATAGGTTACTATTAAATATAGACTCTATAGTACTAACCAAGCTCTCCAATAATTAAAAGAATAGTATTAAGAATAATCTGGAAGTACTCTTACTATACTAAAAGAGAAGTAAACTCTTAAGAGCTATCTACAAGCTTAGATTTAAGTCTATCCTTTTATTATAGAGAAAGATCTACCTATATAATAAAAGGCGTAAGGTAATTATAGAGCTAAATAGTATATTAACTAGCCTATATAAGGAGGCTCTAGAGAATACTAGAAAGAGTTATTTCTACTATATAAATATATACTATTTTAATTAATAATATAAAGATACTAATAAAGATTTAGATACTAGATATTATCTCCTACTACTACTATAGCTATAGATATTAGAATATAGATAGGTTATAGATCTAGTTTATATAAGTACCTTAAAGCTAAGTAAGGAGGAGCTATTTTAACTATACCTATATAGTATTAATATTTAGATATAGCTATAATACTAAAAGGAGCCGCGGTATATAAGGAGGTAGAAAATAGTACCGCTACCCTAGAAAGTTATAGAGCTCCCTACCCCTTTAGTAGTTATTCTAGTAAAGAAGATAATACTAGAGTAGCTTTATAAGAAATAGTACCTATTCTATATTATAGACTCTATACTACCTTATAAGGCGCGAGCTAAGGTATAGAATAAAAATACTCTTTAAGACTATATTAAAAAGTATATATATTAAAAAGAGCTATAAGAATACTTATTTAGGAAGAAATACTATAGCTACTACTTAATACTAGATAAAATATTTATTCTTTTAAATATAATAGAGTTTAAGAATTATACTCTTTATAATTATAATATATACCTCTAAGGATAGTACTTTTTATATATATATTTAAAACTTCTATTTTACCTATTTAGGAAATATACTCTTAATAAATTACTACTTAAAGTAAATTTATATATCTTTAAAATTTTCTTTAGTAGTATATACTCTATAGGATTATCTAATTAGGAAATATCTAACTATATAATCTTATCTACTAGAAGGTTAGTTCTATATAGAATATACTACTAATTTCTACCTTACTACTATTATTATATTACGAGTTCGAGCTTATTTAACTTCTAAAAATTCTTATAACTTACTCTTTTATTTTTTACTTAAATAGCTATATTCTTTTTATATAAATCTACTACCTTATCTACTTTATTATATCTAAATATAGAGCCGAAGATAAGTATACTACTTTTTAAAATAGTTCTAGTAATCTTTAAAAATATACTAGATCTTATTACTATCTTCTCTATAGCCCAAATATATTACTTATTTTAAGATATTTTTATTAAATATTAATATCTAATTCTAAAGTTAAAACTTTTCTAGAGGTATTCTTCTAAAGAGAATCCTCTCTTCCTAAGGATAATTTATAATCTAATTACAATTATTAAGGAAACTCTTATTACTAGAAATACTATATAGAGGCTTTTTAAGAATACTTAGATAATAGTAAAGAAGATATTATAGGAGAAGTTATTTATTCCTATTATACTCCGCCTTACTAGACTAGACTATAATTAGGTAACTAATCTGGATAAGTAGTATATCTACTAGTATAACTCAATCAATTAACTAAGAGGTATATAGAATAAAGGTACTAAATATAAATAAAGACCTACTATATAATTTCCTATAGGTAAACTTCTAGCTAATCTACTAAATAAAATAGAATAGAGTAGCTTATTAGTAAAGGATAAAGCGAGCGAACTCCGGTCTAAATTTAAAGATTTATTAGTTCTAATTATTAGAAAGGGAGCTATCTCTATCTCTACTAGGCTATATAATTATACTTAGAAAAGTCTCCTAATAAATAAGATATTTATACCGAGTAAAAAAGGTCTTAAATATAGATACTACGGTTATAAGATACTATAGAGTAGAGTAGCTATTCTAGTAAGGGTAAGCTATCTATTTAATAGCTTTTAGTTTAGTAATTTATTATTTAGTTATATTTCTAACTAATATCTAGAGAACTATTAATATAGAAAATAAGTCCCGCTACCTATAGATTAATCTATTACTTATACCTATATATTAGAGCGTAAGCTAGAGTTACGAAATATACTTCTTAATAGAATAGTAGCTAGTAGCTAATATCTAATAGATCTACTATAATATATAGACTATAGATATAAGTAATAAGAATTAGGTATAGGATCTATTTATTAAGTCTTAAATAGGCTTATAAAAGAGGGCCTTCTTAAAATAGTATATATTTCTTTAAGTACCTAAATAGAATATTTATATAGCCTAAGAAGGATATTTATAGGAAATTATAGTCTAAAGGATAAAAATAGGCTAAGTTTAAGAAAGATAAAATAAAATATAAAATACTAATAAATCGTAATCTATTAAGTAAAAGCTTAAGTATTAAACCTAAGTAGTAAGGACCTCTATTTAGTAAGGATATACTAGTATTACTTAGGTTTCTATAACTATATCTCTTCTAAACTTAACTTTTCTATATTTATTTATAAATCTTTATTAGATAGGTGCTTATATATACTTTTTATATATACTTTAGTACTTACTATTTTCTAGTTCTTAATAAACCCCTCTACTTTAGTATATATCCTAAATTTTTTATAGTAAACTTCGGGATATTTTTCTATTATTAGCTTTACTTTACTATTTTAAGATATTAGTAGTTTACTTAATAATTATTTAATTAGTATATAAAGTTAATCTCTACTCTAATCTATATAGATATTAGGATCTCTATTATTAGTAATAATATAGAAGGTATTATAGTCCTATAATAGAGTATTTTCTTCTACTCCTTCCTTTATAACTACCTTATACTTTATTATTCCTATATTATTTATATATATATATACTTTTTTAAGGGTAGGGAAGCTCTAAAATTTAGGTTTACTATAGCTAGTTATATATAGATATATATCTCCCCTATTAGAATAGAATTAGTAGCTTATTATAGGAATTTATAAAGATATATATTAAGATAAAAATATTATAGGTTCGTTAATATATCTATAAAAGATAGTATAATATCTTCTACTACCGTGGTACTTTAGTACTATACTAGAGGTAAGTTTAGAAATAAAGATATCTAAGTATAAATAGAAGTAGTGAGATATTATTTATAATATAACTTCCTCGAGCCTTAATAACTATCTAGTAATGTAACTTATAAACCGGTACGATTAATATAGCAGGTCTAAAGATATATAACTTATATATAGGAACGTAGAGGAAACTCGCAAGGTATATCGAGGTTAACAGGGTCAAAGCCTTATAAGGAATTATATCCTTGGGTGTTATGTGACTTCAAGTGAACATGGTAGGAGATGATTGGGCTGGATAAAAACCCCGCACTATAACGGCCATGCCACATGCAACTCTTATGGCCAAGTTCGGCGGCCTAAGCTTCTCTAGGCAGCCTCAACCATATTATTGTAAAGTCGGCGTTAGGTTAGTCATTCGTCAAGCGGTGGCCTAATTGGGTAAATGGATGGCTAGTAAGAACACAAAGTACGGAATAACCTCAAGGAGGGTCGGACGTACCAGATGGAATATCCGTCCACCCCTAGTCATGTGGATAAGCGTCACATGGACGCACTAGCACTAAACGGATACCGCCAAAAGGTTTCCTCGGATTTGTATTCAATTACTTAAGACCATTAAATTGTACATAGATGACTACTTTTTTGCACATGAATTTCTGACGCTGCTGCTCTCACCGCGGCGGTGGCCCTTTCTACCAGTTCAGCTATAGACGCTTCTATTCCAGCTACCCTGCTTAGAGACTCATCTTATCTCATCGCTGTATTTCCTTCCGTCAATACTCCGCCACGTCTATGGTCTTTCCCGCGAGGTGAGGGAAAGATTCGTTATAGTGTCCTGTAGAACCAATATTGGTTCACACTACCTGTCATATTCACACTTGGCTGCTTCGGCTGTCATAGATATTACTTTATGATGGAAGCCGATACTACTTTAGTCAACAACAGAATCGGACAGTCGGGGGAGTCATTACAGCGTCTGGCCGATATAGAATCTCAAAAGACAACTATTCAGGTCGGAGGTAATGACTACGAACTCAACCTCTCAAAGATACCATACTTTTCGTCATTCGTCAGATTTCAGGTTGCCAGTGGACGACCCGAGAAATTTGTTCATGGACCGATTCCTCAATTCGAGGCAGCTTTGAAAGGGCTTGAATTTGGTTACCGTCAATGTTTCCGCTCTATACCGCCTGATCTCGCCGAACACTAATCACTCTGTGATACCTATGACTACCTTGGGATCGACGTTGTACAGGGGCAATCTATAAGCGAAATTGCTAGAAGTTTAAGGTCCGGGAAGGAGCCTTACTACTACGGAGACGACGATATAGACGAAGACGAACATGTTGATAAATCAACGGCGCGCGATGCCGCATTCAAGCTTTTATATCTGATATTGCTGGGACGCTTTGAGGACGAAGTGCAAGATAGCAATAAGATTTTCAATGCTGTACTTTTCGTTGTATCCCACGCTAGTATATTTAGGGTGAGGACAAGGATGGTTGTTCGAGCAGCATTCGAGGACAGATTTATAGTTTCAGTAAATCAGAGGTTAAGGCTGGATGAATGGGAAAGAGGAGAGCCTACAAAAGAAGCGTTAGAATCGGATGCGACCACAACCGAAGAGGAAGATTTCGACTACGACTCTGACTTTTGCGATTAAATGAATTTGTGACTTGTGAGGAGATGCTCACGGTCAGGGTTGGTTGGAGGCGTTTAGGGAAGAAAGTCGTTAGGGTTAATCAAATAATTTTCTACTTTCCCACTCTGGGCTAAGCTTATGGCTAGCTTTCGTTCAATTAACTCTCTAAGCTTGTTAACCCTCAGTTATTCCATTAAGCTAGTTAAGTCAGCTTGCCAAGATATTTGTCTATTTTCATATCTTCGATGGAGTTCTCCCAATTGTTAATAATTGAGCTTATGGTCGGCCCGATCCGACAAATATAGGGAGACGACCGTCGCTAGTATCCACCATACTGGCAATCATACTAGTATTCACTGTAATTTTCGTATTCATACAATGGCGGGATCCCAATCTTGCGAAGGCTCTCACAGAGCCTTGAAAAGCTATAACCGAGGTATAGGCTTGATAGGCGTGGGTTAAGAAGATGCCTAGATTTCAATTGCTTCCTCAGCGCCCCTAGGCGCATGGAGTCACACTCAAACCTACAGCTTGTTTTCCCACTCTCAAGGTCCTCGACTACGTCATGTAGAGCCGAGATTATTCCCTTAATAGAAACTTCTCTTGATTAATTGATTTTGTCTAAAGGATAGACAACAATTAGCACTTAAGCATCAGAGCTATAGGGGTCTTTTTCTACCTATCACGGCACCCGAAATCGGAAGCTTTGAAACATAAAGTGGAGCCTTAGCCTGGCGCTATAAAAGCCGGGTCACGCTTTTAAAAATATCACTGCGTTTAAATACCCAAGATATATATAGCCATCTAACACTATCTTGGGTTATCTCTTCCGACCAGTACGTTAGGCTTTTAATCCAAGTATCAATATAAAATTGAAGGGCATCATAAGATTTATAATAATTAACAAGAATTATAACTTCGCATAGGAGTCTGACTCCCATAGTTCGTGGAATATCATACGTACAGCCATGGATAGCGCTTAAGAAAACCCGAAGAGCCTCCTAAGTAGTACCAAGTGCACGTAATTCTGCGGTTCCTTGAGTATCGAGAGTATATCCCTCAGTCCATTCCCTTTTTAGCATTATTTCAAAGGTAGGTGAGGCAAGTGTGAGATATTTAGAAGAGACTTGAAATCGAACAGGGTGAGGCTCGCCGCCTGGAGTCGAGTTATCTGCAGCATGAAGCTCCTTCTCTTCGAGCTCATCTTCGTCCACTTCCCTTTCCTGGGCCTCACCTGGCCAGTGATGGACTATTTCGGCCTCAGGCTCAGGTTGAGGTTCGGCAGCAGATGCCGGCTCAGGTTCATCAGCAAATACCGGCGCAGGTTCATCAGCAAATACCGGCGCAGGTTCATCAGCAAATACTGGCTCAGGTTCAGCCCACCTCTTCTTCTTACCCTTCCTTGTCTCATTAACGGAAGTTTCTGGAAGGTTCTCCTCAATTTTTTTCTCATTTGTAAGTGAAGGAAGCTCAAATAGAGCATAGAAATCATCGTTATCCTCATACGCAGCATCCTGCTTATCCAAGACCAGTATAATATCGCCGTAGCTGTCCAGTTTATGGGAAATTGGCTCCATGATGCCGCCCATTCTTTACTTGGCCAGCTCCAGTTCTGTCAGTAGAAGTTCAAGCACATTGATTATATACTTCCTTCTCGGGTGGCAAGCCTCGCTGCAGGGATGCCCAACGATTTCTTGGCACGAACTAATTCAATTAGGAAGCGAGAAAGTCACCACAGTAAAATATTTACTTAAGCGGTTGCAAGGGTGAATGGGGGAATGGGGGAATGCTTGTGGTCGATAATCATTATGTAGATAAATACAGAGAAACGAGGGGTATATTAAAGCTATGTACCAAGCCATGCACCAGCGACCTGCAGGAATCTGCCAAATGTTCGTCAGCTTCTTCTTTTTCCGCTATTAGTCAATCTCGCGTCATAGACATCCGAGAAAGGTCTGCGGAAAATTTAAGGCAGATAACTTACCAATGGTACTGTATGTACTTAGTGAATCGTGCAATGAGGTTGGTCTGACAATGCTAAATATACATTAAGTTTACCTGGTCAGTGAGATATTCTCCTACATTGGTTATTGGTTAGGAAGAGCCAAGTCTCATGCATGTCCTGCCTACCAAGCTTCTTCGAAATGCAGTCAGCGAATTATAGTTACATATTATCTTCGTTGATCAGCGATCAGCGGGTCGTGCGAGGAAACAGTTAGTTGCCGGCTAGGTGCCACGTAATCGCCCCTGACCCAGCCAATAGCCTCATTTTGAATTTCCCGAATAGGTTCGTAGTTATGCTCTGCTCTCCTATATCTTCAGCTGGAGATGAATCAGCTTTGATCCCATGGTTTCGTTTGGATTATCCAGCCTAGAGACGAGGCTCTTTAACGATAGGACCCTGGAAACAACTTGACACCGAGTATCAAATAATAACACCATGTGGGGAGGTACGACCACCCGCTCGCAATTGCAGCAAACCATAGGCTCTCTTTGGCGCGTGAGTGAGGTCCCCGAGGCACCCACGGAGAATTCTGTTAGCCCAGCTACAGATTCAACGTATCTTTTGAGTCTCGCGCGAGAGAAGGAAATCGTAAGCAATCTAGCATTTTTGTCGGCCACGACAGACAATAGCCAGAAGGTGATGGCTGTCTGCGTCGAAGAAAATAGCAATAGAGAAGGGATCACAATTCGGTTATCGTCAAACACAGGGGATCTTTCGGTAGTGACTGCTGGTTTTAGGAGGCTTGCAGGAGTTTTGGAGCGAGCTGCAAGGCGAGGTCCGTAGGCTTTCCATCTGGTGCTGAATTCCAACTGATTTGCTCTTTAGAGAACCCTAGAGCCGAGGACATAGATGCTCTCGTTGAACAGATTGTCAAGCTTGATATATCTCGAATTTTAACAAGGCTACGGTCGCGACATGTGAAAAGTAATAAGTCTGCTGGAAAACCGGCTCTTATTAATCAGCTATACCAGGCCATCCATGATAAATCTATCAAGCCTAAAAGAGGTTTGATGGGTGGCGGCGTAATGGCCAAAGTGGAATGTATGCAAAATATGTTCTCCAAACTGGAGGGTATATCGGACTTAAACAAAGAGGAAGACCAAGCGCACCAGTTGCTTGGTCTGATCGTGAGGCAGGCCCACGGACTTACTCTAGCCACTGATCTCAGCAGTGCATTTTAGGGTTCGAATCTCGATCCTAGCCTACAGAAGCACTTGCTGGTAGCAATTAGTAAGCTTGGCCAGTATTACTCTGTTACCTCCGAGCTTGTTAGTGCTACGAGGGACAGACGATGCCCGATATTTTATAATATCTAGGTCGAGTCATTCCAAGTCGGCATACTAATCTCTGTCTACGAGGTTAGGAGAATTCACACTGAGGTATAACTCCTCTTCTTCTACGAGATATATCCAGGACACCCACGCCCGAGATTTATCTATTCAAGTAAGAGTACCTACTACTTATATAATCTCTTCTTCACTCTCTATAGGAAATTCTACGTGCCTCGGAGCCACGGCAGACTATATAGAAAGTGGATTCTGCCTAACTAGCTGGATATCCTAGCAGAATACCGTAAAGACATGGCCGCTATCACAGCCCGCTTAAAGACAACCCTAGAAGCAAAAATCAAAGTAGAAGCAAACCCAAGAAAGTGGTATTGCCATCCAAACGAGAGTATATTACTCCCGCCTGCGCACTGGTCGCCATCGGTCGCCTCGGGGAATCTTGCTGCTGCCTCACAGTCGATAGTTCGGCCCTGGTTAACCCAATTACGAGACGCAAATCCTGTAACGCCCTCGCGGGAAAAGACGCCTCTGACACCGCCAAAAACCCCATCAGAACAACCTGATAATTCTTATAGTGAGACGGAGATAAGTCCGTGCAATATCATGGATGGTAAATCGAGTCCAGATTGGGAGCTGATCAACACTATCAGGTATGGTGAGCTACCCTACAGCAAATTCATCACAGCCGCAACACCTCCGCTACACCTAAGGCTAAATAACTTGACCCTCCACTTTGACTTTTGTCAAACGTGCCACTGTGGATTGTTAATCACGCGAGTAGAAGACCCCATGTGTAAGTATCATACTGTTGAGGTCGAGGACATCCCCACGGCTGGTGGGATTCGGCTGGGCTGTTTATCGCATGACTCAGAGGAACTTAGATTCCGATTACAGGTTGCGGGTAAGGGAGTTATTTGTATTTCATTGGTATGGGATATTCGGCAGTGTTAGTCACCCAAGTCTAAAAATGATGCAGTGATCTTAAATTAAAGCGCAAAGCGTTAAACCGGATATCTAGAGAGGAAGCCCTCCGTTGGAAAATTCCATGGAGACAAATCATGTGACAAGATTTCTAGTAGAGTGAAGCACGAAAACAGAAGGCTGTATGATTTCAGGAGCAAAGAATCTTTGACGTTTTGTTAAACTTAGGTTAATTTAATTTACTGATATTTCCCTCCGTGGAGAAATCAATTGTGTCCCTGTTTGAGATGAGTATCTCTATCTATCAGAGCCCTCCAATGTGCAATATAACAATTCAATCAGTAAGCTCCAGGCCTATACAGCAATCGTTTCTCAACGGATCTCGTTGGAAATTTCCATTGAGAGTTCGTCGTTGTTGAACGACGGTGGCAATGGCCATTGTGGGGTTGGCATGAACTCAAGAGTTACGGAACGGAAGAATCTCAAAGACCTCTAGCAATTGCACCCACCTGTGGTTTATATTTTTTAGGAGGCGAGGCGAAGTTGCAGGAGAGTCACTCCTAGAGCTAGACTGGGGTTCCAGTTCCATGTAGCACAATGGGACCAGTTCTTATCATCACTAAGACTTATTATCTCTCTTCTCGTCGTATTTAGAACCTAACTAATCTCCCAAAACGGGGTGCGATTTAAGACGCTCTCGTATTTGAAAGGGATGGCTCTTCGGACCGTGCCGCAACCTTGATATATTTGAGCTGTATAATATGCATGCATTTACCTAATTGGGTCACCGCTTGGCGAGCGACTCGAACTTTGCCTTGATAATCAGCTTGAGAGCATCGCAGGTGCAGACTCGAGCACAAGAAGCGTAGTTGCCTGAGGAAGGAATAGAAGGGCTGTAAATGGATGAAGATTTCCTTTATTATGTTACTAGGCCGGCATTCAAAGTACCTTTCGATACGGTTCCAGAAATAACGTACGGAGACAACCTTAGATCGGCTCTTATCATCGGTTGAAACTGGCTCACTAAGTGGTTACCTCCACTGGGTCTTTGAAACCGCCCCATTTTCCCTAAAGCACACATCCAGTTACCTTATTGATGCACTCAGTCACCTGCCATATTTATCTAATCACGTGTCAGGACTTAATTGTCACGGGGCCATGTTGGTATGGCATGCACTTATAACGGAGCTAGCAACAACCAAGTCACATTAAGATCAATAGACTGGTGGTGCTCTTATACCTCCCCGAGCGCTCTAAAAGAACCTTTTCAACCAGGACATATACAATATCTAATACGGTAAATATACCATCTCCACTTCGCAAACTAGGGTTGATCAGAATAATCTAACAGCGTATATTGCCCTAGCGAAAATCGTGTCCGCCATGATAGCCCACATTCAAGACACTATTCCCCACTGCCGATACTGCGGCGGTCTAGGGACATGGAAAATAACTCGACGTTCGAATCGTAAAGGAAATGCCGGCCGTCCATTCTATAAATGTGTGCCCTGCGATAAATTTATCAGTTTCGATGACGAGCGCGGCAATCACCTGGTCAACCCTAAGTGCTACTGTGATATACCCAGTAGGATGCAGATGGCGGGTCCGGAAAAAAAGGTGCCTAGGGGCCTACACTATGTCTGTAGACGAGGGCGATGCGGCTACTATTCGATTGCAACCAAGGATGGCCAAAGTCAACTGTCGGTGGATGAAGATTTGGTTGAACGTTTTATCTCGCACTGCGTGATCTAATTTCTAGCTATCAAAAAGGAATACATATATATTCACTCATTTTATACAGGCAGCTGTTTTCCTTTCGAAGTAGGAGTACTTGCCGAGATAGAGCTTTCCGCCTAGACTTAGCAATATGTAACAAGTTATAAAATGAGTCAGTTGGAAAGCTATGGAACAAGTTGCGGTTTTAGGGTTGTTGATGGGTGATATTGAAGGCTGGAACATGGACGTTACCAAGGGAATTTGGGCAGAGGCTCCCAGTCGACGCGCCTCAGTACAGCCGGAGACTCTTTGAGAATGCCATATGCAGAACACTGGCCACAGGGTAAGTTATATATTAGTAGGACGTGAAAACTCCACCCGATTGACTAAATAGAATATACATGAAGTCTACTCGATCATCGGGAGGTTCGGCTGCCACTGTATGCCCTTTGTTTCAAGCGGGAAACTAGCAGACGGATAAAGGACAAAAAACAAAGAACCCCGTCGACATGGCGTTCCTGCAAGCCAACGTGCATCACCCGTTTGATACTCAGTTGGTCTGCGGATCAATGGTGCAAGTTCCTAATTCATCACAGGGATGAATCTTTTTATATGATGTTTCTAGTTTAGCGTACGAAGTACCTTTCGATACGATTCCATGAGCTTCTGTGCTTACTTTTCCCGAGACTCTAGACATGCCTCGCTCGCTCAGCTTAGTTAAATATTGAATTTTCGCACTTTGTAATTTGAATAGCTAGGTATTTAACTTCTCCCTCTCTCGCGTCGCGCACTCTATGTAGTATAGGTATTCTATTAATTATATTTTAGGTAAGGCGCTAGTACTTTATATAGAGCTACGTTACTTATATAAGCCGTAGGATAAAGAAAAGTTAGAAACTAGTGTGGTAGTAAAAAATATAGAAGATAGGCTTTATATAGTTAATATAACTAATAGATAAGTTATCTTATATATACGTAATTTACTATAGTTTTTTTAAAAAATTAGGGATAGTAAATACTATAAAACTACTATATAGAGTAAAGTCTAATAAACCAAACCCTCTATTATTTAAATTTTATAGTTATAGTAGTTCTAGAGTATAAGTAGATACTTTAGATAATAATAATCTACTAGTATAAATATTATTAACTATAGTTTCTACTAACTATACTATTATCGATTCTATAGCTACAGGGGGAGTATAGTATAGCTTAGGTAAGAATTTTCCCTACTCTACTTTTTACTTCTATATCGCTAATATATTAAAAGAATAGAATATAAAACTATATCTAGCCCTCCTCTTAATATAATACTTACTAGTATAATTAACCCTACTTTACTAAGTATACTAGGCTAGATTTAAAATATTAGGATATTAGAAAGTATACTATAGCTAAATAGTAGTTTTTCCTCTATAATTAATTAAAATTTATCTATACTAGAAGCCCTAAATAGTTCTTTATTTATATCTTCTATAAGCAACCTCTCTATATAGTTAGAATCTCTAAATAAAGAATAGTCCCTTAATAAAAGTAGTAACTCCTTAGGTTTATCGGAACTTATAGATAAGGATTTATAACTATCTAATAGTATTAGTATAGCTATAAGGTCCCCTATATCTTAGTTTAACCCTCCTTTAATTATAGAGTAGATATTAGATAGAACTATTTATTATAAGCTAAAATTAGGGTATTATAAAATCATTAAACTAGTAGCTACCTATAATAAGTTTAATTAAAAAAAGCTTTTAATAAAGTATAGTTTAGTAGAGAAGTAGCTATAGCTTATACCTAAAGAACTTAGAATATAGAAAAATCCCTCTTTAGTTAGATATACTCTCTACGGACTTTCTAATTCGGGTTTTTAATAAATTCTAGAAGTAGATAAAGGGCTTATTAAAAAGGGTCTTTCTAAATACTAGAATTCTTATATATAGAAAGATAAAGGCTTTTAGTTAGAAGATACCCTCTATCTTTCTATTATAGTAGGCTCTTTAATTAAGGAGAGGTTTTATTAAGTCTTTTATTATATTAATATATAACTAACTCGAAGGTTAAATTAGGAGTTATAACTCTATATCTTATAAGTTCTATTATATCTTTCCTTTAAGTCCCTAATATAGGAGAAATAATATAGTATATATTTAATAAGTTAAGAGAAGACTAACTATTACTATATTATAACCTTCTCTATAGATTATCTACTAAATTACTTATATCTAGATATATAGAATTTAATAGATATCTAGATAAAGCTAGTGCTTTAGAGGTAGTTTTATAAATAAAAGAGATAGAGTAGCTAGTATTAGTAAATAGTAAGTATATTAGATTTTAGAGTACTACTTACCTATAGGGATACCTTATCTAGAGTAATATAAGTTAGTCCTATCTTCTATACTAATAAAGAGACTTACTACGCTATATAGTAAAAATTATAGTAGATATCCTCTTTTAAAATTTAATACTATTATTAACTATATTACTAATACCTATTCTAGTATAGTACGTCTTTACCACGAATTTAATACTCTAGTAAAATAAATTTTATTAGAAGAAACCCTTATAGCTTAATCTATAAGGTAGAAAATTAATAATAGAATCTATTAGGTAGCTATAATAAAGCTAATACTCTAGTAAGTTAAGGAGAACTAGTAGTAAATTAACCCTATCCCTACTTCCTAGAAACTAATAGAAGAGTTTTTTAGAGATTTCGTATAGTTACTATAAATAAGGCTATAGATAGCTTCCTATAATATATATTATAATTAGATAAGACCTAATTTTTAGCTTAAAGAGGGTATATATAGTAGTTATAGCTTTTAAATAAAATAATATAGTGATTTCTCTAGTTAGCGTAACCCTTATTAGAAATTTCTAATAAGGGCTTCATCTACTAGATATAGTTAAGGCTAAGTTTAGTTAGTAAATTATTAATCTATAAAGTAATTAAGGGTTTTTAAAAGAAATTTAGATAAAATATCCTTTTAAACTACCTTTTAGTATATACCTCCTACTTATTAAATAATCAATAATTAAGAAGTTAACTTATACTATACTGTTAGTAATTAAAGTAGATATAGAAAGGTAGTCTAAAAAGAGTCAACCTAATATATATTTATTTATAGCTATATTTAGTAACATTAGCTATAGAATACTAAGAAAAGTACCTTATATATAACTTTCTATATATATATTATCTAATATAGTATTAATAATAATATTTAAAATTTTTTTAGAGATTATTTACTTCTACTTTCTTTAATGTTAGGTAGATTATTATTCGATTTTTATTAGACCTATTAGATAATATTTAATTTTATTTATTATTAATATTAACTAATTAGCCTAGGAGTACCTACTATCTTATATAAAACTTGAGAACCCCTAGTAGCTAAATTAATTAGAGCTAATATATTTATTTAGCTAACTTTCCTATATAAATAATATTAATACTATACTATATTTAATAGATCTATTATAAGCTTTCTATATTTATTCTTTTTTAATTAGCTCTACCCCTCTTCTTTCGTGGCCCTCCTCTATTTCTATATACTTAAGAGGCGTATCCTAAATAGGCGTATTATAAGTAAAAGTAAGGGAAATATATAAGATAGGTATATATAGGATATACCTCTAATAGGATATATCTAGTAAATTTATAGTATTATAGGATTAGAGACACGCCTAGATAAGATACGCTTAGTAAGTTTATAGTATTATAGAATTAGGAATATACTTTAATAGAATATACCTAATAAGTTTATAATATTATAAAATCAGGGACACGCCTTAATAGGATATACCCAGTGAATTTGTAGTATTATAAAACTAGGGACACGCCTAGGTAAGATACACCTAGTGAATTTGTAGTATTATAGAATTGGGGACATACCTTAATAGAATATACCTAGTGAATTTGTAGTATTATAGGATTAGAGACACACCTAGATAAGACACGCCTAGTGAATTTGTAGTATTATAGAATTAGAGACACGCCTAGGTAAAATACGCCTAGTAAGTTTGTAGTATTATAGAATTGGGGACACGCCTTAATAGAATATATCTAGTGAATTTATAGTATTGTAGAAGCAGAAACAAGCCTTAGATATAAATTTTTTACACTTAATAAGATAATAGTATATAAAGTTATATATAACTACAAGTTATATAAATAACTATCTTACACCACTTATAAAATTAAGGTAATAATTATTATATACCTTAAGCTATACTCTATACTAAAGCGACTATTATAGATATATTATAATTAAGTTAGTTATTCGCTATATATACTACTAATATATAGAGATTCTAGAGAAGTATTAGATAATATTAATAATAGTTATTATAATAATTATTTAACTAGCTAAGGCTAGTAGTAAATCTTAATAAGATTAATCCTAAATAAGAGAGGGCTTAGATATAATAGATTAGTTATTAAAGTATTATTAAAGATATTTAATAGAAAGAAAATATTTTAATATTTAGCTTTATAGTAATATATAGCTTAAATCTAGCTTACTTATAACTAAATAAGTTCTTTATTATAATAAAGTAGTATATTTATTAAGTACTAGTCTAGTATAAGGCTTAATAGAATATTAGAAGTTTAAGTACTAAAAGTAGATTAAAATCTTCTAACTATAGTTAAGAATATAACTATTATTAAAAGCGATATTACTAGATAAATTCTTTTTTAAAAATTGTACTTATTAGATTATTCTTAGGGTTTAGTTCCCTTATATCTTGACTAGTAGGGCTTAGAAAGAGGAATAGGAAGGTAAGTTTCGCCTATAATTCTGGGTAAAATATACTATATTCTAGAAGGTTTTATATAATTATAAAAACTTTTATATATCTAAAGTTCTCTACTAGTATAGATTATTTATAAAAGCGTACTAACTTTTTAACTAGTATAATCTAGGTACTAAAGTATATCCTAAATATAAGAGAGACTTATTACTAGTTAGGTATTAAGTAGAATATTACTTAGTCTAGAGTTAAGAATTACGAGGTAGTTAAATATCTATATTAAAAGAATTATTAAATTAGGAAAAGATGAAAATGATATTAGAGTGAATTAGGGATCCAAAAACGATGTAGCGAGCCGAAACTAAAATTCAGATATAGAGTTTGTAATAGATGATCTGAAAATTAAAGTTCAGGGAGCATCAATCTTGGCAAGACCGCTCCCTTATCCTGATAGGAGGCCAGAAAGCCAGGAAGCCAGGAAGCTAGTGAGAGAGCCCCCTCTAGTAAAATGGCGACTTGGCTCTACCATATTTAGTTACCCCTGTCTATCCTAAGCGCTCTAATAGTGTTATTTTTAAATAACGATAGAAATATCGTCCGACAGAAAGGTATTAATATATATAGAGACAAATAGAGGCCACGCTCTTTAAGAGGCCACGCTTCTATTTAGCTAGAATAGCTATAAAATGAATAGTCCCTAGTAGCTAAAGATAGCCTTCTAACTCCTATACCTTAATTATATTAGATATATAAAAATCTAATATAGGGCGTGTTACTAAGTCCTAGATTAAGTATAAGAGCCTTATATAAAAGAAATATTATTAGAAGAAAATAATAATTACTAAACTAAAGAATTACTACTATAATTATTAAGTAGATATCTATATAATAATTAAAGATTTAAATAGTAAGACTTAGATTATACAATTTATATATAGAGAGGTTATTAAGAGCCTACTTACTAAGGATAAAATAGTAAGTTTAAAAGAAAAACTTATTTATATATTTTACTAATAGAAAGTAGAAGAAGATCTATCTATCTTCTATCTAAATAATATCTAGGAACTACAAACCGCGACGGAAAAAACTTAAATAAAAGAAGGACTTAAGAAATAAAGATAGAAATAAGGAAGCTACTATATAGATAGAAAATCATAAATACTTATATCACGAGGTTTTATAAATATAGATGTTTAAATATTATAGAACTTCAAAGCCACCGGGGACCAAGTGGCTCTGGAGGCCACAAGGGCAAAGTGACCGCAGGGCTGAACGAACAGGTGGCCGAGGAGACCACGGGGTAAAAGCGGCCATAGGGCCGAACGAACAGATGGCCCAGGAGGCCATGGGGCAAAAGGGCCACAGGGTCGAACGAACAGGTGGCTCTGGAGGCCATTGGGGAAAACAGCCACGGGATCCAACAGCCACATGTCAATTGAGGCATGAGTCGGGGAGGTAGAAGTATACAAACATACTAATACTCTTTCGATTCAAAACAAAAAGCTTACAGGGCCTAAGAGAGAATCTTGAACTTTGGTTAGGAGGCGACATCCCTCGCAAACAAGGCTTGGGGAAGACTAACTACTTGCCATTTTAGCTTCGTACTGGTTCCGCTTGGCGGTGGGAAGGCCACTTCTAAATGCGTGGCCAAGCAAATATTACAACATTCGTCTCCGTGGAAATTTCCAACGAAGGGCTTTCTCTTCTAGATATCGCACTACCAAGTAAAATAAGTAGAATCATAACATGTTTTGGTTTGGAAGAGTTGGCGGTGGGACTGGGCCAACCGTAAAATTCGCCTTATTAGAGTCTGCGTAATAACAAGTGCAGCTAATAGAAACCAATGCTGATATTCTATGGCGCTGACATAGAATGTACAGAACATCAGCTCATCGGGAATATATCATGGCAGTAACAACAGGACAGTCTATGAATCAATCAATCAATCAATCAAGAAGTGGTGTCAGGGAGGCCAAAAATGCAGAAATGCAGAAATCCAGGAATGTAGAGATGCCGAAAATAGAAATATGGGCATGCAGGAAGCGCAAAACCCAAAAGCGTGTGAGCGCTTATGTACATAAGTAAAATAAGAAAACTCAGTTTAACCCAATAACATCAGGGTCCTCCTGGGCATTTCGAAGGATTTCCCTCATGGCAGAATACAGACTTTTATCAGGTGTTTTCCACCTTCCGCCGTTAGAAAATACGACTCGCCGTAGTCTATTAACCCAAGGCACTAAAGGCTGATAGTAGTCGGTAAACTGTGCAGCTGCAGATTTGAGAAAATCTCCCTCATCATCAATAACTCCTTTCTTTACGCCAGCAAGTTCCTCCATATCTATGAAGTTCCACTTGTCGAAGCCTTTAACAACCCAGCCTTTGCCAGGGCCTTCGTAGTGTATGTATACCCAGAACAAGACCCAAAAGAATGATTCGAGATCATGCATGAAGGAATGCTGTTCGTCGAGAAGAACTCCGATAGCTATAAACGCTCGCGTGCCGGTCTTGCCTCGCGCCCCCGAAGTATCTACCCGGTCCTCTTTGATGGCAAGGTCCAGATCGATGATGAACGCCTTGTAGAACGCGCTCTTGTCCTCGTTGATTATGAGGTTGTTGGGGGAAATGTCTCTCTGGAGCATGCCAGCCTGCCAATGAAGGGACTCGTATCCTTCGATGCACCCTCTCAGCGCAGTCAGCAGGTCAACCCTCGAGCTCGCTATATATATCGGCTTTCCGTAATCTTTGACTCCAATATGACGGTAGACGCGGTTGGGGAGCAACGGAGGGTGGGACTATGAGCGTTTGCTGGGAGGCAGGGATGGCTCGACGCAGGTAGAGGATCGTTTGCGGCTGCCTGCCCAGCTGCTTTTCCCCTTGCGGGACCCGCTCCTGCTCAGCGGAGGCCTGGAGCTAGCTTGCTTGTAGTTGCTCGCCGCTGTGATGTCCAGCCCCCTCCTCACCCCATCGCGGATGTCGTAGTCTCGACCCTCCACCTGGACCGTCGCATGGTAGAAGTATCTTGCGATGTTGACCACCCCTTTCTCCGTGGCCTCACGTAGCAGCTCCCCTTCCTCGTCGCGCTCAGGGTACTGCCATGAGCCCTTGATCACCAGGGGGGTTCGGGATTCGTCTCCATCGCGATGTACCTTCCAGCAGATCGTGGCTCGTCCGGCAACGCAACGTGCGTGCCCTATCACTTCATTGATAATAAGACGCTCTTCCTCACCATTCTGTTCAACTTTAAAGTACCGCGAGCCATCGGCGTTGGTGACAATTGTCGGATCGAATTCGAGCTGCTCCTTGCTCATCAGCAGATACCCGAGCATGGCCGAGACGAATCGAAGGCCCTCCTCGTGGATGTTGAACCGCTCGGACGCGATCCCTCCCAGACGGTCAAAATGCTATAGCCTCATGAGTGACCCGCAGAGCGTGAAGCCCGGCACGAAGAGGCGAAAGTCCTACGCAGCCAGCACCTCTCTCACATACCTCCCCATGTCCTGCCTGGACTGGGTTTCGTAGTCCAGGTCGTTCTTCAGCTCTCCGGGGACGAGGATCTGCGACCACGCATACTTGCCGTCCTCGAGGGGTTCAGTGCCATCCATGAAGCCGATATCCAGCGTCCGCTTAGCCGTAGAGCCCTTCAGCGGCTTGTGAGGCTGCACCAGGGGCCGTCTTCGAATCGTCTCGCCAGGCGCGTGCTCCTCAAAGAACTGTATCATCTTGTCGATGGTCCCCGACAGCCAGGCAAGCACAGGCGCCTCCTTTGCACCCTCGGGCCATCCGGTCCAGCCAGTTCCATTGCGGAACAGCGGTTCCTCTCCCTCCTTGCATCTCTCAAAGACCGCCTGCGCGATTGTCTGGATATATCCAAAGAAGGTGTCGTAGAACTTCGGTATATCAACATACATGTCTAGCTCCTCCCTCAGCACGGTGTCCATGTTGGTTCGCAGCTCGCTCGAGTTGGCGACGCTGCCTGTATTTCGAGTCAAGGGCGTCTGGAAAGAGCGCAACGGACCGGGGGGGGGGGGGGGGGGGGCGTTAACTCGGCGATAGCGTGCGTCACTTTACTCCAAATAGACTCATCGGAGTCATTGTCGTGAATTGCCTTGAGCAGGGGAAGGAAGCGTTCAGCATCAAATCTTTCCTGGCGGACTTCAGAGAGAACCCTCAAAAGCCCATCAAAAATAGGTTCGCGCCCAGTCGAGGGCAGTTTTCGACAGGCAGGATGATATTGTAGTGTTAATATAAGGTCAAGCAGTCGATCATTTAAATCAGCGCTGCTCACTTCTTCTTCCGATATAAATGCATTATATAGGTCTTTAAAAGCATCTAGGTGGTCCCCGATCGGGTGGCTGCTTATTATCTCAGATCTCGAGGGCAACATGTTCGGGAACTTGCATAATAGAAACAATGAAAGAATTCGTCAGCGCGTCGCGAATCTCAAGTCTCCTGAGTGCTGGATAATTGTTAGTCCGGTGTCCCAGACTAGCCACATTAAGATTGGCCCGGGCGCCAACCGCTTAAAATTCGAAACAAGAATTGCCTATTTAGGCTTCATCCTCAGGCGTTTCCATTTCACTTCATGAATTCTTCTCCTCCTGTTAAGTATACATGCTAGAGCGACACATTCAACACCAGGCCCTTAGCTGCTTTTCAGAGGCCCAGGCCTGCATAATCAAGACGTAAGCATCCGCAAGTAGAAGTACGGCGTTCATGGCGCCCGAAGACTGACACTGAAATGGATAAGAACAAGCTACCACACAAGGGAGCGGGCACACTGGAGAAGTTAACACATTGAGGCTGTTAGAACACAATGGGTGCTAACACACCTAGAGAGTCGACACATTAAGGGTGTTAGAACACTATAGGAGTTGGCACACTGGGGGAGTTGACACATTGAGGAGTTGGCACGCTGGGGAGTTGACACACCGGGGGAGTTGACACACCGGGGGAGTTGACACACCGAGGTGCTGACACATTGAGGGAGTGGAAACATTGAGAGACACTGAATATAGGAGTAGGAAAGTATACGCTTATCCACTGCCCTTATTGGACTGCTCTTATTGGACTGCTACTGACCTTATTCAACAACTTATACTATTTAACCGCTTCACTTATCCAATCAGCCACTTCATATACCCAATGTGACCTGCGAGTGACAGCAATTAAATGTTAGAGAGGGAGGGGAAAACCAGAAATGCAGGAATGCAGAAAGGCAGAAATCGTACAGATCTAAGCGCTCGCTATAACCTGGCTACGTGACGGCTATGATATAGCTGGCCACCTCCAAGTCCTCGATCTATAAAGGATACGGGAATGGGGGCATATGGCTCCGACAGCCCATCGTCCATCGTAGGCTAAGTCGGCGGTCTTTGAATTTTCCTGGGCATAGGGCCAGGGACCGAAGTCCAGGCCGGCCAAATGCATGGTGACCGAGGCAGGGTGAATGCAGCCCACCCCTACACCTGGTCTGTGTACCATGGACAGCTGTCAGAAGCCCTTGCTGGCCCATGGACCACGGTCCTCGGGCCCATCAAGCCCAAGGAAGGCAGACTCGCGGCCAATCTGCTCCACGAACAATGCTAGCCCTCGGTCAGGCTACTAAGGTCCTATGTAGGCCGGAAACAACTGCCAAAGGCCTGTATAATATCCCACCATTCCAGGTATCTCAACGAGTGGTTTCTTACTTGGTATACACTAACATATACTCGCTCTAGCATACCCTCGCTCTAGCATTTACTCATCCTAGTATACCCTCGCTCTAGCATTTACTTGTCCTAGTATGCCCTCGCTCTAGTATGCCCTCGCTCTAGTATGCCCTCGCTCTAGTATGCCCTCGCTCTAGTATGCCCTCGCTCTAGCATGCCCTCACTCTAGCAGGTACTGGCTCTAGTATATGCTCGTCCTACTCCCTCTTCTCCTTTCAAGGCAGTATACCCACCCACACCCACTAATCTATTCTCACGAGAGGTCTCGAGTTGAACTACATGTGTTCTTAAGATCCTCCTAGATTTTCCCATGAGAACGAGAGCTACATCAGAGGACGGATCAACTTCAGAGCAGAGAATGGGGATCCCATCAAGAAGTATGGGAAAGTTAGCATAACTAGCAGTAGGAGGAACAGGGCCCGGTGCAACATGTAGAGCAGGGAATGGATCTTTTTAAGGAATCCGATAAGCCACGAGTTTTAAAAATATCTAGTATAGGATTTGACTAAGGTTTCCTAAAATCTGTTGTTGTGGTTAGATTAGATCAAGATGGACGGTGTACGTGGCCATGTGGTTTACCCTATCTAACATATACTTCTTAGCATCGCCCCGCTAGCGGAGACCTAAGCCTGCTATATATCAAATATTATATACTCTGTAGTTGTCTATACGATCTGGCGTACACCAGCTTTTGGTATAGGATGTGAACTGCTCTGCGACTTCCTATCTAAAATTAAAAGTGTAAGGTGGGCGTTGCAAGATGTGTAGCCTCTAAGAAAAGTGTTAGGCTAAACAAAGGTACACATAGCTTGGCATATATAAGCTGGTATAGGCCAGCTAGTATAAACCGAGGAGTTTGGTTCATAGAGGCTAGGTAGTAATCTACCCCACGCTAGATGCTCCACGCCTTCCTTCAGCGTATAGTTTCTAGCCAATACCAATTCCTAGAGTGAGATAGATACTGTCCTGTTGTATGTGAATCAAGTTAAGGATCGATCTATACTTAAGATCCTAGGGTTATCCCTCTATACTAACCGTTCTGCTCTTTGTAACGTACTACAATCCTTAAGGCACAGGTGATTTGGGCGCAAATGTTTACTTTATGATTAACAAGCGATACATTTATTGAAATCAGCAAAATTACAAAATAATTTTGGGGGTTCAAAAGGGAAATCTTGTAGTACGACCTTAGATTGGTCCCTAGTACACTTTTGGCAGCGGGGTCCACATTTAGATGTGTGGCCTTGTGACGTCATAAAACACTCAAGAAGAAGTCGTTGAACGATGATGAAAAGTCACTTCCTCTGAATTTCCGACGAGACGGCTTTTAGACATCGCACACCCACGACAAGTTATATTGCATAACCAAGACATGCTGGCTGCTTGGCTGTATAAAAATGATTTCACAATGGAGGCCGATACCCTAACATTTGAGGGGGAGAACAAGGATGGTTGTTAGCGCAGCATTCAGGACAGATTTGTAGTTCAGTAATCAGAGATTAGGCCAGACGAACCGGAAAGAGGAGAGTCTGCCAAAGAAGTATTGGAAACTGACCCAAAACCGTAGCCTAAATGAGAGCCAAGTTCACCTTTCCGACAGTCTGGTCGATCACCTCGGGATTTGGCACCCTTAAGGGCGTACTTGGAGGGTGGGGCGGGAGGCGGTGCAGGGGAATTGGCTCGGTGGTCTTCGTGGCCAGAAACATGGAAAACGCGACGGCATCATTCTACCGTATCCCTACTCTGACCTTCTGTCCACTACTTCTCTTTGTAATAGTATCAGCAAAAAGGATATACATACGTTTTTTAGAACGCAGTATGTGTGGCTTACCTGATGTTATGAACATCTATAAAGGGGACTGACGAAGTCGTTCACGATTTCTATCAGAGCAGCATATATTTATCCACAAACTAGTAAGCTACCCACGCAGCCCACGATATGCTGATCTCGCCCGACTGAGTCGGCTTCCTGGCTTCCTGGCTTTCTAGCTCTCTGGCTTTTTGGAGTCTCATAAAGAAGAGAGAATATTCTATAAATAACTAGCAGTCCCCCGCCAAGCTATTTAACCCTACTCTGAACTTTAATCTCCTTTTTAATTTTTTAATTTTGGGGTCGCTGCATCATTAGAGCGAGCGTAGTAGCGAATCAATGGAGCTTGCTGAGGGAGCGCATTTCACCCAGTGAGTTTCCCTGACGCTCGTTGGAGATCATCCAACGAGACTAGCAACACGTGACCAAGCGCCAAGTGTCTTTTGGCCATGGACACGCGAAATTTGTCTCAAGACAATATCAGGTACAAGACGTTTGGGGGTACGAGAAGGTTGTCACGGGACAACAGAGGGTACAAGATAATAATAGGTATATAAGGGCGGATTTAAGATGGCAGCGGGTATAAGAACACTTTTCTATACTATTCTGCCTAGGAATTCTATTATATATCGATTTTTCTATCCTATTTAATATAGTTTTTATCTCCTATATTTTTTATATTATAATAATATTAGTTATATTTTAGTCTTTATAATTTATCTAAGGAAATAAGACCCCGTCGCTCCTAGGAATCTCCTATTATCTTAAATATTAATCTAAGACTATTTAGATATATAGTTATAATTTATAAAATACTCGTACTTTTATCTCTAAATCCTTTTTAGTTAGTACCTACTAGGAGCTAAAGGTAGTTTAATTACTTATCTACCTATATAGAATTATACCCTATATTTACCTAACCCTAGAGCTAGATATTACCTTACCCCCGTTAGAAATTTCCAAGGAGACCGATACGTGATTTTCCCATTTTCCTTTGATACGTTTTCGATAAATTTACTCGTTACAAACTAACAGAAATTCCATCTGACGCCAACATGACGTCTGCTATACTTATAGAGGGAGGTCGCTGAAATCACTCGCCGACTGCGTAGATGAGTGTTGCATAGCAATACATTTAACACAGAAGACTCCTCAATATTCTGTCAACAGCGAATAACAAAACTACAGTCTTAAATCTCATATCTCGAAATCTTCTCTCAGTTAGTTGGCCAAAACACTAAGGGCAATGAATATGACGCTACTGTCGCCGTTCTCTACTATCGCCACACCTCTCCAATCCCACGAACAAGCCGTTAAACACACCATCTGTCCCTTTGCAGTTCAGTTCTCCATCATCATCACGCAAGACTGGCTCACCTAGTCTTTCATCCCGTCAACCCAGGGATACATACTCCGCAAATAGATTATATTCTATACATGTCTCTCGTACCACACAGGTATAGAACTACAAAGACGCAGGGCTAGCTTGCGCATTTACTATCGAGGCATGCACATTGTCGTCCTTCAGGTGGATTCCTAGCTCCTCCAGCCTGCCTATGTCCTCCTCCAAAACCCATACCCGTAGTCTCATATCGCGTTTCATATTGCTCGTGTGTAAGAACACCGTAAAATCCAACGTGTATTTTGTCTTGCCTTCGCGA
The DNA here is from genome assembly GCA_018357685.1 of Trichophyton schoenleinii. Taxonomy (NCBI): domain Eukaryota; kingdom Fungi; phylum Ascomycota; class Eurotiomycetes; order Onygenales; family Arthrodermataceae; genus Trichophyton; species Trichophyton schoenleinii. Next base: position 4,153,891 of record WOFF01000001.1, read on the forward strand.
GGAAAGTAAGCACGTTCAAGTCGGCAGTCGTAGAATGTCCTATCTCTGCTATGCTGGCACATGTCGTCGAGCTATATTTTCCGCCTTCTTCTCAGGCTACCAGCAATAAGGCAACGGCCATAGTATCTCTTTATGTCGCCGCCAATTTCCCCCTCGTTTTCCAACAGCATGGCTCTGCGGAGACTAATAAACCATAGTGGGAGATAAGCACTCAACCAGGACTTTTGGTATCTCTCCAGCACTACCGCCAGCAAGGGAGCGTCGACGGTCAACCCGAATCCTCCCCTTTCAAGGAATTTTCAGAATGAGGCACGGTTGGCCACCACCATATCTCGTGGATCAGAGGGGTTATACCACAAGGTGAACAGTTGCCCGATTAGGAGAGTGCGGATGTACGGGGCGTCGTCTACCGCTATAGACGGGCCGGATCTTGGAGAAACAGGGTTACCTTAACCATCATCGTGGTAGTCTAAGGATAGGAGCTGCATAGGGAATGTACTATGTGCCCGGCAAGTACACCGCGCGAGTAGGAGAGTCGAAGATTTATCATATGCTGATATTTTGCATTGGGGATAAATTGGGCGGCATTCTGCTCCCTTTATGCCTTGGGCGGTTCAGTAGCATCAACCTCATCGCCCCTTTGAGACGTAGGATATTTTCCATATGGTGCCTTGCAGGCTACCGCTCTGCATACTTGGTCTGCAAATCTTAATTAGACGAGTTCAAAACATGGCCGCCTTCCGCCTGATATAAGGTTTGTCAGAATGTGTGGCATTCAGAGCCAAACAAAAGGGGCGATGCGACTGGGCTGCAGCAGACAGATCGGATTCGAGTACCAGGAGGTAAGTGGAAGTGGTGCAGGCAGGCTAATTGTATCGAGAATGTATATCGGCCGATGAAAAGGCAGAAATATGTTAGGTATTGATGCGTTAAGGCGTGTTGAGGACGTTTGATACAACCTTTTCGGTCATGTGGCAATTTGCTGCCGTGTGCTTCCTATCGTCCCGCCATGTCGTAGCGGGTATCACGTGGAAATTCCGAGCTGGAGGGGCCACTTTAACAACGTCATGCGACGTACAAACAACCAATGAAAGACTATTGTAATATCTTATTACCCCGCCGTGCAATATAAAGGAAATGGAGGGGAGGAAAAGAGAACCAGAATCAAACACCTAGCACTTCAACTATGGCGGAAGCTGTTCCAACTGAGCATCCCCTCCCAGACTCGGAGGACGAATGTAAAGAACTGGGCATCTGGCTTTGTGAACCCACCACAAAGTTTGAACATAGGCATGGGATAAACGAGTGCGTTGACTCGAGTCTTGACGACAAAATCAAGTCACTCTTTCACAAATTGGTCTGTCGGTGCTGTCGCTTTCTTGATATTTCGAGTTATTAACCCTTCTAGGGCTTCGAAAGTAATCCAGACTATCGGGTGTTTCATATGAGTGATAAAATTTATCTACGGCTCCCACAAGATCGTTACCCTTACGACACCATCGCTCTCGGCGGGAAGAAAATCTCAAATGCGACAATCTCATACGGAGAAAGTAGCGCAAAAGTTCGAGTGAAGATTGGAACATTTATTCGAGTGACAAGACACGCCTACTTTACATCGGACTGGTATTGTTTGGTGATCCCGAAATCCGGCCTCCAGGAGTGATTGTGGGCCAGGGATAGTCGCATGTGCCGGGTAAAAGGCTGATATAGATAGATTAGACTGCCTGGGCAAGGCTCCAAAGTACAAGTTTTTACATCCTTGCTAGATCGAATAGAGGTATTTGTGAAAAGGGGAGACACCAGAACCGCAGAGTCAAATATCAGGAGGTAAGGGGTGCAAATAGACCGGCTATAGTTTGTATTCAGGATCCTACAGGTTTGTGTGAAGTGTACTAACTGCAACCTTCTCTGATATCGTCGAGCTTCTTTTGCTTTAATCTGGTTTGAGCCCTCGTTGACATATGCAATATTGCGTGGTCCGTCTCTAGGAGATAAAGTAGACCACTCACCAGATGTAGACTCCCTGTAACTAAGGCTTGCACGCCATTGCTGAGATCTCCAATCCGTCTAACTCGATGCAAGGTTTCCTCTATTGTACGTTCGCACAGTACTGTTGCAGTTGGATCAAAAGTTCTCCAAAACTCGGCATAACTTTCTTGTTTCTCTTGAGAGAAGCGTTTAGTTAAATTTCGGTCTGAGGAATAAGTTAGCTTTTTATATATGTCACTAGTTGATATGTAAATACCGATCCTGGGTGGGCCATCTCGCATTTCATCATACGAGCTTATAATGACATGCTGTACTTCAATATTATTATCGCGTAAAGAGTTCGCAATGCTTCTAAGAAGAGCGATACCATCTCGATATGAAAAATGACTAAAAACCAGAATTCGCGTGGAAAAAATGCTGATAAGAAGTGTTAACGTATAAACCCTATCTTTCAGGCCGGGTATACTGACTTCTGGAGTTCACTGGTTCTCTCCGCAAACCACTCTACCGTGTGACGCAAACTTGACTCGGTGTGCGCACCGTCAAGAAACCACTGATAATTTTGATTGTTGATTTGGTGATATCGCCCTGGCCAACAAAACTTCTCGATACCACCAACGATATCATCGTCAATGCTGCATTGTTCTGGAGGTACCTTCGCAGATAACCAAGCACGAAACACTGCAAGAGCTAAAGAACAATTTAATCTTTGTACTTTTGGCTTCAGAGCCTCCGCGGTAACTGGAATATCACTATCAAGGCCAATAAACTTAAGTGCCACTCCTTTTTCAGCAGCGCGCTGCTGGAGGACCGTTGCAACTGCTGGTTCCTGAAGAGTAGAAAATGCTACACTTCCCGATTTGAGTATTCCCGCCTTGTGCCACGCAATATCCTCGATTGTTGGTCCAAGTAAGTTGTGGTGATCAATTGAGATTGATGTGATACCCGTTACAATTGGTGCGCTGATGATATTTGTTGCATCAAATTCTCCACCAAGATGGGTTTCGTAGACCGCCACATCAACGCTTTCCTTGATGAAGATATGGAAAGAGAGAAGGGCCAGAAGCTGGAGATACCGAGGAGTATCTAGAGTGTCTGTTGCCTGCATAGGTAGTTTATCCCAGATCTCGAAGAACCTAATGGTGAAAAGTTCCTGCGATATTGGCTCGCTGTTGATACGAATCCTCTCACGTATGTTTCGTATGTGTGGCGATGTGTATAGCCCAATCTTTTGTGGGTATCCGGTGTTATCTCCATGCTCCTTGAGGAACGATGCGACAAATGCACAGGTACTCCCTTTCCCTTTTGTTCCCGCAATATGAATAGCATTTAGGCGATTCAGATCTTCAACCTGTCTTCCCCTTTAGCAAAGTTGTGGAAAAGAGTTGTATGAACGTACCGAGTGTCCGAGAAGCTGCAGCCATTTCACCATATCATCTGAGCCCCGCATGTCATCCAAGTTAGGCTTCGCGCGTGCTCGTCGACTATTTAAGCAGCGAACAGCTTCCTATATTCTCTTAGCATAGCGTACACACTTTTTCTAATCACACTCACCTCATATCTCTCCATTTTTGTGATCTTTGAGTTGATGGCTTTTTACAAGCGGTTGGCGCCTATATATAATTAAAGTGCTGAAATTGCCAAGAAAGCTGGTTCTAGTGTGGTACGCCCCACCAGGTCACGCGTGTCTATGATAGCGATGAAACTGTCAACGAGTTTATTTACAAACAAGGCAACATTAGGCATTCGTTAAGCTCCAGCAAAAAATATGTCCCAAGTCCTGGTATGAAATGTTGTTTTTTCTGCTTTGAGAAAATTTGCCTTGCTTTCTCGAGGAAGCTCTGGGCCTCTATGCCCTCCCCGAGCTTTGAAAGTATCGTAGAATGGAAGAGGTAAATAACGCCTGTGTAGAAACCATCGTCTATAAAGGTGTTGTACCTTCCAGTGAGACTTAATGCGGTTTCCAAAGTTTGTCGGCTTTCGGTCCATCTACCCTCACCATAATGGATGCGCGCGAGACCAATTACAGAGCGCACGTGACCCACTTGATCAGCCACGTTTGGGTTGGCCAAATCCTCGAAAATCTTGACAAGTTCGCAAAGGAGGTGCCCGGCTTCGCGCTGCCGACTTCGCAGGATATAGGCTTCCGCCAGTGGGAGAGCCAGACGTCGGAACTGCCTCAAATGCTGTTCGCCACTGGCTATTTGATCCAAAACCTCCGGTTCAACTAACGCTATGGCTTGCTCTGGCTTATTTAGTTCACAATACACATCGCCCAGGTGATGCATTATATGATAGCGGCTAGCATTTCCCGGAGTCATGCTGAGGCAATTTTCAAGGCAATGGCTGGAATGCTGGAAGTGGCCTTCATATCTTGATATTCTTCCGACCACAGTGTTTTTTAATCGGACGACTTTGAGCTCTAGTCCTGACGGGGACGGACTTTTTACTTCCCAAACTGCCAAGTACGACTTGGCTTCATCAAAATCCTCACGCATTATCGCATTCTCCGTCCGAGATAGCTGTAAACGCCCATACGCGCAATGAACCCTAATGTTAGATGGGCCCGCCGATATCCTCTCCATCGTGTCTCGGATCACAACGTCGGATTGATTATGGTCACCCTTAAATCTCAGCGAGATGCTTCTCTGGTTTGCTATCGCGATCCGTAGGTGATCTGGTAACTGAGGATCCTGCATCAATGTCAGTGCTGAAATTGGGCTGTCCGCGTGGGAAGTAGAACTTAATCTACACGCCGCTAAAGTTGCTTCCACGAAGGTATCACGGGTTAGTGCCGAAAGACTGGGACAAGTGCCTTCTTCGACATATTGCCATGTGCGCCTCATCATGGGCAATAAGAGTCTTCCGATACTATGAAACCTAAAAGTAAACATTAGTAGAAGTTCACTAAAGACTGTCAAACCTAACTCACAAGGGTTCTAAAATCTCATCTTGCGGATATATGTGGGTTGTGAACATCAAACCAAGTAGCCTGAACTCTCCGCTGTCGAGGAACGGGGGTTGATTGCTGACTGAGTAAGCCAGTGAGCCATCAGACAATCGGTCCTTCCTAATCAACCTATGCTGGATAGAGGAGTCGATAGCGTTCTCAAGTATGGATTGGTTAGAAAAAAGGTGAGCAATCTGCGGGCCAAGATCGGAATCTTGCAGCGAGACTTCGTACACGCCCCCGTCGATATTCCATCGTTTCTGTGGTTGGAGCCCACGGAAAAGTATGTCCTGTCTAATTTGCGAGCAGCCAAGGGCATAAAGAAGGTCCAGCAGAGTCCTTGTGTTGTCGGTGGGATATCCTGAATTTTCAATATCAGATCGATATTCGCAGGGTCGGACGCATCGGCGTTTTAAACTACCGACAGAGAGCAGTGGATTCAAGTTTGACTGTACAGAACCAGCTCCAAACGAATGTTCAAAAGCCAGATGCTCAACTTGCCCTCTGGAAGCCTCCGTGAGTACTGTAATAGACGTTTCGGGGTTGATTCCATGGCGGGGTGAATCTGATGCCGCACGACTTATAGCACCAGAGAGTCTAGGAACTTCTGAAGATCGCTCACTATTGTTGCCTGTCGAAAGTGCAGGCCCATTACTGCCGATAGGAGTAAATGGAGATCTCGGGTATTGGTTTGTTTGTGATCTGTCCCATCTCTCCTGGCCTCGTATTGTACGTCTCCTCTTTCTCTTCGAATATTTTTTCGTGGGACGAAAACGGTCTTGTAGTTCTCTAGAGATACCCTTCCCAAGGGCATCCAAACCCCAGGTTTCTACAATCTGATCAAGCCCCAGAGCGCGGAGTCTTCTGGACTGCTCAGGTATATGCTTGCGATACTCTCGATGTGTATATCTAGGACAAAGTTAGCTTTATATACGTATAGATAGATCTCGAAAACTTACTCGGTTTCTGAGACCTCTAACGGCAGGGCAAGTAAGTAGCCTGGACTTCCAAGTTCAGCAACCCACGCGTCATATCCCCGACCTAATTCTATATAATGTCCAAGGCTCTTCTTAATTTCATCAATTTCATCACCGCTCTCTGGTGAAGTAGCCTTTATCTCCTCTGCCAGTGCTTTATTTGCTCCATAGTGCCACCTGCCGTTGGAATAGTATTCATATTCAATAGCTAACAGGTAGAAATTGCGTAGGTTGAATCGGCGATAAATCCTTAAAAGATCCTGCTGTGTCTCACTTTCGCGAAGCTTGGTGTATGCTGCCACTAGGCCTCCGCTCTTAGGAAGCCTTTGAGAAAGTGCCTGAAAAAAGGGCTTGCAACTTTCTTTCTCTTGACAGCGCTGCAGAATAGTGAGCATCGAAGATGGAATGTCGATTGTTGACGCATCTAGAAGTTTGCGGCATCCTCTCCATGCAGATTCTTCCGCGGTTTCGGATGAACCAGGCTCCTCTCCGGCCTCTGCACCTGCTTCAGAGTCTGTGTTGTCATCAGAGTCTGTGTTGTCTTCAGAGTCCGCGTTGTCATCAGAGGCTGTGTTGCCATCACAGGCTGGGTCGCTAGAAGTCGTGATTTCGGTTTCTCCTTTTTTACGATTTCTCGACAGGCGTTTCCTTGAAGTTTGCGTAAGTTTCTTAAGATATTGCTTTTCAGGCTCTTGCAATGTGTTGTAGTATTTCCTGCATTCTTCTAGTGGTAGAATCTTCTCATTATCCCTCAAATAACATACTAAAGTAAAAAGAAGACTTTTGAATCCTTCCATCACGGCCATGGTTTTTGGTATGATAGAGAAAAGTTGTCGCAAAAGCTATGTTGCGACAAATATTTGGACTGACCACTTTTTATCGAAGTCTACGGGCGCAGGCCATGCTTATTCACTAAATTTACTGCCAAGCGCTAGCCCGCATCTAAATACGCTAGTTTGTAGGGCGATCAACAATACATTCATGACTAAATAGATCTCTCTACTTGTAATTCTAATCTATAAAGCAAGCTCACCGCTCCTGTGTCTTGGACGCCTTTTCTGCCTTATTTTACACCATGCTCAGCCTGATGGTTCGCAACTCTTTCAGCTTTCTCCACATCATGACCGTATTCTGCCTAAATCTCTGTTCTCGTCCCGTTACAGAGCTAGGCTGTACTTCCTGGCAGTCGGGGAAGCAGGGACATTGCCGGCAGCCTTACAGCTCGCCACCTCTCATGACCCGCTCGCAGTCGCACGAGTCTTTCAACGGTCCTAGGGATGTCATTGCTTCCCGTCCACAACCCGGACACTCTCCCCTTGCGCAAGTATCCCCATCGTTTGACGATTACTTTGATCCGGACTTTACATCCACCCGGCCCGGGCCGCACAATCACGTCTCGGCAGAGGCTGATGGCCACACGCCAAGGCCCAGTCGCGAAACCCCACCAGCAACGCACGCAGCATACTTTGGCGATCCAATGGAAGTGGGAATCTCCACACAAGATAGATATAGCGGAGCGAACCGACCGGATGCAGTTGCTAACGCACAAAGTTTGCCTCGCTCAACCTGGAATATATTCCCCCCCACCCAGTGTCAACCGAAGGGCAGAAAGGGAGTGGCGGCCTCGCCTTATCTTAAAGATTCTTACTTTGGGACTCAGTGGAATTGGTGGGATAAAATGTCATTTTGGAAAACGCTGTGACACACGATTATTGACAGGCGTTACATTTATGTTATTTCTATTTCGGGATATGATCTACGTAGTAAGGTTATTCGGTATTATATAATATGCAAGGCATCCATCTGCCTTACTCATTTGACTTATGGCGGTTAAATACTCTGTCAGCCCAGCAGTCCCTCAACCCTTTTTCCACAGCACCGCTATTATATGTTGTCTATCTCAAGGCCACCAGCCCCCCGTTTCTCTGATCGATTATCCTCACGTATTGTAATTATGTCTTACAAGAATTCGCCCAAATCGTGTGAAGCAAGCCGCAATCTAATATCGAAACAGGTAACAAATCCACATTCCAAATCCGCATATTCCAAACGCCCTACTAATCCTCTAGCCTAGAAAAAGCCGCGACCTATTCACGTATATCCCCAGGCCCCCTATTCTACCACACAAGCTACCTCACAATCTACCACACAGAGAAACCTAGCCAGGCCCAGTCATCCGAGGTAACGATAATCCCTACTTGCGCCTTCCTCCCCGGACACTCCCTCCCTGGACGTTTTCCGTCTGCCGCCTCCAGAGCTGGGCATATGAGCCTAAAACAACCACCACATATAGTGTTTACCCTCCACTCATAGGCTATATCTTCCTTGTCAATGGGGTCTTCGTTCTGCTCAGCTGGAGGCTCTTTGGCATCTAGCGTATTCTGATTAAATGGAGGAGCCATCTCTTCTCGGGCTCGTCGAATGTTGGGCCGACCGGCTGCCGGCTTGGGCTTGGGATTGTCTTTTAATATGGGGCTAAGCATTGAATGCGACGCCTTTCTTTTCAACAGATCCTTGATATCACACTTGCGAAAGCTATCATACTGCGCGCTATCCGACTCCGATTCTGTATCCCACACTGAGTCGTAGAGACTGGAGGTAGGCTCGCTGGAGCCTCCGTGGCTCTCTTGTAGCCTGGGTGGCGGCGAGGATGGGTGGTTGCTATTTGGGACATGAATCCGCACGGTCTTTGGCTGGCTCATCTTTTCGGCGGAGGTTGAGGCTTAGGCACACCGGTAGTATCGTATGCTCCGCGGGAGTCCCCAAGAGCAATGGGTTTTTGGATCATAAGTTAAGATAGCTTGATCAAGACGATGGTGGGTTAGGTGAAGAACGGCAACGGTTAGGAATAGCTCGGCGTCTATACGGTCTTTATATCCTATTCTTGAGTATCGAGATCTGATGGATGGTCTCTGCTAGACCACAATACATAGTACACTATAACGCAACAATGCTACCAATTCTACCATCAAAGGATACCAGCCTCCTGGGAGAGGGGATTCCGGGGCACTTCCCCGGCCTAGGCCCCTCCGTGTGCAATATGATGGAGTGGACGGCCCAGGGTTGCATAAAAAGCCAGGTCAAAATGCAAATACGCCAAAGGCGTATCTTGCTCGAGACCATCTGGATCATATTGTGATATAGCTCCTTGCTTCTGTAGGTGGCTTAATGTGAAGATCCTTTTCATAGAGCCCGTGAGGTTCACCTGCCAATTCAGACTCCAACTCCCATCGAGGGTAACCCCTGGTGGTTGTAAACATACTATGCTAAGGTGGATTTTCAGGATTACGGCGGCCAGGGGTACACTGATGCCGTTCAATATTGGGTTGCGGAATCTTGTCTCAGGGGCTGCGATATCCCAAGCCACCTTCATACCAGACTTGACCAGTGTACCAGCTTCATTGCAGACAAGGACCTTGCTCAGTTAGGAGTAAGCCAGACTTGGAGCCATCGCCTTGAATCCGGATACTGAAGTGTCTTCCTACGACTGAGCGCCTTCGTTAACACTTCGCCAACCCATCCATAAAGCACCTCGAGCATCCTTTCACTTGAGACGCCTCCTTTCCACCCAAAGGAGTCCTACCTTTATAGCACTAACAAGACGCCGTAAGTCCCTTACCTTCAATATATATAGGATATATACTGACAATCAGACCAAACATCCAGGCCTCTTTTATAATGAATACCTCCCCTCACCCAGCTGGTAGAAGCTACTTCTCGACCGTGCTCCTGTTTGAGCCAGGAAAACAACCAATATTCTATAAAGGGGGAAGGGTCCAGTGTCCATCTTGCCCTAAGAACTATTCCTCACAGTCAAACCTTCAGACACATATAAAAGCAAAGCACAAAGGAAAAACGTCCCAGTGCCCACACTGCTCTAAGGGGTATACTGCAAAGTCAAGCCTCCAGGCACATATACGTGCAGACCACAAAGGGGAAAGGGTCCAGTGTCTATCCTGTCCTAAGAGCTATATCACACAGTCAAGCCTCCAGGCACATATAAAAGCAAAGCATAAGGGGGAAAGGGTCCAGTGCCCACACTGCCCTAAGAGCTATACTACAAATTCAAGCCTCCGGGCACATATAAGAACAGACCACAAAGGGAAAGGGTCCAGTGTCTACCTATCCTCTAGAACTAGACGATAAGTAGCAAACATCAGACATGGGGCTCTCCTCCGTTGATATAGCGACAGCAATATAGGCCTTCACGAGAGGGACCGAAATTTCTTCAAACAAGTAGGTTTGGGAGTGGTTGCTCTTGTCCAATTACATCGGTAAGTGTGTGTCGAGTTTTGAAGTTGAGAATATTATATGTTAACCAATTAGCAAAGGGATGATAAATTGGTTTTTCTCTGATATGTTTAGAGGGGACCTGACCTTCGAGATTTGTTGCTAAAAATCACACAGTTTCTGTCTTGTATTGGAAAGGCGACTGGACTATTTCCAGAACATGAATATCGGCGCTTCCCTGTTGTTATATCAAATCATTACTAAGACGGCAAAGAAAAGTTAAAATACCTGTGGGTACCAAGAGCGAGCTACGGTTACTCTGTCAACTCGGTCTAGGTGACCTACCTTTCGAATACAGCTGTGAGAGGTACTTTGAAGGTGCTGAAGAATATATCTTATCTGAGGATAGGGTAATAACTGGGGTGGCGTGGCCGTGAGAGGGCCGTGTATACAAATTGGGGCATCAAGCAGATTGGTTGATTGTAATTTATCGAGGCGGATTGAGGAACTTAATTGCGAAAAGAACATTTTACCGTTCTATTTGTCTTGTGGGTGTCAAGCCCTGTATTGAACCTCCCGTTCCACGCTGTAGATTTGAGACCACGGAAGCGAGTCCTTGAAGATAAGGGTTTTTGCTGCTAGTGCAGGGGCTTACAGCAAGTATATGAGAGCGGGCCGGGTTCCATTTGCAACGCTTGCAGACATGACAGGGGTATATGTTAAGAGTGCACAAGTAGATAGTGGATCGGTAGTAAACATTTGCGTACGTGCTAGGAGAAGCCAGACACAGGGGGTAGTCTTGGGAATTTAGCCAGGGCACATAGGCAACTATATGGGAGAACTACTCCGCTCTAGTTTATAAGGCCACCCTCTCCTTCGTTAGCACATCTACGCAATCAAAACCTTCTATTTGTTCCTGTGTTGCAGCCGTCAGATCTCTACAATATCACACATGCAGCACCTGGCCACGCACTGTTCCAAAATACGCCCGGCTGCCTGCCATTATCTACCTCTGAGACCTATACCCGTGTGTAACCGCCTTTCTGAAAGCAATCATATACTACTATAATCTCTCACATTATCTATCCCGAACGTTGTGAATATCAAACAGGCAGAGGGCATCTATTATATCTAGCCAACAAACATACAAGCTATGTTTTCGGCACCTACTGCTCGTTATAGAGATAGAATTAAGCCTATAGAAGTAGAATACTATAATTCTTAAGTGTAGAGTTAGGGAAATATTAAGGTAAAAGAGTAGGATATATTACTCCCTATAGTAAATAGTTTACTCTTCCTTCCTAGATACTTCTATCTAGGTAGGTAGTATATATAAAACTATACTCTTTATTAGTTTATAACTAAATAGATACTAATAGTGATCTTTATAAATAGTAGAATATATTATAAGAGCTACTCTACTTATAAATATTAAGATCTTAAAAGAGGTAAGAGAGTATATATAGTAGTATATAAGTAAATTTATATTATTTATTACTAGTAAAGGTATATTATATAATAATAAGCTATAGTAAATTTAAATATAGTAAAACTAATATATAATAGGTAAATATAGTAGTAGAGTACTAAGAGAAATATAAAATAATTAGAGAAAATAATATTATATTTATTATAATATTATTTAGGTTTAAAAACTATATAGAGGCTCTAAAAATCTATTTTATAAAATATTTAGAAGTATATATATCTACTTTAGTTCTTTTACCCTACTATATTAAATAATTAAATTAACTTATATAGACTAAAGTAGAATATTAACTATATTCTAAATTTATCTTACTACCTTTTAAAGCTACTAATACTATTAATATAAATCTTAATCTAAATAATAGAATAGTATAATATATAGCTATATAGACTAAAATATAGTAAATTAAGTTAATTAATTATAATAAACTTATAATATTAGGAAATTTAATATTATATAATATCTTAGTTTATACCCTTTTACCACTACCTTTATTTAACTATTAGTAAAATCTACTTAATTAAGTATCTTATAACTATTAATTCTTATTACTATAGCCTAATAGCTATAGTTTACTACCTATAGATTAAGATTATAGGAGAACCTTAATTATTCTATTTTAATTTTTATACTTAAGGCTAGTCCGAGCTTTAGGCCCTAGCTCTAATAGAAAGATCTAGTATCTATAAGTACGAGGTATATAGATTTTAATTAGATTTTTCTACTCTATACTCTACTTAGTTAATACTAAATATATAATATATTATTAGTAGCTATAAGTTATATAAACCCTATTAGGTTAATAAAATATATATTATTTATAGATTAGAAATATATAAGCTAATTATTAATCTATTAAGTATAAACTTTTCTACTTAGATAAAGGAAAGAGGGGGTTTCTATTTTATTATATAGCTATATATACCTAAGTATTAATTAAATAATATCTATATATATAAAGATAATTAGCTACTCTTTTTACCTCTAATAAATTCGAGTTTCCTTCTCTATTAATATAGATAAGTTAGTCTACCTATTATCCCCCCTAAAGTAGAATTTTAATAAAAATTTTATAATTTTTACTATAACTACTACTATTATATTATTACTTCTATTTTATTTATATTACCTATTTAAGATTCTAATATCTAAAAAGAAGGTAAATAATTAGCTTTGTAATAATATTAAGCTAAAAGATATATTTAGTTTAATTAATAAATATTTTACCTTATTATAATTTAAGGACCTAATTAGCTTCTTTTTTAATAAAGAAGATAAAACTATTAATATATACTAGAAGATCTAAGAGAGCTAGCTATAGATAGAGTATAAAAGAAAGTAGAAAATATATAAGGTACGTAATAATACTAGTTACTATTCTATAATAATACTTATTACTAATATAGGATAGAGTTCTTTAGTAATTTTCTTAATATCTTACTATAAATTCTTCCCTATAGTAGCTTTTACTCTCTTAACCCCTAATTTAGCTTTCTATTAACTATATTAGTTTTATTATTTCCTCTATCCTCCGTCGGTAATTAAAATAGCTCTTATACTTTAGTAAGGATCTAAAATATAAAGAACTACTATAGTAATAGGAGTATAATAAAGAGTAGTTAGAGATATTTCTCTAGGTTAAATCTATACTAGAATCTCTATTCTTACTTTTAATAACTATAGCTATATTATATAATATAAAAACTACTATAATATATCGAGTTCCCTAATATATAAGTTATATAAACTTAATATTCTATAATTTAAATAATTAATATACCTTAAGAGAGAACCTCTAGCCTAATATTAAAAGGTTATATAGTAATAACTTATATATATAGACTAATTCTACTTAGAAATCTAGTAATTATAGACTAATAAGATTATAAAGTTATTATTATATTTAATATAGAAATACTTAATAGAAGGTACCTAATTTCTATAGTAGAAGATACTTTACTAGAATTAATTTATTAGGTAGTCTCTATTTTTATTTAAACTTCTAGTATAAAGTATATTATCTAGTAGATATAAGAAATATCTTAAATTATAAGAATATAGCCTACTCTAATTTAGTACTTTAATATAGTTATATAGACTTACCTTCTTTTAAACTTAATAAATATAGAGGAAATAATTAAGTCGTATTTATATCGCGTGCTAAAAAGTTCAGGCAAGTTATCAATAGAAACTGAATTTTAGATATAACTACTTAATAGAAGCAATGACTATCCCGGGACTACAGAAATAGACATCTTTCTCTCCTAAAATATATATAACCCTTCCACACTATATAGGCAATAGTTGAAACCTACATAAGTATCTATATAAGTAACTAACTCGCTCCAAGATCGGTATATATCAACAGGTATCATACTAGAGAAATGATGTTTGCCAAAATAATAGTGTTGAGGGTCAAGTTACAAGGGCCGGGCTCTAATAGAGATATATTGTTCCGTCGATCATAGTATATAAGAATTAGAAAAAAGTAAAAAGTATACTTCCGCTTTATCACACCTAGCTAAAAATAATCTAAAAGGTACTTAGAACCAACCTTATTAGCTATCTATAAGTTATAGTCGCTAATTCTGATATATTTTTAGAAGGTAATTTATACTATCTATTATCTAATTAGTATAATTAGATTTTTAGATAATAATAGTAGGCTAGCTAATTATATAGAGCTCTTTATTATTAGATTCTAATTAATCCTTATTAATTTCTAAGCACTTCCCTTATATAACTAAGTATACTTATTATTATTTCTACTAATCTAGTTAAAAATCTACTACTATTCTTATTAGTTATCTATATCTTAAAAAGTAGCCTAAGATTTATATAAAGCTAAATATATATTTATATACCTTAATATAAATAAGGAAGTAATACTTTATATAGCTAGAACTAGAACTTAATATTAACTTAGAATAGATATTTTATATTATTTATAATATAAAAAAGAGTAAGATACCTCTAGTTCCCGGGGAAGAGATAAGTATTTAATAATCTAAATTCTATATCTATAGTCTAATATAATAATATCTACCTAGGAGAGTGCCTATCCCTCTAAGGTTAAGGAATTTACTAGAGAACTTAAAAAGGCCCTCCTTAATATTTAGGGAAAAGTAGTGGTACTAAAATAAGAAGTAAAAGCTAAAGTAGAATTAGGAGGGAAAGGAAAAAAGTACTACTATATAGATAAAATACTCTCTAGGTATCTATATTTATTTCTAGAGCTAATAATATTAGAGTATATTATATCCCCTACCCCTATAGAGTAGTTATACTAACTATAGCTAATTAGTAACCTTAATAAGAATAAAGGTTATAAGGACTATTTAATATTACTACTACCATAGATAACCCTAAAGGTAGAGGAACTATTTTAGTATACTAATATTCTATAAATTAATAGGGAAGATAGGCTAAATACTTATATATAGAAATATCACAGCTTTCTAATATCTAAAGAGAGGGGCTCTAGAAACTAGCTTATTACTACTAAGTATAGTATATTTCTATTTATAGTATTTAAGAGCCCTTAAGAGATTATAGATACTTTATAGCTTTAGGACTATAGAGGGGGCTTACTATAGTAGCTTCTCTAATAAGGATACTTATTATAGAAGCTACCGCTAAGTTCCCGATACTATCTATTTAATAGAGTTATAAAAAATATAATTACTAGTATAATTATAATAATAATTACTCTTTAGAGCTATATATTATTATTAAGTATTTCTTAATAGTACGGTACTAACTATTATAGATTTAAATATATACCTTATAATCTAGGATATATAAATATATATAGACTAATAATATTATAGATAATAGTTAGTCTACTACTATAAAGGTACTAATAAAAAATTAAATTCTAGAAATAGATAGCTTTTAGGTAATCTGGTACTTTTAAAATATTATATCTATAATAAATTCTAATAAGTAGTATATTTTTAGAAATAAACTATCTAGCTCTAATAGGTATATAGAAACTAGTAATAAATATAGGGAAACCTAGCTATATTATAATTAGAGAGGTAGTTCTTTAACTTAGTAGGTATATAACTATTAGTCCGAGTCTAATATACTTAAAAAAAGTAAATATCTATCTAAGGGAGATTATATATACCCTTATCTTCTAGTATCTTTAAAAGGTTTTAATATCCCCGGCCTATTTATCTCTAAGCTAGGCTCCCTCTACTAGAATACCTAGCCCTTATAGAATACCTTAAACTATTATAGTTATAAGTAGTATTTAACTCACAAACTATAATAAGATAAAGAGAGTCCTCCCTAAACTTCTCTAAGAGATATTATATTAAATCTATAGCTACCTTAATTAGAAGAGTATTTTAAGTATTACTCGGGTATCTCCTTCTCTAAAAAATATAGCTAATACTAAGCTATATAAGATTATTAACCTAATAGAAGGGAAGCTAACTAATAAGAGGATCCTAATATTATTAAATACTATTTAGTAATATAAAGTACTTATATTATATATTTATATATTTAATATAACTCTCCTAGAGACTAATAATATATATAAAGTAATAGAAAATTTAATAGTTAAAATAGTTAATCTTTAGTTTCTTTAATTTTAACTAATTAAAAATTATATCTTAGAGATACTAAATCTAAGGAAGCTTAAAATAAGATTAGACTTCTCCTCTAATACCTACCTATAAATAATATATTTACTAGAGAATATTCTATAAAATATATTAAGAGGCCCTCCTATAACTATAGGATATCTATTACTTAATCTATAGTTACTTTATATTAAATACTACGACGATCTCTATAGGGTTAAAGTTAACTTATTAGATATATTAATAGCCTATATTCTATTATTACTATTAGAGTTAATTATTGTAGATTCTAACTTATAAATTTAGGTAGATATAGAAGAAGACCTAAGGGCTATATATAAGGAGTACTAGGTGTAGCTTAATATCTTAAAGTTAATAAAATATTATAGTTTCTTCCTCTTATAGTAATAGGTATACTATATATCTAATATATCTTTACTATATAATTATATATATTTATTAACTAATAGTAATAAGGAGAGATATCTAGTTAACCTATATCTGGGTGAGTAAGGGGTCGGGGCTTATAAGGAAAGATATAATATAGAATTAAATATAAGGAATAAATTTATTAAATATAAGATAAGTTATAACTATCTTATCTAATATATTTATATTTAGTATAATTAATATACTTTATAAGATAACCTTAATACTTAAGTTAGAGATCTATTAGTATAGTACTAGATAGTTATTTTAGATATTAAATATAGAAATTAGATAAAAGCTCCTTATATCTATCTAGATTACTCTTAGGCTACTATAAAGGCTACTATATAATAAGATATTTAATATATCTTTCTCCTTTATAATTTCTCCTAATCTTTAACTTTAGGATTTTCTTTATCTCCTATCTATTATTAGTCTCCCCTCTACTAGTAAATAATAGTAATATATAATATTAATAGTTAATATTATTATAAGATATACTTATAGGGCTACTAGGCTATAATTCTAATCTATAGTTAGCTAGAAGTTAAAATAGTAAGGATCTAAGTATATCTAGAACTTCTAAACCTATAGTGCGATATTTATAAGTATAGTATTAAGGAGGGTCTCTTAGAGTACTACCCCTATCTATATAAATATTAAAGGTCCTATCTATATACTAGGCTCTTCGCTCCCTATTATATTTAATAGTACCTCCCTCCTATATTTTATTAATAATAGCGGCTAGGGAGCTACAATTATTTAGGGAAGCGTGATCTAGTATAATATTAATAGATAAGCTACCTTTACTATAGAGCTTTATTTTATTATTAATAGCTATAGGTTCGGCTATTACCCCTATTAGTTAAAAAGGGGAACTAGAAATCCCTAAGGTAGAGGATTAATATATCTTGACTATAGCTAGGCCTTAGATTCTAAATCCCTAATAGAAAATAAGGTAGACTAGTCTCCTCTATAGTCTTAACCTTAATAGATAGTAGAGATTCTTTATCTAAAGTAATATAATTACTATTATAGCTACTATTACTATTATTTAAGAATAAACTATAAAGAATATTATAATTATTAATATTTTTATTATTATCTTCGAAGGAAGGGTTATACCTATATATATTAATTATATTATAGGGACTACTAGTAGAATTAATAGTAGTAATAAGGGGAGATTCTATACTCTAGTAGCTTTAAACTCTATTTCTATAGTTTAGGTATATATTTTAGTATATTAAGGGAACTAGTACTAGAGCTTTAATTTCTTCTAAATCTAGGCCTATTTTAGAGCTTATTTTTAGGCCCTTTTAGCTTCTTTTTATTCTAGGACCTTTAGATTATAGTACTTGAAGCCAGAAATTATAATATATAAGACCTAATTTATTAAAATAGATAAAATAATAAATTAGGCTAGGAAAATAGCTTGTAGTTTATTAGGTTAGGGGGAGCTAAAGAAGTTAGTTAAAGAAAGAAAGAGTAGATATAGATAATCTTTTATATCTAATTAATAAAGTAGAGTTAATTTTTAAGGATAAATATACTCGGTAGATAAGGTAGTGGGAAATCTAGCTATACTAGTTAATAAAAACTAATAGTATAAAAATTATATACCTTTAGAATCTTAAATCTAAGGCTTTTATTACTTATTTATTTTTCTATTTTAGTAATATTTAATATAATACTAGTCGGATAAGCTAGTATTTATAATTTCTAATTTTAAACTCTCCTTATTACTATAATATAATAAACCCCTATAGTATTATAAAATTTATCTACTATAGATAAAAAGATCTTAATTACCTAGCCCTAATTATAAGGCTTACTACTTACTAAGGCTAATACTATTAGAGAGTATATTAGATACTATAAACTATATTAGCTAAGTATAGAGTTTAAGATTCCTAAAAATAGTATATTATATATATACTATATAACTCTACCTCTAAATACCGCGGGTATAGATTCTGGATCCTTAAGGTCTTTCTTAATACCTTAATTAAGGTAAGGTAGAATCTATTTAGCTATAGGAGATAAGGTATTTTATAAAACTAGTCTTATATTTATAATTAATATATAACTATAGTAATTTTACTATTTATTAATAGTAGATAATTACTATACTATAGATAGTAATTATATATTAAAGTATAATATTACTAAATCCGCATATACTTATATTTATATTTCCCCTATCCTATTTATTATCCTATAAGCCTAGAGCTAAATATAACCCTTATTTATAGGATCTAGTTTAATAATAGGGTAGGGTATAGTATTTATTAATAAGAGGAATAAGCTACCTACTATATAAGTAACTATAGTATTTAGCTATAATAGTAAAGTATATAAAGGCTCAAGGGATAGAAGGAAAAAAGAGAAAGGGAGAATATCTACCCTAATAGTATAAAACTAGTATTTAACTAAGTAAACCCTAAAGAAGTCTAGGGGTATATAGTAGAACTTAAAGAATATTAATAGTTAAAATAGAAAGGGTTATATTAGCTATTATAGAGGTAGCTATATAAAAGAATATTCGGGGGTAATATATAGGGGTATAAGGTATAGCTAGGATAACTTAAGTTAAGGAGAGGGGAGGGGTATTAATAAAGGAAAAGATAGTAGTAGCACGGGGTAGTAGAGTATAAGAAAAAGAGGGGGTAAGAGAAGGAGAGAAAATAGGGGGATAGGAGGGGATAAAGGCTAGTAAAAGTATATAGAATAGAAAGTTAGAGAGGAATAGGTAAAGTAAATAGAACTAAAGTAGTAATAAGATTAGTAGAGGCTATAAGGAGGGCGAAATAGTAATAGTAAAGATATATATAAGGGCGTACTATACTCTTAGGAATTTATAGGAATTTACCTAAATAATTTATAAAGGCTAGATAGGTATCTAGAGGGTAGGATATAGCCTGCGAGGAGAGAATATTAAAATAGTAGAAGGTGGTGGTTCTTTTATAAATTTGGTGTTCCTATAGGTTATATATAGGCGGCGACACAAACCATTTCTGCAAAAGGAAAGGCCACTTCTGGTCTAGGCAACGGTGAAAGGTGTATAACTATTATTATAACATCGGAGACAACCTTAGCTAGTTAACAATATAATGAACAACTATATATCTATTTAATGTCACAACGTAGCATGTTATATACTACAGTAGCATAACCTTTACCCTTACCCTTAGAGTTATTATTTAGATAAGGTAAGTTAGTATATAAAGTGGTTATAATAGTAGCTATAGTATTACTATTATTATCTACCGTAGAACTATCCGAACTATTAGAGTTAGAGCTAGAATCACTCTTTAAGTTAGTATCTTTAGGCTATATAGAAAAGCTCTTCCGGCTCTATTTTTTAGTAGACGGAGGAGTTACTTTCAGGAGTTATAATATCGAGCTTAAGCTTAACTTTTAAGATTAAGGGCAGGCCTTCTTACTAATTACTATTTTAATACTTTTAGTTACTAGCTCTATAACTATATTATTATCCGGGGTAGATAACTCGAGGATAAAAGAAGGAGAAGTAGTAGTAAGCTTGGGCTATCTACTCTTAGAATATATATATTTAATAGGCGTAGTAGGAATATTAGAATAGTAAAAGCGCTTAACGCCCTTACTACTAATAAGTTAGCTAATACCTTATTAATAATAATAATACCAAGTTAGCTTTTACTTATACTAGTATATTAGGGGTGGGCTCTAAGGTAGAAGCCTCAGGGGCGATAGATTAAGCTACTAGAAGGTAACTAAGATAGGAAATATTAATTAAAGGGGAACAACGCCTAGTATAACTATAAAGCCTAATAATATTATCGAGGATATAAATAGGATGGGAGATATATAGGAGGGGTGTATTCTTCTAGTGGGTATTCTTAGATATTATATAATAGATATTAAACTTAAGAAAGTTAGAAATAGACTAGCCGGGGGTACTATAGCGGTAGGCCCTAATATAAATAGTAAAGATATAGTATTCTATATACTTAAGTGGGACTATAACTATAGTACCAACGAAGGAGACTCGGGGGTTATATATACTAATAGAGCTATTAATATATATATCTATCTTAGGGTTCCCTAGCTATATATATAGATTGTCTACTATAAAGGTTAGGGTAGGGTTATTACTATTATTATATATAACGAATAGCTATCTAGTACCCTTAATAAAAGTATTCTTAGAGAAATAATTACTTAATTAATTTCGATATTTAATATTTATTAGTATCTCTTTAATAATAAAGAGGTTTTTAGTTAGACTAGGGGGTAACTATAAATTATAAGTAATATCTAGAGTAGTATAAAAAATTTAGCCAGGGGCGTGTAGGTTTATAGCTTAGGTAGTAATAGTAAAAGGGCCTATAATAAAGTAGTAAATTTAGAAGGTGATTTAGGAAGATATTTTTTAAAATACGAGCTAGAGTAAGAAGTATAGAAATTTCTTAAGTAAAGAGAAATTTAATTATTAGAATAGGCGAGACAAATATAATAAGAGTATTAAGATATAGAAGAAGAAGAAGAAGATAGTTAAATATAGGCGAGAGACACGTATTTAAGTACTTCCTAAAAGATTATATTTCGGGTACCTAGAAGAGAAAATTCTAATCTCTACTTAGGGTCCGAAGCTTTTATCTAATATTCCCCAGCTTCTAAATTTAGTAAAATAGTGATTCGCCCAATATTAGTAGCGCGGGAAAGAGTAATATAGAGCTAGCTATAGCTAAATATTAGGGACTATAGATTAATACTAATATTCTCTAATAATTAGCCTTAAGCTTTATTAATCGTTATTATAAAGCAAAGCCTAACTAAGAATTATTAGTAATAGAGCTTAAAAGGGAAATCTAGATTATTACTTTCGTGGCGTATATAGTAGATTAGATACACGTTTCTATTAAATTCCTTACTATTTATTTAAACTTCGAGATATTAGTGTAAAGCCCTACATAAAATAAAATATATTCTATTATAAAATCCCTTAGATAGATTTAAATTTTATAAAAGTATTAGCGAAGCTCTAATCTTAAGTTATAATTCTAATAATAGTAGAGATCCTAAGTTTAAAGTTTTTAAAAATTCTTGAGATACCTCTTTATAGGTAGTATTATGAATATTAGTAGTATTAATAGTATAGCGAGTTAATATCTCACCCGGGAACTCTATAAGAAAATAATTATTTAATTACTAGATTAATTTATTAAGCGAAGCTATAATTGCTCTATCCTTAAAGTATAAAAGGTTCTTTATATATTACTTAAGATTTAGGTATATTTACTTAGTAAATTTATTAAAATTAGTAGTAGACTTAATTACTAGATAGAGTTAAATCTAGCTCTGTAAGGATTTATCTATTATAAGCCTTGTAAGCCACTCTATAAATACCTAGTTATTAGGGGTTATATCTCTTAGCCTTATATTCTTACGTAGAGTAAGTATTTAGAGGCTGAGCTAAATATTAGTATTATATATTGTGGTATTAATAATATCTTACTAAGTTTCTATTAGGATAATAGGTAAAATTTACTAAAAGTCGCCACCTAAGATAGTAGGTAGTCTACTAAAAAGTAGGTCTATATAGTAGATATCTCGAAGAGTTCGATTAACTATATTAAAAACCTAAGTAGATATCATAGGAGTCTTATCCCAGATAAGTAGGAAGGCCTCTTCTATTAGCTCCGCTAGCTACGAGGAATATAATATCTTATAGGTAGAGTTATACTTAATTAGAATTAGGATCTTAAATTATTTATAGGTAGTCCTTCCCCCTAGGAGTAATATAGATATAATTTCTATAGAGGTAATATAAAGAATAATAAGGCTCTGGCTCTAAAGTCTAGTATATATTATCTAATAAAGAAAGGTCTTGCTAGTTCCTTTAGGGCTATTAAGAAAGAATAAAGTAGTTTAAGGGTTATCTTTAAGAGTATTCTAGATTATATTATAAGTATAACATTAATCGGTATTTAGCTTTGCCTCTAGAGATATTACTAACTCGGCTTGCTAATCTTGATTATAGTCTAACTTAGCTGCGATAAGGGG
Source organism: Trichophyton schoenleinii (assembly GCA_018357685.1). Lineage (NCBI taxonomy): Eukaryota > Fungi > Ascomycota > Eurotiomycetes > Onygenales > Arthrodermataceae > Trichophyton > Trichophyton schoenleinii. The sequence continues at coordinate 4,176,598 of WOFF01000001.1, forward strand.
GTTAGATAGAATACCTCTTTCTTCCTAATTATTCTTAAATATTAGTAGTCTAAAATCCTTAAGAGAGTACTCTTTATTTTAAAGTAATCGATAGACTAAATATAAACTTAAGTTTATAGAGGCTTTCTCTATAGTTTAATCTAATAGATATTATAGTTTCTAGTATAGTATTATATTAGATAAATTATTATAAAATTTAGTAGCGAACTTGGCCCAAATTTAAGAAGTAACTTCCTTATTTAAACTACTAAAGGCTAAAGTAGAGACAAATATTATTCTTAGAGACCTCCTAGTCTATAATTAGTAAGCTTTATTAAAGTAAAAAGTCTAGTTATTATCCCTTGCTAGAAGGCCTAGAGAATAATATACTTCTTAAAATAAATCTAGAACCACACTATTTACTATTCTAAGATCTTAAAAGCTGCGAGGACCGCGTACTATAGTAAGTAAATAGCGAATATAATAGGCACGCTATATAGGGGATAAGGGATATATTCTCTTAATCTAGCGAGCATAATATATACGGGGTTACTAGTAACGTTTTCTAAATATTATTAGTACAAACTCGAGTTAATAGGGAGGAGAAATAGAAGTACCTCTAATTCTAGGTATAAAATTTAGGCATCTCCTAATATAGAAGCTTCTTAGTAGGATATACTTAATTATAAGTAAAAAAGGCATTAAGATAAGATATTTACTTCTCTATAGTTTCTATTATAGTTCGAGTATCCTAGGATTAATCCTAAATAATAGTATACTAGAAAGGTAGATAAACCACTATAGGTAGTATAGGAGGATAATAAATATAAATAGGGAAACTAAATATACCCTAGGCCGCCTCTATAGCACCTATATAACGCCCTAAGATAAACTACTTAATTTTATTATTATCCCTAAAATTAAATTTAATAGTAGCTCGATTAGAGCCTTTATAGATATATTTATAAATATATTAAATAGACCCTAAGGAAGTATATACTTCTATATTAATATAAGTATTAAATACGCTATATAAATATAGGCTATAAGGGACTACCTAACTATTATATATTTAAATAGTTAGGATATAATACTAGACTTCTAGATTAGAATATAGGATATTAGTATAGATATAGTCTTAGCAGTAATATTCGGTATATTTCAATATTAATAAAATTATATTAGGGCGAAGCCTTTTAGGGAAGCCTTTGAAGTATAATTATAGTTTTTTATTAATATTAATATTATATAGAGAGTTTAGTATTCTTGTTACAAACTATCTGCGGTGTAGCCCAAATAAGTACGCTTATTGAAAGAATAAGGTCATGGAATAGAAGAACCTAAAGTACCTTAGTTTATATAATATAGAAGTAGCCTAAGATACCAAGATATTAGATAGTCTAATAATAGACTAAGAATATTAGTTTAAGAATAGACTTATATTACTAGTCTAATAATAGATTATAATAGGAATCTAAGGGATAAATTATAGAGATAATATAGAGATAGATTCTAAGGATATATATATAAAGATATTTATTTCTACTATAATTAAAGTTATTTTTTAATACTTATAATTAAAGTAGTTTTTATAGTAAATTATAGCTTTATAGTACTAATTAATATAAGTATACTTCTCTTTATCTATTTAATATCTCTAAGTTATACTTATACTAGACTTAACTAATATACTAGCTTTATTATAGATAAGGAACTTAGAGAGTATAAGTATATTAAGCTAAATTTAGAGCTATAATCTTAAAGCTAGATACTAAGGTATTTTCCTATAATTAGAAAGTTTATTAATATTTTATTATATCTAATCTATCTATAAAGTACCCTAGTACCCTTTTATTAAGATATCTACCCTTATATTATTATAATAGAAGGCCTACCTTTATAGTATTAATTATTCTATATTTATAATTATAGGTACCTAAATAGAGATTCTAACTTATTATTTACCCTTATTTACCTCGATATCTATCTACAACTAGTAAAAAGGATTCTTACCTATATATATCTACTATAATATTATAACTTTAATTAATAGAAGTACTTTTACTTAAAAGGAATATTTAGATATATATCCCCTACTCTAAATATTTAAAGAACTAACTAGGAAAATAATACTCTTTAGATAATATAAAGTTAATATATTAACTATATTTAAATATACTACTAATCTTAATTAAATCTTAGTTTAACTTAAGTAGTAACTTATTATACTTAAGTATAAAGTTACTAGTTAAGATTATAAAGATAAAATTAATTAATATATAGAATAAATTAAGGGATTATTAGATAAAATATATATTTTAAAAGTATATACTAGAGATACTAAAATATTAGTTAAGATTTGAATACTTAATACCTTTAATAGAGAATATAATAAGCTAGAGTACTTCTTAAGTAAATATAATATCTACCTAGCTACTAAACTAGAAATTACTAAAATTAAGAAAGTAATCTTTATTAGATCTTATTTATATAATACTATAGCTATATAGTTTAAACTAATACTTAAAGATTAAATTAATACTTAAAAATAATTAAAGATATATATTAATATTTTAGAAAATTATATATAGTTTAAGACTATAATTAGATAGTTCTTTAGAGATATAAACTATAAATAAATACTTAAATAGAAACTAACTAACCTATAATAGATAAGAAATATAGCTTAATTTATAGTATAACTATAATAATTATATTAGAAATTAGAGATCTATAATAATAATAGGAAAATAGCTATCTTTAAATAAGGGCTCAAGCTAGAAATATAATATAAAACTATTAAAATAGGACTATTTATAAACTATATATCTATAGTTAAAATAATAATATATATTAATAATTAATTATATAACTTATAGAACCTATAATAAGGAAAAATAACCTTTTAGAGAGGAATAAACTAATAAAGTATGAGTAAATAAGATAACTATAAATTAATACTAATAGAGCTTAATACTACTAAGAGAAAACCCTATAATAAAGAAAAGAATAAATAATATAGGAAATAGAGATTATACTTTTATTATAAGAAGCTAGAATACTAGATAAGAAATTATAATAAGAAGAAGAGAGATACTATATAGAAATATCTAAATACTACTACTATAGTAGAGTCTAGTAGTAAGAAGGATATAGATTAATAGTAGAAAATTAAGCAAAGGCTTAATACTACCACTATAGTAATATCTAGTAGCTATAGTAGCTTAATAGAAATAAATAGAGCTAAGTAGTACTTATAAGTAATATAGATTTAGTACCTAAAAGTCCCAAAGTAAGACTTAAATAATAATTATAAGACTAACTACTAATAAATAAAGAGCTAATAGAATAATTCTAATAAATAAATTTAATAAGGAAATAAACTAATATTATAAAGATAAAATATAATATTAGGATAAGAGATAAGGTATTTAGAAGAATATAGGAGAAAATAATATAAATAAGATACTCTATCTATAGATTAAAAATATAACTTTATAATAGGACCTAATTAAGGAATTATAACCCTAGAATAAATAGACTTAGAAGGAGAAGCTAAACTAAAGAAATAGGAAATACTAGAGTTAGAATAGAAAGATTTAGATTAGAAGAATATATTACCACAAATTAAAGATTAATTAAGGATTAAGGATAGCTTTAAGGAATATATAAATAATATTAATAATAAATACTAGATAATATATAAATAAAAAAGTCTTTATTTTATATATAATATATAAAAGTAAAGAGAGGTTAGTAACCTAACTTATCTATACTATAATAAGTATAACTAGGATTATTAATATAAATATTATATATTTAAGAAAATATAGAAGTATAGATAAAGACTTTATTATAAAAATTATAAATAATATCTATAATATAAGGATAATAAAAAAATCTACTAGAGATACTATAATATAATAAACTATATAATATATAGTAGATACTAAAGATAGATTAATAGATAAAGCTTTATAATTACTAATATTAAAAATATTATACTATATAAAAAATTAGAAATTATATACTAGAATAATATATAGAGAGTAAAAATACTATACTAAGAGTATATAGTAGAATTTATAGATAATATAGTAATATAATATTAGTTAGAAATAACTAAAGTATTATAAAAAAAGCTATAGGAAAAAGAATATTAAGAATAATAAAGATAATAATAATAAATAGTAATATAGAAATAAGGAAAATCCTTATTAAATAAATCTAAATAGGACAAATTATATAAATCTATAGATATAATTTAGGAAATAGCTTATAATTAATAATACTAAGATAAATTAGTTAATAGACTAAAAAAAGGGTAGAGTCTAGCTATAATAGAAGGATATTATCTAGTAATAGTAGTAAATTTAGTAGAGAAATATATATAAGCTCTAGTTAATTTAGGAGCTACTAGAAACTTTATTAATCTATAATATATAAAGAAGTTAGAGATTATTATAAAAGAAAAAGAAGAACTATACTAGTTAGAAGAATTTAATAGAGAGTAGACTAATATTATAAATAGATAAACTACTAGTATAAAGGTATATATTAATAGATAATATAAGGAAAAAAAGTATTTTAATATAACTAATCTAGGAGGATATAATATTATCTTAGGATACCTATAGTTATAAAAATATAACCTAACTATAAACTAGAGAAATAGTATATTATAACTAGATAGTAGAAAGAAAAGCTACTCTAACTAGAATCTAGATACTTTAGTAGCTACCTATAAGAGTAAGAATAGAGGTTAGATACTAAGTAAAGTGCCTTAGGTTAAGAAGGGAACTATAAAAACTACTAATAATTAATTAATATAAAAGGAGTAGAGAATAGTTTACTAAGAGTAGAATACTACTAAATTAGAGAAATTATAATAATAAATACTCTAGGAGTACTATAATCTAATTAAAGTATTTAGAAAATAAGAATTATTAAAAAACTTACTAGAATATTAGATATAGAATTATAAGATACCCCTTAAAGAAGGGATAGAGCCTATATATAAACTAATATATAGATTAATAGAAAAAGAATTAGAAGAACTATAAATATATATTAATAAAAATCTAGAGAAAAAATATATATATAAATTAATATTACTAGTAGGATACTTAATTATCTTTATACTAAAGAAAGATAAATTATTATAACTATATATAAATTATAAATAACTTAATAATATTATAGTTAAGAATAAATACCCTTTACCCCTAATTAAGGAACTATAAAATTAATTTAGGAATATAATATAGTTTACTATATTAGATATATAAGAAGTCTACTATAAAATATAAATTAAAGTAGAAGAAGAATAAAAAATTATATTTAGGATAAAATTTAAACTTTATAAATATTAGATTATACCTTTTAGATTAATTAATATACTAGTAATATTCTAAGTATTTATTAATAATATATTATATAAGTATCTAGATAGATATATAGTAGTATACTTAGATAATATCCTTATCTTTATTAAAGGTAATAAAGATAATTATATAAAGAAAGTTAGAATAATACTTAAATAACTAAAGAGCTATAGTCTATACCTTAAAGTATTAAAATATAAGTTCTATAGATAAGAAGTTAAATTCTTAGAATATATTATATTAATAAAAAGAATCTAGATAGACCTAAATAAGGTTAAAATAATTAATAAATAGCCTATACTAATAATAATAAAAGAAGTTTAATAGTTTTATAGACTTATAAACTACTACTAATAATATATTTACTAATTCTTAGTAATTATAAAACTATTAATAGAACTATTTAAAAAAGGAAAAGAATTTCTATAAATTAATAAAGAAGAATTAGTATTTAATAAACTAAAAGAAAAGTTTAAATAAGGAGATATATAATTATACTTTAACCTAGATAAAGAAGTATATATTAATATAGATATATTAGATTATACTATTAGAGCTAGACTATAGTAAAAAAATAAAAATAGAAAATTATAACTTATAGTATATTATACTAAAATAATAATATCTATAGAATAGAACTATAATATCTATAATAAGGAACTACTAGTAATTATTATTATATTTAAAAAATAGAAATAAGAGCTATAAGGAGCTAAATATTAAGTTATAATAATAAGTAATTATTAGAATCTTATATACTTTATAATAATAAAAGAATTAACTTAATAATAATTAAGATAGTATATAGAGACTTTAATATACTATAATTTTAAAATATAATATTATAAGGGAATAGAAAATACTTTTATAGATATATTAAGTAAATAATTAGATTTAATAATAAAAGAAAGAGAATATAGAGTAATCTTATATTTAGATATAAATACTAGTAATATAATCTTAAATATATAAATATTAAGGGCTACTAGGATAGTTATATCTAATATAGATACTCTAAAAGCTAAAATATAGATATACTTAAAATAAGACCCTTTAATTAGGAAGCTCTTAGGCTTAAGTAAATAATATTAAGAAGAGAATAATTTACTCTTATACTAAGGAATAATATATATATCTAAAGAAGTATAATAATAAATACTAAAAGAAAGTTATAATAACTTAAGTATAGGATATTTTAGAATTAAAAAAACTATAAAATAAGTTATAAGAAACTACTTTTAGCTAAATATATAGAGAGATATTAGATAATATATCTAGAAATATAATATTTATTAATAAAATAAGGATAATCGATATATACTATATAGACTTTTATAGTTTATACTATATAAGAATATACTATAGAAATTAATAGTAATAGACTTTATTATGAAGTTACTATAATTAAAAGAACTATAAATAAGTATATAATATAATATAATTATAATAATTATAAATTAACTAATAAAGTATACTTATTTTATTCTTTTTATTAAAAAAATAATAGTACTAAATATAGTATATATTTTATTATAATAAGTTTTTATAAATTATAAATTATTAGATAAAATTATATCTAATAGAGATATATAGTTTATAAATAAATTCTAGATAATACTTACTAAAAAAATAGGGATTAAATAGAAAGTATCTATAATTTATTACTTTTAAATAGATAGATAAAACAAATAAATAAACTAAACTATTAAATAGTATTTAAGATATTATATTAACTATAAATAGAATAATTAGATTAAATTACTACTAATAGTATAGCTTATCTATAATAGAGCTAAAATAGCTTTAATAGGTATAATACCTTTTTTTATAAATTATAAAAAAGAATTAGAAGTTATAAAAATACCTAAAAAAGCTAAAATATATATATAAGAAGTAGAGATATTAATAAATAAACTATAATATTTATATAAAAATATAAAAAAAGAACTAGAATTCTTAAGTTATTAGATAAATAACTACTATAATAAATAATATATAGAAGTACTAATTTTTAAAAGAAGGGAGAAAGTATTTTTATTATAATAAAATATTAAAATTATAAGATTAAATAATAAACTAGACTACTAAAAAATAGAATTATTTAAGATTTTAGAGAAACTTAAATAAGTTAACTATAAACTCTAATTACTAAAATATATAAAAATATATCTAGTATTTTATATCTTATTAATTAAAAAAATACTCTAAAATACTAAACTATATAAACTAGAAATCTAAAAAGAAAACTAGAAATAAAAATATAAAGTAGAAAAAATCCTAAATAAAAAGAGAATTAGTAGAAAACTTCACTATTTAGTAAAATAGAGAGGCTACAATAATTTAGAAAATACTTATAAGTCTATAAGAAACTTTTAAAATATAATATAGATAATTAAGAATTATTAATAGAGAAACTAAATAAGAGTTAATTAATTAAAGAACTTAATGCGGAAGGAGGACTTAATACTTTCTTAGTAAAAGAGAATATTTTATTACTATAGAGCTATAGCTAAAGTTTAGCTATTTAGAACTTAGCTAGATAACTTAACTCTATGGTAATTTACTAATTAAAATTAACTAACTTATTTTAAAAATATTAAGCCTAAGAAGATAAGAGTAATAAGGTTAAATAGCTATTAAAGATATACTATTAAGTAAAGAATTTCTACTCTTTCTAGTAGATCTACTCTAAGAAATCGGAAATATAACTAATATAGAGATAATTATCTTTAATATAGATAGCGTAATATATAAGATAATAACTAATAGAAGATTTAGCTATAATAAAATAAGGAATATCTAATACTAGATAGTTATTATAGGAAAAATTAGAAACCTATTTATAATAGTTAATAGTTATAGCTAATATATAAAGCTTAAAAGCTCAATTATAAGAATAAAGAGATTTAATAATATTAGAGTAATAAACTATACTAAAGGAGGGATATAGATTTACTAATCTAATATAATAGAGAGATATACTTACTATTTATAACTAATAATTAAGATAATTTATTAAAAAAGAAGGAGATAATATTATAGACTATCTATAGTATAGTTTAGATAAGTATATTTATTAGAAGAATAAGATTATAGAACGGAAGAACCTAAAGTACCTTAGTTTATATAATATAAAAGTAGTCTAAGATACTAAGATACTAGATAATCTAATAATAAACTAAGGATATTAGTCTAAGAATAGACTTATATTATTAGTTTAATAATAGACTATAATAGGAGTCTAAGGGATAAACTATAAAGATAATATAGAGATAGACTCTAAGGATATATATATAAAAATATTTATTTCTACTATAATTAGAGTTATTTTTTAATACCTATAATTAAAGTAGTTTTTATAGTAAGTTATAGCTTTATAGTACTAATTAATATAAGTATACTTCCCTTTATTTATCTAATATTCCTAAGTTATATTTATATTAAACTTAACTAGTATACTAACTTTATTATAGATAAGGAACTTAGAGAGTATAAGTACGCTAAGCTAGATTTAGAGTTATAACTTTAAAGTTAGATATTAAGATATCTTTCTATAACTAGAGAGTTTATTAATACTTTACTATACTTAACCTATCTATAAAGTACCCTAGCACCCTTTTACTAGAATACCTACCCTTATATTATTATAATGGAAGGCCCACCTTTATAGCAATTCTATTCTTATATCTATAGGGGCGATAGATTATATAAATTATTATAATAGGGAATAAAGAGTTATCTACTAGTGGGATTTCTATAGATACGAATTTATTAATATATTTAGGTGTATCCTAATTATTATCTATCTAGAAGAGAGAGTATAAATAAGGTAGGCTGCGTTTCTACTATTCGATCACCTAGTTATAAATAAATAATTAGTTAAAAGTAATAATAAATATATAGAGTAAAGCCTTATATCTAAATATACGCGCGATACTTTCTAAAATTACCTCTATAAAAGATTTCTATTAATATATTATTTTTTAACTTAAAGATACAAGAAACTAAATTAGATCTATTATTTTAGTTCTATATAGGGGTACTATCGCTACCTATAAGTAAGTTATTAACTATCTTAGGCTAATATAGGTTTGTAGTAAAGGTAATAAAAAATATAGGTTTATTATAATATTAAACTATTACTATTAAGTTCTAATAATACTTCTATATATTTTAAATAGAGCTAGTAAATTAAGTAGAAAGGACTTATCTACTAATAGAGTTAGAAGAAGTACTAGTTATTATCTTATCGCGTATTATAGCGTAGAGCTTAGTATAAATAGTTTTTTAGTTATAATAATAAAATTAAAATCTCTATATATTAATTAAGAAAAAGATATTAATTATATATTATTAAAATAAAGTAGCACCCCGATAAAGTATATTAAAAGAACCTCTTCTATCTTAAAAATACTAGTAATAAAAAACTCGAATAGTAAGACTATTTTAGGCTCAATCTCTTCTATCTGCCCTTTAGTTAGTTAAGAGGGAGGATTAATTATAGCCCCGGCCGCCCGTAGTATAAAAGAGTATATAGTAAAGTGGTAAATATAATAAATACTTAAAGTAGATATAAGAGAACTACCAATCTTAGGAGTCTTATTATACTAAATTTATAGTACTAGTATTATTAGTTAAAATATTCTAGATATATTTGTAGAAAGGCTCGTTTTTACTATCTTAATAAAGATTAGGAGACTCTCTAAGATAGAGTAATACGTCTTAATAGCTTTTCTCTCTATATTTATAAGGAATATCTGGGATAAAGTTAGTAATCTCCTAGTTAGCTTAGCTAATAGGAAGATCGTATTATCAATCTAGGGAGGGATCCTTAATAAGATATAAGGAAGGGCTTAAGTGAATATAGCCTAATTCTATATTTTTATCTAGGACCTCCTTCACGTAGCGAAATAACTAGTAGTAAGAGTTATAAGTATAGATATAATTATTAGTAATAGAGACTATATCTTTAAGTTGAGGAATATAGCTAATTTAACCTAGGCGCCTAAATATTACCTCTTGAGGACTAAGGAAGTATAACTAAGTAAAAGATAGTTTCTACCTACTCTATAGCTCTAGCGGACCTTATATATAATAGGTAACTCCTTAAATTTAGTAAATATAAGTATATTTATTTCTATAGATTTGATCTAATTTCTAAGTAGCTACTACTATAAAGGCTAGAGAGTTATTAATATACCTGATATATTTATAGAATACTCTTATTATTTTACCTTCCTCTATTTAATTTTTATTATTATAAAAGAAGCTCCGTAAGGGCGAGTCTATTAGAGGCTTAGAAACTAGGGAGCTATTTAGGAATTCACCTATATTTATACCATTATTCTTATAGTATTTAGAGAACCTTTTATTATTACCTATTCGGGAAGTCTATTTTAGTAATTTAGACTCCTAAAAGATAGCTTAATAATAAGGATAAATCTTAGTTTATTTACCCAAATTATAAGGAACCTAATTAGCCCTTCTATTAATACTAGTAGATAGAGACTAATCTTCAGTATCTAATATAGTATCTATTAAAGTAGCTAAAGATATACTAGATATAATATCCTAATAGATAGAATAGCGTTTAATATAAATATAAGGCTATAGAGTATTTCTATAGCTATAGTACTTTAGAGATATAGAGGTTTCTTAAAGGCAAATATATTCCGAATAATACTATAAATACTAAGTATAGTAAATATTACTATAGAAATAATTATAGCTATTTATTATATATATTTAGCCTAATGTAGAAGAGGGAGTAGAAGGGGCTAAGGTAGTGGTAGATAAAGTTGTAGACTAAGAACTACTAGATAATAATAGCTACTAGCTAGAGCTAGGAGTAGGGTCTGTAGAAGTAATAGAAGCCGAAGATAGAATAGAAGCAAATTAAGAACGCAGAATAGATAAGCTAGTAGTAGTAAATTAATAGGGTATATAGTATTTATACCGCGGATTAGTATCTATATCTAAAGGCTCCGAATATCTAGTATAAAGTCTCTACTATAAGTAGGTGGTATAAACTCTTTAGTAGTAGGAAGATAGTAGAGAGGCGGAATACTAGGAGTAATTATAAAAGGAATAGATAGCTTTATAAAAAGAGTACTACTTCTATCGACGCTTATAAGGCTATAATTTATTTCTATAGTCGTTATAGTAATAAATAGTAGCGGAGCAAGGTATAGTTAAAATAGATAAGTAATAGATAGTTAATAGGTATCGTGAAATTAGTAATATATATATATATAATTAAGGAAAGATAAGATAAAAAAGAAGGAAGAAAGAGCGACAGCGAGGTAGATATATATATATCTTAATATCTAGAGTATAGGTTATAATAAAGGCTAAGCTTCAATAGAATAATAGGCTAACACTATATATTAGTATAGAACTAATTATAAGGCGTAAGGACTAAAGAATTACTTAGTAGTTATATAATACTATATTAAAATCGAAAATATATATACTAATATATAATAAAATATAATTTAACAACGAAGGAAGCCAATTAAGGGCTTTAAAAAGTAGATAAATAAAACTTAAGATATCTAATTATATAGTAATAGCGAAGAAACGAAGAAAATCAGATAGAAAGGGGGGTCTATAGACGTAGTTACAATATATATAAACGTAGTGACAGTTTTTGCAGATACGTAGTTGGAAAGCGTACAATATTGACAATGCTTCCTTAGTAATGGAATGCGTGATGACACAAACACAGCAACTTACCGGAACATACACGGGAAACTATTCTGTTTGGAAAGTTGAATGACACGATTTTTTATAGCGTGGAGACGGCTTCGCAGAGGTTTCAAACGTAACGAAATTTGGGCTTCTGGGACTCTAGTATCTGTTAGCATAGAACAATATTTGAATATAGATTGAACCTACCTTGAAAAGTAGTGTTGTGCCTTCGGTACCAGATCTCTCTAGTTTCCACAGACCCTTGTAACCAGATATGACTTTCCCATCTAAAGGTCGAATGGCCTTTTTGGCAGGAGAGTGAGAGTCAAGAATGATGCCGTTCATTCCTAGTGCCGCCCGATGTGTGCCTTCCGAGTTCTAAAGACTGGAATGAAGTGGGCTCGGCAGTAAGAGATGTAACATGAACACAGAAAGAAGTGCATAAACCCACGCCACCTTGACAGAGGAATTCTATATTCAAAGGGGTTTCTCTTCCAGAGCTTCAGAGAGAACGTCCTTATCCAATAACTTTTGACACTGAAAACTTTTGACACTGAACGAATTCTTTCACCAGGATTTGTGAGCACTGTAAGGCATGGCTGAGCATAATAAACGACGTGTAACAAGCCGATCTCCACGCCGCTATATACGCGACTTCCGAAAGGTGCTGACGCGGCTAGCGTGGGTGAGCACCCAGCGAAACGGCCTGCAAGTTTCGAGGTGACAACACAAGATTTAAGAGGGTATTACACAATTAATAGGACAATGGATGATTAATAGGATAGCTGCCATTACCCCGACCAGGCTTTAGGCTCAAGAGATGCATCTGGAGAATTGTGTAGGATGTAGAAAAAAGGACATCAACACCCAATAACCGGAGATAGAAGCACAGCAGGTCAGGTTAGGTGAACTTCTCGCCCTTTTCATATTTAATATCATCGTCAGTGTCGTATGGTATGCTCGGGTTCCCGTCTATTATCCAGTTAGTTAGGTGATAAACAGAATATATATAGATAGATGACTTACCCCAACGTCCAGTTTCTTCAGGAACTCTACCAACTCCCCCTGAGTCATACCCTCTAATTATCTAACATGCTCTTTGGCCACCTGGCGCCTTTCTTCCTTGCTCATGGTTTGGGGTTTAGGAGAGGACACAGGAATTGCCCATAACGTGGGTCAAGGCAGGGGGGTTGGACAACTAGCTTGATGAGGATTCAGAGGTGGGTTTCACTGGCATTTTCGAGGGAGCCATCGTGCCTGCAGTTACGGTTTGTAGTTTTAATATTTTGCGGACGTTAAAGGTTTTGGCAATGGGGGATGCAGGTGATATTTTATCCTTGAAAAACCCAAGATATCAGAAAACGAGAGGTGAGATATAAGTAAGATAACAAGTAAAGTCACTGGGCCAACTTTGCATATTCTCGTAGGGTATTAGGTAACTCGCAAAGTTTTATTTTATATTGGAGGTATTTACTTCAACGGCCGGAGTTTTATGTAAGGGCCTGACGTCGGATCCCAGTCGTCGCTAAGCGCCAGGGCGGCTAACAACTTAACGAGTTAGCTAACCAGTTAGGTTAGTCTAGCGTCACTGAGTCGGCTTGGCATGGTCTCATTGGGATCGCTAGTCTCACCACACATCTCGTTCGGTATTTAGCTGCCCTGCTTTCCTTTTACAGATCGCGTTGACCATCATATCATCACAAACCAGACTCATATCATCGTTGCTGCTACATTGCCTGAGATACCCATCATCAAGTCGTACTTCAATATTATACCTGGTTGAAAAACTTTTTCTTTAACTACCTTTGCGATGGCTAATTTGACGACGTCCCAACTGAGCGCGGTGATGGTTAGTTAATATGACGGCGTCCCAACCGAACGCGTTGCCTCTTCGTCGTCGGCGATGCGTCATACAGGCCATCAGCCGCAGCATATATTCCTGATAAGCCTTGCTTTAATGCTAACTTATTATCAGAATCTGCTATTACGCCAAAAGGAGTGAGCCCACACTAATAGTGGGCAGATACGAAGTTTGACACTTATCTACCTGACTCTAGCCTAACGGACATAGTTGACTTTGACGATGGGGACGAAGATGGAAATGGACAAATAATTCTCCATTGGCGTGACCATTGTCCGCAACTCTCTCCAGTCTTAGCAGGCTTGCCGATAATATCTCTCCAGGAATCTAAACATGATATTTACACTGCCTTGCCAGAAAACGATACGCTGGGAATCAGACCGGGAGGTAAAGCTTTTTTCTGAGCCTAACCCAGTCGACCCTGACGCCGGGAACTTTGGCACCCTTGGCTTTATCATAATGCTAGATACGGGGTTAGAAACAAAACATGCCATTAGAACTGCTGGCCATGTTCTCGGTGACACAGGGAATACACTTTCTATTAATATCGATGGGAATCTCGAGACGCTAACGACAATCAACCAGTTTGAACGCATTGGTGGAAGACCGATGGCTAGAAGCCGTTGGCGGATAGACCGCCGCGCTCTTGATGATATCTGCCTGCTTGATATTCCCCATAACGTTGCCGATGTTCCCCTGCACTGTATACTAGGGGATGTGAACTGCCACGCAATTGTTGGGCTCTCCCCATCTGCTAGGGATTGCCAAAATGCTAAAGGAGTCCTTCAAGTGGAGATCTGGTCAGGCTTATGGAATGGTTACACACTAATGGTCCCCTCCTTGTGTGTACAAGCATGGTGCTAGCACAGGCGTTACAGAAGGCTTTTTAACGCGTATTCGTCAGAGCAGTCGTGGTCTTTGGCAAGTATTACCGCGGCCTACTCTGGATGGCTTGTTCTTGTCGTCTTCGCCCTCATCAGCCAGCTCCTCTTTGCCAACTCCGGAACAGGATGGGGCTATGGCCTTCTCCATGTTTATAAAATGGACAGCCCCAGACGAGCCATTCCCTGCCCCATGTGACACTGGAAGTATTGTCTATATATTTTTCGACAATAGTATAGTGCCTTTAAGCATACATTACGGATCTGATGGTGACGAGAGCTATGCCTACCTTCTCTACTCATGGTTTACAGAAATAGAGGCTATTCTCGACCGCGATGCATACTTTTGTGACCCAACTGAATGCAAGCTAGGCAATGTAACTTCTTTGGCATCTTCTTAACCTAACTCAACCAGGCTATTATTATTGCGATGGCTACCTATGTCTTAAACCTGAGCAGTCAGAAGAGAAACAACTTTTCTGTTCAGATTCTCTAGAAGGTTCTGTTTAGGACTCAATCGGTGATCGCTTGATCCAGTGTGTGACCTACCACGTTGTTCATCCCCCTTATGCGTGCCCTTGACTACGTGCTTCACGTTACCACGTCATGTTTCGTTTCAATATGTACTTGCCTTTCAGTTCAATCAACACAACTCAAATTTAACGAAGCACGAGAACTCAGCCGCGGAGCATGGAGTCCCACTCCTCACGTGTTTATTTCAACGGGATGCATAACTATAACAAGTCATTTTAATTGGTTTAATTTTGAGCTGGCGGCCCCACTTTTCTTCTTCGCCTGCAGACAAACGCGGCTTTCTCCAACGTCAAGCAAAGGAAAGAGAGAATCAACAGCTTTGCAGCAGCGAGATGCATGGTCGTGATGCCGGGTTCCCAGGCGAAGAAGGTGCTCGAATCTCCCATTGGTCGCGATATAAGTGCCGCTCTTTGTCTCCAGGCTGAGAACTGTCGGCTAACGGCTCTTTCAGCAGCTATTCTGGGGCAACCCAAAACACAATACGGGTTCGCGTCGATGCAGTTTGGGAACTTCAGCTCTGCCACGGTTAGACACTCCGGGTGCTGGCATCCTGGAAACATAGCATCCACTTGCGTGTTGCTATGCATATTTCCTTAAACTGGCGCAATAATCCCATAAGCCCAGGAGCACCACAACTTACACAGATTTCGCCATGAACTCATGGTTTTATGTGGTTGCTGGGCCTGTGCTGTTCTGGTTGACAGTCTCGAGACTGATTGCTTTTCATGCAGCACTGGTAAATGTGGTGTACTTAGTTCCTGGTATGAAGCAATAGGCGAGGGGGGTAAGTATGCTCATAAAGATACCGAAGAATACCCCATTGTAGTTGGAATACCCTGTATGGCCAATTATTTGATATCCCAACTGCCGCAAGTCTTGATTTCCTGCTTTACTATTATATAGTAAATGTATTCCATGCTGGGCCATCTAGCCTCCGTGGTCCTTCGTGTCATGGTTTTTCCCTTGAACCATCTTTAAACTGGTACATTCCTGCGAATATCTTTTATATTCGCTTCTTTCATAAGTTAGAAAAGATCACTCTAAGGGAAATATACTCCTTACCTTGCAATGAAAGGAAAGCTTAGGTCAAATCTTCTTCAATAAATGGTAACCCAATTTAAGAACAAGCCTCAAAAGAACCATCGGACCTGAAGCAAATCCGATTTCAACATACCTTTCTCTTCTTCCCTAGTTCCATAATATAGGAACTTCCCGGGAAAACTTCCGGTAGCAACAGATATTTGCATACAACGCCCCAGAAACTTCTGCATATATCTGTAAACAGATCCATCCTTCATATATCTCTCAGTTTCTCTATTCGCCTTTCCTCACGTTGGTGTCATCAGTTCGGGCGGCATATTGCTGCAAAACAGCTGCTAGCTGCTCACAACCTGACTGAGAGGACAGCTTGCTGGGAGCTTAGCCTGGCCTCACTTCCTCCTGCGTTGCCCTGCCTGGCTAGCGAGGTTGGTTAGCCCCTTCCACAGATAAATACCTAGCCTGCCCCTCCTCGCCTTCTTCCAACCAACAACTTCAACGCCAACAACTTCGTTCTCAACCACAACAACAACAACCATCATCACCACAACCGCTCTTCTGAAGCAAATCCTTCGTTCTCTCTTCTTCTTCTTCTTCTTCTGCTGCTGCTTTTTCTTCACCATCTCTTCTGCTCTTGTGGAATATCCGCTGCTCTGTTTTCGACACGCCAAACAACTGACGCGTAACTGTCACAGATCCTTTCTCATTTGGTACTTGCAGATACACCACAGTCCTCTCTGTTAGAATACCCCTTCGTCTCAACGATTTGACCCTACCTGTCGTGAAGAAACACTAGCTGACCTGTGACATTTTGATATCAGTTCAAATCCGCAAGTATGGCTCCAGGCCAGCCTCCCCCAGGGTCTCCCCGTGGGCGTTCATCGGCGCCCATGTCTCCAGGGATGATGAGTCCCCGGGGGGCATCATCTACTAGGGGTAACCAGGGCCAAAACCCCGTTCATCCCAACTTTCCAGCTCCCATGATCCCGCATGGCGACCCAGCACGCGACAATGTAACTCCGTATTCTATGGATGATATGGTAAGTAACTGTTTCCTAACATGTATTGATGGCGATAACATACCCTGCATACCTCGCCGTCTTGCACTTTGATGTTTCCTGAGTGGTTGTATGTCCGTTTCAAAATTTGACCCTCGGATATTTCTGCTGCTCAACATGTCTTCACTACCACCCATTCCTTCACTCATACTACATCACTGGATTTGTTGGTGAATACGGAAAGATATTGAATATTTTCATTGAATATCTCGCGCATCCATTATTTTGCATTCACGGCACCGGGGAATTGCCACGTCGGGTCACTATGCTGGCCCAAACTTGTTGTCACTGCTTGATGCATTCACCCGCGCGGTTCCATAGCGAACGAGTGACGGGATATATTCATTGTCTTTCCATATTCACCGCCCCTTCTCCCAAGTTGCATAAAAAGGCCCATTTTTCCGTTCTTCATCCTTTTCAATTCTTCTTCCTTAATTTCTCAAGCAACGTTCCACTATCGCTATTTAGCCATTCCACCACCAGCATTTTATTGTATCACCGTTCAACAAACCCTTCAGCTTTTCTTGACAATTCTGCCCATCATGCCTTTTACTCCCATGCCAAAGGTGCCGGATATTTACCTCCGAAACTGCAATATTAACGATACGCCTGCTGAGCAGTATTTTGAACCCGTGCCTCTGGCCCAGCGCCCTGGGTTCAATACCACCGGCAAAGAAATAGCCTTGTCTGCAAACTTTTACCCCATCCTTGAGTATCCAAAGAAGAACGTTTACCAATATGACGTGAGTTAAACCCTATATTCGATTACCCAGCTTGTCACACTTGATACTTACATATTCACAGGTAATGATTGGAAACGGCGCCGAGAAGCGCATTGTTATGCAAAAGGTCTGGGACTCAAAGACTCGCAAGAGCAAACTTTCTCGGGACTTCATTTTTGATGGAAGCAAGCTTGCCTGGTGAGTACTTTGAACCATCCTCCCGTTTAGCCTGAATCCTCACACTAAAATCTCATTTATAGGTCTATGACCAAGCTCGACAAAGATGCCAACTTTGTCGTCGATCTCGACGCAGAACAGGGACGTCCACCATCTAAAAATTCCAATGCTTTCCGTTTGGTTGTTAGATACACCAAGACCATTTCCTTGCAGACTTTGGCATCGGCAATTCGCGGAGACATTAGTCAAGATAAGGAGACAACTCAATGTCTTAGTAAGTTTTCATTAATAGGAATCATAGGCCCAGCTATCTAACATGACTCGATAGCCTTTTTCAATCATCTTCTGCGCGAAACTCCTAGCCAGAGATTCATAGCCATCAAGTCTTCATTCTTTTCTGACAATAGCCCGCAGATGTCTGTTGGCTGTGGCGTTCATGCCTACAAAGGAATTTTTCAAGCCATACGGGTTGTTCAGGTGAGGAAAAAACACATGATACCATGATTAGACTAGTACTTACTTACCATAACTTGATAGCCTGGGTCTCTCGCGGTCAATGTGGATGTTTCAAACGCCTGCTTTTGGTCACGTAACCAATTGCTCGTATCCGCTGTCCAGGTCCTTGAACTTCGCGACCCTCAGCAGCTTATCTACAACTGCAAACCAGAGAAAGATGACTTCGGAGGACGAAAGGGCTCCAGAAAGTTTCAGCTCTTGGATAGGATGAGAAAACTCGTTGTTAGAGCCAACTATCCAGGGTGCCCATGTCCCGACAAAGAATGGACCATTAGAGAATTCCTCTTGGCCAACGCAAAGGAGTACAAACTTGAAATAAAGGACCAAGCGACTGGGAAGATCAACTCCATATCCGTTTATGATTATTTCAAGAACCGATACAACGTCACTTTAACGTACTGGGAGCTTCCATTAGTCCAGATGACTAAAAAAGATGTGGTATACCCAATGGAGGTTTTGGTGATTTATAAGTCACAGAAATACCCCTTTAAACTCAATGACTTGCAGACATCATCAATGATTAAGTTTGCTGTTACCCGGCCTGCAGAACGTCGCAAGGCAATTGAAGAATCAAAGAAGAACCTTCAGCACTCTTCTGATCCCATGCTTAATGCTTATGGCCTAAAAATCGGCGATAATATGATGAAGACTAGAGCACGTCTTATGCCTAATCCTGAAATTATGTTTGGTGGAAATCAGAAAGCAAACCCAGGTACTAATGGGCGCTGGGATCTAAGAGGAAAGAAATTCTACTCAAAGAACACAAAGCCACTCAAGTCTTGGGGCGTTGGTGTCTTTAAGGGCCGTAACCCAATTAATATGGCTCAGGTTGAAGCATTTTGTGATGCTCTTGTTCGGGCCTATCAAGGCCATGGGGGAGATGTTGAGAGCCGCCGCCCTCTGATCATGGAAGTTGTTGCAGACCCTGCTAAGGCAGTCTTTGAATTATTCCATGCTACGGGTAATAAATTCAACCTTCGTCCTGAACTAATGATCTTCGTCGTGGCAGATAAGCAAAGCTTCCATTATCTACGAATTAAAAAGTCGTGTGATTGTCGCTTTGGGGTCCCATCACAGGTTTTACAGGGCCAGCAGGTGGTTAAGTGCAATGGTCAGTATATATCAAATGTACTGATGAAAATCAATGCCAAATTAGGTGGGACAACCGCGAGAGCAGTCTCTAAGCAGTGCAATGGACTCCCTCCATACACTATGATTATTGGAGCAGATGTCTCCCACTCTTCACCAGGCAGCTTCTCACCATCTATGGCTGCGATGACGGTCTCAATGGATACATTTGGTGGCAGATACACTGCTGGATGTGAAACCAACGGAGAGCGTGTAGAGCTTATCAGCCAAGCAAACATCAAATCTATCCTGTCCCCGTTGATTCGTGAGTGGGTTATGACGGTTGGAAAAGGCAGCGTTCCGCAGAAGGTTTACTACTTCCGTGATGGTCTCTCCAGCGGACAGTTCCAGGCCTGTTTGCAGCAAGAGATACCACATATCAAAGACATTTTCAGCGAGATTATGGGCAGCGAGTGGCCCGGAAAGATGACCATTGTTGTGGCATCTAAGCGTCATCACGTCCGTGCCTTCCCTGAGCCCAATGACCGCATGGCTGCTGACAAGAACGGAAACCCTCTCCCGGGCACTTTGGTTGAACGGGATGTCACTGATCCGTACAACTGGGATTTCCTCATTTACTCCCACATCGCTTTGCAGGGCACCTCGCGCCCAGTACACTATCACGTTCTTGTTGATGGTATTGGACACAACCCGAATCAACTCCAGAATATGATCTATGACCATTGTTACCAATACATGAGGTCTACAACCTCTGTCTCCTTATGTAAGTTGGCTCTATGGAACCGAGTAGCACAGATACTCTCGCTAACATTGTCTCTCCCACCTCTTTTTTTTAGTCCCCGCCGTTTACTACGCACATCTTGCTTCAGCTCGTGCCCGTTCGCACGAGGATGTGCCTGCCAGCTCTGGACCACAGTCTGGACCAGGAGTCAAGCAAGGTCAGGTCCGACAAGGACCCCGTGAGTCGGATACCCCTCAACTTCTGCCTATGCCAAACAATGACCGCATCGGGTTTAAGGTGTGGTACATTTAAGTGTGCATCAACATTGTTTCTCTCGTTTCCTTTATTGTTATCCCGAGGGATGGACGCGTCCGTCAAGTGAGCCAAAAACCCGCAACAAACAACCAAATAAAAAAAAAAAAAAAAATCACCAACATCACGACCAAGGCCCAGACTGCGAAGTATTTTCCTTTTCTTTCTCTTATGACGAAGATGCTGGAGGGAGTGGGAGCATCTGTCCCCGGAGGAAGATCCCCAGGCGGCGGCTCGAGGTTGCTCGGCGCGCTGCTAGGACTCCTCTGGGAGGTTAGCTAGGTAGAAATAGTTATCACAATCAATCATTCCATGATCTTCTTAACCCTTTTTTTTGCCCAGGGCGAGTCAGCTCTTCAGCCTGCTAGCTAGTTAGCCAACTACTATCCCTCACCGGCCATGCTGTTTGCCTGTACTCCGTAGTACTCCGTAGATCGACCTCCTGATCACCCAGCCGCCAGTGTCCCTGTGGCTCGAAAGGTGGCGCACGTCAAGCGATTATGGCAGGCTAATTATATGAACCACTTGACTAACTCACTTAATTAGCTGCTTGTTAGCTAGATATATTTTGCTTTTTCCCCTGTCTCCTGGCCGTCGTTTTTCTCTGCCAAAAAGTCGAAGTCGAAGTCGAAGTCGTGAAGAATGCGAGGCCCCGTTGACGTCTTTTGCCCTGAAACAAACTGCATGTCGCATAGCCGTTTTTATTATTTATTATTTATTATTTATTTATTCAATTTTGTTTATCAGACACTGCTGTCCTGCTGGCGCTGGCCCCTTTGCCCCTTTCTTCTCCAGCTCTCTGTTCTCCCCCGGTCAAAACTAACAAGTTCTCCATCTTCCCTGCAGAAATCTCGCCCGCTGCAAGAGCGCTTGTTCTACCCTAAGTTAACTCACTAAAAGAAAGAAAGGAAAAAAAAAAAAAAAAAGGGCCTCGGCGCCCGTCGCAGTCTCGCTTTTTTTCTCTATCGCCGTCGTCGCCTGGCAGCGCTGCGTCGGGCCTGTATCTAGTTAACTAATATCCCATCCGCCCCCAAGGAGAAAGACGTCGACCTGGCCGTCGTCCGCTTTCTTCCCGCGCTTCACTCACTCACTCCCTGCCTCTCCTGCTTCTCTGCCTGCTTCTTCGTGAATCTGGCCGGCTGGCAATGACTGCTCGCGTGAAGAAGAGCTGTCCTCGTCCTCTGCCCCTCTAAATAGCCGACTTTTCTTCCTCCAACTTCTTCCGCTCTTTTTCCCGCCTTGCAGCAGGCAGTCGGTGGATTACCACGATATACCCCCCTTTTTGTATTCCATCCCTCTCTCTCTCTATCTATCTCTATCTATCTATCGCTCTCTCACTCTCGCGCTCTCTCTCGCTCTCTCTCGCTCTCTTGAAGCAATACACAAGGAAGAAAGATAGCCAGAGAAGACCGGTGTCGTTTGCGCCCCCCGCCAATACGGCACTTATCTCCGTTATTCCATCATAAACCCTGGCCTCTTCATCTGGCCCGGACGGCTCGCAAAGCTGCCCGGATTTATCCCGTTTGGATATCAACCCGGGCACCGCTGCGACAGACAAGCCGTCGGTCTCTCCAGCGCCGTCTGGCTCGGACACCGCGAGCTTGCATAGCGTCTCCCGCAGGGCTCTTTTCACCCGTAACCACGCTGCCTCTGCGAAGGTGCGTCACCTTGTTGACCAGGCGCGGACGCTGAGCAGAGCTGCGGCCGTCAGGATGGCGGAGGTCAACCTGTCGGCGTCGCTGTCCAAACGAAGTCGATCTACGGACAGTCGAGTGTCGGCCGGTCAGTGTTCGGAAGCATCTGATACAGATGGTAAACCGGCTCATGGCAAGCTCGCGGTTCCCTCATACCTCAACCAGCCAGCAAAGTGTGAGTTTTAGATTTATTTATTCTTTCTTTTCTTCTTCTTCTTCTTCTTGCTCACGGCGCATAGATGTTCGAGACAAGTTCAGTGAGCTAGAGTGGATGGAGCGGCATCGAAGAGCTGCTGGTGCGCTGTCTCAGGATCCTACTCATAAATGGACGCTTGACACAAGCCCGCAGGTCAAGGCTCGGAATCGCTACGGTGATGTGCAAGCATGGGAAAACTGCAGAGTCCATCTCAAGGTCCCCGCTGGGGAGTGTGACTTCATCAATGCGTCTCCTATCGTACTCAAGGACCCCGAGACAGACGGGGAGTACAAATATATTGCAAGCCAGGTGCGTATACCCATAGATACGGCTTATCGGATCTTGTCATGCTCGATTCATAGTTCATAGTTTAACACTGTGTCATAGGGCCCAAAACGAGATCGGCTTGCTGATTTCTGGAACATGATATATCACGAGGCCAGTGAAGTTGCCGTTTTGGTTATGCTCACTCAAACAGTAGAATCGGGAAAGGAGAAATGCGCCCAGTATTTCCCACAGGATATGGAGAATCCTACCTTTGAATTCTCCTCTCACAGCACCACCGAACCCCCGGCTGCTCATTTTTCTGGCTCAGTCACCCTGTTAAATACCACTTACGATGAATCAATACGCTCACATGTCAGTGAACTTGAGCTCCGCGTCGGCTCAAATACCAAGACAGTGTGGCATTTCCTCTTTGCCGGGTGGTCTGATTATGGCACTCCAGAGGGACCTGATAGGGATGCCCTCCTCAACCTTATGACAGCAACAGCCGAGAAAGCCAAGTCGTTTTCCAATCCTCGAATCGTGCACTGTAGTGCTGGCGTAGGGAGGACCGGAACATTCATTGCTCTCGACCACCTACTTAGACAGCTACAGTCCGGACAACTCTTGAAAGCAGACGACAAGTCTGCAGATGCTGTTTTCAACACTGTCAATCGACTGCGGGAGCAGCGGATGCTGATGGTCTACAACGCATTCCAGTATCAATTCATCTACGATGTCTTGAAGGAGCAAACTCAGATCAAGTTGGGAATCCAGTCTGCTCCGATCGAGCCTCGTCCGCAAAAAATAGCGAAACCTGACGACGGAATGTTCAAGCCTGAACTGGTTGCTCTAAGTCCGGCGGATATCGGCTCTGCAGCTGAGCCTGATGACCCCGAAAGTGAAAATAATGAAACCAAAGATGTGGGAAGGGACAAAGAAAGCAAGGGTGACAAGGAAAACAATGACAATCACGAAGCCGACGACGATGAAGACGAAGACGACGAAGATGACGACGATGAAGCTGAAGATGAAGATGAAATCTGATACCATGGATTTTGCATCCCCACTTTGGCCTATCATAGGTATAAACCGACCTCCCTTTCCACTTATGTCCCTCCCACGAAGAACTTTTGCACATTACGAAGCTACATTTTCTGTCTTCATATACCATGACTTCGACTGTTTCTCTATTGGGGGCTTTAAAACGGCTTTTCTTTCTTGAATAAATACCATCGCCTTGCTGTCTCTTATACAGACTGTTTGTTCCTCTCGATTTTATTATACCTTCTCCTACCTCTTTATCTCCCTCCCTTTTTAAACCTGTTCTATGTGTTTTATGATGGTCATGTTGCATAAGTAAATAGAATTCCTTGGTGCATGTATGGAGGAAAACAATACCCTCAATCGGTTTCGTCTTTGTTTCTTCTTCTTCTCCTTCTTCTTTTGACTGGATATGATTTACATGCTTGCTCCAAAGGCCTTTTGGTTGTACAAACTTCAACAATCAAGCATTAAGTACACTTTCTTTTTAAACGAGCCATCAACAGGTAACTAACTAATCAGTTTGCTGTGGCGTCTTTTCGTCTTTCAAAAACGGCCTGAGTAAACTAGCAGCTGCGGTCTGGGCAGCTGCAAAGCATCTGATCGGCGTTGGTTATCGACATGCTTATTCCGTAGGGCTGAGATGAAATTATTTTTATTCCATTATCAAGTCCGATCAATAAGTAATGTCACACATTAAGAGTAAGAGTACAGGCAGGGATAAAACATGAAACGGTAACAAAGACGTCGCTTGCTTTGGTACATCGGCTCCAAAAGAGATAAAAAAAAAAAAGTCCTAGTCCCATCCGAACAAAGTCCATAAATATCAGCAGAAAGTCATATAACATAGCCATAGCATGAGAGGAGGTTGGTTGGTTGGTTGGTCGGCTATCGAGTAAGGTGCGGAAAGCGGATTAACGGGAAAATCAATTCTTGTGATCACTCTCTGCCGGCTTTCCCGCGCCGTTAGTTGAGGCTTTCCCACCGAGGTCGCCAGTGGAATCATCACCAGACCCAGCTACGACTCCGGAATCTTCAACGTCATCTGCAGCATCCCAGTTATCTTCAGCATTCTCATCCCAGTTATCAACTTCCTCTTCGAGAGATTGAGCGTTAGTAACGCCCGTTTCTTGCTCCGAAGTGCCATTGGCTAAGCCAAGTTCAACATCCTCCTCTGTGTTCCCCACCAGCGCACCAAACCGTGCTTTCCTCCTCCGTTCAAGCATCCTCTTGTGGTACCAGGTACATAGTCCTATGGCACCAAGACTCCCGACAACATTCGCTAGGATATCAAAGGGATCAAAGGAACGGCCATTAGGGATGAGAGATTGCACTATCTCGGAACCTATTCCGAGCACCAGCGTGCAGACGATAAGCGTTAGATGGAGCGTTCTTCGGCGAGTAGTGTCTATGATCCAGTAGAATGCGAGAGAGAGGAGGAAAAACGTTATTAGGTGTAGCACCTTATCGTTGATTTGCAGGGGTGATGTGACCGGAGCTTCTCCTTCTTTCGGGGTGTTGCTGTGAGGTGAAAGGCCCACGTAGGCGGATAGTAAGAAGATGCTAGCAAACGCTCCTATAGTGAAAACAGGTCAGGCAACCATGACCGCAATTATAACAAAACTGAGAAGAAAAAGCAGCAGCCAAGGTAGAATTGCAAACCTACCAGCAAACGGGTATCTTATTCGGAGCATCGCCATTGTGTAGGAGTAAGGAGTTGATTGCGATTCTTTGGCTCTAGGCTGCTCGGCTGCCTAGGATAGTTAGCTGCCAGTTCCGAAGGGTCTATTCTTTTTCTCGGTCCAAGAACAAAGCCCGGTTTCAGTCATTTAAAGGGAAGACAGCCTTGTCAATCTTCTGCGGAATGTCGCAACCCGACATGAGCTGCTCGTCTCGTCTGTAGGTAGTAGTGTCTTTATAGCAGCAGCTACAGCCTGTCGCCTTTTGCTGCCGCCTCGACTGTATAAGACTGATTATGTAAGGACGTGGCATGACTAAGTAAACCACGTGACATCCCCTGGGCACATCAAGTTCGCGGCTCAAAAATGATTGTCGATGCCAGCAACGGCTGTTGTTGCAGCTAGAAAAGACTTTTTTTTCGGCAGTAGGACAAGAGGGAAGGCGCATAAATCATAGGGGGTCCCGAAACCACAGGAAAGAATACCATATTTGGGGCCATACCATGGCAATATCAAGTATCAAGCACCAGGCTTCCCGGCCGGCAAATGTACGTGAAAGACTTTGTAGACTTTGCATACATCACTTGTAGACGGGCCCCTACACCATCAAGGCAGTAGTTTCTCCTAAGCAGCAGCCCTATATCCTGCTGTCCCATGCTCTCCTCTGCCTATTTCGCTTCCTCCATCGTCCTTCCCCCTCCCAAGGGGCTCTCGCCTGTCCGCTCGAACGATGCCCGGAACGACTCACGTGACTGGCTGACTTCTACAAAGTCTGGGCAGCCTCCATCATGGGCACCTCCGCAAAAATCACCACCAAAAAGAGCTCCCTTGGGGCCATC
Organism: Trichophyton schoenleinii; assembly: GCA_018357685.1. Lineage (NCBI taxonomy): Eukaryota > Fungi > Ascomycota > Eurotiomycetes > Onygenales > Arthrodermataceae > Trichophyton > Trichophyton schoenleinii. The sequence continues at coordinate 4,203,276 of WOFF01000001.1, forward strand.
AATATCTCACCACATTCATCTATTTTGTCATCCAGCTTGTTGCTGGAGCTGCTGTCGCCGCCAGACAGCCATCTTACATGCTTTTTTCCCGCGTCCCGACGCCTTGTTGTTGCTTGCTGAAACTGGCTTCAAAGCGTGGAGGGCCGAACCCTCTCGCCCGCCCGATATAGCGGGTTTGGCGCGGCCATGTCGCTGAATCACCACCACACCTGGCTTCCTCCAGGACATCTCAGGCCGCCCGACGATTTATTTGACACGCATTCCTCCGTCAATGGTCTCTCCAGAACCCCTTCCCGCCCGCGTACGCCTCAGCTGCGGTCCCGTGCCACCTTGGAGACCATGCCGAGCGGCATGTCGATATCAGAAATTGACCCTGCGCCCGAAGAAGACCCTCGCATAGTCGCATTTAGAAACAGCTACCAGGAAAGCGAGGCCAAAATAAATTCCCTATTTAGCGGCAAACCGAAGATATCAGACTCCAGTTTGCCGAGCGCGGAGTCTCGTGATACCAACGCAGCGGAGGCGGGATCTGAATCCGCGCAACCAGCACCCCAAATTGCGCCTCGGAAGCCCGCGAGGAATTTGGACGAAGACGATTATGACGAATACGATGATGAGGGTGGGAGTGACTCTGGCGGCCAAGGGCCGTCACCACCAAAATCCAAAAGCGCGCCCACCCCCCCTGAACCAAAGCACGCGACTCAATCACCACCAAGGCAATCCTCACAACCTGGTTCTGCTCCGGAGAACCCCAAGGACGCGAAGAAGGAATCAGCGGAGGATATCCGAAAGCGACTGGAACAAGACAAAAAGGCCACCGAGGAGGCTGCCCGTCAGAGCTTCCATACCATATTCTACACTCTAGAGAATGACCGTGATGCGATGCTAGACCAGCAACGCCTGGAGGAGTCTGAAAGACAAGTTGAGGCTGAGATGTCCAGCCAAAATAACACCAATAACGATTCCACTGCTGCTCAAGGCCCTGGACATGGAACTCTCAGCAGTGCCAATCTCGGCGCATCAAGTTTAACGCTGAAGAACCTTATTGCGCGAATTGACATGAAACGCCATGAAGTACAAGCTTCTGATGCTGAACTGAGGAGCTTGATGAGTGAGGTTCGGAAGAACAGAAGTAAATGGGCCAGCGAAGAGAAGATCGGACAAGAAGAACTCTACGAGGCCCTGGAGAAAGTTCTGAGTGAACTAAAAGCTCAGACAGAGCATTCCAGTGCATTTTTGACAAAGGTCAATCGACGAGATGCTCCGGATTATGTTAACAGTAAGTTAAATCTACAATTCTTGGGTTTAGGGTAATTTATTAATATTCTTGTATAGTCATCAAGCGACCTATGGATTTGGGAACCATGACCAAGAAGCTGAAGGCCATCCAATACAAATCGAAACAAGAGTTTGTTGACGATCTTAATCTCATCTGGGCAAACTGCTTGAAATACAACGCTAATCCTGAGCATTTCCTACGCAAGCATGCCCTCTATATGAGGAAGGAAACGGAAAAGCTTGTACCACTCATTCCAGATATTGTTATTAGGGACCGGGCTGAGGTTGAAGCTGAGGAACGAAGACTTCAACTTGCTGACCTTGATGGTGCGGAAGAGAGTGACGATGAACCTATCATGTCCTCCCGAGGGCGGAAGGCTCCAGGGAAGAAATCAAAGAAAGGCACATCAACGACACGGACTGCGCCTGAGACTAAGTCAGAGACTACATCAGTAACTGATTCTCGACCTCAAGTTCAAGATGCCCCAATTGCCCGACAGGATTCCTTCTTAGAAGGAAGTCAAAACGATTCTTCAACACCACCCCCAGGTACCCTTACACCTTTGACCCTAAATAACAGCGGGCTCCCCGCAACCCAAGGTGATAGCATGGACATAGATTGCATTGGACCTCCTCCTGCCGGTCAATGTGCTGCTCTATTAGGCCTTGGCTCCGAGTTTGAAGACCCTGAGTTCAAGGTCTGGAAACTAGTGACAAAGAAGGATCGTGCTCTTGTCGCTGCTGAAAGACATAGACTCTTTAAAGGGGATAAAATTAATCCAGAGGAGCAAGCCCTGCTCAGAACAAAGCCTGGTATGAGAAGATGGATTCGAAATCGCAGAGCAACATCAGGCGAAACAGATAAGCCTGAGGCTGCCCCTTCACAGGAAAAGGCCGAGCCTAGTGGAGAGACTCTTGCTGAAGGAATTGAGGAAGAAGAAGATAAAATGCTTCCCGATTATTATGATGTGATGTCGGCCATTCCCGATCTTCCTGAGAACCTCCACTGGACCGAAGATGCTGAAGGGAATGTCGTAGAGCACTCGGAAGAGTTCCTTCGAGTCCTTCCTGGTGGCTTATTCACTGCTCCTGTGAGCAAATTTTCGAAAAAGTTGGATGCGAACGTGAGGCAAATGCAAGAGACTAGAAAAGCTTGTTCAAAAATCAGTATTGTTAAACAAATGCAACAACAATCTCAGGTGAGACTTGCACCCAGTTAACTCTATACTCGGATTTATGACAATTCTAACCTGGCTATCTAGATGTACCAAAACCAATTTCAAAAGTACCAACCTGAACGGCTCGTTGAACAAGATATCGCACCTCATGTCATGAATGGCGAGGGGCCGGTAATCAACCCTTGGGTCTGCAGAGCTGCACTTCAGCGATCTATTGGCAAGATTCTCTATCACACTGGTTTTGAAGAGTACCAACCCTCCGCTTTGGACGCGATTACGGACGTTGCATCAGACTTCTTCACCAAGATAGGACAAACCCTTAAATCCTATATGGAAGCCCCGAAAGTTCCTGCATCAGAAAACTCGTCAGATCAGACTGGAACATCAGAATGGAAGCTGCCATATACCTCTGAGGAGATGATTTTGCATACATTACAGGCCGTTGGTACAGACGTGGACACATTAGAAACCTATGTAAAGGACGATATAGACCGCCACGGTGCTAAACTTGCTGTTATCCACGAAAGATTAAAGAACCATCTTACGGAATTACTGCGTCCTGCATTCGCTGACACAAGTGGCGACGGGTCTGGAGCTTTCAACGATGGAAGCGAACAATTCGTTGGGGGTGACTTTGCTGATGACATCGATGAAGATTTCTTTGGATTTAAGGAGCTTGGCTTGGACAAGGAGTTTGGTCTTGCAAGCCTTAGCGTTCCTCTACATCTCCTTCAGAACAGGATGTTCAACGCTCATCAGGCTCAGAATGCAAAGTAAGTCATTCCTTTATCATTTATATTTTGACAAACTGCTAATTTCGAACTGCACAGCTCTGCCCAATCCGCATCTGACTTATTCCCTATCCCTCCGCAATACCCTAAAATTACTCTGGAGTCCATACCATCTCAAATTGGCCTTGCGCGAAATTTCTTCTTGGCTAAACTCCACGCTAACAAAGATGAGCCCTTGGTTGAGGACTATGAGCTACCGCCCAAACAACGACCGATGGCAGGACGGCCTCGTGTTCCCGCATCTGGAAAGATTCCACCACAGCCTTCGTTGGGTATTGGATCCAGTCCTCAGAAGCGCCCGGCACCCCCTTCCACTTCTATCACCACCAAAGGCATGGTTCTTGAACCCAGCAAGAAGAAGGTTAAGAAGAGCACCGGTCCTCCAACCAGCACGTTCGGGTCTGAGGGAGCGACTGAAGATACGGCTCTGGCTACCACTCCTAACAGCAAAGGGGTCGGGGTTGTGAAAACAAAACCAACGGATGGATCGAACGGCCATGTTGGCATGAATGGGAGTGCCAATGATACCAATGGTATTGCCTCTGAGCCAATAGGGAGCCAGCCCTTGAAAGGAAGCGCGTGAAGCTCTGGTGAGATTATACCCTGACGTTAATTGATAGTGTATGTTTACAACAAATTGGAAATTTCCTCTGGAACGACAGGTCTATGAGATGTGATCTGAAAAGCCACCCCAATAACTTTCCCTATTACCTTGCTCCTTCGTTTATTCTCGAGTCCAGACCTACCCTCGCAACCTTATTGATTGTGGGTGTTGAAATGGTTCTCGCCCCCACTCATATATGTTGACCACTTACCTTCTTCTCTCTGTATTCTTCCTGACCCCATTTTCTATCTCCTTTTTGCATCTTTCGCATTGCTCAGGTGACATCCGGAATAACCGATTCTGGCGTTTCTATGCCAATTATGACATTTATTTCTGTCTTTGCTGGTCTTGGGGTTGCTGGCCGTGGTGTTTTGATTACTAGTACATGCTATAGCTCATGTTTTCCCTATCCCCGTGTGTTATCGTGCTTTCACGTGTGTTGACGCGTTTATTGAATGATTCTTACTATACCTGGCCGGTTGATCGCATGGCGGTATCCTTCGATTTGCACCTACCCCCTTAATTTTTGGCATCCAGTTTGTTTCTCTGCCCATTCATTATTCTGTTTAATAGACGGGATGATACTCAAAGGCCTCCTTTAGTTTATCTACCCTTTTGATACCATTCAAATTATCATTGAAAGGCCACTGTACAATGTTAGTCAGTTAATCACGATCACTTCTTGTCCTGACCATTCTCGATGATTATCTGTTTCTTGGTTTTGATAAAAGTCGTCTTCAGCATCATATACTCTGAGGTCGGTTATTATCGTTTTGTGTTTGTAGTTTTCAGGTAACTAATATATTAAAAATTACAATAAACTATCAGTCTCAAATTTTCCCTTGACGACGGTAATGATGTCAAGGCCCCGGGATGAGTAGTATACGACTGCCGAGCTGAGTTGAACTCCCACTCATTCGTTTCTCTTTGCCGCCATTTCGGCCGTCAGTCTTAAAGTAGATGGCGCATCTTCTTGCGGAGTGTGAAGTTCCACAATCTAGGCAAGAAGAGATAGGATGTTAGCAACTTCCTGTATTCTAATCTATTCTTGAGCACATAGGGACGATTTACCTGGAGACGCTTTGCAGAGCAAAATTCCTTGTTGGAGAACAAGTCAAGGAGTTCCTGCCTCTCTCGAATTTGATATGTTGCAAATTTGTCAGGTTGTGCTCCGAATGCAGACGGGAATTCTCCAAATTTCCACTCTTGAATATCATTATAAGTTGCTTTCCATCCATGAATGTACCGTTCCACGGTATACCCATTGTTACAAATAACGAATCTGAGACCATCCATTAGCTAAGTCATCGGAGGAAAGAATGAAAGGAGGATACGGTATTCGGGGAGGGGGGTTACATTATTGGAGTTAATCCGTTTCTGATCATCGTGCTTATCTCTTGAACAGTAAGCTGAAAGCTACCATCTCCGATAAATAAGATGGTACGGCGCGGCGTCTTTTCTTTAGTTGCGAGAGCGGCTCCCTGGCAGGCTCCGAGGGAATAGCCTATGCTACCCCAGAGAACTTGACTTATGGCGGTTACTCCCTTAGGGAATCTTGTACCCCAGATGCCAAAGCTCGAGGTTCCTGTTTCTGTAATGACAATGTCATTCTCTTGTAGCCAATTGCCCACAGTCGGCCATAGCCAGGAATGAGTGATAGTTGAGGCTGGAAATTGAGGATTCTCTTCCGGTACATTCTCCTGTTTTGGAGGAGCAGTAATATTCAATTTGCCCATGCGATTGATGACTTTACGGAGGACTCCCTTCATCCGGACACCAGGATACTCTGAGTACCGAACAACCACATAGTTGCTGTGAAAGTCAATGGTGTTTAGACGACTGACTCTGTAAGTGAATCCCGTGGTATTGAAGTCTGATTTGATTCCTCCGATGCTCAAAATCAAATCAGAAGCTTCGATATGCTCCCGAACTTGAGCAGTGGAGCCATCCCCGGCATAAACTCCGCCATAATTAGGAAGAGTTTCGTCAACTGCCCCTTTACCCATGGGAGCAACAAACGTGGGAAGACCTGATTTTGATACCAGGTCGTGGATTTCGTCTAAAACTTTGTGACGAATGGCACATGCATCGACAATGATAGCTGGGCGTTTAGCAGCATGCAAATATTTTAGCACAGTATCAACCACATAGTCTTCCTTTTCCTGGTCGTTATCCGGAAGTTGCAAATCTATTGGAGTTTTCAAGCGCTTCCCCTCAATCTTCTGCTTGACCATATCAACAGGCAGAGTAATATAAACTGGTCGGCTGCGGACCCAGCATTCCTTTAGGGTACTATCGATGTATGCGGCGGCATCACGGGGATCATTAAGCTTTGCCACTGAGCAGGAAATCCCGGCACTCATATTGGCAAAGACATTAAAATCGCCATTCCCCAAGGTATGGTGAAGAAGCATCCCATCTTTTTGTGAGGCTGTGCTTGGTTGACCAACGATATGCACTATAGGGACATATTCAGAATATGCCCCGGCAATGGCATTAAGAGCCGAGAGTTCTCCCACTCCAAATGTTGTAAACAATGCTGAGATCCCATTGATTCGTGCATAGCCATCGGCAGCATACCCTATTCTGTTCTTAGCATTATATCCAAAGACAACTAACAAAACCTATCGACTGTACCGGCATTCAATTCGTTACAATTCCCTACCCAATGCAAGCCGCATTTCGGAACGTAGTCTAGAGCTCCTAAGTTGTAATCTCCTAAACAGTCATGCAAATTAGAGCCTGGGACACAAGAGATTCAGTATATAGGAGGTCTCAATAAATATCAGCTTACCGGGGACTCCATGGATGGATTTTATCCCCATCTGACGCAGCCGTTGGAAGAGATACTCCGCTACATCGATGGGCTCTTCAAGCTCTCGGGTGACGATATCTGAAGCCATGGCTGTCAAATACACTGGCTGTATGAAATAATTTCTTGATTCAGAGTGTTATATTAGTAGCAGCAGAGCTATATTAGAAGACAGACCTTCAACTTATATATTTATCAAGGAAAATACCTTGCAGCAAGCCTTCCCTGGCAGTGCGTCTTACCTGCTTGCTTCCATACAGCTCTGAGCAACCTATGACGTCACAGCCCGCCATAGTTATAGGTAAAAATATCATCCTCTCCGAATCTTATCTTATCTCTCAAATTTTATTATATAAGCAAAAGCTTCCTTTTGGTAACTCCACCTTTGATATAACATTCTGGTTGCAACTCCCACTTCGGTCAGTGATAACAGCGGCCAGCCTCAGTCATGGCCGACACGGGAGGTAAAAGAAAAGCAAGCGATTCTAGCACTCATGATAAGAAGAGACAAAAGGTAGGTCCTTACCGGGTGAAATGCCCAACTATAGTGCTAAACCCGGCGAGGGTCATCCTCTGCTTCTGTTTTTATAGCTAGGGAGCTAATTAAATACTGTGTTGACACGCATCTTAGGGTCAGTGGAAAGGCCATGACAAGCGAAAAATTAATTCGAAAGGGAAACTAGCGAGCGGGGATTCTGGAATTTTTGTTAGCTGTGATAGAGGTCGGGAGGGAAAATGCTCCGCTGAGATCCTAGATCTCCTTTCACAGGTTGGCACTGCAGCTTTCCCCGTCTGCTTCGATCATCTATATATGCTCTTGGCAATTGGACTGATAAAAACCATAGGAAGTACCAGGAGCTGTCTCGGATCAAAAGGATGACGGCACAGGGGATGAGAATGAGAACGACGATGTCGATATCGAGGAACAGATAAAGCGGGAGGTGGAGCAGATGCAGCCTAAGCGATCGAAAGCACCATTTCAGCTCATAAACCTGGACGTCCCATGTCGTAAGCTGTCTAGAATGCGATTCTTTTTTTTTTTTTTTTTGCTCTGCGCGCAATCCCTGACTTAAGAGTATGGCAGTTATATTCGTGAAAACCAGCGGTACCTTGAATCCGGTAGATATTGTGCATCGCCTATGCATTGATGCCCGGACACACCCGGAACAGAAGAGAAGCCGTTGGATAAAACGATTAACACCAATTACGTCAATGAAGAAGATTCTCGGCGGCGGGTTGGAGGAGCTGGCTCGTGATGTACTGAGGCCGCATTTCCATTCTGGCGGGCCTCCCAGAAAGGTATGATACTTTTCCTGGCCTTACAAGCAAGTTCTGGCATCATTACTAACTGGTGGCGCGCTATGTAGTACGCTATTCGACCGACCATTAGAAACAACACGGATTGCCAGAGGGACTCAGTCATCAAGCTCATTGCTGGTATTGTTGGGGGTGGACATTCAGTGGACTTGAAGAACTATGACTTGTTAATTCTTGTCGACGTTATCCAGGTGGGTGCCTCCTACCCCTAAACATGATTCCTGTACCAGTGTACCTCCGCGGAGATGGCTGACCATAATTACGCCAGACTATGTGCGGCATGAGTGTGGTCGAGGGTGATTATGACGAATTAAAGCGTTACAACCTCTCTGAGATATATTCTCCCACGCCACGGCCGGAAGTAAAGCCGGAGAAGGAACCAGGAGGAGATGAGAAAGTGCAAAAAGAGCAAAAGGAAGCTTAACAGGGCGAAGTGGGATTTTTTTTTTCTTAAGAAAAAAGGGTTTGAAAAATAAAAATACACGAACAAAAGATAAAAAAGATAACCCTGGCATCATTTTTGTCCTTCGCCAAATGACCACCTACGGTTGGAAGACTCCGTCACCGCTTGCCATCCGTGACTCGCCTGTCGAACCCAAGATGGGACGGCAAAGATGTTGCATCAGGACCAGGGAGAACGCATGGACCGCCAATTGAAAACGGCTTGGGAGAGGCCTCTTGATACATAGAATGACGACCATGTATGCGGACATCATACATGACCAGGTTTATACTGTGAACTGGCGCAAAGTAAGAGAAACGAAAAATGCTCGGTAAGCTCGGGCGTTCTCGAGCCGACCCTGCTTGACCAAGTCTTCCCGTCCGACTGTTAATTATTCGCTTCGCACCGTCCGCAGGCTTTCACTCTGCAACCAACCTCCTTTTGCGGGTGAAGCTGGCGGAGGGAGAGGCACCTTTGGGGGTTTGATAGATAGGCGATTGGCTCCCTTCCACGCCAAGAAACGACAGACGATGCTCGAAGCTGAGCCATGACGACGAAGGGAAGAAGCAAAAAAAAAGGAGACGAAGGAAAGCAAGCTCGGGATGGATGGATGCGATCCACCCTGCGTTGCATTTGGGTTTTAAGGATTTTTGAATCTGAAATCTCGCCAAATGCGCTGCTCTCATTGGTGCGACCCGGCGCATAATCGACAGCGTCCCCGTTTCACCTCCAAACATGCATCGAGCATTATTACTGAACACAGCAAAATCTGGCGAGGTTACCTTCGACAGGCGTACTCCAACCTTCCAACGGCACAACCTCGAGTGTGCGGATACCATAGAGGTCAAGGACTCCAGCCAGGGCTTCCCGCCCAAGCCCGTTCCTGCGGCGTCCCCCCAGGGTGTGACCCAGCAAGATGCAAACACGAGTCTATCATCATTTGAATAGTTACTCAGCAGGCTGCCCAAGTGGCTTCCGTTCGTTCGGCCGGGACCGCTGGCTGTGATGCAGCTTGGGTGAACTTGGTATTAACCAGGCTGCTCAGTTTCGGCCTTGTTTTTTTTTTTTTTTTTTTTTTTTTTTTTTTTTTTTTTTTTTTTTTTTTTCGCACATCCTTTTTCCTGGCGCAGCTGCTTACCGCAACTGTTCAGTTCTCCGTACAGTATACGACCAAAGAGGCAATGGGAGGGAGGCCTGGAATATACCCCTACCAACCATCCACAATATCGAACCCTGTGGATGCTTGGGGAATTAGTCTGATGATCAAAGCATAATTTACCAGACCTGTGGCGCTTGAATTTGACACAAGCGACTCCCTTAACGTTAAATCTGGCTATCGTGTCCTATCCACATTTTATCGAGGTTCGATGGCTCTTAGTGTCTCAAAGGCCCATTTTATATAGGTAGGGAGGGCTGCAGCACATTGCTAGACTATAATGGAGGGTTGCACTCTTTCGACTTTAGTGAGGAACTAAAACATATATATACAGTTTGTTATATATACATAATGACTGCCTTCGGCTTCACCCCCAAGAGTCGTATCTCTCCATATACTGGCAACGATTCCTGTCGTGGTCATCATAACTTGTCAAGCATGCAACGGCAATGCAGTACTCCGCCATACCCTTATGTCATGCAAATTTCTACTACAACGACGGTCTCAGTTAGTTTCCCTGGGAAGGTACCTCGCAATAACAAAAATACTTCTTCCATTGATGGGTTTATTCAGCCTCTTTTCCCCAACCAGACGGTTTTGGACATACAAACCTATGACGAAGACCCGCATCCGCACTATCTCCTACATATGTCCGGAGGAACCGAGCTTGCATTGAAAACATCAACACGTCAACCAGAAACTGTCCTATACCATGAACGGCATGCCCTCGAAGTTGAGGCTCACGTTTTATTGTTACTTGAACCGAGCGGAATATGGTGCATTCCAAAGCTTATCCGATGTGAGGTAGTTCCGTCATCTCCAGCGGTAACATGCCTTTTACGTTACAAGTGTCCTGGCACGCCCCTTTCGGAAGTCAAAGAAAAGCTGACTTCGGAGGAACTGAGACACATTGATAAGCAACTCGGTATTACTGTCGATCGAATTGGACAACATACCGCTACGAAATTCGGCCCTGTCTATGATATATGCATGGGAAGAGGAGAACGGACTTGGAAACGAGCGTTTCTTAACCTCCTTGAATCACTTTTATGGAATGCTGAAAATATGCTCATTTCATTACCGTATTTTGAGATTCGTCATCAAGCAAGTCGTCTGTCCGCGGTTTTTGATGATGTTACGGAACCACGATTGATTTTGTATAATATCAGTCAGCCTTCCCATATCATTATCGACCCTGAGACCAAAGATATCAGCGGTATTATCGATTTCACTGCTGCGACATGGGGTGATGTTCTCATGACCGACATATTTGAAAACCCTTCCCCAGACATAATCAGGGGGTACGGGTCTGACCCTACCCGGGAGGGATTCGCACCTATCCGTTTACTCTTGTAAGTGGCTTTCGCAAACGGAACGTTTCAATTCACCAAAGCTAATGGCACTGTAACTCTTAGCTATTCCTGCTACCGCAATATCCTCAAAATAGTGAAGCAATACTATCGGAATCAGCCCCATGAGGAGGAGCTTCGAGTCCGAAAGAGTTTGATGTCGGACCTTGCCTCCATAGCAGAGTATAGCCCGTGATACTCTTTCTTTCTATCTTCCATCTTTATCGTGCTTTGTATTGGAACACATGGAGCAACTCTGTTTGATCCGGGTCGCCTAGGGTTACTGCTACGGTGTATAATAGAAGGAACACATTGGAGCTGGGGAAAATGGGCTTTCGGATGGATTTGGAGAGGCGTTTGGATTCCAGCCCCTTCTGCTAACAAGCAAGGCGAGATAAAAGCAAAGCTGCAGGATGACTATCCAAGCATTTCTTGGGTCTTCTATTATTGTTTTTGTTTTGTTGTATACTCCATACTGCGTCGACTCCTAACTAGCGGTTATCGAAGTGAGGTCCATGCCCTTTCACGTGCATATAGTTAGCTAACTCAACTAGTTAAACTTAACTAGCTGCTGAGCTTATTTAATTGACGTCAGCCGCCAAGAACGCAAGCCAGAAACGCCCTTTGCTTCTAATCGCGAACAACTTCGTTTTAATCTTGGTTGCTGGCGATCTAAGAATAAAACCATCCCAGTATCAGAGTACGTACGCTCGTTAACTCTTTGGTTATAGAGATGGCGCACTTTTTACGAGGAAAGCAGGCTGGCATCCAGAGTGATCTCTCCGGGAGCCTCTCGCCGGAAAGCTTCCTCATAGACGAGGTGAGTCTGTCAAGTTAGACAGATCTGGATGCGCGCCAGCCACGCCTATGAGTGCTGTGTTATGTGAACTAACTCGGCACTCTCTCAGGTGGCTCGTTATGGCATAAATTCCCGAATCAGCGCCATAGCGTATGACCCCGTTCAATCGTTACTCGCTGCCGGCACAAGCGAGACGCAGTTCGGGAGCGGGGAGGTTTATGTGTTTGGACAAGAGCGAGTCTCTGCTGTTTTCTCCCTCCCTCGCAAAGCATCAACGAGTATTCTTCAATTCTGCGGAGATAAGCTACTCGCTGTTGCCAAGAATGAGCTATACGTCTTCTCGCTTGATGAGAGAAAGCTCGTCACTTCATATGCACCGCCGGGACATGCTACGTGTGTGCTTACAGACCCAGCCCTAGACTATGCATTTATTGGGCTACAAAACGGTTGGTTATGGCTATTATTCCCATGTGTTGCTATTTAAAACTCCCCCTGGCTGATCGTTTATCGGCGATAGGCGAGCTTGTCACATATGACCTCGATCGGCATATGGTAGCTCCGTTCAAAGTGTCAAATTTATGGAAAGAGAGAAATTCGAGGGCTAGATTCCTCCCCATAGTATCCCTTGCTTTTCACCCGAAGGATATAGGGACTCTACTGATCGGATACTCGGATGGAGCTGTGATATTTTCTATCAAACAAAATGTACCCGTCAAGTACTTTCAGTATGAGGTACCCAAGGGCGCTCCAGGTGGTGATTCAGATCCTTCCTCGGCCCGTGAGACGAGGTGGCCTAAAGTTATCAAGGCACTCTGGCACCCAACTGCCACTTTTGTTTTGACTGTGCACGAAGATTCATCTCTTGTGTTTTGGGATCCGAAAGACGGGCGTGTCGTCATGGCTAGAACGATACAGGCAATAGATGTGAATAAACCAGGCGAACCCGCGTCTACATCTGGCTCCACTCCTGGTACTTTCTCACTAAAGGCACCTATTTTTGAAATTGCATGGTGCTGCAAAGAAAACCCGGACGATACGGGACTGTTAATAGCAGGCGGAACACCTACCACTGAGATGACAAAAGGGCTCACATTTATTGACCTTGGGATTACTCCCAACTACCAAACTTCTTCCTGGCAAGTTCTGTCGGGTCACTTCTCATCTTTGAAGCGTCAGTCAACGTTACCGACTCCGCCAAATGCAGAAGTAGCCCAGTTTTGCCTAATTCCACGAGCATCACCCCATTTCGGTGGTGCTCAAGACCCTATTGCAGTTGTTGCTCTTCTATCATCCGGGGAGCTAGTTACTCTAAGCTTTCCAAGCGGATACCCTATAACTCCTACAAATGTTTTCCCTCCTTCGTTAACAATCGTCCACCCATTTGCTACCAAATTTGATCTTGCTTGCATCGACAGGACAAGATGGCTTGGTTGGCGAGAGAAGAGAGCACAAGGACCACCCCTTCTTATCGGAGGAGCAGCAGCAAAAAAGGCACTGAAACGTTTTGAAACCCGAGATATTGCGATTGTTGCACATGCAGATGGTCTCATACGTCTTTGGGATATCGGACATGACGACCAGATAGAGAACCCAACGATTCTTCAAGTGGATCTGGCTCGCGCAGTCGGGAGGTATGATAGAATTGAGGCCATCCAAATGTCATTTTCTGGTGCTGCAGGCGAACTTTCTGTTGGCCTCCAAAGCGGAGAGTTAGTGGTTTTCAAATGGGGCCGGAATGAAAACGCTGGTCGAGATGTACCCCTCGGGGAGAATAATGGGCCAGACCAGATTACTAGCATATCTCACAGAGGTGACCCTGGATTGAAGGAAGGACTACTCCCTCTTGCATTGCTAGACCAAAGTCAGGGGCCAATTACGGTTCTCAAGCACAGTGATGTAGGATTCATCTGTGTGGGATATAAGTCTGGAAGCATCGCATTTCTTGACTTGCGCGGCCCCGCTGTGATATACACAGCGAACTTGACGGATTTTGCAGCCAAGCAGTCACGACGAAGCAGCTGGAAAAGCCATTCTTCAACGGAAAAAGGGGCAGATTGGCCAACTTGCGCTGAATTTGGTGTTTTAAGAATTGAAGATGACAGTGAGTCCTAATCTCGATTAACTTTCCCTCATTTCTCAAATGTTCCTTGCTGATTATACCCAGGCTACTCGAGTATCAGCTGCTTTGTTGGCACCAACAACGGTCACTTAGCTACATTTAAAATCCTTCCTTCATCTGGCGCAACTTATACTGTGTCTTTTGTTGGGTCATGTAGTTTGGATGACAGGGTGCTATCCATTTGCCCTATTAACGCGGAGACTGGAGCTCAGACACTAGCTACACAGGAAGCCGTCTCTGACTTACGAAATGGAGGTAAAGTCAATGGAGTAATAGTCGCGGTCACACCTTCTGGTTGTCGTATCTTCAAACCCGCTACATCTAAAGGCGCCCATAAGAATTGGGATGACTTCATGTGTGATGCTGCCTCTGTGGTTCACTCACCTGGGGGATGCAGCCTGGTAGGCTTGTTTGGTGATGGGAAAGCTAGAGCGTACTCTATACCAGCCTTAAAGGAGATTGGCTCTATAAGTATTGGAAAGATACTTGATACTAGGCGGTTGGGTGATGCTCGGGTATCACCTTCCGGAGACATTCTTGCATGGACTGGGCCATCTGAACTGGCTATGCTTCATGTTTGGGGTGTCGGTAGCCCGTTGTACGTGGAAATGAAGTTGTTGTCTCCCTCTAATGTGAACATCAAACTGACAAAATATCCTCCCACATAGGCTCCGATCAGCAGACAGGCTCTTTAACCCCGAAGCAATCGCCCCGCCTCGTCCAACAATTTCCAATCTGCAATGGATATCCGGGACACAATTTGTATCAACTGCAGATGTGGATTTATTGGGTAAGTAGTTGTCCTCGATAAACCAAAGCCATCTGTGTTAGTAGCTGGTTTAACGCAAATCTACTTGTAGTTGGAGGACCGAACCGCCCTCCCTCTAAGCGCATGCTTGAGCAAATGCGCCTCGAAGAGCAAGATCGTCAAAGGGCAGAGCGTGAAGGGCGTCTTCCTAGAACTAACACCTCTAATTCGCAAGGTTCACAAGAGTCATATTGGGCGTATATGCAAAGACAAATGCAGGAAAGAACAGAAAATTTAAACATTATGGGCGACAGCATGGATCGCCTTGGAGAGAACAGCAGCGGCCTAGCAGATGACGTTAACAAGTTTGTCAGGAACCAAAAGAAGAAGGCAGTTCTGGGAGGTAAGTCAACGTCTCCCTGCTTTACGAAGATAAGCTAAAAACCGGCATGAATACTGATGTTAAATCCTCCAGCTCTTGGCTCAAAATTCGGGTTCTGATACTATCTGGACAGATGCCCCATGGAAGTAAAATTGATGGCATGTGCCTCTTTCTTCTTGGAATCCCACATTGCCTTGTACTTCTTCTACTTTCTTCCTCATCCGGGAAGGGGTTTCCCCTCTTTCCCCTCTCTTTTCTGTCACTCACGAATTTCTTGATGATATATATAATCTTAGAAAAGGGGCCGAAGTTAGGTTTCATCCTCGCCGGTTTAGGGCAATGATGGACTCTCTGGAGATAACCCCAAGATCGTTTCAGTAGTCCTTTTGACTGTACTCACAGATAGTGTACCTTTACGCCTGAACAGGCAGTCAAGAACGGTGTGTCTGCTAGTGTTAAGGGGTCCCATTTCCCTTCCACCCAAACGACGTCACAGATACGGCAATACCTAGGAAGAAATGGATCTCATGACTAGAAACAAAACTCGAGTTTATCATATGGAGCACTCCATACACTCCCCATCTATAGTTATAAAGTGGCGGTAAGAACTTACAAGAAAGAGCATTCTTATGTTTATATGCATCTCCTCCCCACAAGATCCCTGTTCCTAATAACCCTTCATTATCAATGCCTCGAAGGATGAACCATGAACAGTTTCCGCCCCCGCCTTCACCCCCGACACCCGGAAGAAGTCGATCTTTGGGTCCTCGATAGATTGCTCTCCATTAGAGTCATAATCTTGGCAGCACAAACCAACTTCTAAATACACATCAATTCTTTCCCGAGTGGCCCATTGTCGGCGGCGGCGGCGGCATCGCCATCGTTGCCATCACTGCAAGCAGTCCAAGCAAGGCACTCCTGATGAAATTAAGCGGTTTCAAGGGGAGCTCAGTCCGCGGAGCTGGGATTACCCGTAACCCCAAACGTGTGATAGAAGTCGATCCCTTCATTCTGGTTACTGAGGCTCATAACTATTTGACCTGTGATTTTTATTTTCCCTGTCAAGAGCGACTGCACAGCACGATCTTCCCGCTAGTGTCGAGGCCGGATGCACAGTACGTAGTACGGGTATTATGTAGGGTGGGTATGTACGCCATAGGTGCATGTACATAAGAGCATATATCCCATGCTACTATGCTTCGACCAGACTGTGGCCTGGAGGCAGACTCGGGCCGTTTCCTGCGTGTGCGAGCCTATCAAGGGAGGACGATGCCTTAACTGCTCCTTGGTTGGCGGGTGACTCGTACGTCATCATAGAGACCGTTGGAAGGGCACATCGGCCACAGAAACTACACCGGGTACTCTGCACCAATGCATGTACCTACGAAGGGTAACATACCACCTTCTTGCAGCTTGCATATACTTGACTATATGGCGAACCGACGGTTCCATGCGCAGCGCCGGGGAAGGACGACCGCCCGGCAATCTGTATAAAACATGGCCGAGGAAGTGTTCCGGCCGCCTGCAGTGTGTGTGGCCTCTCGCCTTCTCACGCTCTCTCTCTCTCTCTCTCTCTCTCTCTTTCTCTCCCTCTCTCCGCTCCATGCTTTCTTTTCCTTGCTCCATTCCGTTGCCGTCTCCTTCGTCTCCTTCGTCCACGTCGTCCACGTCGTCCACGCCGAAATTCGAGTGTTGACGTCGGCGACGGAGGCCGATGATGACTAAGCGACTCGCCCGAGACGTCGACGAAAGCAGGAAAATCCAACAACAGCAAAAACAAGCAAAGCAACGCGACGCAACGCAACGCAACGCAACGCAAACTCCGCAGGTCAAGGGGAAATCCAGTACAGGCTGGGATCCCGGGCAGTGCATACACACAAGAAGAAAAGAACCTCGTTCAGGGAGAGAGAGATACGCGCACCCATGGAATAGTGGCGTTTCCTTCCAACATTTTTTTTCGGGAAGCCAAAGACCTGGGTGGTGGATGGGGTCACCAACTAACCAAGACTAAACGACGCAGGCCAGATCAATAGATCGAAGATGTCCCTTGTTCGGGCGGCTTCTGGACGGCAGAGCTGATCTAGACAAAGGAGATGAGGAAGGACGAGGAAGACGGAGACGAAGCAAGCAGCATGGCCGCCACGAACCCCTCGAAGCGAGGCTCACTGTTCTTCGTGCAGCACCAAGAGACGTAGGAACAACATGGGGGTGCGCTTGGCCCTGCGTTTGAGATAGAAAGAACCTGTCACTCTGTGATGACTTGGCCAGGCGTTTCCCCCCCTTCTCAGACGCAGTCATGATTCTCTGTCCGTCTCGTGAAATCTTGGGTGATGTTTTGCGCATCATCCTGAGAAATGCTGCTGACTGATAGCCTATTCCCGGCTCCGAGCTTTTGGGGATCGAGGCTATGGGGGGATCCCATCAACACAGCCGGCACTAGACTTCGACTAGCCGACTAGTGTACCTTCGTGGATTTCTAGCCTCGATGTGTCAAAGGTGGAATTGATTCTCTTTGGTCTAAAAGCAAGCTTGTTTCTGGATCTTGACCAGAAAGGCTTGATCGATGCCAGCGGATAACGATTCCGGAAGGTCGGTGGATGTCCTAAGTACCGTGATGCCTGGCGATGGCTTGCTTTGCCCAGATAATCTACCCTTGCCGCGAGCGAAGCACCACCACAACCGCCCTCTTGAAAAGAAAAAGAAAAGAAAAGAAAAGGAAAGGGAAAAAAAAATCACTGACAGTAACAGAGCGACAGACACTGACAGAGCAGAGAAGCAACAGAAGAAGAAACGAGAAGCAGCCCGAGTTTCCCGATGGGAAAAGTCATGATCCGATTGGATTACGGATAGAAGATGCATTAATACGCTTGCTACCGCTCTGCTATAGTTCTCTATCGATACATATATACATAATGCGTTGACGGGGGTCTTCCCGGCTGACCTTGCGAAGGAAGCCTCAGGAGGTATGGAGTATAAACGTACGAGGCCGTTATCCGTTACCTATCCCCAACATAGGCTTAAAAAGATAAAATTCTCAGATGTTCGTTCTTACAAGGCGAAGAAGGACGCTTAGACTAGTCAAGTCCTCGAGTTCCCGATGAAACGGGTTGCTTCTTACATCTCGTACTTTTTTTCCCCAACGCTGATGGATCAACCAAGGGGGATCATCGATTTTGAGTGATTTTCCCAGACTTGGTTCCCCCGGATAATTTCCAGACTAACTATCATATTAGGCTTTTTTCTGGAATTCGTCCATACATCTGGGTAGAAAGGCTAAGGGGGGCCAACAAAAAGGGAGGAGACCGAGTGCCTGACTTCTTCCCCCACAACCCCCTGGCTTGCAAGGACACAGCCAACGAAATGTTGTTCACTGTCCAACCTGCGCAAACCGAATCGAAAAGGGAGGCTCTGGGGGAGGGTCAATGTCTAGTCCATTACGGAGTATGCTTGGCCGTGATGCTCGTACAGGAGGCTTTCTGGGGGGTCATTCACGTATTTTTTTGCGGAGAAAGAAAAGAGAGATGAAGCGGCTAATCGTGCCACCTTTCTCGAAGCGAGGTGTCGAAGGCCATCGCTGCCTATACACCCAGACTCGGCTCTTTTCAATGAACTTGTGGCTATGGCCAGATGCTTTAGAAATTTCCACCTTCCCACTTCAGGGCGCAAGCATCGTACTTAGTGGACAGCGGGAAGATAAATGATGGCGTAAAGAGGGAGACACCTATTTTATCAACCCCATGACTGGCCAGCAGCTCCTTTCCACCCAAAACTAAACCTTCGTTTGCCCTGCCGCTGCCACATATCACGGCCGCCTCTTGTGTCCACTTGGGGTTCTGTTAAAAAAAAAAAAGAAAAGAAAAAAGAAAGGAAAAGGAAAGGAAAGGAAAACGAAGAGGAAAAAGAAAGAAGGGCCAAAAGGTTAAAAAAAAGAGAAGAAGAAGAAGACGAGAAGACAGGCAAAGAGAGAGGCGCCCCAAGGGAACGGACAGGAGGGAGAGATATGCTAGGAAAGGGAAGAGAGTTCCCACCTAGACAAGGGATAGCATAAGCAACAGCTTTCTAGATCTTGAGAGAAGACGCAAGGACTGGAGAGCTAGGCTCTGGAGCAAGGGTAGAAAACGGACGGCCTTCGCTCCCCCTGCTTGCTTGTTCGCTCGCTCGTTCCTCGACTCCTTGATGCAAAGGCCATCGTGATATACTTGAAGCCGGGTCAAATCCCTCTAGCCCTTTTCAAGTAGCAGTCTGTCAAGGAGAACAGGAGCTTTCGGCGAGTTACCCCGTAACTACGGAGTACTTAAGTTATAACTACTTGAGCGGCGGCCATCGGCTTTTCTTCTTCAATTTTCCCTCCCTGGATCCTCCCCCAGTTCAACTACGAGTCTATCATCCGCTTCTCCACACCCCTAACGTCCCCCGAGCCCACCGGATGGAGATACACTGGATTGACTTGGAGCCGCTACAGTGAAGTTCTAGGGAAGACACAGAATCGACTTCACAGCATCAATAAGACGCTGGCTGTTCTATTTCCCTCAAAACCAGCTCTGCTCAACTACCTTCGCCAGCCGCGCGCTTCTTTTACCTATGACCAATTGGTGCATTCTCTCTGCGCCGTACCCGTGACGCCAGTTTCATCCTTCGCCCAATCCAACTCAAGGTGGCTTTTTGTTTATATATTTATTATACATTCCTGCGTGCGGGCTGGTAAAGCAGGTTCTCACCCTCTGCCAATAGTCGGCGTCAAGGGAGAGCAGGCTGAGAAACTTAGGATCAAGGCCGTTCAATACCAACGCCAACTTGCCAAATGAGATCGGTGCCTATCGACCATAGTGGATCGAGGAATGGCGTCAATATGGACGAAGTAGCTACAAAGTCCGAGCCACACCATACAGTCGAGGGATCATGCAGTTCGTCTTTATCTACGCCCGAGCCCGAGGGGGAAGTTGTTATTCAGGACCCTGTGCAAAGACAGAAGCGCAAGGGAGGAAGAAAGCCAGTAGGTACTTGGCCTTTCCTGCGAAGAAGGGGAGAGAGGATATCAATACACCACAGCCTCTCCCCTATTTCCCGCAATCTTTCTTGTTAGACTATTGGATTTGTACAGGTACGAGAGGCTAACACAATGGTACCTGGGTGGTGTGCTCTTTGCACTCCGCCTTTTGGTTGTACCCACTGCTTCAGATTTATGCTACTTCTGAAGAACGAAAACAGCGGAACAGACAGGCCCAGGCGGCCTTTCGCGAGAGAAGAACGGAATATATAAAACAGTTGGAGACCACAATAAAGCATAACGAGGAAGCGTTGCATAGCCTACAACAAAACCACCGCAACGCCGCGGACGAATGCCTTATGCTGCGGTATAAGAACTCGTTACTGGAAAGGATTCTGTTGGAGAAAGGTAACCAACCCTTAAACCTACACGGTAACCCATATCTGCTGAAATAGAGTCGAATGCTGATGTACATAGGTGTCGACGTACAGGCTGAGCTACGTCTTAGGGGTGGTAGCCCGAACCTACCCCCTAACAGGCTGCCAACCAGTCAGCCATCTCACGGCTCATCTTTAGCACAGACTCCCCCAGGGCCAGCCACACATCTTCCGAAGTTAGAGCCTATTCCCGTGTCACAAGTACACCGTGAGGGGAGCTACATTATGCAGTCTCCGCAGCTCCAGACCTCTCCGTCGTCTCATATGTCGTCTCCGGTGGCAACAAAGTCAACAGCTTTTGGTTTGCAGGGGGCTGTCTCTCCCACGGCAGCCGACATACAGCACCAGCAGCAGTACAAGCCTCACCCGTATCATCGAGCTCAACTGTCCCCCCAGACAGGTGGTTTTGGACCGGGAATCACTTCTGCTGCCACCGAAAGCATTGAGCCAACTCCTATCCTACCGTCACGGATACCACCTACCTACTACCTCTCCCCCTTTCAAAAGCAATATAACCAGCTAGGCAAGTCAGGCCATCGCACTTGTTACCTCTCCATTGCTTCTACCCCTGATACCAATCTGCTAACACTAGTCGTGCAGAACAGGAATATGATGCTCGTTCAAGCTCCGTGGACGGACCCGATCCGCCAGAAGGCAGCACTGCAGCAGACTACCAGTCTCAGCAGTCTCTGCCACGTATACAGCAACGGCACCATCCGATATCAACCAGCGGCGATGCTGAAGGTATGACAGCTAGCACATCGTATATTGAACATTTCGACCCCATGATGGATCCCGACCCATTCGGCCTGTCCGCCAGCATGCACTTCCCTACACCCTTTACCTATACTCAGAGCCATGGGCGGCAATAAGGTAAAGGAAAGGGGAAAGAAAAAAAAAAAAAAAAAAAAAAAAAAAAAAAAAAAAAAAAAAAAAAAAAAAAAAAAAAAAAAAAAAAAAAGGTCTCTTGCATATATACATCGTCCTGACGTGACTGGTTATGCAACATCTTTGACCATGCCGGACCGATCTGGCCAGACCAAAATAGGCCTATGTTGGTACGACATATTAGAGATATATGAGGTGTTTTATGGAGTATATCGTTCGCTTCTAGGGGCCTGCTACTTTGCAGGCGGAGGAAGGGATCTACAGTCAGCTCAAGGAGGGAGTCTGCTGCATTTTTGAGGCGTTAAGCTTGTTTGTTTGCTTTTTCTTGTCGTTTGTCTGTTGGAGGAAGGGAACAGGAGGGTAAAATAAAACGACTTCTTTTCGATACCCACTTTATGTATGGACAATGCTCATCACCATCAGTACTGTATATCTTGTCTGTCTGTATCTCGAGGATCTATCTCTGCATATCTGTATCTCTAGCCATGTCTCTTATCTCTATCCATTCCATGACCGAGGAGTCACGTCCTTCCTCTTTGGGACATCTGCCCTAAGCCCTAACTCCCGCCGCCCGCAAGCGCCGGCCCGACGTTCCTCCGCGCGGCCCAAACAAACTCGCTTAACCCGAAGAAGCAAAAAGCTGCACTCCGAATCAGGCTTGGGGCGCTTTTTTTTCCGGGCGGGCGCGAAAAAGAGCGACGCAGGCCAGCGAAAAAAGAAGGCAAATAATAATAAGTGGACGGGCGAGAAAAGCGACAGCCAAAAAACAACACCTCCTTCGCACCGTCGACACCACCGCATCGCCACAGCACACGAGGCCGAATTCCTTTGCTCGCTAAGGGGTTTTCTGCCTTCTGCTCTGGAGTCCAGGTCGCTCCATATCCCCGAATTGTTGCAATAAACAGAAAGCCTTCCAAGGAAGGCAATATCAAATCCAGGCGTCATGGCGGACGTCCGGTCCAAGGTGCGTTCGGCTTGCTCTTCCTGCTGCATATTCTCTTGCTCGGCAACTCTCTACATGGGCAATTGAGGGTGCTCGATGCATCATTTCGATCGGCTGGCTGACATGTTTGTTTTGGGGTGTTGATATAGAACATGTACGAGCTTCTTGGTATGAGTTATCCTGCTACCGTCGAATAGACGCTGTTGCCTCGCGGAACACACCCTCCCTACGTCCCCAGACTGTCGGCTACTGCTTTGACCTACAGACATTAACATCTACGCCCAACACACAGGCAACGACCCTGAGCTCGATCCCAACCGAGAGCCGGAACCCCCAGTTCAGGTCGTCGACAAGACCGCTCCTCGCCGTGGCAAGCGCGACGGTCCAAACGAGCCTCGCGACACTGTTGCTCCCCCTCGTAGCAACCGTGGACCCAGACTCCCTGGAAACGAGCAAGGTAAATTGACTATATACTCAATCTTTCTTCCATGCCCGCCATATCTATCAATCCCACCTTTTTTTTGCTATTTATTTTTGGCTGTGGCGATTTTTCCACTATGATGTCACGTGGGCGAGCACGACCACAACCAAATTACCCGCCCTATCAAACATTATCAATATCAATCTATAGGGACATTGCTTTCTAACAAGGTGATCTTGGGTATATCAGCATTCCGTGACCGCAACGCTGGGTCTCAGAACAACCGCAACCGGCCAACCGATGGCCCCAGTGACCGTGCTCCGCCAGCTGCCCATAGAAATCGTGATACCCGCGGTAACAATATTCGGGATGACCGTCACTCTCGCACTGACAGAGCGTAAGTATTATTATTATCTTTGTCATTAGTATTACACGATAGCTTCTATAAGGAATGGCTACTAATTAGTGTTACTTTTCGCACATCTACAGTATTACAGAGAAGCAGATCGAACAGGGCTGGGGTTCTCGCTCTGGCGAGTCCGCCTTGAAGGATGAGCGTGCTGGAGAAGACATTGCCCGCACTGAGGAGAAAGAAGCTGCTGAGGCTAATGCCGAGGAGCCTGTTGAGGAGCCAGAGGACAAGAGCAAATCATATGCCGACTACCTCGCTGAGCAAGCCCAGGCCAAGCTCGAACTCGCGGCAAAAGAATCCCGCAAGGCCAACGAGGGAGCCAAGATGGACAAGAAATGGGCCGCCGCCAAGGAACTGAAGCGTGATGACGAGGAAGACGAGTACATCAAGGGCCAGAGCAAGGAGAACAAGCGCGAGCGCCAACGCAAGGAGAAGAACGTCCTTGAAGTCGACATGCGCTTCGTGGAGACCCCGCGACGTGGCGGCGACTCCTCTCGTGGCCGTGGCCGTGGTGGTGACCGTGGCAGCGATCGCGGTCGTGGCGGCCGTGGCGGACGTGGTGACTTCCGTGGTGGTCGTGGAAACGGTCGCGGAGCTCCTCGCGGTGGACCTTCCCACGCTACCGGCCCTACCGTCGACGAGAAGAACTTCCCTTCTCTTGGAGGCAAATAAGCGAGCAGACCTCTACACCTCCATGTACATGGACTGGTTCCCTGAGAAGGGTGACAGGACCGGTCTTGCACCAAGGCTGCTACTCAACTAACAAATAACTCTTTTTCCTTTCTTTCTTGATGCGATTAACAAAAATTTCATCTAAGCAGAGAATCAATAAAAGGCCCTTTTTTTTATGTTTCTAATACTCTTCATCCAACAAAAGCTGATCATGGGAAAGGGAGAGGCAAAGAGGGCCATTGGGAGAAGGGGAAACAATTGGAGGCGAATTTATGTTTCATATCTTCATGGACTTTTTTCTTTTCTCCTCCGGCCTTTTTTACTTTGTCTCCTGCGTCATGATACTATATTGCTCCATGAATTGATCCTTCTCATGTTCTCTTCTTTCTGCAGCTTCTCTCCCTTATTTTCTGTTCCTCCAACCTGCCTGACCTCTTAATTTCTCCCTACAGGAATCGCAACGGGACAGGGAGGGTTCATCTGATTTACCATCTAAGCTCGTCTGCGCCATACAAGTAGGGGTTGCCGGCCTCTGTTTCTCCCTGTCAATGGCGCTGAAGGCTTTGATATGTAGAGCTGGGTTTCTTCGTTTCCTAACACCTTTTAGTGGAATCAAATCGAAAGCGCATTTTCTAATGATCTATCTTGACGGCTATACCCTGCTGCCCCGTCTTTATTCTATCTAGCATACGAAAGAGATGAGTGGGATATGCCTGCTGCTCTATATAGATACCCTACACTTACCCCCTTTTTTGCCGCAGAATACCACTGGAGCAAAGGACCAGTCAGATGTCAGAGAGGCATCTACAATATACCGTTTTCACAACTTGAAAATAGCGAATCTAGTCAGGAGCTATCGCTGGTCATCAAAATTGAGCGCCATCTCATATTCCTCTCTTTGGAAATCTGCAGAAGCCTCTTCTCTCCCTCGACCCCCAGCCCCCTGAATTTGAACAGAGTGAAGAACACAGCTTCACCCTCGCGCTCCTTGAACAAAGAGCTTTCCCCCCTAGGCTTGCTCAGCAGGCTCTGTCCTCCTGGTGGCTGGGAATATCAGCGTCTGCTCGCCTAGCCAGCTCATACTCGCACATTCTTGATATCTTGAACTTCTTGTCTGTGGCTTTCACTACTTATACACTCCCAGGCACCGTCAATCATTCTCTTCTCAAATTCCAGTCTGACGCTTTGAATACCCTGAAGTTTCACTAGATACACATCTGGGAAAAATGGACTTCTACTACGAGGTTGTCAAAACGCCAACTACCGCTCATTCGACCTGTTCTATCTTTGCCTTGGACAGCCCAGGTCCTCAGCCCATAGTCAACTTCGGATGCGAGCGCGAGCACCTCTACGGTCTCGACTTCGGCAGCCTGAAAACTGCCAATGGATATGTCCTCGGCATGCGGTCAGAACCGCAGCACCAGTTGGTTCTTGACAAGAAGTACATGGGACACAATGCAGACCAATATCCGATATGTGGCTCTGAGACCACAGGCGGCCTTAATACCCGCCTCTCAAACGGCCCGCGGTGCAACGAGGGCAACAGGTCCCCAGCAAGGGAAGAAGAAAGCGCCTACAAGAGCCCATCGCCTCCTCCTACGCCTTACCCGGCCTTCAGGACCCTAGAGCCAGAACTATTCCCATCAATTGAAGGCTCATCATGCGGCGGCTACGAGGTCTACAAGAAATCACTTCCCTTCCGCCATCTCAGCTGGTCTTCTCAGGGGGAAATAGTCCGCAGAGATATATCTCTTCCCCCTCGCCAGTTTCAATTCTCTTCTTTCCCATCTCCCATGGTGCCTCCTGCTCGAGAGCTGCCACCACACCGCAGGGCTGTTCGCGAACCACTGCTGCCCATGCTCGTGTACCATGATAACGGCGAGGAAGAAATCGTGTCACGGTACAATTACCTCCCTTTCGGTCGACAGGCGAGAGATCCAACGCCTAATGCTCTGGAGGATCTTGTGGCTGAAGCTCGTGCAAATGGTTTCACTACTGAGCCAGAATCTCGCCCACACATAAGCAGCCATGACTGGTACGATTGTGTGGCTGGATCTCCGGAATGCGAGCCATTGCTATCTGCTCGGAGGAAAGCTCGTGAGGGCCTTTTTGCTGCCTTGTCTCGTCGTTTGGAGTCTCATCCTCCTCAATACAATGTTATGCTCGATCCTCCTTTCCCTTGGATGCAAAGATGAATCACCTTAGATTCACTTTTCACTTACCTGTTGCCCGGTTTTCACTGAGGTTCGACTGTATTTCTGATCTAATACCCTGATGAAACACTAACCTTAGCCTTTCCTTTATCACTTTCACGTTTTACTTTTGTTGCATGTCTTAGTTACTCAGATTACAAGTCGATTTCCGGATTTGTCTGACCTTATAAGCGCATCCACGGCCCAGTTCCACTGGTTAATTGACACTGGAGGGACTCTACATCACCTTGCAAAGATTCTCTCCATATCTACGATGTATGATACTAGACTTGAAGGGCCGGGATAATACATATTAAAAATAATGATTTGATTTGATTCTCGGACCTGATCTACGGGAAAGCCAAGGTGTCTCTCAACTTGACCAGCAAAAGTAGGAACTATCTAGTCTCTCGCCGCACAGCAGCAAGATATCTGCGGCATTGGTCTATTCTCGCCTTGTCGGGGAGGACACGAAACCACCATCTAGCCATAGCAAAGCCAAAGGCAGGAAGAGGTTCTTAACGGGTAAACAATCCGAACTAATGTCCGAAAGAACGCCATGTTGAAGGAAGCAGTATATAATAAAAAGGGGAAGAAGGTTGTTGGGGAGTGCAGTATCAATAAAGATAATGAGAAAGAAAAGGGGAATAATATCAGAAACAACGAGTCCTTCCAATGCCAGTTCATTTAGTCATCCTCATTAACGATAGTCATCTGCGAGTCATCCGTGTCTTGGATGGGGATCTGTGCTTGTTCTCCGGTTTTCACCTCCGAGCCATCTGAGTCCTGGATAGGGGACTGAGGGTCTTCATTATCGATATCACCATCGTGGACATTGTCCTCGGGGGAATCCTCGGGGGAATCCTCGGGGGAGTTGTTATTCTTGTCATCCAGGAATTTGAGCCCATCGGTTGCCTTACCGTTGCACGCCTTCTCCAAGGCAAGGAAGGCAAAATGCCCACCAACAACGGGTCTAGCAAAGAAGTTTGGTCCTGGATAGCCTCCATCTTCTTCCGTCTTGTACAGATCGGTAAGAGGATGATCGGTTGACGTTTCATTGACCCATTTGGCGTACGATTGGAGGATTTCACTTCGCACGGAGGGACTGGAAACGGCCATGGAAAAGAACTCCCAATCGGACTTCGTGTAGAGATGACGGCTGTCAAGTGGGAGACCATACTTCTGGCGTACATTGGCGTACCACTTTGATTGTTTCTCATAGACATGCCTTGGGATGAAACCAGTTTTGCCTGGGGGTGGAGCAATTGGTTCCTGATCGTCAAATGTACGGGGGTGGGTATCGTACTCCGTTCCGTCAAGATGGAAGCAGAGAAGGGCATCCGCAAACATGTTGTATAGAGTAGTCCAGGAGCCATACCAGTCATATGAGAGTTTGGCGTGAGTGCCGTCTCTAGAGAATCCAAAGCCTTCCCATTTGGTGATGTAGGTATCGGAGATGTTCTAGTGCCAGTTAGTTAATGGTATTTTCTCCTTGAAAACTGCAAACAATGCAGTGTGGCTGACCTTGAAATATTTATAGTCATCAGTCTTTCCAACAAAGTTGGACATCTCACTCATTGCATTTATACCAACGATACCCTTGAGGGCAAGATTAGTTTGAAGCGCAAGCCATCCAGCAAAGTCGTCAGTAGAGACTAAGAAGAAGTTAGCAAGAACTATAAATCTCCGGTAGGAAGACTTAAACCTACGTTGGTTATGTGGTTCTAGAGAAAACTCAACAAGATAACCAGTCCATTGCCTCCAGAGCCTATACGATTTCTCAACCCATTTTCGCGCCAAGTTTGAGGCATCGGGGCCGACACCCCAGACGCTATCGAGCCTGTCAATACCACCAACTGTCTGGAGATCACGAAGAGGGAACAGTCCAACGACATCCGGTTCAGCGTCTCGGGCCTCAAGGGTGCCTGGATACCAGGGAGCGGTAGTATTGGCCTCTGGTGGGAACCTCAGGGAATTGACAATAGAAAGGCCCATGATAAGCATATTACCGCATTCCTCGACAGGCATGTACTCATCCTTTCCATCCGGATGTCCGGTCATATTGGGGAAGTGGGCACCCAGATCATGCATGGAGTAGTTGTTAGGGTATTGTCCACTTAGCATATGCTCGATTAATGGCTCCAATAGATACGCCAACCACCTGGGGTTGGTATAGAGGAAAAACGGGAACGAAGGGAATATGACGTCTACAGTCTGGCAGTTTCCATTGGAAGAAATCTCCTTGAGGAAGAGAAGAGGATTGTCTGAGGTTCCGGAGAAGGAGGTGGCACCAAGGACTTGCCTGGCGGTAAGGGCAACAATATCTACATAGTCTTCAGCGGCAGATAGCTGGGCATCCTTTGCAAGCTGGTTCGAATATCTATGCGCAAGAATCCTGGCTTTGTCCAGATCAAAATAGTGGAAGTTGAGCAGACTCTTCACATCTGGGAAATATGACTCCCAGAGGGGTTTCATGAGGGTCAAACCACGGGCAGAGGCAAACTGGACAACAGGATCCTGGGTATGAGCAATGGTGAAGGTGACTTCATCATGGATGGCCTCTATATTTGGCTCGTCATCTGTCCCATTAAGGTTGAAGGCCTTGGAATAAGCAAAGACCGGCTCCTCATCCATGACAGTGCGGAAACGCTCGTCATTTCTGTTTTGCAAGACACCAGTTCTTGCAAATCTAGTTCTCAGGAGCATCGATGTTCCAGATTCATATCTCACTCCCTTGTTCATATAGTTAGTATCCAGCTTGCCAAGTAATTTGAAGGGAACCCTACCTGGGGAGCAAGGAAATGTAGCATTCCCCATTCTGCTCGGTCCCGGAACTCGGTGAAGAGCTGCTCTGTCTTTCTGCTGACCTGCCACTGGTAAAGAGATTCCCCCTTCTTAGTGTCAACAATGTTATCCATCTTCCAGATAAGAGAGCTTCCACGGTCTCCAGTGACCCATTCACCGTTCATGTCCATGTATATGTTGACATTCATATTTCCCTCTACGCGAACGGTGACATAACCGGCGGGAATGGATTGGCGCAGGGTCGAGGTCGGGGTAATTGGCGAGAGAAAGGTGATGGTTATCTTCACGGATTCACCAGCCAGGTGTTTACCCTCTGGCTGGATAAGGTACGTCATATTGGTAGTCGAGGCATCGTATTTTGATCCCAGAAACTGAGCGTAGGATACATTATATCTATCAACCCGTTAGACAGATGTGTATATAGGCCTAGACATATACGCACCCGTTATTTGGATTGTTCGGCCCCAAGGAGTCGTGAGCCCGGCCAAGCAAGGGATAAGTGTTCCCCGTGCTGGGTACATGGGCCATGATGCTCATGCCCATATGCTGTCCGGTCCAGAATATAGGCCATGACGACCACGGCTCATGTCTCGCATCGGCCAGCCAGGTGCTGAGATACGGGTTTCTGACAATCAGCGGCAGCACGGAGGGAGTAAGCCGAGATGCCTCTGAGAGGGCGGAGTAGGCCACCGCCCACGCGAGCAGGACCCAGGGCAGCATCGTAGCGTAGAAGAAGAAGAAGAAAAACAAGGCAAAGTAGGCAGCCGGCAGGGCAGAGTGGTCGAGGAACGAGCTAGCCGGCCAACTGCTTCTCTCGAGCTGTTGCGGGGGATCGACTCCCTTATCTAGTCAATCATCGGGGGAGGAGTCTATGGGCCAGCCATCCGCTTTGTTGTAGTTGAGTGGTGTCGGTCGTATACAGCCGGGAGAGAAGGCCTGAGGGTCAGGCGGCGGCGTCACTTGCTCCTGCAAACGGCTGATCAGCTTAGCTCTTTGACATGGATTGACTTCCGCCCGCCATCTCCATTCCGGGGTAACGAACAGGCAAGCAGCCACCGCGGGGCCCCGGGGGGAAGGGCGGCGCCCTCATGCCTGGTGATGCGGGTTGACAATGGCTGATGGCCGCTGGCTGATAGCTGATGGTTGTTGATGTTGACGGGCGGCGGCGATGATGGCTCTGGCCCTTATGGCTGTATCACCTGGAGGCGGCGTGGTCTCCGTCTGCCCTCGCACTGCATGGCTTCTCTCGTCCATCAGTCGTGATTGCAATGCGTTTATGCATGTCGGACAGGGACAGGCAGTGGTCTGGTATCACTGGATGGTTGTTGGACGGTCGAGGTCGGGTGTTGCATCGCAGAAACGCTGCTGGCCATGCGGGTAGCTCTGATATTCAGGGAGCACGGCGATCTACCGAGGGAGACAGAGCAGATCGATCTCGTCTTACGGATGGTCGAGCTACTTGACGCTGAGGACTGGCGATCCTGACTGAGGTCGTGAAGATGTAGTTTACAGTCGCGCAGTTTGCAGTCATGTGCCGGATGGCCGATACAGTTGATTAACTAGCTAGCTAGAACGATGTCTCGCAGTTACATTACATGCAGGGTCCTTGGATATTTCTACCGTTCGTCCGGCGACACACTCCTCTAAGACTTACCGGTTGGGATGTTGAACAGGATGGCAGGCTGACCATCCTTGGGCTCCTGGTCGAGGATGTAGTAGCCCTTGCGCTCGAACTGCATGCTCTCTCCTTTCCTCAGGTTCACCAGGTTGCAGTCAGCCAGGATGGTGTGCTTGATCTCCGTCTTCGGGTTGAGGAACTGCTCAAAGTCCTCGTCCTTCTCGATCTTGTCCTTGGTGATCAGGTAGTCGAACTCGTAGATTTCGGCAGGGACGAGCTTCTGGTCTCTGGCCAACCATGTGACCTTCTTCTCTGTCTTCTTGAAGTCTCCTGCAAGATGGAGCTCGAGGTCGAGGCCGGTGACTTTCCCGCTGGCCGCGTCCGTAGTGATCTTGCGCACAATGGCATTGCCCCAGTTCATCAGAGTGATCTCCTCATCTTGCTTGAACGATTTGGCGTCCTCCTGCTCAAACAAAATGTCCTTGGAGTAGTACACCGTCTTGGTGCCCAGCTCGGGGTTTTTTGGGTGCTTTGGCTTCTCCTGGGGCTTCAGATCAGCATCGGTGGCACCGGACACTTTTCCTGGCACCATATCCTCCTGGTCGATACCCGTGTGACGTGGGGATGTCGGGTCAATGTACTTGCGGTTGTTGGACCAGAAGGTCGTCCAGTCCATGTTAATGATGTTTCGGCTGGGGCCTTGCTTCAAAATATACTCACGCAGAGAAGGGATCGTCATTCCACGACGACGAATACCCCTAATGGTGGGCATTCGGGGATCGTCCCAGCCCCATACCATGCCCTGATCAACGATCTTGGTAAGCTTCCGCTTAGACAGTAACGTCTTGATAAAGTTGAGACGTGAGAAGTCCCAGATATGGACACTGCGGATTCCGAGTGTCTTTTGGAACCAGGCATACTGCGGGTTTCGGTCGTTATACTCATTAGTACGCAGGGCATGGGTAACGCCTTCAAGGGAGTCTAGGATTGGCACGCAGAAATCATATGTTGGGTATATCTTCCAGGTATCTCCAGTACGGTGATGAGGGGTTAGGTTGCAACGGTAGATAACCGGATCACGCATGGCCTTATTGGTATCATCAACAGAGATCTTTGCACGGATACACCATCTCTGGCCTTCCTCAGAGCCAGTCTTCATCTCAGCAAACCGAGCCAAGTTATCTTCAACGCTTTCATCACGACGCTTGCTAGCAATTCCCTCAAATCTTTCATGCTGCATCTGCTC
This sequence comes from Trichophyton schoenleinii, assembly GCA_018357685.1. Lineage (NCBI taxonomy): Eukaryota > Fungi > Ascomycota > Eurotiomycetes > Onygenales > Arthrodermataceae > Trichophyton > Trichophyton schoenleinii. The sequence continues at coordinate 4,234,872 of WOFF01000001.1, forward strand.
CTTCTCAGTATCATCTGCGTAGGCATTGCCGCTCTTAATGATCTTAATGCAGTCCTCGTACATCTCCTGGAAGTAATCACTGGAGAATGAGATGCGGTCAGGGAAGATCCCCAACAATGACAAGTCGTAAGTGATTGCATCGACGAACTCTTGACTCTCATTGGAAGGGTTAGTATCATCGAATCGGCAAATGAGCGTTCCCTTGTAGGCCTCATGCGCAAAATAATCATTGAGTAGAGCTGCTTTGGCGTGGCCAATGTGAAGATAACCGGATGGCTCTGGTGGGAATCGAGTAACAACCCCCTTGTCGGTATCCGGAAGACCAATGTTATAACTAGCACCAGCGGCACTAGCTGCTGCTTTCTTCTTCATAGCTCCAGCCGCCATCTCGGCCGCACCTTGACCGATCCAAGGGTACATGGTCTCGATGAAGTTGAACCATCTACCAGTGCTGTTTGTGAACCTCTTCACGGCTCCACTGGTAACCCGGTTTCCACGGAGGGTAGCCCAAACAACCAAATCGGCCAAGGTTAAGCCATAGCCCACAATGTAAGAACGGAGGGTGAGATGAGACTCTAGCTCCTTCATGGGCTTATCCATTGCCTTGAAGTCAGGCTTTGTGAACTCAAGGGCCCTTTTCAACCACTCATCAACCTAGAGGTTAAAGTTAGCTCAATGCCACCAAACGTAGCAGACCCCGATCAACAAGGGCGAAAGCTCACCTGCTCCTTATTTCCAGCCTGTAGAACCTCATTCTTGTCGCGTAAATAAGGGATGATCTCGGCGTCGTAGAGCAGGGAGCCATCCTCTGTCTTGAGCTCAACCTTTCCACCCTTGCTTCCAACCTTCTCAGATTCCTCGTAGACAATGGTCAATCCAGCCTTAGGATTGGCATCTATGAGACAGCTAGCCACAGCAACAGCTGGAAGGATTGTCTCTCCAGGAGCCTTCAGGGCAACGGTAAGAACAGACATCTGGTAAGAAAACTTGTCAGATTGATTGCACTTTTGCATCGATTAGAGGGGTACTAGGGGCTGCTGCACTCACCGTGGCTCTCCTGATCTGGATCTTGCTATCTGACGGTTAGATACTCTTCCTAATGCCTTTTAGCAGGACTTTTAAAGCTCTTCCTGCTCGCTGACCTGCTTCTTCAAGTCGAGTTGTTGCTCGTGAGTGAAGCAAGCGTGAGTCAAGGTGGAGGAAATACAAGCGGTTTCTTGCCCCACGAGAGGGAAAAAGGGAAAAATATCAAACTTACTTTACGGCGATATAACTGGCCAATACTGGATTTTTGCTTCTCTTTTAAGGTTTAAATTCCTTTGATTGGCTAATGGCGGGAATATAAAAGAGAGTTCAATCACTTTGCAGTTAAACTTTGGTGGTCCGCATGATGATTGGACGATGCGTTTAAGGTAATCTGCGCTTATCGATAAGAGCCTCCAAGGTCAACCGTAAGGCAAGCTACGCGTCCATAGACTGTAAAACCGAGCAGACGCGACTGTTTACATCAAACACCATTTTGGACGAGACGGCGCTTGTGTACAGTCATTGGGAATATTTTCCCAGGTGCCTGGTATATATTGAGTGGTTCTCACTTTCGACTGTTAGTTCTTGACCCAGGGTGGCTGGTTGCCTGCTCAAATTCCTAACTGCATCGTCATCACCTAACGTGGAGTACGTATAGCTACAACTAGAGTCTCGAGTTGATTGAATGCGGTTTACCATCTCGCGGGCAGCTTACATTCTCCCGTGCATACTTGTCCGGGAGCAATAATACCCTTAAACATGTCCCTAGCCTCGTCTGCACCTCCTCGGCCTGCTCTTCTCAACAAGACGACAAACGCGCTTCTGTCGCCTCGAAAGCACAACCCGGAGCCGAGTATGGGCAGTGACGATAATGTTGGTAAACAGGCGGCTAGGAATTATACCCCGTCGTCTCCTATCCAACTTGTTGGGAAGAAACGGAGTATAGACCAGGTCGATGTAGACCATAGACCTAGCACGGCCACCAGTTCGTTTAATAGCCAGAATAGGAGGGAGGATGAATTTTATATCTACGATGAGAGCACACATTCTAGTATGGATATTGATAAAGAAGTATGTTTCTCCCATGGCATATTAACTAAGAAAATGGATAATGCTGGATGCTAACAGGTCTAGACATCCTTCTTGCAGTATTCTTCACATAATAAAGTCTCCGATAGTCAGGAGCAATCTGCTGAGAAAGGATGCTCACAGGAAAGCACTAGCATTTCATCGCTCCTTAATCTGAGCTTTGAGACTGAGAGTGGCAATTATAGTAACAATAGGAATATTAATAACGCTAAACGGAACTCCCCGTTAAGCTCGCCTAATCCCCCACAAAAAGCTACAAAAGATCAAACAATATCTTCTTCTTCCTCTATACCCACCGACCCAGAGGCAAGAAAGCTATTTATTCAACAGGTAAGATATACACATATATATATCTGCTCTTTGCCCCTACACAAACTAAATTCCTTATTAGAAAGCCGGATTACTCCGAGAAAAGGTCCAAACAGCCATGAAAAATATCAAGGATCACGGCGAAATAGACCGCCGCATCAAGGAACTCGAAGCTAAGAGCCGCCAAACATGGAATGCCTCCTCAATTTTAGGCCAACATGCAAACCAACAAGCAACCCCTTCTTCATCTCGTCCCGAAACGCGCTCTGATTTGGCCCCAGGGGCGCAACAAGGCTCTTCCACAGCTTCGCTTGGCCATATCAATGATCAGAAAGACGGAAATCATGGTGCCACTCCCGCACAGCAGAACATGAACCAGCAGCCTCAAGTTCCCTTACCTAGTCAACCAGCAAGCAACAATCAGCCAGCTCAGCCAGCTCAGCCAGCTCAGCCACAAAGTGTCAACAATGCAGCAACTGTTCCTGTTACTCAAAAAGGAAAAACCACAGTCGAGAGACAGGCAATCAGAGTTAACCATGAGATCGCGGTAGATGGACTCTTGAGACTTATGAAAACCACCTCGGAGTACGATGCACTAGATCAGTGGAGTGGTCCATAAAGGTGTCTAACAACGGATCTGGGGCTTTTTGAACTTGAAGAGCTTGTACTTTTAACTACTAATAACAACTGTACAGAAAGGACTATTTCCCAGTTATGTTCACTTGAGGATACTAGCAACAATATTATCCTCGACCGTCTTTTTCTTTCCTTTTTTTGTTGATACCATGGCTTATCCAAACTGAAAATAATTAGCTTGATCATATAAGATACCCAACAAGCATAATTCCTTTGATATTTGTTTAACAATCACTTCACTAATTTGATTGCCTATTCCCTATATCAAAGATGCAAACCTTTCTTTATTTCAATACTATTGGTCTCCGGTTTACCTTCTATAACCTCTCACATTTGAAGATTCAGAATAGTGATTGGTGTATTATTTCCTATATTTATTCAATATCTATACACTTCACATGAGGGCTAGATGCAGGTATATGGAAAGAGCTAGCAGTCAAAGTAAGTGAAATATCTTGAAATAGCCACCTTTAACTCACTCTGACTTCGTAGATATAAACCCCCTTGGTGGCTCTCTTACACCCCTTTAACTCCGTCTTCTCGCACCTCCTCGACAAGGGAAACATTCTTGGGCCGGGAGGCTATATTTGCTCGTCGAAAACTATTTAGCTGTTTGTTACGACACAAGAAGATATGGGAAAACTCATCGGCCCTCAGCTTCGTAGGTAAGAGAGCTCCTGTACCATATTTGATCTATCCTCTGCGGCTCTAACACTCACCACCGTACAATGCAGCCTCTGGTCAGGGCCCAAGGTCAAGTTGATGCACGCAGCCTCTCCGAACAACACGCCCCAAGTTCTTTTGAACGCTATTCCTAGGAATATGGTGGCATATTTCTCCCCTGTGCTCAAGGACTGTTTCCCGGCTGCAACTGTTGCTCATGCCAATCGCCGTGGATGCGACGGCGAGAAAGTAGCTACTATATACGGTAGCTTGAAGCCAGCATTTATAATAATCTTTAACTGGATGATGAAATCCTGCGAGGGTCAAGGCCTGGTCTGGATCGAGCGAATGAACTATACCAAGTATGCCAGAGTCTTTGAAGCTGCTAAGATCCTTTCCGTGAACTTGGTTTGCGAAGACATGCTTAACCGGATGAATAAGATGGCCAACACCCAGATCCGGGTAGACGATGTCAGGCTGATCTACAACTTCTTCCCTAAGGGCTCGGAACCACGTCAAATCGTGATACGAAGTATTGGTGATGCGGTCTTTGAACGACGCTTGCGTGGATGGGCTCAGTACAAAGAGCTCAAAATACAGTGCCGTGACTATGACTATGACATTTACGAGTACGTTGAAAAGAAGCGTCGAGCTGTTGCAAAGGAGGAGAGAAAACTACGACAGCTTGAGAAGAATGGTAAAGGAGGACCAGCTAGTAAAACCCCCCTGCCTCAGGACTGGGAGACGCAGGGTACCAAGGGCCAGGAAACTGAGGACAAAGTGACTGTTAAAAAGGTGACTGGAATGGTTTCTCGCAAAGGAAAAAGGGGGAAACCAACCTACATTAGTTTGACTCTGGACAAATTTGGGGTTGATAATGCGGATTACCGCCCTGAATATTAGCCAACATGCCTTTACGCGAGTGTTCCTGGCCCAAGTTGGATATTGAAATGGAAATAGGTGAAACTTGACACTGTTCCAAGGGTAAATCAGGGGGTTTAGAGAGAAGCTTACTCCTATCAAATATACCACTCTCAACAAGCGGCTATTGATAACGTCAAACTCCTACCTCGTTATTTATTCTCCCATTAGTAGCAGGTATATTACAGATCGCTATAGTTAAATACGTAGTCAAGTAAGCTAAAGGGCATTGTAACCTGTCATCCATCTAGTATTCGGAAAAATAGTAGCAGTTGTTTGCTATAGACCTTCCAACAACCAAGCGCCGAAACGCACGTGTTTGTACACGGCACCCCCCAGAGTCCAGTTGCATAGACCTCTATGATAAGCAAACTGCTAGGGATAATGGATTTGTGAATAAACAAAGACAGGAAAAGTTTTTAATAGACTAATTGAACTAGAAACAAAAAGACAAGAGCCAAAATATAATTGTTTGTTGATCTTCATTGGGTATAACAATGGAGAATGTATGAAAACATAACCTCGATATTGAAGCCACAATAGGTACAAATAGAGAGCCAAAGCAGTCTATTCAGTGTTAGTGAATATATCACCTCTAATGGTATAAATATGCTGCAACCCCTTTCTCACTCCTCTCTTATCCTTCCTTAGAACTGCTTTGAATATCTTCCATCTTGAGTGTCTCATACCATATCATGCCATCTACACAGGCTTACTACACCAGAAACAGCCATAAAGACTGATTTAACTGCGACTGCGTGCACATAGGCAAGGGCTTTCTTCCTTAAAAGGAAGCGAAATGGCCCCAGGAAAGGCCAGAGCCTCGAAGAAGGTAAAGGTGGCGGATAAAACAAAACCCAGTATAGAAGCTGGGACAGAGGCAAAGCCGACCGAGATAGAGATCATAGTTCGCCCGCGAAGAGGTAACTGCTTTAGCATCTCATCCACTCGGTATAATATGAAGTACTTGGCTGACACCGGCCTAAACAGTGGGATGTCTCATGCTGTTTGTCGGCAACCACGAAGACAAGGGAGAAGATGTCGACTTTTGGCGTATACGCCTAGGATGGGCCGGGGATGAAGAGCCGTAAGTTGGATATTTCATCATGATTAAGTAGTTTACCATATTTCCCTGCTGACCTCCTTAGCCGTGATGTCTACCACCGCTATGAGGCGGTTGGAGACCCCACACAGGCTGAAGTGAATGGACAAGTGCCTCCTCTCCGATTTGTTTGGGTGTTTGAGACTGGAGAATGGGTCGACAAGGCGGCAATGCTGCGAGAGAGGGCGCAGAAGGCGCAGAGGGAGGAGGAAGACCGAAAGGCAGCGTGCATGGCAGCTAATACAGAGGCAAAGACAGGGCGTGGGTGTCATCGTCGAGCAAGAGCTCAGCCCGTTGCCCCTGATACGGATCCTGACGCTGGCCGTCACGCCGCTGAAGGTACAAGCGCCGGAGCAGGGGAAGTGGAAGATGGACCTAGCCACGACCCTCCTCTTGAACCCGAGGTAAAGAAAGGAGGGAGAAAACCGGCAGTAGCAAAGGCAGCTCCCAAAGCAGTCCCCAAGCGCAAGAGAGAGGAGCAAGGTGATAGGGATGAAAAGGAGGCGGCCGAGCCTTCTGCAAAGCGAAGGATAAAGGCAGCTCGAAAATGAGCTGTAGATAGTGTCGAATTTGTTTGAAATTGCTTAAGATGGGTATGCATATAGATATAAAATGGGCGAATTGACTGGTTTACCCAAGAGTCTGCTGTCATACTACCGGACCTTCTTCAATTTTCTGACCCTGCGGCCTAGTACATCTCTTCCCTCGTCAATTTCACCCATCGCTTCTCGTTTTGTAGAGCCAACCTCTTTGAGGAATGTGCCCTTGACGATTCGAGATTCAATATTCACCCCTGGCTCCTCCCATGCTACCATCTGTTTACCAACTCGAGCTTCAATTGCCAAAACGAGCTGGACATCTCTCTGTCCCACAAGTGTTATAGCTTCACCTTCTCTCCCAGCTCGAGCCGTACGACCAACGCGGTGGATATAATCATCCGGATTTCTGGGAACATCATAGTTGATGACTAGCCCAACTGATGGAATATCCAAGCCACGAGCCGCCACGTCAGTTGCTACCAGCAGCCGGGCCGCCGAAGCGCGGAAACGCGAAAGGTTGGCAATCCGTTCGGATTGGGGTAAGAGACTGTGAAGTGAAGTGACTCTATGCGATAGCCGGCGAAGGACGCGCTCCAATAGATCCGCTGTCTTTGTTCGGTTACAAAATATAATGGTAGATTTGGAGGAATTTCCCTCTGTGGACAGAAGAACATGTAAAAATGCCTCGCGGTGGTTCAGGGGCACTTGAAGATATGTCTGCTTTAGGGTTGGGGGTATCGTTGTGTTTTCCGTGGATATTTCGGTAACGAAGATCGGCGGTTTGTTCTTTGCTCGAGGCATCGATTTCAACGCGCGTACTTCAGGAGTAACCGTGGCTGTGAAAAGAAGAGTCTGACGATCTGAAGATGCTGGCAGGGCAGATAAACATGTCTCTACATCTGGAAGCATGCTCCCCGGACCGCTTGTAAGAAGGCGATCCGCTTCATCGAGGACTACCATCCGGACACGCTTTAATCCAATTGTAGTATCTTCTCCAGATGATTTAATGTGGTCCGCGAGCCTGCCTGGCGTCGCAATAACTATATGAGGCCGCTGCGAGAGACCAATCGCTTGAGGCCGCATGTCACTACCGCCGGTTATCAAGAGTGGCTTAAGCGACTGCGGCGCAGAAATGGCTTTAACCTGTTCGAATATTTGAAGAGCAAGCTCTCTAAATCAAGAGTCAGTATCATAATACTATTATCTCTTATCTCATGTAAATATCCCTACCTTGTTGGGGTTAATATAACAGCATATATTCCAAACGGATCCTCAGACCATTTATGCAGTATTGGAGCAGCAAATGAAACAGTCTTTCCGGAACCAGTCCTGCTACCGCCTATACAATCCCTTCCCTTGATTATTTCCGGTATACAGCTCTTTTGAATTGCCGTCGGCCGCTTAATTTCCATGGCCTTCAATGAGCTGACCAGCCATGGAGCAAGTCCCAAGGAAGAAAACGAAGAGTCTACTGACTGAAGCCCCATTGCGAACGCATCATTAGCGGTGACTGGATCGGCTTGAGATGCAACCTCCTCAGATCTTTCATTCTTTGCCTCCTTCTTTTTGATTCGTGATAGGGTCTGGACTGGAAATGGTGTTGTTGGAGCTATCGGGGAGTCTCCAGAGGAATCTGATAGCCGTCGTCGCTTTTGCGGCCGCTCATCTTGTCCACCGATCTCTCCCTCATCTTGCGCAATGGACGAGGACTCAGAGTGTGATTCTTCGGGGTCCGAGCCTGGATGTAGCATACCAGCCATTTCAGAGTATTATTCTGCAGCTCTTCCAAGATCCCCGAATGCTCGTCAACTTCAATGCTTTCGACTGTTGTTTCTTTTTCGGTTTTTTATATCGAAATAGTCGCGGCAGAAAAATAATTTCTAGTCGAAGGCGGTGAATAAATAATAAGGTTTCGCTGAAAATTTGCAGTATTCGGCTTTGTTTGCATTGTTTGCAGTAGATTTTCGGCTGAATAATAAACTCTCGGCATAATGATAATACCCTCCCGAGACTTTATTAGTAATATATTAAGTAATGGAAGTTTAAGTGGAACTCGGCGAAAGAGAACGATACATCAACATCCAATCCAATATGCCAATATTCTTAGTTCTATATCTGTTCAACTCCTTCTTCGGATGGAAGCGCTTGTCTGTGGCTCGTGTAGATCCCCAGTTTCTAGGTCACCTGCGAAAACCCCACCCTCTACCACAGGCACCTCTTCGCCATCATGAGGACTTCTGTCTGATCCAGGTTGAGCATCTCCATAAGATCCGCCGACACTCTCCATGGTAAACGAGCTGGCAGTGGGCGCATCAAGAATTGATAGTTCGCTCTGGGTGAACCATTTGGGAAGCAGGAATGACCGAATGGGGATAAGTAACAGAATGAAAACTGGAAACCCAACCGCAGCAATTGTTTGCGTGATTGCAAAAGTAGCTCCAAACCCCAGTAGTTCAATTCCAACAAATACCCAAATAGCCATTCTCCGCTCAATTCTTAGAAATGGGTTTGAGGATGATGTCAATTCCTTATCCTGCAAAAGGAATTTTAACTTCTGCGTTACTCCGTTGGCCAGGAGGGCCTGAATTCCCATGATGAAAAAGAGACCAGCCATTACAGCCTGGGGTATCAAGTGGAGGACAAAAAGAAGGGGTCCACTCATTGTTCCGAGTGTGAGCAGCCCCTGAGCAAGATTACTGACTCGTTGCTCGACAACATGATCAACAATCCGGACGGTCTTTCCTTTGTGGTTTTCATCTTCATCTGAAACCTGTCGTGTCACGCAAAGAGAGGCAGTATGGAACGGTGCCTGGGGAATCAAGCCATTAGGGAAGGGAATGCCTAAGATCCCGGCTATCCCAGTTGTCAACCCCAGCAAGAATAAATCCCAGTGAAATCCGGCAGGTTTGCGTAGCGGAAACTCTGTTCCTTGGGCTATCAACGAGGACACTATAAATAGAGTCAGAAAGTTACTTCCGCTAGTTAACTGGTGGTAGGTCAATAAAAATGGTTAAACAAACCGTTGTGGTCAAAATAGAAGAGAACTGTCAAGAGTATTGCAAATGGAATGGCTAGAAAGATGTCCCCAGCACTGATATCCCAAAAATGCACAAGCCAACCACGATCGGTGGTAGGGAAAAATGCCTTTGAGGTAGGCAATGTTGCAACATTGACGTTTCTCATTTGGCCAATATGGACGAACCCTGTGAAAAAGACAATGCTCAAAGGGGTTCCATAGTCCTCGATAAACTTCCGAGTATGGCGGTTGAAGAAATTGCTCTCCCCAATAGCGCCGCAGATAAAGCAAGACATTAGAACGAGGAGGGACACCATAATAGAGAGATATGCGGACGCTTCCCCAGCCATTCCCCACTGCCTGGTAAGGACCTGGATCCCCTTTTGGATATAGATAAAGGCAACGTAGAATCCGAATATATCACAGGAAAATCTTGTAACGAAGGTCAGCCCGTTACAAGAATTTGTGATGGCAAGAACCCAATGCATTATAAGTGACCAGCTACAATAATTTGTTAGTAAGAAGTATTACCGGACGTAGAGCAAGAGACTTCCATACATTCCAATCCAACACATAAAGGCCAGGTAGTTCGTCCCTCTGTGTGCGATTATATCATATACCGTGTAGTTAAAGACTGTGATAGGGCCTATATAATTCATAGTTAGATATAGGAATGCTATCAGTTGTAGCACGGAATATACACATACCTGTTACACCAACAATAACCAGGGGCTGTCCAGCCAGGAAAGCAAAGACAACAGCACCTAGAACGGATGCTAGAAGAGCCTCATTGACGCCATAGCTCATATGCGTTTTCTCGAACATATCAAGAGAGAAGGCAAGAGCTGGCAGGATACTTCACACATTTCGCGTAAGCTTTTGCCTTGTTGGTTGGGATGGATGGAGAGAAAGGAACTAGCGATGTCAAGCATCATAAGGGCATCGGCTGGAGTCATACTTCGCAAAGAACATGTATACAGTTGCCGGAATGACACGATAGTCCCAAGCATCCCTCCAATCACTCCAATAATATGGTGCTCGTCTTCTAATATCATTCTTCATTCCCTGGAAGAAGTGAATCTTCCACCATCCCGTGTTGGGTGCAGCAGCAGTCGTTGTTGCCGCTTGGAATTCACCACTGGACGTTTGCGCTGCCATGGTGTTCTTGAATAACAGGAATATCGGGCAACTCTGGAGTATGCTGAACCGCTATCTGGGTTACAACTGAACCGGAGGCATTGGTTCCTTTATGCAGCTGCTTTTCCGCTGGCTACGAATGGGAAACGGAGGAAATTTACCAAGACTGAAGATTGAGTCACACCGCAATAGACGTCGGAAAAACTTCCACCGGCAGTGACCACTTCCAGCATTAAACGAATTGGAAGCTAGACGGAACCTTTACGCCGAGCCTAATTCAATGAAATCGGAAGCGAAATGCTACGGGATATGGAACGGCTTGGGACTTAGTGAATGCCTCTCACAAATACAACTTCTGAAGAAATATTTAAGAATACAGACATCAATTTCCTTAAAATTACACAAAGTCCAGTTAGTAACAATAAGCCCATGTAGGAGCCGTCTCAGGTATGACATCCCCTCAGGGCATAAAAAACTGCCTACAGGCTGTTAGTAGAAAATCCGAATGACGACAAAACAAAAGGCATGACTGTTGGTTAGTATTTAGACACCCATAAGAAAATCCCTCCATCCAATGTCCCCGGGTTTTTGTCGGAATTAGGCCGAAGGCGGAGGTGGGGGCGGAGGCTGTTCACTCGGAGGCTAAAGGAGACGTTAGTTTCTGTAAAATATAGCTGCAAAGACGTGAGAACTCACAGGAGGGGGCGGGCCATCAGCTGGTGGAGGAGGCGGCGGCGGAGGAGCGCCCTGGAAGCCAGCGAACATAGAAGCCATTCCAGGTGGAGGTGGGGGGATGCCACTAAGGCCGGGTGGTGCGCCCATAACTTGGTTTGTAGGGAACTGATATCCAGCGTATCCATAAGCAGCAGCCTGGGCCATAGCTGGAGCTTGCTGTGCAGCTTGCTGCCATGGTGGAGGGCCACCGGCGGCAGGAACAGAGTTGTAAGAGTCACGGCCCTGGTAACCGTGATGGTCTCGGTTGTCCCGGTCGCCTCTATGGCCACCAGTAGCCCATGGTGGAGGTGCATTCGGGTCTTGATGGCCATGGTCATCTCGGGATCGATCGTCACGTCGCTGCCATGGTGGAGTGTTGCTGGCAGGCTCACGCTGTTGCCATGGTTTCACGTCATCACCACCATAGTTGTTGCTGCCTTGGCCATATCCTCCAGGGCCACCTTCAATGCGTTTCTGTGCTTCACCACCAGGTAGAGGAGCATTGCCGGAGAGTTCTTGCATAAGTTGCTATAGTGAAGTATTAGTATAGGTTTGTATTAAATGTGGAAAAGAGATGAAAAAAAACTTACCTCCATCTCTCGGTCAACTGCATCACCAGCTCCAGCTCCTTTGCCGCGAACGCTGGGCCCATGGTTGCGCCAATCGGTACCACGCTGGCGGTCGGGACAATCCTTGGCCATATGCCCAGCATTTCCACAAACACGACAGATGATGTTCGCAGTGAAGTTACGCTGCTCTGGACAATCATACTTGCGATGACCAATTTGACCGCCTAAAAATTAGAGTGTTAGGTATCATATAATAGAATTAGTTTAATTTTAGGTATGCTGTGAGACTTACAGTTTTGACAGGCCTGGTTCTCGTCGTCACGTAGAGTTCCGTTAAGCGCAGCAAGTTCGCGCAGCTGGTTCCTCTTCAATTCGTTCTGCCCTTCGGGAATTGAAGCAGCCTAAAGACCATTTAGTTAGATATTTCTCGGAAATTTCATTCAAGCGAAATACTGGGGAGAATGCACGACATACCGTTTCGATAACGTTGTGAATAAGTTCCTTGGCCTTATTAACTTTGTCTTCCGTATCTGCCATGATTAGACAATGAAGGTCTTCTTCCTGGTTGCTAGAGTGAGCGGCGTCAGATCGTCCTTTACCCTCTTTAACAGAGCCTTTTCCTCGGATAGCAATTTTTGCTCCGGACTTGGTCTCCATTTTCTTGAGAGTATTTCCACGAGGTCCGATAAGTAAGCCAACTTTTAATCACAGGTGAGCTCAGTGTTAGTATTTGAAGTCTTTTATATGAAGCAGTGAATGTGAGGGATTAGTAATAACTGGGTTAGTATGTAAGGGAGGAGAGTAAAAAAATTAGAAAAGCCATCAAACTGATGACAAGTTGAAAAGAGAAAGAAATGAAAAACTGGCAGGTCGAGAAAATCTCGAGCCTGGAGCAAAAAAGAAAATAAAAACGAAATAAAAAACGGAAAAGAGCAGGACGGTTAGGAGTTAGAGGGTTAGTTATCATACTGAAGTTAATCTCTGGGTAGTCATTAACAGGGACATAGACCTTCTCCTGGGTCTTAGTCGGACGCCTGTAGTCAGAGGGCGGATGATAGTTAGGTATAACTTTCATAGCTTTCTCAATAAGCTTATGACGCTCGTCTTCCAAGCGTTTGCGGTAACGGTATTCTCTGGTGTTTACACGTTTACCAAGATTATCGTACTGTGGTGCCGGCGAGGGAGACCTAGATGACAAGCGGTGTTAGACCCGTGGCAAAGGTATGATAAAAAAGGGGAGAAAGGTCATCACTCACCTATCTCCATCAGCCGGGACAACATCGTTAATACGAAGTTTCTGGCTAATTTCTTCAATACGCAGGTGAAGGGTGTAAGCTTCAAGCTGCTCGTTGGTCATATTTGCCATGATCAGAGTCGGAAGACCCATCAGGCCAGCAGCCTTGTTCTCCTGGGCATCACCCCAGCGGTTACGCTTCTTTCGCCTTTTGGTTCCATCCGCAGGAGGATCAGCTATACAGCAAGTAGTTAGTATGGGAGATATTGTGATAACGGTAGAGCTGAGGAGAGAACTTACCTCTCACTGGACTCCTGCCGCGCTTGTTCCCGCCATCCATATGAGCTGGAGTTGACGAGGAGCTTGGAGTTTCATCTGGCTCGTCACCAAACCTGCGACGGCCCAGTGGGATATTGTTAGAACCGGTAATACCTTGGTTACGCCACGCCATGATTGTTGTTGATGTTGAGATTCGCAATCAAGCGAGGGATGGAGGATATATCTGCCGTGGCAAGATGCGTGAAGGACAGAGATCTTTTTTCGGCCTGATAAACCAGAGCTCAAGGGGCGACTATTACATCATTCTTATGTAATCATCACGTGGGGTTACCAGAGAGACCATTACACATCAAATAGAGCATTATTATTGGACGGAATTGTATTTAATTGTATGAGATGTCAGTATATACTATTACTAAGCTATTTTATAACGAACTCGGCGATTTCTTCACTTTGGCCGCGATGCAAATATCACCTGACATAGATATTACGTAGATTATCGTGGTGATATCGTAAGCAGCAGCTCTCTATTGTTTACTTGCTTGCATCGCTCTTCATGCCGGCCTGAACCCACTGCCTGCTCTTAGCAGCTTCTCTCTCCATGGCCTCCTTATCCTTTAGCAATTCCTTGATGGTATGTGGCTTGGGAACATGCCGGCCCTTCTCGACTCCCTCCCTCTTAAGCAGCCTCTCCTCCCAGGCCTTCAAGTGGGGGAAGTCATCGATGTCAACTCCCGCCCATCCGGCACTGGCGATCCATCCCCAGTGAGAGATGTCAGCAATGCTGATGTGGTCGCCAACCAAGTAGCCGGACTTTGACTGCGAGAGGTGCTTGTCTAGTACTCCGTAGAGACGGCGGGTTTCGTTCGTGTATCGGTTAACGCCATACTCAATGCGCTCGGGAGCATAGCGGTTGAAGTGGTTTGCTTGACCTTGCATTGGGCCAACCTAATTTCTCGGTGCCTTCGTTAGCGAGCAACACTCTAACTAGCCACATGGCATTCTAAGAAATGGACTGGAACTTACACCTGCGTTCTGGAAGAAGAGCCAGTTGCTGACTTCATATGCTTCCCTGGTTCCCTTGGGATAGGAAATCTTGTGCTCCGTGTCGTATCTATCCACGAGATACTCCAAGATACTTCCGGACTCGAAGATAGCGATCTTCTTGCCGTCAGTAAAGGTATCCGTGATGGCTGGTATGCGGCCGTTGGGGTTTATCTCGAGAAACCAGGGCTCCTTCTGGGTGTTTTGTCCGAGTTCGATGGCCACGACTTTGTACGGAAGGCTACATTCAACGTGTTAGCTATTTCACAACTTGTCGCGCTCCTGTAGGGAGTCGGGAGGAGGCTTACCCAAGTTCCTCCAAGGCGATTGAGATCTTGATGCCATTGGGGGTCTGTGAGGTGTAGAGAGTGATATCTGATGCGGGGGCAGCCATCTTGACGTTGTTGTTTACCAGTGTAGAGACTGGGCGTTGGAATTGCTTCGTATACTGAGTCAGACGTCTGATCATTTATTTATGACAGGAGGGTGAAATGGAGACAGCAGGCAACACTCTGGACTAGACTTACTTTGAGTCTGGGGTATCAAGGTAGGTTATATAGGCAGACTGATATCAACAATCGAGCCCAAATTCGTCCGTATTTAAGGCCGAGGGGGCGGGGCAGCTTAGAGAGATGAATTATAAATACGATGATGGCAACGGTGACGATGGCGCGAGAAGAGATTTATAATCGTCCGAAGAAGGTTGAGATAATTTCTTGTCCTCGGCTTCTTCCATATCTATCTATCTAAATATATACAGCCAGTCTCCCTCCATGGCCTCTGCCTGTCTTTGGATGCGAAAAGTAACAACTGCTGGCTATTATTATTACATCACAGCAGCAGGGTTCGAGGGCCCAGAAAGCCGGGGACTTTGCCGGCGCCAAGGTGCTAGATTCCGTGCAAAAGAAAACAAGCCGCAGGCGAAGATGAAGAAAAGACCATCCGATGGTCAACGTGCATGAGATCGTAAGTCGCAGGCATATGTAACTCTGATGATATATGTGGTTGCTGCATACATAACGTCACTAATAACTACAAGGAAGAGAAAACGCTGGACTGCAGATTGTCGGAACTTCGAACGCCGCTGCTTGAATCTCCAGGCTGAAACAAATGGGATATGTCGGATGCATATGTGCAAGGGGAGTAAAATGATAAGTATAAACAGGGAACAAACAGAAGAATAGAAAGGTGGTGAGTGCGAGGGTGAAGAGCTGAAGAAGTATGTAAAAGAATGTAAATTTTGATCCCCCCGTGAAACCTCCATGACCGAACCAGTTGTATATGCGCCCCTCTCGATATAAACCCCGGTAACCCGATGAAAACCCGTTAACCATGAATGAAGAAGATAAGAAAAATGAGAAGAAGGACGAGCGGCTACCATGTGAAACACTCTTCGATGAAATCGACATGGGTGGGAGTTTGTCGTTGTCGACACGCAAATCGAATCTCGTCGCTCAGGCTCCCAGTTCCGCACACCATGACACCCATGGCCCCGACCTGCTTTTCGATTTCTCCGTCAAGGATGGTGCCAATATCAGGCTTTCCAGGGAACATCTGGACTGTCGTGCTAGGGCTGTGAATCTCCTTGGTGTTGCGTGGTCGGGTGATGAAGAGCATGATCCGGAGAACCTCTCGTCTCCGGTTCATGGCCAGGATGCTGGTCATCCAGGGCCGGATCCATTCAAGATGTTCGGGAGATTGGATTACCCATACGAGAGTTAGGCGACGGGTAGCTACTGTGCCGTCCGCAAAACCAGCTACCAAATGGCGTACGTAGGAGACATGATGGCTGATGCCAACACCCGCGGCAAAGAGCACGACCGAGCCGTATGAATCAAGGACATGCTCGGCTCCGTAGGGGCCTTCTACCATGGCAGAAAGGGTGACACTGGTAGCGCCATTCTCTGTAGCTTTCTCATATAATTTGTTCGTCATTCCGGTTCTTCGTCGGATGACGAGAGATATGGTGGGATGTTGAAGGCCGAGGACGTCTTGCTTGGTCATGACGAGACCGTTTTCATCAGTATCATTTTCCTCAGTATCACTCCACGCAACGCTGAAGGGGTGGGATGTCCACCAGCCAACAGACGGGATGTATAGATATAGATGTTGACCAGGTCTGAAAGTCCAGGGTCGGGCAACTCTTATGGTAACGCGCATTGCTTCTCCAGGAAGAGCTTCTATAGTTGCGGTTGTGTTACCATGTAGGAAGTTTCTATAAACGATTGTGACGATGCGCCATGCTCTCTGTTGAAACTCTAGTTAGCCAGAGAACAGAACAGAGAAGGGGTGTAGTGGTTACCTCGAAGGCCCATAATATAATGGCGCCGAGAAGATACTTGAGTTGAGAATAGCCAACCAAGTGTATCCATGTGAATGCAAGGAAGACTATAACCAAGATAATATGGAAATGGAGGAACGTCTCATAAAAGGCATGACGAAGCACGGAGACGGAGTGAAGAGATATGACCACAACGCAGACGGTTGCCTATAGGTACAATTAATGTCTTCATGTCTTATTATGGCCAGAGAGTTTGAACTTACGACAATGCCAGTCAATATCAAATTGCTAGAGCCCAACGACTCCCGTAGATCGGCCCAGCCATCTATTGATGCTCCAGTTAAGAGAGATCCTAGATAATTATATCCGGATAACATAACATACCTGTGTGAACCTTCCCTACCATCCAACAGATGGTGTGCGCTAGGGATTCCAGAACAACGATGCGTCCCAGCCAGCGATGAAGCAAGTTCCAAGTATCAAACGAGACATCCAGCAACTTGATCAAGGGGTTATTCCGACCAGCCATGAGAACCAGAGGGATAAGATTAACGGTGGCCATAGTTCCAGTTCGCTTGCGAATCGAAGGCAGAAACTCATTTTCAGGGCTGGAGAAGGGAAGTTTATGTAGACAGAGATATGCATTACTCCCCACCACCATGAGCAGCAACACGGTGTGAAAGCGAGTAGGGAGGGTACCCATGTTCAACGCCGTGGAGAGCCGGTACTCGCGATTGTGACGCTTCCAGAGCAAAGGAGCATACATGACATGCCTTTTCATCCAGGCCCAGAAGTTGTGGGCAGTGACGAAGTATCGCTGGGTATCGTTTGAGAGACTGGTAAGACGTCGGATGTGAGCAGACATGCGAATGACGGCAGACCAGATGAGGATGACGGCGAAGACACTGCCCCCAGACAGAATATAATAACGAGCAACTTTGTCATCGTACACTTCCTGCGATGTCATGATATGGGGTCCCTCTTCATGATGTGATGATTCCTTGTCATAAGCAGCCGCTGCAAGGCCCGCTAGCAGCGGTGCCAGAAGGAGTGGCGACCTCATGAGCAGTTGTAGAGCTCAATTCAGAGGTTGAAGAGGCTTTTAACGGAAATGCGGGCGCGATAAAATGGTGAAAAAAGAGTGACGGTGTCAACGACTAGTTATCTGCAGTCGTAATACAGTGTGTATTTTGTGCTGTCTGTGTGGTGAAAAAAAGAGCGTAACGGAAGACACCGCCTCGGCCTGCTTGGTCAAACAGATATGTAGAGACTGGAAGGTAGCGAGAGAGTGAGATTGGTGTCTCTCTTAAAGAGCGTGGTTGTTGTTTGTTGCTGGTCGTAGTAGATGTTGTTTCCCTTCCGGAGTCGTGATGTTGTTTTTGAGGTCGTCGAAGCAGAAAAAAAAAAGGCACAGCCTGGCCAGTCAGCAGCGCAGCATGTCAGAGACGACCGAGTCTCCGAACCACCGTGCCCGGCGAGCTCTCATCAACCTGGTACAGGGGACAGGGGACGTGAGAGCTGTGGGAGTCGACGTTTGAAGAGACGGACAGACACAGACGCAGACGACATAAAGAAACAAGACGACCAGACGGCTACAGGCGTCCTTTTCTTCCCCTGGTCGACTTCGGCCTTTTCGCGGGACCAGGCCAATATAAAATGCACTGAGCGGGACCGGCAGCAGCAGTACTGGGGATCCAAGGGACTAGTGGCACCGGCAAGTACTCTGCAAGTCACTCCTGGGCTGGCGCCTCGCGGGCGAGATACCGTCGAGAGACCTCTGCCGCCAATGCAAGGTACAGCCGTCGATCAAGCCACCATCAGCCAGTTCGAGTCAGGAGAAAGCGACGGCGAAAAGTTAGAAGCGCAGGCGGGCGAATCAGCAGCCAGGTAGGTCAGAAATCTTCCAAAGGAATGGCAAGCTGGCTGATAGTGACTGGAGCAGGGCCTCAAAAGGTGAAACGCCCGAAGGCTGGGCGTAAGACTTATCTCGACGGCAAGGGCGACTGAAAATACGGAGAAGAGAGAGAGATACTCCACCAGGACCATCGTGAAGGATGGATATGGCTACTATTCTGAGGTGAGAACACTGAAGGAGAAAGCATAACTACGGAGTACTCCATAACTACGGGGTGGTCTAGACAACTGCGAGCGATGTACGGAGTGGGCAGAAGGGCTCTCTCTCTTCCTTCGTCGAGATGTCATGGGACGATGTAGAGTTGGTCATCGCCTCCTGTTTCAAGAGAGGCAAGTCAGAAGGGTAACAGGTATCTGAAGAGTGAAAGCAGGCGAAAAGGTCCTCGAGCGACGATCTGATCAAAGGCGTGATGCGATCACTGGCCCCTTGATGGTGAGATATGATATCGAGTCAGCCCATCCTCCATCCCATCTGCGTTTCGGCAGCAACGTGGAGAGCTCTGCCAGTGTGGCCTGACCGAGTATCACCTTAGTATCGGTCCTGTCGCAAATCACTTGGCTCTAATATAACTCAGGCATGGGCTGCTAAGTGCTCCTGTCTGGGGGAGATTCTACGGAGCGCCTCCATATGGCTGCCATAGCTTATATGGATAGCTTGAGCTCCCGATGCCATCTGCCAGGCAGCCTTTTCCTACAGCGGTTAGAGGAGTCAAGCTTGTTACCTCCGTCGCAGTAGCTTAAGACTTGCTCATCCCTGCTCCGGCTGCCTCCATCGCTAACTTAGTCGCTTGCATTGCATGGGGGGAAACGGCTCCAGAGACCTTGGGCTCCATCCAGATCGAAACTTGTTCGCTCGCTGCTAACGACACCCATCGCGATATCAGACAGCCAAAAAGAATGGACCTTGAATTCACTCACGCTGGTGGAGCTAAAGGGCAAAAGTTACTTGATGGACCAGAGCGAGGACTTTCGACCCAAAAATCGCTGGTTTAACTGTTGGAACGAACAAAGTCTGGCGTCTCTGGCCCTCTCGCCCACTCAGAAGGCAAACCACGTCTTCTCCAGAATCCACAAGGCATACCATCTGACAATGATAAGGGCGTTGAATTCGGCCATTTAGTCCCTCTCCCCACCGTTTCCCAGGTGCTAGATGGATTCTTCCCCCCCGCAAAATGGCACCTTGTTAGGCAACTGGGGGAATCGGAAATGGACGCCACTTGACTCGGATACCTACGACAGGTTACTGAATGGTTCAGAGAGCTACTTCTAGTCTCGTTCTGCAGCAACCGACAACGCCGAAACAAGTACGGGTATGGTTGTTGTTGATACAGCTCCGTAGCGAGCTGACATCCGGAACAAGCCTTTGTTTTGTCGTGATGGAATAAACAACTCGGAACACACGGAGCGCACAAACGGATAGTTGATTCATGTCTAAAAAGGCTTCTATATCAATGGTTCAAGTACATGAAACCGGACAGATCTCGGCTTCACATTAAAGTATGTATAGTCATGAAAATATGTAAAAGGCAAACTGAACACGCTCGACAATTGATATCCGTAAAACATACACGCTGGTCTTCCTGCGACATGTGGAGTTTCAAGCCAAAGCAAAGCATGAGGGGTATAACCAAAAGTAAAGAAAAAGACGCCGGTATCGAACCATGTGAAAAGTACTGAAAAAAAAAAAGAAAGAAAGAAAGGAATAGTAAAAAAATAATGATCCAACCAGCTTTGGCTTCGAGAGGATGTTGGAAGAGGGAGTAAAACAAAGGGCGAGCCATCTCACATTTGCATATGCGACAAGGGTGGCGTATTATCCGGCATAGAAGTATCACCAGGTCAGATGCTCACATATCAGAACAGGGGAAATAAAGTGTCATGGCATTGTATCAGCAGAAGCTTAGTTCATCCTCACTAGAATCCGAGCAGGGTATCACACGTTCTGCAAGAGACAGTCTTGCTGACCGACGAGGGCGAGTACTTCTAGGTTCCTTGAGAGGGATCTGGGATCGCCTAGAGGCTGCATGAAGCAGTATCCTGTGCTGAAATTGTTGGCTGAGGGCTGGCGCACGGTTAAGGATATCCTCTTCTTCCTCGTCTTCTTCATTTTCTTGTACCTTGTCTGTGAGGTCAAATGCCGAAGACTTAGATCCAAATGGCTCCGTAGCACGACGCTTTCTGCGACACACGGCGTGCTCTTTCAACGACACAGCCCCGAAGTCATTTGGCTTCCGCTTACGAGGAACTTCAATCACAACAGCTACATCATCTGAGTTCGCATGCATTCGTGTTCCTCCAGCCGGACGTTGATGGCCAGTGGTCATGGGAGAAAAAAGTTTCCTGGGCACACGTTGACAATGTCGTGATTCACTGTCTGACTGAGTATCCATACTTGGACTCCAATGTCTGGCAGCCTTGCGTTGTGGGAGGCATCTGTTGTTTTGGCCCCTTTCTGACACTCCTATGGAGCTTTGATCGCCAGAGGAGCCCGTTAATCTTTTCCTTTTGGGTGGTGGTGAGTCTGAATACTCTGATGAAACGCTGGAGTCATCCCGGCTTTGGTTTGATGTCATTGAGAACCCTGAGTTGCTCTCTTCGGTATCTGATATCTCCATCTTAAGATCAATCATGCCACGCTGAGACGTGGAGGCGGTACACTCCGGCAATGGCGGTGTAGACTTCAAGCTTTTTGCTTGACTCAAGATAGGAGTCTTCGCAACCCATTCACCGATACCATCCTCCCATCTAAACCCAGTTTCTGTGCGTCGTAGTGAGGGGGTCAACGGTTGCATATCATCCATATCACCCTCGCTAAAATCACAAGCGGCCACTTGGTCTTGGATATACGAGGCCCAGCCATGGTGTTCCTGTAGGCATGTCGACTCGGCAAACTTCAGTGCAACTTCAACAGCCATCTTGCTGAGCACTATGCGGAGAATAGGGTGCTTTTTAACGGAAGAGGTTTTAAATGCTAAGGTGAACCGCTTGGCTACCTCAAAACCGTTATCATTCCGCACCCTGCCTAGACATCTTGCTATCTGCAGGATAAAGTCGGCGAGCCCCTCCACCAGCTCCTTCTTGTTTGTATGCAAAGCAGTTAAATATCCAAGATTATGTAGAATTGGTGACGCGCAAATTGCAGCTTGTCTTTGGCTCTCCTTGCCGCTATTACCCAAAAAATTGGCCAGAAAGTCTGAAAGCAAAATGGCACACGCACGGGTTGGCTGCAAGTTCAACTTGTTCTTGCCCTTGTCCAAAATAGTTCGTTCAATGTCTCGCTGCACGATCGTGGACAGATATGACAGCAAGTTATACATCGTTGAGGCCGCTGCCTTTCCAAATCCAGACTTGGCAAAGTGTGAGCTAGAAAGCACAGTGAGTATACTTGTAATACTGTTGCTGAGAGCGATAGAAATTGGGTCATAACAGCTAGCTTTTGGATGTAAAAAGGAGCTAGTAAAACCTGCTTCAGACTCGCTTTTACGGCCTCGTAGGGCCCCTCGTTTTGACCGGCGTAGGTTGCTTAGCACTTGGGCGGGAATTGTCCTCTTAGAGCCAGCAGCCACCAGTATACACGAAGTAATGAGGCGTAGTGAAGCAAAGGAATGTTCGTCATCAGCCGCAAGGGATTGTAAGGCAGCAGTCAAATAATATTTCATAGAGTCAGTCGCTATCCATTCGGCTGGTAACCGGCCACGGTCGAGTAGGGATGCCATTTCTCTGAAGAATATACTGAAGTTCCCCGAGGGCCTCACGTAAGATTCCAAGGTGTGTAATGCAACCGAATGGCTTGGTTTAAATAAATTGGAATCCAGGCGAATTGGGGGTGGGATGACAGGTGATATTGATAGCATGGCCGATAACAGAGCGCTTGCTGCGTCATGGGCTTGCAGTGAAAAGGATTGCAAGACAATCCGTCGACTCAATTGAGGGGAGAGCCACCGCCTTCGAATCGCCTCGCACATCAGGTGGATACCGTGTGATCGTACAAGTTCTTTCAGTGGTCCCCATCCGTTGTCACCCATTGCGTACATCTTTTCTAACTCAGTGATAATACACCCTGCGACATCTGTCCCCTCATCCTTTTCCTCTAGGCTGTTGATACGCTCCTGCTCCTGTAAAATATATTTGGATGTGGTACTCAGGGCCATCGATAGTAAGGAATTTGCCCCTCTATGAGGTTTGCTCTGTTGAGGATCACTCATCCTAAGAAAAGTATCCCATGCGGAGAAAATGGTTTGCACAATTGCAACGTAGGACGGATCGTTGTAGGTATCTTCAATCCCATGTGCTATTTCACTCAGGCTCCAGCTATTCCCTAAATATTTTCGTTTCGAATAAGAGAATATTTTCTGGTTTTGCAGCATCTCGTTATCTGTGCTGTCCACACTAGCCGACATTTTTGGGAAGGAAACCATTCGCCGCTTTCCCAGTATCAAGGGGGTCGCAATTTCGAGCTGCCCAGGCTGGAGTTTTTCGGGTTCTGGGCTCCTGACAACAACCTTAGAGCGCAAATTTGTGCGAGAACGTTCTTTTCTTCCAGAGTATCGGTGTTTTATTGGTTTTCGCGCAGCATCACCCGGAACCCATGTAGGATCTTCTTTCCCAGATTCAGAGTCAGACGCGTTCCCAGACACCGACATTGACCTGCGTGCATTTTGACTGCTATGCGAGGAGCTGTCGCAGCTACCGTATGCCCGCTGAGTGTACTCTTCGTCTCGTAATGGAGAAATCTTCCAATGTTTCTCCAGTCGCACGTATATCGACGTTAAAGGTCGCAGGGCTCGATTGCACCATCTCAGATTGATCGGAATTTGCGGGGCGGGTGGTTTCGAACGAGAATTGATATGACTGGAACCCATTTTCAGACAAATATATATCCAATAATACCTAAAATTATACCAGCGCAATGTCCATTATCCGCACGAGCCTGGGCTCGCAAGGATAATTTGACATAGGATTGAGCTGTCAATGTGGTTCCTTCGGGTATATTGAGCTCGCCGGGGGGTAAAAAACAATGTAAATTATCATAAATAACTGGTATGATTCCAGCTATGTTATAAAATATGCTGTATTCTTGTGATGCTGGACTATGGGCTGTTTCAATGGTTGTTGTGACAAAAAGCTCCAAAAGGTAAACAAAGCTGTTTACGCCAAGACAATACACGTGATCAACTTTATCTTATCTTATCTTATCTTACCCCTGGCGAAATCCCAAGCGCTCTGGTTGGTGCTCGATTTATGTACATACAAACGGAGGTTTATCGCAACGATGGTAGCAGATGAATGCATGCCATAAGTTTCAATTCATTATCGTCGTGATCATATAGCGAAAGTTGGGTAGAGAGCATTGGAAAGGAAACCTTGTCAAAGCAAGCTTGCGCAAGGTAAACCAAGGACTTCAATATCAGCGTTCCGCTGAGAACTAAAAAGGAAAGGTTAAAGGAAAAGGATTTTGAAAGTAGAGTAGAGATAGATATATACAATCAAAACAAATATGATGTTCCCATAACCTAGGAGTTGTTCGTGATTTTTATACGAGAATAAAATTGCTCAACGGCACCAATAAGAGATGTCCAAAACCCTTGCATTTGGCACAGCAAAAAGTCACGCTTTGAAGACAGGTAAAGAAACAAGAAAAAACCGCAATGGTATATAGATGCAAGGCGCAAGGTATAGGAGATTCCATGGGGGTTGCGTCGTTAGATGTTGGTCACTTTATGGCTTGACGGAAGTCTGTTTCGAGCCACGAAGTTTAGGATTGCGAGTAGTTCTCTTTTTTGGCTTGGAGCGAGCAGCATCACCGCCCTCAATAAACTTCAGGAGCTCGTCAATGCTTCTGGAATCTAAGCTTGGGTTCGCACCGTCGACGCCAGCAACCATCTCGGATGTAGTTTGTCCTACTGGAGGCTGGGCTTGGGCGGCAAGAGATGAGCGGCCAGGCAAGTTGACCAGGCGCCGTCTGCGAGCTTGGATATCCTTTGCACGCTTAGCAATAGAGACGGCGTTCTGAGTGAGCTGCTCAAGCCAGCTCTCTGCTTCCTTGGTGTTGCGATCCTCGGGACCAAGCTCGTTGAGGAAGATGTTGTAAGCTTCACGCATACGGTTAACGGCAGACTTGGAGTCTTGGTCGAGTGCAAGAGCCTGAGCAAGCTGGAAGAGCAAGGTAGCAGTGTTGACAGATTGTCTTCCGAACAATTCGTCGCAAACAGCGAGAGAAGACTCGAACCATTTGCGAGAGTCCGGGTACTTTTTCAAGTGCTGGAGCATAACAGCAGCGTTGTTCATGGTAGTGATAGAGTCGGGGTGGCTTGGACCATAGACAATCTTCCACAGCTCCAAAGCATGTCTGATGTAAACTAGGGCAGTCTGAGTGTTTCCGTTGGCATGCTCAAACAGAGACAGGTTGAGGTAACTGAGGATAGCGTCAGAAGAGTCAACTCCCATTGTTCGCTCAGTAACGATAACCGCCTTGCGTGCTAGTTCTACGGCTGCGTCCTTCTCATCAGTTTGGTAGTAAACCATGGATAATTGATGATATAGCTTGGCCACCTCAGGGTGGAGAATACCGTAGATCTGCTCATGCAGAGATAGAGACTCCAAGATAAGTTCTTGACCAAGTTCCTTCTGGTTCTGCATAAGGGAAATTCGGCCGGCTTCAAATGCCTCCTCGGCAAGGGCACTACGAGGAGAAGCATCCTTGACAATTGGAACGATGTTTACAATGTCATCGGGCACAAAAGTGACAGCGGGTGCAGGCGCAGGGGTAGCAGCTGGTGCAGATGAGCCCTTCTTCTTCTTCTTTTTCTTCTCATCCTGAGAGTCGCTGTGGGCTCCGTTTCCTGCGGGAGACTGCTCTTTAACTTGTGATTTGTTGAAGGCATACTCCTTAGCAACAAGCTGAAGACCAAGCTTGAGTGAGATATCTCGTAGAACTTGGAAATGCTTCAAGCTTCCAGTCCAGCTGGCCTCAAGTGTATATCTGTAACGAGATTTAACCTGCTTCTCGATATCTGCAGCAAGCGATGCAGGAGTAACCTCCTCAAACGAGAAGTCGCCTTCTGGGTAAATTGCTCTGAGAGACTCGTCAATCTCAGCACGCGGCTTTGAGTTGACTTCTGTACCTAGCAAACAGTTGAGCAAATGGGCGATGCAAGCGGTGGCGAATGGTGGTGGAAGGTTTCGGAGGTAACGGTTAGCAATGTGCTTGAATGAGCGAGCAACCATATCCTGTACCACGAGAGCAACGAGAGATTGAAGTCTAGATCCCTTTTCTTGGGCGAGCTGTGCCACTTTTCCGAGGTATCTGATGTTAATACCACGCTTGTGGAGGAGTTGTCCGAGGGATTGACCGTCCATCGGGAAGCCAACTTCACCGTTGTAAAGATCCTTGACAAGCTCTGGGAGTGCCTTTGATCTGAGGTGGTCGCAAGCATCACGAACTTCCTTCTCGTCTCTTGCCCATTCTTCCTTCTCCTCCTCGGTCTGTGGGACCTGGCCGCTGAAAACATCAGGGTTCAATGCCAGGCGGAAGTTAGAAATGTCAACTCTATCCTGGTCAGAGTTGTCCTTCTTCTCAGCATCACCACCCTCACCATTCTCGACGGCCTTAGTCTCCTTAGCAGCAGCTCTGCGCTTTTCAACTTCCTCCTTGACGTATTGTCCCATCTTGTATCTCCAGTACGCCTCTACGAGCTCGTGACGGAGGACCGGCATTCGGTGGGGGTATTCATCATGTCCCTCGGCATCCTCAGTCCAAGAGATGTCGAGTGGAGTAATGCGGTAAAGGTCGAGAACATATTTACGGCCATCGGTACCAAGGAGACCCTTGGTCTCAACACTTCCCTCCAGCTCATGTCGTACGCCATCTTTATCCCAGACAGCATGCTTCTTGACACGGAGGGCCTTGGAAAGTTTCTCGAAGACAGGGGTGAAAGCTTCATTCTTTGCGACAACATCCTTGCCCTCGACACCACCGTAATCAATCTGGTGCTCACCAGGCTCGCGGTGCTTGAAGATACCAGGAACAATACTCTGGCCAACAATACGCTTGCCGAGGTAGTCCACAACAACAGTTCCTGGGGTGAAAAGCCCAGGAATGTTAAGCTGGTTAACAGTCTTAACGCCCATGACATCCTTTCCGACTGCGATACGGGCAGCCTCGTCGCCACCCTCGGCAGCAAAGGTGCCGACACCATCCGCACCAAAGGAAAAGAAGATGTTGTTGTAAACAAAGATCTGGGCATCCCTGGCCTCCATTGGGTTCAAGGACGCAACCTCGCCCCTAGCGACCAAGATGGCGCCACGAACGGCAGCATCGTTATAGTCAGCAAACAGTTTAGAGGTTAATCTTTCTCTGAAAACCTTCTCCTGGACGTTTTCCCGGGGAAGCTCTCTGGTAGTCTGGAATTCCTCGTTCCAGTCTCTCAAGGTCTCAGAGTTATCGATGCCTGCAATCAAGTAGTTCTCCTGAGAACGGGTGGTATCTGATATGTGCGCCGTCGCCTGACTCTGCGATGCGGGAACAAGCCATGGGTTGTTCGGTATCGAGTTTTGGAAGGGGAATGTAGTAAGGAGGTCCTTTTTGTTGTTGTACTCCTGGAGAGCCTTGAAAGACTCGTTAAACGACGGAGAGATAAGAGATATCAGGGTTAATAATGAGTGTGCGCTGTAGTTCTTGGGAGCAGGCCGGGGGAAAGGATCGAATTTCGAATTGGAGCACTTGTTCACGTAGAATCCAGAGACATGGGAAGTAATCTGGTGCTGTTCGCCTTCGTTGGTAGTCACCAACAGGTACAGGAGGTGCCCCTTTTGGCGGAGATGGTATGGTGGAGGGTTCCAGGGGGAAAGAGACACAGATCTAACGGTCTTTGGCACCGCTGACTGGTCCTTTGGAAG
This sequence comes from Trichophyton schoenleinii, assembly GCA_018357685.1. Taxonomy (NCBI): domain Eukaryota; kingdom Fungi; phylum Ascomycota; class Eurotiomycetes; order Onygenales; family Arthrodermataceae; genus Trichophyton; species Trichophyton schoenleinii. The sequence goes on from WOFF01000001.1 coordinate 4,262,243, forward strand.
AACAGTTGCCAGGTCCAAAGGAGCATTGACATCGTAACCGTCAAGTGCATGAGTCTTCTTAGCCTCTTCGGGAAGCTCCTCGCCAGCGGCAACAGAGTCATACAGAGACAGGCCAGCGGAAAGGCCATGCAATGTATCAACACGGTTACCGGCAGCGCCGATCAGCTCTCTGATTCTAACAACGTGCATCCTGGCTTCCTTCTCGGTATAGGGGTCTTCGATCAGGACGACTTCGGAGTCGGCTTTGAGGCCCTTTACCTCGGACAGCTCGACATAATCATTGATTCGGTTCCCCTCAGTCTCCAAGTGGAAGCAGGTGTACTGGAAAGTGCCCGGCAGCTCGACAATCGATTGGCGAACATCCTGGACTTGCTCTTGGCTGGATACCTGCAATTGACCGTTAGGCAAACCACCGAGTACATACACTGAGACAAGGATGGACCATGGACCTACCATAACCTGAATGTTGTGTGGCTCGTGAGGGAGCTTTACGCTGATCTGGAAAAGACCTAAAATGTGCACACGACCATAAACAGAGAGCCCTTTCTACAGACATTTGATAGCCCAGCTTAAGAGAAACAAACAGCCCTACCTCCAGCATTGTTATTATCATCCTGTTCCCCTTCTGCCTTGTTGCCGTTTGCAAGCTCCTGGCTGGTGTTTTCAGGCCTGGTATCTTCCGGCACTTCTATAGCAAGACGTAGAAAAGAAAAAAAAAATTAGAATCAACTTCCAAATCGCACAACCACACAGCAATCATGCTGTACACCCGCCATTGAAGCAACAAGCAAGGCCAATGGCAATGCTGACGGCATGTCTCGTACCTTTTGAGTGTTGCTTATCCATCTCGAATGAAAGAGCCGAGTGTACCAAATTTCACAAGTGTACACAACCCGAGCTTAAGAAGGTAGCCAAAGAACCCGCCTTTGTCTTTTTGAATGAGCGACTCGAAGAGAGAAAGGGAAAAGGTATGAAATTATACAATGTACAGCGCACCGCAACGAAAGGGGAGATCCCAAGAGGAGAGTTGAAAAGGCGCTTTTCTCGACTGCTGCAGTTTTTCTTCCTGGGCCCGGCGGTTTCTTCAAGTTGGGGACTTCTGGAGAGGAAATTTCACGGAGGCGGATTTTCTGCTCGGAAGGAAACGGACGGGATTCTCTCGGTGAAGCTTAAACTCTGGTTCGATATCCAGTCGAACGTCGTGGGGCCGGCAGTGCAGGGCCGATCACAAGACCATTGTTCTCTTTCTGTCGAGCAAGCTGGCGAGCGTTGAGGCGTGGAGGTTTTGGTGGGCGTTTGGTTTGTGTGTTTGTTAGGCGAGGCGTCTGTTGTGGGAGTCGTTAATTAGCGAGAGCCAGAAGTCGCTGCTCGTTATATACTTACTTATATCTGGCTGCGTGCCTGGCCGGGCCTCCGCCTCCGAATCATATCAATAACTATCTGTCCTCTTCTTTCCCCAGCTTTGCCAATCGGGGACTCAAACAGGCGTTCAGAGGTGGGAGCTGATCCCGGCAAGCGGTTCTGCAGCAAGGGCAACGGCAGGATAGATACGAGCTGCTAATTGCGTGTCTATCACTTGCCCTGCCATGCATGCCCTTACCCCATAAAAGCACCCTGATTAACAAAGGCGAAACTCGCCCATAGCGTGTCTGCTCGACGTTATTCGCTGTCTTGCGGCCGCTGGTAGGCGAGCCGACACTAAAGTAACTAAGTAAGTACTTACATGGCATGGCCCTGCGAGCGCGAGACATCCCGGACCCCTGGCTGGTTACCTTCGTTTCGCTTAAGCAGAAAGGCAGGAATAAAGACCCTATTAGATAGGTAGGTGGTAACTGATAAAGGTGTGCCAGGACATAGAGAGGATAGAGGTATTATAGGCCTTTCTGATGAAGCAGGACTTCCTAGATACCTAATATAAGGATAGATGAGGCCTTTACTGTGGTTGCAAAGCTCCAGATATCAGAGACAACCACTTTCAGGGACCTTGCTCTCCTATTCTAGAGACATTACAGAGCCAAAACCCCTACAGAGGCACAGATACCCTTTACAACTCTACGGAGATGGACCCAACACCAATCCAGAAAGACACCACCAACCTGCCGGTATGGACAGAACTTATACTATCCCGGAGACCTACAAGCTAGCGAGAGGACCCGAGATTAGGAAGCAGATAGAGGCTACTCTCCTAGACTCTCTAAAGCTTCAAAAGGTAGTAAAAAGAGTGCAGGAAGAGGAGGTTCGGAAGGAGCAAAAGGGGCCAACACCAGTCACTTTCTAGCATATTAGGACTACTACGCTACAAGCCTACGAATATTACCTGTTTAGGAAGTATCTACGGCTTCATTTGAGCATCTTTTTTACAGCTCTGTTGGCTCCTAATCCATCAGAGCCGAGGTATTAGTCCTTGCTTAGCACGTTCGATAGAGCTCAATATTACCATCATCCTCCTTTCTGATACGAGTCAACCCTTCTATCTCGACATTTTTGGACAAGCTTGCCAATCTGTTGGAGGTTCCGGTTCCAGTATTCCCCTAGAGAGGGTCACCCTTCAGAACTTCATCCAATACTCTCAACGGTTGAAGTTCATATACCCAGGTTTTTCTTTAACTAGGTACATAAGAGAAAATCCGGCCAATCAATAACGGCTCGTTAACTACTGGATAGTCCTCAGTGACACTTTGCAGGAAACCTTAAACTCTTATCCATTACAGAGTTGACATCATTAGCCGCATCAACCTACAACTCTTTATGGCGAATGTTGCCTTTTCGATATAAAAGGTCATTTTCCTTCCTAAATAAATCTTTCATCTCCCACAACTACTACTCCTACCCAACCCTCAACTGCCCAGCTTACCTCCATTCTGGGTATTTCGCCTTAACTGACGCCGAGATAACACTTTAATCCAGCGCAGCATGGCTACACGATTTCTCATTCTTTCCGACACCCATGCTACCGACTATCATCCTCCAGAGCAGCGTGCGGATGTTGCTCTTCACTGTGGCGATCTTACTCAAGAGTCCAAGATTGACGAATTCCGAGCCACAATAGAACTCCTAAAGGCCATAGATGCTCCTTTAAAACTTATTATCGCTGGTAACCACGATTTTACTCTCGACGTGCCGATGTTCAGACAAAAAGTTGCCGAGATGCCCGGGCCAGTCGATGCTGAACTAGTGAAAAAGATATACGGAGACTATGGAGAGGCAAAGAGGCTCTTCGACGAAGCAAGGGACCATGGCATCATGCTGCTCGACGAAGGCTTGTACACCTTTGATCTCGCAAATGGGGCATCACTGACAATATATGCTAGCCCATTTACACCCTTCGAGGGCGACTGGGGATTCCAATATTCCCCCAAAGAAGGCCACAGCTTTGACATCAAGGATGGTGTCGATATTGTCATGACTCACGGGCCTCCACACGGGGTGATGGACCGACCCTATTCCTCCTCGAGAGTTGGATGCCCTGACTTATTTAAAGCTGTCTTCCGAACAAGGCCAAAGCTACACTGCTTTGGACACATACATGAAGAATGGGGTGCGAGGCTGGTTACCTGGCGCGAGAACGACACCTCGGAGGCATCACATTTGACCGTCATCGAAAACGATCCTGACAAATCCCCCGTGATAACTAACCTGTCAAGATTGGGCGGATCAAAACATGATGAACCGGAAGTCAGACAAGCGAAGCTGGAAAAACTGAAAACTTCGCGAAGGGAGGGATGTTACTCAACCAGATGCTCTGCAGAACCGGGAGCTCAAACTCTCTTCATAAATGCATCTATAAAGGGAGACGAGGATCAGGACCAGTGCTTTCATCTCCCTTGGCTAGTGGACATCGACTTGCCAAAGCCCACTTGAATGCGTCGAAAATAAATCGAGCTCAGTGACCGAGTCGAATATATTTGGCAATGACAGACCCTCTGAATCCCTCCCCGCTTTTCTGCACCCTTCTTGTATATATTATCGAAGTGCTATATAAATATATAAACTTGCTGACTTTTCGGTATGTTGCAGGAAGAGATTTGATCGAAATCAACCTAGCATGCTTTAGTCGAATTAAGAACGTAGTTTCCTGAATAATCGTCAGACGAGTAAGAAGGAACGGTGGGTTACCATTCTATACAAAATTCATATATAATATATGGCTTCTTTCTATCTTCTAGGGTCTGGTAGCAGTATACATACAGTCAGTGGGTGATTAATATACCAGCAGACTTGCCTTGCGTGAAATAGCTAATAACTTGACATTATAGGGTCATTAATAGTTATACCAGAGGATTATGTTAGAAAGCTATGTCAACCAGGGATATTATTGACACGATACCACATACTAATGTAGTTATAGACATTGGAACTCCGCTGCTTTCACTTGATTTTTGAGTAATGCCGAAACTCGACCGTCCCCATCGCTGCACCACTTCGTGAAGCACTTGCCTTGTCCGTCCAGAACTTCGACGCCAACTAGCTTTAGTTGGAGGAGCCGCGAGCATATCTCATTTCAGCCTAGAACAAGAATGCATTTGAGGATCATATTCTTTATAAAAGAAAGAAAGCCATATGCTCAAAAATAGTAAAGGAAGAAAATGATCTAAAGAGTGAAAGTAAAGAAAAAAGGGTGCACGGGCGTATAGTACAGACAAATAGGGAGAAAAAAAAAAAAAAAAAGAGATATCTAGTCATCATCCTCTTCCTTCTCGGGTTTAACCACGCCAATCTCCAGGGTACCGGTTTCACGGCCCTTAGTATCACGCATGGTTGCTTTGAATTTACCCTCATTCCAGAAGTCCTTGACAGTAATTTCTCGGGTCCTGCCCAAACTTTCGATAGCCGAAATCCTGTCCAAAGTGTCCTCAAGGTACTGGTCGAAGCCTGGTTCGGAACAGATCTCACGGAATGCGTTTTGCATCGGCACAGAGTCAGCTCGAACCTTTGCTTTGGAGTCAATGGTAAAGATATTGTCATGGTCATATGATTGAATGAAGTCTGCGCGTGTCATGATCTGGCGTGCCTTATGGAGCGGTAGCTCTGGTAAGATATGTCCGTTTTCGTCGTCATACGTCTTCTCCATGTCCTTCTCGAGCTCTACCAGAGCCTTTGCTAGCACCATTGCTGCAGACTATTGTTTTGACGGCGAGTCAGTAGCGCTCATTATGCCCAAGGTATTGGGTGCCGATAAGCGAAGAAGATACTTACAGAGTATTTTTGTTCGTCCATCACATCATCATCCATCTCCTCGCCGAGAATCCAACATTTGTTCAAAAACCAGGTTTTCTCAGCTTCACAGATTTCGTTGCAGGTTGCTATCATATCCTCGGATTTGGCTACGCGGTTCAAGAAGGTCAACCTCCCACCAACCTTGTTGTATACTTCCTCTAAGATGCTCTGTGGTGGGTTTTCTTTGAAGTATCTGGATCGATACCTGCGGAGTGCACCTAGTGCCTTACCCTTTGGCAGGTCTGGGATGGGAATGACCTCCATTCTAGAAGCATACCTTTTTAGGCGCTCATAGATCCAGTAATCATCGCTGTTGAACACTATTATACTTATTAGCGAGATCTCTTTGGTTAAAACTTGTAATCAGGTAGGAAACTAACCCATAGTCACTAGACCACTGGCGGCCCATTGCTCTGCGCGTTGCTGAAGCATCTCAAGGAGGTCCCTGCCATCATCGTCATCTCTCACCAAATGCAGAGAGTTAATGATCAAAATCAGGGGATTCTGGTTGACGTTCCGGCGCTGGATAGCAACTTTCTCTAGTTTGTTTAGGGCACGTTCAATGTCCAATAGGGCAGTGGTATCACGGGGCCCTCTGATGCTGAAAAGACTACCAATATAGCTGCAAAAATTGGAGAATTATGAATTAGCATCTGAGGCATTGTAGGCTGTGGATAATATTGCCGTTCTATACATACTCTTCATGGAACTCATAGTCCAGCGACTTTCCTAGTCGTATTCGGAATATCTCGAGGTTGGCATGGGCTTCGAACATTGCAACGCGACTGCCATCGACTTTCCTCATTGCATTGAGGATCATGGAGGTTTTCCCAGTGCCCTTCTCACCAATAAGGAGGTAATAATGGCCAATGGCACCGTTTATAATCTCATCAATTCTACCTTGCTCGTCGCGCTCGAGCCAGTGGTCAGGGTCCTTCTCCATATCCTTGCTTCCCATGGGATCTTGCTTGGGGTCCTTAACACCAGCCAGCTCTAACATTGGATCACCAGGTTCAAAGGCATTGTCCATCTTCTTCAGGACCAAATGCTTATAATACTTGTGGTAAGAATAGCCTGCAGCACTTTAACCAAAGAGGAACAAAACATGTATATAATTTCAAAGTTAGAAACGGAAACCCCTTAGATTCAGTCTGCTATATCGTATATTGAGCCAAACACCGGGGATGACATACCCAAGGACAGCAATAGAGGCAAACGTAGTTGCTGACGATTCAAACATCCGCAGCAGCGTTGCTTTTAATGAGTTATCCTGCTCACTGGACGACTTCTCTCGAGAGGACTCATCTGGATCAGGACCCTCTTTCCCCGGCTGTGGCGGGCCTCCCGGAGCAACATCTTGCGATCCATAGTGCCGACGAAGCTGCGGGAGTGTGGCATATCGTGGCCTTACAGCTCCCCTAAGACCAAGCCCGGCTGCCGCATTATATGTCCGGATAAAGCGCATCACAGAATGATTTTGCATCAACCGATAAGGCCGGTCTAGCTTTTAATCCTCCGAGAACTACGAGGCTGGTCTTTTGGATCTGTTTTGTCCAACAGTGCCAGCTCGCTGTTTATATTGTTTTCAGGGGTAGGTTCGGGCTCCGGATAAAGGGCGGTTCAGGCCCAGCCAAACAGATGGAGCGCGAATTGGGATTGTTTCCCCAGGAGATCAATGAAAAGACATGGACAAGTTCAGACGAGCCACACTCATGATATGTACGGAGTATGTATGCACGACCTGTCGGCGGAGACGATCCCAGGTGAAATCAGGTCGCATCTGACAGCGAACTGAAAATTCTTGAAATCTCAAACGTTTCTTTTTCGCAATCTCGGCTTGTCGCTTTGTAAGGAGCTGGCGTCCAACGCCAGGGCTCTCGGGATGTCACGTGGAGCCGTTTCTTGGAAGTTTTCTTGGTCCTTGATGGATGTCGCGAAGGTTGGAGTAGACAGAGCAGGATGACGGATGGCCAGTCGACATTATTATTATTTGATAAAAGGGGTTCAAGGGAGGGAAGAGGCAGTCAATATGTGAACGATACCCTTATGACTCTGTTCTATTTGATATAGCTTTAATCACTGGAACTGCTAAACTCAATAGTTACGATCTTAATGTTCAATGCTGCTGAGCCGAGATCTCTGAGCATCCGTTTAAGAATGCAGTCAGTAATGCTGAAATCGGAGAGTGCATTTTGTTTCGGTTGCTTCTTTATCGGCAGACGTCTTCTGTGCTGCCTGCTTTTATCAAGTTCAGTTAGCTGATAACGCCAAAACTTATTATGTTTGCTTTCTTAGAGATATCGACCAAGTACCCAGTTATGTAGGAGGAGGACGCTCCTCTGAATTTTGCTGCGCTGTACGGAGTAAATCAGCTTATTTGAGGCGTGATATAACGAAGTCCATATGGAAAGCCTTGATGAGCTTGAAGATGTCGCGCCTGCTCGAATAGTGGTGGAAGATGACTAAGCGGAATCGGTAAATCACGTGGTAGATGACATCATCACCCCAGGCCTGCCGCTTCCAACTCGCTGGCTAGTGGAAGCTGGAAATCAAAACACAAAAACAACCAAGCGCGAGCGAGCTTGCGACATGCATTTGTCCCAGAAATCCAACCTACCGCAGGCACATTAGGACAACCGCCCACATTTATCTGATATTGAATTGAACAACGACCTAGCTACTGTATACCTGCGCAGCTCCTAGTAGTCAGTCGCAACGCCCCAATGGGCCCAAGATCAGCTTCTACGACCTCGCCCGGCAAGAGAGGGAGACCTTCTACCAAGGCTGGCAGCACCCCTGGCACGAAGATATCAGTCGAGGTGCCAATTCCCAAAGATGCTGTCGCAAGGGAGACATCAACATGTAGCTTCGAGAGCATGCTGCATTTTGCGCTTTTGGCTGGCAGTAGTTTACTGCTGAGCACGGCGCTCTTTTCTCTCAGCGTCCCGATAACAAAGGGGGACTTGGCATGGACGAGCAAGCGCTTAGACTCGTGGAGGGATGTCATGGTGCTCCTCGCATGGCGAGTTATTGAGCTGGCGGTACCTTGGTTTTCGGGATATGATGGTTTGAAAATGGCCCTATACCTTTCATCACCGACCGACCTAATGCTAACTATGGTCACTAGCTTGGGATGCCTTGTGTTTTATGGGCCTCATTCACCTTCCGGCATATTCTCTTCTGCTCAACTTTTATAACATTCGGCCAACGACGATAATTGCTGTCGCGACCTTTACCATTCTATCGTGCACAATTCCGTTTTCTTACTTCCGTCCGCTGGGTTCAGCGCATAGTGGTAGTCCAGCTGCCAACCGTGCCATTCTTGCGGATCGTCTCACTACAGCATACATCACTGTAGCTTCCACCCTTGTATACACCACGTTTATATACCTCAGCTTTGTGACATGGCTTCCAACTCATCTTGTCACATATTTTAATGGGCTCCCTGATATCACCGCCGCTCATGCCGGACCAAAGGGATTCGTGTCGCTTTTTCTTAGTCTTTTGCCTGCAGGATACGGAGCAAGAGATCTGTTATTCGTCACATCTGCTAGCCAGCCACCGGAAAAGAAAACCGAACCAAAAACGACACGTCGACGACTTCGGTCATCGGATTCGCGAAAGGAGGAGGAAGAGCAGCGAGAAGAGTCCTGCATTGCTTCACTCTATAAGAAGGCTTGGCTTGGGCTATCTCCTGCTTCAAGGACCCTTATATCACGGTCACTAGCTTTGGCCCTTATGACTCTAGCCAATACCTTCGTGCAATTGGCAGGGACAATCAGCGGGGTAGAGCCAAAGGGAGCCTTGGGATGGGGTTTGATTTGGTCACTTGCCACACTTGTCAATGCTTTCTTTTATGGCTGGGTTCAAGAAGCCATCGGTGCATGAAGAGCCAGAGGAAAAGTGACAGAGTTGATGGCAGTGTCAACTTTTCTGATTATGCAGGTTTAATGCCTTTTCTATGTCTTACGAGGATTGATTTTTCTTTACTTTTCTTTATTTTCCCTTTCTTTTTCTGCTGCTTTTAACGACACCCCAAGGATTATGAGTGAGACTGTGGGATATGGGGGTTGTGTAAAGGTAAAGGAAATCCAAATTGTTTGGTGTTTCCTGTTAGGGATTGATATTGGGGGAGGCAAAGAGGGTGGGCGAATATTCAATACTCCCCGCTTCGTCTAGTGGAACTACAGCGATATTATAAGAGTTTTTTTTTTTTTTTTTCCAAGGCATACGTCCCTCGGGAATTCGTATGTCTGTTGGGGATGGATGCTTTTTATGTAGATGTGATACGCGAATTGTTAGTTATGGTCTATTTTACAATACAATAATCAATAATGTCTCATTCGTTACCACCAGTACGGAGAAATATCCCGCCCTTTCTCCCCCCTAATAATAATGTTATACCGTGTTCACAGTTACTCCCTGGCTATAGAATAGTTCAATATAATAATAATAACCAAATCCAGAGCTTGGAGGATTCTCTCCATCCGGATGCGGCTTCACAGCGCGACTTCTCATTGGTGTAAAGAAATTACATAATCGATTAAATAACACGTGATTGCTTATATAATATAATCTGCGAGCGAGGGAAGCTCTAGACAGAACTGGAAGTCGTTTTGATCTTAATACTCAACAACATCCGGCGGGATAGGACAGCTAATCATGTCTAACGAAGTCACGCTCAGCGTCGTTGACAGTATGTATCCATAGCGAGTCCCATGCGCCTTCTAAAACCTGATACGGACTAACCACTGCTGCAGACGACCTGAAAGACGTAATTCAAAACTTCTTTGAGATTCAATCGGCGGTCCATGGATATCTCGGGCCAGAAACACAGCATGAGCTCGTTAGGAAGCTGTCAGTTACCAGTTTCATATCTGCGCGCTATATTCCATGGATTATTTTTGTTATCGGTTACTGATATTTGTCCACATGTTTAGAAAGTCTCTTACCATATCCCTTAAAACACTATCTGATCATACTACCCTGGATCCAGCCCATGCAGATGCTGCATCAAAACAACCCAACTCCAACCCTGCGCTACCACAAACGGATCCGCCACTGCACACCATCCAGCTACCGCCAGAGATCGTTGACTACGTAGATGCAGCGCGTAACCCAGACATATACACACGAGAATTTGTTGAGTTGGTTCAAAAAGGAAACCAGGATTTGAAAGGAAAAGCCGAGGCCTTCTCTTCTTTCAGAGACACTCTTGCACGGGAGATGGCTAGCGCAATGCCCGAGTGCAAAAAGGAGGTTATACGGGTGGTTAAAGCGACCGGCGGCGATGCCCAACAACTATAACCCTTTTTTTCTCTATTCTAGGGCTGGCGTTTTAATACTACTAGGCCAGGGTTAGAACGGTATAGTAACCTACGGATCTATGGAGTAAGGAGTTGTGGTGTATCTGCTTCCCGTCTGGGGGATCCGAGTGTCAATTAACAGCAACAGGACCAAATGGATAATTTTCCCACATTTCTCCTCCTGGTTTTCTCCTCCCTGGTCCTGGCCACCCTGGAACAGCACGTATTAAACCAGACATGGCGCATCGAAATTCAGGGACACAACGCATGGCAGCTGCTGTACAGGTACAACCAAATGACGCCCCTTTTAACCATGGGAATCCGCCAAGGCCAGGTGAAAACGTCCAAAAATAGTGAAATGCCCCGTTGCCCACCGCCATAGCATGCTCCTTTAACCACGGATCTGATTGACACGGAACCCGAGTCGTGGGCGCACCGCGATGTGGGGAAGCATTTTGTAGTTCGACCATCCGAGAACTGGATGGGCCAATCGTCACGGCCCGTCAAGATGGCAAAGCATGCAAATAGGCAAAAGAAAAAGCACTTCCGCCTCCTTAACGAAATGTAAGCAGTAGCCATTCCCGGCACTTACCATCATGTGCTGTTACTGATGGAGTTTAACAGGACCGCGAAAAAGAAGACCCCAGAATTGGAACTTTACGTTTCCGGAAATAATAAGAAGCCAGGCGCCCATATTATGTCGATCTTTTAGGCATGCATGTCAGCCAGACTATATATATTATATACGGCATCTCTGGGGCTGAATACGTAACAAGGCTGAGTTTCGTGGAGGCATCTTAAAAGACATGCCAGACCTTTGGATCATATGTGAATTTCCATCTCGCCTTTGTCGTACCGTACAACCCAGATGAAATCGCCCAAGCTTTGCTTCGTATATGGTACTAGCTCACTGTTTGCCCCACATGACGGTCCGCTCTGTCTCGACCGTTTTCTCGATATAAAGGATTCTGAATAGCCCATTGACGGACTTGCTTGACAGCCTGCTTGCCTGCGTGCAAAGATTTCTTACTACCGGACAGTTGATGCCGTTGTCATCGAAACTCAATGCAGTCTTTGTTCTGTGCTTTATGACACTCCCTTCCGACAAGACACCACGATCATGTCGGAAGATGATGGGCTGACGGGAGCCTACAAGGGGGCTAACTTCGCAATCAAAATAGTAATTGGGGTGTTTATTGGAATCTCCTGGTACAATGCACTGGAACTATGCGTTCTAGTCTTTGTCACATTCAGTCATTATAGAGGCCTTTACTTCTGGAGCCTCTTGATATCAGCGACTGTTGGCGTTATGCCATATGCACTCGGTTTCCTTCTAAAGCTCTACAACTTGATGGACAATGTCTGGCTGTCTCTCGTTTTTCTTACGGTTGGCTGGTGGACCATGGTTACTGGCCAGTCGTTTGTCCTCTACTCCCGGCTTCACCTCGTTATTCGCGACCAAAAGATCCTACGCCGCGTTTTATGGATGATAATTTGCAATATTTTCATCTTACACCTACCTACGACCATCCTTACATTCGGTTCGAACTCAAGCCACCAAAAGAGTTTTGTTCCAGCATACAAGATTATGGAAAAGATACAGATGACTGGCTTTTTTATCCAAGAGGTCATCCTCTCTACCCTCTATATATTGGAAACGATGAAGATGCTACGGATAGCACCCAAGCATGGAAACCGGAAGATTATGTATCAACTTCTCGGTATCAACCTTATCTTCATTATCATGGATCTCGCACTCCTGGGCACGGCTTACGCCAACCTATATGTTATCGAAACGACAATCAAGGCCTTGATATACAGTGTTAAGCTGAAGCTTGAGTTTGCTGTTTTGGGCAAGCTTGTCCATTTGGTCAACATACACTCCTGGAACCCAGAGTTTTTCAGCGGAGCAAATGGCTACCCAGATTTCGTGGACCCAACTCAGATAACGACCGACATTACTCGGCCGCCTCAATGCATCAACAGTCCTCCCAGGCCGCCGTGGTCATTCCCAGATGCTCTACCAATTACCTCGGATCTGCAGTTTTGCGGAAAAACAGACGTGGCGCCGTCGAGCAGCGGCAGTTTGGCTACGACACATATTGCTCCATGCACCTCCAACGGGGTTCCAGTACCGACACCAGTTGATGTTACACATGCCATACCCTCCCAGGTTATATCACCCAATAACCTTTCCAAATGGCCGAGTTAAAAGGAAAGAGGTTTTCGCTGTTACAGTCACAGCCTATCCACAACACATCACCCTTCCCTTTGCCCAGGCTGAAGAAAACGAGATCTCAAGGGATTCTGAAACCCCGGACCCGGCTTATCACACAGTGGAAAAGGAACGTCAAACGAGCTCCTGAAGGATGCGAGGTTGTATATATCAGCTCAACTATCAGGGGGGACCAGAAGCTGGCCGATGCGTGTGTGTGGCTTGAGTAATAAGGCTCTTGCTCTCCCCGTGCACCACGTACTCGAATGTCTATTTAAGGCAGCAGTACCTCGTATAATAGCCGCCTGCCCTCGAAGTATGGCCCTCTGTGTGACGTGAGCCGGGGAAAGGACTTCGCAGTTACATCTTACACGTTTGTCTGCCAGGCAGACATCCGGCTTCATGCACGATTTACGACAAACAACGAGATAGAAATGGACATTACACTCCTTCCACCAGATGGAAACTGTATATAGATTTATGTCTTTCTTCTTTTCTTGTATCTAATAACAGGTTCACTTGAATATTTGCCGTCTGTTTTAAGCCCAAAAGCCTAAAATAAATGCCGTCCATAAGAAAAAGCTACTTTGTGAAGCTTCGGCGGAAGCTATGCGATGACTAAGCGAGCCCCCGCCCTTCCGTCTCGTCTCTTGCTTTATGCGCGTTGCTTCAATTTTGAGACATCGCGAACTTGGACTTCACGAACTTCACCCTGACTCCTTGTCGGAGCTGGAAATGGGCGGAGGGGATACTGTTGTCCAATGATTGCTGGATGCTAACTTTTGTTCAAACGAATAACAGCATCTAGCTCGCCACCATGGTTTCCTCGCGACGCGGATTCAACCCGATAGCTTTCACCCCCTGGCCGGTGACGATACTCTCCTCGTTGGTGTACCTCGCCCTGATAATCCCAATCATCGTTGTCCACCATCTTGTTCCTCCCGCGCCAAAGGAAAGCCCTGCGGGCGTAGATCTAGAGGAAGCCTGGCACGATCTCCAACACCTGACTCGGCAGTATCACCCTTACAACAGCCACTCAAACGACGAAGTGCACCAGTGGCTCCTCAAGCGTATTCGCGCTATTTCCGCAACCTCGGCTCGCTCAGAGTCCCAACCGGGCCCAGAAATCTTTGTTTTCGATGATAACCAAACCAATCTAACGTTTGCCAGCGTTGGCGTTGCTGCTACATCTATTACCGGCACATACTTTGAAAGCAGAAATATCGTGGTCTATATTCGCGGCACCGAAGATGAGCCGGGGGAATGGTGGAAATCTCCCGATGGTGAACCGTCAGGAAAAGGCGGAGTGCTTGTAAACGCACACTATGATAGCGTTTCCACCGGCTACGGAGCGACGGATAACGGAGTTGGTGTGATTACAACACTGCAATTACTCAAATATTTCACCACACCAGGACACTATCCTCGGAAGGGTCTGGTACTGCTGTTCAACAATGGAGAGGAGGATTTCCTGAACGGCGCGTATGCATACAGCCAGCACCCAATGTCTAAATTCACACATACGTTTCTGAATCTCGAAGGTGCCGGTGCAGGAGGCCGCGCTGTCCTGTTCCGTAGCACAGACACAGAGGTTACGAGGTTCTATGGAAAATCGGAACATCCCTTTGGCACAGTCCTTGCAAGAGACGCTTTTAAACTGAAATTTATCCGCAGTGAAACCGATTACCACGTCTTTGATGGCGTATTTGGCATGCGTGGGCTCGATGTTGCATTCATGGAGCCCAGAAGCAGATATCACACCGACCAAGATGATGCCAGGCATACTAGTATTGATTCTGTTTGGCACATGCTTTCCGCGGCCATTACAACCACTGAAGGGTTGGTTAGTTACACCGGAGATGCTTTCGACGGTGATAGCGGAGATGGTGGAAAACTCAACAACGGCATCGGTACCTTGGGGGTTTGGTTTGACTTCTTCGGTTCGTCCTTTGCAGTCTTCCAGCTCAATACTCTATTTGGGCACTCGGTAGCCCTCTTGGTCGTCGCCCCTCTTCTACTCATCGTTACGTCTGTTGCACTCTTCGCAGTTGACAAAATGTACATGTTTTCCATGTATACGTACATATCGGAATCAGGTGGTCAAGTATCGCTCTATGGCTTACGAGGGATGTTCCGTTTCCCCCTGATCCTTGGTATTAGCACTGCTCTAACCATTGCTCTGGCATTCCTAATAATGAAGGTCAACCCTTTTATTATATACAGCAGCCCATATGCAGTTTGGAGTATGATGTTGTCCACTTGCATGTTCTTTGCATGGTTTATTTCCTGTGTTGCGGACTTTGCCAGGCCGTCCGCGCTACACAGAGCATATGCATTTTCTTGGATGTTTGGCATTATGTGGGTTTTCCTTGTGATAGCCACCGTTTATCAAAAACAACACGGCATAGCAAGTAGCTACTTCATTGTATTCTACTTTGCCGGAGTAGCTGTTGCAACGTGGATCTCATATTTGGAACTTTTTGGTCTGCCAAAAACCCAGGATTATGCTCGTCGCCAGGGCCGTCTTTCTGATCGAACGCCTAGTTCTGACAGTCACTTTCTCGCTCCATCTGCAGATGAACTTCCATCCAGCAGCAGCGCGGCAGGCAGAGATTTTAACCCAGAAGATGTTGAGGACGAGGAGCCCACAGAATCCACGTCTCTCCTTCGGGGACAGCAGAGAACTACCTTTGCTAATTATGCCAGTGCTAGAGGCAGCCAGGAGAGCAATATCTCCAACCAGGGAAGCAGCTCGTTACACCCCAAGGACCACCGTCTAGAACAAAAATGGAGTATCTACCTGATGTCATCGGCTTGGATATTGCAATTCCTTCTCGTTGCACCTATTGTCATTATTCTTCTTGGCCAGCTGGGACTTTTCCTAACATCTGCAACATACCAAATCGGTGCCGACGGAGGTTCACAACTTGTCATATACATCGGTATCGCCGTCTTATCCGTTCTCATCCTCTTACCACTATTCCCTTTCATCCACCGATTCACCTATCATATCCCCACATTCCTGTTGTTCATCCTCATTGGAACCCTGGTGTACAACCTAACGGCGTTCCCATTCTCCCACAGCAACAGATTGAAACTTGCATTTGTCCAGGAAATGGACCTAGCTACCGGGAACAACCAAGCGTCTCTCGTTGGCGTAGAGCCATATATCCATGATGTCGTTCACGCTCTCCCATCCGTACAAGACGGGAAGATCTCCTGTACCTCCCATGGGTACGGAGGCAGAACCAAATGTTCCTGGCCTGGGCTAAAGCCAAAAGTAGCAGAAGGCCCCTACAAGGATTGGGTTACGTACAATATCTCTCAAACTAAAGATGACAAAATCACCCGCTTTGAGGTCTCTGGCAAGAATACCAGGGCATGCAAACTCCTTTTCGACAGCCCCATTGCTGATTTCCATGTGCAAGGCTCTGTTGTTGACAAACGGTTACCCCACACCGGGCCAAAAGGTGTTTCTGAAGTTCGGCTCTGGAGTCGAAACTGGGAGAATACCTGGACAGTTGATGTGGAATGGGCTAAGAAAAATTCTGAACGCACAGGCAAGGTGATGTGTTTGTGGAGCGATGACAATGATCTCCATGTCATACCTGAGTTGGATTTGGTTCGCAAGTTTGCCCCTTGGTGGGTTGCAATTACGAAGCTCAGGGATGGTCTCGTTGAAGGGAGTTATTCATTCAAGCTATAGCATTGCCGGACCCTCTGCAATCTGTAGCCACTGTTTTTCTTTCACTTTTGTAACAGGTACAGTTATTCTATCTTTGGTACTGCGTTCCTTTGGGCAACTGTTTCAGCAGGGCCTTCTTTCCGGTATTTTCAACGTGATTTCGACGTGATGTTCGATTGTTCGTTTCAGGCAAGTTCATTTTACTTATTTGCGTACAAAGAATAATATACATGTCCTCGAGGACCTACAAATTCAACATAATTTTCTTGGTATGCAGGTTTCTATAAGAAAATAGGGATAATAATGTTTGATTTCTATTCAGCGATGGGGTAGGTAGCTAGGTACGTTGAGATATTATCGGCCCATGCAGAGCGCTGTCTACCGGGGAGGGTAAGAAAACAACAAAGTAAAGATAGAAGTAAAAGAAAAAGGAAAAAGGAAAAGGAAAAACAAGCGGCCTCGTAACCTCGTTCTCGGGGCAGTTGCTAGCACTGGCCACCGTTCGTCGCTATGCAGTCATAACTCTATGCGTTCTGGTAATAAGCACCAGTTCCTTCCCCCCAGGGGCAAACCAGATAGAAAAGCAGCAAAGAAAGCTAATGAAACAGAATCAAAAATGAAAAAGAAGTGAATAGAGGGGGTGGGTGGTATTGATAAAGGAAAAGGCTTGAAAGAAAGACGCACTGGTGAGGGGGGATATAAGTGAAAAAAAAAAAGAAGAAAAAAGAAAGAAACCTGCTTCAGACTGGGGTTACAATTCCGAGGGTGAAAAGGTCGAAACGCCCAGGCCGATATTATGTTTACCGTTTTCATTCCCGTGAGAACGCCTGGTGCGCCTAAACCTATGCCGAAAAGTAGAGACTGCAATCGATGGATGTAGCATCAACGGTAAATTGGGTATTGTAAGTTGCTTCAATATTGCATGCGGGCTGAATAGCGCGTTGGTAATCAGGGAGGGTATATTTGGTATGGCGTAATACGTGACTAGTGTGTGTGTGTGTGTGTGTCTGCCGTTTTAGTGTTGTGGCACAGCCATTGGGTTGTCATCTCCATCATTAATAGCCGCAGCATTCAAAAGGCCAGATACCGATGGCTGGCTGTCAACTTCATCAGGAGACTCGTCATCATCATACATGGTCACTGCTGTTCCAGACCTTTCCCGAAGAGCAGAATGGTTGAGGTATTCTCGCAGACGTCCGACTCCGTCACCGCTAAAAACGCAGAAGACCTCTCTTTGAAGAGGAGTGAACTCCTCTGGGGCGGGCCGGCAGAATTTGGTCAAGTCATTTCTCAAAAATGCATGGACACCGGTTAAACTCAGATGAGTTAGTCGGCGACAGTAATTCAGAAGAGAGTGTATTCCCTGGGGGTTCGATGAGAGTTAGTACGAGATTTCGTCCTTAGATTGAAGTGTAGGCACATACCTCTACAGTCAAATTGACACAATAACTTAGATGCACCCTTTCAAGGCCACTGACTAATGGATGCTGTGGGAACCTGGGCTTTGCCAGTGCTAGTATGCTTCGATCGGTAATAGCCTGACATTTGACCAGGCCTATTCTTCGTAATTTTGGTAGTGTGGCCAGTTGCTCGACGCTTGCGTCCGTGAGGCGGTTGCAGCATGCCAAATCAATGTACCGGATTCGATTGCAGGATTTCACCATTTGAGTGACGGCTTGATCGGTGATATTAGAGCAATGGCCTAGGTGAATGTAGTGGATATTCTTCCCTAGTCGGCAGATGGCATAAACAGCTCGGTCGGTGATGAACTTGCACTTTCCAAGCACGAGGTTTCTTAGCCTTGGTGCAGAATCAATGATCTTCTCGACTGCATCGTCTTTGACTCTCTCGCAGGCAGTGAGGTCTAGAATCCGAAGGCAGTCGAATACCAAATTTGGAGGAAGTCTGAGGAAAGCTTCATCGCTTATTTGTATACAATGGGCGAGACGTAATTCTCGGAGGCTTCGCAGGGTAGAAAGGAGTGCGGTTACGGAGGCGTTGGTGATATGTCGACATCCGTGAAGATCGATCTCGAGCATCGAAGGGCAGTTATTAGCAAATGCCAGGATAGACCTGTCTGTAAGCTGGGCTACACCGTTCAATTTCAGCTAAAAATAGAACAGGTCAGCACACGTTATTATGGCAACTTAAGAGACACTAGTAAGATATATGCATACCCGTTTGAGCTGGCGGCAGTTTTGCGCAAGTTGGACCAGGGAATCATCTGTAATGTTAGCGCAATTGGTGATATTTAGGCCCTGTAGTCTGGAGCAGTTGGCGGCAACAACGTTCAAAGAATGGTCGGTTAGGGATTCGAGGTCAGAGACATCCAGTGCCTGGAGCTGTCTGTTCCCCTCCACTAGATCTGAAATTCCCTTATCGGTGACGTTCTTGCAGCCAGTGAGGGTGAGCCTCTCGATCCGCTTGCATTTAACAAATGAAAAGACGGTTCCGTCGTTGACCTTGCTCTTCAAGGTCGTGAGATTCAGGCGTTTGACCAGGTCGTAGTATGGGAAGTAGCTTTCTTCATCCGAGATTGCATGTGCTATCTTGAGCAGGTTGTCCCATGTATTGCAGAGTGGCCTGTGCCATAGAATGCCCACGCAGTTCATCGACCAACACGAGGAGACCTTCATGCAGTTCAGTAGGTCTACTGGAGACGAGAGCTTTGAGAAGATGGCAATAAGGATCTCTGGAGGCAGCCTGTATATCGGTGGCAGCGGCATATCTTGACCACGCCTGGAGTCCACGCGGAGATCTCGGAAATTCCCAACGCCTATCGACGACTGCGAGTCGTTTGCTTCCAGCATGAAGAAGTCGTTGTCCTCGTCTATAGCTCTCTCCGGTGAGGTGGAGGAGGAGGAATCGCCCCCCGAGTCTCGAGGACGCGAGCGGCAGGCCATAATGGTGATAGCTGAAACGGTCGAATATGTTCGTTTCAACGGAAAACAGTATTTCTCGGGGCAGGTAGTCGGAATCAGGGAGACGCGAGAATGTCGTAGTACAGGAGGATGGATGAGCTTTTGTCCGCAGGCGCTGTTGTTGTTGTTGTTGCTGTAGTTGTTGTTGTGGTTGTTTGGTTGTACGCAGTGTAATCAGTTGACTGTGCTAACCAGTTAACTAACCAGCTAACTAGCTATCACACGATGGCTTCGAAGTGAAGTGATTTATCTCGTCGAAAGTGAGGTGAGGGTGCTGGCCCTTTCTGGCACGTCTCGCCTCCTTGTATCGTCCGTCCGTCAGCGAGTATCAAACGGGATCAGGATGTGAAGTTGGCTGGCAAAGTGAATCCCACGGGGTCGTAATCATGGGGAAGTAGGCGCCGGGCCAACCTTCGAGGGCGGTTAATTAGTTATAGGCGTCAAGCGATAGGAGCGGCTGCGGACGAGGGTCTCTCAGCGGTAAGAGCAGCAGGGAGGACGGCGGCGGCGGCGAGACGAGATGGAGACGTCGTAACGGCTGCGGTCTCTCCCTCTCTCGTTCCCCTTTGACAGTCAGGCAGAGAGGCTGGGCTAGGTCGTTAGGTGATTTAGGTGATATTCATGCAGGCCGGTTCGTGAGCTTCGATTCCAACGGCGCATCGAGAGGCCAAGCCAGCTGGATGTAACAGGAGGGGCAGGCAAGCTGGTGATTGATAAGCAGGCAAACGGAGAGCAGACGGCGGGAGGCCAGCAGAGGCAGCTAGCAGGTCAGTGAATAACAGGCAGTGAATAGCAGTTGGTTCTCCCTCTCTCTGTCTCTCTCTCTCTTGGTTGCGGTAGAGGCGATGCAGCGGCGACGGTGATGGTGAGAGAAGCAAGAAGAAAGCAGGCTCGGTTGGTGTTGCAGGCTTTTTGGCTGGAGGTTTTTCCTTGTCACGCGTCGGGCTGAGTGACCGAGACGAGACGCCGGTGATGCTTGATGGTGATGATGATGCTGATGATGATACTCGATGGCGATGGTGATTACAGGATAGGTGATAGAGAAGAGAAGCTGCTCAGGCGGATGACCGCTAGTCTATCGGGTCTCCGGTGAATGTTGATGTTGATTTTGTGAAGTCGTTAGTTGACTACGGGAAAAGCGCCGGCGAGTCTACAGCTAGATATCGACGGGATACAAGAAGAGCCCAAGACAAAGGATAGAAGAAGAAGAAGAAGAGACATAAAAAGCAAAGAAAAGAAGTCTATGAAGCTGGCGAGGCTCCCTTGGCCCATTCGCGCAGCACATTCTTCTTGATCTTGCCGGTGCTGGTCTTTGGCAGCTCCGGGACGATCTCGACCTCCCGCGGCACCATAAACCGACTGATGCCGCTGGAATTTTTGGCCCAGGCGATGATCTCAGGGCCGGTGACCTGTCTGCCGGCCTGGATGGTAACATAGGCCTTGGGTCTCTCGCCCCAGTGGGCGTCCGAGACGGCTACGACGCCGGCTTCGAGGATGTCTGGATGCGTGGCCAGCATCGCTTCGAGAGCAACAGAGGATATATTCTCTCCTCCTGCATGCATTTCAGATTTCAGATATTAGCTGGGGCTCTCTCTATATTTGCAACTTGATAAAAAGGGGTTAAAACCTACCGCTAATAATAATGTCCTTTGCCCGGTCGAGGATCTGGACGGCTCCGTCTGGATGCCACACAGCCAAGTCACCGGAGTGCAGGACACCGCCGGCAAAGAGCTTGTCGGTGGCTGCTGTGTCCTTGTAGTAGCCTCTGGCACAGATGTTGCCCGTGAACACGATCTCTCCGATCTCCTTGCCGTCTTTGCGGACGTCGATGATGGTGCCCTCAGGGACATCGGTCTTGATAACTCGGACAGGCAGACTGGTCAGGAAGCCATGGCCCTGCCTGGCCATCCGCTTGTACTTCTCCTTGAGAGGGATCGTGTCCCACAGCGGCATATGATACGCCTTTGTGATGGGACCGTAGGTTTCTGTGAGGCCGTAGACATGGACCGGATGAAGGTTGACGCTGGTCATCTGCTCGAAGAGATGGGCAGTGGGCGGACTGGCAGCCACGGTAACTCTGACCGGCCGTGACAGTCTCTCTGCCTCCTTTGCGGCGCATAGCAGCGTGTTGACCGTGGGAGCGGCGTTGAAGTGAGTGATGTTCTCTTGCTTCAGCATCCGCCATATCTCAGGGTAGTCGATCTTGCGCAGACAGTAGTGGGTGCCCCTGACCGCAGTGATAGACCAGGGGAACGTCCATCCTGTTAACCGTCTAGTTAGAGGCCTGTAGATAAACCATGTAGTTCAAGTAGAATGTAGATGTGTGTGAATAGCATACCCATGGCATGGAACATAGGCAGGATCCACAGGTAGCCGCATCTGCCTTGCTGGAAGTTCAATCCCGACTCGATGATGTTCCCAAGCGCAGCAAGATAGCATCCTCGATGGATATATTCCACCCCCTTTGGCCTTGCCGTCGTTCCGCTGGTGTACGCAAGCGCGATTAGCGACTCCTCATCCGCCGCCTGAGCCTCTAGTCCATCCCATCCCGGCCCGCCTTGTTGCTCGTCATGCTTCAGGCCTTCGATGATGGCGGCGTCCAGTTCTCCGCTTAGCTCCCCTTCGTCCGCGTGGGTGTCTGTGTCAACTATCAGGGGTATATGGGGGCTGCTCTTGCGAAACTCTTCCAGCAAGGGCACAAACTCCTTGTCGACGATGATGGAGTCTACATCAGCGTGCGTAAAGATGTACGCAATGTCCTCTGCCTTTAGCCGATAGTTGACAGCTACAATCAGACAGTGATCTCCAGTTAGCTCGTATCTCTCTCTCTCTCTCTCTCTCTCAACGTCCCGCGACGTCCTCCCCGTCCCCTTCACACCGCGTATTCGGAAGATCTTACCGACGTTGACTGCGCCGGCCGCAGCGATGCCGAATATCGACTCGAGGAACCCAGGCGTGTTCGGAGCCAGTATCCCCACTCGCCTGTACCCACGCTTCTTGATGTAGTATGCAAGTCCCCTCGCCCTGTCTGCGAACTGCTGGTATGTCTTCCGGACGACCTTGTTGTTCGCCGTAACATGGTATATGGCTTCGGCCTATAGTTTTATATGGACCAGACAAATTTGTCTTTTAGCCGCGCCAGTCCCCTCCACGCTGCCAACAAAGAAACAATGCTCTGCATAAAGGGGATTGTCAACAACGTACATCTGGCTCGATTGCAGCTGCGCGAGGCAGGAAGAAGGTCGGCGAGAGGGTATGCCGGTTCCTGCTGAGTGAAGCAGCGTCTCCCTGCGGCGGCTGGAGCTGCGCAGAGACGCTCTCAAGCCTCGCCTTTGCGCCAGACATGGTGGATTGAGATGGGAGTCACAATAGCAGTAGTAATAAAGGGCGGCAAAACGCAAACGGGAGGGGGAGAGAAAAAGAGGAGGAGAGCCAGGGACCCTTTATATATGTATTCCGTGTCCCTGCCGGCCGCAAGGTGAGTTGCGTCTCCAGCTTCTTGTCGCTGCTCGGCGTCTGGCATGCGATGGAGCCGCCTCTTGCTTATTGCCGAGGAACTTCCGATGGGGGGCGGCTAAGGCGGAACCAGACAGTCAAATTGGTAGAACTAAGACGGGGAAGAAGAAGAAGACGATGAAGATGGAGAAGAAGAAGATAATGATGAGACGGTGAAAACGTCGGAAAGTGTCTTTATATTTGTTTAGTGTCCCCAGTCGCAGCTGTGTGTCTGGAGGCGTTTTCTCTGGGCTGCCATAGGGGCAAAAATTGGAGCGATGCAGTAACTCAGCAGTGAAGAAGAAGAAGAAAATAAGAAACAGCAGCTAACTATTTGATAAGTAGCCTCTCTTTTTCTCAAATCCCAAATTCGACGCCGCAAAGTGTACATATTAAAATGAATAAAAAAGGGTGTCTTTTTGTTTTTTTAGGAAGAGGAAGAAAGGGCGGGCACAGAAAAAAAAGAGGTCTTTTCACTTCCGTCACAAATTATCCCTGAAGTCGTAAAAGGGGTGTATTTTGAGTGAGCTGGAAATGTACAAATCAACTGGCGCGCGCCGTGTACAACATGTTGCTCGTCAATTGCCCACAGTGCATCCTGGATTGAAACCCATCCACATCAGCCCCGACAAGGTATCTAGTAGCCGTACTGAGCCAACTGCTCCTTGGTCTTGTTGTCCACACTGGCGGTTCTCTGGGCCTGGAGAAGTTGTCTCCGGGCAGCCTTCTTGCGCTCGTAGTATGCAGCGCCCTTGACTTTTCTCCTCTCTTCCAATCTGTGCGGAGGAACAAAACATGTTAGTATCAACTGGGGAAAGTAGTAGATTCCAGGGTGCATTGACGAACCTGGCGACGACGTCCTGGTACTTCCAGCCAACCTCGTGGCTTAGTCGGCCGACTGTGCAGTATTTGCGGCCGGGCTTGAGGCGGAGGACACGGAGAGCTTGGGGAACGACGACACGCTTCTTCTTGTCATAGGGCTCTGGGATGCCCTCAAAGACCTTCAATCTCTCCATGGCAGCAGCGCCTCGGGCGGTCTTGTGTGGGATCATGCCCCGGACGGTCTTGTAGAAGATGCGCGAGGGAGCACGGAAGTGGAAGGGACCTAGAGAAACATTGTTTTAGCTGACCATTCTCTCTCCCCCCCCTCATTCCACCACTATATCTGGTTTCTCTTGTCTGCTTTCCTCTCCAGCATTGATGGGTGCGCATGGTCTTACCTCCTCGGGTTGGGTTGAAACGGGTGATCTTTCTGAGGTAGGCATGGTACTTCACTATTAAGACACAGTCGAATTAGCCCATCACCGCCCTTTCGCATAACCATTCAATCCTCGTCTTCGGCTCTATGTATTCTTCCCCATGCTCTCGTCTTCTCCTCCTCGCTTCCACTTCTTGCTTCCTATACCTGCTGGGGGAAAACGGTGTATGCATACGTTTGGCACGGAAGAATTCGCCGGAGATGTTGAGGGCTTCACATCGGACAACGACGATCTTCTGTCCGTTGAGAAGTTGCTTGGCCACGGTACTGGCGAGGCGACCAAGGAGGTGTCCCTTGCCGTCGATGACGACCTGTAGGCAATCGCAAAATCAGTAAAAACCGCGACCGGAATTGCAGGGTTGGAGAAATATCATAGGGAATCAAATGTCCAACAACGTCCGTTCTGCCACCAGACGCAACGGGGAGAGCAACGCACCACTGGCTCGAAGGTGGACATCCTGATCTGATCACCGGTTCACGAGGCTAATATCCCAGGGAGAAGAGGAGCTCTGCTCGAGGAATACACCTTGTGTTGGAGTTTGTCGAATGTGATGTCGTTGATGAGCGCTCAAAAACCACCAAGTTCAAGTTTCTTGTCGTTTCGACGCTTAAGCGAAAATCTCTTTGTGGGCGGCGTCGGGGTCCCAGCCCTAAGTGGCCCAATAAGAGCAGGTCACGTGGTGCGGCCCGGGGGATGACAAACTTCGCGACGACGACGACCACATTCTTTAAGTACATTATTGAAGACAGAGATAGAGAGAAGAGAATGAAAGGAGAAGCAGAGGAAGCGAAGGGTGAAGAGGTGAAGAAGCAGAAAAGAGACGAGAGACTGGACGGGCGCAGAGAAAAGTAGATGGCGATGGTGCGGTTCTACTTGGCTGCCTCCGCCGACTGATTACTGACACGCAGCAGCCGGGCAAGACATTATACTCCGATGAGAGTTCCGTATATACAGACCTACAGCAGCTAGAGAAGCTATTATGGGTATACCCAATGGCCGCAGGAGAAACTGAGTCACTATAGCGCGGAGGATGCATGCAAGCCTCATTCACACCATGACTCATAGCCCGGCCAGAGTCAGGATTCACAATGTTAAATGCGAGTTGAAGACAGATATAAAGACGGTCTTTGGCCCTTACTACTTCAAATACCACATCAGTTTTACCTTCTGCAATCAATTACCCCAGTATACCATGTCTCTTTGACCACTCCATCAGCTACAATGGTTAAAACAAGATTCGTCTGCGTCTCCGATACCCACGGGTACGGGACACGCGAGGCGGCTTTCAGGTTGCCCAAGGGAGACGTCCTTATACATGCTGGAGACATCACCAACAAGGGAACGGTAGAAGAGTTCCGCAATTCGGCCCAGTGGATCAGAGAAGCAGATTTTGAAGTCAAAATCGTTATCGCAGGTTTGTTTATGTCTTCTTGCTCCTCTTTTACAACCGCCAACCTGTCATTGCTACTCACATGTCTATATGGCAAATCTTATGGCATGGAGCTGGCTGACATGACAGATTCAAAGGCAACCATGATGCTCCATTGGATAAGGATCTCTACAAGGGCCACACGAAATTCTTCCATGGAAAGAAGGTCGTTAATTCGGATGAGTGCCTTGAACTTATCTCTGCCGGGGGTATAACCTACTTGGATCATACGTCCAAGACAATTCGCCTTAAGCGTAAAAATGGGCCAAAGACGATGTTCAAGGTGTTCGGTTCGGCTCGTCACCCTACAAACACTTTTGGGTGGAATGCACCTTTTGGATATCCTGCCAACTCCCCCGACGATGCACGTAAATGGTGGAGTCAAATCCCCTCCGATGCTGATGTTGTTGTTACCCATACCCCAGCCAAAAACCATCTTGATTTGACTACTCACCACGGTAACATTGGGTGCGAATACCTGCGCCAGGCCCTGTGGAGTATTCGACCCAGGCTGTCTATCTGTGGCCATGTTCATGAGGCCAGAGGGTATGAGAGGGTTATATGGGATGTCGACGACACCAAACCCGGCACTTTTGGTGAAATCAGTACGACTGTTGGCACTCTACCTCCTCGTGAGAGCAAGAAGATGTCTCGCGTCGATTTGACTGGAAAGACATACCCCCGTCTGGCAAATGAAGGACCCCAGGATCCAGAAAGGAGTGAAACGTGCTTCATCAACGCGGCTATCCTGGCAACTCACTATCCTCATGCAGGAGGGCGGAAGTTCAACGCTCCGATTGTGATTGATATCGACCTCCCGCTTGATGACGAGCAGGAACCAGAGCAAAATTAACACACGAAGGATACTAGGGATGAACATTCTCTGCAGCCACATGGAGGGCATACAAACATGCCCGAACTAAACAGCTTTACCCTCCCGCCAGGCTGGCATTAACCAACTGGCGCTTGATACCGTCGTTACGGACACTCGTTTAATCTTTTCTAAATGTATGAATGCCCCAGCCCCCTCCAGCGTGGACCTCAAACAGCACACTGCAGACCCCATAGGCTGACCTCTTTTAGTGACCATACTAACACGATCTAACAATCGTCAACCAACTATCCTTTTATGTTATCTGGGAGCCTACGCTTCATCTTCATGATTCACTGATCATAGTCAACCTCGTCTTGTCAGGCTCACTGCTACCCAACCTCGCCAACACGTGAATGAGTATGGCTCCAATCCATCATACACATGTTAGCCACCTATAGGCACGGTAGCCCAAGGCGATACGAAGTCAAAGTCCATCCTTATTTTTCTATTCAATAATAGCGGCTCAAGTACATCTGAGCCTAACCTAGCAATAAAAATACACCACTCGCTTGCCCTATCTCGCCTTACATCCTGTGACTCAATTTTCTACCGTCAGTCCTCCTTCCTCAACGTATAGTTGAGCGTTGACTATAACGTGCTATAAAATGAGGCGTATAGCACATCTTATGCCATGGTGTAAACGAAAGTCTGAATATTAAAGGGAAGTTGTAGTCGAGCATTCGAGCACAAAGTATCATCACCTGGACGACAGTCACGCCAGACATGTATCCGAAATGTCGATTTCGAGTAATGATTCGATATGCAGGAAATATACTTCCTCGAGACGTGAGGCTATGTGCCTATGCTTAAATCACGCGAGGCTGCCAATTAGGGCTCGCCCTCTGTCTCGACAATCTATCAGGTTGCTCAGCGGCCCGAGTACCGCAATCTGAATACGACATAACCACAGGGTCCAAAAGAAGTAGTTTGTCCTCGCTTCTCACGACGATTAATTCGGGTAATGGTTGCGAACCTTCAGGATCCAACGGGGCGATCGTACTCCATGATTCGGCTGCCTGGTATCCGCCTTTTCCCGCCAGCGACAGCGACAACAATCAGCTTGTCATTCACTGCAGCTGAGTGGTCACTGTCGACGCCGCTTCAGCTCACCGTCTCGATAAACATAGCCCTGCACTGGCGCTGGCGCTGGCGGTGGGGTGGGTGGGGATAAGGATGATGAATTAATGTTTCCAGATCCTGCATCCATCTTTCGACGCAGGATGGGAGCCGCAATATCCTCACTTCACAGTGGATTGAACTCAGCTGGGAATAAGCACTAGGGCACGGAGTACGTTAGACTGCTTGGTACGCCGGACTCGGGTGCTGGGTAAGGGTATGGAATATCCTAGGTGTCAACATCCTTCCGGCATTCCGGGTATGTACGCCACGTAATATCTCCTAGAATCCAGGTAGAATGTTGCACTGCCAGTTTGGCCTGTCACATCAGCGGCTCATCTGCCAAATCTTTGAAGGAATGCAGTATTTATTCATGGGGGCTTTTTTTAGCTGACAAGTCCCTGTTCCATTCCTTCACATTTAGTCAAGACCCCTTTTTTTTTAAGAACATTTGAGATAATGGGGGAGATCTCGCATTACTATCGCATCACAACCTGACCCGCAAGTCCTTCCATGTCATTATCCGTCCCTTACTAAAATATTATTTCGATATGGATCTCATGGCAGAGTGAAGAAAGCCGATGTTGCTGTTGTGGAAATAGACTATGCGGGTAGTATAAAACTCTATTTTTAGCATTGTCCCACTCTAACTCCCCTTTCCAGAACTATTATGACTTCATCGTGGTGTTATTACAGTTAACAATCAAAGTAGATCTCGCGTTGGGTATTAAGTAGCCATTAAGGGGGAGTGGGAGCGGGAGCGGGAGCGGGAGCAGTAGCAGGAGCAGGAGCAGGGGGATATTTTGCACCCATGGCCTGCCAAACTGGGCGAACGTCAATATTATCGCCCTTTGCCTTTCCATGCACCATCAATTCATGTCCACTATCCTCCCTATAGTACATGGCCCAGTCATGCTGTTAAAGACAGTCAGCAAGGTATAGAGACCATTGTATCACAGACAGATAAGCCATACCTTCCCTAATGTCAGCTTGATGACGCCATGCGCTTCTGTGACACGG
Organism: Trichophyton schoenleinii; assembly: GCA_018357685.1. Classification (NCBI taxonomy): domain Eukaryota; kingdom Fungi; phylum Ascomycota; class Eurotiomycetes; order Onygenales; family Arthrodermataceae; genus Trichophyton; species Trichophyton schoenleinii. Next base: position 4,290,780 of record WOFF01000001.1, read on the forward strand.
TAAGTCTGGAGTGGAGTATATCCGGTAATCAGGGACACAATGTTTGAGGCAACAATCTCTGCCTGTGCCCGTGCAGTCCTCTCCATTCTCGGACCGGTGGTTTTGGCCACATCACCTAGGGCAAAGATGTTAGGGTTCGGCATGTTCGGGCCATTGTTAATCTGAAGAGTTGGATGCACGAGGATCTGTCCGCTTTGCTTGCAAATGGCAGAAGGGAATATGTTGGAAATAATGCTGTAGTTCGGTCGCTGGCCGGTACAACGGATCTGTTTTAGGCATGAGCTTCTATAACTTCTATAACTATGGAGCACGAAAAAAAGGGGCGGGAAAAAGGAAAAAGGGGCTGAGTTTACCACGAGGTCGAATGTCTCCTTACGGCCGTCCCTGAAACTTAAAGCCTCTTGTATCTTGTCTTTGGCCATTGACGCAATATCCTCAGTCACTGTTTGAGGTCGTTCACCAAGGATCAAATTAACATCCAACTGTTTGAGCGTCTTCATCACATGTTCATGTAGCCGGGGGCCAAAGTTAGGAAGCAATTGTGTGCGAGAGTGAATCAAAGTCACGTCCTTCTGAGGGAAGTAGCTCTTGATGTCAGATGCAACTTGTACTCCGACCGGCCCTCCTCCAACTACAGCAATGCGATCCGCCTGTTCAACTCGTTCCTGAGAACCATGCATTTCCTCACAAGCGCCCGCTTTCTCCGTTGAAGCGAGCTTAGCTGGCGACGGTTGCCACGACCCGGTAGCGATTGCAAGGTATTCATAGTCAACTTTTTCACCAGAGGCAAGAATAACTTGGTTGTCCGTTATGCTTGTCGCCGAGTCCTGTATATGTTTGAATATACCCGGCGGAGCGGACCTGGCGACTCCATCATAGGGGATGAAAGCAGACTGTTCCAGGCCAGACACTACACCACACCGAGGGAACACAAACAAGTGATTGAAATGGGAATTCCTCTCGATCAAGACTGCCCGGTAGCCGGTTGGTAGCGATTCGGTTAACCGTTGTGCAAGGTGGACGCCGGCGTATGAGCCCCCGAGTACCACGACGTTCTTAGGCGATGGAGTTTCGCGGTACGTCCATCGATGACCGACCGCAGATATCTTTTGCTGGATGTGGGTGTATATCAGGCCGAAGACGAGGCGAGAGCCCTTGACGTAGAATTCAAGCGCCTCCATTTTCCATTGCTCATAGGATCGGTGTTGCGAATAGAAAATCTGAGAAGAGACAGGGCATTGTAGATATATGAATGAATTATCTTCATATTTGAGAGAAACGAAGCACTTGTCGGGGCATCTATAGCTTTCGGAGTGCTATGTTCACGATGCTCCGAGATACCTCGCACGAGGCTAGCAAGTTAAAGCCCGGCCGAGCAGGGCCGGCCGAGCTTCGGCGCTTAAATCCTTCCATCATCTCCAGAGATTAGGTATTTTGGCATCTTCCAGGGACTTCGGGGGGTATCATTGCGATCGTTTTATTGGTATCTTTGGCGATGTTTGTTTGCCTATCGAGTTCTTGTCGGATGAACTGGTAGGTAGGAAAAGGGGCGACCCCGTTAACCAGCCAACAGCGAGCCGTTTGCCTTAAAAGCAACCCGTTGCCAACGTCGCCCTTTGTGCCATTTAACACCTATTATAGAACACTTAAACAATTCGCTCTCCTCGTTTCGTTGCTCTATGGTGATAGTATCTCTCAGTTTTGACTGCGTTGGTTAGCAAAATTCCACAATTCTACGACTTGACATCTCGGCTGCCTACAGCTATCTAGATTCTCCTGAATCCACTGCTTTGAAACGTCAACATTTGAGGACGAACTACTTCTTACTTTATAGAGCGCGGGTAGAGCCAACCACCCATCTGTCGAGCCAAGTTGTTGGAGTAACAATAATAATAATCACTGTCCCTCCTCCGTAGAGGTGCTCCACAGACGGTTCTGGGTAATTCCGGGTGGACTTATGTTTGCCATAGCCTCTAACCGGAATAACAATTCCGGTTCAGGTGCTGCACGGTGATGGATAACCGGTTAACTCGTTAGTTCGTTAGTTCCCCGGATAAAAGCGAGTTCTAGTTGACGCAGTGCCCCTCCTCTTATAGCCAAGTAACCCTTGATGTATAAATGTTGGAAAGCCGGGAAACGATCTGATGCATCGCTCTGTGATTTGACGGGATAAAGCCCGAAAGCTATAGTTAACAGCTCCAGCAGCATTCTTTGGATCATTTGCCGTGGGGGTGCTGGGATAGAGCATGGAAGAGCATCTGTTCATCCAAACCTAGCTCAGGTCGTCCAAGGAGTTGCTGGAGTAACAACTTTCATGCGCATGCAAGCAAGGGAGGGGCGCAAGGAGCTCGAATTCCCCCATGCTCCAACTCGCCGTATGAACTCAAGCGCACAGCACTCTGCGCTGAGTGGTCAGGGCCATCCCACCTCCCTCTCCACGCTGTACAGCGATGGGCGTGGAGCAAGCCAACCCTGTCCCGGACCGCCTTAGATCGAAAGGTTGCAGCCAATCAGTCCCTGCATCATGCACGAACGAGCGTAATAATGAGACGAGCAGCATAGAATCCATGCCCGCAGCGACGATGCCCATGTCTGCAGCTCCAGGCGAGAGCATCCAGCCAACCGCAGGACGGAGAGGCCATCCATTTCGCTGTCGTGGACACAACCACACCCAGCACTCGTGGACCTCACACTCCACTGGGACCGCAGCGGCACGAAAACAACGTATCGGGAGGAAGACGATGCTGAGATAAAACGAATAGAGATTGAACTGCTCTATTAGTTACGCCTTGGCTTCCTCGGACGGAGCCTTCTATGGGCTGGGCTGGCTGGCTGGGCTGGCTGGTTGCCGGGTGGAGGTCGAGTTGAGCAGCTGCGTTGCCATGCCATCATCACCGCCATTCAGAGGGCCAAAGGGGACGACGATAACTCGATGGCCTTTTCCGAATGCCGTTAAAGAGGTCGACTACCTATCACATCCGCTCTAGGCTGTTGCTTCACTGTATGTAACACGGTCTGCTGGGTGGATGCAGGTGACTGCTGCTCATCCCTTGGACGACGGGGTTGGCGATGGTGGAAATATGATATCCAAACCTCCTCCTCCTCCCCAGATCACCAGAGTCAACTAGCCGTCGACCATTATCAGCAATCTACATACGGGGAACAGTTACCCGTCTGAGGGGCAACTTCGCTAGTTATCGATCACTACTAGCAGTCAAGTTGTCCCGCCCTTAAAAAAAAAACTGGCTCGCTTTTTTTCCTGCTTCGTTTCTTTTCTTTTCGACCTTCATTGCTTTTTTGCCTTTTAGGTTTCGCCGGCGCTGCTGTGAGGGAGGGGAATCAACCACCCCCTTGCGCGGGCGTGCATGCATTCTGACCCCTTCGCTGACTTCTGGAGGGGAGGAGAAGACGTCTGGAATGCAAGGGGCAGCAGTGCCTTGCTGCAGAGCTGGCATAGGCCTTGTTTAGGGGCGGTAGTAGGGGGTGTACGCCGTAAGAATGTATATAGATTAACTGTCTGGGCAATTAGATGGGAGGAGTTACACGCCGCCCCCTATTCCGTACGGCGAGGAGGGAAAACGGGTCGTCCGGGACCGCTGTGGAAGCAAAGAAAGGCAAAGAAGAAGAAGCAGAAGCAGAAGAAGCAGAAGAAGGTTTGTTCTCTGCGTTCTTCATGCTTTGCATAACTTTCCTTTGGCCGCAACCAACCCCCCCTGCTCGTTTAACCAGTTAACTTGCTGCTTGTCCTGGCTGCCGGACGGGCTATCCGTAACACTGCTCCATACTCAAAGCAGTCAAGAGGAGGTGCTTAGGTGAGCACTTGAGCAGTGGCATGAGGACTGTGATCGTGATCTTGCGGAAGACCCAAGGGGAAAAAGAGGAGAACAGGACGAGGCCCGTTCCATTCCCTGAGCCGAACAGGGAACGGGAAACGTGGATCTGGCTGCTGAGTTACGTCAGGGCGAGTACGGATCGTCTTTCTTCAGCCACAAGCCATGGAGTAATCCCGCTGGCGGCAACTAACGAGCAGCTCTTCTCCAGCTCCTCCTGCTGTCCCGCACACGGAGGAAGACTCCGTCAGACTGGACAGAATATATAGCAGTATAATAACAGTATAAACTCCGGTCAAAGCTGAGTCGTTACTCCGTCGTCACCATCCAACGGGGGCTCCGGGGTGGCAGAAGGCCCTCAGCCCCGTACTACCGGCGTATATGCCAGTAATGAGCAAGCATAGCGAGGGCCATGATGGAGGATCTACTCCGTACGATGGGACGGATTCTGGTCCCTGGATCCTCAGTAGTAAACTAGCTAGAGGGATTCTCCCTTTCGGTTCGTGTAACAGCCTCTCGTCCGCGGCGACAAAGGAGCAAACTAAGAGTGAGCTGTGAGCAAGCGTGAGGAATATACCAGATCGTATATCGTAAATGATTCCGCTCGTTTTCTCCTCCTCCTCCTCCATCCATCGAAGCAAAGAGGAAAAAAGCAACGGGATAGAAGTTTCTCGGGTCTAGTCCGATCTTTTCCATGGCCCTTTTTTGGCTACTCTTCTTCTTTCTTTTCTTTCGTCGATATATAGTTTTTCTCTTAACTATATTCAAGGCCCGTCACTGCTACAGTCAGCTGGATGGATGGCGAAAAAGCGACGTTGCTCTCGTTTCTTGGGTTTTGGCCGTCTCCATCGATCAGTTGGCCACCCACCGGCCATCTGATATAGCTAGCCAGTGAGTGCTGATATAGGGGGGGTCCCCGGTAGTAGTCAACTAGGTTGGCGCAGCACGAATCAGTGTGCGAGCCAACGTCCCTTGACACTTGACGGTTCTGGCGGACCGGGTTCCCGAGGGCAAAAGACGAGCCAAAGCATAACTGAATCTGCCTTTGCTGAGACAGGAACGGTTCCGGAAGTACTGAGAATGATGATGATGATGATGATGATGATGTCGATGGAGGTCGCCGCCCGTATTGCTGCTGTTGTTGTTTCTAAATTCTTCATCCAAACCTCCCCTCTTTAACTCATGCGTATTCACGTATTCATCATGAACAACGCCCCCCTTGTTTCGAAGGCAGTCGAGTAAGCGCCCGACGATTGGACAGCAAGGCCAGAGAGACAGCCGTCGATGACGAAATAAGAGCAATGGCTCTGGTCCGTCTCTGTCCCCTTATTTTCTTTATCCTGATGCCTGACGCCGCCAACGAGTGGCCAGCAGCGCCTGAGAGCCGTAGCCCCCCCTTGTACCCCATCCTCGACACAGGTAACTCTCTGTAACTGAGTAAGTAGCTACATGAGTTACCTTTCTTGCAGGGCTCAAGGCGTTTGATGTCAGCTGGGAAGTCTATACGCATTCGTCCCTTGCGCTTGACAGAGTACGTAAGGTGATAGCAACACTGATCAGCGCACTTTTTGATATCGGCAAAAGCGTGCTCACTCCCCTCCCCCTCCAGTAGAAGACGGAGGAAATCGTAGAAAGGCAGAGAGAGAGAGAGAGAGAGAGGGAGAGGGAATAGCAGGGCTACTCTGAGGGAGGGTGGAAGGCCAGTCGAATCAGCCCTCGAAGCGCCGGCTGCCCTCCCTGCTGCCCTCCATCACAGCGCCGTCACAGCGAGATGGGACCTGTAGAGTCGGCGCTTGTCGCTGCCAGGGCGGTAAATAAGGGCATCCGCCTGCGCTCTCCATGAGACAGAAGCCGTCGCAGTCGCAGTCTGTCCGTCGATGCTGTCTGCCGCAGAACTGGCGGCTTGGGGCGCGTTGCTTGGTTAACCCGTCGCCCTGCTTTTCCCATCTGCTGCTGCATATCTAACTAGCAAGCTCGCTAGGTATATTTAGACTGCTTGGACTGCTGCCCGTCCGGCCTGCTGCTGCTGCTGCTGCTGCTCTCCACACCGCTGCTTTTCGCTCTGGTCCACTGGTCGGGCCTGCATCGCCGCCGTCTGAAGCCCTGGGAGGAGTCGCTGCTGTTTCATCCGCATCAGCATCAACTTTTATCACTACATTACCACTGCCATTACCACTGCCATTACTACTTACTACCACTGCTCTACCACGCTGTCTGCCATCACCGAGACAGCCAGGATCCTCGAGCAAAAGCAAAGAAACAGGGACGGAGCCCAGCGCCTGTGGCTCACCCCCCCTAGGTTGCTGTGTTGGCCACCCGCCTTACATAAAGATACTCAGCGGCCCCGAAGGCTCGCCCTGGCTGCTGCTGCGACGGCGTGGCGCTGCTCTGGTTATCACTGCTTATTATTACTTATTCTCACCTTACTGATCACTCTCGCTGCTGCCCCCCCCCCCCCCCCCCCCCCCTCGGGCTGTCGAGGTGGCCGTCGTCGTCGTCCTCGCTGTCGTCGTCGTCCTTGTCTTCATCAGCGGTGGCTTTGGCTGCTGCTATCTCCGTTCCCTGTCGCTCTCTCGTCCGCACCGCACAACCGAACCCGACCTCGACACTCCTTTTTTATACGCGGCAAGCATCCATCGTTCTCCGATAGATGACACGCCTGCCATTCACTGCTGTCCGCCTTTGCCCGTCGTCGTCTATCCCTCGCTCGCTCCGTCTCCCTCTCAGGCACGCACTTAAAGGCGGTGGACGGCCATAGAGTTATACTTCCCGCCCTGACAACCCTCAAACCAGACTTCTGGGAGACCCAACAACATCCGAACAAACAGCAACCACCCAGATACAACAGCCGGCCAAGATGATCGATTTGCCTGCTAATGACCCGTACGAAGTCCTTGGGATACCATCGACTGCTCAGACTGCCCAGATCCGGACGGCGTACAAGAAGCTCGCCCTCAAGTTCCACCCGGACAAGATCCAGGACGAGGCCCTCCGCGAAAAGGGCACCGCCGAGTTCCAGAAGATACAGGAGGCCTACGAGCTCATCTCAGACGAGAACAAGCGTGCTAAATATGACCAGTCGAAACGGGCTGCTGCCGCTGCGAAGGAGAGAATGGCTGCCGCTAGAGGTCCGCCCGGATCGACAAAGTCAAGAGAGAACTGCGTCTTTGAAGACATCACTCCCAGAGGATACTCGACAGCTTCAAAGTACGAGTCACGATCGCAGCCGCCGCCGCCGCCGCCTCCTACCTCGTCAAAGTCTCGTCGAGCTCCTCGAGATCCCTCTCCAGTGTCGGTAGACCGGAATCCAAGGCCGTCTCGCTACTCAGACGACGACTCTCCTTACGAGGAATACCGCTCCAGCTCGAGAAAACACTCCGGGTACGACAGAAGACATCACCATTCTAGAACCAGAGACAGAGACCCCTACGAGAGAAAGACCAGCGGTAGCAGTAGTAGCAAAGAGCACGCCAGGCGAGAAGCCGCTCGATACGCAAAGGAGAGGGCCAGGGAGGCCCGCGAGTCGACTAGAAGTAGTCGTGCCAGCAACGCCAAATACCGTGACAAGGAGCGCCGTCGAGATACTTCGGAAAAGCACAGCCGAACGGCCTACGCTGCCACTGTCGAAGACTATACAGATGAGTCCTCCTCCGAGTCTGGCTCCGAATCCGAGTACAGCGAACATGAATACACTCGTCCATTCAGAGAACACGTACGGCCAACCGAGAAAGCTAGATACCACAGTGCGAGCTACCCGTCGAGCTGGGAAAGCCCCAAGATGGCTGCTGACATCGAGGGCGCTTGCGAATACATGAGATCAAAGGCTGGCATGCAAAAGGCCGCAGAAGGCAAGCCAAATGTCGTGTACGTCACTCCGCTGGGGTCTCGCCGAGAAAAGGACACTGCTCGTCGCTCCTCTGCCAGGCCTCGCATGCCAGAGCGGGAACGAGAACGTGAACGAGACAGAGACCGAGAGCGAGAGCGGGAGAGAGACCGGGATAGAGAACGAGAAAGAGACCGAGAAAGAGAACGCGACAGAGACAGAGATCATGTCTTCGACGTCCCTCCTCGCTTCCACACCTCATACAGCATCCCAACCCGCGGCTCACACTCAAAGTCTTCCTCCACATCCTCGCGCGCACCTCCTCCCATCCGTCGAGCTGGTACAATGCCAGCTACCTTTGATACCAGCCACGTTGAACCAATTGTCCCCCGATCAGTCAAGAAGAAAGGCACCCTCTTCGACTCCGGCTACAGCAGTCCAGCCAGTAGCCCTCCCATCGTCCCCTCCGGTGATTTCGTGCGCTCCAACACCCGCCAGCCCAAGATCATCACGCCAACCGGCGGCAGCGGCAGCACTAGCAGTAGTAGCTCCAGCCACCGCCGCACCCAGAGCACGTCTCCTTTACATCGAGACCCTGTCACAATCCAGCCAAGTTCTGCGCCTCCCAGACCAAGTCGGTCTTCAGATATGTTCCAAGAACTGAAACCAAGCTACTACCATGTCTTTCCAGGCCAGGTGAGATACTCACCGCGCATTGGGACAGAAGACATTTCCTTTGGCGGGCCTCCAAAGAAACCGGCCTTCTTCAGGAAAGCCTCTGCCGTCTCCTGATCTGATCACCAACTCACACAGCCTTATATATATTTGTTAATATTTCTTGCGTTACCTTATTCTTTTCCCCCCACTCTGGAGTTTCACGGTTCTCTGCTTCCCGGCGTCTTGTTGCCTGCAACTTGCTTGTTCGACATGACCCTTTTCCTTTCTTGCCAACATATACGTGCCCCCCTCTGTTGCTGGAGACAACAACAGACAATTGGCTGCGACTAACATTCGAATATGCCATGTCATGTCTTCTCCCGAAGCCATAACATTCTACCCCATACACAATATTTTAACTACCCATACCCTTCATGACCTTATGACATTTTATTTTTATTTTTATTTTGCTGCAATTCGCATCTGCTTTACTTTCCCCCCATATTTCTTTCCCCCCTACGCATGATTTTATACGAATTTATTTTCCACCTCCCCATACACTATACATATATCGTACACTACCATTCTGTGCTTATTTATGCTCCGTTTTGTCTCGTTTGGGTTCCAGGAATTCATCACATCATCATTTATCATGTTCATCGGATATGAACGGTCGGTGCGGAGGGGGCGAAATACCTATGTCTCTTGTTGTGTTATTTAGTCTATCAAGGGGAGCTCATACTGGAATGGAACGGAGGGATGCAATACAGCTCATATCATATAATTCTGCGCGGGTGCGTTAGCATCATGTTTTTGTTCAAGTGTCTCTACCAGCGTCTTTAAAGATGCCGGCCGCCCCAAGGTAGGTCCGTCTTTGCATGAAAGTAAGGAGGATATGGGGTAGTACGCGCAGTATTCCTGGGTTGTTAATACTCTGGCCATACCCTGTATTGACTACGCAAAGGCTGAGTGGAGGATTCCCTTGATATCTTTTGGGGCGCCGGCTCAGATCGTTGAACGCTGCAGGAGCTGTGTTTTTACCTAACTACTAAATAATAATAGTAATAATTAATTAATCCATTGCCTCTACGATTGTTTCCTCGAATTTTACTACGCAAGTATCTCGCCCGGGTAAAGTGATGCTGAACAGTAACGAGTTATATAGAGGATTTTGGCTTCAGTCTCATAGTAGCTGTATTGCAATGTGCTTAGTTGGCTAATAGACAAATAACCAGGCTTAACTACCTACATATTCCAGAGTAGTTCAATGAGGTCACTTGTTAATATATCAATCCCATACTCCCTATGCGCAACTACAGAGAACAATGTTACGAATACAAGGTGTTGATTGGTCAATAAATTAGTTTATATAAACATATGAATTAATTAATTAGCCAATGAAAACCAGCCATATCAGGTAAATGGCTATTATTATCGACCAATAGAAGGTCAAAGTTGCAGATCCTGGCGGCTAAGAGGACCCTTGCAATAAGCTGCGCACGACAGAGGCTGAGGCCCAGCGCAAGAAGATTGATACAAATCCATCGAATTTTCAGGAACTACTCCTGAAAATGTCTTTTGGGCCTTAACTCAGAAGTATTCAGTAGGCTTCATGTGACGGGTTTGGGGCCGAGCTCGTCACGCCATTTCCCGCTCCTACAAGACTCCCTCAATCTCTGACCTTGTGTCTGCCAACACTGTCTTCATCCATCACAATGGGAGGATCTCTGCAACATCTTCGTGTTACCAGTGGTCTCGTATTTACTTCCACCGATGATCTTTCTGACAATCTCAGGGTTTCGGGACAATAGCAGGAGGCTGTGGTTTCTCCACAGATGCCTGGGTCGCGGAGGAAGATCGTCGTGACAAAGCTGAGATGATAGCCAGTTTGCAGCGAAATGTAATCCTTCCAAGTGGATTACCATCCAATTGATACCACAATGTTTGTCGACTACTGCTACCCTTCTCCATACCTTGGCATGAATACCCCATCAGTGCATCCTCAGGCTAATACACAGGGTGCCGGAATTCAAAGTAACAATACTTATGGGGGCCAGCATCCTTCAACAACTGCGCCCCATGCGGTTGCATCATTTGGTAGCCATTGTTTACCTGCATACCTTCGAATTTGGACCCCTAGCTCTCTAACCAATGGTTTCCTGGCTGGATTAAGGGCGTGTAACGACTCTGGCTTCTGTTCTAAAGTCGAACTGCATCGAGATTCAAGGGCATATTTCTATTTGGCCGGATTCTGTCGACGTACAAGCTGTGATAACATCATTTGACCATATTTTGAAGATACCCAAAGCTCATCAACAAGTCAAACTGGCTCTCTTTTCTGGAGAAGTAGCGGGGTTGTCATGTACTTGGCGCAGCTGAGATCCATTGAGGCATTGATGTCAGATATTCCATCATGAAGGATTTCAACCCAGTCAAGTAGTTAGCCAGGGGATAAGGTCATATTAACCGGTGAATTGAGGCAGTAATTATGGGAAGCAAAAAAGGTATAAAGGCAGCCTCCCAACCCCAAAGCCAGAGGGACAGAATCAGAACAAACCAAAGAACTACACGAAAGACACCTTAGAACACAATCAATCAATTCAATCCAAATTATAATTACTCTTGACCAATTCCTTCCTCAATTCAAAATGAAGGTCTTTGCATACATCTCCCTTGCCACCGTCGTTGCTGGTGCAAACATCAGAAACCACTTCGGAGATAACTGCAAGGGTGGCTATCTCGATTACCCCAACATTGCCCAAAGAATTTGTGCTAGCGCCCTCCATGACCACAATACCAAGGGTGCAGTCACTGTTGCCTTCTCTCAGTTGCCCCAACGCTCAGGCATGAACGGCTATCAAAGCACCCGTGACGGTGGTATCTGTGGTTCGCTCCAGAAACGTCAGAATGTCGGAAATACGGACCACAAGTGCCTGCCTAAGCTGGCCGGTGGCTCCGCATATGCCGGTAGTAGCTGGACTGCTCCTGGGTTCAAAGCTGCAAGCGAGGAGGATATGAAATGCACCGGCGAGATGGCACCTCACGCCCTTGTCCTGAATGACGGACACAAGTTTGCCCTCGGTGGTATGGAGAAGGACATGGTTAATTCACTCTATGAATTGGCAGTCGCAGGAAAAGGCTTCCAGGAATTGCCAAGCGAGTTTGCGTCATTCGAAATCGAGAAGGAGGGTGTCCAGCAGCGCGCTCAAGAGATCGAGGCGTAGAGAACGGATATCTTCCTGGACTAATAAATGACCTGGGTGTGGATACAATTTGACCTGATGATATGATAAGCCATATTAGAGAATGGGGATCTGCTGTTGAGATTATTATTATTATTATTATTCGCATGCTGGGTTTATGCCATGCCATATATTTGGCATAAATGTTTATTTATAGTCAGTCATTACACCTAGCAAAGTCTCTCATTGACAATTTGACATTTTGCATTGCCCTTGATCGAAGCTGAACGAGTAACAATATTCATAAAATTGTGTATATCCTCTAGATGGAGTAGATAACTAACGGCTGAAGTTTCATGCCTTCACTCCTCGCGCTAATCGACAGTCAGTATCTTCTGATACTCGTACATCTTTGGTAGACTGATAGGCTCCGTGTAAAACAGTAAACAACAGGCAATGATACTTGAGGTATGTGGTTGACAACTATCACTAAGCTGATACATGGCACATAAGGTTAGCATTAGGGTTATTCCGTAGTTAGTTAGACTGCGCTAATCTTAAAACTAACGAGTTAGCCCGTTGCTAAAATTGGTAAAGTTATCTTGGCGCCAAGTAATTAATAATTAATAAGAGCTTTATATAAAACCTTTTGTCGTCTTGGCACTCCGCGTTTCTCTCTTCTCTCACTGCAGCTTACCTATCACTTTTCGACTTGCAACGACGATATCCAAGGGAGCGTATAGAGCCGTGTAAATCTCTCAAGCGGGACGATGTGTTATTTTGAATGACCGTGGTATCAACAGTGCCGAGGCATTAGATTAAGGGACATGACTAACATGACCGTCGGACGAAGGATAAAAGGAAGGCTCAGCCTTTTCTTCCACGCAGACAACCTCAAGTTGTATCCCTGAAGGTCTCCCAGCTATTTTAATCGGCATATAGAACTGACTGCCTAGCTGATTACTGACTACTTCATCTCGCACAATACACCGAGGCTGCCTGTGATTTCTACGGTACGTAAACTGCCGGTGGTCGAATGGAATGCAAGGTCATGCGCGGCCCAGGGGTGACCTGCCATCGCCAGGTTATCACCACTCTCACCCCCTTGCTCGCCCAGCTCATCTGGACAGCCATCCAGGGGGTTATTTAGTTAGCTGCATATGCTATATACAGCTACGTGCTTAGGAATCTATCCGTGCTGCCTTATAGCTGCATAAACTGCCGATGCATCCCGGCCTCGCTGGTGATGGTGCATCAATTTGACTTACCCCCGTTGATCCCAGCCTCCTTGTTTCTCTACAACATATCAGTCGACGTTGTTAGTTGACCAGGTCATCTGGTTGCTTCATCCAGGCTTCTCTCTGCTCTCCCTACAAACCCTGCTCTCATGCAAGTCATTTGAAGCGGGAGTCGGCGATACCCGGCAGCTTAGCAAAGTCGCTGTGGCATGATAGCGTGTTGCTGATGGGCTGTGTACTACATGTTACGATGTGCATAAGCCCTTACACTGGTCATTGCTAAGGAAATAGTTAAGTCAGTCAAGGCAAGAAATAAAGTCGTGTTATCTGCTATCTATTAAAGGTTCTTTTTTTATTTCATTGCCCATGCTAAGTGCGTCATATCAACCTTCCACCAAGTCTGTAGCTCAAGTTTGCGAAAGGTATATTTTTTTGTTCTCAGTTCATTAAAGTCATGATTGACGCGAGTATAAACAGGTTTCCATGATTCTTTTTTGCTATATGCAAAAACCAAGAGTCGCGGGGGAAGGTAATTCTAGGTAGGGTCCAGAAGGTGGTCAAGCTGATATCATACAACAAGTGTATACATGGTATATATCTATGGCTCAGTCCAATCAACCTGATCCACGCTGGGGTTTTCGCCATTTTTAGCGTAGCTTATTCTTAGACGTAGTCGAAGCTTTGGGGGAAGAGACTAAGGGTGATGTATGTTAATGAAACGTAATGGCACAGAAGATCAACGAGAAAAAAAGGAGTTCACTTACGCCAGATGCGGCTGCAATCCTCATCGCCTGTGTGCCCTCATCACCCCCATCAAGATCAGATTTGTTGATAGCGCTGAGCTGGAGCTTCTGAGTCTTGGGTACGGCGGCTTGTAGGCCAACTCCCGAAAAGCTGTCCAGCGCAGAAGTGTTACGGAATTTAGCAAGTATCTGGCATGTTCCAGCATTATTCCTTTGCACCTGGAGAGTTACTTGAAGGTCGTTCTTGTTAAAGACCTCGTGCGCGGATGGGGATGGGGTGGCAGGGGCGGAAGCTGGAGTTGGTCGTCCCGGTAGGCCGGAAGAAGCCTGCTGTTGGGAAGCCCCGTTGGAACCAAATAGACCCATAATGTCATTAACGTTTGAAGCCTTGGTGGAAGTGGGTTGTGGCTGTGGTGCTGGCTCTGAGGTACCCCCGCCAAGAATATCAGCGAGAAGGTCAGCGGTATTTTGGCTGCCGTTAGTTTTGCCTGATGTGCTTTCGGTTGGGGCTTCGGAGCCGCCGCCCATGAGATCGAGGAGCATGTCTTGTTCAGTAGGTTTGGATGGCTTCTTGGATTTGTCCTTTAGCAGTCTGCTCTGCCGTTTATTGGTCACTTCACCAAGCACTCGCTGCTCTTCGCGTATTTGTGGCGGTGGCATCCTCTCGAGGACTCCCTGCCTTATCTGCTCATATCCAAACAGATTGGTGTACTCCACGGCACGTTGCTGGATCTCTTCGCTCAGATCCGCAGTCTTGGTCTTTAGGAACTTGCGGATCCGCTCAATCTGGGCAGGGTCCGAAATCCTGACAGAGAGTTTCATGGCAGCTGTAGTAATGTATTCAGTCACGATTGGTGTAGCGTATGTGCTGTTAAGAATGTTCATGAAAAGGTCAATAATGTCGCTCTCCTTCACCTCTTTCACAAGCTCCTCCTCCTCATACTGGCCTCCATTGAGGAGAGCGTCTCCGAATTCACCAATAACCCAGGATGCGGCTATGGTAAGGCCTTCCTGGGAGATATCTTCCTTCAATGCAGCATATAACTTCTGTACGGAATAAGTTTGCAGGTCGGGCGTGGTAGCAATGAGACGGACAAAGGATGATATGATCTGCTCCTTTACGTAATTCCCAGCAAGTTTCAAAGCTCGGAGCATGGTGTCCACATGCCATCTTGGGTTGGGAGCAAATTTGTTGGCTGCGATGCCGATTTGAGTTGTCATGGCGGGTTTGAATTCATTATCAGCGACCTCGAGGAAAGCCAGGAGCTCACGAACAAGTACTCTGACGTTTCCTTCATTGATCAAAGTGAAACTGAGGTCAAGTGCTCGCCGTCGTATGCTGATATCCGGATCTCGTAGACATTCTAAAATTGTGTTCCTATGCCTCTGAACAGCATTTGGTTCTACAGCAACCACTTTGACCAGGGTATTGAGAGCAACATATCGAATGTTATTATCCTTGTTTGACAAGAATTTGCCCAAGATGTTAACACCTAGCACGCGAAGGCCAGAGTCGGCTTCGATATCCAGGATGGTCAAGACAGCCTCATACAGAATAGAGTTGCCAACGTTTTTGCTTGATTCAGTGTTCGTAGCCACTTGAGCAAGAATATCGTTTATTAGTTCGCTGGTGGCCGCGTCGCCTCGCCCTAGAACTCTCAGGAACCTCAAAATTTTGACCTGCAAGAATGGGTCTGTTATACCCGACACGTCATGTTCAGGGGCATAGCCAGAGGATGTTAAGCCCTTCAGCGTCCGCACCAGTCCGGCTGCCATTGGACGGAATTTTTCCACAATTTCTCCTGTGCCCTCAATTTCATCGTATTCACAGAATTCGATCGCGAGAGTGAGGCCGCTCAGCAAAACTCCGTGGTTTCGGTCCACCAGGAGGTTCTTCGCCTTGTCAACAAAATGTTCCAGCAAGTCAGGTACCTTGCGGCAGATTCGCATGGCGCAGAGAGCTGCCTTTCGACGAATATAAGGGTTTGCAGTCGATATAAGGGATTCTATCTCGGGGAATAGATCTCGGGACATTTCGACAGACGCAATATTTCCGAGTGTGCATAGTGCAAGGCCAACGACATATTGATTCGAGTGGTTGAGGTCACTATCCGATATAAGTTAGCAATCCGTAGCAACTAAATTGGTGGTAGAGTATTTCCCACTTCTTTAACGAGTTGGTAACTAGAGTCAGAACTTCCTGGTTCTCGTCTAGCAGCAACATTGTCCCTAGATAGCCCAGCCGTTTGTCGGCGAAGCGAGATGAGGCAAGCAGTTTCAGGCATTCTATCTGGCCAAAATGTGTTCTTTCTCCTAATGTAAACAAATATAGTAACTTGGCAACGTTGTTTCTCCTATTCTGCTTATCAGTATCCTGTCAATAGGCCCTAGTCATCCAGAAGCTAAGGGTGGTGGAAGCAAGGAGGTACGGAACAGCTGCCTCGTACCTAATGCCAGAATCAGTGCTGTCCTCTCGGAAACTTGCCCGGATAGCAGCACTCTCTTTCTGAATAACCGCGCGCTCATCGGCAATGGTTTTAGACGCGCGAACATTGCGGATGAATTGCTTGACTAGAAGCTTGATATCAGCGTTTGCAAATGCACGCAAGGGGTTTTGCGGGGCGCCGTACGAGAGGTCATTGTGACGGCGTGGACCCCTAACGGGGAGCAAGCTGAGTCAGGGCAGGTTGAAGGGGGCAACCTAGGGACTGCTCAGCATGGAACAGGGCGTGCAAATGAGACCGTCTGCTGCTCCGAATTGATGCTGGATGCTGTTACGGAGGTATCAGCGGCCGTTCTTCGCTGCTCCGTTATCAACGGTCTATGTGGTCGAGTTGGGCCAACATTTGGCTGACTCAGCTTTTCCGGATATATATTCATCCTTTCCGTGAGTAAGTCAGCCCTTAGTCAGCCTCTGACGTCAGCGGAAAAAAACAAACAAACGCTGATTTGCAACCTCCTGGCCGATCGAATCGCAAGGGACAACTCGACCGCAAGGCCGTGGCCTGTAACTATAGCTTGAATCCTTTTATATTAAACCGCTTCCTCCGCCCCAAAACCTGGCAATGGCTGTGCCCTAGGCTCTGTATGCTATTGAACGGCTGATACGTATATATATATATTCACCTCTGTCGTGCCTCTGCGGCAATTTTATACACTTCATGCCATTTCGACAACGTCTATTCCTCAGCTATGGCGCCGACTCCCAATGATTCAGAGGAATCAGGCGTTCTTCGGCCCCGAGCGATGCGCGGTGCAATTGATCCTTTTGTAGACCGACCGCATTTGGCCCTGGATAGGACGCCATCGAGTCTTTCAAGGTAAATAGTCGCCCAATAATTTTCGAATTCGTCTGTTGTTCATGAAGACACCTTGAGGTACAGCTGTTCTGACTTGATATTTCATAGTGGTCGCTCAACTCCAGTAGCAGAGGATGCGCCTCCTTCCGTTCACTCAATATCGAATGTTCGGAAGCAGGTACGTGCTCAAGTGAAGCAGCGGATGTTTTACAATATCGATTATCAACCGCGACTATCACATTTCGATCCCAATAGTGACCATCGAGACTTTCATGGCTTTTTTGTACTATTTTGGATTAGCTTGGTAATTATGGTGATCACCACCGTACTGAGAAATATCAAAGATACTGGATACCCACTAAGAGTCCATGTCTGGTCTCTCCTATCAGCGAACGTGATCGAACTTGCGTTTGTCGACCTGGCCATGGTGGCCAGTACCGCGGTGACAGTGCCGCTCCACAAAGCAATCAGGCGCAGCAAGGGTTTGCTTAGATGGGGAATGGGAGGCATGTTTGTGCAGAGCTTATATCAATTTGCGTGGCTTTCATTCTGGGTCATGTAGGTATACACTCTTTCCGGCAATTTAGCTTCCTGGTTAACTCAAGAAACACGAATAACTGACCGAACCAGACTACCGTTCAAGCTCGACTGGACATGGACGTCTCAAGTGTTCTTAACCCTCCATAGCCTGGTGTTTTTGATGAAGATGCATTCATATGCATTCTACAATGGACACCTAAGTGAAACTGAGCGCCGATTATCAGCCCTGGATAAGCCACAGGCCAAAGCATACCCAGCTGCAGTCCATTACCCGAGATCTCCGTCAGTAGCTGATGGCGCAAACCCAGCAAATGGCGATGCAGATTCGCCTGATTCTGAACCTGACACTAAACGGGATGTTGGGAAATTGAGAGCAGACCTAGCTATGGAACTAACCTCTCCACTTGGCCGTGTCACCTATCCTCAGAACCTCACTTGGAAAAACTATATCGAGTTCATTTTCTTTCCAACTCTTTGCTACGAATTGGAATACCCACGAACTAAGGACAGAAGCTGGATCGAAGTGCTCATCAAAGCTGCGGCAGTCTTTGGCTGTATTTTCTTATTAACCCTAACCAGTGAGGAATTTATCGTGCCTGTTCTGAGCGATTCTGCATTTAGACTTCGCACAATTCCATCACATTTCGAAAGGGGCTTAATCCTTGCTGAAACAATCAGCATGCTCCTCTTCCCGTTTATGGTGACGTTCCTACTGGTCTTCCTTGTGATATTTGAGTACGTATTGGGGGCATTTGCCGAAATTACACGGTTCGCAGACAGGCGGTTCTACTCTGATTGGTGGAATTCTTGTGACTGGTATGTAATATCTTTAAATCTCTTAACGTATCTATACAGGTATTTTGTTATGGTATGTTGTTACTAAGTATTATGCTATAGGCTGGAATTTTCGAGGAAATGGAATCTCCCAGTTCATCATTTCCTTCGGCGCCATGTCTACTTCTCTTCCCTGACACGCTTCTCAGCTCCAGGCGCAATGGCTATTACATTTCTTGTTAGCTCAATTGCACATGAGCTGGTGTTGGTATGCATCACTAAAAAGTGGCGTGGATACGGCTTTTTTGCAATGATGATGCAACTACCTATTGTGGCAGTCCAGAGATCGAAGTTCGTGAAAGGACGCAAGACTTTTAACGTAAGTCGTTACTCTGTTCGATTAAAAGGATAATTAGCTAATTTTCCATGGAAATAGAATATTTGTTTCTGGACATCTATGATCCTTGGGTTATCGTTGGTAAGTATATCACTTCGTGGTAGGATGACTACTTCGAGACCCAATATACTAATGAAAATAACAGATTTGCGCACTTTATGTCCTTATATAACCATCCTCATTTATATATACCCACTATACCTCTTGTTCGGGGCAGATGGTCCTAGGAAGTTGGAGAATTTCAATCTATCCAAACATACATTAAACTGTCTATTTGTTTTCTTTCCGGTTTCCCTTTACTCAATATAATATATCCATGCTTATCCTTGGATGGCATATGTTTGGGCTTTCTGTCTATTAGAATTTCTATTTCAGGTTAACATAAAATGGTGGAATCTTGATAATAACTTATAGGAAACAGAATACAGGCTGTTGAGACAGCAGGATGTAGTTAAATAGAACAATTTAGAGAAAACTAGGAGAGAAATAACCGTATGGGGAAACTGCCCAAATGCTATGATGCGATGATGCAATGAATCCAGGATACAGGATAGAAAGCTTACATATCAATTTCCAGCTGTAAAACAGAGAAATGAAACCAAGGCATGGACTAAACCCGAAATTCCAAGATAACGACAGTGAATATGTTAAAAAAAAAAAAAAAAAAGACAAAAAAAAAAAAACATACTCGCCTTCCGAAGTCGCACTGAACGCCCATTGATGAACTCAACAAAAATAAGCAATATAGTCACATCCGTGTATAAAAATATCCGGAAGTCTAGGTTTATATATGTTCGATTGGCTCTTCAGGGAGGAGTGGCTCGCGGGTCTCTTCATCAAGCGAAGGTAGACAAGCCTTCAATGGTGGTGTAATGATATCATTGAATAGGAAAGTTCCGTAGACAAGCATGGCAAAGCCAAGGACCTGTAGCCACTTGAAAGTCTCCCAGCCGAGACCGAGGGAGACAAGCCAGATGAAAAGGGTTCTGGATGTGTCGATAGTGCTTCGTGAAGTTGCAGACAGGGAACGTGTGACACTGAGGCCGAAAAAGTTGAAGCCCCTGGAAACAGTAAGTTAGCAAATGTGAGGTCATCATCCCAAGGAAAGATGTATTACGTACCCGATACTGATCATGATGAGGATACTGGTCATAGCAACAGTTTTGTTGCCGGTCATGCTCCTCCATCCCTCGACAGCGTCAAAGTATCCAAACCTGCCACTCTCAGTAACACCAATGGTAAAGTGCAAAATGACCATTGCCAAAGCAGTAACCAAGAATCCAAAGATTCCTTCCCAGCCAACAACCTTCAATGGGTCCATGGCATATTTCTCAAGGATCCATTCCTCCAAAACGAACTGCGAGGCAGTAAATATTTGAGCAAAAGCAATCAGGAAAACACCTAGAACGACGCGGAGAGGATCGACGTGCTTTTCAGCCGATGTAATAATTTCACTGGCCCGTCTGATCAAAGCTGCAACTGCATCGGCGTCGCCGGGCATGACGTCCACCGGAGGTTTATGATGGTCAGGGAAGATGGCACCAGCCAGGCCAACTAGAGCCACACCGAGAACGACGCAGACCAGGGCAAACCATTGGTAAAAGTATAGTCTTCGTTTGAGAAAGACGACGCTGAACAAGCCAACGAACAGTACGAGGGCACCGCGGGTCATCTGGTAGATACTAGCAACAACAAATAGAAGACCGACATTCATCAGCGTAGTGCCAGTGATGTCGCAGCAAGCTGGTAGAGCAAGAAGCAAGATCTTCGTTCCGCTCAGTTGCGTCCTTGTATCTTCCTCAGCTTTATGTATGTCACCAGTCTCGTCATCAGCCTCGTCAGCGGTATCGATGGACTGGTATCCATCTGTAAATAGCGGTGCGGCGGAGGAGAATCGAGGTGCGATGAAGCCCTTCCAGATGTCGATGCAGAAAAGGACAAGCCAGCATCCCATTTCTCCCACGAACATCTGCAGTCTGTTCTCATAGTTAGTTACGAACGGAGTGTCCTCGGCAAAGTCATCGTAGGTCTAGCAAGTGAAGAGCGTACGTCTGGAGAACCGGCTGCTCAAAGGCAACCCGTTTGCTGGGATCCGGTGAGTCACAGTTCCTCACACATTGCATGTCCTATCACTTCTATCAGCTATAGTTCTATTCAGCTACTCAGATCCGAGCAGGAGACCTACCTGATACTTGGTGAGGAGGGTATTGCAAACCCCCGTCACCAACATCATGGTGACGAGGAAAGGAACAAGAGCCCTGGGGACCATGGTGGCCAGTCCTCCTCTGCTCCTTTAGCAAGTCTTTAGGGAGATAGTAATAGTGACCTGTGTTGTTCTTCTTCTTCTTCTCCTGGCTGGTTAGTACAGCCAAAAGGGAGCGAAGAGGCGGTGGTGATGGCGTGCTTGTCGAGGTTGCTGTCGCTGTCTTTGTTAACCGCCAGAGCTGGAGAAAGCTGGGGGTTGCGCCGAGCCTCGATCTTTCGGCACGCGACGAAATGCAAAGTGACGAAACTCTAAGGCAAGGGTTATATCACGTGATAAAAGATAAGGTAATCAGCTGACCTGGGCGAGTGGGCGCGCCAAGGAAGTTTAAATAGATCACGTCGCAAAATATCACGTGTGAGGTCTATTACGTAATATTTAATCAACTCCTTCACAAAGACAAGGGGAAATAGGATCCGTTTTGGGGTATCAAAAACAATTGATTCTTCTCGGAGCTAGTATACAAAACAAACAAGCGCACTTCTCTGGTACATGGCAGATATTAGAAAGTGGTGGTTGACAAAATATCTTATTAGTCAGTGTAATGGCCGTGTATAGCTCACCTGCTGGTATTAGCCCGCTTGCACAACGAAACCAAGTAAACAAAAACCAGAACGCAGGCAGCATGATTAGTTAAACAAGTCCGGATGAGGAAGTTTGTAGTATCAAAACCAAGGGAATGCAAGCGAGATATTAGTTATCGTAGTTAAAGCAGTAATGATCGAGCTTGGAGGTATCAAAAGAAAGCACCCTAGACCAGAAACGCCTTGCTGTAATGAAGAATAACAGAGAATTAGGGGAAGCCGAAGGGAGGCTTGCAGAAGCTATTCAAATCGGACACGATTTTGCAAAAACAATAAAAATGAAACCAAGAGGGAAATGAGAAGTACCCCATCCTGACCAACGGAAGGAAAATATAATTTTTTTTCTTTTAAAATTTGCCAAACCCATTCCTCCGTTCCTGTCCCACCAATAAACCCAGGGTATTATTTCAACGAAATCCAATTAACCGGTTCCTTTGAATAGCAATATAATCTTTTATGCGGCGGTCAACACCAAAGCAAACGAAAAAGAAAGGGGGAGGGTAGAAAGAGCAAGGCGTGAAGAGTAAAAAGTAGAAAAGTGGATTGATGCCAGGGTTAGATGGAGTAGATGGGCCGCTCAGGTCGTAGTTTGGAGGAGCTATCAGTAAGGTTGTCATTTAGCTCCATTGCGTCCCAGTTGACGCTTTGCCATCCATCGTTGGTGAGCATATCATCGTCCAGATGATCCGGAAGATTGTCCCAATCGAGAGGCATCCAACTATCCGTGTCGGTACCCATTTCTTCGTCCTTGATTTCACCATCTCGGGGAGTTTGCATCATTGCAGACGAGGCGGATGCTGGGGTGTCATCTGGTGGCTGTTGGCGTGGGCCAGAAGAGGATTCTTTAGCAGGTGCAGTCTCAAAGAGCTCATCTGCAAGAGCTTGGAGACTTTCTGCAATGACATCGTCCACGGGGTCAGTGACAAGACCGCAAGAGGTTTCGTCGCCTATATCGGTGAAAGCGGCGCGGATCATCTCTCGGGATATAGGGCTGTCAGACCAGGCATCCTTAATGGCGGCAGGTGCCTCGAGAGACGTGGTAGGTGCAGTAGCTTCCTTCTTATCTTTGCTTGCGCTAGCGGAGCTCTTAAGGGTAGACGATTTCTCCTGCTGGGATGGTGAAGGCTTCATTGCTACTGAGCTCGGCCCAGCGGTAGCAGGCACGGCCTTCGTATCGGCACCATTATGCTGGTTCGCGGCCTTGAAGACACCGAGACCAACCTTAACGCTTTCAAGCAGGTAGTCAAGAGGATTTTCGATAGGTTCTTCAGCCGAATGCGTCTCCTGAACGTGCTGGTCCAATGCTGCTTGGGATGGGAAGCCCCTGAAGCGCTGTGAACAGTCGCTGACTTTACATCTGAACACTTGTGCTGGTGGAGTTGCGTTCTTAGTAGTGGCCACTGGTGTAGTCGCAGGGGGAGTGGCTTTGAGCTGCTGGTTCTTGCTGGCAGGAGATTTGTTGGTTTTAACTGGCGACTCGTTGGCAGGCCGCTTCATCTTGCGTTTCTTCGTCTCCGGGATGACAAGGTTATCTTTGGTTACCTGGTGGGGACCGTAAGCGCGCGGGATGCCTTGTGGGGATGTGGCGCCGATCTGATATGGCGGCTGTCGGGTAGTGGGGGCGGTTGGTGGGATGGAGCTTTGAGATTGTCCTCGTTTGGCGCGCTCTTGTTGCTCAAGCTGCTGGAGATTCACTGCGTTCAGAGGTACGTTGGGTGTCTGTGGGCTAGCAGTGCCTCTTCCAGCATTAGTGGCTGAAGGAGCTTGCTGTGCCTGTAAGAGTTGAGCCTGTGCCTGCTGGGCTTGCGCTTGCTGCATCTGCATCTGGATTTGTTGCTGTTGTTGCTGCTGTGTCTGCTGCTGCTGTGGCTGTGGCTGTTGAACCTGCTGAGGTTGTTGCATTCCCTGCTGGTTCGGTGGATTTTGCCGACGGGAAAACATGAGCACGTAACAGCGTTGGATAAAAATCAGAGAATTGTTAATGAAATCAGGCTTGCAAGTAAGCTGGTCGGCGACAGTCCAGTCATTGGGCTTGAACTGCTTCATTAACTTCATCCTCTAGTGAATAGTTAGCAATTGCATCATCTCAAAAGAAAAAAGGGAAACAAATAAAGGACTATAGCGTAGAAGACGTACCATTTGCAACAGCATTCTCAGGGAGCGATCCTGCTCCCTGAATTTGGCAAACCAAATAATCAATGCATCCAAGTTAGCAATCATATCAACACCCTCTCTAAGCTGCTGAGATGCAGTGGCGTATTCGTCAGGAGTCATGGGTACAGGAGTAAATTCGGTATCATTCCGAACTTCAGCTTCATAGGCTCGCTTAATGGGCTCGGGAAGCCGAGACCAAGCTTCGGCAGTTGCCTCTCTAGTGCGTCGATGTGTTAAGTTGGGCATTTGAGGTTGGCCTTGAGGTTGGCCTTGAGCTGCCAATTGCGCTTGGCGGCGAAGATGCGCTTCCACCTGAGCTCGTTGTTGAGGGTTCATGGCTGCGAGGTTCATAGGATTAAACTGTGACATGGGGATAGGCATTGGTCTAGCGTTGGGATTCAGTTGATAGTTAGGGTCCATTGTGCCAAGTCGGGCCTCAGTGTCAGACGGGTTGGGCCGTTTCAAACCCTGAGGCGGAGCGGGGACAGCAGCGGGGGCTGGGGCTGGTTTTGTAGTTGGAACGGGTCGCTGTTTAGCTGATGGAGGAATAGTTGTAGGAGCTCCTGTGGGCTTGACCATGGACTGGGTAGTGTTTGGTTGAGAGATGCCCGGTTGCATTGGACTAGAGGAGATGGGCGGTTGCATGTTTTGCAGCTGTGACTGGTGCAGTTGCTGCTGCTGCTGCTGCTGAGAAGTTGGAGGATATTCGGGGAGGACTCCTAGGCCAACGTTTTGCATAGGACCAGCCTGTGATTGCTGCTGTTGCTGCTGCGTTGGTTGTTGCTGCTTCTGCTGCTGCTGCTGAGGTATGAATCCCTGAGCTTGTTGCAGCTGAGCCTGACTTTGAGGTTGGCCCGCTTGGGCGTTGCGGATCTTGAGAAGCTGTTTCTGTCGGTTTTTTTCTAGAATAATTCTCAACGCTTCATCACTAATCTTCTGCGCTCGTGCACCTAGCTGTTGCCGTGCCATGTGTACGTCGTTCATGGTGACAGGCCGCAAGAGTCCCGGTGGGATCTGGCCTGGCTGGCCTGGTTGACCAGGCTGCTGTGCGAGCTGCCCCATCTGCCCCGGTTGCTGCCCCGGCTGGGTAGTTCTGGGCTGTGGTTGGAAACCCTGCTGGTTGAACCCAGGAGCCGGTTGCTGAGCATTGGCATTCTGCTGTTGTTGAGCTGATTGCTGGGGCTGCTGTTGCGGGTGCTGAGGCTGTCCAGGCTGCTGGAAAGGTGACTGGAGCTGCTGAGACATGAAGTTCTGTCCATGTCCCTGCGCAGCTAGTTGTGCCTGAGCCTGTGCCTGCGCCTGAGCCTGAGCCTGAGCCTGAGCTTGTGCCTGAGCCTGTGCCTGAGCCTGAGCTTGAGCTTGGGCCTGGGCCTGGACCTGTGCTTGGGCTTGAGCTTGGGCCTGGAATCGATTAGCGAACTCCTTCTGCAAGCCATGGTAATGCATTTTCTGGTAAGCAACCAGTTTCGGCAGTGTAAGCTGGCCCATGGCTTGAGGATTCTGGCTAGCCCACTGTTTGAGTTGACCCCATGATTTGATGACTTTGGGTACAGGGGGAGGATTTGGCATCCCTGCCATACCAGCGGATATGACGCTTGGAGGGAAAGAAACACGATCCATTTCACGCACTTGATCCTCGGAAAGTTCCCGGGAGACCTGCTGCATATACTGCTGACGGGAGAGGTCTGCCTGAGACTGGGGTTGGGCCTGAGGTTGAAACGGTGATGATTTAGCGTGCTGGGTGGGTTGGGCCTGCGGCATGCCTGGCTGTGGCTGCTGCTGTGGCTGTTGTGATGTCTGTGGATGCATGGGTACTCCACCGGGACCCGTGAGATGTTGTTGCATGCCCATCGCATTATTTCGCATGTTCGGGTCCGCGCCGAATTGCAGGCCTTGATTGAGATTCTGAGGAGGTTGATTTGGGTCAACGGGCTGTTGCTGAGGTGGTTGACCTGGCTGAGGGACCTGGTTCTGCCCGGCCACGCCTAGTTGGTTCGCACGGTTCTCATTGGCCGCCTGTCGGAGTCGTAATTGTTTGGTATAATTTTCGAGAAAAGCATTCGCGTTCTGTGGAGACATTTGTGAAAGCTGGTCGCGGATATGCTGGGGGAAATTAGGAGGAATTATAGGACGCGCTGCTCCGCCGGGCTGGGGTGGTTGTTGCTGCGGAGGTTGACCGGTGGGATTAGCGCCCATAGGCATGGTAGGAGTTGCTCCTTGAGGTGGTAGCTGTTGGGCTATCTGAGATGGCTGGTTTGGCTGTGAAGACATGGCTAACTGGTTGTTCATGCCGGCTTGGTTCCGTGTCTGGTCAGGCTGCAGCTGGAATTGAGGACCTTTGCTCATTGCGTTTTGTTGCTGCTGCTGTTGATGGTTTAGGAAGCGCTGCTGAGCCTGAGCTGCGGCAAACTGGGGGTTGAGCATAGTAGCATTTGGAGGATTGGCAGTCGCAGGCACTACAAGCTGACCTGCCTCTTGCGAACGCAGACCATCTTCCTGTTGGCCCTGGATCTGGTCGACACTGCCGTTGAAAGCAAGCTCTGGCTGGCTGATGGGTATGTTGTGCTGCTGCATCCCCATCATAGGCTGACCTCCCATCTGGGCCATCATCGCGGCCTGCTGTGCGGGATCCATACCACCTGGCTGCTGACCGTGGCCAGCCAAGCCCATGCGTTCCAGCCGCCGTCTCCTGAGCTGGGCGAGGGCCTGTGATCTGAAGACGTGGGCAAGGGGGTCTATTCTCTTTTGGGCGAACATCTCCTTTTGTTCTGGAGGCATGTTCTGTAGGCTCATCTTGATCTTTTCTAGGTTTTCGGCGGAGGTGTTGCGGGCCATCTGGTCCGCCAGAGCGTTGACATCTTGGAGTTCATTAGGTGCGAGACTCCCCAAGTCCTGGAGCATGCCGAGTCCCTGGCGTGGCTGCTGCTGCTGCTGTTGTTGCCGGGCAAGCTGCTGCTGGATGAATGGCGAGGCCTGAGCCTGCTGAGGCTGCATATGTTGGAGGTTCATACGCCCATTTGGCAGCTGACCGGGGAGTGGTGAGCCCTGCATCGGTTGCTGCGCCTGCGGCTGTTGCTGTTGCTGCTGTTGTTGCTGCTGCTGTTGACGCTGTTGCATTGCAGCAAGCAGGTTCATCTGCGAAGGGGGAACTTGCATGCCTCCATTCTGCTGCTGTTGATGTTGCTGTTGCTGCTGCTGCTGCTGTTGTTGTTGTTGCTGCTGCTGCTGGTTTGCATGCTGCATCATGCCATTCTGCATCATCATGGCCTGCTGCAGTCGAGATTGATGTATTGTGTTGTGTTTCTCATTCACTAGACGTTCATAATCGGCCTATGGAGGCGTTAATTTTCCCACTGATACCATGAAAGAGGAAGAGGAGGAGGAGGAAGAAGGAGGAGAAGAAGACGGTCTACCTGCTCGTTGGCCTCCCGAAAGGTTTGTTCTTCGAATCTGAGGCCCGCAGTGATGGTCTTGCCGACTTCGCAGAGTGGTTTTGCTAGACGGAGGGCGGATATGCTGTAGTCGCGGAGAGAAGGAAGTGTGAGTCTTTTGGAGTTTTCTGAGGAGCGAGCGAGAAGAAGAAGAAGTGGGAAGAGGACCGAACCACGGTACCGCGCACCAACGCCCGGCCACTCATGTCGTCATCCACTACGAGTAGATGAATAATAACAGTCAAACGACAGTGAAGTGACTGGCCGGGTCGTAGGGTTTTTTTTCCTTTAGGGAGGATAGAGAGGGAGAGGGAGGGAGAGAAAGTACGCACATAGTCATGGCCTTGAGGGCGCGTTCTCGCACGGGGAAGGTCTCTCGCCAGCCGGTAAAGGGGCCCTGGGGCTGCAGCGCCTGCACCACGAGCTTGAAGAGGGCCTGGTTGTCTGTTTTCTGGACGGGCTGCGGCTTCGCGCCGGCCGCGGGCGAGGACAGCTGGTGGAAGGAGTTCATGGTGAGACGGGCAGCAGGAGGAGGCGGTGGAGGAGGAGGAGGAGGAGGAGACGGTGGTGAGACCGGGAGATGCGAGCGGGTGCCAGCTGCATGGACAAGAGAGGCCGTCGAGGTCAGGGCGGGCTGGATGGGAGCTGGGTTGAGCTGGCCTCGCGCTGGCGATGTTGAATGCAGGAGGAGTCGTGGGAAGCCGTGGGAGTTGTAGATGTAGACGTAGACGTAGAGGAGGTTGAGGTGGTCGAGGCGGACGAGGATGGGCGAAGGTGAAACGGGGCTTGCTTGGGCTGGGCGTTTTGAGGCGTCTCTGTCAGCGCCGGTCAGGCGCCAGTCAGGTAGAAGACTAGATATGATATAGAAGAGGATAATAAAAGAGGAAGCAGATAGTAAAAGGAGAAGAAGATAGTAAAGGAGAAGAAGATGATGAAGAAGATAAAGAGTATCTGTGAATGCTGTCTTTCATCCGCTCCCTCAGTGTCGCTGGCGGACTCTCCCTGCTGTCTCTCTCACTGCAGAGCCCAAGTTGCTGCTATTATTATTCACTGCTGTCTCTCTCTTACTATTATCATTCCTAATACTCCGTAATGGCCGTTTCATCTGCAGCCTCAGCTCTTCCTGCGCCGTCTTTCTCCCCCTTATTAATCCTGACTCTGCCGCTGCCTCCCCTGGCCGCCGCTGCTCCTAGCTCGACCTCCTTTTCCTCTTCCTTTCCAGCGACTCCCGACTCCGACTTCGACTTTGACTCCTTCGACTTCCACTAATTTGACTAAAATAATCTATTTATTTCTTTATTTTCTTCGATATAAAAAGCAAAAAAAAAAGCGACTCCAGAAATTCGATATCACGTGATGGAGATGAGCTTCAGGTTTTCCCTTTTAGGAAATATAGATCTCCTTTCTTCAGCTTCGACTTCAACCTCTTTGACAACAGCCGTAACAGCGACTTCGACGACATCAACTGCTGTATCACTGCTATATCACTGCTATATCGCTGCTTGAAAGCCTGATAGATGGACTGATGGCGACGCCGGCCAGCTCGAGCGTGTTCGTGGCGCTCTCGCTCGCGGCCATCAGCCTGCTCGTCCTCGCCCTGCTGCGGCGCTTCCTGCCCCTGCGCGCGACTCCGGCCTTCGTCGTGCTGCCCGTCTTCCTCGCCCTCGCCCTGCCTGCCAGCACCGTCCTGCTCGTGCCCATCGACCTCGCCTCCAGCCCGCCAGACGGCCGCGCGCCAGCCGGAATATGGCTCTCCTCCCGCCTCATGCTCGTCTTCTGGCGCATCGCCTACTGGCTCACCTTCGTCCTCACCTGGTAAGACTTACATTGGATTCCTACACTTGATGCTGTTATGCTGACTGACTGTTACAGGGCTATTCTACCGTTTCTCGGGGAGTATCTCGACTCCGGCCACAGGTCGCCCCGGGAACGCATGCTCTACTCCCTCCGCTCCAACGCCCGGTACCAGCTCATCGTGCTCTGCTCCGGCCTGCTGGGCCTGATATACCTTGCTCTCACCCATGAGCTGCATTTCTCGTCTCTCCGGGGACTGGTCATGGCCCTCGCCTACGCCTGGGGCCTGGTGCTGGCCATCTACCTGCTCGGCCACGGACTGGTCGCCCTGCCTCGCAAGATGTGGCGGGCTGCCTGGACGGGCAATAGGCTGCGCAGGCTGCAGCAGCGGGCGGTCCGGGTGCACGATGCGCTTGTCGAAGCTGGTGGGAAGCTCGAGGAGCTCAGGAGCTTGGTCTCTCTGCTGCGGCGGAAGCGTGGGCTCAGCCTCGAGATGCAGGAGTGGGTGGACGAGCTGGTTGACGTCGCTGCTGCTGGACAGGATGTGCGACGAGGGGCTTCTGCTGCCGTTCAGAGCCTGCAGAGCGAAGGGAGGGCTTCAGTGCCGCATGTCATTACTGACCGGTACATGGCGGGCCTGACCAGAGACCTCTACCGGGCCAGACACAAGCATGCCAGATACGCGGATGCCTGGTCCCGTCTTGTCCGCGAAGCACTCGACTGCCAGACCATACTGGATGCAGCAACATCGAAGCAGCTGGTCTTTGACTCTCGCTCGTCGTTGTCCTCATCTTTGTCTTCTGGCTTTGGTCCTCTGTTGACTCCGTACCTTCGATATTTGTTGTATACCCACCTCCTGCCCGCCGTCTACATCTGCCTGGCTGCCGTATTCGCCTGTCTGTCCATCTGCATCCTCTGGTCAGAGCTAGTCCGCACATTCTTCCCCTTTCTCTCCATCGTTGCCCTCACGACACCTTCGTCCGAGCCAGTGGGCTTCCCTTCTCAACTGCTCGCCTCTGTCTGGCTTCTCTACCTCTGTGCTGCCGCGGGGACAGGCATCTCAGACGCCCAGGTATGGGGTAACCGGGCCCTTGTTCCACGCAACACCTACCACGAGTCCGCCTGCTGGTACGCCGGCCAGGTCGCCCGGCTCACCGTTCCTCTGGCCTACAACTTCCTCACTCTCTTGCCCACAGACCTCCAGCTACGGACGACCTTCTACGACTTCCTTGGCAAGGGAATCAACCTGACCCTGATCGGAGAAGGCTTCGACCTGTTCTTCCCGCTGTTCATCCTCTTACCTGTTGCTGCCACGGCGTTCAACCTCTACGGCAAAGTCAAGGGACTAGTGGGCCTGGGAAACATGGAGATCTACGACGAGGACGAGGAAGACAACCCGTCTGGCTTCGGGACTGGTGGGTGGCGGGAGGGCCGCTCCCTCATCGAAACGGAGTTGAATGGGCCAGGGTACCTTGGCCTGTCCAGCACCAGCAGAACCCCCAGGAGCAGTAGCAGCAGCAGGACGGCCGCTCACCGAGCCAACCTGCCTGACACCCTGCCACGCTACCGAGATGCACCACCGCCAGCAACGCCCAGTAACAGGAATGCTGCTGCTGCTGCTGCTGCTGCTTCTGCTGCTCCCGCGCGCACGTCTGCCTCTGCCTCTGCTCCACGGCCGGCACACGGAGAGGAGGAAGACGAGGAAGACGAGGGATTCTTCCAGTCGTTTGCCCACCGTGTCCGCAACACCATCGACACCGCCAGCACACCCAAGTGGCTGCAGGACGTCGACGCAGGCTTCAAGCGGCCGCGGTGGATGGGCGGCACCGCCGACGGGGATGCTCATGGCCCCTCCTCATCCACCGACTCGTCTGCCTTTGCCAGATGGTTCGGCGGCGGCGGCGGCGGTTCTGGTGGAGTGCGGCTCTAAGCTGACTTCCCTTGCTATACGAAGGCCTCCTTTTTCTTCTCACTCTTTCCTTTCCAGCGATCATCGTACTAACAAACACACTGCATTTGCACGGCGTCTTCTTCTTCTTCTTCTTCTTCTTCTTCTTATTCTTCTCTTGCTACTCTTGTTAATATATTCATCTACATATTCATCTTCCTGTTGATAGAAACGTGCACGACGGGCGCCACCGCAGAGCCGCATGTGTTATTCGTAGATTCTTCTTCTTCTGCTTCTTCTTCCTGCTGGGCATGCATGCAACGCCTCATACGTGTCTCGCCGCTACTTGACTGTCGATAATTGAATTCACGCAGCCGTCGCCGGCCTTCTTGTCTTTTTTTCTTTGCTTCTTCCTCTGTCATCTGCTTCGTCGCTCGCCGTCTTTCCTGCGAGCAAACCGCGAGATCGCCGCGAGCTACTCTGGGTCCCCGCCGTCGCCGTCGCTCTCATTCATTGGCATCTCGCTCGCCTGCATGTCCAACAGCTAGCGTCCCTCTATCCTTGCATCCTTCTTCTCCTCTTCTTCTTCTTCTGCTGCTTTTTTTCTTTCTCTTCTTCTTCTTCTTCGTCGTCGTCGTCGCCGTCGCTGTCTTTGCTGCCGTCTTCTCTGCCCCAGGCAGTCATCATGGCCTCCCGCCGCGGCCACCGGCGAAGCGGCCTCTGGGACTCCCCCTTTGCCCACGACCTCTATGCCTCTTCCCCTTACTACTCCTCGCCCGCGCCCTCCTCCCCCTTCGATCCCTACGGCTACGCTGCTCACTTCGACCGCTACGGCCCCGGAACCCCCAGCAGCACCAGCAGCAGCAACAACAATATCGACGACTACTACATGACGACCCCGCGGGTCTACAGCAACGGCGACATCAGCCAGGCAGAAGCCCGCATGCGCGCACAACAGCTGGCCGCTCCCTCTTCAGAGGACGGCGAGCTGCCGGACATCCTCATCTTCAAGTACCAGAACGAGTCCTGGAGCTTCGAGTTCCCTGCCTTCTCCATCGACGACGACCGGCTGTGCGTCAGCGACATCCGACGGCTGGCCGGCCAGACCCTCAACATCGCCGACACCAGCAGGATAAAGCTCATGTACAAGGGCCGCCTGATGACCGATGACGCTGCCAGTGCAAAGTCGCAGGGCCTGAAGCAGTTTTCCGAGGTCGTTGCGATCGTCATGCCGGGTTATACTGAGGGTGTCTATGGTGGGAGCAGCGGCTTCATCGACGGATGGCGTGAGGCTCAATTGATTCCTGTCTCTGACAGCGAGGAAGACGACGAGCAGCCGTCCCTGCGACCACCACCGCCGCCGCCGCTACGGAAGTCACAGCAGCAGCAGCAACAGCAGCAGCAGCAGCAGTCGTCGTCGTCGTCGTCGTCTGCTTCACGGCCACGGCGGCCGCCGAAGGTCAAGATCGAAGTCAGAAACGACGATGAATCGGAGGACGAGAGCTACTACTACAAACCGTCGCCCGTTCGTCGAGGCCGGTCACCACCCAAGCACGTCCCCCAGGAACGAAGGAAGTCTGTACGCCGCGAGCGCAAACCAAGAGACCCTTCACCTGTATCCCCTGATCGAAAGCCCCGGCGGCGGCCAGTGCAGCAGCAGCAACCTCCTGTGCAGCCAGTCCAGCCAGTCCAGCCAGTGAGAGAGCCCGCGTCGGCTAAGGAACCTATATCTCCCCGGGAAAAGATCTACGCTCGCCAGGGGCGGCCACCATCACCTCTAAAATCTAAATACCAATACCCAGCTGTCCCTCCATATCCATCCCCGCCTCCAGCCGCCTATGACCCGCTGCCAAACATCTGTCGGGAGCCACGGCCATACGCAACCTCTCATCCCTCGCCGTCAGTCAGCAGCACCGTCAGCTCATCGACGTACACCTCAGACTCGGCCTCTACCGCTGCCTCGACAGCGGCATCTGTTTCTCCCACCGTGCCCACATCCATACCTGCTACTACTAAACCAAAACCAAAACCAAAGGCCAACAAGACATACTCTGTGCCTAACCGGCCGCCTACCCCCTGTCCTCCTTTCCTTGCATCCCACTCTACATCTGACAAACTCACCATCTTCGAGACATATGTAAATGATAAGCTGATACCGCTGTGCACTCGGTTCATCATGCACCCACCTGCAGATGTACGAGCACAGAACAAGGAGCAGCGCAGGCTAAGCGAGGCGATGGAGCGGGTTCTCGCCCGGGCAGACGAGATTACCGTTGGTTCGTCTCGGCCACTGAGAGATCGCAGGAAGGCTGTCGTGCAGATGGTTCAGCGCTTCCAGACCAGGATCGACGCCATGATCGTCCCTGAGTAAGGTTCGGCAGGCAAAGAAAAGGAGGATCTATGGGGTAATTTGATATTAATGCTGGAGTTGGGTTGGCAGTTTAATCCAGGGGTGCATTTTGATAGATAGATGACATGGCATGGCATACCATGATATATGATATGGCATGACATGGTACGAAGTTACGAATACTCCCCCCCCAAAAAAGAAAAAGACATTTACACGACGTGATGACTACGACTTTTAACTACTCTTCTCCTCTCCTTTCTTGTCTCCTTACCATCTTCATTTGCTTCATCATGTTCCATCTTATCTCCTACTTCGATGATGCCTGTCAATGCTGTCACAAGGGGAAAAAAAAGAATATCCAAGCCAACTTTGCATCAACTGATATTGATTGATATTCAATTGTCTTCGAATTCTCAAAGCAATACATGCTTCAACCAAGACATATTCTACTTCTGGCCTTGCTGGCTTTCCTGCTTCTGATGACCACTATCACTCTGTCCTTTGTTCGTTGCATTCGTATTTTTGTCGTCCTTGGATTGCTTCTGCGATTTCGTGTCTTCTCCTCCAGGCTTAAGAGATTATTGTTAGCCATCTCAACACTTTCAATACATTTGAATGCTGGTATCGAGATATTTTGATAACAGCGTCCTTACCTTGGAAGACGTAATGCGCGAGATATCCTCCTCGCTCACTGGGATGACGGGCATGTTGCTGTGGTTATGGCAAGGCTATATTATCTGCATCAAACGATCAAATTGTCCTTTGTAGGGTGACTTTGATGCCGTCTAAATGTTTGTTATATGGACTTCCGTTTTTGGTGGCAAATATGACGTAGTTACGTAGATTGGCAGCTTCTTTGGCAGGCGTGAACATGCAGCAATAATGTCAACAAACAAACGGTCATACAGACGATCCTTCTGTATTTATCTAAGCTCCCAGTGTTGGCTGCATTGTGGTTCAACAGCGTATTATAATTGTAGTAATATCATTGTCGAGTTTTCTCTTCCTGTGTATCATCTACTGTCAGCCAGATTCATCCCTACCAATTCATATTTTCAGCTAGCGGCTCTCAGCTACCGGGAAATATGGATCAACACCTCTCGCGCGACATCGGCCGGGGCCAGAATCTCCTGTACGTCGCACCTCGACGTCGGGAAATCCATGGACCCCCGAGAGGGAGTGTTGCTATGCTCTACTCCAAAGGCGCCCCTGGAATCTTTCTGCTACTCGCAAAACCCAACTTCACCACTCGTCCCAACGTCGTAATGCGTCACCGGGATCCAGGCTCTGAAAGGAGGGTATCAGAAACATTCCTACAGAGTCCCAATAATATATTCAGGTTGATGCCTGTCAGTCTTATGCAGATGATCATCAGGAACCTGCACATAATCGATGCACTCCATTTCGGTCTTACTTGCACCGACGCCTGGTGTGCAGTATGGCCTACCCTCAGGAAGTTCAGCCTCAGTTCTCTGGGTACCTGGGCGGGTACACCCATATTCTGCGGTGCTGAGGGAACAAGGGAGTTAGAGAGTTATGAGCCATCCGAGCCGCCTAGGGGAGGCAGCTACGTGCGGGACATAAACAGACTACTTCAAGGTCGGGCATCCGATCGGATTCGTGTGAGAAGGCGGTCTACATTCTTACCGGTGCCCATCCGGCGACAGATGGTGTCAGGCCAACAGAACGGAACTAATTCAAACCAACCAAATGGCCTACCGAGTTTATCGATTGGCTTTGACGTGTCGAATCCCCGTTTCTTAACTGGCGTATCGGACGGTGTACCGCGTGGCCAGCCGAATGGCCTATCGAATGGTCAACTGAATGGGACCAGGCCAGAAGAGCCCTCACTGCCAGCCATGGGCCGTATTAGTACCAATACTCCGCGTCGAACAAATAGACGTAATAGTCGTCGTGAGCAGCGGAATGCAAATCCTAGGCCGAGATCATCGGAACGTATTCGACGGTCAGTCAATAGGGACTACCAAGACCATCTTAATATAATTGATTTCAACCATCCACATGGCGATCATCCAAGCCATCCGAATGGGGTTGCCGGTAACCATCCGAATGGTATCCGTTCAAACCAACGAGCTGGGGCTAGCTGGATGAATGCAAATGGTACCTTTCCAACCCAACGGAATTATAGGGGTGAATTCCGACGAAATGAATGGCAATTCCAAGGCTTTAATGGGAATATGCCACATTTGGTGAATGAGGTGAATGGGACCAACGGGACGAACGGGGTGAACGGGGTGACCGGGGTAAATGGGGTGAATGGGGTGAATGGAGTGAACGGGGTAAATGGGAATGATTCAGAACAGCTGTCGGACCCTGGCCCACACTGGGACTCGACAGTAGAAGCAATTTCAACCCTCGTTCATCAGGCCTGGGCCTTTTTCAAGCAGACCAGAGATGTGATCAATGACTGCTTACCTCCCGATCTCCGCATGCCAGCCGATGCATATATCAGGACCGGCGCCTACTATCCGGTTGACCTGTTGACTATCATCAACCCCTGCCCAGTGAGCCTCTACCGCACCGAGCCCGGTGATGAATGGGTCCTCAGAAGCCTGACGGCGCGCCAGTACATCCGCTCAACCACCATTGCCTTGCATCCTGGATACATCAAAGGACCGTTCATCATGGGCATCAGCTTTAGCGAGGTCATCTTCGCCATGACCGTGTGGAGTAGTACGAGCAGGGGCCGCTGGGCTGGCCATAGCCTAGATATCATTCTTCTAAGCCAGCTAAAAGAAGAAGAAGACAGCGGAGATTGGGAAGAAGTAGGAGGCTATGTCAGGCAGTTTATGCATGAGTCCTTCAGGATGCATTATGGCGAGAACTGGCAGGAAGAGGCTGTGAAGCTTGGGTGGTAAACCATGGATTGTCTAGATGCTAGACCCTTTTTTGTATATCATATGCTGATATCATTATCCTGACTCTTCGTAGCTGGGTATAAGATGGAAGATTGGACGTAGCTAGAGAGGTTCGTTTTGTACCTGTAGACGCGGATGAAGTCGAAATATTCCTAATCGGGACGGATGAAGATTTTGCCGCCAGACGCGATTAGCGACCTAAGAAACAGCCTGAGGCCGCCACGACGAGGAAGCAGAAAGACAGCGAAGGAGAAAGGCGCAACGAAGGCAAAGCGAAGATCTCCTGCGAGAGAGACAGACCCAGCAGCAGGCGAACCCGCTGGAGGCTTACGCCGACGCTCCATCCACCGACCGGCTTGCCGCCACTCGTCCTGCAGATGCATCGCCAGCAGCTTCGACACTGAAACAGCGCGCGCGACTTCTTCCCCGCCGCCCAAGAGTAGACGAGGTTCGAAGAGGAGTTAAAGACGGCGAGAACAAGGCCACAAGATGCCGGAGTCGAGTGCGCTGGGCGAGCTGTTTATCGAAGGGCCGTCGGACCCTGATGCGCAAGCTACCGTCACGGACTTCATCGACTACACAGAATACCTCCCCTCAGACCTAGTCCGCTCGCTGACCTTGATTCGCGGCCTCGATGAACGGTATGTGAATGCGACAGCTTCTGTCCATGAGCTTACAAAGGTCTATGGCCAGCTCCCAAACCTCCCTGCAGAGTCTCGCCCCCAGCCGCATATTCTACGCAAGCAGATATCAGAGCAGCTACGGCGCGCGGTCAACGCCCGGGAATCGGCCTATGCAGAGTCCTGCCGTCTCTACGATCTTGTGGACCACTACGTTGATCGCCTCGGGAGTATAAAGTCTAAGCTATGCACGATACTGGCGAATCTAGGCTCAGTGAAAGACGAAGAGGCTGCTACTGAGAAGAGACCAGGAACCGCAGAAGGAGCTGGTACAGCACCCAGGATCACCCTTCGCGTGGACGGCCAGAAAGCTTCGGGGGCTGCTCGTCGCCAGGACACGGCAGCACAGAAGAAGTCAAGGAGCCACAAACCTGCTGCTCTTAAGACTGGTGCTGCGCTGCCGGACAGTCCCGCAGTAGCCGGCCCATCCCTTAATCTGCCTATAGATCATACCTTGGAAAAGAAGAAGAAAAAGCAGCCCAAGAAGCAAAAGTCGGCTCAGTCTACGAATAAATCAGCTGCCGATGCAGCTAAAACAGCGCCGGTTTTGGAACCACCTCCCGAGGATGCTGTGATTGGTGGTGAGTATCGGCCATGGCTACGGTTAACAGAATGGGAAATGGCACGACTACGGAAGAAGATGAAAAAGAATATAGTCTGGCAGCCTAGCGATGTTATGATACAGCGAGAACTGGCTCTGGGATCTCGTGGCTGGGAAGGGTATCTAGCTGCCAAACAAAAGGCCGAGGAAGAAGGCACCGAGTTTGTGGATTGCGATGATATCATGAACACCTATTCCCCAAGCGTACCCGCCTTCAAAGGTGCTGGAATGCCGCCGCAGTTAAGGAATGAGGAAAATAAAACCGTTCTCAATCGAGGTATGAAACTCAACGAAGCCAAGAAGCAGAAGCGTGAGAGTCTGGCTCGGGAACAAGCCGCTGCCCTGGCCGCTGCGGAAGCGGAAATGGCAGCCAAACGTCTTGGAAATATTGGATCTACCTTCAAGAATCTGTTCTCGAGTCCTGTGCAACCGTCACAGACTCCGGCTCCCACACTACCAGCTCCATCTGTGCCGCCTGCTGCTGCTGCTGCTGCTGATAGTGTCCAAAACACTGGACCTCCCAGCAATAATACCAACAGCAGCAATAATATTAATAATGCCTCTTTAGCTAATGATTCAACAGCTACGCCTAGGCTGAAGATAAAACCGAGTACGTCCAAGAAGAGGAAACATGATGAATTAGTTGATGTTGTGCCTTCTGGACAAGAAAAGGGCGGTTCGAGGCCTACATCTGCTGGAGCCAGCCCATCGACCAAACCTGCTCCCAAAAGGCTACAGCTCACAATGCCCGCTTCTGAGACCCAACCTCCTGCCACTGGGGCGAAGAAGACTGCTAAACCTACAATATCACTGAAACTTCCCGTTCTTCCGCCCAGGCCAGGCTCCAAACTATCTTCCCCCATGACTTCCCCCGCCGAGCCAAAATCGGCCGTTGAATCCTCAACCCGCCGGCGTTTATCTGGTGTCTCCAAGGCCGTACGCAGCGCTACTCCTCCAGCGGTAGCTAGGACATCATCCCGTCGCCGCTCAATTACATCCGGATCGGTTGATTCAACAACCCGTGATCGCCTCCGACGTAAGAGCACAACTCCAGCCATCAAGGACCTCTCTACTAACCAAACAGCCACCACGACCACTGCAGGGGCAGCAGCCGCTCCCGCAGTAACAGCAGCAGGCCGACGCAGCAAACGGCCTGCCCCTGGCCCTGTGACTGCCGGGGAGAACGGAGGCTCGGCAGTCAGCATAGGCAAACGAAAAGCCAAGCCGGCAGTCAAGAAGAAACGAGACCAAAAGGACAACAATATATCGTCCAAGGCTGAGGATATCCGTATTGACGAAGATGGCGTGGTTGAAGAGATTGATCCTAATGAGCCACGGTACTGTCTCTGTGGAGACGTGAGCTTCGGAACTATGATATGCTGTGAAGACGATGATGTGAGTGACGTCGAACGAAGTGTTGTTGCTTGTTTGCTAAGTGTGTCGTGTTTCGCTCCTGCCACCTGTTTCCTCTTTTACTTTTTGCATTCCTTTCCCCGGCATATCTTTTTGTTTGACAAAAGTTTCTTCTATTTGCCCTTCTGTTGAGATTCTTATGGGAGGGAACTTGCTAACGCGGCATTTCCATATAGTGCGAGACGGAGTGGTTCCACCTTGACTGCGTTGGCCTGCCCGAAGTGCCTAGCCGTCTGGCCAAATGGTATTGTCCTGAATGCCGCAAGAAGCTAGACAAGATACCTCCAGATGGCATTGTGCGTAACGGCGGCCGACGGTAAAAGGTGAATTCGCCATATTAACAACAACAACAACAACAACAACAACATATTCGATCCTTTATATTCTATTTCTTACAATATTCGTTTCATTCTCGGTTTACTGGTATGGGTTTAAAGTGCAGGCGAGCCATGGTTCTTTAGCATCTTGCTCTTGGGGAGTTTGTGTGTTCATTTATTATGAATTATGGGAGACATGACGAGCTCGGAGTCTTTACTTTTCAGTGCTTTCCTTTCGTCTGTTTTTTTGGTTCCTCTCCTTTCCTGTGGTTGATAACTGCTGCCTTGTATCAATTTTGCGGATTAACCTATACTTCACTGTTTACCTCACTTGACTACCGTCGCTTTCTTCACAATATTACACCTTCAAACACTTTTATTATGTTGCCAATATCATTTGACATTGATTTGTAGTGATATTCGAAAGGTTGTTTGTGCAGCGTAGCTGTCGAGAGTTGCTTCACCTCTAGACATATATGAATCCATTCAGTACGACAAATGCCAATATTGAGTACGGTAGCTACTAGGAGAAAAAGAGAATGATACCATTCTCTTCTTTTGCAGCCCTATGAATCATAGAGTTGTTTAGCATTGGGGCCTTATCAAGATCGTCACTGAGGCTCTTCGTTCCGCAACTTTGTTTTTTTAGCTATTTAGTTTAAATTGATTTGGAGAAATGGTGTAGGTAGATGTACGCCATTCAATTGATCCGGAATGTGTAATAGACATCACCATTCCTATAGATGGGTATGTGAAGTATGCGTTGGATTGGCAGATGAAAAATCCAACTTGATAGTTAGATCTCAGCCAAACAGGAGAAAATGGAGAAGCCAGTGCCGCCATGGAGCTCCAAGAAAACGTCAAGGCATACCAGTGGATAAGTTGAACCAAACGGTGTGGAGGGAATCATGAAGGAGTGCGGCTGTGATGATGGAATATGGATGGTATAAAGGGGTAGGTAGATATAGTGGTGGACGAGGGGGTGGGAATATAAAGTACTTGAACGCCGCATGGGTAAAATTAAAATAAGTGAAATGGATAGAGCAGATCAGTCGTATAAATCTTTATCGCATTCCGCTTCTCCAGCGAGAAATCAAACTCCTAAAAGGCTTGTTGGATGGTAGGCTGATGTGTTTGTGATCTTTCGTATATATATGTAAAAGTAGCAAGCAACTATGACAATCGGCAAAGGAAAGAAAGGGAAAAAAACAGACTCAAAAAGCAAAGAACAAAAAATAGCATAAAGAGATGATGGGAAAAATGTGTTCAGTATCCAAGGGGCTTCCGTTCGTTTCGTTTCCGAGGTAAAAAAAAAAAAAAAAAAAAAATAAGTCATTCCATTCCTCCGACTAAGTAGTAAAGAAAATGGATTTTTTTTTGATCCAAAATAATATGGTAAGAGAAGAAAGGGCTTTAAGAAAAGAAAGATATAAGGAAATGGCAGTTAAGTCGGGTAATCTCACTCTTCCATGTGGCCGAAGACGCCATCGTCATCGTCATCCATGTGTACGACGGAAGATGGCGAGCCGCGGTCTGACTCGTCTTCTAGAGAGCGTGAGTGCTGAGGGTTGGCCGGGCTGGTGCTGTCGTTCCTTAGGTTGGAGTGCTGGGTCTGGGTGATGGTGTCGGGCTTTATATCGGCCATCTTGACGTCTCGCTCGTCTGAGACTCGGTATGATATAGGCGCGTGTGTGGCCATGGGAAGGGGGTCAAAGACGTTTGGTGTGGATGCGGCTAAGTTTCCGGTTATGGTCGCCCCTGAGACACTGCTGCCGCTGTTGTGTGAGAAAGTCATGCTGCTGGAAGGGCCAGAGACGGTGCTGTTGTCTCCAAAGAAGCCATTGGAATGGTTGTTTGCCATTGCCATTGTGCTGCCGACGCTCTGGCCCAAGAACCGAGCTGGGAGAGGTGGGACTGGGGGCACATCCTCGAGAATGGCCATGGGCCCTGACCTGGGAGTGCCGAAATTGCATAGTTCGATTGCGGCGGCAAGGCCGGCAGCGTCGTCGTCGAGGACACCGTTGGTGTCTGCAGTGGACGGTCTGGTATCTGTGCTGGAATGGCGGAAGTGAGAGTGTGCAGGCGAGTAAGAGGGGACGCTGCTTGCGCTGGCAAAGGAGGCAGAAGGGATGGACTGGAGGGATTGGGAGAAGGGGTGATTATGATTATGATTATAGCTGCTATGGCTGCTGGGGTAGCGGTAAGGGTCGTTGGATGATTTGGACAAGGCGCCGTCGTCACCGGTAGGGGGTGGCGTGGTCTCTGTCGAGCTGAGGCCGTCACGAAGCTCGGATATGCCAGAGACGGTTGGAGAGGTTGACGAGCGGTCCGAGTCGCCGCTCCCGCTGGCCGCAGCAGCAGCACGGGCAGCAGCCTGCTCTTCTGAGACGGGTTCGTTGAGGGTGACGAGGACGCTGGCGGCTTCGAGCAGCTGGACCTGCTGGTGTTTCGATATGAGGAGCTTTGAAGTGACTGCCCATGCCGGATCGTGTTCCCACCTATGTATGGCCCGAGATATGTCAATTTATCAAGCAAGCAAAGAAATAACAGGTTAATTGTTGCAAGCAAGCAGAGAATAGCGGATTAATTGATGCATGTATCAATCCATTGGCAGTAGGGGAAAACGGGGTATACGCACATATGCTTGGTCAAGCAGCTGCTATGCTTATACCCCTTCCCACAGCGGTCACACTTGAGCTCGACGAGCGACCTCTTCCCTTCTCCCTTCATGAGATGCGAGCCCTCGCTGGCCCGCCTGCTCCTGTGCTTGATGCTGATCGGCCTGCCGGCGGAGAGCTCTTCAGAGACGGCACTGCTGCCGTTCAGGGACCCCGGCACTGGCTTGCGATCGACTGCAGCCATGCCGTTCCTGGCAGCGTGGGAGGAGGGCCCGAACGGGGACGAGGAGCCAGCGGAGGTCGACTCGAGGCCGGCCGCCCGCCGCAGCGAGAGCCCGCGGCGGTGGTGGGAGGTGTGAATGGGCGCTCCGGCGCTGGCGCCCGACTCGCTGATGACGGCGGCCGCGGCAGCAGCAGCAGCAGCAGCAGTGGCGGCGGAGGTGTTGCTGTTGGCTGCGGAGGAGGTCATGCTCTTCCGCCGGGTAACGCGGTGGTTGTAGTTGAGGGCGCCCAGGGAGACGGAGTGCGAGTGCGTCCGGCCGCTGCTGGCCTGGCGAGGGTTCGGGATGGCCTGGGGCAGCGGCCGCGAGGAGGAAGAGGAAGAGGAAGAAGCGTCCTGCTGCTGAGGGAGTCGTTAGTTGAAGGAGTTGCTCGCCACGCTGGAGGGTTGGGAGGAGATCTCGCCCAGCACGACGCCCGCAACAGCGGCCCCGGAC
Organism: Trichophyton schoenleinii; assembly: GCA_018357685.1. Lineage (NCBI taxonomy): Eukaryota > Fungi > Ascomycota > Eurotiomycetes > Onygenales > Arthrodermataceae > Trichophyton > Trichophyton schoenleinii. Next base: position 4,332,951 of record WOFF01000001.1, read on the forward strand.
GGTGCATTGGGGCATCCCGCGGCCGCTGCAGGGAGACTCTGCCGGCGTACGCACCTTGAACGAGGCCATCTTGGGCTGGTGAAGGAGGAGGAAGTGGTGGTGGTGGTTGTTTGTCGGTGGTCGTTATTTTTTTTTTTTTTTTTCGTCCTTTTTTTTTTTTTTTTTGACGAAAGAGCCCGGCGCCAGGGGCAAAAGCTAAGGCTAAGATCCTCTCAGGCAGGCAGGGCGACGGACGACAGGGACGAGCAGGACTAGACAGGCATTGCCGCAGGGCGAGACGGCGAGGGCGAGGTCGAAGGTCGAAGGTCGAAGGCGGGCGTTCTGGGTGGTGGAAGATGGAGATGGAGATGGAGGAAGAAGCAGCGGCCAGGAAGACGTAAAAAAGAAAAAGGCGACGCGGTGGATCTCGGGGGTTATTTTTGGCTGTAGATCAAAGTCAGGAATACGACGAGATTCAGATCGGCGTAGAAGTTGTAGTTGAAGCTGAAGTTGATATTTGATATTTGATAGCAACAACAACTAACTAGCAAGACTTCAGACAATAACACGCCCGCTATAACTGACTAGCCTGCGACTTCTACGACTCTACGACTCTACGACTTCTACGACTCTACGACTTACGCTGCTTGACTTCTACGCTCGATGTTCCTCTCACGCTTCAGGAGCGACGACGAGGAGGAGGCCGAAGACCTGCTGGCCAGCTTCCTGCCCGTCCTCTTCCCGGACTCGACGACCACCTGCGTCGGCCAGCCAGGCCAGCAGCTCGTCTACTCGTCGCCGGCCTTTGGCGAGCTCGCCCTGACGATTCCAGTCCATCCGCGGGACCAGGGAAAGACGGCAGAGGCAGAAGTTGACGGGCAGAGGGCGCCGCTGGGGGAGGGAGTCGACCGGGCCTGCATGCTGTTTGCGCACTTCCTCTGGGGCTCGAGCCTGCTGGTGACCGACGGCATCGAGCGGGCTTCTTCTTCTTCTTCTTCTTCTTCTTCTTCTATTAATTCCCCCTTTGAAGCTGCGGCTGATGGTTCAGTATGGAGCGTGAAGGGCCATGATATCCTCGAACTTGGTGCAGGCGAGTAGCGACAACTGCAAGCAACACAACTCTTATGCCATCTACATCCACCTGCGTGTGCCGGCAGTGTTGTAGAGACAGCCGCTGTCATCTCGTTAACCGGAGACTGTTCTCTGTATCTATAGGTGCCGCCCTCTCTTCCATCGTCAGCGTGCTGGCCGGCGCAGCGTCCGTCACCGTCACCGACCACCCCCTCGCCCCAGGCCTGTACGGCTCGATACAGGCCAACATCGACCGGAATATACCCAGACACCTCGCCCACCGCATCTCCGTCCAGCCGTACCAGTGGGGGGTCCTCGACCAGGGCGGCAGCGGCGTCGACGAGGAGGAGCTCGAGACCGCGTATCTGGACCAGATGGCAGGCTTTGCGGCCGCCAACCGGGCTCGCTTTAGCCGCATCATCTGCGCAGACTGTCTGTGGATGCCCTCCCAGCACGAGAACCTGATCCAGACCCTGCTCTGGTTCCTCGCGCCCTCGTCGGCGTCAGATTCGCCTGCAGGCGTCGCATGGGTCGTGGCAGGTTTGCACACCGGCCGGCACATCGTAGCATCCTTCTTTCAAAAGGCTGTCTCTGCCGGCCTGAAGATCGAGAGAATATGGGAGCGAGACATGAATTCTACCGAGGGAGACACGACCAGGGAGTGGAAGCCCGTTCGCGAGGACGAAGGGCCGGAGAACAGAGCTCGCTGGTGCATCGTGGGCTTGCTCAGCAGCAGCAGCAGCAGCAGCAGGTAGTTACATAGCAGCTACTTCATAAATAGAAAAGCACTTTTATCTATTCCTCTGGAAGCATATAGTACATACTCCCTGGCCTTCCTGGCCCCCAAACCGGAACTTGGGATATTCAACCCGGTCGTACACCGTGAAGCAGTCGCCATCGCCATCGTCGTGGTCTCTGGCAGTGAACCATGAGACCAGCTCGCTCTCCGTCCAGTTGCAGCTGGTGATGATCAAGAAGCCGCCCTTCCTGACCAGCCCGAGTGCAACGCCAGGATACTTCTCGCATATCCTCTTGCTCCCTCCTTCGGCAGACAGCGAGACAGCGTCAAACGTCCCCTTGTCAAGCACGATATCAAATCCGCCTTGCTCGAACGGAAACCAGTCCACCTCCTTGCCAAACACTCCGCTGCGTATATCCTCTTCATGCCTCGGGTCTAGAATGTCCCATACCTCGAACCGTATCCCCTCGTCACCGTCACCGTCACCGTGACCTTCGCCTTGACCCGCCAGCTGTCTGGCCAGCTCGATGCTCTTGACCGAATAGTCCACGCCCACCATGGGACCGCTGAACCCTCCTTCTTCCCGCAGCAGAGTCAGCATGCTGCCATTGCCCGTCCCCAGGTCCAGTATGCTGGGCTCCCGGCCGGCCTGCGAGTAGTCTGGCGCAAGAGGGAACTTCTCTGAGGTCATAAAGTCCAGCACCTTCTGCGGCGCATTGTGCTCGCTGAACCACGAGGTCCCGATGTCCGAGTCGTCGTCCTCTCCGTCATCATCGTCTTCTCTGTCCCCCTGTTGCTCGTCTCGGCGTCGTCGTCCGTCTCGCTTGGAGGACAGAAAGTGGGAGAGCGAGCTGTCGTAGTATCTTTCCCAGCTGCAGCCACAGTCAGCCCGCGATCTCTTAACTATCACAAGTAATTAACTTAGCCAAAGTCTCACTTACTATTCTTTTGTCCCCAGCTCGCTGGGCTCGAGATGCTGAGGATGAGATCTTCCTTGATCCTCCTCCAACGACATCTTTTCTCTCTTCTTGGTGCTTGGTAGTTGTCGGTAGTTAATATAACCATTAGCTTTCAAGTCGCTTTAACTAGTTATTGCGGGATCGCTTTTTGTCCCGCCAAATTTCAACGTCACCAAAGCTCAGCAAGGCAAGCATCACCACAAGACTTAGACCTGCATTTATCGGCCATCCTGACGCATTCTTCATATTTACTCTTTATTCATTTACTGTTTTAAAAGGAAATTTGTTTGATATCTGAATTGCTATTCAATTAAGTAGAATGCCCTAATAGTAACATCCAATTTGATAACTAGACCCAGGACATTGTTCAATTTGGCCATTGAAAAACAAAAAGAAAAAAAAAAACCGTTTAATAACTGCTCCTGCTGATATCCTGCCCTAGACTGACAGCTCATGGCACTGGAGACACAGCTCACGAAGGACTGGATGCTGGAAGACATCCCTCACAGTGAACTCAAGCCCCCTTTGCCGCCCCAATGCCACAATCTTCATCGCTGCAATCGAGTCCCCCCCGAGACGGAAGAAGCTGTCACTTGCGCTGATACGGCCTCGGTCTTCGATCTTCAGCACTTCAGCCCAGAGATCCTGCATCGCACACTCCTTCTCCGTCTGGGGTGGTGCCCGTTCGTCTACCGATGCCTCGCTCAGTGCTTCGATTTCCCGCGTTGAGAGGGATGCTGCCATACGACGTAGCTCTCGTCTGTCTGCTTTGCCCGTGGCTGCAATGGGGATGCGTTTGACGGGTATATATGTCGAGGGCAGCATGTACCGGGGCAGCACTTCTTCAATCTGCTTTCTGACACTCTTTATCATCTGCTGGACCAAGCGGTTGTAGGCCTGTTCATTAACTTCTTCGTTGTTGCCGCTGCTGATACCATCCACGGCTATAAACGCTGCAAGAGTCTTGTCTGCGATGCCAGACAGCTCGACCAGCTCAGCTACCACCTGCACATTCCCATTCTCCCCCAGGGCGCCAGAATCCTGCATAGCTTTGACAGCCATAGAGCCAATGTGATGCTCAAGGTCCCCCAACTCGACACGCTGGCCCCTGATCTTGACCTGTGTGTCTCGGCGAGAGAGGAAGAGAAGCGAGCCGTCTTCCTGGTATTGCACCAAATCTCCAGTACGATAGAGCCGCCCTCGACGGCCTGGATGCCTTCCATCGGGAGAGCCGCGTTGAAGCCAGATGGGGTCCTTGACAAAGGCTTCTGCAGTCCTTTCGGGGTCGTTGAGATACCCTTCACCAACAAGCGGGCCTTCAATCCAAAGTTCACCAACAGCACCAACAGCAGCCAGTGTATCCGGGTTTTTAAGGTCCACAACCCATGTGCACACTCCGACTCCCCGACCAATCTCTCCTCCTTCCAAGCATTTGGGCGCATATAGAATAGTGCTAGTGGGTGTGCATTCGGCTGGACCATAGGCCAATGCTAGCTGCGTCTGCGTCTCATCACTAGCCAGGTCTAGATCGCTTGGTAAAATAGCTTCACCACCTAGAACCAGCGTCGATAGTCGGGAAAAGGCACTTCTTGGTTCGACAATGCGTGCTACCGACGGCGTCAAGTCAGCAACAGTTGCTTGGTACTTCTCCAGACAGCCACCAAGATCGTTCTCAAATTCCTCCTGGGAAGGGATACAGAGGCACCCGCCTGTACCTAGTGCCCTCAGTAGATTGAGCCAGAACACATCAAAGGCATACGATGTGAAATCTAATACCCTTGGGTTCCCGCCAAATCCGAGAAACTCTCCCTGGTAAGCAATTGCATTGATAAAGTTCTGGTGGGTAATCACCACTCCCTTTGCATCCCCTGTTGTCCCGGAAGTAAACACAATATAAAATGCATCGGATGGATGCACATCCGGCCATTCAGGGCTAGCGACCGTGGAGCCAGTAGACAAGCGTAGATCGTCTCCTACCTCATAGACAACTCCCTCGCCTAGGTCCTCAAAGAAGCGTTTATTCGCGACAGATGACAGTATAAGCCTAGACGTTGAGCTAGTAAAGACTTGCCCTATAATTGAACGAAGCCTTTGCTCTGGGAATGAGGTGTTTATAGCCACAGCTGCTGCTCCAGTCTTCATGACGGCCAGCGCTGCAACCGGCATCCACTTGGACTTTTCGAAACAAAGCGGAACAATGCTTCCCCTACCAACACCTTCAGCAAGCAGATGGTGTGCAAGCTTCGATGATAATTCATGTAGTTCACCGTACGTTAAATCCCCATCCCAAGCGTTGACAGCAGGAAAATGTGGCTGCTGAATGACCTTCTCAACAATCAAATCGGGTATCACACCTTCGACTGGAGCCGGTAACTCGGCGTTCCAGGCCCAGATCTTGTTCAAATCTCGGTGACTGGCAACAGTCACATTACACAGCTTGTCTCCCCGTCGATTTATATCGAGTAACTGTCGGATCGTATGCTCGAGTCCGTGGGCGAGCCCAATAGCACAATCCATACTGACAATGCGTGACTCAAAGCTCATTGCAATCTCCACATCATGGCTTTCTCCTTCACTAAATTTTATAATGATTGCATGCTTATCTCCTTTAAAAACACTTCCCTTCGTATCACCGTTAGTGATGATGGGGTTTCCGTAACATTCGATTCGCTCTGTTCTTGGGGAGTCAATTACTAGCAGAGTTTGGAAATTGCAGGCAAACTCGGCTTCGTCTGACAAGCAAGAAATTTGTTCCAAACGCATACGCTGGAAGGGGTCCATACTGCGTATTTGCTGCTCGATCTCCGAGAGGAATTGGGTAATGGTTTTACTCCAGTTAAGCACAATGCGAGTAGGTAGGGTGTTTTTCCTTCCTTCATCATTTAGTCGGCATACCCCAAACAGGCTTTCGTCAGAATTGGAGAAGTGAGCTGTCAGGATAGCCCATGCAGCCCTAACTATGACTTCCGCGGGAAAGCTCCCTGGGATGAAATCAACGATTTTCAAAGTCTGATGTATTTTCTCACCCCCGTCAATTGTGGCAGTCACCATCTGCTTGACTTCAGGGAAGTGTGTACCGTGAGTATTGTGAAATTGGTCTTTCCAAAATCTATTGGCAATGGATCTTTCAACGCCATATTTTTGTAGGAATACCTGATCAAAAAGAGATATTGAAATGGCAGATTGATCATTGTTCAAGCTTGTGACTTCCCCCTGAAGATCATCATCTCCAGTGTTACTGTCAATATCTATGGTTAGCAGATAGTCTATTGCCTGATTGAGCGTCTCGTAGACCTCTTCAGCTATCTGTTGGGTAATATATGGTTTTCTGTATTCCAGTAAAAGATCGGTATGACCATGACGATTTAGTGAGACATTTAGACTCAAGTCGTACTATAATCAATCTTGTGTTAGTTTCATGCTCTCACTATATTCGTAGAATCTTTGGCTTACTTCATGGCCGTCCTCGTCATCCAATGTCTGGAATTTAATGCTGTACTTGGGAATTTCTTCCTTGTCGTAAGAGCGAATTGATAGGGATGTATTGAAGAGCCGTTGGCCAGACAGCCCAAGCCGATGAAGGACCTCCCCTATAAACACATGTTGTATGGCCATGTTCTGTTCTGATTTCTTGGATGTGGCTCGGAGGACATCTTTTACTGGTACCCCCATGTCAACTCGGCTGATAAGGAGATTAGCTAGCGGACCAACCATTTTCTCTACCCTCTCAATTGGAGCGTCACGCCCAGACGTAAGATAGCTAAAGCAAACCTCCTTCATCCCTGTATAATGGGATAGGGTTATTGCCCAGGCCACCTGGAGAAAGGCAGAAAACAAAATATTCGTCTTTTTGCAGTAATCCATGATGTGAACTTTAGAGTGCGGAGTGGAACTGGATACCTCACTGAGTGTCTCGGGTATCATTCCTCGTGAGGATGGTGAGGATGTGGGGAAATTGCAAGGCTTGATACCATCTAAGATAGTTGCCCATGTAGCAGCAATCTTTTCCTTGGATGTCTGGCCAATGTAGCTAATCATATCAGCGAACTTGGGCGCAGCTGGAAGTTCGAAGCCATCGTATGTAGCCGCAAGCTCCTCTAGGAGTACTGCCATTGATTGAGCATCGTTCATGGTATGGTTCATGTCAAGTCGAAATAATACCTCATTTTCAGCTTTCGATTGGCATATAGTTAACGAATGCTGCGGCTCAGCCAGGGAAAAAGATGGGAGTTCTTTTTCGTTCAAAACAGCAATCATATTATTGCCGTCAGTCTCCATCTGAATCACTCTTACGGGTGGCTTTTCTAGCACCATTTGGATAAAACCATTTCCCTCGGGATGAAGGGTAAAGAGTGAAGACAGAACCGCGTGTCTGCTTGCTACCACTTTCCAAGCTGACTCCAAACGTAAGGGGCAAACAGGCTCACCAAAGGAGTCACAACGACAGATTGTGCGAGTGTGATAAGAAGCAACCCCCTTAGCTGCACTTATGAGCATGCCTTCCTGCAAGGGTGAACAAGGATAGATGGCTTGAATTTGTTCCGGGTTGACCCCCATATGAGGTAATTCCCGCTCGATAAGGACATCCAAGCCTTTATACGACAGAGGAAGGAGAGGAAGGTCACTTAACGTGAATCCGGATGGAGCCTGGTCCAAGTTGTAGGAAAGAAACTCTAGGTCCTGTGAGAAGCTTTGAACCCACTTTTGAAGACGGTCATTCTGCATCATCCTATGGAAGATAAATTCAACCTTTAATTCTCCGTCAGATACGGCAGCCTCGATATCAATCATTGACTGTCGCCGGGCCAACTTTGAGACCTCGGTTATTGCCAGAAGGGAATCACTGGACTCTGAAGAAGAAGATGGATTGAATAGCCCATCTTCCTTCTCCAGCTGCTGGAATCGACCTGTAAAATTGAGCACAATCTCAGGGGTGTCATATCCTTCAAATGCCAAATGGCCAGATTCACTATTATATCGACAAGCCCAGAATTGCTGCCCATTTGCAGGAACTTTGCGTCGCGTGTCTTTGACAAGCCTAACCACATCCCGAGCTAGTGAGTGGTGGAGGTTGATTGGAATTGCGAAAGGGTACATTGAAGTGAACCATCCCACTGTATTGGAGACATCGGCTGGCTGCTCACTAAACTGTTCACGGCCATGTCCTTCAATCCAGATCGCTGGTGTGCTGCGCTCAGGAAATGTATGAATAAATGCGTGGAAGAGAGAACTAATAATAAGATCAATCCCTTCAGTCCCCAAAGAATCATTACTCTTACCGAAGAGCAGAGAGCTCACGTCCGAGGAAAAAGACACCTCCACAGACTTGCATTGATCATATGTATTCTCCTCTAGAGAGACACCCCAAAAGCCTATCTGAGGCTCGGGAATCGAGTAAGGGAGTACTAGCAGTGGTGATAATGTGCGCCCTATTCGGGCCTGGTATGCACACCAAGCCGGGAAAGATAATGTCTGGGGAGAATGCAAGTTGCGGGATTGCAGGTAGTCTTCTAAATCGGCCCAGATAATTCTCCAGGAAACAAGATCTATCACCAAGTGATGGGCAGACAGTAAGAGCATTTGGTTGCCCGTAGGTAGATTGAACAAATCACAGGTGAACACAGGGCCATTTCGAATATCCATATTCTCTTGTCGACGCTGAGACTCAAGTCCTACAGCAACATGGTCTTTCATTGAATGTTCTGCAAACGCAAATGTCTCCGTACTGTACTCAGCGATTCTTTGCTTCCATGTATGCGTGTTTAGGTCCTTTTCAAATCGTGCTCGTAACATATCGTGACGTAAAACAATGGCTTGAATAGCCGCCTCAAGGGAGGTACTAGAGACAGGGGTTTTGAGATCAAGAAGAAAGAATTGATTGTAATGATTTAGCCCATCCGGGTATGTAACGAAAAAGTTACGTTGAATCGGGGAAAGATCAAAAAGGACCGTTGAATCTTCCTCGAGTTTTGGGGTTGGTGGTTTTTCTTGAGACGGTACATCCCGACAAACTTTTGCTAGATTCCGGATTGTCCGTGATAGCAATATATCACTCACTGTTAAGTGGATGTTATGCATTCGACATTGAGAAACAATTTGCATAGCCGAGATCGAGTCACCCCCAAGCCGTGCGAACGTTGCATCAATTGATGCCTCCTCTCGTGACAGATTGAGAACTGACATCCACGTATTCTGTAAAATCATCTGCATTTCATCCAATGGGTCTTCGTCATCATTGCTCGTTTCTTTATCTTCAACGGCAGATGACTTAGCTTGCGAGAGCAGGGTTCTACCCATGACACGTAGTCGCTTCCGATCTGTTTTATCATTTGTCACCATTGGAATTTCCCGTAAGGGAAAATACATGGTAGGGACCATATATGATGGAAGTAGCTGTGGTAGTCGGCTAGCAAGTACTTCTGTTACACGCTGTACTTCAGTATTGTATAAGTCTTCATCCATTTCTGGAGACCCCTGAAGAGCCAGGAAAGCCACTAGTGTAAGATTCCCGGTACCAGACGCTTGCTGTACTGCCTCAACAACAATCTGTAGTGTCGGCTGCTGAATGGCTCGGCGAATAACACTTTCAATTTCGCCTAGTTCAACACGCTGGCCTCGAATTTTGACCTGGTCATCTTTTCGGCCTACAAAGACGATATTCCCGTCGGGCTCATATCGAACTAAGTCACCAGTACGATACACACGTCCATGACGTCCGGTCTTCTGTACCAGCCAAACAGGGTCTTGTATAAAAGCCACTGCAGTCTTTTCAGCATCATCAAGGTATCCAGCACCGATAAGAGGTCCTTCAAGCCATAGTTCCCCAACTGTGCCTACCGAGGCTAGTTGTTGTGGGTTGTCTTCTTCTACAATCCAAGTGACAACCCCAAAACCGCGGCCAATCCTAACTCCGGTTGCATCCAGGGGGGAGATAAGCGCCGTTGGAGTACACTCCGCTGGGCCATAGGCATTGATAATTTGAGTATGGTCTCCCGCCAGCAATGCGTCGGATGGCAATATCGTTTCTCCACCAATAATCAGTGTGGTTAAACTCGACAGAACATCTTTCCCTAGCGCTCGAGCAAGTGAAGGTGTAGAGTCCATTAGGTTAATGCCATATTTTCTCAAAGAGTCGGCCAATTGATTTTCACGTTCCTGTGAAGAGGGTATACATAGGCATGCTCCTGCAGTGAACGAAAAGAAGATGTTGGACCAAGTAACATCAAAAGCATATGAAGCAAAATCAATCACCCGCGATTTATTATTGTATCCTAGAGCCTCTCGTTGGTGGGAAATAGCAGTACAGAGATTTTGGTGAGTTATACGAACCCCCTTTGGAGTTCCGGTGCTGCCAGAGGTGAAAACAATATATAAAAGGTTCTCGGGGTGAATCACCGGTAACTTTTGGCTCTTTGATTGACATCCGACATCCAAATGGTGGCGGTTCCGCCCAATTATGAATTGCTGACATCCAAGCCTCTGGGCTAGTGATGAGTTCAGTTCGGAGCATACCAACACTGGTGAATTTGTCTGAGACACTATCTGGGCTAATCGTTCATACGGTTGCTTCATATCCATAGCAACAAGGATTCCACCTGCTTTCACGACAGCCAGAGCCGCAACAGGCATCCATAGTGACTTCTCAAACAATAGCGGCACGATAGTTCCCGTTACCCCCAACTGTATCAGTTGTAGTGCGAAGCTGGTAGATATCTGCAGTAGATGTTGATATTCCAGGCTACCATCCCATGCATGAATAGCCAGGGAGTCAGGGCATTCTCGAGCCTTTTTTTCAACCATCACATGGACACATTCAGGGACAGGATCGGGTACCTGTGAGTTCCATTGTAACACGTCGGCTAATCTCCTGGAAGTAAATGAGGATACTGATGCAACTGTGTCTGCTAGCCTTCCCTGTCCATTGACATTATTCGCTAAAAACCGTAAAATGTTCTCAAAGTCTTCAACAACGCATGCCATTTCCGGCTTGGGAAGGATGCGTGTATCAAATTCCATCCTTGCATAAACTCCATCGTGGGTCAGTCTGCAGTCAATATCTATGGCATATCTGCCATCACATGGCCGAGGTCCAATTGAGGAATGGGGAAGCTCTTTAATGAAAGGCCGCCCTGAGAACTGGGTATCATCTGGCGTGTTATTATGAATGACAAGAAGCGAGCGAAATTGACAAGCGATGGCAGAATCTTCACTGGAACGGCGGATATTCTGCAAGCCAGTTTGTTCGAAAGGGATCATATCGGCTATTTGACGATGTACTGCTTGCAATAGCTGGTAGGCATTACCTTTCCAATCAACCTTTACCCTGATGGGAACGGTGGCAATGGCAGGGCCCGCCATGTGTTCAATTCCTGGGACTGCTGCCTGACGACCTGTTACAGTTACGCCGAATAATGCCTCATTAGAGTCAGTGCGAATGGCCAGTACTAACGCCCAGGCAGCACGAACAATTGTGGCAGCTGTGAAGTCACTCTGTCCCCAATCCAGTCCAGACACATGGCGCGCCATGATAGTTGTCAGGACACCCGGGTTTGGATCCACATAAGTCGACAATCCTATCCATGGGAACCCAGTGTCTTGAATGCCCACAAATTGGTCGGTCCAGAAGCGATTGGCAGAGATTTTATCGATATCTTGAATGTATTTGATGAATGGACTCATGGCCAAGAGCTCAGGCCCCGGTTCCTGATAGTATGCATGTTCAACATCACTTAATATTAAGGGGATAGACCATCCGTCATATAATGCGTGGTGCATTTCCCAAGTGAAGTAGTTAGTGTCTTCTGATTTTTCACTGATTATACCAAAGCGAATCAAAGGGTCACCAAGCCCCATGGGAAGATCTTTAGGCGTGGCCCTTTTTCGGAATTGGTCAAGGGTCGATTCGAACATCCATTGCACTTCCTCGTCAAGGACAACTTGCACAATCCCGTAGTTGGGCAAACTAACAATCCGTGTACGTAAAATGGGATTCGATGCAACAGCTTGATCCCAAGCCCACTTGAGCCGCCTAATATCGATGTCCCGATCTATCCTGTAGATTGACTGTTGTACGTACTCGTTGAAATTGCTGCGTGTTAAGGCGAGCATACCCTCTTGTAAAGGCGTACATGGAAGTACATCTAATACTTGGGATTCCTTGACATGACAAAGTCGTGACGCTTGAGTGCGAGCTTTTTGTCCATCCAATGTTGATTTAAGTAACGTGAAAGGCGGAACGAAGTCATGGTTGGATGAATTAACAGGCGAGCAAGCGCGAGTAACAAGATCTATCAGTCGGGGCCATTGAAAAATATCTCTCACTGTTACTGACAGCCCATGTTCATATATCATCTGGCTCAAGTGTATGGCACTAGAGGCCGAGCCGCCACATTGAAAAAAGTCATCATGCTCTCCAATAGAATCGGGGGTGACTCCAAGCACTCGAGCCCACAGCAGTCGTATCTGATTCTCAAAGCGAGACTTTAAGGGATCGGCAGGTTGCTTCTTTTCAGGGGCAGACGTGAACCTAGCACCTGCAGCAAGTAGAAAGTCGTGGTTGACAAAAGAGTGCAACTCCTGATGGGAAGGCAAATCGTCTTGGAATTGCAGGACCGAAAGAGGTAGCATGGTATCTACCCCGTATTATGGGTTGTAAATTCAAGATTGTCAAACGGAGCCAGGATAGTTAATGGAGGCTTCATATGTCATTCCTCATTTACACTGACCAAATTCGGCCGACGAACCCCATTATATAGACCGGGCCAGCGGCGTGGAGTGGCGTCGGAAACTCTTTTAACAGAAATAAGTAGCTTGACCCGTCATGGATTTCATGTCACAGAACCAGAAGAAATGCATTTTGATCGATCTTCTATGATTCTTTTTAGCCCATTGCCAGGGTGTCAACTTGATTTTTGCGGTCGTTGATGCTGTCAATCCGTCTCAAGCGAATGAAAGAAAAGGGTTGCACCGCTCCTGACCGTGCATCCATCGGTTTTCTGATCCCGATGTTCCACTTACAGTCGCAATTATGCGAGAATATACTGACAATCCTTTCTGTATATTTCGTTGTCTGGCCATGCTTGTGTCTCTGCGTAACCGAGTAATTGCAGTAATTTGACAGCCTCTCCGCTCATAGTGAGCTTGCCAAATAATAACATGCCTATTTCCCAAAATTATGGAAACAGGGCTATCCGTGCTCTCCTGTCTTTGCTTTGAAAGACGTATGACTTGGTATCTGGGCCAACATGCATGGTTGGTAAGGCAATCGCAGGCAACCTAACTCGAAGAAGCTGACCATTTTTCGGGTGGTATCACACGAAGGATTTCAAAACACGATCACGCAGTTCTAATATCAATTCTGCCAAACAGTGGTCCTTCGGTGTTGGATGTCGGCCAAAACAATCACAAATCACAAATAGGCGACGTTACAGCTCGGCCGGCTGAGCGGTCAGGTGACCAGAGGTCCTCGCCAAGGCTGCTGACTGATGCGGTCCCACCACACACTGGCCAATAATCCTTCGGGGAACCATATCTCGCGGGAGAGCTCGCCTCCACTGTTAGACGACGGCCATAGCTACGGCTAGATCTCATTTCAGGGCCAATTGACTACATAAGTTGTATAAAGCGAAGGAGTTCAGCTGAGACGCTAGCTAACTAATCCTTTTATTCTCCTGCCAGCCAACAAACTCTTGCTTCGGTTTACGACACGGACAACGAAGTTCATTTTATCTATGATCAACTCGCCGCTAGTGTGAGGATGTACTTTGCAAGCGACAATCTATCTCGGAGTGTTCAGCTTAGAATTATATAAGAACCAGTCGGATTATAGCGGGTACCAAACCTTTTAACCAATATGTGGGTTGAACCCAAATCTATCACCCAAGCTATTACATTGTAGCAAGGCATTTTATCAAATGATTACCTGCATAACTGACCAGAGTTTACTCATAACCTACGACCTTTTTCTATATTCGGCGTCTTACTGGAAAATGCTACTGAATTCTATACTAAAAGCAGCCTACATGCTGACTTAGTGAAAAGAGTGGGGCCAGTTAAACGCAATAATTCTGTAGTTGGCTCTCCCTGCCCAATCCCATCTTGAGAGGGAGAGACGTATTACAGACCCATATTATAATGAATGCGGTTCGACGACTTCCGCCCCTTACGGCACTTGTGATACCGCCACCTTGCAATTACGGATAGTGGACGGCGTATATAGTCTACGGGTACGGAACCGACCGATTATGCCATTTTCGATATGCATAGTGAAGACCCAAATACCCGAGCTAGTTACTGACAGGTGAGCTGGAGCCAGATATGTATTTCTAGGACTTCAGGAATCGTAAACTATCAAATCTAACTAGATAGGCAACGTCAAACGGCAGTAAACCTACACAATGCACGGATATGAGGCATTCATTCCTAGCACACATAGCTTTACAAAACATTAGTTACATTTTCAAATACACAAGTTGCTGCCTATACGGAGTACCTGGGAACACATTGATTAGTGCATGTTGGCTCTCATCAAGACGCCTAGATAACTGGCAAATGGCCTGAAAAGGGGACCAAAATCTTGAAATCTGCAAGGATCAGTATCATCATCAGTTTACCTTGCCTCCCTAACTGCATATCCAAAGATATTCTTTAGTAAGGCTGTCTGGATAATTGATTTTGAAAGTCATAATCAAACATGGCAAGTACAGAGTATGTTTTGCCCAAGAACTAGGGAGAGGGGAAAACCCAGGAACGTCGAATTCTGGGGGAATACCATTATCCACTACGGAGTATACCGAACCCCTGAAATTGCGGAAAAGGTTGTTGAGCGACGCCCAACATCTAAACAAGCATGGATGGCCCGAGCGGGCCGGGATGCGGAACCTTAAATTGACGTTCAAAATAGACTTTCTGATGAGTAAGCATGGAAACGCGCGTAAGTGTGTATTATTGACAGAGTGAAATAATACCGTATTCAGCGCAGCAGAAATACCAAACACCGGATCGTCGTTGAAGGATGCGCCTACCACCAAACCATGTCAATGCCACGCTGTGAATGAGTCATAACTATTCTCGGGAGAACACTTATAGAAAGACGTTTCTCGAGTGAAAGGGAGAGATGGACACTCAACACAAAGTAGGCAACAATGCCAGATGTCACGGAGCCTCACTCGTCAAGCAGTCACTCCTCTATTGTTGATCACGATGAATCCGCCAAAAAAATTCTCCAGCGTCAGCTTAACGGGCTTCCCACTGGTTCAACGAAAGATTCTACTGTGCTCGCCTACGCGCAGCCCTTGGATATAGCTTTGATTGCTCTAAGCACCCTGTCTGCCATCGTAGCTGGTGCATTGAACCCGCTTCTTACAGTCATCTATGGCCTCCTAGTCGGCTCATTTCAAAAGCATGCATATGAAATGGAAGATGGCTCTCGATTGTCCTCCAGTGTTTCCAAGTTCACTCTCTACTATGTCTACCTTGGCATCGCAGAATTCATACTCATATACGTCGCAACCGTGGGATTCTACTATTCAGGGGAACGAATTACGCGGAACTTACGACAGGCGTATCTCAAGGCCATTATCCGGCAGAACATCAGGTTTTTTGATACCCTCGGTCCAGGAGAGGTTACTACCAGAATATCTGGAGATATGAATGTCGTCCAGGAAGGTATCTCGAGTAAAATTTCAATATTTCTGACGGCTATTGCGACATTCTTATCTGTTATTATCATCCCCTTTTTAAAGAATTGGAAACTCGCCTTAATTCTGCTTTCAACTTCTATCCTTCTAGGAGCAGCAGAGTTTGTGGGTGCGGCATTTGCGTTGAAGTACAGTAGAGAGAATTCTGCGTCCCTAGCTAAGGGGTCATCCACTGCTGAGGAGACATTTAGCTCTATCCAGCGTGTTTCTGCTTTTGGGATCCAGGCAGCTATGGCCAAACGCTACCAGATCCATCTAAATATTGCCGAGAAGTGGGGACTGAAGATGCGTCTGTCAGTTTCAGTTATGATTGGAGCTGTCAACGCATTGCCGTACCTTACATATGCATTGGCATTCTGGCAAGGGTCTCGCTATATTATCAGTGGTGAGTCAACCGCTTCCGCAGTTGTTACAATCGTCCTAGCGACAATAATTGGAGCCTTTGCGGTTGGGAGAGTTGCCCCAAGTGGAGAAGCCTTTATTAGTAGCATCTCGCATGCAGGGACAATTCTCAAGGCAATCGCTCGCAAGTCACCGCTGGATCCATTTTCTACTGGAGGACGTCAGCCCCCAAAAGTCCAGGGCAACATTGAGTTGCACGATATCAATTTAACATATCCATCTAGGCAACATGTGCAGGTTCTGAATACGGTAAGCATGAAATTTCCTGCGAATAAAACCACCGCCTTAGTTGGTTCTTCAGGATGTGGAAAAAGTAGCATTATTGGGCTTATTGAACGTTTTTATGAGCCTACTGGAGGATATATCAGTAAGGTTGTTCTGCAGTGAGTCTGAGCTGACCGTTGGCGCTAATATTACCTACTCAAACGGTAGCACTGGACGGGCATGAGATATCCGACTTGAACCTGAACTGGCTTAGACAGCAAATTTCGTATGTTGTCCAGGAGCCTGTCTTGTTTAACAGGAGTATTTTTGAAAATATTCTGCTTGGCTTGCCTGACCCTGGGTTGTCGCGACCAGAGCATGAGACGCAGGAGCTCGTATATTCTGCTGCTAAAATTGCTAATGCCCATGACTTTATCATGGCCCTGCCTCAGGGGTACCATACTGAGGTTGGGACCAAGGGACTGCAGCTCTCAGGTGGCCAACGCCAGCGTATTTGTATCGCCAGAGCCGTTATTACTAACCCAAAGATTCTACTGCTTGACGAAGCCACATCAGCCTTAGATGTCAAGTCAGAACGAGCGGTTCAACAAGCGTTGGACTCAGCAGCCCAAAACCGCACGACAATTGTGGTTGCTCATCGCCTATCAACTATTCGCAATGCTGATAACATAATAGTCATGTCGAATGGCTCTGTCATTGAGCAGGGGCAACACGATGAACTCATGAGGAAAGGCGGAACGTATTCCACCTTGGTAGAAGCACAGCAGATGGACGTTCCTTCTCAACATCCCGTAGAAGAAGCAGAAGATAAGCATATTCTAGAAAAAGAGCGCATGGGAGAGGTTGTTACGAAAGCCAGTATCGAAGTGAATCCATGCTCGGATGATAGCCTCCACAACAGGCATCAGCAAGATACCCAAGAAGTACAGCGTCCGACCTTTAAGACCTACTTCCAGATTGTAGCACAGCTTAACCGAGAGGAGGCACCCATAATTTTTACTGGTGTTTTTCTCTGCTTCATTGCAGGCTGTGTGATCCCAGTGTAAGTCTTTGATAGCTATTATCAGCGGTTACCCTGTTACCAGCAATGATGATAACAGGGAGATACACCAACAGACAATCCGTTTTCTTTGCAGAATCGATCAATGCTGTTTCTCTTCCACCGTCTCAATATTCCCAGCTTCGGAACGAGATCAACTTTTGGTGTCTCATGTTCCTGATGATTGCTATTGTCAACTGCATTGCATGGGTTGGCCAGGGAACATGTTTTTCCTATTCTACGGAACGACTATCTCATAAAGGTAGATACCAGATGTTCAGGTCTATTCTCCGACAGGACCAGGCCTTCTTTGACCAAAAGGAGCATTCACCGGGAGGTTTATCCTCATTCCTCTCCACAACACCAACTGAGCTCGCGGGCCTTAGCGGTGCAGTAATCGGCGCCTGTTTGACATTCATTGCCACTATTGCAGGAGGAGTCGTCCTCTCCTTAGCGGTGGGCTGGAAACTTGCCCTTGTCTGTGCAGCAACAATTCCGATAATGACAGGCTCTGGGTATATTCGACTCAGAGTTCTCTCGCTCTTTGACGGCCAGATGCGGGCAACACATCAAGAAGGAGCCATGTATGCCAGTGAAATAATCACGGTTATCAGATCCGTTGCCTCGTTGACGCTTGAAAGTCATGTTCTAGACGAATACAGTCGGATCCTGGCCCAGCGGGCATCCAAAACTATGAGGTTTATTTTGATAACCTCCACTCTCTATGCTGCGTCCCAGTCTTTTACATTCTTCTGCATGGCACTTGCGTTCTGGTACGGTGGAACGCTCCTGGCGGATTCTGAATATAATACGCTCCAGTTTTTTATATGCTTTGTTGCCCTTATTTCAGGGGCACAGATTGCAGGGGCTATCTTCAACTTTGCTCCAGATATGAGTAAAGCGCTGCATGCTGGCCAGCGTGTGAAGGAGCTCTTTGAGCTGAGGCCTAGAATTGATACGTGGGATGACTCAGGCCAACGCATTAATGGCAGTACAGGACAGATTGATATTGTGGATGTCAACTTTAGGTATCCAAACCGCCCTGAACGACTGGTTTTAGACAGGCTCAACCTTAGTATCGGTCGTGGCCAATATGTGGCATTGGTAGGGCCTAGCGGCAGCGGTAAGAGCACTGTGATTCGCTTGTTAGAGAGATTTTATGAGCCGACTGAGGGTAAAATCTTCATGGATGGAAAGGATATTTCCCAACTCAATATCAATGACTACCGGAGCTTAATATCCCTTGTTAGCCAGGAGCCTACCCTGTATGAGGGATCAATCCGGGATAATATCCTTCTCGGCACCGAGCGAGAGGTAAGAGAGGATGAACTTGTACAAGTGTGCAAGAAAGCAAACATCTACGAGTTCATTTCTTCTCTGCCGTGAGTACTTTGGGGAAACTTGATTTGCCATTTTATATGCCCGCTAACGGATACTTCTAGTGATGGGTTTGCAACCCTGGTTGGCACCGGGGGAACTATGCTTAGTGGAGGCCAGAGACAGAGACTCTCAATTGCCAGGGCCCTGCTTCGGAATACTCAGGTTCTGCTTCTTGACGAGGCCACGTCAGCGTTGGACTCTGAGTCCGAAAAGGTGGTCCAGGACGCCCTCGATAATGCTAGCAAGGAGAGAACTACTATTGCAATTGCCCATCGACTGAGTACAATCCAAAATGCGGATTTGATATGTGTACTGGATAATGGCAGGGTAGTTGAGAAGGGAACGTACGCTCATCTGCTGGCCAAAAAGGGGCTGTTCTATAATTTGGTACAGATGCAAAGCTTAGGGGCTGTTGGACCGGCGAACTAAATAACAGTAAATAAATACACGAGAAACAGAGAATTCAACCGGTTGTATATTTTTACATGTCATTGTTTCTCGGTACAAGGAGCCGATAGTCCCTCGAAACTAGGACTAGGGCGAGTTCTGGTCGTGCAGGCATCGCTGTCGTGCAATTGTTGACTTAATCTCTAAATAAACCATTCTCCGCATTGAGATCTGCCGTATAACGTATAACTAGTCAATAGTTATAGACTTGACCAGCAAATATGCCGTGACACTGCCGTCCCCCCCCCCCCCCCCCCCCCCCCTCTCCTGTCACCATGGCCAGGCTTATTGGCAGAGTGTGGGTGACAATGCACACTAGATGATCGACCGGTTGACTGACCGGCCGGCCAAAGAGAGAGAGGGGAAAGCTGTCTACGGTATCACAGGACGAGGGAGGAGATGTAAGCCCGTAAGGAATCGCCGTAACCCCCGGCTGCCTGAGATGCAACACTGGAACAGAGACACAAACCGACAATCCTCCCCGTCATATCAGCCGTCAATGCAAGGATGCAGCCAGCTTTCAAGGAAACTAATCAGTAACTATGCCAGCCCCTCGCCGGGCAATGAGACCGGAAGTCGAGACGCCGTCCCCAGCATCCGGGCAGCTTTGTCAAATCCTCCCCCCGTTGACCTGGGAGCAAACTGCAAGAACTAAATATGTACTTGCAACATGCACAGCCGTCTATAGTCATATCTGACTGGCCGCAATGCCTCATAAGATTCGAACTAGGGGCAGAATTAGGAGTAAGTAGCTTTTGCTTGTTTTTCTGTTAGCAAAGGGGACGTCATGATAGTGACGTACGCTGACGTTAACTAACTAGTTAGTCCTCCAGCCCAAGGTTTCTTCTGGCCTTCTTGTCGACGACTAGCGAGAACGCTCGACGCTTGTCCGCGAGCAAAGGCATGCGTTTGCAGCCGGAGCGGTCCCGGGGCCCCTTGAATAGCTGCTAAGTTAACTATAGCTAGGGGCTCTTCTCTTAATAAATACCAGACGGGATGCCTCGTCAGCTCGAGATTCTCTCCCTTGGAGGCACGCTTCGTCTCAGCCTGATAGTCATTATATACCGCCACCAAGTTATACCAACAGCCATCAGCCTAGCAGCTGGAACAGAACGATGGATGTGCTGAAGAGCCCCGAGTTCGCGGAATATGTGAAAAACACCATAGACCTGCACCATGTACCAGGCGTGGCCATCGCCGTCGTACAGGGCGAGCACATCGAGTCTGCAGCCTTCGGAAAGGCATCCCTGGATCCGCCTGAGGACTGCACGCCTGATACCCTCTTCGACATTGCCTCGACCTCCAAGTCGCTGACTGCAGCGTCGGTTGCACTGCTTGTCGACGACGATGAGAAATACCCGCAGATTCGATACGATGCCCGCATGGCTGATCTCCTGCCAGGCGACTTCGTGATGCCGGGAGACGAGCATGAAGACGTCACCCTGGAGGACGTCCTCTCGCATCGCACCGGGATGGCACCGTAAGATACATCCTGTTCTCTCCCTGCACTTGACTAGCTCTCTAACGTCTTGATCAGAAATGAGTACTCGCTTATGGGACCAAACGCAGCTCAACCCGACGATGCACGGTCCGTGACCAGGAGTCTCCGGCATCTAGTGACCGTAGCCCCCAATAGATCAGAGTATCTCTACTGCAATCTCATGTATACCGCTGCCTCGTACCTGGTCGAGCAGCATAGCGGGCTCAGCTTCTCTGACTTCCTGCATGCAAACTTTTTCCAGCCGCTACGTATGCAAACTACCTATCTTCAGCCGCACGCAGCCAGGTCGAACGGGCTCTCTCACCTCCTGGCGACAGGCTACTTCTGGAACAAGAAAGGAGGCAAATACACGCCTATGCCATGCCATGATTCCCCCGAAGCACAGGGGGCAGGGAGGATTATTTCCAGCGCAAACGATTACATCCGCTGGGTTCGGGCGCTGATGAACTGCCATGACCCCATTACGAAGAGCATGTATGACGGGATGGTCAAGAAACGTATCTCGCAATCCCCTCCTGGCGACAGCGGAGATGACGAGGGTGAAAACGAGCATGACGATGAGCCCCCGCAGACCTTCGCGGGTGCTGGAGTCGAAATACTTCAATATAACGGGCATGTCATGGTGAGCCATGACGGGCTCGATCTGGGTTTTGGCGCAACGCATTTTTTCCTGCCTGAACAGAAGTTCGGAGCGGTGATATTTGGGAATTCAAACAATGCTTCTAATGTTGCGAGGATGATCAAGTATAAGCTTGTAGATTGGGTGACGGCTGGGATCGAGAAGCGGTACTCGAGCTTTCTTGAGGGTGTGTCTTCGAGCGAGAGTAACGAAGATGAGGACGACGAGGAAGATGAAGATGACTTCACAGATGTTGAGAATGAGATGATTGAGGAGCTGTGTGCTGACGGAGGCGTCAGGAGTGATCAGACGCTGGCCCTGTCAGCTTATACAGGCGAGTACTGGAATGGAGGGTACAAGGGGATCAAAGTCACGCAGAAACAGGGCCGGTTGTTCGTTGATGCGAGGGATCGATCGGTAGGATTCACGCTGGAGTTCATGCATATCTGTGACCAGAGGAAGTATATCGCTTACATGGTCGAGATGAGCGAGCAGGACGTCCGGGCTCCTTTGAAAGCTGAGTTTGTGCTCGAGGGCGAGAAGGCGGTGCAGCTTGGCCTGACGCTGGAGGATGCATGGGATGGGTATATCTGGTTCAAGCGGGTGGATGCGGCAGACGTATAGACGGGGGAATGGGAATGACTTTAATAAAAAGGGGGAATTGACTTTGATATTATGCACTACTCTTATAGTATCTTAACCATTTGCAAGAAAAAACAACGCCGTAGAATTAATAGAATTCAAATAGGGTCAGAAAACAACAGTATTGGCATAAGTCTTGGGATCGTGCAGAGAAGTCTCGAAAAAAGAGTAGATAAATGTGAAAAGGGCGCTGAGGCTAGGGGCGTGAAGGGGAGGAACAGCCAGATTGCTGTTCCTGCCAGCCTGCCTAGCGATGAGATGCTATGTACGCTGAGTGTGTGTGCGCCAGGGGGAAAAATAAAAATACGTAAAAGAAGATAGATATAGAGAAAGAAAAGGAGACAAAGGGGACAGGATGGACGGATAGGAATTAAGTGAACCTAGACGTATCAAAGCGAATGTGCCGAGTAGTTTGCATGGAGGTTGATTTTGGTTGAATTTTGGTGACAGAAAAAGTGAAGTCAAATGGGGTTCAAAGCCAGCTTTGTTTTTTTGTAAGTGAAGATAAGGAGAAGGAAAAGCGGGTTAAGTGAGAGTGAGTGTTGTTGTTGTTGTTGGCCTGGTTGATCTGATGCAAGGAAAAGATTTCATCGCGGTGCGTCGCTTCGCTGGGGTATAATAATCGAGATAGATGTAAGAAATATGGAAAGAGAAACAGCACAAAAGAACCAAGGCAAGAGACTGCCGGATATTCCCCCCCCCAAAAAAAGAAAAATATTTGCCCCAAAAACCGAGTCCAGAGCCGAACGAACCGAAACCAAGTCATGGCAACCACCAGTAAGTAAGTAGAACCACCTCGTTAAAAGTGAAAAGAAAACAACTCCATGCCCTTAGCAAGTTAGAGAAACTCGTCAATGTTCCGCATTATTATTGGCTCTGCAGACTGTTGCGGCGATCGTGGATCGTACATCACTGTCGGTCGGTTGATTGGAGACGTTGGTTGGTTGACCTCGAGAGATTTGCGAACTGAATCCACACCTGCTAGACCCAGACCGCTGCCGACGGGAGGCTGAGCGGGAGCGCCAGGGGAGAAAATACCCGGCGAGAAAGGAGATGCGATGACGAATTGATCTGTGGTTTTGGGGGAGAAGATGGTTGATTCGTCTGGAAGCGTGGTTGTGGGCGCGGGGCAATCGGCCATATGTACGTCTGTGTCGCCGTGTGATTTATTAGGAGGCTGGAAGAACGAGCGGTTTGGGAAGAGCGTCTCTGGACGAGAGGTGGAGTTGGAGCGACGATATGAATGGAACGTCTGATATTTTTCACGTAAGGGCAGTGGACGGGGCAGCACATTGCAGCGTTTGGATGAAGAGCCGTTGCTATTGCTGTTACTGCTGCTGGAATTGCTGCTCTTGCTGTTGCTGGAAAGGCGAGAAAGGCTGAACGGGTTGTGCGAGAAGAAGCTGAATCCTGTGTTCGAGCTTGACTGGCTCTCGAGGGAGGGCTTCTTGAATGCCGGGGAAGACGATGGAAGCGGCAGTTGCGGTGCTTTCTCCTGGACAGCTGGACTGTCAAGCCATTCCGGAGCAGGCTGCTTGCTGGTATTGCTCTTGTCCTGCAGTTTGCTTCGGAAGTCCGTCAATTGATAGATGAGACTCATGTTGGGGCCTACCCAGCGACTACGGGCCTTGACCATGCCGTAGACGGAGTTGAAGTCGAGATGTCTGTTTTTGTAGAGTCCATACGCAATGACCAGCGAGGCAGAACGACTGACACCGAGCTGGCAGTGGATGAGGACTGACTTGCCCTGAGTGAGACGCTCGTCGATCATTTCGCAGAGGGTGTAGAGGTCGTCTAGGATCTCGGAGTTGTGGTCCCAGGGAACGTGTATGTACTCTGGCCGTTGGCAGGGGGGTTCTTCTGCCTTGGGTGTGGATGGGGACTCTGACTCGCTCTCCTCGGCGGTGGCAGATGGCGGGTACTCGAATGCGGACATGAAGGTGGCATCTGAGGTGGCGGTGGAAGGCTCCGAGTTGTGTCTGCCGACATTGGCTTTCCAGACGGACATGACAGTATCCTGTCTCTCTCTGGCAGCGACCTTGAACGGGTTACGGACCTCCTTGGCTACGTTGAAAACGACATCGAAGCGAGAGGCTTCTTCATGGCTAGGTTCAAGGTAGAGATACAGGCCGGAGTCGTAGATGAGGACGGGACCCTGGGGGTACCCGCGTTCAGAACCCTTGCGAGACTCGCGAGAGATTGGGTTATCGTCTTCTTCGTTTAACCTTTCGAGCAACTCGTGTTGTGTGAAGAGGTGCTGCTGGTGGGTTGACTGGCTATTGGATTCGTCCCGAGAGCGCGAGAGGGGCCGTTTGCCTGGGTTTGTGGTGCGTTGCTGGGAGGACATGGGCGGTCTGCTGCTGGTGCTGGTGCTGTCCGGGAAAGTCGGGGAAAGAATTGAGTTAAGAGACGGGGAGGATTCAGCGTGACGAAGGAGCGGCTTTAACGTGGGGGTTGGGGGCACCGCATTTGAGCCAAAGGAGCATCGGTTGAAGCCTGGTGTCTGGATGGTAAGATTCGGCGGTTTCCTCTTGCTCGCGTTAGTGGTTGTAGTGTGATGGTGCATTGGCGAGGGCGGCGCGGAGAGGTTCCTGGCGCTGCTTTCAGTGATGGGCGCGGTGCTGAGGGGAGGCTGTCGACAGGAGCCCGGCTGTGGCAGTCTGAGGGATAAGTTTTTCAGGTTTCTTGCCTTCCGCGAAGGGGAAGACTCTGGTAGGTTGCAGGACTCCTTTTCCCCGACTGTAGAGCTGTGTTGTTGTTGGTTGTGGTGTTGGTGCTGTGGCGGTTTTAGAAGTGGTTCCAGTACTGGAGAATTGACTACTCGTCCCTCTGGTTTGCGCAGTGGACCCAGCGGGGTGATTGAGGTTGGCGACTCCGGAGAGGAGCTCGGAGACGTCTCCATGATGATTGGTGAGTCAAAGGTCGAGCTGCTAGTGGTAGGAGATGAATCAGTTGACTCTGATGTTGCTGAGATGCTTTCACGCGGTAGGAAGGAGAGTGGTAGCGGAGATGCAAGTGAAGGATATCGCGCTGCTGTCGTCGTCGTCGTTGTTGTTGACGATGTTGATGTCGATGTCGATGTCGAGGAAGAAGTACCAGTGCTAGGAGCAACAGCTCTGGTAGACATCAACCTGGGTTTCCTGTCGTGCTCTGCTGTTGAGTCTAGACTAGACTTGCTGTACGCATCCTGCAAGTTCGAGTGAACGGTCTCAGGTATCAAGAAAGGCGCCGAAGACGAGGGCGGCGGATTCAGCGAAGAGTGACGGGTCGACCAGCTGAGCCTTGATCGAGAGAGCGAGCGAGACCTGCGTTTCGCCTCTGAAGCTGTCGTTGGCAGGGACGATGAGGTCGGGTGAGGCATTATCGGCGGTTGCGCAAGCATCAGACCTTTCTTGAAGTATTATCCGTATATATGTAGAGTTTATATATATATGTGTGTATATATATAGGCAGCAGCAGCAGGAATAGTTGTGATGGTGATGGCGAATGTCTGTGGTTTATCAGGTTAGCATGACCAGCCAGCTAGACAGTCCCATGAGAAGGTCATGGCCATGAAGTGCTCCAGGAAGAAAACGAAGGAATATGAAGAAAAACACGCTGAAACAGCCTGCAGCCAGGCAGGGCGCGGCAAAGCCGTCCAGCAGCGCTTAGCTGGCGTTGATGGTGATGCAGTAGTGAGAGGAAGAAGCAAAAGAAACCCACCTTTCTCCGTCCACACAGCCTTCCCTCTGGCGTATCCCCCAGCTTCGAACTACTTTTCCACCACTAATCGCATGGGAAGCCGACGACGATCGGATGGAGGAACAGGAGGAATGTCCAGCAAGAGAGAAAGGTCCGGTTATTGCCAGTGGTGACGGCGGGTCGAAGGGATCATGGGTGATGGCTGTTTGTTTCGCCTTTTGGTGTGTGTCTTCCGCTGTCCACCT
This sequence comes from Trichophyton schoenleinii, assembly GCA_018357685.1. Lineage (NCBI taxonomy): Eukaryota > Fungi > Ascomycota > Eurotiomycetes > Onygenales > Arthrodermataceae > Trichophyton > Trichophyton schoenleinii. Next base: position 4,358,578 of record WOFF01000001.1, read on the forward strand.
GGGTCGAACTGTCTGTTTCACCACCGGCCGGAGCAACCACCAGGAGAAGCAGCTGGCGAGGACCAGCGACGGTTAACGTATGGGGAATATGAGAATAGGGGAATGCCGAACGAGGGACGTCTTTCCACCTGGGAAGAGACGGGGAGATAGATAGATAGAGCAAGAGAGAGCAGGCGATGTAGTAAAGGAAAGACGGCGGCTAAAAAAAAGAGCGTGGAGTCGAGACGGGAGCAGCCCTCGTCAGGCTGTCGGTGGAGGGAGGGAGGATGGAGGAGGACGAGGCCGGTGAGAGGAGGAAGAAGGAGAAGAAGAAGAAGAAGAAGACGAAGCGACGGCGATGAAGATGAAGAAGATGAAAAAGAAGAAGAAGAAGAAGTTGAAGTTGAAGTTGAAGTCGAAGTCGAAGTCGAAGTAAGAGACGAAGCGGGAGCGAAGGAGGTTTTGGGTAAGGTTGGTAATACACGATACGAGAGATACCAGCGATACCAACTCTTGACTCTCTCCTTCTGGTTGGTCTTTTCAGGTCGCTTTTTGGTGGTTTTTGCGTGGGTTTGGGGCGGGTGGGGGCAGGGGGGCGCTAGGGGAGGCCCGTGACTTGGTATGGTCAGGTACGGTACATGACGGTAAGTTACCGCTCCTTACAGTACTCCTACTTTTCTATCAACCTCCTTCTCCTTCTCCTTACTCTTCTTACTATTATATTATTATTTACTATTTGCTTCTCTTTACTCTCAACTGCCATTAATTACTTCTATCAACTATTACTTCTTCTTCCTCTTCTATTCATCAGCATCATCTCTACTTACTGTCTTGCTGAGTCTGTTTATCGAAGCCTGGCTTGGCCGTCTAAATATAGCATCAAAACACTCAAAGTTGGCCTCGTCTGCCTGCCCTTGCTGCTGCTTCTCCTTCTTCTCCTTCTTCTCCATCTTCTCTGCTGGTGCCTGTTTCATCTTTTAGCTCAAGGTCGACTAGTTGGCTCTCAAGTTCCTCTGCTTCCTCCTTTCCCCCAGCCAACCATGGCCAGCAGCAGAGCAAGCTCAGAGAGTCGATGGGCCTCCCGTCTGTCTCTTCTATATATAAACTGGCTTCCTGGGAGGACATGGGTTCTGCTCGTAAGTAAAAAAGAGTAAAATAACGCCAGGACAGGCGTAAAAAGAAAGAAAGTGGAAAAAGACAGGAGAAGGAGCGGAAAAAGCAACGCTTGCCGCAGCGGCAAGGACCAGCCAACCAGGCGTCTCAAGGCCTCACTTTGGCCCCTTCAGCTAGCAGGAGTCGGCAGTTAGTAAGAGAGTAAAGAGGGCTGGATAGGCACGAAAAAAAAAGGAAGAAGTCAAGGTCAAGGAATAAAACGACTCCACTGGTCTGGTGGGTGTGTTGTGTTGTTGTTATTATGTGTATCTCGCCATCATCGCCAGGAGATGTACGACATTTCTCTTACTTACATATGAACCCGGGTCATAAAGGCGAGCACATATACCGCCTCCTTGCACTCCATACGAACAACTCGGGCAGGTCGAAATGTCACAGCATAAGTACTTACACACCAACATCTGAGAAGCAGAAGCAGCGGCAGTCACAGAGAGTAAAAGGGAGTACGAGACGGATGGAGAACCCGAACGCCCTTGACGCCCTCGTCCCTGTGCTTGCCTCGTGTCCGGCCGGAAGACGCAGCCGTGGTCAGCTTGCGCCATCAGAGGTAAGGAAGTCCTTGCTTCGTCTCTCCCTCTCTCTCTCTCGTGGTAATCGTGTTTGGACAGAGTACAACAGTAACAGCTCTGAAGTAACAGTCATGTACTGACGGTGACGGTACGGCCCTATACGCTGTTTAGCCTAGTCTTTTGTCCAAGAGGATATAAATAGATAGACGTCGTTTCACTCAAATCGGCCATCAATAAGACGCTCTATCGCTTTTTTTACCTGCAACAGTCTGGCCCTTTTTTTGCCTTGCCCTGCCCTGAATCTTGATCTTATTCCTGATTCCTAATCCTGATCTTCATCTTGATTCTCTCCTCGACTTCTTCTGCCTGCTCGTCAGCCTGCTTCTCCGTGTTCTCGTTCTTCCTGCTCTGGACGAGCTGTCAGGCCTCTCACAAAGATGAAACCGCGGAGCCAAGGAGCAAGACCCTCTAATAATAAGATGTGAAACAACGATACGGATGGACGCTGGAGTCCCTCCACCCGTGCCCATTACTCGCATGACCATCATCGTGGAGATATGTTCGTGCCAGTGTTCATCTTCATGTCGATGGTTGTGTCTTTTTCTCCTGCTTGCCACTTGGGCTTGCTCGAGCACCAACACAGACCAAGGAAGAGACGTCATATCTTCCATGGCTCTCTCCATTATCCCGTTCATCTGCATCCATCCGCATCGTCATCATCGTCATCAAGGCAGAAAAGAAAAGGAGAAGAGAGTAATAGGAGAAGAGAGAGCGGACACACGACACTACCAGCCGTCTCGTCTTGTCTCATCGAGTCTTGTCCTGCACTCCCTCTCTCCCCTTTCTTCCCTTCTTCCTGCGTATGGAGTAGTCAAATTAGTTTAGGCCTGCCTGTAGTGTACTTCAGTCCTGTAGCTAAAATTCTCCGGTCCGGAAAGACAGGCCGGGACCCCCTGGTGGAGATGTCTTCCTGTCGTTTTTTCCCTGGGCGGTTGGCTCGAGATATTATTATTATTATTTCTTCCCACATTCCCTCGCGCCTAAAGATGGTAAAAGTATCCTGCGTATCGCGTGGAATGCTTCAAAGTGGTTCCTCTGCATGAGATATTAAGTTGGAGAGTCCTTGGGTTGCGCTTCCGCAGGCCACCCAACGCTTCCCCATTGATGTGTTGTTTCAGAGCCAGATGGTGCGAGTTGCCGGTGGATGTGATCGACAGGCAGGACGCTCGCTCGTCCTCAGGCTTGTCTCGTCTCTGTCTGCCCTTGGACAACTCGTGGATAACTCGTGGGCAGATCGTGGATGCTGCTGATGCTGATACTGCTGCTGATACTCTGCTGATGCTGATAGTGCTGCTGATGACATCTCCTCTGCCCTGATGTACATATCATCGTACCACGCCGTCTCCCTCTTGCTGTCCCTGCTTTCGTCTTACAGCCCTTCCCTCCGTCCTACTCGGCCGTCGGGGATATTCTGGGCCCAGCAAGCCTGTCCAACGTCGCTTGGGTAAGACGCATGACGCCGGAGAGGGGAGTCTGTCGTACGCGGGAGAGGCATCTAAGTATACAGCGGCCTCCATCATCTCCATCATCACCATCTCTTATTCTTCTTCTCCTCCTCCTCTCCATGTCTCAGGCCCCGTTCCTGTCCCTGGCCGCCCGCTTGCCTCTCTGCCCCTGATCCCGTCCCAGCCTCTCTGGCCTCCGTCCTTTTCTCCTTTCTCGCCCGTGGATCCGTGAAAAGTCAATTGTATCAAAGCCTTTTTCCTGCCTCCGTCTTGGACATGTCGGATTTCCATCGTTTCTCCTCTGCCTGTAGCTCGTAGGTAGTCAGTAAATCTCCAGTTCTAAGCATCTGTCTGCTCTATCGCGAAACGAAAGGAAGAGGGCACTCCAGAGGACAAGGGATCCAGGCTAGCTCCCTACGTAGCGCGCTGTGATTTGATTATCTGCAGGCGGGAAGGGCTGTAAGTCATCGCCGGCCAGCCGTCTTTATTGGAGGAGCCCGTCCTTGTTGATTCTTCACTTCCATCATCATCATCATCATCGTCGCCGTCTCCGTCTCGCTCTATCGCGCTGCTTTCTTTTTCCTCCTCGTCTTCGTCTTGTCTTCCTGTTTGTTGCCCAAAAAAGGCCTGCTTTTGCCCGGCCGTCTCTGCAACTCCGCACTTCCGTCTCTCTGTCGACATCACGACAATCATTCATCAGCATCTTCTCCATCGTCGTCGACCGCCGTTGGCTCGCTCTGAAACCGCGCCCGTTCGAGTGAGAGGCCAAGGGGGAAATAACGCTCCCTCAACGATGGTGTGAAGCTAAGCTGCCGCCTCCGTGTTCGTGTGCCGCCTGCGTTGACCTTGGAGATCCGACTCTGCGCCTCCCAGACAGCGAGAAGAAGCAGCAACAGAAGAAGAAAAAGAAGAAAAAAAGAAGACGCGCGACGGAGAGCGCCATGCTGCTCGAAAAGACCTCGTCGACCTCCATCACCACGCTCGTCACGCCCACCAAGTCCGCCAGGGAGAAGGGATGGCTCCGTAACCGCCGGCAGACTGACCCCTTGATCAGGGAGCCCGTCCAGCTGCCGCAGCCTCGACCCAACAGACACTCCATCGACGCTGCGAATGCGAACGCCAGCGCCGGCCGCCAGTCCAGCCAGCAGCCTGGATCCTCGCCGCTCAGCTCAGAGAGCTTCTCCAACCCGGCGCTGGCCTCTTTCTCGCCCAGGAAGACCAATATCCATACCCCGTCGCGGCCCTCGCACCAGCACCAGCAGCAGCAGCAATATCAACAGTACCAGCTGCACCAGAGCAGCAGCAACGGCTCCTCGACCGTCAACTCGCCCACCCCTTCGCACCACCCGCACCAGCTCTTCTACACGCCCACGCCGCTCAGGCAGGGCGACCAGGACCAGTACCAGTACCTGCAGACCCCGTCGCGGCTCGCTGAGGAACCGCCGCCGCCGTCCAGCAGCCCAAACATCCGCCATATCACCACCTCCTTCATCAACACAAACACCAGTCTCACCAGTCCCGTCTCCCCCGAGAGCAATACCAACAGTCTCAGCCACAGTCACAACCACAGCCATAGCCATAGCTTCCATTTCACGCCCGCAAAGGACTCCAAGTCACCGCACTACAAGCGTGCTCCCGCTTCCCGCAGCAGTCTGGGCATAGAGACCGCTTCGGGACCTCCGGCGGCACTGAGCACCCAGCAGCGGAGTGTTGCGCAGGATAAACAGTCGTGGCAACTCGTCTCGACCGCTGATCCGCCACTGACGCGCAGGCCGACCTCAGACTCGACTTCTGCCTCTGCGTCGGCCTCGCTGGACTCAGATCCAAAGTCCAACTACTCGAGTGCCGGCACAAGTACATGTCTGGACACAGTTCCGCGCAAGGAGGATACTAGTACCACCAGTAACTATAACAGTAACAACCCCAATAACACCAATAACACCAATAACCCCAGCAGCAGCAGCAGCAGCAGCAACAACAACAACAATAAAAATACTACTGCCACGACCACTACGAATAATACCGACATGTCAACGATTAGAGACCGGAGCCTGCGCTCGTCGGTCTCGATGGAGGACAGTAGGGATAGAGATGCGCACATGGGTGGTAACAGCAGTAGGGGGTCTCCCCGGGGATCCAAGGCTGAAGACCTCTTCTTCAATATAGCGCAGACTTCTAGTCGACTCAGCTCCGATTCCAAGACTAGGCGAAGGGTATGTACATGAATGCTCTCTGGTGATCAGGAAATATATGCGCCCAAAGATACTAACATATGTGAAACAGTCAAAGTTTGGCCTCTCTTCCCGCGCAAAGACAACTGAAGATACCCCTTCGCCAGACAGAGGCCACTACTCCTCCTTTTCTCAAGATACCTCACCCAGGGACAACTATGAACTCTCTTCTTCCAGAGCCCCCGCTTCAGCTCACCCGCTAGATGAAGCCGGCCGTTCTCGGTTCTTCAGCAGCTCAGGCTCAGCCTCAACCGTTGGACGCACAAGGCCGTCACGCTTGAATGATGAACTATCTCCTGAACACTCACAGCGCTACATGCCAGAGAGACGCGATTCAGTTCCAGACTTTGTCCACAAAAAACCATACAAATCCAGTCTGGTTAGCTCTCGCAAGACCCGCGCAATGACAAGCTACGAAGCGGGAACAGATCGGAACATGGGAACAGATACAACTACAAAGTCCAAAAACGAGGGCACAGAGTCCACCATGTCAACTACTGCCCCATCAACCGTCTGGGATGAACTGGATGATCTAAAGTCGCGGATTCGGAAGCTCGAATTGACCGGAAAACTCCCTTCTTCCTCTGCCGCAGCCATGTCTTCAATGGCGGGAGAACGGCCCCGAACGGCCACCACCACGGTAACGACGGTATCTTCATCGCCAAAACATAAACAAAAGGCCAGCTCCAACTCGCCCCCCGTTGCTCCGCCGATACCGGTAGATACCGATCCAAGCTTCACAGTCAGCCAGGTTCATCCTCTCCTCCACACTGCCCTGGCCAAGGCAAAACCGGTTCTGAACCAGGAGGTCTACCAAGCTCTTGAGTCTACGGCAACGGATGCAATCAACCTTTCTACTGCCTTGACTTCGAGCATGCCGCATACCAGCAGCATGTCTGTCGTTACCTCGGCCAGCACTCCGGACCGCGTCCTGCGTCGAAAGGCTGATGGCGTATGCAGAGGCCTTACCGAGCTGTGCCTTGCTCTCTCCGAAGACAAGTTACGGCCCGTTACCATCTCTAGATCAAGGCCCGGGAGCCGAGATGCTACCACCGTGAAGATCTTTTCCGCAGGTGAAGGCGAGCCAGGGACTCCATACCGCCGAAGCGCGAGCCATGAACCCGAGGACGTCAACTTCAGCCGCCTTCAATCATCCCTGAACCGCGACTCCCACAGCCGGCGAGCCAGCGCTCTCAATCTCTCTCCTAGCATGACAACCCTAAAAGCATCACCCCAAGAGGTACCAGACCAGTCAACGACCCACCTAACGACACCTTCACAATCACGAGCCAACCGTCGCTCTTCTCTACTACGTACTAGACGCCAGGAACAAGAAGAGTATGATGCAAAGCTCCAGCCTACCACAAACAGCTCTCTGCGGCCCGTCACCCGCTCCATGACCGTGGCAGACAACCTGCACTTGGGCAGAGACCGTTTCAACCGCTCATCCCGCGAATGTACTCCCGAATACGCCAACAACCAGCAGGAGAACTCCCCAAGCAACCAACATCACCATCATACTCCTCCATTCCGCACTACAACCACCACTACTACTCCATCAGCCTCAACACCTCAGTCTGGAATTCCACTCCGTCGAACATTCCTATCAACAACAAGCAATATCCCTACAGCCTCGTCTGTGTCCATCCAGCCTGGTTCCCGCCGTTATGGAAGCGGTCAACCAACCATCCGGGCTGTTGTTGACGACTACTCTAGTCCCAGGACCAGTTTCGGCGGTGCTGAAGATGACTCTCCCCAGCACCGAAGTGCGGCACGGACAATCTCACATTTCTCCCAGCGTCCTCGAACAAACAGTCTAGGTACTCGCCGGACTCCTGCCATTACACTCAGCACTCGACGGACCTTTGAGGGCACTCCTGGCCGCTAATTCAACCCAAAAAAATAACCGCTCGACTAGCTAAATATTTGGACACAGCAGTCCCTGCACACACTCGGAGTATTCTTTTACGTTTGCACTTCCAGCTTTAATCATCTCTAATCCGTTATTCCTTTACTTTGCTCTTTTTTTTGGCACTAATGAGATATCAGACCTTTTTCTGTCTTTGGCCCTGTTCCTTTCACTGTTGTCTTTTTTACTCATCCCCCTTTTTATTGTCTGCTTCTCTTCTTTCCTTCAGTTGTTGCATATTTAGCCCCATTGCATTGTAATCTTCATTGCTTCCATTGCCAGGCATCTTTCTCTGACAGGCGTACATACATATCATTCTCATGCATTCCCCTCGTTATCTCATCATACCATACCAATACCCCCCCCTATTCGACCGTCCTCCTACTTCTCTCCTTTACCCATTTACACCCTTTTTCTCCTCTTTCATCTCTCTGGAACGACGGCACCCCCCAGAACCTCGCTATTAATATCTCTTCTCCCTGTCTCCTTATCAGCTCTGACGAATCTGTCTACGACCCGTGAAATGATGTATATACAAGCTATCACTTACCTTACCTTCGCCGCTGCCGAAACCGCCCCCGTTAATGGACACTCTCCGGGCCTTCTTCTTATCCAGCGTTAATCCAGCTTTGCTTTCTACTTGCATGAGAAACAAAAATTGGAATATTTTCGTCCAATCTTTATCGCGTTGTTTCAAGCCGGTGTTTTTGGAGTTTCGTACGTCTTTAAAAGTGACTATATTGAGGGCCGTTGATAATTTGATTCGACTTGATTTATATATACAGCATGTTCATCATTCGTCTTAGTACCAAGTAACGTAACTCAGGCAGCTATCTAAGGATATCTTCATCTTCATCTCGTCTTCATCTTCGTCTTGACTTCCTTTCGTCCGTTGAATAGTTACTCGCATTTGTGGCGTCCTTCGTTGGCTTCAATGGCTGCAACTTCAACCTCATCCTCAACTTCACCTTCACCTTCGCACTCCTATCCGACTTCTGGTCTTCGATCATTCCAGCGCCCGAGATGGCAGATGGTTTCCACTGTCGTAGAGGAATCCTCCTTGCTCCGCCATCGACTCGATATTGCGTCTGGAAGCCGGGCTCTGCGGCTCGTGATGCGGTTCACGCCTAGCGAAGAGGGGAACGAAGTAGCGAATACGCCGTACTTCAACACGGTTCCCTCTGCGCTGACTCTCTTCAAATACATCTCATCTCACCCAGCCTGGTGAATTCTTTCAAACTATCCCATCACCGCTGTGTGAATACCCCCGTGGATAGTTACGTCGCGTACTCGGGAAGTTCGACGGGAGAGGCGGCGTGCAGTTCCAACTGGAGCCCTCTCCGTTTCGGCTTTTCGCTGGCTCGGGCTCGACTATTATCATCGTGTTGGAGGCAGGGATGGTGCCGTGGCTTCGGCGTCGTCGGGTATCGTTGTGCCTGCTGGAAGGCTCGCTGTTGATCGGTTCTGTGGTGCCATTCTTCAAGAGCCAGTAGTCGCGCAGCTTATCCAGGGCCGTCTTGAAGTCATCGAGAATAACGGCATCGCAGAAACATTTGCAGACGAAGGATATCTAGTTGGTTCAGACGACTGGTTAGCTGTCTATCTTCGAGCTCCCGTCGAAGCTGTGATATATATATACCTTCCAGAAGGGATTGAGTCCCGTTGGCAGAGCGCCTCGAAACACACCGAGCACGCTCAGCACATCGACGATGATGAAGACAATAGAAATGCACATCGATACCAACATCACCCCGAACCGAGGGCTGTGACGAACGAGCTCGATGAAGCTAAAGTCGTACTGGGATTTGATCACCCAGAAGATGTTGCAGGTCGTGTATATCCACCAGGGGTCACTGTCGTTGCCTTGTCAGCTATACATGAACCTTTCCTGCGAGCATATCTACCAGCTCCTTCTTACCGGAAGAGAGGCTCCCACGGCCGTGTCTTCAAGAAGAGCATGTTAATATTGTTGAAGAAAGCGAAGTTTGCATAGATCTCGATGACCCAGTAGATCTGGGCCAGAATGACTGTGCCGATATAGAACATCGAGACCCGGTAGGTAAGAAACGGTTTATTCTTCATCCAGGCAATCACATTATGCAGACTCCAAGACATGTTCAGCCCGACTGCCGTGATTGAGAGGTACCAGCCATAGACCGGCTCGTGGGCAAACAAAAAGGTGCCATGGCCCATCCCGAGAATCAACTGCATTCATCACATCAATACCGTGCGTCAGAGGATGCAGGGCAAGAGGGAGGAAGCGGTCTTACCTCTAGGAGAATGAGCTTGTGAAGCAACGCTTTTCGTCTCATGTTGGCAATGGTGATTGCGATCATAAACAGCAGACCTCCAACCATGAAGCCCTGCGCCCAGGCTTCCAACACCAGGCCATCTGGGTCAGTCGGGCGGTGGATGGAGTTATCCTGATCTCCTTCGATGTGCATCCTGTGCGCCAAACCCTCCTGCTCGATGTCAAACCGGACTCAACCCGGCGATGAAGATGTCAACGTCCCTATGGTTGGACTACAACAGGGCCATGCTCTAGACAAAGTATCAACCGTGGTGACATTTGCAATATCGTTATATGGAGGAAGACATGAAGGCCCCGCCTCTGTTGATAGAGAGATTAAAATAGAAAACGATGGATAACGAGCGAGGGGGGAATATACAAAAGCGAAGGTAGAGACTGAAGGAGTGTCAGCTCTGAACGTCTTGCTCAGCGGAGGATTTACTTCAACGTCAGCTCAGGCTGACTGACAGCGGGCTGTACAAGCTCTATGTATAGCCTCCAGACAACCTCACAGGGATCCACACGAAGCGCCCTTGGGTGGCGTACCAGACAGCTAAAACTCCTTATGCGAAGGGTTCGCAAATAATCTTTCTTCCCTCCCAGAGCGGGACCGTTGAAGGCGCACACCTAAACACTGTTAGCGTTGCCATGTGTTCGCATCCCGGAAGTATCGACGAGAACAGCAGGTCGTGCCACCGTCCCTTCGCACTCTGTTCTAACTGCCTGGTCTACCTTCCAACATGCCCTGGTGGCAGCCTACAGGTCCTGGCCAAAAGGTACACTCTTTCAAAAGACCCCATGTCCTCTTGTGATGGCCACCACCAGTCGCTGTGATACATGCTCGCCCTCAAGAAACCGCCCCGAACCCCCCCTTTTTTTTTCGGTTTCTCTCCCTTACCCACCGAGCCAAACGAACACCAACAGTAGTACCTCACCTCGACTCCGCTGAAGTTTGGGAAAAGGGACAGATTGTGGATTTCGGCCAACGAGTGAAAGCCAACAACGACTTGTCAGGAAAGTTTAACCACAAACAGTTCAGACATCTGGCTAAAAAGCCACTATTTGATGAGCGACTCCTCTTAGTCGCGGATGGAGAACGCTGGACAGGGGTCGCAAGCGGGTGGATATGATCGAAGCCCGGTAGCGCCCTTGCTCTATTGGACGACCGCCCAGGCGAGTCCAAATGTTATCTCGGTAGCGAAGAGAAAAGCAACGCCCACCCGTCAATCATCTGCATGTCATCGAGAAGCCGTGTCCGAGAAATTATCGAAATCATGCTGCGAAGTGCCATGTCCGAGATAGGTCGCTTGCATGTCTCGGCTGTCATATTATTACTTATTATTCACTTCCATTTCCGCTGTCAACTTGACCGGTCATGTAAGGATATCTAATAATGTTGGTGGTCTGAACAGACGCTCGGGGAAGCAGGGGGGTGCTTCTCTGTCTCTGTATAAAGGCATGCAGAGTCGAGGCCCTTCGCTTTTTGCCCCTGTCAGTGGAGCTCTTGAACCATTATTTTGACAAAATCTGAACGAACTCTGCACCTTCTTTCTTTTTTTTTTTTCATGTAAGTACTCCGTATGCAGGTCCCGGAAGAATCTTAAAGACTGACAAAAACTCAGGAGAGAACAAAATTTTCAGGCTGGGCTGGTATAAAACCCGGATATTATCCTCGTTCAACCCAGATCTATAGACACATGGACGAAGATCCCGTCCGACTGGAGATCCCGCTTGATCCGGGGTCGAATTTTGCCAATCTTATGTATCACATCTGCACGTTGAAAACTGTCTTGTCGATTATTGTGATCTGGCTGCTGTTTGCCGTAACAGCTAACTTTTGTCGCCTGGCGCGTTTCAGGGGTCCACCTGCGACGATGTTAGAGCCAATATGCTCCATCATGAACAGCGGGAGTGCATACACGAAGTGCTTGATGGTCGATACGGGTAGGGGGCATGAGCCATTGCCGTGCCTGAACGGATAGGCCAACAACTCAGATGGCCCGTATATATAACGGCGAACTCTTTCTTCGAAATAATTACGAGCTTTTACGGCCCTGGCAGTCAAAACTCCTAGAATACTAAACTAGGGCCATGAGACTACGCTCTCTTCAGCTTGAAGAAGATACTACTAAGAGTCAGACGAATGGATCGAGATTAAAGCTAGGCAAAGCTCTAGCTTTCTACTTACTTACCAACTAGTTTAATAATGGACAGAGCAGCTTCACGGCTATCCTCCAAGGGATAAATAATTAAATGTTAGTAATATCACCTCTACCTTGCTCACCCCACTTCTATTGCTAGTTAATGATAACTATCAGCAGAGGAATAAGGCTTTAGTTAATCTATTTTCCCGAGAGCGCATAGCTATCTCACAAACTCGATATTGTGCTGCAGCGTACCTTGTCTTCTTGCTGCCCAAAACCTTACCTCCTTTCATTATATTTGCATTCTTATATTATGCAATAGTGGCCGCATTCATACAATACACCCAACGTGTTGGATAACTCTCATCACTCCACTCGAAATATAGGGTGAATTTCAAGTCAGTCAGTACTGGACTTTCCTTCAGTCACTAGACTTCAAAAGGACTTGAAAGAGGGGTCTGCTTTTGCCGTTTATCCAGGACCAAGAGATCTTGACTCGTATGCCTTGGAACCTGGGGAAGCTTGCAGCTTTCCCTACCAGTCTCGTATCTTGTAACAGGCTAACAAACGTCGTTCATTTTTGCCCTTGGTAGTAAACATGTCCGTTCAGATGAATTGGTTTTAAACAGAGGGGTAACGAGTCGATGATTAGATTGTCTAGGCTCAGATCGAGGATGCTGCAAAGGTCTCAAGCACGCCTGCTGCCTCCTCCTTTAGGAAGCTTGAATATCCAATAAAAACCCAGCCCTGCAGCAATGTTTACGAGGATGTATACCCATAAAAGACCAAAGTCCCTCCATCTCGTATCATAAGAAATCTGGAATCGGTTAAGAAACTCGTTTGTCGAAGCAAGCGGGCAGTATTCGCAAATATCTCGAGATGCTGGGTTTAGAACAGCACCCCCTGCTGCTTCAATGTAAGGGGTCAAAAATTCTTTGCAAGTGAGATTTCCAACCGGGGCCATGTGAAGAATCTCTCTCTCAGCACATTTCACGTCAGAGTTAGCGACAGCGCTAGACATGAGGCCACCAACAAGGTATGTTGCTGGTGAGACCCGGTACATGAACGACCAGAACTTAGGAAGGTCACCTGGAGGGACCCCGACACTGTTTTCTTCCTTAGCATATTACCTTCCTTACTGTGAGTAGAAAACAATAAGACTCACCCGCAGAATAAGATGCACAACATCCAGAAAAGACTCGTCAATACTCCCGCAGTTTCAGGAAGGTCGATCCAAAAAATGGCAAAATGAGCAAACGTGCTCGTGAATAATAAGTAAACCCACAGGAAAAGGAAGACAAGAAATCCACGGATGGCCTGGTCATTGGGGGTAGTATTTCGGACAAAACCTACTGGATAATACCAGCAAAAGTACATGATGGGTGCCATCAAGGAATGCCATATAAGTTCAACAATTATGTTGGAGAGTAAGTATGCTGAAAGAGTACCATGTCAGCGGATCGTGAGTGGAATGTATATACAAGGAGAAAACGAAGCCTTACTTGTCCATCTGTAAATTTTGGAAGGCCGTTCGCGTGCCTCATAGAGCGCACGCTGAGGCACAAACATAGGCATAAGCTGCTCGTTGATATTAATAAAAAGGACAAGGAACATAAAAATAGCCCACAATTGGTTTTGCAGTCCTTGGATGGAATTGTTGGCATCAAAACTAAACCCAAGATAAAGTGACTAAAGCACAATATGATATTAGTCTTGACGCAGGAAGTGAATGGAGATTCCCACGTACAGATAGAATTATTAGTATGGTTTTGGACCAAATATAAACTGGTGATCGCCACAGGTGCTTCCAGGTGCGCTGCAGGACTTCGCTGAATTGTGTCCAAAAAGTGGACACGAATTCCTGGTTTTGAGGATCGTCTTCAATAGTAGTGGCTTCTATGGTAGAAAGTGTTCGAAGACGACGAAGTTCTGCCTGGACTGTCTGGTATTCGGGGGAATCCAGCCATATCTGATGCCAATCCTTTCCCTCCGGACCACCTGGAGGCGACTGAATCACCTCCAACATCCATTCTGCAGGATTGCCACCTGCTGGGCATTTTGGAGCATTGTTCTTTTCGAAATAGTTAATCAGGGTCGAAGCACCCTTACCCAAATCTGAAGGTTGAGTATTAGCCGCAGTTAGCTTAGAGCTAATGGGTAGTTGCTCACCTCCAAAGTAGACTGTTCTTCCTCCAGGGGCTATAAGAAGCAGTCTATCAAACTGATCAAATAAAACAGCAGAGGGTTGATGGATAGTGCAGAGAACAGCCTGACCATTGCTTGCAAGTTTTTTAATAAGCTCAGAAATGGCCCAAGAAGTCTGGGAATCTAACCCTGAGGTTGGTTCATCAAAGAAGATAAGTAGCTGTGGCCGAGCAGCGAGCTCCACACCAATTGTTAGACGTTTGCGCTGCTCGACATTCAGCCCTTCACCAGGGACACCAATGACAGCGTCAGAAAATTGTCGCATTCCCAAAATGTCAATGACCTGTTCAACATATTTAAGCTTCTCAAGTTTGGGTATGGCTGCAGACTGCCGAAGGATAGCGCTGAACTGAAGCGCTTCACGGACAGTCATAGTACTAAGATGCAAGTCCTGCTGTTGAACGTAGCCAACCTTGTGCTGAAAGGAAGGATTGGTCGGGTTTCCGTTCACCATTGTATTGCCGGTTACAATTCCAGTGGTGACACGGGTCGCTAGGACATCTAGGAGTGTCGTTTTGCCTGCTCCCGAAACACCCTGACAGAAGAGAATTAGTATGTAAAATTATATACCTTAAACATGAGGATGGTTCAACTTATACCATAAGAATGGTTGATACTCCTGGTTTGACCCAGCCATCAACATGGTCTAAAAGGCGGCGGGTTCCTCCCTTGATTTTAATGTCATAACAAAGATCGTGCCAGTGAAATATATCTTTCCCAGTCACAATGTTGTTCAACTGGTTTGAAGGTTCCATCTTCTTATCTTGCACCGGGTGCCTGTGTACTTGGTTCTCTGCGTCTTGAGCCAGTAGTTTTTCTAGTTTAGGAGGGACTCTTCTGCGGTGAAATAACAGAATCTCCCCACGTGTTTTGGGAGGCTTTGCAAGCTCAGCAGCAAGCACGTACGCTGGGAGAAAGATGACCAAATAGGCGAAAAGAATGCCTATGTTTCTGTGTCTCCATTAGTTAGCGTAACTATATGCCTTCTTAGCTAAGCGATGTATAACTACGTACCTCCATTTATGTGCGTTCCAGTAATCAAAAGACTTGCCGATATAATCATCCCCGTTAACAAAGGCTAAACCGGCCTTCGAGCCAACAACAGAGCAGGTTTGGGACACAGGTGGCAAGTTTGCATAGCCTTGTCCACTGGGTACGATACTGGCACATGGAAAGTCCCGATCGTGAAACTCGTTTGCCATTAATGCTTCAAAACCGTAGGCTAGGGGGTTGATATACGCCATCCAACGGGACCAACCGGGCATATACTCTAACGGCGTGGTGAATCCAGTATATATCATGAGGCCAAGGCTCAAAACAGCGCTGGGTATCATAGCCTGGTCGGGAGTTCGAGTCAAACAAGCTAATGTGCGGAATATTGCCGATTGAACTAAGGTTGTGAGAAGTGTAGTTAAGCAGAAGAAGAAAAAAGCACCCAAATCCCGCCTAAGGTTGGCCATGAAGTAGATAACGACGTTGAAGAGGAGCATATTGACAACCTTATAGGGCAAATCAGCAAGGTAACTTGCGATTGCTTGAGCGGATTGGTGGTAGAAAGCATAGCGGTTTTGTTTCTCCACAACCGGGCGCTCAGCGTAGATAGTTAAGACCTATCTCCAATTGAGTTAAAATCAAGAATTCGAACTGCCTGATGAATAGAAATATGACGTTGGCTAGGGAGCTAACTTACCTCCAACTGACTCGCAAAGGCATTAAAAAGAAGCGAGAAGAAGATAAGACCACCGCGATAGTAGAAGCTGGATGTATCTGGATTGAGGTTGTAGAACATGCTTCCCAGGATGAGTGCCATTATGATGTTGAACAAGAGGGAAGCAATAGTGAATCCAGGATCAGCCAATAACCTTCGATAGGCACGCCAGAGAGTCAAGTGTATCTGTTGAGTGTATGATATGGTATAAACAGACTTAGAGCGTTGTCCTGTAGCTTGTTCAGCTTGTCTAGAAAGTGTGTACTCCTTCATTCTCTCTTCTGAAGGGTGTCTTTGCTCATATGTTGCAAGTTCAAGGAGCACAGATTTTCGTTGCTCGCTTGATTGCCATCTCTTAGCAAACTCATCCGGTGAGCGAGGCACCAGGTCTTCAAAACCAGATCTCGCCTTCCTCTCTTCCGGGCTAGTCATGGACGTTAGGAAATCCGGGATGGTCTGTCTGGGAGGACCTGTAATAATATTAATCCCAGAAAGGTTGGTCGAGGATCTCCAAGCATCTAGCACTCACAATGAAATCCTAGTTTCTCAAAGTAATCCTTAGCCTCTGTAGTCCGGCCAAAAAAAATCTGTTTTCCCTCGTAAATCAGAGTGACTCGATCGAAGAGCTAGTAATCCTCGGAATTAGCCATCAAAACTTTTTTCGTTTCAAATAATTTTCTCGGAACTCTTACATCATAAGCAGCTTGAGGTGCTTGATATAAGGTAACCACTGACGTTACATCAAGTAAGTCTGCCTGAAGTCGTAAATTACTGCAAAAGTTAATAGCGTTCGCGCTGTCAAGACCACGAGTCGAATTATCCCAACACTGGAATTTTGCTCCAGTAAGTGACGCTTCCGCAATGCTAACTCGCTTTCGTTCACCACCACTAACCCCACGGATAATATCATCTCCAACACGGGTATTGATCGTATGATTCAGACCAAATATAGCCATTATGACATCGCGTCGCATGGTATCAAACTGGAGTCGGGTAAGCCCGTGTGGTATGTGACGGATGGAGCGAGCACAGGATGCAAATGTCAAAGTCTCCCCAACAGTTAGATGTGCTAGGTGTGTATCGAGCTCTGCATTATATAAAACATCACCGCGAAATGAGGAACGGATATTAGTAAGGTCCAACCCTAACATCAGTTAGTACAAGTTTTAGTCTTGAAATGAACATTACAGACGAACCTCGGAAGTTTATGTATGATTCTGGAGCCACATGCAACCCCGAAGTTTCTCCCGATAGCGACTTGAGGAGAGTAGAGCACCCTGAACCTGGGGGCCCCAGAACGAGCAGCATCTCGCCCTTTTCCAAAACCCCTTCAAAATCAGACAAGATATCCACACGCCTACCATGCCGATTACCAGGAAACCACTTTGACAGGTAGGTCAAAAACCCAGAAACAACGTTTCCAGTCGTTTTTTGAAGTTGAGTGGCCGTACCATATGCAAAGACACTGAGCCCCTTGAAGGCAACACCGAGGGACCGAGTAGGTGCGGATGCAGGATCTGATTCTACTAGTCGAATAAATTCTTTCACCCAAAAGCGAGCATCAAATTCCGGGGAGGTGGGGTCAAGCTTGCTACCAGGCGTAGGATTGAACACCCGTGATTGTCCCTCAGCTGAAGCGGAAGCTGAAGATATGGAGAGCCTGCCTGCGACTTTTGCGATTCCATGATGTAGCTCATCTGGCTGACCGTTTGTCGAAATGTGTTGGGTAGCGCATTCCGACTGTTCATTGGCTGTGTTTTTGTTTATGCAAGAGTTGTCATCCATAATGAATATGGTATGGAATGCACTATTACCCTTCAATCAAGCCTCCTTGACATACAGGTCGTTAGAACTAGCTCAAGGTTATATTTGCTCCTAAAGTTAGCACAGATTATATTTCCGGGGAAAGCGGATAGATTGATGTTCCGCATAAGTGCTTCTAGGCCAGGAAGAAGCCTGGTCCAAAACGTAGGCGGAGTAATTGATGCAAGCGTCCGAACCAGGTCTTCCGGGGGCGGGACAACCTTGTTAGAATGGTGGTGGTAGTCGATTTGCATATTTCTCAAATATCAAGCGGGGGGAGAGAAAGAATGGCAGAAAAAGGAAATGACTAGCGCCAAAAAGGACGCCGAAGAACAGCAAGTTTGTATTGAACCCAGGGAGCCCAGGGTTCAAGGCACCAAGTCAACGATTTCTTGGCCATGAGCATGGGTCATGTCGTTAACCATTATCGCGGTTATGTAGTTGGGGGGGGGGGGGGGGGGGGCGGATGCATGGCGTTGCACTTGGGCTGACGCCTACTTAGATAGCTGGGAAGTGACTAGGGGCGGCAGAAAAGCGCTCATGCATGCATGAGGTAGTATCATATATACATCCATGAACGATATCTAGCACCTAACTTGAGAATGTTGGTACTATTGGGATTTGTCTTGACCGTTAGACGTGGGATGTTCAACTGCTGGGTTCTGCTCTTGGCGCGGACACATCGTTAACTCGCTCGTGAGTGAACTCACGAACCGTCCGAAGCACGCTAAACTGAAATTTGACTCCTTTCCGATACTCCGGTCCAAACTCAAGAACCGCGGCTTGTGGGTCTCATTGGAGATTGGCTCGACAGAACCGAGCTTTTAAGGTTACTTGGTTTAGATTTGAACATCAATCTGTTCGACTCTATGTACGGAATACTTACACGGAAGATAACAAACGGTTTTAAAATACCAAAAACTTATATTCAACTTAAAACATCTTACTGACTAGTTATCTGTTGAGTCAGGTTATTTATACCATGGAAAATATCTGTTTCGCATAGTTTTCCCAAGGAAACTACACCATTTCATGCCAAAGGTTAGGCTAAATATCTAAGTAATGTTAGACGGAATGTATGTCCTAGATAGGTTTAGTTTTAAACAACCTTGAGCATTTCAAAGGATTTAATTAGCTAATTTCACATCCCCGGCAGCAAATATCAAGCCCTCGGAAGGAGCCCTCTTCCCTGCAAAGACCAAGTTACCAACACATAGGAAATTGTATTGTCATAGGAAGCCGGAAAAGTTGAGATAATTTCAAAAGCTTGGGTGCATCTTGAAATTTGTAGAGTTGCTAGGTGGAGAACTCCCATTACGTAAATCACTGCCCCGTGGCTGCTTCCGTAGAAGTGTATGGCTAGCTGTTTATGTCGCAAGACAATAGCGGATGCGTACAGGCGTACGACTGGCCAGGATCTAGTAGACGATGACTGCTATATTTAATTTTAATTAGTTCATAAGAGAAATACTGATATTTATGTTAACTAATTGCTAAGAGGTGCATATACTAATTCGCGTAATTCTAGTCATCTTATTGGAACGGATTTACCTTATTAGATCCCATCCGTAACCTAGTCAGTACATTGTTTGGCCATTAATCCGTAGGCGTAGCGGGCAGCAGTGGGTAATTTGACACCGTCACCATGCTTTTGAAGCTCAAGCATCTCTTCCGCCCATTCGCAAGTACTCTGGGCCAGTCCTCGGATTTGAGAATCTGTGTTATGCGCATGGAATATAACACGGATCCTGTCGGAGCCCTTTGGTACAACTGGGAAACTGATCGGATAAACCGAATATCCTGCCAACTGAAGATGAATGGCCAAATACAAGTTGTGTTTGGGGCGTGTCCATATTGGGCATATCTGGGTGACAAACGGCATTGAATTCCAGTCATTTTGTTCATAGAGAGGAATTCTCAAGATACCAGCATTATTGGCCTGATCCCAAATCGGGTGAGCGGTTATGGTATCCATGAAAAGTTTTACAGCATACTGGACCTTGAGCTGTGCCTATGAAGAGCAAATTTATTAAAAAAGGGTCTAGTAAAAGAAGAAAGGATGGTTTAGTTCACCTCTTTGGTAACTCCTGTCTGCAGCATTTCGTACCCTACTCTTGTGGCAGCACACAAAATAAAAGAAGGCGCAATAGAAAACATGATAGGCCGAGCGCGGTTAATGAGAATATTCCGGACGGTCTTGTTGCATAAGATAACTCCTAAAAGCTAAATTAGTCCATAAAAGATGTCAATTGCTGAAGAATAGGACTCACCGCCAGTTCCACAAAGAGTTTTCCCAAGTGTGTGATTGCGGATAGCAACCTCTCCTTCGAGGCCGAGTTCATTAACTAGACCTGAGCCATTTGGTCCAATATGACCACTACTGTGAGCTTCATCCATGACGAATTGAGCATTGCCCTCAGGGAAAATTTCTTTGGCAGCTTCAATCAACTCCCTCAATGGGCAGATATCCCCATCCATACTATAGAAGGACTCAACTGCAATGATGACGGATCGAGTACCGCGACGAATTTGCGGTTGGGATTGTTTCACATAAAGCAAAGTTTCCATAAAGGAATCAACATCATTGTGACGAAATGATTTTTGAAACAGAGCCACGCTATGTTTGAATCCATCGAGGGCACTTGCATGGATAAGCTCATCGTAAACGATGACGTCTCCAGGGAGTGGTATAGCAGAGAATATAGCATCGTTGGCAATGGCAGATGAAGTCATGATAATGGCTGTCTCCGCACGGTGAAATTTTGCGATCTCGTATTCGACGGTTTCGAGATACTCTGAGTTTCCATTCAGTAGCCGGGTTCCATGAGCTCCGAGTTGGAAGGAGGGGTTGCGGTCTAGCTCTTGCAAGAAAGCGGCTCTGAGGGCCCCTGATTGTCCAATACCGAGAACATCACAAGATGAAAAATCAATGGGGGTGTCCTGATTGTGAAGCATTGCACAGCTATGCTCAGCCCTGTTTATGTCGAGTTCTGCCTCGAGATTCCGGTAAAAGATAGATGGAATTTTTGACTTCTTCTCATGAACATTTTGCGCCTTGGCCCATTCTGATATGAATGAAGATGATACCGAAAGGGTGGACATATTGCAATCTCGGAGTGTAAAAGATAAGAAATATAATAGATTTATCAATATAGAAGAAGAGGCAACAGTATAGGTAGTGTAGAAAATCAATGAGGCAATATACCGTAGGAAATATCCCGCTTGTGAAAATGTTAAACGGATTGCGCTGCAGTTTCCTCATCGTCATTATATAGGAGTTTATGGCACCATTTTACGTCAGCTGGAGACGCAGCCGGTTCTTAACCGAACTTTGAGTCATCCACGGGAATAGGAGACGGCTTCAAGGATATGATCAGCTAGGCTGGAAAATCTATGCACTCCATACTCCGCAGAAGACATATGCGTATGTCGTTATAGTACCAAATGCATCTAATATAGGTATAGGCCATATATATGTCAATGTTGGGCCAGGGGTTTTTATGTTATACGTATGTAGCAATTTCCGGAGGAAGTGGCTATGCATTGCATTGCATTGCATTGCATTTACACAACTGCAAGTCTAGGTATCATAACTGTTGGACCAGGGATGTATACGTCGTATTTTTATGATAGTCATGATATTTTGGGAAATCAGCATGTATTATAGGCATTCACAGTCATTCTGATCCAGGGGTATCGCAACCTTTAGAGTATAGACGTAAACACGGGCAATGGTATTGGCGGGGAAATACCATACTGATTATCACTCACCTATTGAGACAGGACTAGAGGCTGGGCTGGGGTATAAATAAGAGGGAATGTCTCTCTCAAATGGAGAAATAAAACATCCAAAAACTTCATCTTATCACTATTGCCATTAAGTATCAAAGAACTCACGATGGGCTCTATTGAGGGTGACAATTTTATCCAAGCTGAAAAAGCTGCGGAAATTCTGGTAGAGCCAGACCCCTCTGTTCATGGGAATTCCCAGGCCAACGGCATTACTGTATCGTCAAATGGCGGTCCAACTCTAAAGGAGAATGGGCCCCTACATGACTTTCCCGTTGCAATATGTGGTATGGCAATTCGCCTCCCTGGTGGATTGACCTGTCCACAAGAATTGTGGGATTTCCTTATAGCAAAGGGAGATGCAAGAGGCCCAGTTCCAAAGTCACGTTATAATATCTCTGCGTACCATTCTGGCTCTGGGCGTCCGGGAACTATTGCAACGGAGTATGGGTACTTTCTCGACGAGAGTGTCAAGCTTGATAGCTTAGATGCTTCTCGCTTCTCCCTCAGCCGCGGTGAGCTTGAATTTGCCGACCCTCAACAGCGCCTGATGCT
Source organism: Trichophyton schoenleinii (assembly GCA_018357685.1). Taxonomy (NCBI): domain Eukaryota; kingdom Fungi; phylum Ascomycota; class Eurotiomycetes; order Onygenales; family Arthrodermataceae; genus Trichophyton; species Trichophyton schoenleinii. The sequence continues at coordinate 4,380,378 of WOFF01000001.1, forward strand.
GGAAGTGGTCCGTGAAGCACTAGACGATGCCGGGGAAATGAACTTTAAGGTATATAAATTTGGTCACTCCTTGTTAGAATGAATGTGCTGATAGGAAACCCAGGGTAGCATGACAGGATGTTATATGGGAAGTTATGGCGAGGACTGGCTAGAAATGCAAAACAGAGATCACCAGCAGACCGGAGTCAATCGAATCGACGGCTACAGCGACTTTATGCTTTCTAGCCGCGTATCTTATGAGATGGACCTTAAAGGGCCCAGGTAAGCATATCTCTGACTCTTCATCCTTGAACTCATATAATTAGTAAATTGACTTTGTGCCAGTATGACCATTCGCACTGCTTGCTCTGCTGCTCTAATCTGCTTACACGAGGCTGTTTCTGCCATTCAGCGGGGAGACTGCCATGCAGCAATTGTCGGTGGTGCAAACTTGATAATGGCCCCTGGAATGACAGCTTTCATGACTGAAAAGGGTATTTTATCCCCCGATGGTTCCTGCAAAACATTTTCTGCAGAAGCCAATGGCTATGCCAGAGGGGAAGGTATAACGGCTGTATATATCAAGCCGCTTACTGCTGCTCTTCGAGACGGAAATCCTGTACGCGCAGTCATCAGGTCCACAGCCTCAAATGGTGATGGTAGGACTCAAGGCATCGCTCAGCCCAGCACAGCGAGTCAGGAAGCGCTAATTAGAAAGGCGTATGAGAAAGCTGGGATAATCGTAAGTTGATGAAACAGTCACCTGATTTTGCTTACTCATCAAAAAATACGATAAAACTTAACTCGTTACATAACTCGCAGACTAACAACCATCTTTAACTCAACCCAGGACTTTTCCAAAACTGCTTTCGTCGAGTGTCATGGCACAGGTACACCAGTCGGAGATCCGGTCGAAGCAAATGCTGTCGCACGAGTATTCGGAGGACATGGTGTTTATATTGGATCAGTTAAGCCAAATCTGGGGCACTCTGAAGGTGCTTCGGGCTTGACTGCACTCATTAAAGGTGTCCTGGCGCTAGAAAACCGAAAGATTCCTCCAAATATCAAATTTTCGACCCCGAACCCAAAAATCCCCTTCAAGGAAAAGAACCTAACTGTTCCATTGGAGCTAACTGCGTGGCCTGATTCCTGCTATGAAAGAGTTAGTATCAATTCCTTTGGCATCGGAGGTTCAAATGCCCATGTCATCCTTGATTCAGCACGCAGCTTCGGGGTTCCAGGACATTGTCATGAGACCAGCAATCAATATGAGCCTAGAAAGCCACACTTGCTCCTCCTATCAGCCAATTCTGCACAGTCATTGGAGATTATGATTAACAGGTTCCGAGACTGGATGGGGCAGAACCCAAAAGACCTGGATAGCCTTGCCTCCACACTTGCACATAGACGAGAGCGTTTGCCATATCGGTCCTACTTGGTAGCTAGCGGTGATCAGCCATTTGGCGTTGCTAGCCAGGGTCAGAAAGTGACCGCTACGTCTCCGAACCTAGTCATGGTGTTTACAGGACAGGGAGCACAATGGCCATTAATGGGTCGCGAGCTTCTGCGCCGTTCAGATCTGTGTTTCCAAGGAAGGATTAGAGTTCTCGACGGGTACCTCCAGGGTGTTTCTGAGCCTCCAAATTGGACTTTGGAGGAAGAACTCCTCAGACCGGCAAGAACTTCTAGGGTCCATTCTGCAGAACTATCGCAACCACTTTGCACGGCAGTCCAAATAGCCTTAGTGGATTTACTTGCATCTATTGGAGTCAAGCCATTCGCCGTAATTGGCCATAGTAGTGGTGAAATTGCGGCAGCATATGCCTCGGGAGCCCTCACTGCGAGGGAAGCCATTATATCCGCGTGGCAAAGGGGAGTCGCCGCTAAGCAACAGACGAGAGTGGGTGGTATGGCTGCCATTGGACTTGGCTGGGAAGAAGTGAGTAGCTTCTTAGAACCACCTAAAGTTGTTGTTGCTTGTGAGAACTCTCAAAAAAGTGTCACGATATCGGGAGACGCTGAAGCAGTACATCTTACTATCTCCCGTATCAAGAAAGTCTATCCAAATGCGGCAACAAGACTACTCAAGGTCGAAAAGGCCTACCATTCATATCATATGCAAGAGGTCGGGAAGGGTTATGTCGAGGCCTTACGCCATGAAATACAGGGCAAGCCACCCTCAGTACCTTTCTTCTCATCTGTATCTGGTACAGGGATCCCTGAGCAGACTGCCTTAGGTGCAGAATATTGGCAGAGAAATCTTGAGTCTCCTGTTCTTTTCAAGGCAGCAGCATCCGCGGTTCTTGAAAAGATCGAGAACGTCGCCTTTATCGAAATTGGGCCTCATCCAGCGCTGGCTGGGCCTATGAGGCATATCATGGCGCAATCTGCAAATTCTGCACCATACTTTGGAGTTATGGATCGTGGCTTGGATTGTGCTGTGTCGTTTCTAACGGCTGTCGGAAAACTGTTCGAGCTTGGCGTTTCTGTTGACTTTTCAAAGCTTATTCCTTTGAGAACATGTCTACCTGACCTTCCAAGGTACCCTTGGGACCACAAGTCCAGTTACTGGCGTGAATCTAGAATTTCACGGGAATGGAGAGATCGGGAGTTTCCGGTGCATCCCCTTCTTGGTGTCCGTCAACTTGAGAGTACTACTCTCGAACCAAGCTTCCGAAATATGTTACTTGTTGAGAACTCAGGCTGGCTTGAAGATCACAGGATTGAGGACAATATCATATTTCCTTGTGCAGGCTATATTTCCATGATTGGGGAAGGCATTCGGCAGGTGTGCAGGTCGCCCGCGTATGTGTTGCAAAATGTTGTACTCAGCTCCGCCCTCGTCTTGTCCAAGGACATGCCTACCGAGATTGTCACTACCTTTCGTCCCGTTCCTCTGACTGACTCAACGGATAGCAAGTGGTGGAACTTCACGATTGCTTCTCATAACGGAAACATATGGATGAAACATTGTACAGGGCAGGCTGCACCGCAATATACAAAACCCACCTTGGGATCCAGCAAGGATGTTCTACCAAGGAGCGTACCCCGACAGCAGTTCTATGGCGTACTGTCGCGGGCTGGTATCGGTTACGGGCCGCGTTTCCAACGCCTTGAAAATATCCGAACCGGCACAACAGAAAACTGTGCAAGCGCCCGCTTGACGGATGACTCTTGTGGAGACGAAGAGTATTATTATATCCATCCGACCGTGATTGATGCTTGTATTCAGTCTGGACCCCTTGCAGCCACTAGGGGTCGCGTCGAGGCCAAACACTACCGGCGAGTGCCAACTAAGATTGATAAGGTCGCTGTGTATCGCTGTCCATCGACGGCTGACGTTGAAGTCTCTGCGTCAGCGGTCTTTATCAAGGGTAATGGCGATGTTGTAAGTCGGGTGCAGTGTTGGTCAAATGGAAGTGCTGTGTTAGAGATGGAGGGTGCGAAGCTTTCACCGCTAGAGGAAACTGAGGATATGGGAGCAGACAAGCCCGTAACATCAGCACGGCTTACATGGGGCCCGCATATTGACTTCTTAGACATTACTTGCCTCATCAGGCCAGAAATCCCCAGACGTCTTTTTACTCCAACTCTCGATAAGCTTGGGCAGTTATGCATGGTGTATGCAGAACGGCGGATCAATGGTAGCCAAGCGAGTTCGCCTCATATGACCAATTACATGGATTGGGTCAGACGTCAAGTTTCTAGCTATGGAACAAGCTCGCCAATCTTAGCTATGGACGATATTTCCATTAAAAAGGAAATTTCCAGCCTGGTACAAGAACTGGCCCAAGCACCAGTGAAGGATAGTGCTGCTGCGCTCCAGAAAGTTGTCGACAACATAGAAGGCCTCTTTTCAGGACAAACTGATGCACTCGAGTTGTTACTAGCTGACAATACCCTGACGAAGCTGCACATCGATGGCGATTCTATGGATAGGTCCCAATTCATCCGTCATCTAGCTCACAGCAGGCCGAGCCTTCGCATTCTGGAAGTGGGTGCAGGGACAGGAGCCTCCACGGCTAGCATGTTAAAACATCTAGTTTTGCCTACTGGTCAGCCGCTCTACTCTAAGTATGCATTTACAGATATTTCTTCTGCGTTTTTTGTCTCGGCAAAGGATCATTTCAAACAATATCGAAACATTGACTATCGCGTCCTGGACATCAGCCAAGATCCAGTTGAGCAAGGGTTCGAAAACGAGAAATTTGATCTTGTAATCGCCACTAACGTCCTTCATGCCACTAGAAGCCTAAGTGAGACTCTGAGGAACGTACACAGCCTCCTTAGCCCGGGCGGCAAACTATTACTTCATGAGCTCAACTCGGCATCAAAGTGGCCTAACTTCATTTTTGGCCTTCTCCCGGGCTGGTGGTATGGTGCACCTGACGGCCGCCCAGACGAACCGTATGTCTCTCCTGCCAGATGGGAGTTAGAGTTGAAAAATGCTGGTTTCAACGGGCTAGATGCTGTTGTGCTCGACGCTGACGAAGGATACCAACTAAACACATCTATGGTCGCGAGTCCGCAAGTTGAGGCAAAGCAAGTCAATACGACAGTTTCTATCTTATGTGATGCAGCTCATACCAATTTCACCCCACTTTCCAGGGCTTTGGAGGCTCGCGGCTTCAGAACCCAGCCATATCAACTTGGCCAGGAACTACCATCTGGCCAAGATGTCATTTCTCTCCTTGACGCTACGCAGCCCTTTTTCAAGGATACTGACGAGACTCGGTTCAAAGCATTCCAGAACGTCCTAGACAATCTTGGGCAGTCAGGTCTATTTTGGATAACAAAGCCGTGTCAAATATTATGCCATGATCCTGACTATGCTCAAGTAATAGGGGCCGCTCGTACAATTCGTACCGAGATGCTTCTAGACTTCGCCACATGTGAGGTGGACCATTTTGGTACCTCTGTGGAGAAAGTGGTCGATGTCTTCTTAAAATTTCAGGCACGGGTAGAGGACGAAACCTTTAAGCCTGAGTATGAGTATGCCATTTGCGATGGTATCATCAACGTCGGCAGAATCTATCCCCTCTCTTTGCACGAGGAGCTTTCATCAATGGCCATGTCAGAAGAGCGATTTGGTCTAGATATGGAGAAGCCTGGGCGCCTTGGCACTTTAAAATGGACCATAAGAGGGAAGAGCGTGCTGCATAATGATGATATAGAGGTCCAGGTTCACGCAGTTGGGTTGAACTTCAAGGTAAATCCCTCATACACTTTATTTTTATAAAAATCTAACGGAGCTTGTCCAGGATGTTTTGGGTTCATTGGCGATTGTCCCTTTTCCACAAGAGGGCTTGGGTCTTGAATCTAGTGGCATTGTGTGCCGCGTTGGGCCTGACGTCACCGACCTTCGAGTAGGTGATAGGGTAATGCTCTTAGGCAATGGGTCCTTTGGATCACACGTTGTCACTTCAGAGAGGCTGTGCTCGAAGATTCCTGCCAATCTTAGTTTTGAAGATGCTGCAACTATGGCAGGTGTTTTTACGACCGCAATTTGCGCACTTTTTCACATAGGCAGATTAAAAAAATCTCAAGTAAGACCCCCTTTTCAGTTTATCTTGCGGAATATGAAAGTCACTAACCATTTTTAGTCTGTGCTCATTCACAGTGCCTGTGGTGGTGTTGGTCTCGCGGCTATGCAACTTGCACAGATGGTAGGAGCTGATATTTATGCAACTGTTGGAAGCGAAGAGAAAGTTAACCATCTTGTCAACAACTTTAATCTCCCGAGAAACCGAATATTCCATTCGAGAGACGCCAGTTTTGTGGAAGGACTTATGAAAGAAACGAACGGAAAAGGAGTGGATCTTGCTTTGAACTCTCTGTCGGGAGAGCTTCTACATGCCACTTGGCGTTGTGTAGCTGAGTTCGGTACTATGGTTGAGATCGGGAAGAGAGACTTCATTGGTGCTGGTAAGCTTGACATGGACGTTTTCCTCGGAAGCCGAACTTATAGCGTCATCTACCTCGATTCACTCATGGCCAGAAAACAATCAATGGTCAAAGATCTTCTTCGGGAAGTTGTATGGTACCTACAGAGTGGACATATCACGCCTATCCGACCAAAGAGAGTTTTCAATGCCTCACAGATTGAAGAAGCGTTCAGATACATGCAGCAAGGTCATCACCTTGGTAAAATTGTTATCTCCATGAGAAACGCTGAAGGCGACTTGAAGATCAACACAGCCTCTATCAGGACGAAAAAAGAGCTTAATCTCGACAGTACTGCATCATATATCCTTGTCGGTGGCCTCGGTGGCCTTGGAAGGGCTGTGGCAAGACACTTAGTAGAACGAAACGCTCGCCGCCTAGTGTTCTTTTCAAGGAGTGCTGGAAATGGCCCGGATGATGCCGACACTATAAAAGAGCTTGAGAGCATGGGATGTGAGGTCATTCTCGTCAGAGGGACTGTTCTGCAGCTTGAGGATGTGTTCCGAGCCCTTGAACAAGCCCCAAAGCTGAAGGGGATTTTTCAATGTTCTATGGTCCTTCGTGATGAATATTTTGGTCGCATGAATGTAGACCAATGGAAGGTTGCTGCCGCACCTAAAGTACAGGGAACATGGAATCTACACCATGCTACGGTAACTTCTGGTATCGAACTTGACTTCTTTGTCTTGTTTTCGTCCATGTCAGGAGTTACTGGACAAGCCGGCCAGGCGAATTATGCCGGTGCAAACACTTTTCTAGATTCCTTCGTCCAATATAGGGCAAACCTAGGACTCGCCGCTTCCTCATTACAAATTGGGGCAGTGCAGGATGTGGGTTATGTTTCAAAGGATGATGCTCTTTTGAGACGGATGAAACTTGCATTTGCATATGGGATTACGGAGCCAGATCTAATGGAAGCTGTTAGCGCAGCTGCTCTCTTTTCCACGAGGTCCCTGGCTAATTGTGACACAGTTTCAGAGCAATTTTCTGACAAAAGAACCACAGCATTAGGATTATCGACAGATATACCCCTATTCAGCTCGGAAAGCCGTGCATTCTGGAGAAAAGACATAAGATTAGCAGTATACCATAACTCTTCAAAAGTCAGCGGTGGAAATTCAGGGTCAAATAGTGACGACCTGAAATCTTTCCTTGCACGAGCAAAACAAGATGCGACTATTCTTAGGAGCGAGGAAGCATCAAAATTCCTTGCTCACGAAATAGGCAAAAAATTATTTGTCTTTCTCCTGAAACCATTAGAGGACCTCGACATGTCTGCCTCTCTTAGTCAGCTAGGAATGGATTCATTGGTTGGAGTCGAGATGCGCAGTTGGTGGAGGCAGGCCTTTGGATTTGATATTAGCGTACTTGAGTTGTTAGGCATGGGAAATCTACACGGTTTGGGTAGTCATGCAGCACAGGGGCTATTGAAAATGTTGGGCGAAGAGAATGTGTAGATGTCGATGCCACTCCGTCATACTTGGTGCTGTTATGTAATGAGCAAAAGATAATACATTTCTAGACGTATTGTTCTTTCTAAAACTCTCTCTCTGAACCAACATCGTGGTTGTATGGTTAGGGTTGGGGAATGCGTGACATTCCCTTGGATTGATGCCTGGGTACTCGACAGTATCCGGGGAGCAGCATAACGTGCTTTTGTTGGATGAAGGGAGGTGCTCATGCATACATGCATGGCCTGGCATCATATATACCACCCATGAACGATATCTAGCACGTAGCTTGAGAATGTTGGTACTGCTGGGATTTATCTGAACAGGTTGGGCGTGGGATGTTTCGACTTTTGGGTTCGACGCTTGGCGCGGATACATAACCGCCAGAAGCACGCTAAGTCACAATAGGTTAGTTCCGGGTGGCTCGGTTCTCCGCCCAGCTCAACCTTACCAGAGCCGCTGCTTGTGGGTCATATGGAGATTAACACAACATCTCAGCACCGCCATCAGCACCAGCAGTATCAACACTGATACCCTCACCCTTGCGAATGCCGCTACTCTACTACCTGTTTTTATCAGATCAACCGGACCATCAACCATGAGCAAAACGACTTGAGCCAAAGAGTGAGCGAGCCTACACTGGCGATCAGCAGGTTGAAGCAATTTGATCCTTCAGGCCTCATTATAACCGAATGCGAGATCTTTACCATCGAATTTCTATTATTAATAATGTAAACCAGCGGTACGGGGTATATCGGGGGTCAAAACTGGAAACGCGTCGGCCCCTGCTCGTTGCGGCCAAATTTGTCCTAAACTTCACGACCAGGCAGGGCGCACGGAACATCAAGCAAAGCAAAGGCAGAGAAAATATGCATTTCGAAGATGTGATATGTTGGCTATACCTGATATCCCTGGATGTGAGAATTTTACTTGACTCCAGTCCCTTTGTCTATTTGTCATCGTACCTCACTGAAAGAAAAGTCAAGCATGGAATTAATAGATCGGCTTTAGGGGGCAAGACAATTTTATCTCCGGGCTGACAAATTCCACCTCTGTTCAAAGCAAAGAAGTAGGAGACGAGATATTGCGGAAGGCCTCAAGAGGGAGAGGGTTCTTATACATGGCCCTACTGCTCTTTTCGTGTAAAGAGTCAACACAGGGCATACAACCTATCCGGTAGCTCTTCAGCTTTCATTTCTGTTTACTCACAGTCTCTACGCTCCAACCAACCCTTTCGCTTTATCAGCATGGACTCATCAGCGACATCTAAGAGTGACGAACTTCACGCGTCATTAGAGGGTTCGGATTGCCAGCTTTCTAATAACGAAAAGGGTGATCTTGAGAAGTCCATTGGGGGTCCACCCACAGAGCCGGAGGAAGAAACTCGCAAGATCACGGGATTCAGGGTACGCTCTTCCTGTGTAATGGCAAAATGGAAATACCCAATAATTCAGACTATTAACGTATAGTTACAGTGGTTTTTATTTATCATAAGCACATTGACAAGCATTTTGTCTATGCTCTCGATAACACGATTGTTGCAAACATTGTCCCGGTTAGTAATCAGATACCGTCTATAGGTCGGATAAACACGTTACATTTTTATTTGCTAATGCAGCATGGATAGGCTATTGTCAGAGCCTTTCGTAATACTGATGACCTACCATGGCTCTCCGTCGGGTATGCCTATACCAAGTTACCTATATTGGAGAATTGACTACTCAGGAATATTGCAGTTTCATGATTGGCGGAATGGCCATGGTTCTCCCCTTTGGAAGACTTTATGTCCTGTAAAATACAAATTGGGTCTATATTATTTCGACTGTTGTCTTCATGGCTGCTTCTGCACTGTGTGGTGCTGCACCTACCATGAACGCTGAGATAATCGGCCGCATTTTTGCCGGAGCCGGAGGCAATGGCATGTATTTTGGCCTGCTGGCTCTCATGTCTATTAATACCACAAGTAGGGAGCGGCCTCAGTATCTAAGCTTGACGTGAGTACTGTTGATCGTCCCATTCTATTCTATAGCCTCCTTCGTTTGTTCGCTCTCTAATCCTATGACGACTATAGGGGCTTGATGTGGGGTTTGGGAACTGTTCTTGGGCCGGCCGTTGGTGGAGGGTTTGAGCTATATAATTGGCGCTGGGCATTTTATATCAATCTCCTCTTCGGTGCTATACTATTGCCAACATACTTCTTTGTTATACCATCGAGTGCACCCCTTCCAGGGATTTCCCAGAGCAAGAAACTGGCCATGTTCGACTGGCTGGGTGCCATTTTCAGCATTGGGGGCTTTGTAACCCTCGTTATGGCAATAAATTTTGGCGGGACCTTGTACGCATGGAACAGTAGGCAGATTATTGCCTTGTTTATCATTTCGGGTATTCTCTGGATGGTTTTTACCATTCAGCAGAGCCTTAACTTTCTAACTACTAAGGAAAGCCGAATATTGCCTATCCACCTATGCATTCAAAAGGAGCCGGTACTACTCTTCATTTCATGCGCGGCAGTTGGTGCAGTCGCCTATATCAGCGTTTATTACATTTCGATTTACTTCCAGTTTACCCGTGGAGATACTGCTATCCAATCCGCCGTTCGACTACTACCCCTAATTTTCCCACTTATTACATTCATGACGTTAAGCGGAGCCTTTATGTCACGGTTTGGCTATTACAAACCATGTTATATTATTGGCAGTCTTCTCTCTTTAGTTGCATCTGTGCTGATGGGTAAGTTTATATACCTCATTTAATGCACTTGCCAATAATCTAGCTTTCTTTCGGACTAAATATTAAACTTAGCAACAATTGTCGATATCAATTCTTCTCCCGGATTGATTTATGGCTTAGAAGCTCTTCTAGGCATTGGGGCTGGTGTTTACACGCAAGCGGCGTTTGCCGTTATCCAGGCCGTCGTTGATCCGGCAGATGCATCGAACGGTATTACCCTTATGTTAATTAGCAAGCATAATTATACCTATATGGCTGTACCTCAGTATTAACCTACTTCTTCTAGCACAACTTGGCGGCATGACCCTCGGCTTATCTATTAGCGGTGCTATCTTTATCAATACCGCTAAAGCTAACCTACTTAGCTTACTTCCCAACTTACCTCCAGGTCAAACCCAGCAAATTCTCTCTGGAACAAGCAGCGGTGCCCTGAACATGCTACCATTAGAGATACGTAAACAGGCTTTGTCTATTATTGTCTCGGCCTGGCAGAAAACGTAAGCTCACTCATCTTATTTCATTACCTAGTTATGCGGTAAGGAAGCCATATTCTAACCTTGCTGCAGCTTTGTTTGTGCGTACGTTGGCGCTGCAGCCAGTTTTGTCTGTTCTATATTTTTGTCGGTAAGATCTAGACATGTTCCCCTAACCTGCCAATTGGATAGAGAAAGATAAAGCTAAGGGTATTATTATTCCTACAGCACAAACGGGCAAATGTTACTGCACAGGCTGCAGGCCACTGAGGTACACCAGTTGGTAGGTTGGTTGAAACGTCTCGTGGCAGTCTATCAAACTTCGAAGCTGGTACTGTAGAGTTCAGTTTCAGAAATGGTTAATAGCTGTGGATGGAATTTTACGTGTTAGCTTAGGGTAATTATCCTAATTGGAAGTAAGAAAATTGAATGGAGCGATTAATCCGTTAATTTATCTATAACTATATAACTGGCCAAATTTCTATTGCGCTATATGGTAAAGAAAGCCCTCTAGACTGTTTACCATGGCTGAATTTTGCCATCTCCGGTATCCGCAACAGAATCATTAGCCCAATATCGCCCGCTCACACCACCAATATTTCCAAATGCTAAACGCAGGGGTATTTTTGCACCCTCAGCTGCAATAGATCGTTAATAACTGGAGTAGATGTCCAGAGAGAAAAAAGTTTTATACAGAGTACTTACTAGTTGTCTTTGGTGGTGGACCAGCCTGCGCTCCCAGGCCTGTAGCAACCCAGCCAGGGCAGCAACAGTTGATTAGAAGATGGGAGTTTTCGCTGGCAAGGATCCTAGTTGCTGCATTGATGGCGGCCTTGCTAATAAAATAAGTGAGAGCTGGCCAACCCATATCTTCTTCTTTCCCACTAGAGGCGGCTTGCTATATCAAGATAATTACTGTCAGGAGATCCTGCGCATATCCACCTAGTCAATGAAAAAGAAAGTGGCCTAACCTCATATTCCCGTATTAGAGAGTCCATTGGGATATCATATCATATCAACTTGAGCTGTGTCACCTTGAGCTAGTTAGTTATATGTCTCAGGGGAAGCTCCTTACCGCGCCAGTGACAACTGCGACGATGGGGGTCTCCATCTGGTTTATGGCTACAATGGAAACAGGAGTTCGGGTCTTCTGGATAACCTGTAAGGGAGAAGGAAGCTCGAGGATCAGCTACTCACTTGCTCACTAAGTAGTTAACTTGTTAGCTTTGACTCCGAGTGGACCAGAGTAACTACGGCTCGGGATCCCTATGGTGGAGAACTGCTGGGTAACACTTTAAAATGAAGTTAACTAATTAGTTAACTTAGTAGACAACTCCTCGTTGTGAAAATGCACTTCCATCAAGCACTTGTTATGCTCCCTTACCACCATCTCTAAATGTTTCGTTGTCTTTATGCGAGTCATCGGCTCTGCTTTAAGCACCTGGCATGGCGCTCCGGTATAAGCGTCCATGTCTACCCGCGGAGTCAGAATTTTTCACAGCTTAGGTCACTCGCTTCTCGTGCTGCATCTGCTGTTCAGAAGCTCCCCATAACCGGTTTCACAGCCTTAGACGAGCGGCAGAAGATAGAAGAGGAGAGATATGGCAACTACGTCGCTGAATGCTTCTACCCAGTACACATTGGCGAGGTATTTCAGTCGAGATACCAAGTTATTACAAAACTCGGATATGGCGCAACCTCTACAGTATGGCTATGTCGAGACCTGCAGTATGTTTCTTGATTGCAAAGTGCTAGTATCTGCTTTTTCCAAGTTACTTACATGCCACAAGAGAACACCGCTACTTGACGCTCAAGGTCAATGTTCGAAGCAAGGGGCCTAACCCTGAGATTGAGCTGACCAACTATATGAAGAGCATAGAAGATATCCATGGGGGAGAATTTCATGTCCGCCGAGTGTTAGATTCGTTTAGCATTGATGGACCCCACGGAACACATTGCTGTATTCTCTATGAGCCCACTGGTATTGACTTAAGCGATTTTATACACCGTTTAGAAGGTGGAGCTCTCCCTCAGATCATGCTCAGACCGGCTGTTCGGTATATTCTTATTGCACTGGATTATATTCACCAACTAGGAATTATTCATGCAGGTATATTCGGTTCCAAAACATGTTTTGGAGCCTTAACTGACCTGGCTCTAAGATATACAACCGAACAATATCCTGCTAGGTATAGATGATCAATCTGTGCTTTCGCAACTTGAACAGGATGAACTAGAACGCCCTGTGTCTAGGAAACAGACACCCTCTCGAACAATATACCTGACTCGAGAGATGCCTATTACCAAAGGATTCCCAATTCTCTCGGATATGGGAGAGGCTCGACGTGCGGAAACAAAACAAAGGGGTCTTATTCAGCCCAGCATATATCGAGCGCCTGAAGTGATGCTGGATATGGAATGGGATAACAAAGTTGACATATGGGGACTGGCGCAAACGGTAAGCATTTATATATAACATACTAATGTCCAGCAAATCTAACTACGCTACAGATATGGACAATTTTTGAGCAACGCCATCTCTTTGACAACATCAACCCTATGGGAGAGTTGGATCATGGCCGTCGGTTTGCTGAGATGATATCCCTAATGGGGCCCTCACCACTTGAATTTCTCAGGAGAAGCAAAGAGAGTCTTAAATACTGGGACGAAAATGGTGATACTGGCCTCTAATTACATGACTTGTGCTATAAATGTTCTAATCTGTGTCATCCTAGGTAACTGGAAACTGTCGCACATTTATCCCATCCCAAAGCAGTCCTTGGAATCCCGTGAGGTTCAGCTAAATGGTGACGAGAAGAAACAATTTCTTGAGTTTATGCGGAAAATGCTGCAGTGGATGCCAGAAGACAGAGCCGATGCTCAACACTTGCTCTTCGAAGATCCATGGGTGAGGGGAGGAGACTACTAATTCCTGCGTAAGAATTAAACCTCAAACCCTTCTAATTTATGGTATCTTACCTCATTATTTAGCAATTGTTCCTTATATTGACTCGAAACAGGTCTTTACTTGACGATTTAACTCGACATCTCTTCTGCCCGCACTTTCTCAAACGTCTCGAGGAAAGTGGCCGGATCCTCTGCTCCTCCGATCTGGTACTTCCCCTGGATAGTGAAGTTGGGGACACCCGAGATGTAAGCTCTTTTGGCTTCGTCAACCTCTCTATCAACCTCAGAGCCGCCCTGGTCACTCTTCAGCCATGCCTTAACCTCACTTTCATCCAAGCCCGCTTTCACTCCAGCAGCGACAAGGGTATCACGAGAAGTAATGTCCCCCTCGTTCTCAAAATACGATGCAAACAACTCTTCGACGACTCGTGTCTGGACTGCTTCTCCTTTGGTTTTCCCCAGCTGGATCAGTCTATGCGATTCACGGGTATTTCCTGTTCGTCCACCAAATTTAAAATTAATACCCTCCGCCTGTCCAACCTGAGCTAGGCGGGCCTGCATCTTAGCCGCACGCTCGGCGCCAAAACGAGCATTGAGATACTCCGTCTTATCAACGCCGATCTCTGGAGCATGGGGGTTCAGATAATACGGAAACCAGGCGATGCTGAAAGTATCCTTTGAGTCGGGATGGGCTGCCTTATACATGCTGATTCCCTTCTCGAGGCGTTTCTTTCCTACATAGCACCACTGTATATCTCATCGTCAGGTCTGGTGTATAATATATGACGTCGAGCATTGAATGTAACTGACCGGACACACTGTGTCAGAGACTATCTTTATGGTAAAGTTCGTCATTGTGCTAATAATCCGATTATCTGGAGACCGTATTTCATTCGAGGACGTGTAAATCTCTCTCTACCTGCAGTGGCGATCTCCTCGGTTTTAAAGCGAAGCAGCTAACGAGTTAAGACTTCGATGTCCTGGATGTGCTTATAAATCAACTGTCATCATCAACAGCAGCAGTATTGAAGTTATGAAGTTATGCGAGCAACCGGACTGAAGATAATGGATTTCCGAAGTCCACAGCTATATGTAACATCGTATATAGAATTGTCCAAGGAGACTCATTTCATCCCATTGCTCTTGGATACCCGCATAGCCTGTGTTCTGCGCTATATTCCATAGTCATGCCCAGACATGAGGGCATCTCGGGTGTTTAGTTAACTGACCAAGTTCCCCACCACCAAGTTTCAGGGTGGAGAGGGATGGACAGAATCCCCGCGGATGCGAGGCAAAGAAGGTCGACAAGACGGAGATTAGATGGCGATATGAGTTAAAGAAGACTTTCTTTCGAGGATAACAGCTAAACTCCGTCTTGCATTTGTCTATATATTCTACTCATTGTCCTGTCGTGAAAGTAGGCAGTCTGTAGAGTTACATAACTACCTGTTAACTATCGGATATCAAAACTCGGCTGCCCCACGACACAACCATGACTCGCATTCTTCTTACCGGTATACTCACTTCTTACAGTGACCCTTTATAATGAGATAACAGCATGAGTGCTGACTGCAGACAGGCGGAAGCGGCTTCATTGCTGCACATGTTCTTGATACCCTGCTAGAGCGTGGTCATTCGGTGGTGACCACTGTTCGGTCTCAGGAAAAGGGTCAAAGAATCCTCGACGCCCATCCACAGGTCAGCAAAGACAAGCTTGACTTTGTGGTAGTTGAAGACATCGCCCAGCCAAATGGTAACTTGCTTCTCCTATTTGTCGTTAGCAGAGGGTTATTAGGCTAACGGTCCCTCTTTTTCAGCATTTGATAAGGCCGTTATTTCTGAGCCTCCATTCGAGGCCGTCATCCATACTGCCAGTCCCTTCCACTTCAAGATATCAGATGCTAGAAAGGACCTCCTTGCCCCGGGTATGTTGGCGCTGTGACAAAGATGCCACTCAAGATACACTCATGCTAATCATGACATGCGTAGCCGTCAACGGAACTACTGGTATCCTTCAAGCCATCAAGAAAAGTGCCCCCTCCGTGAAAAGAGTTGTCATCACCTCTTCATTTGCTGCTATAATCGACCCCACGAAGCCGAGTAACTATGTTTACTCTGAGGTAAATGAAAATTCTAGGATCTTAACTGCCCATGATCTTGCCTACCAAAGCTAATGAGGTTAACAGGCGGACTGGAATCCTATCAAAGAGGATGAGGTTGACCAGAGCCCAATTTTTGGATACCGTGGCAGCAAGACCTTCGCGGTATGTCAATTAATTTCAGACATAGTTAACCATTAAACATGCTAGACCAGGGCTAACACGGTATCTATCACTAATAGGAAAAAGCCGCATGGGATTTCATCGAAAATGAAAAGCCTGGATTTACCCTCGCAACGGTACGTGTACTTGCCTGTTCTCTTCATCCGAAAAATGAAGGAAATCATATGTTCATACCTAACCTTCCTGTTTAGTGCAATCCGCCCCTTGTACTTGGCCCTGTGGTTCATTACCTGGCCTCCTTGGATGCCATCAACACCTCTAATGAGCGCATCAGTGATTTGATCACAGGAAAGGGCAGGAACAGCTGCCCACCCACTGGAACATCCCTCTGGGTGGATGTGCGTGATGTTGCAATGGCCCATGTCCTCGCAGCCGAGAAGCCAGAGGCAGCAAACAAGCGATTCTTCCTTGTTGCCGGCACTTATTGCAATGCGGATATCGTTGAGATTATCTCTGAGAAATTCCCTGAGTTACGGGACAAACTACCATCTGGCGACGCTCTCGCACCGGGTATTGTACCCCTAGAGCAGCGCTTTGGATTTGATACCTCGAGATCGAAAGACGTGCTTGGGCTGACATATCGACCATTGACTGAATCCGTGGTGGATGCGGTGAAGAGCCTTCAGGGCCACTTGTAGTTACACTTGTGGCTATCCACAATCTACATTATAGATTAGTTGTTGTCGCATCGCTTGCTGCGATTTAGCTAGTTAGCTGAACAAGAGATATACTCCTCCATTTTACTTTTCTGACCCTATTCTTACTACGGGCATCACCTGTTCACCGATAAACTCATTTACAAAGCTTTTTGTACGGGAATCTTTATTTATCCAAATCCGGTTGCCGAGTCCAAATAATGGATTAGTTTATAACTACGACGCCCCATGCTCTTATGGGCATTGAGGGCTTGGTGGTCGCATTACCCCGTTCTACACTGGCTTACTTTGCGGAGTAGAGCTCTGCCATGTATAGTATACAATCACGGCCGTGAGCCAGAGTCACTGGGTTCTGCGAGTATAGAAATAAGAGCTTCCTACGATACAACACGCCAAAGACAACGCGTTGAAAGTGGTAGTTAAAAAGGACATTCAGACTTCCGGTATTCGTCAAACCTGGTTTATTTTGGTATACTTTTTGTAGTTGCCCATCCAGTATATTTCATACGTTCTCCATAAGTAGAAACAATTTTGAGAGGCATAAATAAAATACCCATGAGGGCACAGGATAGAAGACTAGAGGCCGTGACGAGAAGAAAGCATGCAGTGTAAGGAGGGGGAGGGTTTTGCGGGGCGGAAACGTGTGAAGGTGAAGATGAAGATAAAAAGGGGCTTTAAGTGAAGGGGTGGTGGAACAAACGCCCTGGGAGTATAACTACTAGCCGGGAATAATTGGTAGTAATCAGCGTGAAAAGTGTGACAGGGATATAGCAGCGGCAAGGGGCGGCAAAGGAGAGGAGTGGAATGGTTTTATTCGGAGGAAATCATCGAATGGAAATGTCGAAGGCAAGTGAGGGTCCGAGGCCCTTTTTGCAACAGGTAGAAAGGCAGGAAGGGGAGGCATTTGAAGACGAATGATAGAAATAAAGGGAGAACGTTAAAGTAATCTGAGGGTGAAAGGAAGTGGGAAAAAAGAAGGCGGAGCAGGGGAGTTAAAAATATGAAGGACACCCCCGGATCAAAAAAGGTGCTAGTGGTATCGCAAAGGCTGTAAACCCCGGAGTCAGGCTATGTGTTTCGACATAGCTAGGCGGCCTACAAGGGAGGATCCAGGCGAGGTCCGCTTTACTCTGGCTGCTGCTGGCTGCGGCGCATCTTCTCGGCTTCAAGGTTTTCGTAGAGAAGGTAGAGAGCCTTTTCGTTTGCTTGGGCACTGCCCATGATCGTAAACATGCGCTCTCCAGTATCATCATGGGGAGCTTTAGCGATAGAAATTCGTGCCCCAGAGCTTCGTCGGATCTCACTGATCTTGGTGCCACCACGACCGATGATGCAGCCGACCATGTCAGAGGGGATGCTGATATTCTGGGTTTGAACCTCCTCGCCATCCTCCGTCACTAGGGGGATGCCGCGGTTTGGGTTGTCGTTGTTTCCACGTCGACTGTAGCTGCTTGGGTGGTCGCTGAAGTCAGCGCCGTTTCCGGTGCGGTTATATGATCGGCTGCTTCCACCATAGCTGGTGGTAGTTCCAGTAACAGAGCCTTGGCCAGAGCTGGAGCCGACGGAAGCGCGAACAGCGGGATTGTAGAGGACGGTGCCAGTGCCGCGTTGCCAGTCATCGATGAGACACTTTCCAATCTCCCAAATGGCCTTTTCAATTCCTTCTGGGGTTCCTTGGACTTCGACAATTCGCTCGGTGGACTGGGGTAGCATTTCCTTCTGGGCCACCATGCGGACTCCGGAGGCGTCTTGGATGTACTTGATCTTCAGCCCTTGTCGCCCGATGATGGTACCCATCTGGTTGTGTGAGATGAGAAGCCGGACAGCTAAGAGTCACAAACACAGTTAGTTCCAGCTACCTTACATTTCCCTCCCCATTCTAAGTGAAACGATTAGGGTAAAAGTCAAATAGTAAGACTTACAGTGTGTACCGTTGTTTTGGACCACTCCACCCATACCCATCTGGGGAGCACCCTCCAGTAGACTCTTTGCCACAATCGAGTATGCCTTCGACGTGCCTTGGAGAGGGCCGGTAACCGTGAGGACACGATCATGTACACCTTGCACAACCTTGCTAACACCAGCCTTGACACCAGTCTCATCACGCAGGTCAGCAACGTTCTTCCCCGCTTTCCCAATGATGACACCGGCTTCCTTGGAGGAAACGATAGCGCGAAGAGTCAGCATCGACTGAGCATACTCTTCTTCGGTCTTTGGAGTAGCTTCAGCTTCGGGTTGGTCGTTTACGCTGACGCGACTGAAGTTCTCGGCAAGGGTCTCCTCGGCTGGGCCAGGGCCGGATTCACGCTGCTCGGTGGTAGACATGATTGCTTGTATAGCGTAGGGAGTTGTGATATCGATCTATCGAGAAGGAAACGGACCGTATCTTAGTAGATGTAAAGAGGAAATGAGGGCCATCCATCGGCAGGGCAGGAATTCGTCTTTTTGACTTGTGTGTGAATATGAGTCGAACAAAGAGCGGAAACTCACTCTAGAGATGTCTCTGGTTTTTTTTTTTTTTTGTCCTTTTTGTATACAACGTTTGCAGAGTGAAAGAGCTCACTTGGGCGCAACGACAAGGAGAATTCCCGAAGGTGTAAGGGATCAAAACAGGAGCTTTGAATAAGGCGACCGCGGGGGGGAGTTGGAGACGAGTCGTACGGAGAAGGATCTGTGTGCGTTGCGGCGGACGGTGAGCGCGGACCGAGTTTTTGAGGTATTGCGGTGGGAGAGCGGGCGGCGGGAGAAAAAAGAGGCGGCGGAGAAGGGAGAGAGAGAGAGAAGAGGAGAAGAGAGAGGAAGAGGTGAGGAAGATGGAAGGGAGATTCGCGATGTCGGTTGAGGGACGGAGGTGGTGAGAGCAAGAGGAGGAGGAGGAGGAGAGGAAGAAGAAGAAGAGGAAGAAGAGGAAGACGGTGGAATTGTTTGGTCGTCGCCGTTTTTGGCCAAAATTTCACGCTTTACACGAGGATTATGTAAGCGCAGGCCAGAGGTTCCACGGCCAGAAGGGCGCTCGCTCGCTGCAGCGATCTACAGAGGACTTAGAGGGACGGGCTGATATTGGATTAAGCGGCTTAAAATAGTCAAGTACTTATATAGCAGGGCCAGGCAGCTGGGCTGCTGCCTGGCAGGTAGACCAGCAGTGTTCCTTATACACTCGTGTGGTGCCTCAGGCCCTCAGGATGGGCAGAAGACCGAAGGCGCCATGAATACTTCAGATGCAGTACCACCATGCAGCAGAGTCTTATCCCAGGTGCCAATCCCAGCGGTAGAAAAAAGCCTTATGTTATATGGGCCTGATTTCTCCCCCTCCCTCGGAAGCGAGCCTTGTCGACTATCAGCTAAAAAGGGGAGGGGCTTCTTCGCAGAATAGTATCCATCACCATCTCTAGATCTCTCATCGAAAATGCTTGAATCAGCTATCCCTCTGCACCTTACCCAAGAGCGGACACAGCCTGCAAAGACACCGGATAACTATGAGCCTCCCACCATAGCATACACATCACGATTCACAGAGAATGTCAAAGACATCGTGATGGCCGTCATAGGCGCACAATATGCGTCTGAAGCAGGCAACGATGGTGCTGCCATCTCCAAGATACTAGAATTTGTGAAAAGCCCGACCGATACAGAGATACGGCCATCATTCTGGGAGCTAGCATCCGTGACTGATGCAAACGGTTCGTACAATATTGCTGTCCTTGCATATTGGCCGAGCCAGGAAACATATGAAAGCTGGAACACAGTTAGCAACTTCAGAAGCTGGTGGGAGAGCCTAGACGCAGAAAACCAGCAACACGGCTGGTTTCTGGAAGTCTTCTCTCCCACCACCGATCGATTCGAGACCGTAGCCTCCGACGATAAGGTCCTCGAAGGGGCTGCCTGTATGCGAGAAAAGGCGAGTGGACCAATTTTAGAACATGTATATTGGGGAAGCATGAGAGACCGGATGCCCATCTGCCAAACAGATGCCGTCCCCGGAGACACCACCGGCTCAGCTGCTCAACTGACCGGCAGTACGCTTCGACGTCGAGTTCGGGTGCCTGGACGACAAAACCTGGTAGTTATTCGATCTGGCCAGGACTGGTCCAATACCCGCCCCGAAGAGCACAAGCTGTACATCGACACGATGCAACCACCCTTGATCGAGGGTATGACTTTCCTCCGCGACCAGGGCAGAGAAATCGGATGCCATAGCTGTCGACTCATGGACATCGTGGACAATGACACCTTTGAGGTCGGTAAGGATCGCACCTTTGGACTAGCCTATTGGGATAGTCTCGGCTCGTTGGAGAAATGGAGTAGAGAGCACCCTACTCATCTCAAAATATTCGGGACGTTCCTGAAATACGCCAAGAGACTGGATAACAACGTCTCCCTCCGTTTGTTCCACGAAGTCCTTGTCCTGAAGCCGGAGCAGCAGTTCTTTGAGTATGTGGGGTGTCATGAGAAGACCGGAATGCTCGCTTCCCTTGTCTCTTGATGCTTGAAATGTTAGTCAGATACGGCCCCATCCTCATGACCACTGTTGTAAGTTCACCCTTCTTGGCTTTATGTAGGGGATCGGCCATGTATGGACCAAGCATATCATCCAGGCCATCTCGGAGAGTTCAAGAGGCTGCGTTGCTTGTTGATTCTATCTTTCTCGTTGTTTTCTGTTGTTTCTGATGTTTATTTTGAGAACGCGGAATGGGCGAAAAATGATATTAGTCATCATCCGCTAAACTATTTCGGGACTAGTCGAATATAAGCTCCGGTTTTCCGGTCTAGCTACTTTAGGACTCAGAATGATACTTGCTTCGCTGTTTCTTGCTTACTACTGAAGAATTCGATATCAAGCAAATATAGCATAACAATTAAAAGGGACGCTTGAGATGACTATGGCTTATCAGAGTACAAGCTGATAATCATTCGTCTGCCTTGAAAATGACCTTCTGGACCTTCATCTTATCAAAAATATCATACCCCTCAACCGCTTGAGTTAGGGGCATAATCTTATCCGCCATGAACCTACATCAACATCCAGTTAGCCAACTATATCCTCCAAGAAAATACTACAAGGCTATCCTTACCCGAGCAGGTGTTGCTTCTTCTCAAGCATGGTGAGAGCTTCTGGGAAGATTGACCTCACCGGGCATCGTCCCATCTGGATCGTGAGGTTCTTGCCATATGCCTGGTTTCCATTCCATGGGATCTAGGCATATCCAAGTTTGTTATCCAGGGGAGCCTCACAATGCAATAACAAATAGAAGATTGGACTTACCTCGGCATTATGAACGCCAACGCTGCTAATAACTCCCCACGGCCGCAGAAGGTCAAAGGCCATCTTAAGAGCTGGGCTCAAGCCAACAACTTCGATCACAATATCAGCTCCACGCCCATCAGTCAGCTCTTTAACACGCTTCTCGAGCCCCTCTCGATCAGTTTGGAAATTCCATGGCTCTGCTCCAAGGGACTTGGCAAGCTCAAGGCGTGAAGGCACCGAATCGACGGCCAGCAAATTCTTCGGCTTGTATTCCTCGGCGTTGATAAGAGCACAAAGTCCCACGGGGCCACATCCCACTACGACCACAGTCAACTCCGGAATCTGCTCTTTTCTGAAGTGCTTGAAGCCGTTTTGGGCGGCAAAGAATCCGGTTGGGAAGATATCTGCCATTAGAACCAGGCAGTGTTCGTTGATGCCCTCTGGAGCTTTCATAACGGAGCCGTCGGCTAGTGGCATACGTACCTAGGATAAGTTAGTAGAATTGATACTCTAGATGTCATTTCATATATATCGTTGACGAACGTATTCAGCTTGGCCGCCGTCGAGGGCTGGACAGCCCAAGAGAAGACTCTTTACGCATCGAGAGGAGAAACCTGATTTGCAGTAGAAACAGTCTCCGCTATATACGATATGTCAGCAAGAGCTGTCTACGAGTAGAAAGATATAAAAGGCCTACCATGATGCCGTAAAAGGACTGACAACTTTGTCCCCAACTTTCACGGTCTTAACGTCACTGCCGACATCTACTACGGTGCCGGTGAATTCATGGCCCATGATAAAGTCGACTCCCGACGGCTGGTGGCCGCGGTATACATGAAGCTCGCTATTAGGTCTTAATTAGCATCACCAACTGCAGAGATAGGATGAATAGCTAGACACACCTTCCGCATAATGCGGTATATGTGACTTTAACGATAATATCTTGGGGGTCCTGGATCTTTGGAACAGGTCTCTTCTCAATGACGATCTGCCGCGGGCCTTTAAAGACTACGGCGTTCATAGTATCTTTCGTCGCCATTTTGTTAAACAAAATAAAGCAGCCGCTTGCTAATTAATTTCTTGACGATAGACGGTTATTTAGCTATATCCTTGGACAATAAGCTGTATATACGGAGTTCAGGCCGGCCTCTTGTCCCGCCGATAGAGGTGAGGTGGGGAGCTGAATAGAAAGGCCGAGACGTCGTCCCTCGGCTGGGGGGAGATCGCGATGTTGGCCGATAAGGATGCTTGAACGGTATCTACAGGTGTAGCTACAGGTTTGATGAATAGAGCACTTTGTATGGTATTTACTATGAGCATTATAGTGTTATTACAAGCGTCGATGTGAATATAAGGGTGAATTGACCAGCCAACTACATGTGTCACTGATACTGTGGAGCCGCTCCATAGATACAGCCATCGAAGCCTAGAGCGTCTTGTAGGTTGAATGAGACTGTATTAAGTAAAGGATAGGCTTACTTTGGCAGTCAACTGGACGAACAAGAGTAAAAGGATCGAAGTTGAGGAGGGTTAGGAACAACAGAGGGTAAATTAGAAGAGTAGTAGTTGGTTGGCTCCGATAACTAGTGAAGACGGAGAGGAGAATGCAGTATCGACAAACCAGTGCCAGGAAAAGGGGAACGAAAAAACAAAAACAAAAAGACGAGAGGAAAGTGATAGACGCCAGAATCCCCGATGGTGACAGATAAAAATGGAAGAAACCTCCAGTTCTCCTTTGAGAATAAAATGATTCGGCGCCTAATCTCCCAGTTCACCACCCAGAGAACGAACTCAAGTTGCGTAAAAGAAGGAAAAGAAGAGGGAGAAAGAGAGAGAAGCACAAACACCACACACCGCACACCGCACACCTTAAGCCCCCCGATTAATACCCTGTTTGAAAACGCCATTCGTCGCAGCTGTGTAAGGAGGAATCTTTAAGGTCCTGAGATCCGGTTGTAAAGCATATTTTAGTTAAAATGACCGTTCCAGCAACATGTCACGTTTTCGTCTCTTGCCGGAGTGACTATCTTCTTCTTCTTTGTGCCATTGGAATGGCAGCCAGAGTAAAGAGAAAGTTGCCGGAAATGATAAAAAAAAGGAAACAAGGTTGTTGGGTGGATAAGAGAAATAAGTCGAGAGAAACGTCGAGTTAGGACAAGGCCTGCCGCCCAGAGAGGAAGGAGAGAAAAAAATAGACTGCTCAGTAGACGACGGAGAGCAGCTCAGCTTCCAGAATGAACTTGCCCTCCTTGTACTTCTCTGACGTCTCGTAGGCCTTGTCGTACTTCCAGCCTACGGTCTCGTTGCACTGTGTGCAGTGGATGTCACGGACAACGTGTTTTCCCGTTGTCATGTTGCGTTCCTCAGACTCCGAGGCGTTGATGTTGACAACATTTTCAAACAGGTAGGCCTTGCCATGCTGTCCACGGAAGTTCTATATTTTCTCTCGTTAGCCGTACAGTTGGTGAACATGTGGGGGGTGGAGTAAAGTGAGCGAGATAGCCTACCCGACTGATGATGTCATGATAGTCTGCAAGATGAGTTTTGCAGTGCTTGCAGCCGAATATCTTGTTCGAGTTGATGTAGATGTTATATGAGAGACCCATGATGCTTGTTCTTTTTCTTTTTCTTTTTGGCGAAGAGTAGTTAAATGGTATATCTCAAAGAAAGGGCGGCAGTTGTTGTGTCCCAGATAGGCAGAGGCGCAGACGAAGTGCTCAAAATAGGTTGGGTGTTTGCTACCTGGCTGGGCGGTTTTGAGGGAGGCGCAGTTCGGTATTTAAGCAGCCAAACTCAAAGAAAGTCAAGTCAGACAAACACCACCCAGAGAGTCGACGCCTTTGGGTAGTGAATGAAGTGATGTAAGTTAGTTAACTAATTAAGATAGTTTCTCGGGGTGGTGGATGAAGGGTTCGTTGCTCGGGAGTCCCGGCCTGGATGTCGGCACAAGAGGCAGGCTGGCAGCGGAAATGAACAGAGCCCGTCCGTTTCTCTCTCACTAGCTGTCTTGCTTTCTTTGCTGTTCCTTCGTCTTTCCTCCCCCCCGGGCGAGTGACTTGGGGGAATAAATAGGTCGGGTGGTCGTTGGGTTCGTCCTTTTTGGCTGGCACGCTCGCTTCAGTTAAGGTTTACTGGGAGTTCACGCCCGTTGTAACCAGATATCAAACAACCACTTGCTTCCTTAGTGTTGAGAAGTTGAAAAAAAAAAAAAAAAAAAAAAAAAAAGGAGCAGCAGAGGGACCCCCCCTATTTTTATGAACGTTTCCGGGGGATCGTTGAATTTGCAATAATATCGCCCAAGGGGCCGAGAGGTGGAGACGGGTACGACGGGGAGGGAGAGCTGGCGAAGAAAGATGATGCCGCCGGGCTAGACTCTCTCAGGGAGGGACAGGGGGGTTGCAGGCGGAGAGGTTCGTTGGAGCTCGAGATGCTTCAGTTTATGATCGTAGCAAGGGGCTGCGGACGGTATATTAAGTCTGGATGCGTTATTCTGCCTGTTTATAGGGTTTTTGCTCGGCGGAAAGCTGGGTTGGTGAAAAGAGAGAAGGGAGGAAGCCAGAGAGAGCCAGAGAGAGACCTGGACGGCTTAAAGGAGAAGGTTTGACGAGGTTGAAGCCGGAGCAGGAGGGACGGCCTCGAGCGTGAGGATGGACGGTTGAATATGTCCGGACTGGCAAGCAAAAAAGAAAAGAAGACAGCAGCAGCAGCAGGAGCAGGAGGAGGAGAGGAAAGTGAAGCTGGAGAATGACCAACGGGGCAAAGGGAGAGAGGGAGAGAGAGAGCGAGAGAGAGAGGAAGCTCGGTGAAACTGCTCGGGGGGTCACGCCTTTGGATGCTGCCTTAGGAGAGACGGACGGTGACCTGACACGCTGCACCTGATGCTGTGGACAGTCAAAGCTGAGCCTGTCATCGCTCGCCGTTCGCTCTCACGCTCGCCGTGTCTGTCTTCTGCTGCCTTTGGGGAGTTCGTATTCGCAGGCGTTGAGAGAGGGCGGTTTCTTCGGGCGTCCTGCAATGACGACATAGCTGGATTCCACATAACTATCTACGAGCTACCCAACGACCGACTCTAAGTAGTTATCTACAGCTGGACGCAGTACCTACTTTGTATAACTACTCCGTCCCTCTACAGCTACGACAGCGAGAGAGCAAGACTCGCCGTCTGCCTCTCTTCGTATCGCCCCATCCATGTCCCCGGCCGGCATGAACTGTTGTTCTCTCTGCTCTCTCGCTGCTGCCCGAGGCCAAGCCGGTTGGCCTCTTATCGATAGGCGGCGTAGTTACTTAGTTGAAGGTAACGCCAGCCAGCCAGCCAGCCAGCAAGTCGCAAAGGCTGTTAAAGCAGGCAGAGCAAAGCGTCCAAAGCAAGCTAGTGTTGACTCTCTCCTGCAGCTCAGCCGGCAGATCCTGAAGCCCCCGTCGCTGTTTTATCTTATTGCGTGTCTCATGGAAGGATTGAAACAGAGCAGAAACGAGCCATCTCTCTCGTGGAGCAGGAGATCCGCCGTCGATGGTCGGTTTCACCCCAGGCTGTGCTCCACGTAACCACAGTAGTCGAGTCGTCTACTTGGGAGCTACCGAAGATCCAGCGTTGCGATCGTACCATCATCACACAGCACTTAGCTGAGCCACTTAATGCCGATGAGCCATTTTGAAACATCCCCCAAGGTCTCTTAGTGGCCTCGAAAAGCCGTGACGGCCCGAAACCCCGCTTCGATCATGCCTCCAGCTATGCTAGGACGATGCCAGTAAGTAAGGGCGTTATTATAATATCACAAGTACATACATACATATATACATACATACATATATCAGACGACGACGACTGGACGGCACCGACTAGTCTTCTGGCGAACCGGCCAGCCCACGAATCGGTTGCTGATAGACTAGCCAGGGCCAGGTGTCAAGGGAGTCGAGTCAACATGCCGGCTGAGCGAGGCCGACGGTTTCGTTCATATTATGATTCTTCGATTTCCCGAGAAAAGCAGATGGGGAACGGAGCAGAAAAAGACGTTTCTTTCGTTCGTCGACATCCTTGCCCTTGCCCGGCTCCTTCTCCTGAGCAAGGAGGATGCGTTCGACCCGTAGCCGGCCTTGGCCCTGCTTCAGTCTGATGCAGGGATTTGCATGGCGCGGTGGCAAGCCGAAAGGTGGTTGATGTCGCCCTCTCTCTTTTTTTATCTTTTTGATCGTTAATTATTATTATTTCCCGTGTCAGGAGATAAAATAAAAATACCGTTCACCCATTCGTTATCGTTATAATAATAAAATAGTTTCGGAGAGCTGGAGAAACAGAGCTCATCTGTGATCGAGCTTGGCTGCATTGGACTTCCAGAAGGCCTCGCAGTCCGCATGTCCCCAGTGATCGAGCCACCACTCTCCAAAGCTATCGCTCACCCCGTCGTCAACTCGGGCCACCCGCTCTTCTCTCTTCAGTCCGCAGAGGGCACAGGCATGTGCGGATTTCAGCGCACCCTCGTCGGCAGTAGCAGTTCGTACTTGCATGCTCAGCGACAGGGCTGGCATCGGGTTCTTTCCCCTTGATGTAACCACCGAGTTAAGCAGGCCACTGCACCTCTTCCAGGCCTCGACCACCTCCACTGCTTCCTTCTCTTCCTTGACATTCTCTGATTTGTTGACACTGCTCAATTTCATTCCCCCAGATCGTCCAGACCTGGCAGGCCCTATTTTAGTGCTTTGGCTGAGTATTTGGTCTCGTTTCCACCGTAGATGGCGCCCGGACACGACGTGGGCCATGGTTCTGATATCAGATACCAGCTGGTTGGCGAACTCACCGTCGGGCAGCGGGCTGCTGCCGTCTCCCTTCCGCTTTGCATAACCTGCCGCTTTTTGTCTTGACTCTTCCAATAGAGGCGGGAAGAGCGGCAGGAGGATCGAGGGCGGTGGAATATTCGTAGGTCGAACCGACGAGGTGCTGGTTTCTGCCTTGCGTGTCGCCGGTTTCCCCATATTCAAGCTGGTTCCGGGTGAGGCTGCTGTTACCTGAGCGCTCCCTGACAACGAGGTAGGGATTGGCTGCTGCTGCTGCTGCTGGTCCTTGGTGCCCGCATCTTCGGCTCCGTCAATAAATTCACCCCAATCATCATCATCTTCTTCTTCAATCTCAATTTCTTTGTTTTTGTCCTTCCTAGGAGGGGCAACAACTAGCACCTCCTCGCCTGATGTCTGACCTATTTGATAACGGACCGGTCGATCACCCGTAGAATAACCTGTTGTAGTTCTTGCAGGATCATCGTCGATAGATAGCAGACCGATGACATTCTCCAGCTGAGGCTGAGATTTAGCAGCCTGATGAGAAGATGGCTTTCGAGGTGTGGCAGAGTTCCCTGAGCTGCTGGTGGTGCTGATATCGATGACCTGGTGCTGTAGACCTAGAGCTCCCCCCTGCTCGGCTGCCGGTACCTGCTCTGCACTCTCAAACTCCCCCCATTCATCGTCGTCTGCGTCTTCGTCGTAGCTACCTGGAGGCGGTTCCGTCGTGGCATCAAAGAGCACCTCGGCATCGCTGCTCGCCCGCTCCAGCGCAGGTGGCTGCCAGGATTCAAATATCGAGGTCTGTGGCGCAGTAGCATCTCTTGGGTCGTCGACGTCCGTGTCTAGCAAAGCACCTGGCTGTCCCTTGACCGGTCCGGTTGTCGACAAGTTGGCATTGTTTGCGGCGGTGGTGGGCTGTGATGCAGAATCAGGCTGTCCAAACGCCGCAAAGAGATCTGCTGACATCGTTTGGCTGTGGCCACTCCTTCTTCTCTCTGTCTTCCACTGTCAACCAGAGTCCAAGGAGCCCAGGATCCTTTCCCTCGGGACTGCTTCCCCTACATCCCAAGCGTCCTCGCTGCGTCCTCGGATACCGTATCCAGCGCGGGGATGTATGTTATGTTATGTGTGTATGGAAGACGAGAGAGCAGGCCAAGAGCGGTGTTCTTCAGGTAAAGCCTTTAACTAAAAGATCCAATGCGCTAGTTAAAACTAAGCCCGCCGCTTGCCAATCAAACTTCTCCCCCCTAGACTAACTCTGAAGTTCACGCCCAACTCGCTGCCCGTTGAGCCTTCGTACGGTTCACTCAGAGCAGACTCGAACGATGGGGGGCTGAGGCTTCTCTCGATACATCTATTATACCCTGCTAGCTAGCTGTGCTGGAAGCTCAGGCTTGGAGACTTGTCCAGTCACTATTTTGAACCTCCAGGCGGCGGCGTGACTTCAGACTGCTGGACTGGACAAAACACCCACATCGCCAACCAGCCCGGCGCCAAAAGGATAAACCAACATATCTGATATAGACAGTGCCAGAGTCCCACGGACTCCTGTTAAATGCAATGAGATCTGTGGAGGAATCTCGGTTAGATCTGTACAACCCTGCACATCCTAGCTACCGCACCTTCTAACCGTCTCTTCACCAGGGCTCTATGGAATACCACCTTCCACCAGCCAGAGATACACTCTCTCCATGAACTGAAACAGGTTTTAGAGGCCGGGGAGAAGGGATCTAATCCCTGTGAGGACGGATTGCGGTCAGTGTGCTGGAAGGTGTGTCTTGTCTTTACATCTGTCCATCCAATATCAACTTGCCACTGAGGAGCCCCCATCCATGCTTACACCCTGCTAGGCATTCCTCCTGCACAAGGAGATAGATCGGACCCAATGGTCAATACAGCTATCAGACTCTAGAGAGGCGTATACCTCGGTCAAGCAGCATTTTCTCAAATACATTGATAACCCAGATGAACTGTCGTCTACAGTTGATCCATTGGCAGAAGATGCTGAAGTATGTGCACCACAGCGCCGGACTACAACTGTATAAACATGATACTAACAGTTACCCAAAGTCACCATGGGAATCACTTCGACGGGATGAACAGATCAGAGCCGAGATATCCCAGGATGTTGAAAGGTGTCTCCAGGAAAACAGCTTCTTTCACGACCCGATAGTCAAGCTCAGGCTTCTCAACATTCTGTTCGTGTTTGTCAAACTGAACCCAGACCTGGGTTACAGGCAAGGAATGCATGAGCTGCTCGCTCCTATACTGTGGGTAGTAACGCAAGATGCTATTGATCTGCAAACCCTGAATGAGGACGTAGCCTTTGCTGGTGGTGGTGAACAAGCGTTGATGCTACAGTCCCTCGATCCAACATACATCGAGCATGACTCATTTATCCTCTTCTGTGCTATCATGCAAACTGCTAAGGAGTTCTATGAACATAATGATAGCAAGAGTGGTGGAGGAGGGAGCTCGGAAGTCTCGTCTATCATTGCGCGAAGCCAACATATTCATCTGGGCATACTGCGAAAGATAGACCCTGAACTGGCTGACCATCTTGTCGCTATTGAAGTCTTGCCGCAGATATTCTTGACGTAAGCTGCCATTTTGTGTGAGGGTTAGAGTGAGAGCTGACTTTTGTGTAGGCGATGGATAAGACTCTTATTTGGCCGGGAGTTCCCCTTTGACGACGTGCTTGACGTCTGGGGCTTGATTATTGCCGAGAACGTGAGGGCATCACTGATTGACATGATATGTGTTTCAATGATACTACGCATTCGATGGCAGTGTAAGTATTTGTTATAGATAACCCCTATTACCCAAACAGAGATGCTGATGGGGTAGAAATAGTGATGGAAGCGGACTACTCGACTGCCTTGTCCCTCCTACTAAGATATCCGTCTCCTGAACCTATCAAACCACGCACTTTTGTTCTCGATGGTCTCTATCTAGAGCACAACACAACGTGTGAAGGTGCCTCTTACCTTGTTCATAAGTACTCCGGCAGACATATTCCCCAGACGATCCAACACAGCGCGTCTCCTCCCCCTAGGATCGGGATGTCCCTGCCCAGTAGACAGAAGAGCAGATCCATCACCCGAGATATTTTCAATAGCCCGAACAGCTCACCGAACAGGCTAACCGCAAAACGCCTTGACTCTATATTCCAGGATATTTCGGAGGGCCTGTATCGCCGAGCAGAAGGCTGGGGCGTCACAAAAGCCGTTCGTGGTGCGGTGACTGAAGCCCGCCGCAACATGCAAGGTCTTCAAGCAGACGGAACGAACTCTGCATTATTTAGCCACGATGGTCCGGTGTGGGATTCCCCCAGTCCACCCCGACTATCACTCGCGACAGTTAGAGAGCTGCAGCTGAGGGTGGCCACGATGGAGCAAAGGAATAAAGACTTGGCGATGATGTTAGAGGATGCACTGAATGTTTTGCACGCCCCATCAGGAGCAGCCGTGGAGAAAGGCGCAGAGACAGAGGGCAGCCTATCGACAGTGGATGATGCTGTTGCTGCTATTCGCAAGGTGAAGACTTGTCTCGAAGATGCCTCGGTTCCACTGGACTCTGCAGGCGCTGGAGGAGGAGAAGTACGTCGTCCATCCAACGCTCGGAGCAGCGAGGATTCTCCGGCCAGAGGAAGAGCCCAGGCTGCCATAGACCGTACTCCTGCACGAGCTGAGTCGAGCGAGAAGGACGAAGAAAAGGCCATCACCGCTGCTGGGGACAAGACTAGCACGAAGGAGCCGCAGTCACCGCAGACACCGCCAAGCAGCGTCACTGCCGCTACAAACAGCAACACCAACAGCAACAGCAACAACACTCTATCAGCAAAGACAGGAAGTAACAACGTCAATCATACGACAGCGACGATGAAAGCGCATCTGAGCCGACCAACACGAACCTCGGTCCGGGATTCCTCGTTCGCTTGGATCCTGGGCGACGATCAAGCCCGGCCAAGCTTTGCAACGAGCGCATCCGCGCCTCCCGAGCAGAGACGAGTTCCCCTGAAATCGATCTTTGATGACCCTGAGGCCCAGGGTGACAGCCGGACAGCTGCTGGAGGATTGCTCCTCTCTGATTTACAGCATGCACCGCAGTCGATGCAGCAGCAGCGGCGGCGACAAGAGCCCCCCGGTCAGTGAAGCGATGGTATTTAACGAGTTAAGTTAACTTAGCTCGCATAAAGATCGACGTATAGGAAATATTATTTAACAGCAACGTTTCCACCCGTGATTATTTTCACGCTTCCCACGCCAACTCGTGTGACAGAGACAAGTGAATGGATCATTTGATAGACAAGTGGAATAACTTGCTTAACGGGCTGACTGTCTTCTTTCCCCAAGCGAACTGCAACAAACCCGCAGCCTTATCCGAAGGAGCTGCTCGTTGGCCTCAGCCCCAACCAGGCTCTTGAACTAGCACCACGAGCCAGACACAGCTCGCTAACCGGCAAGCCACTTTCGCGAACCGACAACTACACAGCCTGG
The DNA here is from genome assembly GCA_018357685.1 of Trichophyton schoenleinii. NCBI lineage: Eukaryota > Fungi > Ascomycota > Eurotiomycetes > Onygenales > Arthrodermataceae > Trichophyton > Trichophyton schoenleinii. The sequence continues at coordinate 4,412,318 of WOFF01000001.1, forward strand.
CCTCGTTGCGCTTCTTGAAGGTGCCTTGAGCATCAATTAACAGCTTGTTAGGCCCACGGCTTTCGAATGATGCACAGAATCCAGAGTAAATTGGGGTCTCTACTCCGTGCTCTGTTGGCTTACTCTGCTTAAGAACCGGCCAGGGATCCTATAACTATTTATCCTCTCCACTTGCAGCCAAAGGATCAGTCCCTGCAGTACATTCCATACTTATGACACTGACGATGATATTAAATATCAAAACGGCGAGAAGTTCACCTGGCCTAGTCCAGCTATTGCTTGTCGATGCCTTTCCTGCCTGTTCTTCCCTAATAACAGCCTCATTTTATCACTACCTTATAGCCACTATTAGAAATAGTTATTATATTCCAACCCAACCCGTTCAACCATATAGTTATTTAAGGGCCAGTATTGCTGTATTAAGTGCCCCGTAATTGAGGAATATTTTTAGATAGTGTAACTTGGTATTTTGTTAGCAGTTAGCAAGACTAAGTGCTGGTTGGCCTGGCCTGGCCTGGCATGCATAAATTTTTTATTTTCAAGGCAGGCGATAATAAAATAGTCAATATAACTAGTTTAACTGACTGGCCTTAAGCCCAAGAAGCAGCAGCCTGAAGACATATCTCAGAAGGGAGAACGGAAGGATATCAGACTGCGTCTTGGTCGTTCTTGGGCTGCCTACGGATACCTTAGCTCTCTCTCTCTTCTCCTTCTCTCTCTCTCTGTCTCTCTCCTTTTCTCCCTGCCAGGCTGCCGTCCTCCGCCTGGCTGCCTGCTGCTGTTACTGTTTGCTGTTGCTGTTGCTGGGCTGGCCATCGCTTCCTCTCCTCCGCAGGGCCTCCAGAGACGCCCAACTGTGCGCCTCTCGCCCTTTCGCATAGTTTCAGCATCGACGAGAAGCAGATAAGAAGGCCGCTGCATCGCATCTGCTGCGTCCGCTGCGGCTGCAACTGTTTGCCTGGACCGAGCCAAACAGCCGGCCGCTCTCGTTTTGTGCGGCCAACGGAACTCCGCCATCCCATTCCATCCCATCCATCTCCATCCCCATCCCATTCCTACCTACCTACCTATATATATGTACATGACCCGGTCAGTGACGTAAGGGACTAAGCAAGCATCACGTCGACCACTCCTTCATCAGCTCCCACACTGGGGCTTTTCTTCTTCCTTTTTTTTTTTGTGCCCTTCGTTTCTTATTTAAAGCCTGTCTTTCGTGACCGCCGACCCTTGCTCTGCAATGCGACTCTAGGAACGCGAGGGACAGCGCAGGTTGTTTCATCTGGAGAAGACCGTCTGCCTCCGTAACCACTGAAAAGAAGGAACACCCGAACAAGGACTCACTTGTACTGTGTCATGTCAGAGACGGAGGGGATGGGCTATCAGAATGGTCAGTCAAGTCACCTCGGTCACTTCAGTCCGACGTAGGCGACAGATATTGGTTGCAAGGGAAACGATCTTGTGGCACCCTCACAGCGACATCTAGCAACCTTTTCTTCATCTCTTGCGCCGTTTATTTGTTTTTTTTTTCTTTTATCATATTTATAACTGACCTGGTCTGTATGAGGTAGGCGAGAGAGTAGGCATTCAGAATGGCGACGGGCGTTTTGATTCCAGCCAGATGCACTCGCCTCAGGATACCAGAACCTCGAACGGCGAAGGAGGGATGGGCGAGGACCCCAAGTCCCTCTCCATAGACACTTCGTCTGTTGATTACGACTATCTCGCAAGGTCAGTCCTCCGTCCGTGGATACAGGCTACTGCTTAGTTACCCTCCGCAGATGGAACCGCAGTTTCAAGTTCGCTGACAGCCTTGTGTGGTAATATGCACCCGGTGTAGATCTCCTCTGCTCGAACATGACCATGGGCTCAGCTCGTCTGGCCTGCCTCGCATACGACAATCTTCGAGAGCTCCCTCTCTCCCCTTTGCCTTGACATCTTCGTCCTCGATACCGCCGCTGTCCCAGTCACAGCCAAATAATAATAATAACAGCAGCAGCAGCGGCGGCGGCAAATCCAACATACCATCCACTCACCTGCCGTCCGACGGCACAGTTTCGCCGGGCGTCGAAGACCTCTACCGATTTCCATCAGAGTCACTGCACTCCTTTTCGTTCGCGAAGCAGTCGGACGACCTGCTAAATAACCGACAGAATCTCCTAAAGCGGTCCATCGACTTTCTCCGGGATCGAATTGGGCTGGCTACAAACGACTCGGGTCAGGCTGATGGCCCTGCCCAGATGAGCGATGAAAACGAGATACAGTGGATGATGGACATACTCTCCCGTTCGAACCTGCTGGGCAGTTATGATGCAGCTAACTACTCTGTGGGACCGGCTACGGGACCGCCAGTGCCCGAAGCAGGCGGGAATATCTTCGACCGTGCATTTGGAGCCTATCAAACATACAGTCCTGCAGACATCAAGTCTCCACAGGATAGGTTCTCTGGCAGGGAGCAGCAGCATTTGAGTCCAGTGACGTTGGAGCGAGCAACGCCTCGCACGAGAGGCAGAAAGTCTGCTCCTTCGTCAAGACGGGTTAGCTTGAAGAGGACATTTACAGATATCGGATCCCTGTCGCAGCACGGTAAGTCCATGGGTGCCATAACAGAGCCATACTCCGCCGTAGAATTCCATTCGAACCGGAGTACCTCGTCCTTTGGCTTCGGATGCATGACGCCCACCATGCACGTCCACAGCGGCAAATCGTCGCTTCCTACGCAGGCTGTATTTACCACCGAAACCAAGCCTAAGTGGACTATCCTTGCAGCCAACGACCTTGCATGCCTTATATTTGGAGTTACCCAGAGTGAATTCAGGAAGATAAGCATTCTAGACTTGATTCAGAGAGAAAGAAGAGAGTGGCTGGCGTCGAAGCTTCAAGGCACGCAGATTCCGACGCCAGAATCAGAATACCGCCATGAGGAATCACCTCGCAAGGCGGCTCCCGGTAAGCTATTCGGCCTGGGAGGCGGCGTTACTGCACAGTTACTGAGCAAACCACCGTCCCGAGTTACGCGAAAAGCAAACGCCCTGAATAGCTCTCCGTCTTCAAGCGCTGCAAGTGATAGCGGCAGTGGCAACAGCAACGGCAACGTCAGCGGCAGCGGCAGCGGCAACAACGGAACCAAACAACCCAAGAACCCCAATCATTCATCCAAAAAGTCGCGTGGAGTGCTACTTTGCGGAGAGGTCGTTCCCATCCAGAAGAGGAACGGCACAACGGGTTCAGCAAGTCTCTGGGTGATGGAGAAGAGAGGAGGGTTGATTTGGGTTGTCGAAGAAATCACTGAACACGCCGTTACCATGGAATTCGATGACAGAGGCAGAGTGACCAGCGTCAGCGGTGATACCGAACAGATATGGGACCGAATGATGATTCAAAGGGGCTCTTCTATCTTCAAGCTCCTCCCTAATGTGCCCGAGCGGTTTCCTACAGGCTGCGGAAAGCCTGACTTCTCGAAGATCAACGAACAAAGACACTTCACCGCATTTGGCGCGCGGGATGACAACAGCATCCCGCTGACCTTGACGCCTGTCTCTGGATCCCATGCTTTCCGCATATCTTGCTTCCCGCATATCGCTGGCATGATGGTGCTCTGTGCCAAAACACTAAAGATCATCAGCGCCAACTCGGCGTTCACTGCTACTTTGTTCGGCAACCCCAAAACAGAGGGTTCCCAGGTTACGGACCTGTTGCCACATTTTGACGAGTTTCTCAGCATTCTGACTGAGCAGGACGAGACTCCACTTGTGGACGGAGTGGTTATTTCGGAACACGGATTCCGGAGGGCTCGAGCCTTATTCATGATGCGGCATAGTGAATCAAAATTGACCATGACAGATCTGCGACCTGTGGGTCTGCCGGCATGCCATAAGGATGGTTCGAAGCTCACAGTCGACGTACAGATGCGGGTGGTTAAAAGCAAGTGTGCGCTACTTGAGAACAGCAAACCTGCTGCTGGATCCGACCAGAGCAGTTCATCTGAGGGCGAGAACAGCAGCAATGCCGCCCGGTCTACGGAGGACGTCTTTGCACTATGGGTGTCGTATTCTAGGCAACTTCATTCACCTACGGAAGATGACATGCTCTGTTTACCCAACAAGTCGAGGAAAGTGTCTGAGGTTCCACCCATATCTCCAGGCCAGGTGTCTCCCGTCCTATCGGCTCAGAGAATACCACAGGTTGAGTCACCGTCTGGAGAGCCCTTGTCCCAGTCGTCTCTCTTGACCCAGCAGTTGACAGAGGCTGCATCCGAGCCTCTTGTTCCACAGCCTCTGCAACGGGCCGCAGAAGCCAGGGTGGCCGTTCCTGCGAATGACGAAGTCCCGACCAAGAAGAGCATATCCGACTACGTAATCTTGGAAGATATGGGAGAAGGCGCCTACGGACAGGTGAAACTGACGCGGTCCAGGCGAGACCCGTCGAAAAAGGTTGTCCTCAAGTACGTCACCAAGAACAGAATCCTGGTCGACACATGGACACGGGATAGGGTCCTAGGCACGGTGCCGCTGGAAATCCACGTTCTAAATTTTCTACGTCGCGAAGGCAACCGCCATCCGAACATTGTTGAGATGGAAGGTTTCTTTGAAGATGACGTCAACTACTATATTGAGATGGTGCCACACGGTCTTCCAGGAATGGACCTATTCGATTATGTCGAGCTCCGTGCAAACATGGAGCAAGACGAATGCCGCAATATCTTCTACCAGGTCGCCAGTGCCATCGACCATCTACACAATAAGGCGTCTGTTGTCCACCGAGACATCAAGGATGAAAACGTCATTCTCGATGGCGAAGGCAGGATCAAGCTGATTGACTTTGGAAGTGCAGCGTATATTCGCAGTGGCCCATTTGATGTGTTTGTCGGTACCATAGGTATGCATCCAGTCGTTACATTTTTTTTTTTCAACTTGTTGGTTTACTAACAATAAGGATTCAGACTACGCTGCGCCCGAAGTTCTACAGGGAAAGCCGTATCTGGGCAAGGAACAGGATGTCTGGGCACTGGGAATCCTCCTCTACACAATAATCTACAAGGAAAATCCATTCTACAACATCAACGAAATCATGGACCACCCACTGCGCGTTCCCTTCTTACCGTTCACTGACGACTGTCTCGATCTTATTCGTCGAATGCTTGATCGCAATGTGCAGACGAGAATATCTATTACCGAAGTAATGAATCATCCCTGGATGAAGCTTGCTGCCAATGGCAACAGCAACAAGTCCTCCTAGCCGTTAACTCCAGGGCCTCAAAGCACTCTACCTACCGATACCCCCCTATACTAAACTTTTTCGGCCTCATTTTTCAGCATAAACTCATAAACCCAGGAAACATGCTATTTCGGCTATCCCTCTCGCACCCTTTTTTTTCTATATAAGTCTGCCTCCATAGGCGACCTTTTCCTCTCCCTTTTTTTTTTTTCTCTTTATCATACAACGGTTTGGCCTAACCCTGTCCTCGATCCACCAGCCCTATTTCATCCTTTACTATATGCATCGCGGCGGACATTTCCATATTTTTTTTTTTGCCCTTTAGCCCGTCCATTTTTACGCTCTCACGATTAACTATCCTTCCATCCATGTGTCTGTTTTTTGTTCTTTCTATGATATCCAGCCACCATCTTTGACGTTTTTGTAGAATGTTTTCGTCCCATGGTCTCGTTTCTCTTATCCGACTTCTTTGTTACCCTCTGCTATTTCTTTCATCTCTTTTTTTTTTATTTTTGCATGGAGCGGGCATGGCACTGGATTAAAAAATACCGAAAAGGAAAAAAGATAGAGATGATGTTGTATGCTGTATGTATGGAAGCGAAGCCAGGAGGAGGAGGAGGAAGGGCGCAGGTTTATGCAGATTGGACACATATCATTTTTCTTTGCATATCTCGATAACTACCTAACCATCCCTCTCTTTCTTCCTTATTTTCTCTCCTTTCTTTCTTCGACCATCCTCTCCCATGTTCCTACTGTCTATCCACTTCGTCTTACGCCGGCGTTTCGGAAGGACTCGCCTTCTCTCTCTCTCTCTTTCTCCCTGTCTCTCTCCGCCTTCATCTCAAGATTAATCCAAACCTGTGAGCTGCCGGTTTGCAGCTGTGTATCTATCTGTGCCAGACAGGTGGTCGTTAGTCCAAGACATTCATAATCTTCCTGTGTCCCCGTCTCCATCCCATGGTTAAAGAGACCGCTCCCAGCTCCACTTGAACCCAACCAGGTGAAACAAAGCAGGTCACCAAAGGGGAAAAAAAAGAAGCATGTAACCTACTTTAGTAATAATGAACCATGTCTGACTGACCGACTCACCCAGCTAGCGAACTAAAAAAAAGACCCGCGTGGTCTTCCTTGCCTGTCTGCTGGCTGCCGCTGGTGCAGCGTAAATCATCTCCGAACGGCTTCTTAGCAGGCATCAGCTGAGCCCAGGAGGTCGGACAGCAGCAGTCAGCGGGCCTGCCGGTCACTTGTCCCCGTCACTTCGCTACTGCAGCCATATAGCGCGGTCATTGACCATCAACCAGTACAATAAAGACCAAGACGACGCAGAGAAAGAGAAAGAGAAGAGTGATAAGTGGAAGTACCAGGTACCTCGGCTCTTGTCCTCGCCCGCTTATCGATAGGCGATAAGCCCGCCCGTTCTGGGGTAGCGTCGACTTCGGCCCAGCCTAGCGGGACCAACACTAAAAGTGGACGACGACGACCTCAACTCTTAACTAACGACTCCATCCTCAAAGTCCGACTTCACGACTTCCCTCAAGGCCCTCTTCCTCCCCCACACCACCACCACAGACGCATGACGCCCTAATAGGCCTGTTGACAGCTCGTAGTGGGTTGGCTGCCTCTGTCTCTCTGCGGGTGCCATGCCGATGTGACTCGTCCGCAGGGCATGGTGGCGGCTCTGGCAGCGAACAGGTACCGCCGTCATCGACTGCTACATCGCCAGCCTGCATCAGCCAGACAGGTCTCGAGACCGTTGCAAACGCAGCCTGCCGAAGCCTTCTTTCGCCGTCATAGACCTTCTTCTGGGAGAATCCCGCGCCTCTCTTTGGCTCGCTCGCCCTCACGCTCAGTCAGTCAGTGGTACGCTTTAACTCTATTACTGCCACCCTTCGTTCTTCCTGGCCGGGCCGGAATGGATACTTGACCCTCTGTCTCCTTTTTTTCTTTTCCTCTTTACACTTCTTCTTTCTTTCTCCGGCTTCCCCTTTTTTTTTCTCCCTCGCCTTCCTCTCCATCTTCTCTCTTCCTCTCCTCCTCTCCTCCTACCATAGCCGAAGCAGGTCAAGCAGCGTCAATATACGTCCTCCCAGTGAGGGTTGTGGTTTTGCCGCCTCGCTTATTCCTCCTCAGCCGGGGCTGCTCTGCATTGGCGTGATATGGATTCTACAAGGCTTTGAAACACCAAATTTATCCATCACCACAACTACAATCTATCCAAACACCTTACCACTCAATCCTCCAGCAGTTGGCGACGAGCATTAACTGTTTTTTTCTCCCTCTCCTCTCGGTTACTAGACCGACTCTCTCCGCGTCGCTGGATTCGTCGCCATGGCTTCAATCCTCTCAGACGAATTCCAAACGCCGCCGGATGGCGAGGCGTCCGGCCAGTCCTCTCCTCCTCTCACTCCTGGAATCGACGAAAACCCGCAAGATGGGCAGCAGAAGCTCAAGGGCCGCAAGAGGATCCTCAAGGGTATACAGCGGATAGCCTCCAGTCCCTCTCTGGTTAGGCTGGGCCGGGGCCGTTCTGCTTCAGAAGGCTCGCGCCGCTTTCGAACCGGAGCATCCATGTCCTGCGTCTCTTTGACCTCCAATTGCTGGGATGACCCGAGCGTTTATGGCGATCTTTCAAACAGGCGATTCTCACCCGCTGTTTCGAGCGGTTGCTCCGGCGCAGACGATCACCATCAGCCGAGCCGGGTTGTTGGAACAGAAAATACAGCTCAGAATCCGACCTCCATTCCACTTCCGGCAGATCTACGACCGTCATCTCGTGCAGTGATGCTCGATTCTACTGCGGAAGAAGATATTTTTGAAGATGCACTGCCGGTGAGGAGGATGTCCGCAGTACGTGTGCGCCGGGACACATTTGTTCATCTCCCTATGGAAGTCAGGATCAATATTCTCAAATATCTCAGCCCAAAGGAACTGTTTAGATGTTCCGTCGTGTCGAAGAGTTGGAACAAGATGTGCTTCGACGGTCAGCTTTGGGCATGTCTAGATACCTCAACCTACTATCAGGAAATACCTCGATATGCCTTGCTCAAAGTGATTCTGGCTGCGGGACCATTCTTGAGGAACCTAAGTCTCCGTGGATGTGCTCAGCTGCTGGATATCTGGCGTACAGAGGGTGATCGCGTAACAAACCTGTGCCGAAACTTGGTGCAATTGAATATCGAAGACTGCTTGATGGACCCAGCTACGACCAACTGCTTCTTCACCCGTAACCCGCGACTGAGACATATCAACATGTGTGGCGTCTCTACTGCCAATAACTCCGCCATGGAAGCTATCGCTGAAAACTGCCCAATGCTAGAGTCTCTAAACATCTCATGGTGCACAGGGATAGACACTAGGGGCCTCTCCAGTGTGGTGAAGTCTTGCACTCAACTTAAAGATCTACGGGTCACCCGCATTGTAGGATGGGACGACGAGGGTATTATGTCAGATCTGTTCAAATCGAACTCGCTGGAGCGGCTTGTCCTCGCTGACTGCGCTTCCATAACCGATGCCAGCCTGAAGGCACTCATCCAAGGCATTAACCCGGAAATCGATATCCTGACCGGTCGCCCAATAGTTCCCCCACGAAAACTCAAGCATCTTAACCTTTCCAACTGTCGTCTTCTCACCGAAAATGGAGTTAAGATCCTCGCACACAACGTTCCAGAACTTGAGGGCCTGCATCTTTCATTCCTCAGCACTTTGACAGATGACTGTATTGCATCCATCATCAACACAACTCCAAAACTAAGGTTTATCGAATTGGAAGAACTTGGTGAACTAACAAACTTTGTCATCACGGAGCTGGCCCGGGCTCCATGCTCTCAAACCCTTGAACACCTGAACATCAGCTTCTGTGAAAATATTGGAGATACAGGAATCTTGCCCTTGCTACGCAAATGCCCCAGTCTTCGATCCCTTGATCTGGACAATACCCGCATCTCTGATCTCACCCTGATGGAAATCTGCTCTCAAATGCGCAAACGCGGTATTGGACCTGAACTCTCAAAAATTGGTTTCCGTCTGGCGGTATTTGACTGTGGAAACGTAACTTGGGCTGGGGTCCGGGAAGTGCTTTCTAACAACTGCTCTGTTCCCTACATGTCTTACCCATCTTCTGGTGCACCAAAACCAACTCGTGCATCCCCCTCTCCTCGCTATTCTGATGATGGAGAGGAGGAAGATAATGGAGAAGGAGCTGCTGAAGAGGATGATGACAGCTCTTCCATCTCCAGTGGCAGTTCTATCACTACCACGACTTCAGACTCTGATTCTGGATCATCAACCCCTTACCTACCGGCACTCTCTGCTCCCATTCCACAACCAACACCCCGCCCAAACCTCTACCCGAAAGAAATTATCAGCCTTAAATGCTACTATGGATGGCAAAAGACCGTCGACGAACATACCAAGCGAGTCCTTCGCGGGAATCTCGCTTCCGCAATGCGCCTAGAGAGAAAATGGGGCGACTTTATGATGGCCAATGAAGAAACTGGCGGCACTACCAGGAGAAGTAGACGCCGAGCAAGAGATTTAGAAGCTCTATATGACCTGGACGAAGACCAGGAGTACGGTTATGGGCCAGCTGGATTGGCGCCATTGGGTGGAAGAAGAAGACGAGCCAGAAGTGGCGGTTGTCTCGTCATGTGAAGGCTTTCAATCTTTCACCCTCCTCTTCTTGATGAAGTGTTATCATTGCAGTGCTTATGGAGTATACGGATATATACCGGAGACATCTTACGAGGAGTTCTTTTCTGATGCTTTTCTTGAGCGATGGGTCGTTTAGTTGTCATTTTTTATCACTTTCCTTTTTTCCCCCATTTTCATATGACGGACGACCTATCTATCCATGAGCGAATATACTGCAGCAACATCTACGAAAGGGAGTACGGGGATACATTTTTATTTTTATTTTTTTTTTTCACCTTCTTTTCACTCGGCAAATTGCAAGGAAAGTTCACTGGTTTTGCACATCCCTTTGCCCTTTGTTATTCCATGCTTAAATCAGACATGTATCTCTCCTTTATTTTATGTTTCATTTTAGACCGGGCGGCGGAGTTACTGTCCTTGCAGACCAGAGAAACCGGGATTTTAACAATATGGGCCTTCATCGGGTCATTGTGCTTAAAATTATATATGCGTCTATCTTTCACTCACAAGGGGGTATTAAACGGTATATCGAATTCAATCATTTTTCGAAGAAGCCACCGTCACTTTCATCATCTTCATCATCATTCCTTTCTTGGTCCATACGTTGATTCTTCCCATGCAACGACACTCCGCCCTGGATTTCCTTGGTTGACATGGTCGTATAGCTTCCCTTTGCCTTGCTCTGAGCAGAAGCCATATCACCCTCTTTAATCCCACCGTTGACTCCCTTCCTCTCCCCCGTAACTGTGATCCCCAATTTCCCTTCCCGCAGCAATTCCAGAGTTCCATCTTTCATGCTTTGCTCCACAGCGTACCAGAGCGGCGGCCTCTCGCTCGACGCATATCGAATTGGAGCCAATTTTTGTCCAAGTGCGGATTTCTCCTGGTTCCCCTCTTCTCCATCCTCACTCTCTACCTCTTGTTCTTGACCATCATCACCGTCCTTTTTATTCTTTTTCCGCCCTTCCTTGTCCTTAGATTTGTCGCTGGGAAATAACGATATGTACTTCTCAGTTAGCGGACTGTACTTGGCGTAGTTTATATCTACTTCAGTAGAATATATTTGTTTCTCAAGTTCCGCTAATCGATCAGCCCTAGACTTGGTAGTGGAAGTCTCCTCATTATTGCCATTTTCCTCTTCGTTTTCCAATTTCTCTTTCATACGGCGTAATTTCTTCAGGTTCTGGGTAGCTGTTTTTCGCTCTATTATACGCAGATGGTTAGCAAAGGTAGTTAAGTTAAATATGAGGACAATATAGGTATAGTCGGCAAATTACCTAGGAACCGAACGAAGTGGTATTTCGATATCATCGCATTTCGAGCTCTGTTCTCCTCCACTTTCTCTAGATCTCTCTGGTATCCTTTCAAGGCCCTCTCTTTCTCAATCCTCACATCCGCAGGTAAGGTCTTCGAATGCTCTAACAGTCGCTTGGTAGCTCGTATTTTGCTCTTGAGGTCGGTGACGGAAGGCCCTGAGGAACCCACAGCATTATTTCTGCCGTTCCTCTTGTGATGTTTTGAACCATTGGCATTTTGCTGGTAGGTGTATCGTGCCTTTTTATATTTTTCATGAGGTTCCTCGCTACGGCTGCGTTTGCTGGAGGTAGAGCTCATGGTTCCAGGGACAGTGATATATATGTAGTACTCCAATGAGTGGCTATGAACAAGTGAAGGCGCCCTACTGAGACCAAAATATTACTTTTTTTTCTGCAGGTAGCGATTTTGATAAGGCGGAGTTTCTCTGAGCCCTTTGATATTAACAATATTATGTAATATGCATAAGCTGTTATGGCCAATAAAATATTAGTAAATCAATAAGGTTTATTTATTTTCCACATAAAACTGATTATATAAGCATAACCTTCTGCGTTCGCATCCTTGGGGAAAGAAGATCGTCTACTTTCAGACAGGCCAAAGGACGTCAACCCCAGGACGGACTGACTACTTTTGAACGATAATGGCCTTATAATCGCCATGGCCCTTAATCCCGGGTGAAATACGCCTAAGCCAATTTTCATCATATGCATTAATTTACAATAGAGCCAAGATACCCCACACAGGATGGAGACTGCTGTCCGCTGGTCGCCGAGTTCAACATTGGACGACCAGAGGTTTCTCTACGTCGATATACCCGGCAAGTCCTTCAACTTATGCAAGGTCACCTCTCGCGATGATGTCCTGGGGACGTTGAAGTATGATGTTCTGTCCTCCCGACACTCAGTCCCTCCATTCCGAGCATTTGACTGGTCATCAGCCGATGAGAACTTAGCCGTTGTCGGACAGTCATCGGGGGAGGCAGCGGTTCTCCGCTTGGATGATGATACGCAGAGTCCTGTTGTTTTCCCCATACGGAATCAGAGATCCTGCAATGCTGTTGCATTCAATACACAGGGGCTGCTAGCTGCTGGGCTCGACAAAGTTAGGAATGATTTCAGTCTGAATATATGGAACGTGAATCAGCGCCTTAGCTTGGGAAGCTCCGCTCGACCTTTTGGATCCAGTCGGTACCCTACAGAACCGCTCCGGAAGCTTGCCAGCTCGGAACCAATTACAAGTATCAAGTTCTTCAAGGATCACCCAGAAACGCTAGTTGTTGGGGTTCGAGGTCAGTCAGTTAGGATATATGACCTACGAGGTATGCACCCTTTTGCCAGAGCTCCATCATTTGATTTTTGAATATAGTATTTAAACACCTTCTATTTCTAGAGTCATCTGGTAGCCCTTCACTGCAGTTCATCACACGGTGTGTCCACAACATAGCTATAGATTGGCTGGACGAAAACTATATCGCTGCATGTTTTCCTTCGAATGATGTCGCCATTAGCATATGGGATCGTCGTTCAGGATTTCGCTACCCTACAGCCGCAGGTGCCGCATCTGCTAGCGCGGATTCTGGCCCTCTTTCTACTGCATTGGACTTGAAGCCAGATATAGAATCCAACTCTACAATCTCAAGTCTCCGGTTTTGTCGATCAAAACGGGGATGCTTAGGAATGCTCACCACAACCGGGACGTTTCGTTGCTATGATATTGCAAAGGATTATCTTTCTGAGGACAATAAACTATCCTTAGAACGTGCGCTAGGGCAAGACTCGAGTAAACATTATCCAGAGCAAATATATACTAGGAAAGTGCAAGACTTCAGGCCCTCTATTCTCCCATCCGGTGGTGCTGCAAAGAAAGACTGGCAACGGGTTACGTCCTTCGATTTTCTAAACAAAGGAGTGGTATCTCAGCCGGTTGCAATAACTCTCTTGGCTGATAAAACTGTCAGCCTTTTTACTCCACCGCCTCCGCCATCCTCCACAGATCTCTCTTCCAAATGTTCTTTGAGTATAGGAGGTCCAGTTTTCAGTGACTCGAGTCCTATGGTTTTAACTCCATCATCTGACTTAGGAATTACAGCGTCGCAAATTAATTTTGGAAAAGCTCCTTCTAATATAGTTCCGAGTGAAGAGGAACATAGCCACCAATCTACCTCGGATCGCCCAATTGACGAAACAGCTGAAGCAAATCACGAAAAGCGAGAAAGCGTGTTTCCAACGGACGACACTCCCTCATTTGATGATGCACTGTCATGGCTAACCATACCCCGCTTGAGATGTAAAGAAGGATACCTGCTGGATAGCGAGAAAAATAAGGCCATAGTATCTGAAAATCACTCTCTACAGGAGTTATGGGATTGGATTGGGCGTAAGTTACCTGTCTACATCGGATTTGCTGTGTGTTCTACTAATATAACGATTAGGCGCACACTTACGGTCAAAGAACGACTCAATGATCATACACGGAATTGATATGAATTATGTAGGCGTGTATAGTGTTTGGAATGGGAAGCTCGGTTTGTTCATCTAGTATACCCTGTGTTCTTATTTATGGCAGTTATTAACGTCGTAAACAGGACGAAGCTTTGAAAGCAGGCGTGATAGCTCAGAACTGACTGAAGAACGAAGTATAAGCCAGCTTTTCCAAGAATTGGTACACAAGCTTAACTTCGCTCAAAGCAAAACCTGTGAATCTGAGTTTCCCGAAAAACGCCAGCTTTGCCTTCACATATGCGGCGCACCTGAGTCAAATGATGACCTTGTTAATACGGTGAATAAGCTCGTTGCAGAAAGGCAACATTCCAAAGCCGCTGCTTTAGCTGTATTCCAAGATGAGGTGAAGTTAGCCTACAAGGCGCTAAGGGAGAATAAGCCAACCCAAGCACACAAATTATTGGCAATGGCCATCATAGGAGGGTCAAAAGGAGATGCAGGGCCCGACTGGGAGGAGACATGTGCAGAGATTGCAGCTGAGCTCACAGACCCTTATGCCAGGGCCATACTGGCCATGGTTGGGAATAGTGACTGGATGTCTGTATTGCAAGAAGCAACTCTCCCTCTCAAGTACCGTGTGGAAGTGGCATTGCGCTGGCTACCTGACGCTGAGCTCACAAGCTACTTGAGAGATGCCTCTGTGCAGGCTATACATCAGGGAGACGTTGAGGGTGTTCTGCTTACAGGACTTGATCATGCAGCGTTGGACTTGTTTCAATCATACATTAACAAGTTCAACGACGTGCAGACGCCCGTCCTAGCAATGTGTCACACGGTCCCACGATTTATCAGAGATGCCCCGAGCAAGGCCCGGTTTGAGGCATGGCGCGAAACTTATCGACACCAAATGAACTCATGGAAACTGCATCTGAACAGAGTCAAGTTCGATATCGAGTCGCGGAAACTTGCGATAACATGGGAATCACGCAGGCTCGTGGAACCACCTCTCCAGCAAATTAGCCTCGTCTGTAACTACTGCACCCGCCCTCTTACACAGCAGGACACTTCAAATTCTGAGGTTGCTACTACGCCCACTGAATATTCCCACGCAACCCCAGGGAACCCATTAGGCCACGCCTCTATGAATGGCACTGCATGCCCCAAATGCAACCGGCATATGCCTCGCTGCGGTATATGCTCTTTGTGGTTGGGGACCCCGGACCCGATGTCTAAAGCATCAATCGCAGAAGATTCCAAAAAGCCAGCGTCGACTACTCAGAGCCACGAAGATATTATGAGGCGATTTGTAGCGTTCTGTGTCAACTGTAACCACGGGTTTCATGCAGATCACGCGAGGGACTGGTTCAATAAGCATAAAATATGTCCGGTTGCGGAGTGTGGATGCATCTGTGATCGTTAATTTTGTTAAATGGAATAATATATTAGCTTTTGTGTACTTTCTAAATATGAACCACTCCTGCTATGGTCGCCTTGTTGTGATCTGACGCTTTAACTACGAAGCTTTGGGATATATTTATCGTAGTTTCCATTCTCTTATTCTCCCTGGTCTCTTCTAATTGCCCAACCATCGGCTTCCCCTTTATCTTTCTTCTTCTCCGATTCCCCCTTTCTAGTCAGCTAAGTGTGTTATCCATGTCTGTTTCCAAATAGATGCTTAGATAGCAACACACCAATAACAGTTCGACATTTCCCTTCCCCCCAGATTAAGCGGCGGCTTTGCGATCCAAATTCCTGTCCCCCGTCGAAAGCTTCCAAACGGACATGCATCTAGTCCGCTGTCATTTCATGCATTGGAAGTTGGATAACGGACTTTAATTATCATTAGTCAGCAGGCAAGTGGATATTGTCTTGGCATCACGTGGTACATCCAGCCCTAAAAGTCTTCGAGCAGGCTTGAGCTTTGGAGATTCAACTCAGGAGCAAGGTATTCAATTTTGAGACTTTATCAAAGTAGCTGCCTCTATTAATTAGCTCTATTACCGTTTACAGGTAACTAATTAAGAGGAAATAAGGAACTAAAGATTTACTAGCCATTGAGTCATTGATAGAGAAGGTAGCCGGTAGTGAGTCATCTTGAACGCTGTGATCCATGAGCCAGGCTGACCTGGACTTGCATATCAACACTATAGATACAAGGGCCCTTTTCTATGTTAATGTACTATGCGAGAGCACTGAACTCATCAACAGCGTGTTTCTTTGCGAGCCATCAAGTGTCCAAGCCTCCTCCCTCTGCTTTCTCTCCAACTCGATATTTCCATCCCACCTCCCCGCATTTCGTCCGCCTTCGCCGCCAGATACCTCCTTTTATACCTATCAAAATGGCGCCACCTCGGGGAAGAGGCGGCAGAGATCAACCAAGAGAATATAGAATATCAAGAGAACTCACTTTTATTTTGCGACATGCTGCGGAGAAGGAAGGAATAAATATCGACAGGCAGGGCTATGCCAACGTTGGCGAACTGGTTAGCTTACAGACAAGGCCCCTTTAAGCACCAGATACTGACGAGCCCTTCAGCTGCAATATAGAAAACTCAAGGGCCTAAAAGCCACCCTTTCAGATGTCCTAGAAGCAGTCTCTACCTCCGATAAGCAAAGATTTGGTCTTCTATATATCCCAGGCCAGCCTACCTCAGCTGAAATAAAGGCAAAGGAAGAAGCAACCACAGGTGATGAATCCTCTCTTTCAACTGCTACTAGTCAGGCACTCGCTGCGAATGACCCGGATCCGAATAATTACCTTATCCGTGCCCGACAAGGACATAGCATGAAGTGTATCGACGCCGCTTCGCTGCTCACACCACTAACCCTTTCTGAAAACCCTCCTGTCCCCTTGCCTGATACCGTTGTTCATGGAACTTACCACGCTACATGGCCAAAGATACTTCAAAGCGGTGGGCTGAGGTGTATGGGGAGGAACCACATACATTTCGCCAGTGGGCCATCTATAAGCACAATTCTGCCTAATGGGAGGGATGGAGAGGTCGCAACTCCTTCAACCAAAGGCCGAGGACAGGATGGCGTAATTTCTGGGATGAGAGCGGATGCTCAGATACTGATATATATTGACCTTAAGCGTGCTTTAGCAGCCGGGTGCCCATTCGGCATAAGCGAGAATGGCGTGATATTAAGTGAGGGTATGTCTACCGATGGGACCGAAGATAAGAAGATTGGACTTGAATTCTTCGATATTGTGGTGGAAAGAAAGAACGGCTTGGGAGTATTGTGGGAGAACGGAGAACTGGTGAAAGAGTCACCAGACTGGATGTTAAACGCAAAAGCCCCGGCAGGAAAAGGTGGACAGAAGGGGCAGGGCGGGAAAGGTAAAGGCAAAGCCCCACGATTGAAGGTAGAGAGAGACACAGACCATGTAGATGAGGATTGATTGTATACCACTTCATGATTAGTTATGTGATATTCATGGATTTATAGCGGTGACTACCCGGGTCTATAGCCCCAGCGTAAAAATGAACCAAACGAAATGACTGCCATAATAGTTGGCTAGAAAGAGGCTACTTATGTGAATGAAAGATGGTTCCTGCGCCGTCTTGGCGCATCGGGAGCGACATGAGCTTAAATAAGGTTAAATGCTGTTGTAAATATAGAACACCAACGCGCAGATTTTATGAAGCCAACAGGCGAGCCCCACAAACACACAATAGCATCAATGGTGTAAGGGTAGCACGGGTGCCTTCCATTCACAATTGGTCAAGCACCCAATCCGCGTTCGAGTCGCGGTTGATGCACATTAACTCACAAATTCTTTTTTTTTTTTTTTTTGCTGATGTTTTTGACAAAATCAACTGAATATCTAGACAATTGTCTTGCATCTAAGAAGAGGATTGGAAAGTTTCATCATGTTTGGTCCAGTCTCTCTCTTAATCTCTTCAGCTCTCCTTTGGAGTTGTCAAATTGTCGCTTAGCTTCCTCATACTGTTCATGTGAAACCCAGCCTTCTTTTCCTATTATCTGCATCCGGAGATTCTCAAATTCACTAAACGCCTCTCCCCACTCTTCAGCTTGCTGGCGTGCCTGCGATATCTCAGATTCGGTAAATGATATAGGGCACGGCGGTGTCTTGCCGTTTCTAGAGGCCAACTCGCTCCACTGTTCGTAGACCTGAATAAGAAGTTCTCTGAGTGGGATTGGACCATCTAAAGCAGACTGTTGCACTATGTAAAATATGAACGAAGTTGGATATTCGTCATTTCTCATAGCATCCATGGCCTTGACAAGAAGAGGATTCATTTTTCTTGACGCCAGCTCATAAAACTTCTTTAATCGGAGTCGACCGAGTGACTCTTCGGCCAGCCTTTTCTCCTCTAGTGGTAGGGTATGGAAATCTTCGGGGAGAGCTGGTTGGATGGCGCCCCATGGGTATGGATCATCACAGTCGAAAATCGACGGAAATCTAGCTTGCAAGAAGATCGGAGAGATATATGTTCCTTGCCAGTCGATTATACCAGAGACTTTTGAGGGGTCTGCCTTGTTGACAAATATGTTATCAAAGTGCAGGTCCTGATGCATCAGCGTGGGCTTGAGAAGTTCCATTGGGGGTATAATATAAGGTAAGACGGAGATGAATTGCTCCAAAAGCCGTACATGGAGAGACGGCGATACTGACGTATTGGCTCGCCGTAAATACGGCGCGAGTCCATCTGTATTGGTGTTATTAAATCCCTGGATTGTAGATATCTCACGCTTTGCAATGGCAGTGAGGTATTCCACGGCAGATTTCCCTTCACAGATTCAGTTCATAAATCAGACGACATTATACTTTTCCAGTTATACTTACATGGTCCACGGCCATTAAGCGGTTCTTCGCATCCACCAGTATGAAATGGTCTCTCCGGGGTTGGCCCGATAACGAATTTAGAGATATCATCTTCTTTCCCGGGCATTTGACCAGGGCGAATAGCCTCAAAAAATGAAGAATCATTATCCACTAATGTCTCCCGATGATATAAGCCGCCGTATCCAGAGAGTGGGATATCTACAAGCCTCTTCTCAATCTCAACAACGTTCTTGACTAGATTGAAACGTTGTCTTTCAGACATATCGTCCCAAACTTCGCTCAGTTGAACGCCCTTTACTCTGTCCATTAAGATGAACTCGGTACCAACTGCGTTCGACTGAAATGCTGAGGAGCTCCATTCAAGGACTTTTGGAACAGGGATATCAAGTATATTGTGCAGCTAAATATCAAAATCAACCATCCAAGTCAGCAAGGTCTCTCAGGACCATTTATAATATAAGAGAGCCACATACAAACTCGAGTGTTGCAACCTCACTAGAAACCACTATTCGTGAATTACCGGCACTTGGGTTAGGGATTCTTGCTATTACTTCCCTGCCATTTTCCATTTGAAGCGAAAACACCTTGTTATGAAGCCCTTCAGGTAGTTTATTCAACCTGGCACAGACGCTACCCGTGGCTTGGGAAGCACAATGCTTAAGGGCATCAACGTTGAACTCAACATAGCGTTTCCTCAGCTGGCTTTCTTCATCGTATAGCCAGCGGCCTGACGTGTAACAGAAGAGTTCGTTGCTCTTTTGGTGGTAACGACTTGCCGTAAGGCTGCGAAAGAAATGCCTGTGTATACCTAGCTTCTTTTTCCCTAGGATACAGCGACATAACATGAGTTGCCTGGTTGCCATGACACAACCAAGCACTGCCTTCTGGATATTCGATGAAAATTAGATACTAAGCAAATGGAAGATATCAGTCAATTAACTAGTTAACTAGTTGAGCGACCTCCTGATTTTGGTTACCCATGGCAACCCTTAGTTATCTGTTAAGGAAAACCACTTAGTATTTGAAATGCGGCTGATCATATTCTCATTATAACTAGCTAACCACAACCATCAATTCATCGGTACACATGCATACATAACTACATCCCATATTCATTAATCGTTGATATCCTAGCGCCTTCGGGATACCCTAACATTCATCTCTGTCTGGAAGAAAATACCATAGCATATGCTAGTCCACGGTTTGGTAGTATTGATAATGCTGATATCAAACCGACGCAACAACTAGCGAATAACGCAGTTAGCATCCATTCTTGCAATATATACCTGGATATTGGGATAGGACATACTTCTGGAAACACTTTGTTTAAGTTCATCATTGCGATGGGAATACCCAGGCATCGTGTTGTGCCGTGTCCAAAAATGAGTTCCTGAACTCGAGACATCTCTTGTAGCCGTGCTTCGTCTTCAATTAACCAGCGTTCAGGCCGGAATACCCCGGGGTCGTTACCAAACACTGGGTTTAGCTGAACCCCCCAGGTATTCAAGCCAATGAATGTGCCTTCAGGAATATGCTGTCCCTTGTATGTATCTCCTCCAGCAGGAACCATGCGCTCGCGCAACTGAGCCACAGGCGGGAAACAGCGAAGGCCTTCCTTTATACAGGCCTGGAGATAGGGTAAACGACGCGCTTCCTGGTCTCGAATCGGCGAGGATATCTTTCCACTGGCTTCTGCTTCGTCGATTTCCTTGATCAGCCGAGCATATACTCGCGGATTGGACGCTACAGCAAGTAAGGTAGCTCTGATTGCAGTTGCAGTTGTATCGGAACCGGCCACCCTTAGAGCCTGTTAGATTTAGATCATAGTGTTGAATGACTGATGGCTCGGAGCTCACAAGGATATAATTAACTCTGTTTCTGCCTCACTCGGAGAAAGCCCATGCTTCATAAAGGAGGTGAGCATGTCCTTTTTCGGCTCACTTTTGGACTGTTGTCTCTTCTCGACCTCATTACGAGTGATCTAACTGTTGTCAACGTACCGCCACGAGGAACAGCGCTTTGAACGTTTGGATGTTCTTCATAACATACCCCCATGATTATACCAATTCCACTTTTATCTTGAGATGAAGGTACTATGAGCCTTCTCATGAAAGGAAGTCCCACCAGCCAATGCAACAGGTCGTTGATTTCAATAATGACCGAGAAATGTTGGACGATGGGCAGTTGAGATTCGATTGTTTTCAGGAAGTTGGACACATCGCTATCTGTCTTCACAAACCCCATGGGTTTTCCAAAGCAAATATGTGTGATCATATCGACAGCCAGGAACTGGACCCGCTGGGCAATGTCAAATACATTTGTCCCATTATCATCAGAGAGCCATTTCCGCTCAATCACTTCGACAAAATCCTGGATACGCTCATCAATCATGTCTTCTAGCCCCTCCACATCTCGCCCTGCGTATGCCCCAGACATTTGATGCCGTAGGTGATTATGTCTACCTGGATGTCTTTCAGATACTATATTCGGGACCTCAGGGTCTATCCTAATGGAATCGAACCATGGTCCACGAGTATAATGCGATCGGGCCGCGAGAATCTTGCGTATAAATTCTGGATCGTCGGTAAGGAGGTGGTTCGGCCCAATTCGAGCAACGGGACCATATTGCTGGTTAACATTTATAAATCGAGTCGCGGATTCGCCGGAAGCTATTGTTTTGCACAGCCATAGGCGTGTAAATGCCGCCCACGGTGGGCCATGGAACGCACTAAGACGCAAGTATCGTGCTGTACTTGACCAGATGGCATATATGACTATCCCCGATATGATGGCAAGGCTCACGACCGAAGGGTGCGTTGAAATGTGGGATTTTGCTGCTCTGAACCATTGATCCGTCTCTAGCACTGCCTGTGCATAGTCTAGAGCGATCGTGTGCGGAAGGATTGACGTTGTCAAATTTGAAGCCATGATAATAAGATGTTCAATTTAATACCCGCCATATACTCAATTTCCTATCAGTGTCTTAAACGGCCAACTAGCGAAAGTGGCAGGCTAGTTATATATAGAGGAAATATATGGCCAGCTTACTCCGTAAAGAGTTCCGCAGCCGGCGGCCCCCTCTTAGGCCACCAGCTCAGCCTTTACCCTGTCGACGGAGTAATTTACAGGGAGAAGACAGGCCGGGGAGCCAAGTTACTCTGGGTATAATCCTTGACTTCGAGTCATCTAGCTGCATCCGCGCATGCATAAAAACCCAGGGTACACCATAAGCGGCCCCAATTTCAAACACGGCAGATGAGTGCTAAAGCAGGATACATGGGTTGATTCCATAAAATCACACTATTCAGCTGGTATTTTCAGAAAATACTCTCATTTCAGCAGTTTTGAATATGGGTATATAAGTGCTGTCCTGCTCACACGGCTGGTTAGCTATCTATCTGTACTCTATACAGATAATTTATTGCATAGTGGATACTGAGAATAAAGCTATAAAATTTTCCCTGCAGTTTGTTAGGCTGCGTTTTATTTTCTTTCGCTTCTTACTGGTGTATTTACCAGACCCAAGAAAATCCCTTCTCGAATCCAAAGCCTGTATGGAGTCACTTACTTAAGTAGTTAAGTGGTTATGCAGGTGTGCAGGGGGGTTCGATACTCTGGCCCTCAGAGATGTGGATCCCATTGGGGCCAGAATCCAGAGTAACGGCACGGTTGTCTTTCTCCGGAATTGAGTATTGGGCCATAGAGCCATATGAAAAGCAAGTAAACAGAATAAAGTGCTCTTCTTATGCTCCCCACCGGTCTTCCAACGGAAAGAATACCTTCTTTAGACCCGATTAGCCTGTGCTATTCCTTAATAAACGAACAACTCACATCCGGACATATAGACAGGCATCGTATCAATGGGCGAGGATCTCTCTTGAACCAACGGGCCCATATCGAATTATTTCGTTAAATATCGCACCCATGATAGGGTCGCGGAAGTGGTCTGTGGGTCAAGCTCCTCCACATATTTACGTAAACTAAACGCGAGGGAAGCCCGTTGATAATCAGCGAAGTGGACGAAGAGCCAACAGCATGGGACTTACTGGCTTATTTGACGTGATGAGCCCGTCATTATCATTAAGACTCTAAGTATGAATTTGGTAAGCGCTTGACTTCCTCGTCAGTAATATGTGTACAACTTGCCAATGGAGCCGGCATTACTCCGGGTACCATAAGGAAAAGGCAAACAATTGACCACCAAAGCTAGATTGCACCTGGTTAATGCTGTGTCAGCAGACTTCAAAGGCTCAAAATCTTCAAGCAATGTCTTATAAAAATTTTTGAAAGTGGATTGAGCCAAACATTTCTGGGGAGTCGTCTGCGTGATGACTGTCTTCGAGTAAAGTTTAAAGGCTATTCTGCGGGCCGCCCGCCCCACCCGGACCGAACCTCTCCTTGAGCGCAAAATTGTCGACAGTCATCAACTCTTCCAATGCGAGGAAACCAATAAAGTCTCAACGTGGTGAATAACTAACGTTGCATGATGGCTAGTACATTCAATTAATTGGGCGAAAAGAGTGTGTATCTGGGTCCCATTAGTTACCTTCGACCACTACTAATACACTGCTTCTAGACCAGTATTAGCCACCCTCTCAATGCTATACTTTCCATTGTATCAATCAACTTGGAGGGATGTACTTTAAGAGCGTCTGAAAAGAGCCCCATGGAGACCAAGAGTTGATCCCGCCGGGATATTGACAGAGTTTGTGGTCCAAACAAGGGGAAAAAAAGTATCTGGGATGGTGTCAGTATAGGGCGGCAGGGAACTAGCCATGCGATACTCGCGAATTATTCAACGCC
The DNA here is from genome assembly GCA_018357685.1 of Trichophyton schoenleinii. NCBI lineage: Eukaryota > Fungi > Ascomycota > Eurotiomycetes > Onygenales > Arthrodermataceae > Trichophyton > Trichophyton schoenleinii. Next base: position 4,435,556 of record WOFF01000001.1, read on the forward strand.
CTATAGCTCTGCTTGATGATGAAGGCAAGGTAGACGCTATTGATATGAATTTGTCAAACAATCTAGATGGAAGTGTATCTTCATAGACAGCTATACTCGTATTTTTTGTGTTGGTATCAACGGATAGAAGCCTGACGGGTATCACACTCGGAAAGGGTATGTATCGGCTGATGCATACATAATGCTCTTCTTCTCTTTCACGCTTTTCGAAGAATCAGTTAGCCTAACAAAAATTATATGAATAAACCGTTATCCTTTGCTATAACATAAACGGCACACTTCTACCGCAATAGTGCTTGCAATTCCTTCCAAGCCGAAAACAGAAATATGCTTGTTGAAGGGGCTAAATTGTTCAATCAGAGAGCCAACAGTGATGTTGATGTCTATAGAATCTGCTGCTGAGTATGTAAGTGTGCTCTTGACTTCCTTAAGGATGTTTCTCTCATTGTCGACATCATACATACCACTAGGGAGAGAAAGGCAGCTCTGCGTACAACGTGATAGGTTCTGCCAAATTGTCGACTATATCCACTAGGTTCGCGGATTGCGGTTGATTAATATACAAATATATTTAATTATTTTACGTTAGTTACTAATTGCAATAATTATAAGATAATAAATTATAGTATTTTATTCTACCTTTTAGAATAATTTAATAATATCTATAGGAGTCGATTTATTAATATCTATATTATTATTAAATATAAATCTTACAATTATTAAATTTTAGAATAAAATATATCTTTATGTAGATATATATCAAGTTTATCTAATAGCTAATAGTTATTGGAGAAGTACTTGATATTTATATAACTACCTACCTAGGTATATAGTTACCTAGGTACCTTGATAAGCAGTTCATATAAAAGTACCATGCCGCATGCGCCAGCATTGCCCACTTACGAAAGACGAATATATCCTCCAGCCATGTCCGTCCTAGAAACCCTACCCCTAGAGATCTTACAAGGCATCTGTAGCATTGTTGCTTCTGGCTGCAGGGCAGATCTCTACACCTTATCGCTTGTCAGCAGGCGCTGTTGCCTGGTTATCAGCGCTGAGCGGTTTCAAACAATTCGTTTTCCCGACTTCAATTCTATACCAGACCGTCTTACTCGTTGACAGGGCGCTCTACAAGCTAGATCGAGCTTTGGGCATGTTCGTAGAGTCGTGGTCGGAGGCTTCTTACCTTTGGTAGTGCCACTGAAAACGAAAAGCTGGTATCTGAAAGCGAAGATGACCTTGAAGACTACGACGATGGAAGACTTACAGGCGGGCCGTTTTATGAAAACCCTTTCAACGATGAAGATGTCGAGAAGTACTGGAAGCCTCTGGCTCGCTTCCTAGTGCGGCTTTCAGGCCATCGTGCAATATCATCACACACTTCGACGGCTAGAACTATCTGCAGAACAGCTCCCAGACGCTGAGCAGCTGGTGATAACTGCTGAAAATGCTAGAGAGCTTGCTGAGAACTGTGTACACCTCAAGGAATTGTCATTGCAAGTTCCGCGTTCTCAGGGCAGCAAGGAAGAAGTCCTCATTTATCATTTCCTTGGTTCTATTCCTGGCCTAAGGACCCTTACTATATACCTTGACTGCTCTGATAACAGCGTTTATAGCTTGTCAGACAGTGACAGTGAGCTTAAAGATGATGACTATGGTGTTGAATACCCAAGACTGCACAAGCGCCTACTTCGAAAGGCTCTAGTCAATGCTGCAGTCGATGAACAACTTGCCCGCTCTATATACCGAGAAATGAACAAGGGCAATTCCAACAATGCAAAGCATCCTACTTTACATTGCGTCAAAATTTTCGTCACTGGAACCAACAACATCATCGGCATTGGCAACTCTCTGGAACTAAAAACTGCCTCCTCCCTTGCCCGCAGCTGGGAGATTATCAGAAACCCGAGCAGGAGAGATGACTCTGCTGACGTCATTGTTATACAGGAGGTCGATTGGGAAACAAGGGAGATGCTTGAAGAACAAAATAAAGAATTTTATCGCTGGGACGACGACATTGTGGAAATTGAAGAGCTTGTGTTTCGAGAGATTTGGCCTGAAAAGCCTGAGAGTTGGCAGACAGACTGGCACAGCTTCCCTCTTATGGTGGACTAACCGTTAATATCAGAATCCAGGTTGAGATTGTCAGATGTTACCCAGCCATTCTCCGTCAAAGTTCATCGCAATATTATCCGCCAAATATTAGCTGCGTGGTATAGCCATGTAGAAGGGATTCTATAACCGTAGCCACCACGACTTGCCCTTTATTAATAAATAGGGCTAAAAGGGTATAAATATCTACCGGTTTACACTGGTTTTCATGCCTGGGTATTATAAGGCACCAGATCCAAATAATAATATCTGCTTTGTGATAATAAGAGAGATAATAACAATTCTCGTTTGAATCAAGATTTCTGACATCATACGTCTGAGTTGTTTGTCCAACTCTGTGGCACACTGAAAAAGTAGCAGTTAGCAATTCTCTGTGTAGTAGGATGATATGATTGAAAGGTTTCCCTTTTTACTTTCTGTCATACCAGGTGGAACAACCAAACAGCTGACTAAAATATACCATGTGACTTTATTTACAAAATATTTAAGTCAGGTGATAAATGCCTGATGATTAATACATAATATTGTCTAAATAGGAAATATGTTTATTACTCATCCAATGACTCATTAGTTACAAAATTCTTACTAAATTTACATAGATCTACCAATAATAATACTACTTTTTATAAAATACCGTATCCATCTGTATCAGAATTACCCGTCCAAACCTAAGATGAAAAAAAGGGGGTCAAGCATCAAGCATCAACGAACCATCTGGTTTCAAGGGACGAACGCGAGATCACAAAACGGTGAAAAAGAAAAGAAAGCGAAACGAAGAGAAAAAAAGAAAAGAAAAAAAGGACGACGCAAAACGAGGTCTGGCCCTATCGACGAGCCCATGATCACCAATTTCAAGAACCAAAAGCAGATGAAGAAAAAAAAGGGGGAACGATCGATCAGACGGCAAGATTGATCTCCACTACTCCATGTTTTTTTTTTTCAACTAATCTTAAACGCTCTCTCCAATCGATCTAATATATATCGTAATATCGCTTTATATACTCCGTACTATGGGGATCATAAGTTTATGGGAGGTTTATCTATCCAAAGCTAGATCGCCCCCAATGAACGAACCCTTAACCCTGACCCCCTATTTTATTTTTCGCCATCCTGCTCGGAACTTGGAAAAGATGGGCTCTCGAGAAAGCAAGGCCCGTTGCACCCGCTGTTTCGAAAAAGCTCAATCCTTGCAAGTTCATAAGTGAAGGAGGAAAACAAAACAGGGTGGATGGTTGAACCGGGTCTAATTATGTTTTTTTTTCTTACTTGAATTGAGAAACGAGCGAGTGAAATCCTGGAAAATATACCATGATGGCTTGCGTTCATGGTACGAATAAGGGGTATAAATGTGCAAAAAGAGTCATTTTTTTTGGTGGTGGTGGCGGCGTCTCCTTTTTGGGTGGCGGTCAGAGAAGGCCTGTAACTCGTTAGCTATTGAGAGCGGTGAAGCAGTTAGAGGTCGTACTCCGTAACAGGAGAGGGAGAGAGAGAGAGAGGAAAGAGAGTCGACGTGGCGTCTGTGAGACTCTGGGTGAGGTTATTCTTGTTAGATGTAATAATCTCGAAAAGTCGACAGTAGTGAGGTCGATGTCCTTATATTGGTTATTCGTTCCAAGATCCATTGGCTGCCCGTCAAATGAGCGAGGAAAAGGCGGCTATAAAGTTCAGCCAATCAGAGGTCATCCCCTGCCCTGTGATGCGAGGTTGGCCATGCATAAGCCCTACAGTCAGCGCAGTCAAGACTCGACCAGATGCATTGCATGGATGGTTAATGCACATTTTGACAGGACCAGCCGTGAGCCGTGAGCTCGTGGGGGAATCGTCGGAAGGGCGAGGGCGAGTGAGGAGAGAAGCGAGGGACGCGTGGGCGGAAGGGAGGAGGAGCGCAGGCAGGCAGGTCGGGGTCGGAAAGGAACGGAGGGACCCAACGCCTGTTACATCTAGATGTTTGTCCAGGGTTTTGGCTGTTGTTGGGTGTTATCGAGAACCCTGAGAGCGATCAGTGATTAAGTGACGATGATGCAATGAAGCGATGATGCGGACTGTGCGACATGCCGTAGCACTGGCGCTGTCCTGACGCGCAAGGTGTCTGGAGTCTGCGGGCTCAGAGCGGAGGCCGTTAGGCGAAGAGGGCTGAAGTTGGGCTCTATAACTAATAAATAAATAAATAATAAATAATCAATGGCTGTGGGCGACCTTGGTAGCTGAGTGATTATTATTGTTGTTTACACCTGTTTAAAAGTGGGATGGATAGTAGTATATTTTTTGGGTACGAGCGCTACGCGAGGGAGGCGAAGTAAGCGAAGAGGAGCCTGAAGGAGGAGATCTCCAACCCCTCATCGCGGGAGAAGCACAAGCCAGCAGGAGAAAGAAGGAACAAGCAAGGATCGAAGACGTCAGTTGCATGACTTGCATCATCGTGGCCGACGGACGAGCATGGAGGCAGAGGCAGAGGCAGAGGCAGAGGGAGGAAGATGGAGGAAAGGCGCGCGGTGGTTGGCTGGTGGGCGAGCGGCCAATGGCAGAGAGGGACTCGGGCAGCCGCCGGAGCAGCGCGAAAGGTCTGGCGGGAGGCGCGGGTGGAGAGGCAGGCCAGGCAGGAAGACGCAGGCAGAGCGCAGCTGGACAGTGGAAGCCCGCGGAAGAAGATGGAAGTCTTTCTGTATCCAAGGTATCTTTACCTTTATCTTCTTTATCTTCTATCTTCTTTATATCTTTATATATGTCTCTGTCTAGTAACTCTGCGCCATCTCCTACTATCTGCTACTATCTACTACTATGATCTCCATCTTATCAGCTTATCGTCTGTGTATCTTCTCGCTGAGTCATCTCACGTGCCACCCATCAGATCGGGTCAACCCGGCCTAGCGCCCAAAGCGGCTTAGCCTGCGGGAGACCCTAAAAAAAGCAAAGAGTAAAAAGTGGGTCCCACCTGACTCTCCCTGGCTTGGCAAGGCCCTTTCCCCAAAGGGGCCAGGTCTCCACTTTTCCGTCCTTTCTCTGCACGCTCTTTTTCCTTCGCCTTTTCTCGTCCTTCCTCGCCCTTCCGGCTTCTCTTCTTCTTCTTCTTCTTCTTCTTCTTCTGCTTTTATATTCTATCAACTAGCAACATCCTACAGACAGCAGATCCAGCAGCACCGAACAGCCCCCGAGAAGACGCAAGCAAGCAGGCCGAGAAGACGCAGAAGCCGCAGAAGAAAGTGACCAAGATTTCATCCCTGACCTTCTGGCTCTTTTTTACTCTTACTTGACTGGCCCTTCTCTTTTTCCTCTGTTTTCTCCACTTTCTGTACAGTCTTAATATATCCGCGTCTTTCTTCTCTTCATCTCTCTTCTTACTACTACTACTTCATACCAACAACAACAACAGCAACAAACAGCAGGACTCTACACAAAGTCCTGGCCTTTCTGTGATAACTCTCAGCCCGTGATATTCGCGCCTGTGGTCATATTTGTGGTCTTCACTGACGTTGGTTCCCTTTTTTTTCCCCCTTTTGGCGTTGTTGTTCCTATGACTCCAGATGGTCGCGTTAAGTCACATGCTAATCTCATCATCTATCGCAGTCACAATAATATTACCCAACTCCCCAGATACCACCAGAGTCATGGCTCCTCGCTCAGCTCCCAAGACGGCCTCCATGGACATCCCCAAGTCGCGCGATGCTCCTCGCCGCCATGGCATGCTGCCTACGCCTCCCTCGTCCATCTCCCCTTGCCTCAACCCCCAAGGCTTCAAGCAGCGTGTCACCCAGGAGACCCTCCACCAGTATAACCTCCGCTCGCCGCCGGCCTCCTCTTCCCTCGTTCCGCATGACACCCGCCACGAGATAGACGCAGTCGACTCAGACATCGACCTCCAAGACACCGAGGACAGGCGTGTTCCTTCATCAGCCGCAGCCGCATCTGCATCCTCTTCAAAGGGCAAGGCTGATGTCTCGGGAGACATCACCCCTGCCATGCTGGCCAGACACTACCTGCCCGACATCCTGCTCGCACACGGCCCGCTCGCCATCAGACACATCATGGGGTACTTGACGACCTCTGTGCCTGGGTTCTCCATGATACCGCCCGCCAAGGCTAGGAGACTCGTCGTGGCCGGCCTGGAGGGCAAGGCGTCGCTCTCAGCCAACGCTGACTCCATGGACGACGGCGAGGTCGAGTTCGAAAAAGTCGGATGGGGCCGCTGGGATGCCTACCGTCGTGGCCAGCAGAAGCGGGAAGGAGGGAATACTCATCACACTGCCACTGAGCGTGCTGGCCACGTCAACAACCATCATCTCTCCTTGCCTCACTACTACGCCCCCGCAGACTCGCCCATCTTCTCCCACTCAGACTTCAACCAGAACCAAGACATCGACGAGGCGGACAAGATGTCCCTCGACGACGACGGTGCCAGCCAGCCACGCATGTACTGTTCTTCCTCGGCCTCCGAGGAGCCAGACATCATGGACGGCGACTGGGACGAGGCTGACATGACTGACGAAGAGGACTGGGCTAACATCGGTGCCGACGCACTCAGAGCGCAGTCCCTCGGCCAGGAGCCTTCCATGCCGTCGTCGGTCTACGCTCAAGGATGTGGCTATGGGTACGGACACAGCTACGGCTACGGAGGAGGACCATCTTCCTCTGCTCTGGCCAAGGCTGCTCCCATCGCCATGCCCGGTGGCAACGTCGAGGAACGTGCCGCTGTCGAAGCACTCCTGCAGCTTGGGTCGATGTAGTCTCCCTTGTCCTACGTCAACACCGCCCAACAACCCATGCATATACCTTACCACTTCACTTTTATACATTTTTTACCTTTCTTCCCGCACTTTTTTTTTTTTTTTTTTTTTTTTTTTTTTTTTTTTTTTTTTTTTTATTAAACCAGCATACAATATTTTAATCCCCAAGACACGACCCGAAACGAAGCCTTACCCCCTTACATTCCTTTTTTTTTTCTCACGATAAAGTACGCGTGGCTGGCCCCCGATCGTATACTTATCAACCTACACTCCTTTTTTTTGGCCTCACGATGTATATTTCTCTCCTTATATTTTTTTTTCCTCTTTTTTTTTCTTTTCTTTTTTTTATCTTTCCAGCGTTTACTTAATGTGTTATCTTTCACTGAACGTGGATTTCCGATCTGACGGTGGCGGTGTTTTCACCCTTTTCCTCCCTTTCTACCTCCTTTCTTGGCCGGTTGGTTGGCGGCTTGCATATCTGGAATATGGCGCAAGCTGAGGAATCCACACCAAACAAACACCACCGAACAACCAGCGAAACGACCCCTCGACTCCTTTTGCTTTTCTTTACTTGTTTCAACATAAACGCGCGATTCGAATCGCTTCCGTGCCAGACCAGCCATCTCAACAATGGCAAGCGTTATCTGAGACACGATGGGCACCGGAAGTCAAAGATGACAGTCGAAGTTGAATTCGAGCTCGGGAAAGTCGAAGTCGATCTGGGAACAGAATCTGGGAATTATCAATCAATCAATCAATCAGTTAATGGGAGAAAAAAAAAGAAGAAGAAGAAAAATAACCTGGCTGGCTGGCGCGTTTGTCTTGTTATGCTATGCTTTTCTGTCTTGCTCTTCTTGTTCTTCGTTTCGTCTTCTTCCCTGTTTGTTCCATGTCCACCAGCAAAAAGCAACAGCCGTTAGAAGATCAGGAACAAGAGAGAGATGAAGAAAAAAAGAAAACATGCAAGCATCAAACAAACAAACAAACCAAAACCAAACCAAGCAGCCTCAATATCCTCCTGTTTTCTTTCCGTCATCTTTATACCCCGTTTTTTTTATTCTTTCTTTCCTATGTTCAGCATCATGATTCCCCATATCTCATGTTTATTGTTCTCGTTCTTCCCTTTGTTCTGTCCTGCCTGCCTGCCTGCCTGCTACGATATGCCATGATACCACACGACTTCCCACCACCAAACTCCAAGAAACATCCACAAAAAAATGAGAATAACCTTGGAAGAGAAATAAGAAAACAACCAAAAAAAAAAAAGGCCCCAATCCATATTACACACACGCTCGACGCAGAATCCGTTTCTTCACGTCCTTTGCATGTTTTTGGTTCTGGACGATGGCATTCAGCGGCGGAGACAGGCGACACGGGAGAAGGAGGTCTGGATGGTCCGGTCATCTTAACTGCATTGTACTTGACATCCAAACCGCCCTTACCTGCTCGCCTGTTTGCGTGTCTGTCTGCCTGTCTGCCTTGCCCCTTTTTTTCCCCCAAGTTTTACGAGCCTTCTCTTCTTCTCTCCTCCCTCTGCTTCTACACAGCCAGCTAGCCAGCGGGAAATGCACGACATCTTGGTCTGCCGTCCAGCAACTTACTTGGTCATCTTAACTGTATTGTACTGGGGAGTTTGTTCACCCTGGACGATAGCTCTGCAGTTCCCTGTCTAGCGCTGGCTGTGTTGGGGGTGTTCTATCAGATATTTCTTTGCGTCTACTAGCTAGGTAGTTTCTTTTTTTCCTTCCATGGGGGTCGATCAGGTATTGAGATAAGACGAGATGTTTGATACATACTACATATACTACACTACACTCTACACTACACTACAACACTACATTATACATACACTTACTATACGCAATAACTAATTAATGAAGACACGCTAATTTCATACCTCTCTCCCCTATCTACCCTACCTATTACACAGTGTAAAAAAGCAAAATGCCGTAAAAATACAATTAAACCAATGATACAATGATTATACCCGAAAGCGTCTTCCTACCCGCTGCCGCCTTCTATGAGCGGGAATTAACCCACCTCCAAATCCCCTCCTCTGCCTCTGCCATTCTCTCTCCAGCACTCTTCATCCACGAAAGCGTTGTCTCCCATGCCCCAGCAGCAGAATTCCACAGCCACTCGGCATCGTCTGCTGTCTGGCCATCACGGCCCTCATCGTCGCCAAAGAAGTCATATTGGTACACATATCGCCCTCCCGCTTCTCCGGGCGCTGGGTCCCAGACCTGCCGCATACCAAAATGTGGGCCCTCGCCGGTACCAAAACCCGCACCGTCTGCAGCAAGTGTTGCGGGTGACGGCTGGGCGATGGCGGGATTCTGGCGGTACCCCGGTGGATGCTCAAGGTTGGGAAATGTATTGCTATGGCTTGACCCTGAGCGTTCATGTTGATGCGGTCCCGTTTGGATGTGATGATGCTGATTATGTGTTTGAGTATCTATATGTGCGCTCGGCGGCTTCGTAGTCATCACTGACGCCTTGTAGAGATGCATTTCTGATGCTTTGGGAGGAGGAGGGATGGAGTTGGGGGCGTTGGGCACACTGGTGCCTGTCCATGACGTACTCTGTCCTGTATATGGAGATGGAAAGGGCTGTGGTTGCGGTGGAGGAGGAACAGGTGAGGGCGAGTGGTCTTCTGAGGTGGCTGCTGGGGCCGTTGGTGTTGGGCCAGGAGCTGGTTCGGCCTCAGAAGCCGTTATTGTAGACGTTGTGGTGGGTGTAGTATGGAGATGTGTCTCCTCCTGACTCGACGCAGCCCCGGCTGGTGACTTCTCCGACTGGTTCTCCATCCTCGACCGAAGGAACCGATGGCAGCGTCTGAAGCCCACAAGGTTAAGAGAAAAGGGTATGCGTCTTTGAATGCAGCAAGCTGATGCTTTTTTCTGCGGGAGAGTATAGTTCTAATGCTTTTGTAGTAGAAAGCGAGTTCTACTGCAATCGAAGCTGGCTGAGCGGAAGCTACGTCATATCATGTGACCCCACTCGAGAGCTCTGATTGGCTCTCGAGGGAAGGACCTGCGTGGAAAGGACGGGGACGCGGGAGACAGTTTGAGAGCAATAAAAAAAAACGGACATTTTTCTATCTGACAAGGTTGTACATATTGAAAACACAGAAGAAAGGGAAAAGGCAGGGGGGACAAGGGAGAGAAATTGATTGAATGCCAAGATGTCACAGGAGAAAATACACAGAAAATCAGCAGGAAAGAGACCTCGCATGTAGTAGTGGTAAAGTACAGATGGGTAGTGAAAGGAAAAACGCGACCCTGTCTCCGATTTCTCTAATGCATCGAGAACGAGGACGATGGGATTCGGTTGTTCTCGAAGCACTGTTGTTGTTCCATGATGCTGCTCCGGGGGCGTCAAGACACTCCTCACTTCTCTCCCAGAGGAAGAAGCACCAACGGCCATCACGGATGAACACTCAAGGGACTGTGATCCATTATGGTCCGGGTTTCGGCGGGCGAGCCGTTTACTTGAACTTCTTTCCGAAGAGGAGGAGCTGGACCTGGTCGTAGATGGAGAGGACACCAGCACCGGCAACACCACGGAGGATGTTGGCACCAGCACCCTTGAAGAAGGAGCGGATACCCTCCTTAGCCATGATCTGGCGGGCAGCATCGAAGGAAGAAGAGTACTTGACGGCCTGCATAGTTTGTTAGACATGTTATACCAGTATATATATTTGGCGGTATGAAGAATATGATACGTACCTCACCAGAAGTCATCATCATACGACGACGGACAGTGTCAAGAGGATAAGAAGCAATACCAGCACCAGTGGTGACAGTCCAGCCGAGCAAGAAGGAGGCAAGGAAGTTACCCTCGAGAGGTCCAACGAGAAGAACAGGCTTGATGGAGTCGTACATTCCGAAGTACAGACCACGGTAGACGACAATTCCGAGGACGGAGGGACCGAATCCACGGTAGAGACCAGCAATACCATCAGAGGCGAGGGTCTTCTTGTAGACGTCAATCAGACCGTTGAACTGACGCTCACCACCACCCTTCTTAGCAGACTTGGCGTCGTTGGCAAGACGGGTACGGGCGTAGTCGAGGGAGTAGACGAAGAGAAGGGAGGTGGCACCAGCCATCTATTTTATACGGTCAGATTTTTCAGGGTTCTTTAAAATCGCCGGCTGAACAGGAGGGAGAATAAAAAAAACTTACACCACCGGAGGCCAAGTTACCGGCCATCCAAGTCCAGTATCCGTCACGGTCCTTCTTGAAGGCGAACATGGACTTGTAGGTGTCACGGAAAGCGAAGTTGAGGGCCTGGGTTGGGAAGTAACGGATGACGTTGGCAGTGTTACCTCTCCAGAGGGAGACCATACCCTCACTACCGGCAGTTCTGCGGAAGCAGTCCATGATGCCGTTGTACTTGCGGTCAAGACGACCAGACTTCAACATCTCGTCCTAATTGGGGAGTTAGCCTGACTATCACATGCCTTAAAAAGTCTGCAGCGACGGTTTTTCAAGATTGCCGCCTGCAGCATCGATTGAACATACCTGGTTCTGGATAAGAAGCTTGACACGCTCAATGGGAGCGGCAGCAGTCTTGGAGACGGCGGCGGAGACACCACCCACTGTAGAGAACCTGTTAGCAAATCCATCCCTGAGGCCTTCCAAACTGCGCACATCAGGATTTTCTCTGGTCGAGATTCCGGTGAACGCAGTCGTTTGCTTCTAGCTTAATAGCTTAGCAGGAGTGATTCCACGTACTCATGAAGTCCACGACGAAGCCCTATAGCCATGAGACACGTTAGCCGACGCTGTCCGCGTGAGACTGAAAAATTTTTCACCACTCTCGAGAGCAGCATCGGCAGCATCGAATTCCATCCATTGCGAGGTCGCGGCCGTGCCATTGACGACCGCTCTCATCAATTGATCACTCGAGCTGCCTCTGCCTCCCGTCCTGGGATGGGTGTTTGATGGCTACTTACGGGGACTCCGAAGATAGACTTGTCCTGTTGGCTAGCCATTGTGCCGGTATATGATTTTCTTCGCTGGACTGAAGAAAGGGAAGAGAGGAGAGGGAGGTAAAGGCTGGCAAAGGGATGCGAGGCCTTCAAGAAGGAGGAGAGAGGGATGCAAATGAAGCTGAGAGATGGAAGGGAGAGAGAGGAGAGAAAGAGAAGAAGAAGAGAAAAATCTGAAGAAGAGAAAAAATACTCAATTGGGTTGTCAGGGAGGAAAAGGAAAATTTGTCGCGCTAGGCTTCTTTGGGCGAAGTTGTCACGTTGCCGACTTCTCCCGAGATTTTCCCTCGGCGGGAAAAACTTTTCGTCTTTTTTTTTTTTTTTTTTTTTCCTTCGCTGCTTGCTGGCTGGCTACTGGCTACTGGCTACGAGTCGCTGGAGAATCCACTCGGGGCAAAACCAGAGACCAGACGTCGGCGGTCTTGCTTCTCTGGCGCTGCCTAGGTAACCGTAACTGCTTGCGCCGTCTCCAGCGGGAGGCAAAGCGAAAGAGACGAAGCTGGGGCCGGGGGTGGAGGAAGAGAGGGCGACGCTACCCACAGGCGCAGCAGGCATGAGTGAATGAGATGCAGCAGGGCCTTTGTTGGCTCTCCCGTTACGCGGTAATGATACCGTCAGCTGGCCCTCTTTCTGGTGCCAAGACAGCGGCAAGGCTGGTACTGCCCGTACAGAGCATACTTACTCCGTACGGAGTACACCATGCTGTAATTTATCTTGCAACAGCTAATCTGCCATCCGGAATACGAGGGACCTGGGATGCAGGCTTCTTTTCGCAGCGACGCTGAGATACACAGGGAGGACGACTGCTTCAGCGTGCTGCAAAGGCGGGCTGTACGGAGCAGACGCCGTTGTTGCAGCTTTCGTGCATCGGAGCTCAGGCTGTTCCAAGGAGAAGCTTTGGAGATCGTCAGGGCTGGGCAGATTAGTCAGCAAGGTACATCAGAGCGACGACGCTCCAAGCAAGACATTATTCATTCAGGATGTCTATCTAGTAAGCAATATCTATCAAGGGCATTACACAGAACAGCGCATAGTAATTATAAATACATCAGTGCTTCCTTGACCGCTTGCGGCGCTTGCTGCTGCCCTCTCGGATGTCTACCGTGGTCTCCCCGTCTGCAGCGTTTCCAGTAGTACTGTTGCCAGCGGCAGCCTCTGCCTCAGCAGTCAACTCCGGCGGCTCTTCAGTGCCAAACGTCTGCTTGCGCCATTCTCGCAGTCTGGCCTTCTTGCCCAGCCGTTTGTGGTCTCGCTTCTTCTTCTCTGCGTCCCGGAAACTGGCCAGTTTCTTCAGGCCGGCGTACTGGTTCAGCTGAGCGTCGTCTGCCATCAGGATGTCACGGGCAGTCAGGCCGAATGAGACAGGTGACGATTCGCGGTAGCGGAAAGTGCCTCCAAACTTCTTTGAGGAACCCGGTAGCAGAGACGGTTCGAGCTCGAGGGACTTGTCAGCCAGAGCCTCGATCTTTCGTCGTTCTCGTTTGGCTTCCTTTTGCTTCTCTTTCTTCTCCTGGAGCATCTGCTTCTTGGACTTCTTCCCTCCGCTCTGGCTTTCTCCTTCAGCATCTTCACCTTCATCTTCATCGTCCATGTCGATGTCCACGTCTAGCTCCTCGTCAAAGTCAGGCACAAGGTCACCAATGTCAATGTCATCATCCCATTTGGGCTTCTTTAGCCTGCGCTTCTTTGAAGAGCCGCCCTCTTCCTCATCATTACCACTTTCATCCTCTTCCTCATTCGCAGCATAATACTCATCTCCAAACCGCCGCTTCATCTCCTTCTCCCATTTCTCATCATCCCATCCTTCATCAAGGAACTTGCTCCAGTCTTCATCTGCAAAGTCACTACTCTTTACACCGGCTGCCTTCTTTATCTTGGCAAGCTTCTCTTCAAGCTCCTCAATCTTCAGTTTTCGTAGTCTCGCTCGCTCCTCTTCACGTTGCTTCTTCTCTTCCTCTTTTCTCTGTCGTTCCAGTTCCCGTTGACGCTTGCGGCCGCTGACCTCTTCCCTTCGGACTGAATACTTGTTTGTGGTATCACGAGCGTGGGTGCGAATGACTTCGTTGAGCTTATTGGGGTCCTCAAATCGTAGGTTATACGCTTCCTCGAACTGCTCGGCTTTCTTGTCTTCCTCCTCATCGTCAGATTCCAGGGGTTGGAAGCTGGATTTTGACGTAGGTACCCAGGCACGGGATGCCATGAAGTTTGACAGAAATAGTTCAGGGTCTTGGTCCGCCTCAGCAACATCCTTATCTGTTATTGTAGGTCGGTCTGACTTGGGCATGGGTACTTTCTCCTTGCGAACCAGGAATCCGTCATCTTGCTCCTCATCATCATCCTGTTCTCCATTCTCTGCCGTTGAGTGCATCTCCTTAACAATGGACCGTTTCAGGTCTTCCTGTTCCTGAGCGTATGTTTTCGGCGCGCCCTCTTCATCGTCGTCCACCGCAGCCTGGCCACTGAGTAGGTTCTGACGATGGTAGTCTTTCAGGTACATAGGCTTTTCGCCCTTGGACTTTTCCGATTTGGTCCCCTCTGCATTTTCTGTCTCATCCAGGGTAGTGTAAAACTTCGCATTCGGGTCATACACCCTCGGGTCCTTGGATCTTATAGCCTGCAATGTAGCAGCGATTTCCTCATCGAGGGCTTCGGTCACAAGTTCCGCAGCATCATCCTCTTCCTCGGAGTCTTCGGAGTCAGATTCTTCCTCATCTTCCTCTTCGTCTGCGGACGGCTTGCTTTTTGCGAGTGATCGTTTTCCCAACTTGTTCTCAACTAAAAAAAAAGTAATAGGTTAGATTTTGCAAAACATTGCGTGAACAGATAGACACTAACGCTGTACCATCTCCTCTCTCTTCTTATTGTATTCAAAGCGCCTGGCATACTCCTTATTGACATTGAGCTTGAAGTCCTCTCCAACACCTTCATCTTCTGAGCCGCTCTCCGCAAAGAGGACCTTCTTCTGACGCTTATTCGGAGGTTCCATGGCTGCGCGAGAGACGAACGATCGAGACAACCGCCTGAACGTCACAGGATCGAAGAAAACACAACCAACGAGGGCCTCAATGTATCTTTTTCCAATTTCCCTCCGGCAGACTCGGCCTCCTGCTCTTCTTATCAGAAGTTTTTTTATTTTTATTTTTTTTTTTTTATGCTCTTGTGGTGGGCCAAAAGCCCATGCGGTCTTGACCAATGACGTGGTCAGCCTTAAAGCTCACCGGTTCGCTGACTCATCCAACTTAACCTACTCAAGCTTCCTTGACGTTGACATGTTTGAGCAGCCAGAAAAGGCAAAGCCTCGTCGTGTGGTTGCAAAGACATGGCAGCAGGTCTTCCTGATTTACTATATTTCCTTCACATTTATCCTGCCTCCTTTTGCTGATCCCAAGTGCTCTGCGGCGGAGGTTTGCTGATCGCTGCTGAATTCCTTGGTGTATCGGGAGTTTAGATCGGAGGGAGGAGGAAGTCGTCCAGATGGCGTCACACATACAACTCTCGATACCACAGGAAGGGAAAATGGTGAATGTCGTGTGAGTGCAGACTATCGTCCCTGAGCGTTTGAATACAGTATGAAGTAACTTGCTAGGATGAAGCTAACCCTGTAAACTAGGCCCGTAGTTTTAAAAGAAGCCGCCCTTGATTCACCGAGTTTTCGAGCTACGACGGTACATTTCTCCGAGCAGATAGATTATATGGAAAGATGGCTCGACAATTATATCAAAACCACAGGGCGGCTTACCTCCGAGCTGGCATCGCTGGAGAACATATCAAACGGAATCCTTGCCCATATCACCTCCCCGCCGAATATCTCCGAAGCCATCCTCGATCAAGACTACGCTTTACTCGCAATGAAACGTTACGGGGAGTGCTTTAGAGATAGCTGGTCTGGAATGATAAATGCTACCAAGCGGTTTGAGGTCCAGGTCGCGGAACCCATCAGGGCGTTCATGCAGGGAGATATACGCGCATTTAAGGTCGGATATTACAACCCCTATATAGACATATCGCTACCCTCCGTTAACACCCGCCCAGGAACTACGAAGGGTCCTTGACCAGACTCAGAAGCAGTTTGATCAGCTACAAGCAAGATACTCCTCACAGGGGAAATCAAAAGAGCCGTCTTCTTTGAGGGAAGATGCATTCCAACTCCATGAGGCCAGAAAAGCGTACCTCAAAGCCTCCATGGACTTCTCTGTACAAGCTCCACAACTCAAGGTTGCGCTGGAAAAGCTTCTTGTCAAAGTATTTTTTGACCAGTGGCGGGAATTCCGGGTTGTCAGGGACGCATCCTCGGCTACCTTCACCAAGTATGGGCAGGAGATGGAACGAACAAAAGGATGGACCCATGAGCTGGAGGCAGGTGAGAAGTCTGCCCGCAGAGATCTGCTGATTGCAAGAAAACAAATTGAAGAGTCTGTTGAGTATTCTACGAGACCTTCAAGAGAGCTGGACGATTATTCTATATCCACAGTGCCATACCTTGGCTCACATGGACCTGCGTCCGTCAAACTTGCTGAGAGCCATGTGTTCCTACCGGAAAAACAAGGTTGGCTTAACCTAAGGGTCCTCACCGGAAAACCAACGAGGACACTCTGGGTGCGGCGTTGGGCATTTTTGAAGAATGGAATTTTTGGTTGTCTGGTTCAGAACCCTAGAACTGGCGGAGTGGAAGAGAGTGAACGAATAGGCGTATTGCTTTGCAGCATCCGTCCGGCTTTTCAAGAAGAACGCCGTTTCTGTTTCGAGGTTAAGACCAAAAGCAACACAATCCTACTACAGGGAGAGACTCAAAAAGAACTCACGGACTGGATAGGGTCATTTGAAGCTGCTAAACGAAAAGCTCTTGAAAGCCCTAGCTCGGAGATGTCAGCGGCTTCCAAATCGAAATCACCAGACCCAGCGTTTGCAATCTCACAGCCCCCTGCCCCTGAATTTGCCGCAGATCCTTCTGACTCTTTGACCCCGAATACCACTGAGGAGCTGCCTACTGTTGAACGCGGAGCCACCACGCCTTTACTAGATTTAGATGCGCTAGGTGTCAGGAGCAGTAGTGATTTCTCTCACTCTAGACGATCTACTGGCCCGGACAGAGACGCTGATGGTGCTGGTCGGGATCACACCTCAAGAATAATCCAGAAGCTAGATATCCATCGAAAACAAAATCCAACTTCGCCTCTTCTTGTGCCACCTTCGCCTGCCCAACCATCGAGTGGCATTGCTAGCTTGATATCCGCAAGTCATAGCATGTTCCCTGTCACGTCTGTTCCATTTGCAAAGGATGGCAATATCGAAAGCAGCAAACCAAGAGGTGCCTCGAAAGGAGATCGCAGCCAAAACTCCCTCGCGCCATCAACATTAGTTAATCCTCCTGCCCCTACAAGTATGAGTAGAGTGGCTATTATGGTCAGCGCCGAGCGAGGTATTGGTATGGGGACAGGTGATACCGCAAGTTCGATACCCACTGGAATGATGGCCAATCTATGGGGAAGTTCACAATGGGCAATGGTGAATCAACTTCAACGAGAAGAACCAACTGGAGCCCCTGCCAGTACTTCTAATCAACCCGTAGTATGCTTTTCCTTTACCGTTCTCCATCCTCATATCCCAAGCTAACAAGGCAACCTCAGGTTGAAGTAACTCCAGATACCCCCTCTAGCGCTACAGGTAACCCTCAAGGTCGTACATCTATGACACGTCATAGGGCTACTGTCAGCCTTGGAGACACTGGAGCATTCCATCCAGATACCGTCGCAGCGCCTCACGACTACCCATCTTACTATCCACAGCAACTCAGACCCCACAACTCTCAATTCCGCCTACTCTTCCCACATATACCCAGAAACGAAAGTCTTGTTCTTGTTTTCAGGGCCACATTTAGCCCAAATGATCAACAAGATTTCCCGGGAAGAGCATTTGCAACCACTCACAACATATATTTCTATAGCAACCATCTTGGCCTCGTTTTAACCACCTGCGCCAATCTACGCAGTATAACTGAGGTTACTGCAGCACCGGGCAGGGATTGTGACTTCCTATATCTTCACGTTGTTCCGGAAAAAGGGAGCGATATCCCTGGACGTCTGGGAGTGAAGACATTCTTGGAACCCTTGAAACTGCTGCAGAGAAGACTGAATTACCTCGTCACCAACGCTGCTCTCGATAATCCAGCGGGCTTGGAAACAGTAATTAACACTCTGATTAAGCTGGAAACCACTTGTCCGACAAGAACACCTAGTATGGACAGTTGGGAAGATGTATCTTTGAACACCCCAGCTGATGACGGTACCATGGTATCAAAACCAGAGAAATTGCTGAAAGCCAGCACATACATTGACCATGACCTGGATATCGATCCCACCAAGCAGAACTCTGCCACACAAGCTTCTCGTATAAGATTGCCTTCACAGCCAGTCATATATGAACCACAAGGCGCCCTTAACCTTGCTGCTGAGCAATATGTTAACATGAGCCCCAAAGCTTTGTTCCTGGTGCTTTTTGGAGATAATAGTCCGATTTGGCAGCTGTCTCAGCACCAAAGAAGAGCACAGAGTATGTCGTTCCTATCCCACTATATGATGTTTTATAGCTAATGGTATGAAGATATCAAGCAAGGACCCTGGGTTACTTTACCTTCCTCTCATCTTCGACGTGAGATGGCGTATCAAATTCGCATGGTTGATACATTCGGTAAGATTTTCCACAAAAGAAATGTACTATAAATTTTCCCGCTCAACTAATATCTTCCATTACCTAGGGCGATCTCACCTCGCAGACGTCTGTGATTACCAAATAATAGATGTATTCAACGACCACCTTTGCTATGTTGTCACGGACAAACGCACACCTTGGCATCTACCATTCAAGCGGCAATTTAGGCTCGTTAGCAAGGCTGTTATCACCCATGTTTCCAAATCTAAATGTAAGCTGGCTATATTCACCAAGGTTGAGTGGATATTGCAGCCATATCTTATCAGCAGTAAGCCCCCCCCCCCCCCCCCCCCCCAGCAATCCCCCACGTGTTATATTTTTGCAAAGCTAACCCATTTCCAGGTATAATTGAGCGGCAGGCAATGAAGGAGCTTGAACAAAGCTCGCTAGACTTGATTGACCTAGTATCAGACCAAGTAAAACGACTTGGGCCGTATCCTACAACGAAAAGTGCAATTTCCATGTTTGGTAACATTGGACACCAGACAGAAACTTCCAACATCACCGTTTCTGAGAGAGTTCGGTTACAGCTACAGCGCCCATTAAAGCAGAGTGGTTTGCTGCCACTGCTACTAGAAACGTCTGGATCGTTATTCCAATCCGCAGCATCGTCCTTGATTATATGGTTCTGGGCCCTGCTTCGATGGATTTGGAAAGTATCTAATGCCAATAAGACGATTCTGTTGCTATTGATCCTCAGTCTTCTCGCTAATGGGTTTCACTCATGGCGTGATACAATGGATTGGTGGCAAGAACGCAACGCGGGTAAATTCATGGCCCGCCTTGGTGTTCGTCCAAACACAGTGATGGGCAAAGCAGTCTATCTTAAAGATTTAAACGATGCTGTTCCGGATTCGGTAGGGATCCAGGGTTTCAATACTAGCATTTGGTCAGTCGCTTCATATTCCAATTCTAAATTTTAGATATGCTAACATCGAGGTCTCCATAGTTTTTCAACGTTCCGTGAAGAGAATGGATTAGCAAGAAATGACTTACTCTTACCACCATCAAGTACACCTGCTCAGAATAAAATATCACGTAACGCAGCCTACCGGCTCCAACGCACTCGAGAAAGGCTTGGATCCTATCGCCACAACCTCCTTGTTGGACTAAAGGTGGTGAATAGTATCGAGAAGGAAGTTCTTCGCCTGGAATGGGAACGATGGCTTCGTCGAGAAACCGGGAGATGCGCCATGCTTGATATAATGCTCAAAGAGCGCATACAATATCACGATAATAACGACTATGACGGAGTTTTGGGTGTTCGAAAACAGATTTTATCTGGAAACCAGAAAGAAATTGAGAAGTGGTATAAGGAGTATTGTTCGAGTTGCCAGCAGGACCAGGCGAAGGTTCTTATTGGTAATTAACATCGGCGTCCTTGACCCTTTTCACCACTTTTGATTTTTTCGGCATTCGTTATGCATCTTATATATACCCCGTTGGCGAACACGATGATTTCATGTTATTCAGGGCGGCATGGTTGTTGTTTTCTTCGCATTTTTTTTAATATATATGTCAATCCATTTCATTATACAACAACCATGGTAATCAGGCCGATCAGGTCAAAAATGTCTAGGCAAACTCGGAGTCCTCATTGCTCACTGGTGATTTGGCGACCATGTCCATAGCGAGTCCCACACAAGTAACACTGTAGGGCCATTTAAAGGTTTGTCTAGTTTTGCCTTGGCTTCGGTGTTCCCTCCATCGTCACGTAATATACGACAGTGCCATCTCCACCCAAGCCTCGATTCACCATTGCAAGTAAGGCTCTCTTCCCTCCCCAAGGCTTTTCCTTTTTGAGCTTTACATATTCTTGCATGCCCTTGGACGCTTCTTCTAAATCAACCGACTCAGGCAGGAAATCCTCAGCCCGACTAGGCAAAGAGTCATGTAGGCCAGCTAGTCGGCTTAATGTCCATTTCTCTCCTTGTGCTGTTGGAATTACCCATTCCCTATCTGCTGGTATGTCTTTCATAGGAATGTTGTGCTCCAACAGATACGCCTGTTCATCCGGGTGGATATAAATGGGTTGGGGAGGGGTGCCAGATATCAAAGGTATGGACTGCTTCTGGGAAAGAGAGAAGGGTTCATGAATTTCTAAATGTTTCCATTGGTGCTGGTGTTCAAGATTATGAAGAATCTCAAGTGAGAGAGCCACATGCGGTGGGGGAGTTTGTGGTTGTGAGGAAATCAGCGTCGTGACGGCTGATGGCGCTATTGCTGGAGGGTGACCCGACATCTTTGGAATAATGACACGAGATCTAAGAAATCAACATGCGCAACAGGCTGAAAGGTCAAATTCTAAGTTGGCTGAGCTATACAAATTTTAATATGCCGGCCGGGTGGCGTTAACGCAGCCGTAAGCTGGTGCTGTCGAGTAATGAAAAGATGAAGAAGTTGTGTAAATGAAATAAAGTTTGATATCGATTTAAACTCCATCTGATAAGCCTATTAGTTGGTTATGTAATCAATAATTAAGGTACTGGACAGATTTCAAGATCGTCATCGCCCGAACTGGAACAAGAGAAGGATCAAAGTAACAACTCACTCGAGACTTTTTTTTTTCTGCCTCTTGTATTTTATTTATTGCTTCAGTATTCCTTTCTAGCCCTTGCTTTTTCTCAATTCTTTTTCGTCATCTTCTCTGTCAATGGGACGGCTAGACTCTTGAGCCCTTTTTATCGATTCAAATATCGTCAATGGCGCGTGAGAAACAAAAGGTTCCCGTTCAACGGGTGCCGTCCGGTGGAATCATGCATGCTCCCAAGGACATTCCAGATATGAATGTCAATTCAACAAATGGTGCAATTGAACAGTCAGAGAAAGGAAAGCCACCGATCCAAGCTACTTCGGAGCCATCCCAAGCCGGGCTTCTGCAGCTGGTGATCTGCGTGACGGGCATCTATGCATCATTGTAAGTAGTCCTCCGAGCGTATTGTGCTTCCAAAATATCTCTAACACTGCTTGTTGGTAGTCTTTCATGGGGAGTGCTTCAGGAAGCAATCACCACCACCTACTATCCCATGCATCCACCTACTTCCGTGGTCCCGAACCCCCAAACCGAAAGATTCACATTCTCACTCGTTTTGAATACTATACAATCTTTTTTCGCAGTCATTACAGGATCCATGTATCTCTATTTCTCAACTCCTCGCGGGACGAGCACACCATCCATTTTTCCAACCAGTCGGATCCTCATTCCTTTGATACTCGTCAGCTTGTCGACCTCTCTCGCCTCTCCTTTCGGATATGCCAGTCTTGCACATATCGACTATGTCACCTTTACATTGGCAAAGTCCTGCAAGTTGTTGCCAGTCATGTTTCTTCACCTGACTATTTTCCAAAAACGCTACCCTCTATATAAGTATGGTGTTATTCTCCTTCTTACTATTGGAGTGGCGACCTTTACTTTACACCATCCCGGCACGGCGAAGAAGAGTAGCGGATCTAAGGGGCCAAATTCATCGTCTCTGTTCGGTCTCTTCCTTCTCTTCATTAATCTTCTTCTTGATGGCCTCACAAACACAACGCAAGATCATATCTTTACGTCTCCGAAGCTTTACGGCAAATTCAGCGGGCCCCAGATGATGGTTGCTCAGAATTTCATATCCACCATTCTCACGAGTGCTTATCTTGTTATCATGCCTCACCTCTCAACATCTATTCTACCACTGCTACCTCTACCAATCCCTCCATCTCAAACATCTGAACTCTCATCGGCCATAGCATTTCTCTCTCGCCACCCGCAAGCTATGAAAGATGTAATTGCCTTCGCCGCCTGTGGTGCAATTGGCCAGCTGTTCATTTTCTATACCTTGGCTCACTTCTCTTCCCTCCTTCTGGTGACGGTAACGCTGACCAGGAAAATGTTAACAATGCTTCTCAGTGTTGTATGGTTTGGTCACCAATTGAGTGGAGGCCAGTGGGTAGGTGTTGGTTTGGTATTCGGCGGAATTGGAGCTGAGGCCTGGGTTCAGAGGAAGGAAAAGGAGAAGAAGCTCCGTGAGAAGGCTAAAGAGGGAAAATCTCTTTAGATACAAAATCCATACTGGCTGCGGCCCACAGGGGAACTTATGACATTCTACCCCTATTTGACTCCGGCGACCCCACGGATTTTTTTTTTTTTTTTTTTGATTCGACTTCCTTCCACCTCCACCTTCTTTAGACAAGACGTTTCATTCACAATAGACCAGTCTTCACATTCATGTATATAGTTGATTTATATGTTCCAAATACCTTATATTGTATATCTGATCCGACTAATGCAGCTGATATTGGAGAATCATTGTTGCACCATTTGCTTATTTCCTTCCCTCCACCATGATAATATGGTAACCAAATCCTGTCTTCACTTCGACATATTTGGGGTTTCCTGTTGTGCTTGGTTCTAATTCGTACGCTGCTTTCTCAAACGCAGCATCCAAGCTGCCCCTGACTTTCCACCCGAGTGATCCACCTATAAGTAGCGTCGTTAGAAGTTACTCATTATGCAAAATCCAAACAAGCAAGCAGGAATATTGAACTTTGTCAATCAATATATTTTACCTTGCCTTGCCTTATCCTCCGAAAACTCTCGAGCAACTTCATCAAACTTGGCTCCTGCTCGTAATTTTTCCAGGGCTTCTTCCTTTTTCGAGTGTTTCTCGCACTGTCCACAGTATATAGTAAGTAAATAGTCAAGACTCGAGCCAGCCTCCCCCGCCCAGCTATACATATGTAGCTCATCGGGTATATGTCTCCCCACTACAGGTGCATTGACTTGGGTAAGCCGGATGTATTCACGACGTACAAGAATATGTCGAACGTTTATAGAATTAGCTGCCTTCAGTCCTTTCCCTTTGCCACTGTCTGAACTTTCTGATTCTTTTCCTTTCCCCTTGCCTTTCCCACTTGCACCCTTGCTATCACCTCCCTTGTTCTTTGGGGCCATTGGCAAAGTGTGAAAACAGGTGTTACTGGTAGCAATAGAAGGGCCCTATGTGGTAGATTTGGCAAAATCAGATATAAGTATAAAAGTTCGGCTATAGCTTCGGTGATAGCACTGGGCCGGTGGAAGAAGCTCGCATGGCTTGACCTTGATATGATTGTTGACGAGGAGGTGGAGTTGAAGCCCACCAGCAGCTGACTAAATAGATTAAACTAACTAACTCTCGCTAACTAGTTAGTTACCGACTACTAGTATTAACTTCTATTCCATGTACAGGGTAGATAGAGAAGGTCACTGCTTCAGAAGGAGCTATGAAACCGTTAAGGACTACAAAATGCATTTCGTCTTTACCCAATGTCCGGCCTTCTTTCTATATATCTCGAGCAAACAGAGAATTATAATGTCTGAAGACGTTGATATTAGTTATCTTTTTTAGGAATTAGACATTCCCATGATTGCTCACACGCTGAAGCAAACGAGAACATAATAACTATATACATCGAAGTTGATAAGCCATGCAGAAACCGCTCCTTGAAATAAAACCAAATTATGGCACCCATTATGGCAACTCATGATGCACTATATCATCACCAACCCTGCCGGCCGGCTTTCCCACCGGTATCGATCCGAGCATCTCGCTGGCAGGTCTCTTCTGGGGATCGTTTGTCTCACTCACGACAGGAAGTGAGCCTGGTACTTCATCGTGCATCTCCGGTGGTCCAGGGGGCGAGTACTTATTTGAGTCCTCGCCGCTGACCATTGGAATGACTTTATCCGAATTCCGCCGTCGTCGAAGTCGCATGAATATATATACCGCAGCTGCGATAGCAATTGAACCAAGAGCCACACCCGTCCCAATGCCTGCTTTTGCACCGGTGGTGAGGCCCGCACTCCCATGATCAACGGGTACTGGACCTGTTGCAGTGGGTTCCAGTGTCCGCGTTACTATAACAGTCGCAATCGTTCTTCGTGCAGAGCTTTCTGATGCTGATGTTGACGTGGCAGTTGTTAATGTAGTATAACTCGAGGTTGACGTGCTGGTGATGGTGGTGTATTGTGTGGTCGCCTCGTCACTGTCACTGTGGACAAAGAAGGCCTGAGACCTTACAAACATTTTCTCATTCTCATACCACGCGTCATCCGTTTTTCTGAGATCGAAATGGAATGGCGACCATTGGAGGTCATCCTCCGACAAGTGGGTATCTACATGTTCATTGTAGGACGATTTTATATCTTCTATCCCATCTGAAGATAATTGTCAATATTTTCCAAACTTGTAATGATTGACTGCATTTAACATACCAAATATTAACCATACGGATGGGCAGGATGGATCCTCTGATACCAGCCACATATCGTATCCATCTGCTGTCCCAATACAAGTTTTGATCTCTTCATCCGACCACCCTCCAAACTGTATTGGAACCTTTTCTTTCCAGGTAAAATTAGAAGGCGAACCTACCGATGGTCCATCGATGCGCAATGTACGGCAGTCCAAAGCCAAACTGTGTATGATGCTATGCGATAGCAAGAAGAGTGTATGTAGGAGAATGCCCATTTTCGCTATGGACGACGTCGAAATGAAAATTTACTGTCTATAGCAAGGCCATCTTGGGGTCCAAATATAAAAACAATAAAAAGGGGCTGAGCTACCTGCCGGATATCATGGGTATTTCATGCGCAGGGGATTGCAGTAAATAACATAAAACATCCATGTCGCGTCATATTGGGATGCCCAACTGGATGTTACGCTAGGCATGATAAATGTTGGTTTGATGGTCGGTCACCACTAGGTTGCCAACATTTCCCGTTCCAACGCCCAGCGAAGCCCAAAGGATCGAAAGGGATGGATTTGATGCTATGGGTCTTATATAGAGATTAAAAGAAAGCCCCGCTAGAGCGTTTCCATTCTGATACCGTTGCATCGTTGTATAATATTTCACTGGAAGCGCAAGTTGGATATTGCTATGTATAGCAGGCAACTGAAACCACTGCGGCATCCCTCATCCCATTCTTGGAACTAGTGAACAATTGTTCTGCTTATTGGTGGTGAATGGTCCCCGGCCCCAGCATCCCGGAACTGATCGGCCACAGGGCATGTTGTAATAATACCTCGATGCTATGCCAAAGCGAAGTGATTGCCACATCATTCCAGCAATCTGTTGGCGAGACATCCCGTTGCATGGTCGCCGTTCTCTTCTCCGGGACAAACAGCCACACTGGATGGCTTAGTGGTGAAACCGGTCAAAACGGCTGTTGAGACCCAAGTTAGGTACGGTCCGTTCCCAGAACCCTTTCCTTAGGTGCGTCCACTGGTATTTTTGACAAGGTAATGACTTTACTTACTCCGTGGCCCAAGAAATCTAGGGAGCCACCGATGTGATCTCGTATTTGTTATGCTTGTGGTTAAAAACCGAACCGGCAGGGTTGCTCAGGAGAACAGACCAACCGCTCCCAGGCTCTATAATAGCAGTGAATATCACTGCTACTCTCCGAGAGCATCCAGAGGCCTTTCGTAGACACCGAAAACGGGGGAGTATGTCCAAGAGATGCCTGCGAGGAGCGTGCAGTGTAAAGCTTCTCTTCTGACAGTCATTGATGCACGCCGGTACAGGGAAAATCGAACGAGCTAGATACTTAGTTAACGCTCGTCTTTTACATCGTATAAGAGCCTTCATTGACAGTGCCTGCACGCTGGTAATAACTCATTCCTGAGTCGCGATCGACGATAATTTCTGCGCGGCACACGGTTGTTAGCAACTATCCCAGGTTTCTCATGACGAACCGAGCCATTCCCTGGTCTTTTATCATCAAAATAACAGTGGCTATCGCGAATATATCAGCAACTCAAGGAAGTTGAGCAAAACTGAAAATATCCATTTCAGCGCGATGGATGTCGATGAAGCCGATTGGGCAACCATGTGACCAACCAAAAAAATATGCTTAAATACTAACTACCAACTTCACAGCAAACAAGACTTTCATGATAACAACACGCCTGCGATTGCTTAATTTTTGTTTACTGTGCAACTTGTTGTATAAGCTCTCAAGACAGTTTAACTAAGTTGCGTGCCGCAATCATATCCATTAGATCTCGTGGAGGCCGGTATTATGAGAAGCATGGCAGAGGGGCTACTAGATGGCCCAGGAGGCTTGGAGAGGCACAAAATCAACCAGCTTCCAGACTCAGCATATTATATTCCTGATTTCATTTCAGAGGACGAGGAGAAGATTCTTTTAAGCAAAGTAAGTAGTTTGTCTGTCTTGACACATGCATGGGGCCCGAAAATTTGTGGGCGATAGAAGAGCCGAGTTAATGTTTGCCAGAGTTACTAATACTGATACAGATAACGTCTGTTCCAGCCCCTAAATGGACACAGCTATCCCGGCGGCGGCTACAGACATGGCCGTCCGCGCTCAGTAAATCCAATACCCTGCTGGCCTCACCGCTACCAGACTGGCTGGAGAGTCCTATTGCCTCTCGGTTTCGAGATTTATGCATCTTTGCCGAGTCTCCTCACAAATCGCCTAATCATGTACTTATCAACGAGTACCAGCCAGGGCAAGGAATAATGCCTCATGAAGATGGTTCAGCGTACTATCCTATCGTGGCCACAGTGAGTCTTGCGGCACCGATTATCTTAGATATCTATGATAAGAGGCCAAACGATCTACCTGATCCAGAACTCCTTTCGGTAGAGAAAGAAGCGGTGAGAGGCCAGAATGCTCCACGGTTTCGAATCTTGCAGGAAAGGCGAAGTCTGCTGGTTACCACGGGGACGTTATACTCTGATTTTTTGCATGGGATTGCGGAAAGAACGTCCGATGAAGATCTTGGGCCGGACGCAATATGTAATTGGGGCAACTTGGGTGACAGCAAGCTCTTCGGAACGGGGAAATACGCAAGACAGACACGAATTAGTCTGACATATAGGGATGTGCTAAAGGTATCAAAGCTAGGAAATAGTCTAAGGTTTCTAAGTAAGTGACGACGATAGAAGGCATCTGTTAGTCTACCATATAAGCGGTAGCATGATCCATCTATCCTTGACCTTTTCCTTCCCGAACTTCTCGCCATACCACTTCTTAGTAGCCGCTGCAGAAGTACCTAGCTGCACTGCAGTGAGAATCACGGCGGAGAAGATGGTATTGTTGACAATTGACCCTGGGGGTGCAGCAAGAAAGCTTAACGAAAGGTATATCATGCATTCCGCGGTGTAGTGCGGAGATATTATGTTGACGAATGCGGGATGCACCGGGAGGGTATATTTAACAAGAGACGCCAGATACTCGTGGCAGTCATACTGTATTCCAGAAGCGAATATGAACACTGGGATAAAGATCAACGACCTCAGTGAAGGTGCCGTCATAGCAGCATTGCCCAATGGACTATTAGTTGAGAGTAGAGTTGCTTAAGTTTCGAATTAGATACGTGTTAAATCAAATATAAGAGGTGGAGAATCCTACTTGTTCCTTCAATCCAGATAGCAACTCCCATGACGATGTAATAGACAAACCCATACAGCCAATGCCCGACGTGCATCCTTGCCTGCGAGGGCTTCACAAATGAGAGGCACTCGTAGAGTCGACGGCAGGCCTGGATGGTAAAAAGTGTCCAGCAAAGGAAAATCTGGTTAAAGGACATCGAGGCCTTTCTGGTTTCGTGATCTACCATGCTGGCAATGAGCTGAAAGGCCCATCCTCTGGCCAGAAGCTGATACCACCAGAAGAACGCCACACCGACGGCGCAGTAGTAGAAATGGGTAAAGTAGGAATGCGGCACATCCCAGGTTGCCACGCGGTTCAAGATTCCTGCGATACCACTCCATGGAGAGACGGTGGCCACTGTCGAAGGTTTGCTACTCGGCTCCTTCGATGCTGGCAGAGTCCGGGCACCGTATGAAATGAACCTGTCACGAAGGAACTTGAGACTGTTGGCAGCCATGACCTACAGACCAGTCAGTAATTCTATACTCTCGGCCATTATCAACATCGTCCATCCTCTTCTCTTCTCGGTTGAACATCTTTGTTACTCCGTGTATGTATCAGGCTCTCGTACACTGGCAGCTAGCACCACATATCCGCCTCTTATCCAGTCGACAAGGTCCATGCCAGTGAGCCCATCCATGCTGGATCGCCGTCTTCTGCAAGGATAGGCCTAGTCCGTCGTCGAATTAGATATTTATTTTTAGTCCTCGACGCCAACATCGACATCGACATCGACAGAACTACTCCGTACGGCGTGTCGAATTCGTTCTTGTTTGTTTGCTTTCGTCTTCGTCTTCCGCCTTCGCCGCGCTTGAAGCCACCCGAAGCGCCCACGTGACCCGTAGCTACTTTTAGTCAAGTCAGTCCACCACCTATCAAGGTCTGAGGCAGCAGGACTGAGGGACGCCGCGACTGCACCAGCGCTTTCGTCTCATCTCGTCTTTCGTCTGACCTCGCCCTCTCTGTCCGGACTGTCGAAATAAATGCTCCAGAAAAATAAACAAATAAAACAAATAAAATGCCTGCTTAACCGCCCCTCCGCGCGCCCTGCATGTCGCATCTGGCTGGCGGCCTGTCGCTGAATAAGCATCCCAGAGCAGCTAGCCCGTTGCCCGAACAGGCCTAGCGCCCTTTCTTTTTTTCTCGTCGCAACAAAAGTTCGTCCGCGAAGGCCAAAACCAACTTCTTCCTCTTCTTCCTCCTTCGCTCCTCGCTCGCTCTCCCTCGCTGCCCCCCAAAGAAGAAGACGACGACCTCGACGTCCATCCACCACGACACGCTGTCACGACTGGCCTGCAGGCCCGATATATCTGTTGATCACTTGCACTGCTGCTGCTCTCGAGTCATTCTGGCTGCCTGGCACCGCGTCTTTGCTGGCCAAAAGCAGCTCCCAAGTGCCCTTTCTAGCGTGTCCGTCACCAAAGGCAACATCGCCCCTCTCGCCCTTTACTGACCTTGCCATCGGTTCCTCGAGCCCTCCTCTGCTGAGGATGCCACAAGGAGGCTCGATATCTCCAGTTCAACCGCTATGAGTGATGTTGAAACGGCCTCCTCGCTACCGGAAACCTTGAACTCCTCCCATCAGAGAGCCAATCTTCACCTCGCCCCCAAACCCGCTCTGGACGTGCCTCGGAGCGCCACTTCTGCCAACGGAGATGATGGACGGCCTGCGGCGGAGGATGCGGATGTAAACGATGACGCCGTCAGTGTCAAGGCTGATTCTGAGGCAGAAACTATCATCCAGTCTGGCAGAGAGGAGTTGTCGCCAGAGAAGAAGAAGACTTTCATTCGCCATGTCCCCGGCCAAAATGATAAGAATGGATTGGACCTAGCCTCACGGAAGACCCCCAAGTTTAGCCAGCCCGGTAATTGGCAACTCGGCAAGAGGAAACGACCTGACCACGAGAACGATGACTCCAGGTCGACCCTTCGAAGTAACCAGAGTTCTCGAGCAT
This sequence comes from Trichophyton schoenleinii, assembly GCA_018357685.1. Classification (NCBI taxonomy): domain Eukaryota; kingdom Fungi; phylum Ascomycota; class Eurotiomycetes; order Onygenales; family Arthrodermataceae; genus Trichophyton; species Trichophyton schoenleinii. The sequence continues at coordinate 4,465,464 of WOFF01000001.1, forward strand.
CGAGTCCGGTTCCGGCCCTAAAACAGGAAAAGATAGACGAACCACAGGCGCTGTCCAGTATCCAAGGTCCCCCGTCTCCCAGGGATGATGTCTCTACTGAGCGGAAACCGGACGATAAGTCGAATCACCACAGGAAACCAGAAAGCGCAACCGTTGACACCAAGGATGTTCCTGCCGGCGGGCGTAGGCTTAACCATCGATCCAACTCTCATGGCCATGAGTCTGCTGGAAAATCTGACGTATATACTTCCCGCCGCCAGGACAGGTCTCATTCCCCTCCGATTCGCTCACACAAGAGGGTAACATCTGATTCTACACACTCCCCTCCGCTTTCCAACATCCAAAAGAGGAGAAAACTACCCCCACAACCATTGATGGACCAGACGAACCATGCTTCGGAAGGCAGAGCTTCGCCATTTTCTGCCTCAAGCGCTGGGTCACCTCCTCCTAATCCGCGTAATCGTCGGCTAACCTCCTGTGACACTTTCCCGTTCTCGCCCGTGAAGCAGGCACAAAACAAAAAGCTACGCGACCAGAATGGCCGAACACGTCTTGCCAGAGCCTGTGCTGCACAGGAAATAGAAGCAGCCAAGTGTCGGCAGGCTGAAAGACCAGAGGACCTTAATGTTCCCGATAATGCAGGAAATACGCCACTCCAGATTGCTGCTCTTGAAGGATGTGCTGAAATCGTGAAATTTCTAATCGAGGCCGGTTGCGATATTCACACCAAGAATATTGATCGTGATACACCCCTCATCGATGCGGTGGAAAACGGACACTTGGATGTTGTTAAAATACTTTTAGACGCTGGTGCAAATCCCCGTGTTGGCAATGCAAAGGGTGATGAACCATATGACCTTGTTCCGTCTGACAATGAGAACCGACATGAACTACGACGCGTTCTTGCTGAGGCTAAATGCCGTGGTAACAGACGGCGGAAGTCGGACGATATCAGCGGACAAGGGACTTCCTCAACTAAGGATCCTCGTTCCAGAGGAGCATCAGCTGCAAGCTCTCCAGACTCCCCTCCCCACCACGCCCAGAGTCCTCCACCGCAATACAACCGACGGAAAACCGTTAGGAGTGAAGCTACTCGAAATGATCTGCTGTGGACAAAACCAACTTTCGAAAATCTTCGACTTTTTGCTGCAAAGGGTGACATGGCAGGAGTAGCTACCATCCTCAATATCCTCCAGAAGGCAGATACGGAATCCCTGATTGCAGCAGCAAAAGGTGGTCATGATGAAGTGCTTGGACTTTTGCTTGGAATGGGGAACCCGGACCCTGATCCAGAGCCTCTAACTAATGGCAACCACAGAGCCGGCCATGACACCCCCATGTTGGCGGCAATCGGAAGGGGTAATATTGACGTCATAAAGCTCCTATTGGACCAACCAGGCTTTAACCCTACACGTACGGACCATAAGAATCGTCGATTTTTTGAACTTGCAGAAGAACGCAGAGGTGATAACTGGGAACTGGAGCGGGACCTACTGAAAGAAGCATACGACGAATATATCAGTGCGCATCCTAAAGCTCAGAAAGGCGAGTCAAGGTCTCCACGACGGCCGCGAGATCCACTCAAAGTCGCCAAAAGACCGGATCGTGACTCCCCGTCTCCGGCTTCCGTCGTTCGCAAGAGCTCTAGCAAGGGTGTTCCGTCCCATCGCCAAAACGAGGAAGGGTCAAAAGAACTGAAGCTACAAAAGGAAAGGAAGAGAGCGGATGGTGTAGTTTCCACGAAGGACAGATTACCTGCAAACAAAATGTTAAGCCGGGAAGACTCCCATGGTTTAATGGATGATAGAGATCACGGACAGTCTGACAGAAAGCAAAAAGTGCCATCCGACTCCCGTAGCCCACGGGAAGCCACACCTCATAAACATGGTGAAGAACCTGTCAAACGTCGTCGTCTCATTGCTGGACGACCACCACCAGACCATGCCAAACGAAGACCCAGTGTGATGTCTTCGGACTCGTTTTCCGGCCGTGAAGATGTATCCAAAGCAGGTATCACCGAAGATTCAAACGATAATGGCTCAAGGTCAGAGAAACGCAACTCTATCTTGAAACGCTCTCGAAATAGTGTCTCACCAAAGCCATCCAAACCTCGGAATAATGAGAGTGAAGAGGTTCGCGAGAAACATGTCAAGAAACGACGGATCCTCTCGAGCGAGCATTCAAGCCAACCCCAAACTACCGTTGAGGGGTCAAAATCGAAGGTCGAAAACGATACTCAAACTTCTAAGTCGCGTTCGGTCCACCGTGACAGTCTCGGCTTAAAGGCTGAGGGCTCCAAAGCCGCTGACCATTCGATAAGCCATAGCGACAAGCATCGTTCTACTTCTCGCGACCCTACAGCTGCTAAAGTCAAACGCAGAGTTTCCGACTCTGGCGTTAAAGCCGAGACGCCATCTGAAAGCAACGCGGTGACTAAGGCTAAGCATGAAAGACACGCTGAGAAGGAGCATGCTCCCCCTACGGAAGCGGAGCTTGAAAGAGCAGCGGAAAAGGCTCAAGCAAAAGCACGGAAAGAGGCAGAAGCTGCCAAGATAGCTGCTGAAAAGGCGGCTATTATTGAACGCGAGAAAGCCGAGCAAGAAGAACGAAGGTTGGAAGAAGAGCGGAAGAAACAGGAAGAAGAGCGAAAACAAGAGGAGGAACGCAAGCGCAAGGAGATAGAACAGCGACGAGCTCGCCAAGCAGAAGAGGAGCACCAGCGAAGAGTGGAACAAGAACGTCTCCGCCAGGCACGTATACGGAGAGAACAAGAGGAACAAGAACAGAGACGGCGGGATGCCCTCCCTCATCGTCTCCGCACCGCTGCCAATCTAATCGGTGCCAATGACCCGCGAGCTAGGAGTCATGAATTCCTCAAAAGAGTCATGCCCATCCTGCAAGCGACACGAGATGACCTCGAGCCACTTTGTGATCCCGAGCTGAAGAATGAGAAATGGATCCTGAACTTCTACGTTGCTCTATTACTTGCGACTAACGATCTTCAGTTGTCACAATGTAGGTTTCTCTCCATGACTGTTTTTTTGAATGCGTGAATCTTGTGCTAACCGAAACCTGTAGACCCCAGCTGGGAGAAGAGAGTTGCCACGCCTACTCAAAGAAGCAATATCTGGGATTGTAGCGGGCCCATGCTATCGAATCCTCAGCAGCTCAATCCTGTCAAGGCAGGCGTAAAAGATTATTCTCGCATCTACCAGGAAACTAAACCGTTGTATGAGAAGATGGAGCATATTTTCTGGGTAAAGGTATGTCCCTGTCCCTGCTGCAAAAAGAGAAGCAAAAACATCGAGGCTAACTTCGCAACCAGTGCTCTGATTTTATGGATCTGGTTCCGCATATTCCGCATCTTCACGGTCTTAATATCACTTTTGTTAGCATGCATATCGACCCGGAGCCCTCTGCCTCACTCCAGGATAAATCGCACATTGTCAATGGAGACCACTCTTCTCACCACCCCTTGATCAATGGCACTTCCGAGCCTAACGGTGTCAACCACAGTTCCTAGACCATAACCGTGCAATTCCCTGAGATGTCACTTCTGGCATCCCGCCGCGCGGTTCCTTACTCTGTTGTTTATTCCACTGTCCAGCGTTTCTTTTTCGTTTTCTGTCCATTTGCAACATACCTCCTGCTGCCTGTTTACTTGCCACCATATTGTTCGAGTTTTTTTCATCCCGTAAAACGGCTGCGTTCATCATTTTGGCGACACGGAACGTTAGATTACTTCAACCGGTGATCATTGGGCTTTTGTATGTAGATGCATGTTTCAAGGCGCCTAGGGGGTTTTCTGGAAAAGGTGGGATGGCCGGACATGCGCAGGGTTCTTCTGTCTGTGTCTTTCCTGCATCTATGCTTGTTGTTCTTTTGTTGTCTCATGTGTGAGTGTTTGGATGCCCGGAATTTGGCTGGCCGGGTTGTTGGTCGTTGGCTGTTCCATTTTTTTTTTTATATTATTATTTCTTTTTTACTTTGTCCGTGATCTCCCCCTATACGAGACTCAGCACGCTTCAGGTGCTTCCACTTCATGTTGATTAGCCTTCTCCTTCGGCCTTTGCACCGTTATGTAGTCGGAATATAACGAACGACCTCGGAGTCTACTTGCTCTCTTATCAAATTTGTTCCTAAGTAGATGTGGTGACTGTCTTACGTAAGCACACTTTAGGGCACACCCACAAAGAAATTATTTCCGGCCAGCGACTCCGCGAAATATCTTTTTTTCAACCTCGATTTCTCTTTCTCCCTTTCAAACCACCACATATACATAACTCTTTGAGGATCATCCGACATTTAGGAAGTGTCCTTGAAATCAATCAAAATGGTACGTTTAACGTGAGCCAGGCTGATGTTCCATCGCCAGTCTTCGGCACCCGCTTATCGCAATACATTATTTTACACTATGATACATCAAACGGGAAAGGAAAGCAGAACAATCCCAGGCTAACAGATCGCTCAATTCCAGTCGGACGGAGAAGAGACCACCTCGAACGCCGGCATCGTTGCCGCTGATGAAGTTGAAGTTTCCGCCAATGCCACCGCAGGCAGCTCCATGTCTGTCCTGGACGCATTGAAGGGTGTCTTGAAGATCGCTCTTATCCACGACGGTCTTGCCCGTGGTCTCCGTGAGGCTGCTAAGGCTCTTGACCGTCGCCAGGCCCACATGTGTGTCCTGAACGAGGGATGCGAGGAGGAGGCTTACAAGAAGCTCGTCATTGCCCTTTGCTCCGAGCACAAGATTCCCCTCATCAAGGTCCCCGATGGCAAGATGCTGGGTGAATGGGTTGGACTTTGTAAGTCGCCTTGCCGTGCCTGGTTATTAGCCGGTCCGGTTGTTTTTGGCTGGAATATAGGTGGCTAACCCATTTGATTAGGCGTTCTCGACCGTGAGGGTAACCCACGCAAGGTTGTCAACTGCTCTTGCGTTGTCCTTAAGGACTGGGGTGAGGAGTCCCAGGAGCGTTCCATCCTTCTCAACTACTTCCAGACCGAGCAGTAAATGCTCTCCAACGTTAATTGCTGTCTTCTAAATGGCTCTCGTTCAACTACGGCTTCGCCTCTCGCGCAAATTCTTCGATGAGGTCGTGTTTTATTGTTGGCGTGAACTAGTGTGTGTGTGGATCCGAGAAGCGCAGGGCATGCTGATATCTTTGTGGATGTTCTGTAACTGGAATGAGACCGGGGTCAACTTGGTTTCCTTCATTACTTTGATATCTCTTTCGATATATGTCCTTCTGGGAGGGATTCATGTACTTAGAGGACATGTTAATGTTGAAAAATAAAAAAAAAGGATGAACAAACAACACTTTTAACGCATTGCCTGTCTACGTATAGAAGACACCGAAGTAGGTGGGTATATAAATAGTTCACTACATATAGAACGGTAACAGCTATACAAGTAACAAAGGGAACAGAAAAGTAGCGCTCTAACGCCGAACAGAGAGCAAGAAAAGGGAAAAGGGAAAAAGGTAAAAAAAAAAAAAAAAAAAGAGAAGAATATGTACAAGATGTCTGCAGGTAAAATAGACAACTCAAGTCGAGTAAGAAGATAAGAAACAGCACCGAGATCCTGCGGCCCGCTTATCTAAATTTATAGGCAGGGAAAACCATCTTGTCTTTCAAAATCGGGTCAAGAGAGAGTTGTTGGTAGGGAGAGCTTCCAGGGTCATAATACATCCCTTCGATGCGGCCAGTTTCACGATGGACGGAGATGTAATAGAAACCGGATATAGTCAGCCCCTGGCGAGAATGAGATGGAGAAACAAAGCATCGTTCTGAAGAAAATTAATGTTAGTTATCATATGAATGTAAGGAAAAGGTAAGAGTTATAGTGGGCGATATTCACCTTTCCATCTCATCAGTATCCATCCTTTGGATAACTTCTCTGATACCCATTTCTTGCTGACGAGATTCTTGACAATCTCGTCATATGTCAGGTTTTTAAACGGTTCCAACTCCCTCCAGTAGCAGCTATCGACTTCTGGGCCGGCATTGAAATTCTTAGTTTCCAAGGTATGAGTATTGAAATCGATAATTTCGCCTTCTAGGTAGGTGATTATGTGCGCTCCTTGGTTGTTGGCCGACTTATCAGGGATGTTGTATGCTTCCATGGTACCAGACAAGGTCATGGTCTGATAGTCGACGTTATGTATGGTCACTTTAACAGGCCAGCTTTCTGTCTTTGCAGGCTCTGGGTCTTGACTGCTGCTGCTGCCGCCATTATTGTTGCTACTGTGGTTGTTGTTGTTGTTGTTGCTATTGTTGCCCATGATATTGCTTGCCCAATAACTTCTGCCACTGCTAGTGTAGACGCTTATCCGGTTTTCAAGGCCCGAGGTTGAGTTAGATTCTGTCGAGGGGCGAGTGGTTCCCAGGAGTCTGTGTGGCAGCATTGCAGTCGATGCAGTCGCTTGCTGTTGACCCGAGAAAACGGTGCCAGGGCTCAACCAGGAGCAGTAGCCTGGGCCTGCAATCGAGCCTGTGTCGAGGATGAAGTCATCTTCGTTGCGAAGGAAATACTCGAACTGGACAAAGCCTCCGGCGGCGGCGGTGGAAAGGCTTTCTTCATAAGAGTTTGAGAAACGGACTCGGTCCAGGTACTGGATGGCCTCTCTGAGGCGGTCAATAGAGGGGTCTTTGAGGTACATGCGGCGAATATCGGAATTCCTCGATGAGTCGATGCGAGCAGGTGGTGGTAACCGAGGACTCGAGCGTCTCGCTTGGGGTGAAAAGGAGAAAGGTGTGGCAAAATCGGTGTTGTTGTTGTTATTGTTGTTATTGCTGCTGCTGCTGCTGTTGTTATTATTATTGTAGCCGTTGTAGCCGTTGGTACTTGCGTTGATGGCTCTGTCTCGGCCGTCATCTGGTCGGCCGGCTCTCTCACCGTCCTGCATCTGGTTCTGCGGCGTCCGCACTCTCGGCGAGTACCTGTGGTTTCTTCTGACGGACTGCAAGATGGCTGCGGTGACCAAGGCCGGGTTGTCTCGTGCCAGGGGCATGTTTGGCGCTCCCACGGCACGTCCGCCTTCCTGCTCTTCGGGCGATGACTCCGACGCCAACTGGGCCGTCGTCCCTCTGAGCTCTCTCGGCAGATGGCTCCAAAGCGAGCCGTCCTCGTCTCTGGAAGAAGACGCAGACCGGTCGAACCATATCTCGTCTCGAGGATGCAATGGGTCGGTGCGGACGTAGAGACCGCCTTCTTCGTCCTGCGTCGGGGCCCAGCTGTATATCCTGTTCGACTGCTGGGGGGGGCCCTCGTAGGCCGGGCCGTGGCTGATGTTCATGGCTCCCCGTCGGCGAATGATTGGTATCCTCTGTCCATGGCCGGAAGCATACTGTTGATGCGATCTCGGCATGTACTGGTCACCGCCCAGGTCGACGGAATCGTGAGGCGAATCGGCCATTCCTGCGCCTGCACCCACCCCTACGCCGCCTCCTCCTCCTCCTCCGCTGCCGCTGCCGCTGCCGCCGCCGCCTCCACCGAGCTGGCGTCTGCGGGTACGGGCACGCGAGGGCGAGAGCTCCGTCGACGACCGTCTTCTGCTTCGAAGAAAGTGGATGTTTTCGCTGTGTATCTCATCTTCTGGGTTGCTCATGAGGGTGGCGGCCAGGTCTGGTACGGGGCTGGCAAAGGACTCGAGCTGCTGCAGGTAGTAGCTTAGCGACGGCGGAGTGACGGATGTCGCTGGCGTCTCCGGCTGTTCAACAGGCGGATGCTATCGTTCAACACGCAAGAAGCAGCCGTCTGGTCAGCAAAGGGAGCAAGAAACACGCAGGGGAGTGTTGAAGGGGGAGGAAGAAGACGAGGAAGAAGACGAGGAAGAAGACGAGGAAGAAGAAAAAAAAAAAGGTAGAGACGGCGGATGGAGCAAGATACGCCAAGATCGGGGGAAAAGATGTTGATTAAGAAGACGAAGAAGAAGAAGGCTGTCTCACCGGGCCGCTGCTGGCGCTGCTGTCACTGCGAGTCGGCGGCATGGCGATGCGCTGGCTTTCCAGGTGCGATCGCCTTGCCAGCTGAAGACATGAAGCCGTTGACCGGATGTTGCTGTCGCTGTCGCTGTCGCTGCTGTCGGAGGCAAAAGTACGACAGGTTGCGCCAGGCAAGTAATTCCGCCCTGGCTGGGTCAAATGACGTCTCTTGTTTGCTTTTCTTCTCGACGGCAGAGTCAGTTGATGGCGCGGGCGAAGACGCAGACGACGGCGACGGCGATGCTTGAAGGGACGAAGAGACGAAGAGACGAAGAGACGAAGAGACGAAGAGACGAAGAGACGGAGGAGTTTCGAGGGACAAGAGGGGGAAGAAGAGGGAGACGGAGAGGGAGCTGCCTGCCTGCCCGCTTCTCCCAGCACTTTGAGGTCGGACAGAACCAGGACTGCTGAACCGGAAAAACTGCCTGACGCCGGCCTGGATGGAGAGGATGCTCGCCCCGTCTGGCTGTTCTTGATACCCTCCCTCGCTCGGGGGAGAGCCTCGTTGCGGCGTGGGAGCGACGTGGGCAGCGCAGAGATGCTGATATCCCGGCTCGAAGTCGACCATGACCCAGCTCGAAGTCGATATACCGGCTACGCATGCAGCAGCAGCAGCAGGCTGGACCTGGTAGTTGCTTCATGGCTTGCGATCCCCGGTGCAGGCTTTGGCGACAGCTGGCTGTGGGCTACGAGTGAAGCAAAGCTCCCTTGGTTGCGGTTTATAAAGGGCGTCTTCCAGCTGGAAAGGGAGCCGAGAACCAGCTATTCTCTCTGTGATATAAGCATATATCAGGAGCTTGAAGGCATATAGGACAGGATTCCCTCCCTGTGGCCCGGTGGTACAAGGCCAATATCTCGGATATGATTCATTGACAAGAGTCCATCAGTTACGCCAGCTAATATAGCCCAGGGTGTTACTCCGAGCAAAGACATACACAGCTACAAGTGTACGACATGTTTGCCATGTCTAAACTGCAAAGCCAGGTGCCAGTGACCGGAGGCATTGGGAGATAGTAGAGCATCGATGGCTGATTGTTAATAGTCAATAGATACAACCAGAAGGCTGTTCACACTCCTAGGTCTACTCATGTTCTCCATGTTACCGTTCAACCTGCAATGGTACTATAGTTGACAGTAAAATAAAGGTACAATAAGAGTTCCTCTGCTATGCCTTGCCCGAGGTAAAGAAGATCCACCCCTCGAGTATAAAAAGTGCAGATGCGGATGCCATCTTCTATCTCGCTCTCTCTATATAAACATTCGAAGCCCAGGCTGAAACGACCATGGCGAAAATTAAGACCATAGAACACTTTCGAGTACTCCCCAGATGGCTCTTTGTCAAGATAACGGACGACCAAGGCGGCTACGGATGGGGTGAAAGCACTCTCGAGGGTCACTCTGAGTCCGTCGAAGGGACGCTGAATGCCTTTAGTAGACAGCTCCAGGGCTACGAAGCAGAGTAAGACTGCCGATCTACAGACAGAAGTGCAATAAAAAGCTAACCGTCTTAATGCTAGTGACATTGAACATATATGGCAGACGGCATGGAGACAAGGCTTCTATCGCGGAGGCCCAGTCTTCATGTCTGCCCTGTCTGGCATCGACATTGCACTCTGGGATCTCAAGGCCAAACGGCTCGGAGTCCCCATCTACCAGCTACTGGGTGGTAAAGTGCGGAATAAGATATCCGTCTACGCCTGGATTGGCGGCGACAGACCGGCTGATGTAAAGGCAGCTGGTCTATCAAGGCTCGCTCAGGGGTTCAAGGCTATCAAAATGAATGCTACAGAAGACATCAACTGGCTGGACTCTCCACGTACCCTCGAAGCCAGCGTCGAAAGACTCAAGACAGTCAAGAACCTAGGCCTCGATGCTGCCCTAGACTTCCACGGCCGACTTCACAAGCCCATGGCTAAACAACTAGCTAAGATGGTCGAGCCATATCAGCCCCTATTCATCGAGGAGCCACTGCTCTCCGAACACCCAGAGGGCATCAAGCAGCTCTCCAGCCAAACAACTACCCCCATAGCACTGGGTGAGCGTCTGTATAGTCGCTGGGATGTCAAACGCTTCCTCGAAGACGGCAGTGTCGATATCCTACAACCTGATATCAGCCACTGCGGCGGTATTTCCGAGCTCCGGCGCATCGCCGCCATGGCTGAAACGTACGATGTTGCTATTGCTCCGCATTGCCCATTGGGTCCTATTGCTTTGGCAGCTTGCATGCAGGTCGACTTGTCCACCCCGAACTTCGTGATACAGGAGATGAGCCTGGGGATCCATTACAATACCACGGAATCCGGAGAGGAGTATGATATTACCAACTATATAAAGGACACCAGTGTATTTGATGTTAAAGATGGATACGTGAAGGCTCTGGAAGGGCCAGGGCTCGGGATAGAAGTGGACGAGGAGGAGGTGAGAAGGGTTTCTAGCGGTGCAAAGCCCTGGGTCACTACTGGCTTCTTTGGACCAGACGGTAGTATTCGTGAGTGGTAGTTAGTATAGTAATCATAAATCTACGAACATATTTGAAAATCCAATCTAAATTGACTTATATATATCCTATTCTAGACTCTATCTAATGCCAGTAACCATATATATATAAAAAAAAAAAATCTACAGCCAGTATGGCGTGAAATATATCAGTGAAATCCAAAAACAGAAAGCGAAAAGGGGACAAGGAATAACGAATAGGATAGTCATCAGGTCGTTCGAGTCCGTTCCAAGTTCCATTGATCAGCTCGATCCAAGCAATCATAAATCGTTTCCCAAAATTTATCAACGTCGAGGCTCTGCGGAATGGTGACTCCCTTTGCTCCTGCAGGACACGGTTTGACAAGTGTACGGCCAATTTCACCTTGCAAGTCGGCGCCTTCAACACAGTGGTGAAGTCCATCTGTGTGGATAGAAACATCATATCTCGTGCCGTTTGCATCGTCAAATGCTAGCTGTTCCTTAAGGTTAGCTGCCGTCTTAGCTTGGTCGTTGAGGTTGGAGAGCAAAACGGCGACTGCGAGAGGGTCGTGGAGAGGCGGGCCAGCGCTTATTCCGAAAACAGTATCGTAAGTCCCAGCAAAGAACATTAGCAACGCATGAAGGATTTGTCGAAGGACCGTAGGGTTTTGTTTCTCTCCAGCTTCGCCCTTGACGCCAAGAATGCGTGATTGAACAGTCTTTGTAGCCAGTACTTGATGCGTCAAGTCGACTGTCACCAGTGTAGTCTTCGGTGCCAGGACTGGGGACGAGAAAATCGACTCTGCCGATTCCGGGTCACACTAGAGGGCTGTCAGATTATCTGCAGACAATATATATATATATATGAGGGTTCAATAAACTCACGTATATATTGAACTCCGCCCAAGGAGTTATATTTCCAACTCTCGACTCATCTCCTTGTTTCTGGCTGATGGGGACACTTGAAAAGCCTCCACCAACGGCACCTCCCATGATACTAACACCACGGACATGTTCCGCAACTTCAGGAAAGGTAGCGAACAGAATAGCTACATTGGTAAGGGTTCCAGTAGCTACAACCCATGCGGTATCTTTGGGCTGGGATAAAAGAGAATCTCTCATGGCGATATATGCCGAGACATTGGTCACCGCTGGTTTGGTCGGGGCAGGGAGAAGGTCTGTCCCGTCAATGCCGGATGTTCCTAGAAGACAACATCTGTTAGCAACATGGTATTGTATATGGTCTTAAATAGATTATGTGGTACCATGTATATCCTCTGCGTGAACGGCTTTGCGACAGAATGGCTTCTTTGCGCCGGGATACACGGGGATATCGGAACGCCCAATGGCCTCAAGAATGCTCCCAGCATTGACTGTTGTATTTTCCAAAGACCCGTTGCCGTGCACTGTACTTATGCCGAGCAGCCTCAGTGCTGGATGATGGGCAGCAAGCAAAATCGCAAACGCATCCTATCTTCGTTAGACATGGCTCTGCTGCGTCCCTCGCCTTTTGCCGGGGGTACTCACATCATGCCCTATGACGTATCAATTAGCAAGAACGTTCACGACAAAAGCAAGGAGTGAACTCACCTGGATCGCAATCAAGCCAGAGAGGGATACGACTGTCATCCGACGCTGAAATCGAGCCCATAATTGCCTGGTTATATCGACGTCTCAACTGCACGAACGTCCCTTGCGGTCCTTGACTCTGCCGAAGAGAAAGATGGATGAGAAAGGTCGCAACCCTCCGGCGCAAATCCGACGGCCCTAAGGATCGTACTCCGGTGGCCCGTGCATTCTCTCCCCATCCGATTACCGTTATCGATAAGCTCGACTTAGTCAGCATGCGGCTTGGCTTTGGCTTGGCTCTTCCCGGCTTGGCGCTCTTTTCTTCAACTTTCGATGCAGCAAGACGTCAGACGTCGAAGTCAACACTTTTGGCAACAACTCTCGCGAGACTCTTCTGGCAAACGGACGTCCGCCTCATGGGTGGCAGCAAACAGCTCGACTGCTTCTGCCGGTGTCCATGAACGATCCAGCTCTGGGCCAACATATGCCTTGGCATTCCCGTGATTGGAGATGCCTGGACTCTCAGGACGTCTGCGGCCGCCTGCTTCGAAATCGAAAGCAAAAATACCAACAGTCTCAATTCCTTCCCATGGATCCCCTCCCACATCCCGGCCGTCATCCCGCGTCCACCAGCGCAATAAACATGCCCCAGAGCGGCTTCAGTTGAATGCAACCAGTGACAAAGCCACAACAGCCTTGATTCGCCGAGTCTTATGCCCGAACGCCAGTGGCCATGGTGGCCTGGATCGTGGCAGCCCTCGTCCGCTTGAGGAGCTGCTCCCCCCACTAACTAGCATGAACGAGGTTGATCTCCAGCTCTATGCTTTGATGGCTGTTGTTATGAAAGAGTTTGTCCATTCTTGGTACTCGAAGATCACCCCTGATACCCTCTTCACGGAGGAAGTCGTCCAGCTTATTGCACATTGCACTAGGGCATTGGAGCAGAGACTACGACGGGTTGACGTGGAGACGCTACTGTTTGATGAGATTCCTTTGTTGTTAGAAGCTCATATCATTGGTAAGCCACCATATTTTGTTGTTGTTTTTTGCTTTACTCCAGGGATTTATATATACATTCATGTATATATCGATTCAGGAGGTCCACAGGGGTTGTCATGAATGAGCTTGTCTTAATGACGAATGACGGCAGCGTACCGAACCGCCCGTGAAAGCACGGCAAGATCAGAAGATTCAAGCCGGCGATTGCGTTTGGTCTATCATACGTTGCACCCACATCCAGCACTATCACCAGCCCCTGGTCCTGGTGACGAGGATGGTGCGAAACAACGCGAGGCCGAGAAAATATACCGTCAGCTTCTGGCCCACGGAGCTATGGCCGTGCTTCTTCCCACAGAAGATTTGCAGAATGTTTGCTTACGAACATTGGTTGGAGACATATTGGCCGATCTACTCTTGGGAGGGGTTGTCAGTGGGAAAGTTTCTGAGGGGTGGTTTATCTGGGATGCCATCTCGAAAAGTCTCGCGAGCTTGAACCAAAAACCCCAAAGTGATGGTGTGGAACACGACCACAGTGGCAATCTAGAAAAAGGCGATCCCGAACCTGATCAGGAACGATCATCTAACTTTGGCAGTTATTCGACTCAGAGAAGCCAATCGGTCCTCCTATCAACCCTTTTCAACTTGATGCAATACTGCTATATAGCCTATGTTGCATCTCGGTTCGTGGCTTTGGGGTTGTTTCGTGTCTCATCTTCATCATCGCCAACCACAACAACCTCATCCCCAGCATATGCTAGCAATAGCATCAACTCTAAAGAGGCAACACCTTCCCGATCCAAGGGTAACATCGTGCGATTGCCCGTTTTGGAGTATCGAATCTTTAGCGTGATTTCGCAGCTGCTTGACATATCAAGCCGAATGCCATGGCTTGGAGGGATTCTGGCCCTTGTCCACCACCTTTTGATGACAGGCCCAGGCAAAATTGGAACGGCAGATGGAGTGATTGACAGGTGAGTTTGCGAGTTTGTTTTTGACGGTCGAGCCCACTTCTTGCTTTGCATTGCCCATGCCATTTCCCGTTTCCTTTTCGCCATGACCGTTGGGTAATTTGAGGTCCCCATATAAACTTCTTGTGTTTTGTTATCGAAGAGCCCGCCCGTTTCTTCGCCTCTCCCCACCTTACGCCCTTGATAGGATGGATGAAGGGCCGTCTTCGTTCGCCCGTGCTCCATCCAAACATCGATCTTGAACGAGCGCCTCAAGCAATCAGATCGCATGGCAGGGATCTCATTTTGAGTTTCCAGTTTCATGCATAGAACTTCAGTCACTTGATTTTATGGAGGGTAGGTCTGCACCCAATCATGATCTCCATGCTCGAAGCGACTCAAGAGGGCCACAAAAGAGCAAAAAAAGAGATGCAAAAGCAAAAAAATTAAAAAAAGAATGAGAACCCCGTATCGTCACCATGCGTACGCGGTATTAGCGTATTGATACCCTGGTATTCGTTTTACCAGTCGCTGTTTTCCTTACCGGGCTCCGTTACAATACGACTACGGCTTCCCCTTGCGCGGCCGGGCATTCTTACTCGAGTACGGAGTGCATGCGCCTTTCTCTCTGATATCCAATGTGCATCGAGGAATCAATCCATCCTCCTCCGCGCTGATCTGTGGGACGGGCCTTCCTCCCTTCCGCAAGCCTCCAACCTTTTGCATTCTTCAGGATTCAGCATTACTGGGCGCCGATTGGCATTGGCGATTCATCCATCCACCACCAACCAACCAGTGCCCTTTTTTTTCCTTTTGTATTTCCATTTTTGTCCACGAATGTGTCCTTTGTTACCCTTGCAGTCTCGTTTAGCCAGCTCCTACTATTTTTTGAGACTAGTTTCTGCATTAATTTCCCCCCTCCTCTATGCTTCCTTCAGGGTCTTTCTTTACTGCTCTAGTGCTCCTGAGGGGAATGACATTGCTAACGATTTGGTAATAGATTTCTTCGTGATTGTATTCGCAAGTATCTCCTGACTGCCACAATTTTGCCGTCTCTGCTGCTTGCGATCCGAACCACGGTCTTTCCAATTAATGGTAGGGCCAGCCTAACGCGGGTTTCCGGGATTTCTGCGGCCACACAACAGCAGCAGCCTTCCACCCCTGGTTCAGACGCCGAGATCGGCACCTTCGCCAGCAGCGGTTCAAATACTGATGGTCAAAATCGCATCCAGGCCAGCGGCAGCAGCAGCAGCAATGCCTTACAGGAGACGCAGGCATCGCTTAATACAGCCTCGCCTCGAGCCAGCGTGGTAGACGCTTCCTCGTCTGGATCTGAACAACCATCTGCAGCAGAGGTAAAAATGATTAAGCGGGCATGTGCTTCGAGTATACTCGCATTGATTCCTCGCCGGATCGCATTGACTCTTTTCGCAATTCATCAAACAGGTGGGGATTTTTCCCCAGAGGCAGCCAGTATCACGGCCAAGGACAAGCCGGACCCGTTCGTTCAATCCAGCGTTCCCGGGCCTTCGGTTAAGAGTAGAATTGACTCGCCTCTACCAGGCGCTGGATCTGAACCGGGACTGGCAAACGATTCAAATCCGAGCCGTCAAGATGGTCGACATGGTGGGCCAGGCACTCATCGACAAACCCTCCCAGCTCAGGGCAGTCATGATCGCAATAACAGAGACGGGAAGGCCATCGATGACGGCCCTGATCTGCCAAAGTCCAACTCAGGTAAGGCATCGAAGGATTACAAGGACGACGAAGATGATGCCTTACTATCCGCCATCGAACATGACCTCCTCGACCTGTTTTCAGACTCTTACTGTAACAAGCATCTCATCTACTCGATTGTCGAGCTCGTTCTCGTTAAGCTGATTCCTGAAATGGGCGAGCATAGCGTCACCGAGCTGATGAATGAACGAGGAGTTTCATGGTCGACTGCATCAGTTGCAACAACCAATGGATGATTTTCCTCGCTCACCTTTCCTCCCTTTCTCTTCTCACTTTCCTTATTTCTGGCCTGTCCTTTAAACTTGGTGACGTATCTATTTAATGCTCTATTACCCCCTTGTATATATGTTTAATATTATTGACTTTTTCCTGCCCGTCCTTTATGCGCTCACTTACGCTTACACACACTCTCTCTCCTCTCTCTCTCGCCCGATCCCATCGGGACGGCATTGACTTGATAGAATACTCCTTTTGGACTGCTCAAAGTGGCAACAGACCCTAACACACGCATGACCAGTACCAGGGGTCCGTCGTTACACTCATGCACCGAGAGCTGCTTGACTTGAGAACGGGCCTTTTTGCTCTTGCGACCGGTCCATATCTTGTATCTTGCCTGGCACGGCAGAGTATACAGAGTGTACCTTGCTGTCACTTCTATCATGTCGCCATCCACCTCTCCCTTGCTTCTCTCATTCTCCCTTTTTTTACCACCACCACCATCTCTATCCCGCCTGCACACAGATCCATGCTGCCCGACAGCGTTCAGCACTGTCATGCCTCCCGCGGAAACCAAGTATAACTTCCGATATCGTTCATGCAACCTACCTGACCGCTCATCCCCATTGATTTTTCTCCGCATAAGCGCCCTGTCGGTCCAAACTATATTGGACGGTTATATACATTGTTACATCATAGCTAGTTAGTTACCTGTCTGCATGCCGTGAGCAGTGGCCGTGGTATCGACCGTCTTCCTCTCTCTCCACTGTATCCCTACCCCTACCTACATGCACACTGACATCCTACACACCCTCCATATCTTCCATTGACCCGATGCAACGGTAAATAGACAAAATAAATATAGCAGACTTGGGACAGCCGATGGAACGACAAGACTTCTCGTACTCTATTTCTTTTGCTTTTTTTTTTTTTTTTACCTTTTCGCTTCGCTCTTTTGCCATGCGTTCGTTAGTTAGCCAGAGAGGCGGTTGGTCTTGGTTGGCCGCGTTGGCAGCACGCAGAGCCTGACTTCCATGCTACAGGACGGGTCACGAAGGCAAAGGGGATGACGATTGCGGTGGAAGACAGGGAACGCCGCACCCGCCAGGAAGGGTCACCGAGCGTCTTCTCGACGGCGCCCTGGCCAGGTTGAAGTTCGGGGCGCGAAAGCCAGAAAAGAGCCAGCCAGCCAGCCGCTCAGGCTGCCAGAGAGCTGTTGTGAGACTGTACATGGAAAAGCAGCGAATAGGGATATGCGATTTTGCGCAAATCTGTGCGCAGAGTGTTACTGCTATTCGCATAAGAACGGACGAAGTAGATGACAAGCTCAGAAAAAATTGTTATTTGGCAGCCTGCTAGCTAATATGGTGTCTGTCTTTTCTGCATCCTCCCGCTACGGATTCCAAATTGCCTTGTAAATTCCAATGTTGCTGTCCACCTCCGCCTGGCACGATTCAAAACTGCATAAGAAAAAAAAAAGGAAATGAATGAGTAGATAGTTAGGGAGGTAACTAGTTACTTGGGGGGTATGTAGTTAAGGTAGCAAAGAGATAAAGAGTAGAAATAAAAAGGAAGAATAGTTAATTCAAGAAATGAACCAAGTCCCAGTTGCCTGTCCTATCCCCATTTCCCAGCCCGCGCGAGCGGTAGACGTTGTAAATACTCTCCGAGCCCCTAGAATGAATAACATAGCATAAAGACAAAATAAAACAAGATGACGAGGGATGAATATGGTAAGGTGAGATGGTATGGGTGAAAGGTGCTTCCCCCTCAATACCAGAAAAAATGCAGCACATGAATGATATAAGTAAAACAAAGGGGGGGCATGACATTGTGAATAACGGAAAAATAAAAAAAGGGTGTAGATGAAAAGAGGTATAAGGGAAACGAAGGGGGTAAATAAATGGGTGACATTAGGTATAGCAATGCAGATTAACTCGACATGGCCTACTTTGAAACCGTCCAAAATGTACCATGGATGATTGCCCAAGCGAAGTAAAGGGTAAGCTGGGTAAGTAAGAGATGTAAAAAAAAAGTGGAAATGATGGTGCATTTTGCGTAATGGGGAATAATAGTCGTGAACGTTGAAAGTGATGAATCGGGAATAAAACACATGGGATCGTATTAAATGGATGGGGATGCCGTGCAGGATATAACAAACGAGAAACAAAAAAAAAGGTAAGCGGCGTAGACGCTGTTATGATTGGAAACGATCGGGTTATAGCGTGTGGATGCTTCTTTTCTTGCTAACCCTGGGTCTATCGGTATGAATTTTCGATCGAGACGTAGTGGATTTCATGGGCTGGATGTATGGCTGGCCATGTGCTAGCTTTAGCTTCTCCATGAGTTTACCTATGATCTGGTAGTCGGATACTGCCAGCTCCATTGATTGGTTTTTGAAATAGTTAAGAACCAGCTCTAGTGCCTGGCGAGCTTCATCCTGCGTCGGAGTGGTGGTAGGAGAAATTGCTGGGGAGGATATGCTCTTTGATTTTGGAAGTGGTGGTGGCTGCATGGGGGTTATGTTGGAGATGATTTCCGGATTGCTGCGATTCCTCTTCATTGCAGGTGCGTCTATGGATTCAGAAGGGTCTTCTTCTTCTTCGATTACTCCGGGCTGTGTGAAGATGTTCGTTGGCGAGAGGCTCTCTGGGGATTCGTCCTTGACCATAGAGGATCCAGATGTCATCACTTGCAGGGTCTGGCTTCGTCTTCGCTTTGACTCTAACCCCAGGCCCGTATTTTCGGACGGTGCAAAGGGATTCTGCGAGGAGAAGATTATTGTCGACTCGCTTGTTGCTCTGGCGAGAGTGGGAGTTGCAATGGGGGTTCCCTCCTGAGGCAGTGAAACACTAAAGACATCGTCACTGCATTCATTAACAAGGTCCCCTTCCTGTACTGATCCAGACTGCGTTGGAGATGTGGGAGAAGGTGTAGTGGTTGAGCTAGGAGAAATGGGAGACAGTTGAGTAGGTGTCCGGATGGTGGATCTCTTCCTTGGGCTGGTTATGTCAAGAGAGGATTTCCTGCCGGGGGAGTTAACAATGTAGTTTTTCTGCTTGAACTTCTCCAGCCAGCTTGATGTTAGGATCTTCTCGTGGCCTTCAGGGCTGCCCACGGTGCTTGCAAAAAACATGGCCTTCTCTCTAATCAGGGCATCGTTGATCTCTCCGCCCTGACGCTGGTGGTTCTTGACCCAGTTTGACAGGGCCCGTTCAATATCTGGGAATTTCCCCTTCGCCTTCTTAACGGGTGAACGACGGCCATCATCAGGAAAGAGATACTTTTCCTTTTGGCGGAGTACTTTGGACACGGTACTGTAGAAGTAAAGAGGGTTAGACAATGGGTACCTTATTAACCAATACCAACATACGAGCCACCAGCATACCTTCGTTCAACGCCAAACATAGCTATTTGGTTTCCTGTTAGCTTATCCGCAATAACAATAACGAAACAAACATAAGGATGAAAAATTTACTCACCTCCAATCTCAGTCTGCTTGACATGGGGATTCTCTTGATGATACAAGCACATGCGTCGGCGCTCGGCGTCGGTCAAAGTTCTTCGTGGAGTAGGTGGTGTCGACATCTGTGGCGCCTGAACGTGCTGTATCTGCGGCGGAATAGGAGTCATTGGCATCGGCGCAACTGGCATTGGCGCAAAACCGGGCTGCGTAGACAGCATGCTTGGCCATTGAGAGGACATGGTGAGCGGGATCAGATGCTGTGTCGTATACGGCTGCGGCATGGACATGCTATATGCAGGTTCAATTGGCATGATGGGTGACGAGCCAAATTGAAACCCAGTGAAGTCCGTCAACTGATGGTGCTGAGTAGCCGCATATCCTCCCATGTCAACCCACTGCGAGCTGACGAAGTCATGGTCTTGCAGCGGCGGGGTTTCTGTATCCATGGTGGCCTGTCTTGGTACTTTTTTTCTTCTCTGATAATATGATTCGAACTAGCACAAGATGGCGCCAGTAGTTCTTCTCTGAAGAAAAGTAAAAGGCGGGGAGGGGGAAGGGAAGCAGGCTGTATGTATAGATAGGAGTGATAGATAAAGTAGGCGCTTTAAAAGCTGCTTGCTTGAGGCGCACTGGCGACAAGGGGGATTTCACAATGCAGTTAGGTGGGACCTCTTGAGGAAAATCAGTCGACAGCACATGGCATGGCGCGCTGCCAGTTGAGACAAGGAGCGAGGGAGGTAGGGGACCCGAAATGAAAACGATAACGAGTATGTCCTAGTAGCCGCCGTCCTGATATCGATTAACGAGAAAAGAAGGGCAAGGTGGGTGAAAGGAGAGAGGGCTATGGGGTAGAAAATCCAAGAGACCCCAGGGCCGGACGATGCAAAGTATGTAAGTAATAATGTAAAATGTATATAGGCAGAGTTCGATAGACAGGTACTTGGGATGAGAGGAAGAGGTAAAAGAAAAAAAAAAAAGGCAGGTAAAGAAAAAAGAAGTCTAGCCCAGCCTGGCTGCAGGAGTTCGAGGCTTCTTTCTTTTTCTTATTCCTGCTCACCCTCTCTCTCTCTCTCTCTGTCTGTCTAGAGAAACCTGACTGCCTGTCGGTCCGTTTGACTGACGGCCTTATTGCTTTTCGAGTGAAATTTTTATCTCGAGTGCCTTGCTTTTGCGGTTGTTGGGGCCGGAGGCGGGTATATTATGTAGGTTGCTATTAGTCGGGCGGATGCAGGCATATGTCTGTCTACTCCGTACATCAAGGGAGTCAGGAGGGGGCAACAGAGGAAGTCAAATGCAGGACCCGGACAGTGACAGGGAATCGACCTCTGCTTTTAGTTTAGGGTTGCATAAGAAAGACGGTTGAGCTAGCACAGGAAAGAGTTTAGCCACCGCCAATCGAGGGCAGGGATGGGCTGGAGAAGGGCAGGGAAAGCCCAAGCAGCGAGAGCCAGGAGCCAGGAGCCAGGAGGGAGCCAGAAAGGGGGGTGATAGGCCTTTCTCCGGGATAGCCGGGTTATAATGATGGAGTGTTCTGACGACGTTCCGGGGATGGACCTGTACAACAGGGGGGCCGGCAGGGAGCAGCAGAGGGCGAAGAAAAGAGGCAGGCAGCGAGATATCTCAGGCATCACTCCAGGCAGATCTCCTTCCGTGGCCACAGCGGCCGGGCTGGGCTGCGCAGACGGAGTATTAAGTAGTCCAGGACTCCCCTTGAACGGCTCTCTCCATCTCTGCTCGGGGGGACAGCCACAAACGAGCATCGTCCAGCAGGCCTGGCAAATCGCAGGCGGCAGCCCACAACCATTCCTCATCACCAGATTTGATTATACGGAGGATAAATGCCCAAGAGGAAAAGAAAAGAAAGCACAAGAGAAACAGTAAAAAAAAGAAAAGGAAAATAGCAAAATAGAAGTGTGCAAAAAAGGCGTGCGATTGGGGGGGGGGGGGGGGGGGGGGGGGGGGAAGACGGCTGTAATGGGCTAAACAGTCGGGTATCAAATATTGAAAGTCGATGACGCCGTAACGCAGCGCCGTATCCTGTTCGATACGGCCATACGGCCTCGACGGAGCCTGTAATCGCGATACGGCGGTAACTTTAAGCATGTAAGTTAATGTAAGTAGGTATATAAACTCCGTAGCTTGCGGCGGCGGGCGGGCGAGCAGATGGACAGAAGGGAGAAAAAAGATATAAATAACGAGACTAGGCCAGCGGGCGAGGGTTGTCAGCGAGTGTTGGTCAACAGGTAAATGATAGTTCGTTTCGTGGCAGCCACGAGCCAAACCTTGATCGGAGATCTGGCCATGGCTCGCTGACGTTTATCAGCTAGTTGGTTAGTTAGTTACGGGGTAGTTGGCTGGTTAGAGCCAGCAATGGGCAAAGGGATGGGCGGAGGAGTTTTGCGGGTTGCTGATAGTGGACGGCGTACGGAGTACACGGGGGGGGGGGGGGGAAGAAGATACATAGCTTGCGGGTTGGTTAGTTAGTTGGTTATCGTGACATGGTGAAGAAGCAACGGTTAGCTAGCTAGCCTGCTGCTGAGTTACTGGATAAAGAGCTGTCCCGCTTCAATGTCAATCCTTCCTGTCGATGCTGCTGGGCGACTGGCTATCAACCAGTTGACTGAATCAAGATGCTTGCTTTGACGGCCGATAGGCTGTTGCCGTCAGGTTAGGGGGCTCAGTTTATCAAAAAAAAGAATACGCCCTTTGACTTGACCAACCCCCCCCTCTTACTCCATAACTAAGTAAGAGGTCATCTGGCTGCTCCTTTGGGGCAGCAGCTTCAGCTCCAGCTTCAGCTAACTATCGCCAGCCCAATAGCATCAGCCAGCGTCGAGGACGAGACGGCCTGCTTTCAAGGGACATCGGACGGGGCGTTTCCTAACAGCGGCAACCGTGGCGCAAAACAGCCAAACAGGCAGAGCATCCTCAGCGTTGCGCACAGCATATATAACTCGATTTCATAATGCTTATGGCATCCCAGGATCCAGGGAAACATATTGAACTTTCGCATGGGGCTGGTTGGTTCCTGTTCCTGTTCCTGTTCCTGTCTGTCTCTCCTTGTTCCTGATCCGGATCCTTTATCCTTATCCTGATTCCGGTTTACTTCTTTGCTTCTTTCTCTGTCATAAGCGACGATTGCATTTGCCCTGACTGTTGAGCCCTAATGCTTTGCATGGTTTCAGGCCACTGATCGTCCGCGTGGGTGCTTTTGCCCCCCAGTTGATGCAATTTTAGCTGCTCTGCCTATTTACCAGTTGACTCGCTGGTTGAACAGATGGACCTTGAGGCGAGCTGGCCTGCCCGGTTGATCGCAGACCCTGGAGTGTGTATGTATGTCAGTACGTAACTAAACACTGTATATGTTGTTAGTTTTCTTTTCTTTTTTTGCATTCTAGCGTACGGGATGGTTAAGCCTAGCTTTTTTTTTTATATATTTTCTTTGGTTAATATTCTGTCCGGTTTTAAAATGCAATTTGTTACGTGCGTAGTAGGAGGCTGGTTGTGGTGTTGCTGCGGAAGAAGCTCGAGGAGAGATGTATCTCTCTTCCTTCCACCAAGCAACGACCGCTTGACACCTCCAAAGTGTACGGAGCAGCTGTATCTATCTGCTCGACTGGCAGCCTGCTCTTACAAAACTCATCTCGACCGGTTGTGACCTGTAACTGTGTACTTATCATCCCTGGAGAGCAAGGGGGGCTTGGAGAGCAGAAGTTTTCCTCTCTTTCCTTTCTTTTCTCATCCCTTGCTCAGGTTCCTGAATTCCGCACAATGTCAGGGCAGCAGGCAGGGTCCCTTGTATACAGACAGATAGATAGGTTGATGTATGTATGTATATGGACAGACCAGCAGCAGTGAGTGAGCCAGCGAGGGTCCCCGGGGAGGATTTCTCCACCGTCTGCCAGCCAGCCTTAAGCTATGCCCTTTTTTTTTTTTTTTTTTTAATTTCCTTTCAATTTACTTCTTCGCTCTGTATTTTTGCATTTCATCAAGGCCAGTTCTTTTTTTTTCAGTGGGTTTAGCGGTGTTTTCGTTGCTTTTTCGACCTCTTTTTTTAAGCAGTTGGTTTGCATATGCGGATATCTCCAGACTCCGTGCGAGACGCCTAGTCAGAGTACGGAGTAGCAGCAAAGCAAGTACGCGCTGCCCACTTTGCATGTGACATGCTAAGAGTATTTAGCTAGCAAAGAGCCTGACCGATGACGACAGAGACGAGCATGGCATGCGTTGGGAGCTCGAAGATATAGCCTCTGCCAATCTCTGTAGCCAGGAGAAGCGCCGTCCACGGGACACAGATGGGCTAGTTAGTTCATAGCGAGGGAGGACGACTGCTTTCGTTTCCTTCAACTTTCCTTTCTTTTCTTCTTCTTCCTCCTCCTCGTCGACTAAGGGGCTTTTTAGTCTTTCTTCTAGAGCCCGGAAAGAACAAGGAGATAAGCGAGGGTCGCACATCTCAAAAAGAAGAGCGACCAAAAGAGGGAGGCGGCCGGGATGGTGGATGGAGGAGAAACACGACTCGGGCATTCGATCTCGAACCACCGATCAGCATATTTTTTTTTTTAATACACGCACAGGATACTTACTTACTCTTACTTACACACTAGACGGTCGACTAGCTAGGTGGGGCCGAGGAGCAGCGGGCTTGTTCAATTGAACGGTGGTTATACGCTTGCTGCTGGCTTTGTCAAAGGGGGGGGGGGGGGGGGGGACCATCAGATACTCCTTATTATCATCATCAGCGGTTATCATGGCCCTTCCCTTGTCCCACGGCCAGAAGCAGAAGACGCACTATTGCTCCGAGTCCCATCCATAACTCCCGAGCTTATAACTACTCGCAGTCCATAGTAGAAACTTCGTTATATAGTCGAAACTCAGTAGTGCAGGAAGGTTTCCAGGCGGCAATCATCCCCCTCCCTGACTTTGCCCAACCAACCCCCTCGTTCAGGTTTCTTTTCCTTTCGGGGTTCATGGCAATTAGGCGGGATCTAAAGGCTATGCATGTCGGTGGCGTGGAGAGGATTAGCGGTGCAGGAGGAGTTATGTAAGAGTACTTCCGTAGCGTAGTAGTTGTTACTTTATGGAGCTGGAAGCCGAGCTTCGCACGAGGAAACAGAGCGAGAGAAGGAGATGCAGCCAGTATTGGCCAGTCAGTTTAGTTCTCTGTCGTGTACGGAGTAGTAGGGGGTAAGAAGTCAGCGGTATCAGAAGGGGTAGGGGGGCGGGTTTCGGGAACCCAGTCAACGGTCAATGAGCATAAGTAGCAATCAACTGGGCGTGACCCGGGAGATGAGATGCTGTCATGTGTGCATATTGGAGATGTGTATATAGATCTCCTTGAGATCAACGGCAGCAACCGTGACTGGATGCCGCCTGGCTAAGCTTATCGGCTAGAGCAGAGGGAGGCCGTCAGGAGGCCATCGTTGTTAACGGCAGGTTAACGTCCGTCCAGTACGAAGTAGCCGGTGATGTCATTCCAAGACGCAGCGTGTTCGGTTCCTCATTCTTATCTCTGAGGATTCTTCACCGCATGTACTGTATACATTACGATTCGGCGATGCTGCTGAAAGCAGGACGGCATGCTAATAATGGGCAGTTCCTCAGGCATTGCCCAAAAGAAAAAAGGGGGTTATCCCCCCAGCCAGGAACCCCCTACACCACACCACGCACCAGAATATTCTGAGAGACGAGGTTAGCGCCCTGTACGTACTGAAGAGGCATGAAGAAGCATGACGAAGGGGTCAAGGAAGAGAGAAAGATGGAGTGGTAGTAAGTATACTTCGCCTGAGTGGTACACAACGTTGATACGAACCACTGGAAGCGTACCACAGGCTGCGACGATACCTCTGCCCACCCGTATCCCTCCCTTCCAAGATCAAGTAACAGTAACTTACTTATTACTGACTGTGCATGATAGATAATTAAGCTACCGCAGTACGCAGTAGTTTAGTGCGGAGAAGCCGCGCTCCGTCGTATATCCTCGAGCTGGTTGCAGCGCCTCCTGATTGGGCTGCAATGCAGAATATTCCTCTCCCCAGCTGCTGGTATTCTCTCTCTTGTGTCCATGGCCAGGGGGGGTTGTAAGCAAGAGGGGGATATCGCCGCCCACATCCGTACCTGGTATGAACATCTCGGCTGCATGGCCAGGGAACAAGGCTCTAAGCATGCTCGCCATACAGAGATGTTAGGAGGCATGGGGAAGTCCCTTTTTACTCCGTATACCAGCGTGTATTGAAACATTACTCGCAGGTTTGGCTCGCACTACTCTGCGGTGGCTTGCCCTTGAGAGAGAGAGAGAGAGAGAGCCCGCATGGAATAACTTCAAGAAGTTAGTCGGGTTAACCCACTCGGTAGATGCAGAGAAGCCGTCCCCTCGTGTGAGAAGAGCAGAGGAAGCCCTTCGAGATGATCAGTAATCGTCTTGTAAGCACTAGTTAGGGGCCCTTTGCTGGTCTGTAAGGGGCTGATGATGGCTTCAACTTTCAAGCAAGGGAGACGGCAAGCTTTTCTCTGCAGCCTCTCTCTGCCTTTCGTCCCTTTGTCTTTTCCTATCATCGTCCTCTCTGTCTCCAGTAGAGTCCCGTTTTCGCTAACTCTCCTCCAGCGTCGTATGAAGGTCGTACTCCCCGTCCAAGCCCCCATCCCGGTCATCTCGCGTGGGAGAAAGGGGGGAAGAAAAAGAGCAAGGAAGAAGGGGAAAAAGGCCTCTAGACAACTGCAACGAAGAATGGATACAAGATGCATACTTTGCATACTTCTTTGAGAGAGAGAGAGAGAAGAAAAAAAAGCATCCTTCCCCCTTGCACTCCGTACAGGCCTCGGAAGTGGGTTTCTACCGCCGCGGCAACCTCGAGCCTCTCGTTCGTTTTGCTGCTCTCTAAGTACTTAGTAGTTAACTAGTTCACTGGTTACTGAGTAAAGTTATCCCCTGGTCGTTTGTCCGTCCTTCTCCTGAACCGACAAGACGTCAACTTACATATCAAAACTCGAATGTGGAGGGTCATATAAGTCGCATCCCGGCCCTTAACGAATATTAACTATACGTAGTATGTCCTCCGTCCCAGCCTTGCTTCCCATCGACCGATTTGGCAAACGGAAGGGGGCACAAGAGTCGATTCGATGCCTCTCATGCCCTTTTTTCCGCTCTCTTTCTTCCCTTTTTTTCGCCTCCCCCCCTAGTAAAACAAAAGAGCCACATTGTATACAAGACTTGTCTGCTTCCTGGCGACTTTCAAGCCAATAATCCCGACAATGCGGGAAGTAAAATAGCGGGATGGAGTGGGTGTTGGCTTTTTGTCTGCACCTTGCGGGCCCTTTTCATTGTTCAACCCGCAGCCCCTTTTTTTTTTTTTTACCCGGAACCTGCAACCAACATTTTGATATCGTCTCCGATTTGCTTCCCACGGAGCATGGGAAGGGAGCTTGGACGGCAATCAAGCTGAAGAAGAAGAAGAAAAAGAAGCAAAGAGAATGTGAGAAGAGTAAGTAGAGAGCAAGAGGAACAAACGGTACACTGCATCATATAGCCAATATTCCACATCTCCTTCGAGAACCCTTGCAACTCGCCCGCATCTTCGCAGTGCGTAACTCGCCTTGGACCGCGTCCTGATGGTACGATACGATGCCTGCTTCGTCGCTCCCTCGGCGTACATGCGTGCGTGCATACATTACTCAAGTAGCCTGGCTAGCAACGAGTTAGTCGGGACCCTCTGTAGCTCAAGCGTTCGCCTGCTCGCCGGCCTGTCCCTCCCCCCTTGCTCCACCAGCGGCAGGCGGAATATCCGCCGATTGACCATGCACCAAAACCTGGTACCGAAGCCCCTTAGCCTCCCGCTATTATTATTATTATTATTATTATTATTATTATTATAGACATATCGCAGCGGGTAGATACCTGGTCATCGCTTCCAACTTCTTATATTATACGAGTCAAGTAACGGCTGGTTCTCTCCTCGTCCTGATATAGATTGAGCTACTCGAGCTAGTATATACATAATACACCGCCAGGATGTCTCCCGTCTCGACCTGCTCAAAGTGGACCGGATGCATGTCCATCTTTTGATGAGCCTTCTTCCTCTTCTCTCTTTTTTTTTTTGCTGTCCTTTGTTCCGGCTGCTCTTGCTGAGATCTGGTATGTGCGCATGCCGATGGGGAGCTGGACAGCTAACGATATACGTTAGTTATACGGAGTATGCACAGTGACATGCGTCGCGTATGTCTGTACACGGGTAAATCCTGTGGATGATGCCCGGACACGATGTTGATCTGATAGGATGACAGGGCCATCTCGATATTTGTGCTCCGTGCAAATGGTCATATATATTACATCGCATCATGTACCTAGCCGGCTGATTTACCAGCAAAAAGACAGCGGAGGGAGTACTTTGTGCTCGGTAGTACCACCTGCGCCTGCGTCGTCGATACCCATCTCAAGCTTGCTCTCAGGGCCTTTTTTTTTTATCTTCTTCTACTTACAACCAGGACAACCTGATATATCGAGATGAGATGGACCCTCTCATCTCTTTTTTCCTGTCTTTTCTTTCTTTTTCTTAAAGATTCCGCCTGGTCTGTTCTTTGTCGGGGATCGACTTCTAGTCCAATTCTGCAGGCTTAAAACCAGAGATCGACGCCGGACGTGAAATGTGCACTGTCTCGATTGGAGCTGGCTCTCGGTTCTTCAGCATCGCAGCTCGTCCTCCTGACGCTTGACGCCGTACAGAATACGGAGCATACTTTTTGTTCTTTCTTCTTCTTCTTCAAGCGATCCAACGGCCATGTGAGATGGGACGTCGGTGGCGATGTTCACCGCTCTATCAACACGGCCTCACTCTCGCTAACTACCCATTCATTCCATACGAGCTTATTATTGCGGCTGCCAAGGGTAGCTCAAGAGGAATGTAAGAAAGAAGACGACGACGATATACCTGCATGCCGATGTTATCCCGCTGAAAAGAAAAGAAAAGAAAGGAAAAAACGAGCATAGACAGTTGCCAAAATCGGGTTGTCAAGTCCGTCTCTTTTCTTCTTCCCCTAATTTTTCATGGCGTCCTGCGTACGAGCGAGAGAAAGGGAAAAAAAAAAGAGAGAAGAGCCTGAAGCAAAAGCCTCCCTGAAGAAAAAGATGTGAAAGAAAAAAGGAACGTTTGATGCCCTTTTTTTTTTCCCTGCCTGCTTTCTTTTTTCGCCCTACACATCCGCCATCTAGATAGCTAGCTCTGGTTGCCGTGCGTGTTTTTGGTCACCCAGAAAGATGCCTCTTCCAACCCGCCCGGGAAATCAATCAGTCGCCATCATCATCAAGCTCAGCATGGGCGGGTCACACAAAGAACCCCCAGATTGATGGGCTGCAGATCCATGGTCCTCCTCGACGGGTTGCGTCCCTTGACACAGATTCATTTTTATGCTTGGACGGTTCATCTGCCTTGGCCGGCGGCGATTGCTGTAAGACAAAGACATGCTTATTACCCTGATTATTATTGTTAAATGTCATTGCTTTGGATATCTTATGCTGCTTTGTCCTGGTCTGGTGGATGGCTGTCTGGCTGGCATGTCACACACACACGGTTGCAATCTAGGAGGGTATATAGCGTCCAGTTAATCTAAAAAAGACGGTTTTAGACCCCGATCAACCTGGAACTGGATAGTGGTTTATGCTGGCTGGAATGCACTATTTGCCTTTTTAGCGGCTGCAATAGCAATCTTTATTTTATTTCATTTTTGCTCGCCGGGCTCTCTCGGGGGATTTTTTTATGATGGCCTAATCGGGATAGGTCATACACAATGCACCAAAGACCAAGGGGGGGCTGGCTGGCGGATGCTTTGATAGTAGCTATCTGCAATATTGGCCTTGGTGGTTATACCGATGATCTCAACGGCGAAATCATGTCTGTCTTGTGTATCTGTATGATCGTCAAGCTTAGTCTATTCTTCCCTCCCTGGAGCTGCCTGGCTGCCTGCTGCCTTTCGCCGGTAAATGTCATCCGGAGACGTTGGTAAAGAGCATAACTTAGCATTATCACAGCCATGATATATCCTCGCACACACACACACTCACACACACACACACCTCCATCCCCAGCTTAAACGCCGCTTTCTTCAGCCGGCGGATGCTTTGCTGTTCTTTTTTGCCTCTCTCCTTTTCCTGAACCTTGGGCTATCGCTCTAACCACTGAACTATCGCGCTCATCTATCTGCGGGATGCTGTCTTGCCTTGACTTTCCTATCTGGCCATGGATTGAAATTGCGCATTATCTCTTTTCTGCATAATTCGTTTGATACCAAGCCCTCTTTTCTTTTGGTTGGTCCTTTTGATGTTTGACATTTTGCAGTTTCGAAATCTCGAGTTTCAAACTGAGTGAGATCTCTGGGCTCTTTAGCTACTGCTGTCTTCCATCCCCCTAACTGCCTGCCTACCAACCAGCCAACCAACCAACTATCCGTACAATGTAGACACTCACACTCTCCCACTATCTCTATTCTGCAGTGTATGTGCAACGGTAGTATTTATTACCATCCCAACCAGGACAATGGAACGGTTCATGATTGGGAAGCACTGGGTTTTTTCTCCTTTCCCCCGGTGATTGGGTGGGATACAAGTGTTTCAATATTCATCCTCCCTGTCCCCAGTCGTTATTATTGCCTAGCTAGAGAGCGTCGTCGGCAATTCAACGCTTGAATACCTTATCGGGACGGAAGTATAAGGAACCAGATAGCGCCGCAGGGACAGGGAGAGAATGATATACATCTTACCTAGACACGTTCGATCGTCTGATAAGTCCCCCGTGCATGGATATGGATATATATGGATATGGATACCCGACTGCGGCCTCGGGCTGAAACCCCCTGCCTGGCCTTACCCGAGAGTCTCCGTATCAGATAACCATCTGCTCCAGATATGACTGGCACAGCAAGCCGGAACGAGGAACGATTTCGTGTCCAGGCCAGAGCTTCCAACTATCATAGACTATCAAAATGGACTCTTCATGCAGGCTTCCGGGTTGCGCGGCAGGGGCGAAGATACACATACATTTATACAAATACGCCCACATGCAGCACGCACACAAGACACACAAGACACCCAAGACAATTTAGAAAAAAAAGGGGGGGTGGGAGGGCGTCGAGAGGAATCCTTATCCTGCATGCGCATAGTGAGCAGACGAGCAAGGGCCAAGGATTACAGGGCCAAACCTCTGTCTTGCATCTTTGCCCATGCGAGATGCGAAGCATGCATACACTACATAGCCCTGGCATAGCCTACAGTACAAATGCAATTATTGGATTATGACGGCCATTTCATTTCCATCTGGGGGTGGCTTATCGGACTCGAGCACGGTTGGGGGTTTGAGGGGAACAAACGGAACTGCTCTTGAGTTTTGGATCTATTGCCTCGAGACTGCATTATTAGTTATTTAGTTAGTACTTCTCGTTTGCAAAAATAGTAACTATCCAAGTGTATAATCGGTCTCGACGAGGCGGGCGATGATGGCGAAGAAAAAATAGAATAAGGTGTTGCGATTGACTCTCGTAAGATGGCTGCCAAATTCCAGCATCGAGCAGAAACAGACAAATGAATAACTACTGGCTATTGTATGAGTTTTTTTTTTTTTGCTAAAATTCAGTCTTTTGCATGGCCTGGTAATTTTTTTGGGCTGCGCAACCTCGCCTCCCCCAACACCACCCCCTATTTCCTTTCTGCCTAACTAAACAGTTAATATTGATAGCAGGATTCCAATTCATCAATCATTTCCCACAAGAGTGCATTGCATCAGTTGCGTCTGCTGCTGTCGTTTTTTCGCCTCCCTTCTTCTTCCACCTCTCACCTTTAACCTCCCCTCTTACATACATTCCTTGTCTTAAAAAAGCATATTTTCTCAAGACCAAGGAAGGCATATATAATTCAATTCCACTCCTCCTGAACACGTCATCCCGTATACCCTGTCAGCTAACAGATTCAAGACCATGTTCTGGAGTTGCAGTTCAGGGTAAACTGGAGAGCTGTGTGGAACATCCCAGCTCCGCGGGCATGGATGACCCAGGAAGAGAGTTATAGGGAACCCAGTTCCTTAAAGTATACACGCATTTATCGTTTGACGATTGTTACTAATGATTAAGGTATGTTAGTAAAACAAGATGATATGCATGAAGGGATGGGAACTACGGAACGGAACGGGCATGGCCCACTTACTTATGTCTTCGTCCGCGAGTTCGTGGCTCAATCCGACTCGTTGTGGTTGATGTTTGACGGAACGACCGTAAACGATGGCATGCTTGAAGGACTCAACGATGGATTTGTGGATAGAATTGCACTATCATCAGGTTAATAAACGAAAATAACCCGGGAGGAAGACGGAGACATACGAAATCTTCGACGGTACAAGCAGTACTTCTCAAGACCACTGGTTCGTTATAATCTGGATTCTTGCCCTTGGGCTTGGTATAGACTCTTCGCAGGTTGAGTTTCTCCCACATCAGCTCGAGCAGTTCGTCGATATTCCATCCTCTCTCCGAGCTGATGGGACAAGCATTGGGGATACGGTATAGTAGATCCAGCTCCTCGATTGAAATGGCATCAATCTTATTCAAGGCGTAAATCACAGGTATATAAGAACGGCTTCGGGCCTCAAGAACGTCAATCAAGTCGTCAATCGTTGCGTCGCAGCGGATAGCTATATCTGCCGAAGAGATCTTGTATTCGTTCATAACCGCTTTAATCTCCTATAAATCTGATGAGATACCATCTTTTGTTGGAATGCCGGGGAGAAATGCCGGGCAAGAAATGCCGGGCAAGAGAATTCCACATACGCTGTGATCGATATGGGTCAGGGGTACGGTGTTTGTGATGGCAATTCCGCCCTTATCCTTCTTCTTGAAGATGATGTTCGGAGGCTCCTTGTTGATCCTTATGCCGAATCCTTCTAATTCGTTCTCGATGATCTTCTTGTCCGTCAAGGGCTTGTTCACGTCTAGAACGATGAAGATAAGATGGCATGTTTTGGCCACGGCAATGACCTGTCTTCCTCGACCTTTGCCGTCCTTGGCGCCTTGGATAATTCCAGGAAGATCAAGCATCTGGATCTTCGCACCGTTATATAGGACCTGACCGGGGACGGTGGTAAGGGTTGTGAATTCATATGCGGCAGCTGTGTGATGTACGTATCAGCACAGGGGGAGGTGTCAATTGATAAAGGGGTATAGTTCTTAGATTGGCCCAGACCTACCCTCGGAATGTTGTCCGGTTAGCTTGCTCATGAGCGTACTCTTACCCACGGATGGGAATCCAATAAAGCCGCTGGACACGTTAGCTGACCACGTCCAATTCAACTGGTTCAAGGTACCTGAAGCGTGGGAAAAAAAAACATACACACTGGCAACACCAGTACGCGCAACATCGAAACCAGCTGTGAATAATCAATCACATCAGCCTTATTACCCCAATGCACATCCTTTTTTTTTGTTATATACCCGTGTGGGTGTCAAAGCATACCTCCGCCTCCACCACCTCCGCCGCTCGGGGTGAGCAGTTCACGCTTTAGCTTCGCAAGCTTAGCTTTCAATTGACCTATATTCCGCTGTCAGATCAACGGCACACCCTGGTAGACGGCTGTTCCAGATCATACCCAAATGAAACGAGGTGGCTTTATTCTTTTGGGTTTTGGCCATCTATGTAATGATAAGGCAGTGTTAAAACATGCGCGAAACGTGGCGGGTAGATAAAAATAAACAACTTCGGAAGGGTACCGACTTCGGCCTCAATCTCCCTAATCTATAGCAGCGGAAACAAGACGGCATGGTTAGCTATATCTCGTTCATGGGTGTGTTATGGGATTAATTGATAGCGAACCTTGTCCACTGTGGTCGACATGATTGCGGTAGTCTGCCGGATACGGGGAAACGCTGCAAAAAAAAAAAAAAAAAAAAAAAAGAGAAGATGAAGAAATAAATTAATGCAAAATAGCTAACGCTACACTAGCAGGACGGAAGATAGGATCGCGCGCGAGAGCTCTAGTTTTGCGCAGTTATAACGTTCAACAAATTGGCCGCGGGGGAGTTTATCTTATTGCTATGAATTCAACAAGAGGAGAGAAAGGGTTTAAAAAAAAAAAATAGGCGGCTTATCCACGGCTTATCTAATCAAATCTTGATCTTATCTCGGAGTCTAAGTTTACCCGTCAGCGGCTTATATCACGTGATTTATTGATGTTCATGTGACCGGCCCGGGTCTGAGCCCTTTTTCGGCGCCCGGGAATATCCGTAGAGGGCGCGCAGCAACGGGATTGGTCGGAGGGACCCGAAACCGCCAAAGTGGCGTGGAGTCAAAAGGGAAAAAGGATGAAACTACGACTGCGGCCGCTAACAAGTCTGTTCCCCCAAGGTGCGAAAGGGATAAGAGAAGAAACCCCCGTGAATCAGGACAGGTTTCCCATCCATCCAACCCCCTAAAGACCATCCACAACACCCTTCCTAAAGAGACAGCTGTATATATCTTGCCATCGTTACTCCTCCATTCTTCCAGACGGCAGCCGCCTTATCCTTTGCCGAGAGCCAACACACACACACACTCATCACACCCCCTCAAGTCTGCATCACCAAGGGTGAAGAAAACTGTTGAGATCCATCGAGTCATCATGCCATTCATCGAAAACCAGGCCACAACGGCAGAACCCATCGTCCCAGTGGACGTCAAGGGGAAAGATGCCTTCCATAAGCTAGTAGACGACCTCAGTGCCGTCCTTGGACCGTCGTCGGGCCTTGACTCTGACGACGTAGACCCCATGGACATCCAGAAGTTGATGGAGGGATACGTATCGAACCACGAGGAGTGGCAGCGATATGCGTTGGCCGATACATCCAGAGCCTATACCAGAAACCTCGTAGATGAGGGCAACGGCAAAAGTAACTTGGTAAGTCGAAAAAAGTGGCCAGAGCGTTGTTGAAGCCCAAAGAGTCCTAGGAGAGTTCTTGTAGGGAGACCATCTAGCTAACATGGCGAAATCGAATGCAGCTCATCCTCGTCTGGAACCCAGGAAAGTCCAGTCCAATCCACGACCATGCTAATGCTCATTGTGTAATGAAGGTAGAGTATTGACCCTTTCTTTTTTCTTTCCTTTCCCTTTGGGAGAGCAAAGCCGAAAGAGCAGAGTCGAAGAGAGAGACAGAGAGAAGAGAGAAGAGAAAGCAAGAGCCCACCGTAGCTGATCGTTATCTCTGTCCCTGGTGTAGATCCTGCATGGTTCGTTAAAAGAGCACAGATACGACTGGCCAGAGCAGGACAAAATCAACAACGGCGAAGCCTGCCCCCTGACAGTCACCAAGGAGACCATTCTTCGGGAGAACGAAGTGGCATACATGTCTGATAAGGTAAGTTTACCTCTTTCCTTGTGTATCCCAACAGCGGATGCTCCTGGTTGGCAAGGCTGACATTGAATATCCAGCTTGGCCTGCATAAGATCTCAAACCCGGATCCAAATGACTTTGCCATCTCTCTGCACTGTAAGTAGTATTGAGTATTATGGTCCCGAAGAGGCCTACCTTTTTTTTTTTTTTTGGCTAGTACGTCCCGTCTTGCTGACATCCGGAACCCAGTGTATACTCCTCCAAACGCAGCTCACTTTGGCTGTTCTCTGTTTGATGAGAAGACAGGCAAGTCTCACCACATCAAGCAGTGTACCTTCTTCTCCAACCGGGGCTTGAAGCTGTAGAGTGAGGCTTTGGAAGCATCGATTAGTAGATGAAGATGAGTATGAGGATGACCTCGACATCTCTGCCTGAGTATCAGCGTGGTTGAAGAGCCGAAGCTATACCCTCAACCTCGCCCTGGCAGTCCATCTCATCCATACCAGGACAGCCAGCCAGCCAGCCCTCTTTCGAGGGTGGTGCTGTCTGTTCCTGTTGCCTGCATTTCATGTCATGACCCAACTCTCCTCCCCCAGCGTGATGATTGTGCTTTTTGCTGTGATTTTTTTGTTGTGCTTGTTCCCATCTTGGGTGATATCCCCCTGTGTTTTTCAGCCTGTTGTCCCTTTTTTCTCACAGAGCAAGACTGGTGATAGAAGAGGAAGAAGAAGAAGAGAAGGTGAAGATGGAAGAAGTCTTTTTTTTTTCTCTGTGCGAGCCAGTGTCTGGCCGTCCGTCTTTTCTTATATGTGACCAACCCCCAAGCCTCTGCCTGCCCTCTTGCTCCTCCGCAAGCCCCCTTTAGTGAGTGCGAGTGGCGGACCCGCGCGAGCACGCCATCCCAGCTGCTCCTGATAGGCCTGTTTCAACAACACTAGACCTGCTTAGGCAATCCAGTGCCGTTCTTAGCGAAGCGCCTCCATGGTTTCCCTTGCCGCTTTTTCCTCTGCTGACTCATCGTGTACATACCTTCTCGCCTCTCCTGCTATCACTGCTATTACTATTACTATTCCCATTGCTCTGCTATTACTTATTACTATTACTATCTAGCTAGTTATATGCATATATATATATCTCCTCTCAGGCTTCTCGCTTCTCTCGCTTCTCTGTCTTTAGTTTCTGCTTGGAATGAACTGTTTGTCAGCATGGCTTCTGAAGGATTCGGCGTCTAACCTCCCGGCCGATAAACAAAGTAACATGGAAGCTGCCTCCTTACTTACTCCTTACTTTATGCACCAAGACGGCAGCAAGACCGCAAGACACCAGGAGCAGGCCTCGCTGATAGCCCGGTGCAGATATACCCCGATGAAACAGCATCCTCGCAGCCATGGAGACAAGTTGTTTTCTCGTTCCCACACGACCTTCAGCAGATGCATAACATACCCCAGAGACACGCACTCCTGCTGCCTACCCCGATTCAAGGGCGTGGGATACATGTCAAGTATACTCCGCAGCTCGGTAATAAGCCCGGGTCCAGCTGGTTATGGGCCACCGTCCTCTCTTTCATGGCCTCGAAAGTAGATCTCCTATTTCCCCTGGATCCGGATCATATCTCGCCATTCACAGATACAGTCCATACTTTACCGTTCTTTCGAGAAATTTAATAATGGAGCTCAAGCTTGAAGAGCTCGGGCTTGACAGGGCACCCGGTCTCCCTTGGACTGGACATGTAAGTATCTTCGTGCTCCAAGAGAACTCCACCGTTAGGTTGCCGGTCCATTGCTGCCGCTTTATCGACCGGGTATCGGTGTTTGCCAGGGGTTGGGTCTCTGAGGACCCATCGGTTGCTGGCCCTTCACCGGCAAGGGTTTGTTATCCAGTTATCCAGTTGCCCAGAGGACCGGCTCAGTGTCCGTGTCTTGTCGATCAGATATTCACGCTAGAGCCCATGCCTACAGGTCTCCAGCCGACTCGAGCTTATTGTTTGGATCGGAATCTAGACTTATTGGGCCTATGAAGTTAGTAGCTTGTTGATACAAATTTTGGCAACTTTATCTGGTTCCAACCTTCAGTGACACACGTATATAGATTTTATATCTATTCCTACATCAGGGTTTTCTCTCATGTTTTCTCAGAGGTGCTTGGAGTTGGTAGTATTGCGTCTATATTGATACTTAGGGATGCTTTTAAAAGGCAGCAATATCAGACACTAGCGTCTACGCCCTTCGCTAAGGAGATGCAAGGAGCTTCAGCTTTTTAACTGCTATAGGATTAGACCATTACTGTATGTAAGATCTTACAGCTTGTATCCAGTTTATTCGAGGCTGGAGCAGAACTATGGGCCACTTGAGAAGAGTAGATGGACGAGATGTCCCTGCAGGTTACTGGATATCAAAAGGCCATTAAGCACCAGGGAAGATAACTAAGCGCATGAAACGAGATGGCAGCTAGCAAACACCCATCATCACCATCTATCGGAGACCAAAGTCGAGATCGTACATGTCTAATATCAAAATAATGTTATTCCGCCGTTTATGCTTTTTCTTGCCCGGACTTGACGTCGTCATCCCCCTGGGCCTCCGTCCGCTTGGCTCGCAGCGTTTCTTTTTCTCTCCGCCCAAAGCCAAAACTTCTCCTTTTGCGATTTTGATAGATAAATATCCAAACAGAAAAAAAATTACTCGCCCGCCCCCCGACAAAGGAATTCCAGCAATGAGCTCTTCTGGTCGCGCATCCGGGTTCCACGAGGCATGAAAGGACGACGGTTCACCCTTCTCGCGGGCCTGGCGTCCCTGATTGTTCTGCTCTTCATCTTCTATGCGCCAAATTCGGACGAGAGGCCTCTCATACCAACGCCAAACCCCGGCAATTCTCCAGCAGCAGCACCGCAACAGCCGCCGCCAGTCGAGTCCTTTGGCGACGAGAATATTAGCTACAATAACCCCGCCGGCTCCACGGGCGATGATCTCGCCCAGCATCCGATCGAGAGGCTGATCCGGACCTCCAGAGAGCAGTTCAAGACCACCCATTCACGACAGTCAAAGACCCTGCAGCAGGCTGCTACCGAGTACCGGCGTCGATATGGCCTTCATCCGCCGCCGCACTTTGACGTCTGGTTCAAATTCGCCCAGAGCAGGGGCGTTCAGATGATTGATGAATATGATACGATATACCACACCCTGCTTCCCT
Organism: Trichophyton schoenleinii; assembly: GCA_018357685.1. Taxonomy (NCBI): domain Eukaryota; kingdom Fungi; phylum Ascomycota; class Eurotiomycetes; order Onygenales; family Arthrodermataceae; genus Trichophyton; species Trichophyton schoenleinii. The sequence continues at coordinate 4,503,357 of WOFF01000001.1, forward strand.
TTTGGGGAGTCAAGCCAAAGACCATCCGGGAACGGGCAAAAGAAGCTATAGGCTTTGAGAACGCCCTCATCGGACTGATGATAAGAGATGGGAACGTTACGCTGGTTGACGGCGGTGGAGAAGGCGAGCAGTGGAAGAGGGACGCGATCAAGGGGATGATGGCGACTTTTGTCAAGTATCTACCTGACATGGACCTGGCCTTCAACATACACGATGAACCGAGGGTCGTCATGGCGCATTCTGACCTATCACGGCTAGTCGCTAAAGGGAAGCAGATGGCTGCCTCGAACGGACAGCAGCAGCAGGAGCTTCAGAATCGGTGGTCTGCACGGCCGGAGGGGCTGAATAAGGGCGATAGAATCGACGAGGTCAGACGGACGAGATTCAACAGGTTTGCTCATCAGCCGACGTGGACGAACTCGCGGATGTCCTGCCCTCCAGATAGCCCTGCTAGACAGCTGGAGGATGAACCCGTCGATAACACGGAACAGTACTCGACATCTCCCCTCGGATTCATATCCAATACCACTGCCTTCTCAGACGTTTGTCTGACCCCTTCTCTACGCCAGACTTTTGGCTTCTTCGAACGACCAAACGCCCTTGATATAGTTCATGACCTCTTCCCTATCTTTTCACAAAGCAAAGTTTCCTCTTTTCAAGATATCCTCTACCCAAGCCCCTGGTACTGGAACGGGAACGTAGCCTATGACGCAAATCAAGATATGGACTGGTCCGCCAAGGAAGACCAGATGTATTGGCGTGGCTCGACCACAGGCGGCTTCTCACGAGCAGGTGGATGGCGCAGACAGCACCGTCAGCTCTTTGTACGCAACATCAACAGCCTCAGTCCCACGAATATCCTCGAGAAGAGCCTCGAGACTGGTAGCTGGGCTGTGAAGCAGATTCAACGGAACGCCCTGAGGTCTCTATTCAACGTGAGCTTTAGCCACGTCGGCCAATGCGATCCAGAGGACTGCGAGGCGCAGAAGGAATACTTCACCATCGTCAAGCCGGCCAAACAGCAAGACGCATGGAAGTTCAAGTACCTTGTCGATATTGACGGAAATGCCTTCAGCGGGCGATACTACGCCTTCCTACTCAGCAAGAGCTTAGTATACAAGCTTGCTCTCTTCCGAGAATGGCATGACGAGTGGCTTCGGCCATGGGTTCATTTCATCCCCCTCAGCTTCAGGGGAACCGAACACTACGAATCTGTCCGCTACTTTGCAAAGGAAGAACCGGGCAAAGACGAAGCAATAGCTATTGCACAGGACAGTCAGAAATGGGCACGAAAAGTTTTACGCAATGAGGATCTTGAGGTGTGGTTTTTCAGGCTTTTATTAGAGTGAGTTCTTCACCTGCTGCTACCCTTTATCGCTACAAAGTTACCACTTCTAACTCACAAGTCATAGGTACGGCAGAGTCATCGATGATAATCGTGAACGATTGGGCTTTTCATCAGGGTAGAGAAAAGAAAAACTTATAATATACGCTATGGGATGGATTTGTTATCTTATTATTTATAATGGTCGTTTTTGTCTCATTGTCTGGTTTCCCTTCCCCCCTTTTTCCCTTTCCGTGACCACTATAAGGCAACTTTATATATGTATTTCCTCCCTTTTTCGCTCTTGCTTCTTTTCCTTTTCTACGTTATTTATTTTGTCTTCTCCTTGGGACCAAGCAACGGCCTTGTATCATTAGTTTTTTGGTGATTCTATACCCGCTTTTACTGTTTGACTAGACTTGATGACGTTTGCTTGCTTCTCTGCTGCCAACCGCTCCAGCCTACACGTACCCGATGAAGCCATCCGAGTAACCAACCACTTTCTACATTAGACCAAAGCCTTTCATCATGCATTCCAAGCAGGTCCGTCTACTCATCAATTTCGTTGGTATTTCAGCATCCCGTACCCTACCCAACGAAGATTGGAATCACCCTTTGGTGGAAAATGAAATCTCCGAAACGCAACTTCTATGACATCATCTCTCGCTCTCTAACCTCTCAAACTGCTCGTCTGCTCTCCTCTTTCTTCTCTCCCATCCTTGTTCTGGCTGCAGCAACAACGTAATCCAGTTTCGCTGATCTCTATCAATGAGCCCTGCTCCAGGGATGAATATCACAGTCACAACGACCTGCTCGCCGCCGTGCTATTGGTCTTCTAGCCTACCCCTTGCCACATCTCCGCAAGCCTTAACAAAAGCTGCTTAGAAACAGATGGACCTGACAAGGCCATGCGGAACTTCCCCATAACCGAAGCTCCTCCTGACATAACCATTTACATAACATTTTTTGTTATCTGAGAGCCGCTTGAAGGATTAGTTTATAGGAGACACATTTCCCACCCGCTACAAACCACGTAGCTGTTTATTCTTTTGGTTATATTTTTATTCCCAGTCCTGGTAACAAGACAATTACTTTTGATATTTTGATAGATACCAGAGGCAAATGGTGTCATCATGGACCATCCAGTCTTGAAGATGGCCGTGGCCATCTTTTCTTTCGTATATGGTATATTCACGCTGGTGCGATACGGAGTCACTGCAGTCCTCAGTGGTGTGCCTTTTCGACAAACCACTGAAAAGGAGCGGTTGGAGTTTCAACTCGGTTCGTATGAGTGAACGTCCCTTTTTCCCGGAATCCTCCATGTTACCGCACAAATAAACAGAGGGAGAAAAAAAAGGGGGGGCGGATGATTGATCCTTTCGGGTGTGGCTATTTTCTTTGATAGCTAACACTGACTTTCTCTGGACACAGCATCAGATAGATTCTGGAACCTCTCAAAGAAATGGAAGAATTTCTCACATCAGTTTATAACTTTGCGGAATGGGTTTAAAGTCCACTATCTTGCAAACGCCTCGCCTGATGAAACCGTCGCCTCAAACACTGGGGACCAGCCGTTGGTCATATTCCTGCACGGGTTCCCGGACAGCTGGGCCATATGGCGGCACCTCCTCTCGTCGAGCTCAATTGGAGAGAAGAGCGTGATGCTTGCACCAGACCTGCCTGGATACGGAGGCACGGATTCGTTGGACGTATATGGCCCTACAGAAATCCTGGAGACGTTGACGGAGTTCATAATCACCGTGAGAGACCAATACAAGGTCTATGATGGTGATGGACGAACGAAGAGGAGAGTTATTATAGTAGCTCACGACTGGGGAGCGATACTCGCTTTTCGCCTGGCTGCAGAAGCCCCCCAGCTAGCAGATAGGTTCATTATCTCCAATGGAGTCCTGGTATGCTCGACTGTTCCCTTCTTTTTTTCTTTTCTTCCTGCTAATACGATGCATTGTCCCTGGCAAAAGCCTGGCTTGATGCAAGACAATATCTACCTATCGATCGAGTCAGCGAGCAAGATGTTTAATACTTTCCTCAGGGAACCATGGCGCTCGCGGCATGTGTTGTGCAAGTCTATCAAGGCTCTAGCCCCAGTACTCCGCCAACTGAAGAACTCCCAGTATATATTCGTCTTCCACCTACCCGTACCGTTAGTTCGCTATGTTGGCCGTGGAGGCAATTATTCGTTTTTGAAGGCGATCCACGAGCTAGCTGCAGGGAAAACCGGCGAATTTACAGTCCGAGATGCACAAGAAGCCATGGCAAGCACTCTTGGGCCTAGCATTGGAGAGCTCAAGACCGAGACGGCGGAGGGAGAGACATACTCTGAATCTATCCGCATTCGCGCTGAGCAAGGGAACTTCAAGGACTCAACGTCATACTACCGGCATGGAGCAGTGTCAGGCCCTTGGCATAAGTCCCTGGAAACTATCTCTGCCTTGCATAGCATCTGCCCTGACGAACGCCGGAGAACAAGCTGCGGAACAGGCGTGTTCGACCCTGCCCCTGGGGCTCTAAAGGCAAACGCCACAATCCTATGGGGCATGAAAGACCCTGCGATCGATAATCATTTGGCCCTGGATGGAATAGCCGATCGACTTATCCAGGGTAGTCAGGTAATCGTGCTGCCTCGATCGGGCCATTTCACGCCCATGGAAGTGGAGGGCCGAGGAGCCCTTGAAGAAACAGTGCTATGGGCCGTCAAGGGTGAGACAGGCGATGTTGGCCAAGCTGTCTTGTCTGTGTACCCTGAAGCCAGAGTGGTCGCCCGCCAGTAATTCAATAACTCGTTAAACAGCTAGCCGGGAGGGACAACTGATGCGAAACAACATGAGTCGTTGCATCTTACTCCTCCTGCCATGGGCTATGGCCGCCTGTTTCTTCCAATTAGTCTGCAATTTGCAGTTGAATATTCAAAAAAAAAATTATATGAGCGAGACAGAAGGAAAGCATGGCTGGTGTTGTCGTTGAAGATTGATACAGGCTCTTAGTTGCGATCTGAGCGTTCCGATTCCGATTCCTGTACTTCCTTGCTTTTTCCTCCAGGCGTTAGCATAATACCTGTACTCCATTTTGATAGTATATAGTTCTCATCGGAATGCATGTAACTATACATACATGATCGTGGCTGCTTCCCAGGCACACAGGGCAGCTCCCCGGGTTAAACCCCCAAGGCCAAGCTCGGCTTCGAAGTGGATATGGCCAGGCTGTAGTTAGCCAGCTAGCGCCCGCAAGAGATGGTAGAAATCTCCATAGAAGCTATCCACACTGGTGCATATATCTTAACTGTATCAAGTTGTGGCAAGGCAATAAACGGGCCAACTGCTGGCACTCTGTAACACAGACATAGGCTCGTTTCCGCCGGCTGGTCCTACACAGCAAGCTCCACGAGAAGTTACCAAGCTAGCCAGCTACCAGCCGGCAGCCAGCAAGCAACAGTCCTCGAGCAGTGAGCGGTGCAGCCCTTCTGCATGCCCCCTCGCTTGTTATCATATGCAATATCGCGCAGGTCTGGAGGGATCGCTTGTTGGCTGGCAAGGATGCGGTTGAACGAGATTAAAAGGCCGCAAAGCCGGGAAAGGTTGCGAGAGCACTGGTCCTTGGTTTCTTGGAGCTCCAGCCGTCCTCCAACTCACGGACTCTTCTTCTTCCTCTCTTCGTCTTCTCCTCTGACCACTGGCTAGCCCTGCAGCATTCTGCGCGAGCTCATGGAGGAGGTCTGATTCCCTTCTGCTAGTTATCAAAGGATGCAAGTCGGGTGACGTTGGAAGAAGCTCTCCCAGGCCGGTGATGCGCGGCAGAATAACCAAGTGATCACTTGAACGACCAGCTTCAACCTCCAACTACTTCACCAACCGTCCTCTCTCTCTCTCTCTCTCTCACACACACACACATACACACATACACACACGCGCTCTCTCTAGGTCTATCTCAGTCTATCTCGCCGGCCTGGTTCCCTCCGGCTTTCTGTTATCGCGTTCCTTAATGGTTGCCGTCCCCCGTAACTAAGTATCAGACGAAAGGAGGAGCCTGCCTTTGGAAGCAGCTTGTCGTGGGTTGCGCAACAATGTCTGGCCATGGAGCTGTTTACTGCACGGTTTGATCTCACCTGACGACCGAGATAAATTCCCATCTTCTGAGTCTGAGTTGCTGATGGTGATTTATAGATCCTTCTGAGCGACAATTATCTTCCTGGTCAGTGATAAGATAGCAAGGTTGACCCTACTTCATGATAGTTAGCTTGTTTATTGATGGCTTCTACTAGGTGCTATGGTCCTAGCCCATTCTCTGCGGGATAACGGGACGAAGGGAAGGCTGGCCGTGCTAGTAACGCCGGATACTCTACAGCCGGGGATAATTGACGAGTTGAAGGTCGGTCATTTACTTGAACAAGAAAAATAGAAAATAGTTTGTCTTGCTGACAAGCACCATATAGACCGTGTACGACGATGTGATACCAATTCCTCGGATAGAAAATGCATACCCAGGGAACCTTTACCTCATGGATCGTCCTGACCTAATTTCAACATTCTCGAAAATAGCTCTATGGAAGCAGACCCAATACGACCAGATCGTTTATATTGACGCAGATGTGATAGCCCTCCGGGCGCCTGACGAGCTTCTTACACTTGATGTCAAGACAATAGCTGCTGTGCCAGATATTGGATGGCCTGATTGCTTCAACACTGGTGTTATGGTACTACGGCCAAATCTCCAGGACTACTATTCCCTCCTGGCCTTTGCTCAACGCGGTATAAGTTTCGACGGCGCAGATCAGGGTCTCTTGAACATGCATTTCAAGAATTGGGATAGACTCAGCTTCACGTACAACTGTACACCTAGTGGACACTATCAATATGTACCCGCATATCGGTACTTCGAAAGCACTATCTCACTAGTCCACTTTATCGGCTCTATAAAGCCGTGGGGAACTGGGAGAAGCACATCGCCGCACGATTCACCATATGGCCAGCTATTGGCGAAGTGGTGGGCTGTGTATGACCGTCATTACAGGAGAGGTCCTATCTACATCACTCCGCATCGTCATCACCGAACTCAAACCGCCTCAAAAGAAGTTAGCCATAGCATGGAATCTGTACAAACTTCAGTACCCGAAAAGAAGGCTTGGGAGACGACGACACATCCACCTGCAGAGCCTGGAGAGAAGCCATACTTGGATCACAAGCCTTCAGCCGCCCCCGAAACGGATACCTCTGCGTCGAGTAAAGAGGAATATGTAGAAACTGAGGTGCACACACAGCAAATGGCAATAAGTCAACATGAGCCTGTCAGCGAGACTTACGAAGCCGTGGTACCTAGCAACGGGGGCCCGGATGCACATATCATGCCTCAAGAGGAACCCTCTACTAGACCTGATATTGTTAGCATTGAACCCATTCCCGCTAACACCCCAGGCCCGGATGAAGGCTCTCAACCAAGCTACCATGCGCCACCCAAGCCGATGATTAGCGCTGTTCCTCACTATGTTCGTGGAGAAGAACATATCTCGGTCCCCATTTACCATGGAGAGCCACAGAATATACCAACTTATATACCCCATGTTGATGTCAACACCCAACAACACCACCCACCTCATTTACCGGTAGACCGAGGAACGGAGTCGCAAGAACCCGAAGTGCCATTACTAACAAAGGAAGCAGGAGAAGATAAATCTGCCAATGAAAACGCAACAAAAGATGAGCCTGTGGCCCTGCATACCGCGAAAATACAACCCCCTGAACGCACTTTTTCTCCACCCTTAGCAGTCTGGGATGCATCACGGTAAGAACTCACCCCTTAAAACCTGTAGGCAGGTTCTAATATATGCAGTGCGCCGCCGCCGGTGGATTCAAAGCCAGAAGCAGCGTCATTTCCGGTACAGGTCTACACAATGTCAAAGGATACGGAGCTTTTCCAGCCTCCCAAATCATACCCTGAGGCACCAAAAGACATGTACTATCAAGTTCCAACAACAGCCCCTGCAGTCCGAAGGCAAACATCTGCCTTCCCGTGGGAACGGAGGGCCCCAGCCCCAACGCGGGTTTTTATAGGGGAGGATTCCGAACCCAGCCAAGCTCCTGAGATTTCAATCTCTTCAGCACGGCAAGGGGTCTCCTCGCTTGAGGAGACCCCTTCTGACGGGTTTGAATCGTATTCCCGAAACAACGCCTGGGACGACATGCCAGAAATCGAAAAATACATGCGCTCACTTCAAAAGCCACGCCGTGCGGGCGTATCAGTCATTACAGGATCTACACATGCCAGAAAACCGTCGACTGGATTGAAATCTCCAGCCAGGAAATCGAATTTGCGTCAAACGCATTATCCACCAGAACATGACGTGCCTAGCCCGGCCGTCACGCCAGCTCTAGTCATGAGAAGGCCGAGTACCTCTTCAACAGCGGACAATCACTGGGAAAATGAAGAACTCCCTGCTGCTGAAGGTGTCCCTAACCAGGCGGAATGGGTGGGTCTCACGGTTAATGCATTTATATCCCTCCTTCAGGCCAGCTACTTATACTGGAAATTTACAGAACCCCATACAACGACTAAAGGAACTTCAGCGACGTCAGTCGCGATTCCTTGAGAGACACCTTGACCTTAAACCATAGGAAGCTGGTGGCGATGGTGCCGCCAGATGCCAGCGGAATCCGAAATGAGATTGCCATTGTGAGACGATTGCTCTGATCCGTACCAGCTCCGCAGCGTGGAAGGATATGCCTCCAGGACCTGGCTCCTGATGTGTTAGTCCTTTGGATACCTAGTGGCTTTCCTATACTACTGTCGCGTTTCCTTGGTATAGGATAAGCCAGCTGCTTGTATGTAGATAGCGATATATCTTAGTTTTAATACAGTTATTTAATCCCCTGCTAGGAAAAACTGAAGATCAATAAAGATGGGGGACTCTATTGGTCTGTCTGGGTTATGGCATCAACGCTTGAAGGAATTTTCTCGATTACCCAAAAGAACAACTCACTATCATTCAACATAATATTACGAGTAGTCTAACTTCCATCGGTACGGATATCTCTAGCTTTGACTTTGTTAAGGTGATATCTCACATTAAGACGAGGGCAGGAAACAGGATAAACTAGTGTTATATTTATTTTCTTTTCATGTTAAGGAGCAGCGGATGCGTATGGGTACTTCATGCTCTAATATGCCCACGAGTGCCATCAATTCCCAGATTCAACCCAAACCAGAGACACTATCTCAACTCAATGATGAAATATATCTCAATTACCAGGGGCGAAGTCAAGAAGAACTGACATGAATAACACAGAGCAACAAGAAGGAAAAGATCAAATAGGGGTTTCAGGGGTGGTGTGCGGGAGGATGTGGCATAATTCTCGTTTTTATTTTCTTTGCTTTTTTTCTATGTCAGGACGGGGCTCAAGGGGATGTTTGCATTACTTCACCATAACTTCCAGCAGCAGTGGTTGCAAAATATCGCACGTCGACGTCGTCATCTTGCTGTAACTTCTCGAGGTTTGGAAGAATCTGCTGCTGGATGATAGTTTGGCCACGGGGAGAAGGAGTGGCAGCCTGTTCGGACTTATCGGCCTCGCTGAGAGTCCCTTCATCTGGAAGTTTTCGAAGGGTGTCTATTATGACGGAGTATGACTTTGCAACATTGAATCTGATGTTGGGAATGTCGTCGGTCACGAGCCTATCCAAAATTGGGAGGATGGAAGTCTCAATCATTTTCAGATTGATGACAGGGGCAAGGGTCTAGATTGTTGTTGAGGTTAGACACTATGGCAGGGAAGGGTGTAAGGTGAGTTGACACTTACGGTGATGGCGAAGCAGGTTGTCATTCTGTAGAGGTAGTTAGGGTGTTGACCCATAGCAGTGACCTTTGGAATTATGGAGCCATTGGCCCAGTCAACTCCGAATACTTCTGTCAATTTCTTGAGATTTTGGGTAGCTGCTTCTCGGATTGAGAATACTGCATCTCCTAACCAGCCAAGACATAGACTGTTGAGCTGTTCGTCGAAGAACTTGACTCCTAGCTGGCTAGCAAGAAGAGGAATATACTCAATAATTGCGAGACGGACACGCCATTGCTTGTCCTCGGCAAGCTGTACAATCGCAGGGAGTAGAGACTGAGACAGGAGATCAATTCCAATAACTATAGTCGCGAGTCAGGTAACTTATCATGTTAAACTTTGTGCAGGACGGAGTACATACCCTTATTCATCAGCTCCAGTTTCGAAATAATGTGCAGTCTAACATCAGGGAATTCGTCTTTCAACATCTGTAAGAACATGGGAAGGAGATGCGAAATTGTCCTGGTAGGTAGTCGTTAGATTGGAACTCAATAGAATGGAAGTAAGATGGGTAGATTTACTCTTCCTTTCCTAGAATAGGGGCTAGACCGCTGATCTGCATGCCCAAAGCAGCTCTTACATGTTGGGATGGGTCTGATACGAGATCTTCGATGCTCGTCATAATCTCGTTTAATAGTGTCTCACGGTCAAGGAGCCGACAGAAACCTGGAGTCGTGTTAGTCTTTAAATGGGTGGTTCATATTTGGTGGCGCAAGGCTAACCTGGAATTTGCCCTGCAATAGCAGTGCGGACCTCTGCTTCAGTATCCTTGAGGAGCTTGACGAAAGCTGGGACCAGGTCACGATTGACAACTTCCTCATCGACAGCTTTTGCAATCTATAGGGCGTTATTAATACCCAGGACACGATGATTTGTAAAAGCTTGGGTATAAGGGAGCTAGCTACCTTTTCAAATTTGTCGGCAACCATATATCTTACTCTCCAGCTCTTATCTTCAAACAGATTTCGGAGAGCTGTAAGGAGGACGCCGTGGCTAGATTGCTGTTCCTTGGGAATTTCCTCTGCTATGGAGATCAAAATTTCAACGGTTAAGAGTCGAACGCTGTCCTGGTCGTCATTTGCCAAGTTCTGGAACAAAGGAACCATCTCAACTATGATAACCTGCGAATCCATCTCTTTCACAAATTTTGCTAGGTTGTTGGCAGCCTGCCGTCTAACCATAGGGGTATCATCATGGACTAATTGCCCGAATTGTTGTCGTAGCCCCTGTTGTAACGCTGGAGAGGCAGTTCTGTAGGGAGTACAGTAGAGGCCGGCCGCAGATATCTTGGAGGTGAACCAGTCTGCCTTTGAGAGACGGACTGTCAAGGGTATAAAATTGTCTTCGATCTGCCGGGGGGAGAGTTGCTCGCAGATCTTGTTGAGGGACTCTACGGCCTAGCAAGAAATAAAGCATTGCCACGTTAAACGCGGTGTCCCATATGAAGATTAATATGCACCAAAGCTAGTGTAATCTTACCTTTTCTCGCACCAATGGCTCCTCTATGGCCGCCAAATGCTCGAGGGGGGAAAGCAGGACGTGTGCATATTCTGGCCCACCGACATATTCCACGAAGTTTCCAAGCTCTTCGCTTAGAGCGGTTAAAACTTCATCTTCATCCTCGACTGAGTCTAAGCAGTAGATATTATCAATAACAATGATCATCCATCAACAACGTAATATCCCGGGAGGAGGGGGGGAAAGGGGGAGTGGGAGGCCTTCACGAACCATCAAGGAACGGCACCAGCTCGTCTCGCGTTCTCTCCGGTCCCAGGGCGAGAGCGATTGTTGAAAGTCGATGAATTGCGTTTAGACGAAGGATCACATCATCATGCTATATCCATACACCGGGGGTCATCAGTAAGCCGACAGGTCTGTTGGGGCGCCGCTATTTGGAGATTCGTTAAAATGTATACCTTCAGTTCATCAATCAAGACGGCAATGGGATAGAGCTCGTCATTTTCGCCTTGGCCTTCCATGGCGGAAACGAACTAGTACGCGAGCGAGAACGGTGATGGTTTATTTGTGGGCGGAACTTGGTTGCTGCTCCAACGGAAGGGCGATGCGATGTGCTATCAAGCAAACGACAAGAAACGGGGGGTAATGGATGGCCGTTCGTGTAGGCAGATGACAGGCGGCGTGTATCGGCGAGAGCTACTATAGAGCTGGACAGGTTAATCTACCGTATTTGTACCCGGCCACAGGAGCTGGCGAGTGCACGGTGTTGTGAGAGGAGGCGGGAGAAAGGGGCGTTTGATGGATGTTTTGTTGCTGTCTCGTGGGGTGAAGGACAAGGACGCCCGTAAACGAGACAGGCGGCGGCGGGCAGCGTGAAGACGTACTCTGGACTGTGGACGCTGGTCAGGGACACGGCCGTCTGGCGGAGGGCGATGCGAGAGATCGAGTTGTTGCTGGGTGTTTCCTGCAGCGTTCGACGGCGACGGTCGTGGTCAACTGTGAAGATTGCAGGCGGTGGTTGAATAGTGAGTGAATGTTTCGCTGGCCGCAGTTCGCAGCAAAAGCAGAACTTGGGCGGATGGAGCGAAGGTGTGGCTGGTGAGGGCAGTCAGAAAAAGGGCTGTGGCGGTGCGGCTCTCCCAGCGAAGTTCGAACCTTTTTTAGTTAGCTTTTATGCGCTGACTAAGCTGAACCCAAAAGGGAGTCAGTCATCATCCACCGTCCTCGCTAGTTTCTAGGTAGTCTTCACCTCTCCGCTGCGTCTGCTTGTGTCCCTAGGGGGGTTTGACAGCTGCTTGCAACAGAGATACAGAGGTCGCAGGCGGTCGAAGAAGGCTGGACGCCCTTGCGTGAAGCGTTATTGCTCAATTGTCTGTCCAGCGGGTGGAATTGACCGAGAAACAGCGCCCAAGATGCCTATGGTCACTGTTGATAAGGCGGCCCTGTGCAAGGCGCTGGGCAAAGAGTGAAGACCACCCCCTCCTTGCCCTTTTCACAGCAGCTGCCTCTCTGCTGTATATTGACTGCAGGGACCCGATATTAACTGATATCCCACTGCTAGATACACTACTGAGGAATTTGACCAGCTATGCTTCGACTTTGGTGAGTCACCCCCCCACTATGCGCTAGATAAGTCAATATGCAACACCACTAACTTGTATCCAAAACAGGCCTCGAGCTCGAAGAAGACGTGAGACTCCTCCCTTAGTACTGCTCATACCATCCCGATCAGCCTGTAACAATTGCATAGACCACCGACTGCGACCGGCCATATGTGAACGGCGTCCAGGAACCCCCGCAACTCAAAATTGAAATCCCTGCCAATCGGTTTGTCCCGCTGCCCCTTGCCAGTATATCTAAGGATGCGGGTTTCTGACTTAATGTATAGTTATGACCTACTGTGTTTCGAGGGTTTATCCCTGATGTTGAATATCTTCCTCGGGAGAGCCGATTCACCGAACTATAGAGTAGTCACCCCTCCAAGCGGACAGCTACAGACCCTTATCGTCAAGCCAGAGGTGAGAACTGAACACCAGTACGGAAGAGGATCAAATATCAGAAGCTGAAACAGACCAATTATCCAGACCGAAAATGTACGACCGTACGTGGCCGGCGCTGTCTTCCGCAACATCCGTTTTGACCAAGCTCGATACAATTCCTTCATTGCCCTGCAGAATAAACTTCACCAGAATATTGCCAGACAGAGGACATTGGTCTCTATCGGAACACACGACCTTGACACCATTCAAGGCCCCTTCACATATGAGGCTTTGCCGCCAAAGGATATAAAATTTACCCCTCTAAACCAGACCAAGTGCATGGATGGCGAGGAATTGATGGAATTCTATGAAAAGGACAAAAATTTGGGCAAATACTTGCATATAATTCGTGATTCGCCCGTATACCCAGTTATCTATGATTCGAAGAGAACCGTCTGTTCCCTACCACCAATTATTAACGGGGACCATTCAAAGATAACGCTGAATACTCGAAATGTTTTTATGGAAATCACAGCTACAGATAAGACAAAGCTGGAAGTCGTGAATAATATCATGGTCACCATGTTCTCACAATGCACCGATGAGCCATTCACGTACGTGTTACGTTCTAGATTGCCCCCCCCTTTATATCCGCACATTAAGCTAACCTGCTTCTCACCAGAATTGAGCCTATCAAAATTGTTTCTGAGCACAATGGAGAATCACGACAGGTTCCAACACTTGAGCCAAGGACAACACAGGCTAGCATAGCGTATATCAATCAATGCACCGGTCTATCGCTTTCTGGCCCTGACGCCTGCAAATTGCTTAAGAAAATGGCTCTTTCTGCTAAGGTTTCTGAGACATCTGACGATACCCTTGACGTTACAATCCCAGTCACCCGAGCAGACATTCTCCATCAAGCTGACATTATGGAGGATGTTGCGATTGCACACGGTTTCAACGAACTTCCAAGATCGTTCCCTAGCAAATCTGGCACCATTGCCCAACCTCTTCCAATCAACAAATTAGGAGACATAATTAGAGGGGAGGCTGCCATGGCAGGGTGGACAGAAGTGCTCACTTTTGCCCTATGCTCACACGACGAGAACTTTTCCTGGGTTAACCGCAAAGACGATGGGACGACAGCTGTCAAGCTCGCCAACCCCAAAACAGTTGAATTCCAAGTTGTTCGAACAAGCCTCTTGCCTGGCTTGTTGAAAACTATCCGTGAAAACAAGAATCACAGCTTGCCCATAAAGATTTTCGAGGTCAGTGATGTAGGACTCAAAGACCTCTCGCTTGAGAGAAAGAGTCGCAACGAACGACATTTCGCTGCAGCCTGGTACGGGAAAACAAGCGGTTTCGAAGTTGTTCACGGTCTGTTGGACAAGGTCATGATGATGATGAAGAGTGGTTTCATTGTTGGAGAAGAAGGATTGGATAACACTGCTGTTAAGGGGTCTCAGTACTGGATCGAGGAGCTCGATGGTAAGAACACTCTGCGTTTTTAGTACCTTTATATACTGTATATTGATTTTGCTAACATCGACACCGGGTAGATCCCACATATTTCCCTGGTCACGCTGCCACCATACACTTACGTATGGACGGAAAGGAGAGCGTCATTGGGACTTTCGGTATACTACACCCAACAGTTCTTGAAAATTTCGACTTGAGGTATCCCGTGAGCGCGCTGGAAATTAACATTGAAACCCTTCTGTAAAACCCTCACTAAATACCCTTTGTCGAGAGCATGAACGAGTGCAATTATATCAATAAATAGCATGTGTTACGAGCTTCCAAATCAGTCTTCATCATATCAAGTGCTACCATGTAGGCTTCCTACTAAGTTTTCAAATAGGTATAGGCTTCTTTTTTCAAAGAAGCATTGATAGAGAAGCCCAAGCTGAACATGTCATTCATCACATCCATTTCAATTCTATTTCAATAATTAAAACAAGGAGTTGAAATTTTGGAAACGGATGATGAAAGAGTTCAAAAATAAATTAGAATAACTGAGAAATCCCGTTGCAACAAAATCATAAAACCGAGTCGCTCATATTTTCTTCATTTATTTTTGTTTTTACTCTTGAGGCTCTGCGGCTTCGCCCTCTACAACCTGACCCTCCTGCTCTTGCTCAGCTAGCCGCTGTTGTTCAGCAAGTTGTTGGGCGGCAGCAGCCTTAGCTCCGTAGTCCTGGCTCATTGGCTGGAGGACGGGTTGTTCCTCCTTTGGCTCAATGATAGTGACGGAGTCGGGGAGAGTCTTCTGAGGACCAGACTTGCCCTCTGGATCGCTACCGCGCATGATCTTGACCTTGATACCGAGAACACCCTGGCGGAGGAGGACGTGACGAGTGGCGTGGTCAATGAAGTCGCGAGCTGGCTGACCGGAGTGGATCATGAAACCATCCTATACACAGATTCGGCCAATTAGTCGTCTACTCTCTCAACCTCAATTTCATCCCTGCGATCTGAACTCTCAAGAAACGTACAGTGAACTTCATGCTCTTGGCACGAGCAGCTCGTAGCTTTCCAGAAACAACGACCTCACAACCCTTAGCACCGCTCTCCATGATGAATCGGAGAACACCATAGCAAGCTCTTCGGACGGCCAAACCGTTGAGAAGCTTGTATCTCAAGCTCTCGCACTGAGCAACGGCAGAGAGACCACGGTTCTGGACCTTGGCGGCATAGAGGGAGACGGAGTTCTCTGGGAACTTGAATCGCTTCTGGATGAGGGAGGTGAGTTCACGGATGCGACGGCCCTGTTCACCCAAAACTTCCTGGGTGTGAGTGGCGCGGATGACTATTCAGTAAGGTGTAGCTGTTAGCACTTGTAGTTCTCATTCCTCTTTTCCCATTCACCGTCTCTCTCTTATTGTATTGGATATTCCAATCCCAGGCTCGCCTCGTCTGGGGCCCTGGCACTGGCTTTCCTCCGCCGTGCATTCGCAAAAGGTTAAGGGGCAGAAAAACGTTTCTGTAAGGAATAAACGTACTGATATCGGTGACGGTAGGAGTGACACGGACTTCGACACCGGAGTAGCCCTCCTCAGCCAATTCGCGCTGGAAGAACTCGTTCAATTCGGCGTAGAACACACCGTCGGCCACGAACTTGCGGCGCTTGGAGATGGCTCCCTGTACAGCTGCAGACATGATTGCGGTCTGTCGAAACGTGTGATTTCGTTCGGTAGAGCTGAGAGTTATCCGCCGGAGTTGAGGTCGTTGAACTGCAGCTGCTGTTGCGGTGGTTCGAGATGTTCAACTTTTAGACGCCTCGAAAGTCTTGCGGTTAGCTTTCCTAATTTGTCGATTCGGTGGTGGGGTGCATAATTTCTAAGTTAGGGCTTAGGGCTAATAAATACTTGGGCCGGCGACAGCTTAGTAAGTAATTGTGGTCACATGCTCAAACCTTGACATATCAAAAAAGATGGATGGGAGACTCTGAAGCAGATGATCGTAGATCCATGAATCGTACGGAGTAGATTCAATTTCTTTGTCATTTCTAATAACCCTTGTTGCTGCGGACTTGACGTATAGCGAAAAAAAAGTTAAAACGAGAGAAATGCCGAACAGCTGCGGGTATTGTAACATGGCTCGTTAGTAGTAGTAGTAGTAAAAGACACTCATCCCCCGTTCCCTGAACGCAAGGGGCAGCCCCAATCGTAAACGTCGTGAACTCGAAATATCCAGCAAATCCCTAAAACTCCAAAATGCAACGATCTAGCCCCAGATACCTGAGCTTGATTCCCTTAACAGACGCCTAGATCCTCCTGTGTCCGAAATGCCCATAAGAAATTGCTGTCTACGTCATCTCTACAGCCTCCATTTCTCGTGCTTTGATTGTCCCAGGACCATCCCCTTTCCCTACAGGCAAGCTTAAGCCAGAAATGTTGGCCGCGAGAGAAGTGATACTAGTTGTAGGGCCGGTTGTAGAAGGCTGAGATCCAGCCAGCTGCTGAGATACAGTGACAGGGGTAACCGAGCGATCAGCGGTTTCGACCGCAACCATAGGGGTCATAGATCCACTCGGGCAATCTCTTTCAACTAGTACGCCGCTGTTTGCAATGCGAGGATTATTCATTTCGGAATCGTTGCGTCCAAATGATTCAGCCCACCATCTAACTTCGTATGTGCGAGGGAATAGTAGACGCTCACTGCCGCGTTTGTTGTCATCGATAAGAGGGTCGTACTCTGGGTTGATGAACTGGCTTCGCCTGGCTAAGAAGTAGTCCCAGACGCTGCGAGTCTTTTCTTTGGCTCCGCGATCAACACGTTCCTTTTCACTGTTGTAAAGGAATGTGCCGTACTGGCCAGAGTAGACATGGTAGAGCAGCCGGCGCAGAAAACGTTCGTTAAACTCAAAGCGGGTAGGGTGTTGGTAGAGAAGCTGATAGGTAGCATCCAAGAATTGATGAAATACAGGGCTAGTTTCCTTGGGCTTTGTCATATCACTGTCACTCACAGGTGATTTTGGATTGGAGGTCGCCCTCTTCGAGCTCGAGGAGTCAGGGTCGGCCCTGTCACCGTCGCCCTCTACCAACGACTCCCGGCTGACATTGTCCCGGTTAAAGAAGCCTTTTGCGCTGAGCAAGGCATTTTCAAGGGCTTTGCCTGCTACTCCACCCTCAAAAGCACCTCTTGCGGAGTCGCTGCCCCTGTCGTTTTCGACTTGGAACCACTTATCACTGTTAAGATGACCTGAACGATGACGGAACATGTGACCAAACGCAAGCCAGTCCTTTTCAACAAGAACCATGAATCCTTCCAAAGTTCTATAATATGGATCTAAACAGAGCTGGCTCAGGGCGCTAAGTTGGCCAGTTCTGTCCCATCCATCAGAGCAATGAATCAGCACATGTGAATGCTGTAGGCCAACCTGGCGGGCGATCAATGCTGCCCCGTCAAGAATGACAGCGATGTACTTCAGCCATCCACTCTTCAGCAACTGATCTCTATTTGGCGGCAATGGGCTGATATCAGAATCCCTGAGTGCTTCGATGACTTTATTAAGTGAGTCCCTCATAACATGGATATTGTCAATGCCCAGATAAGCCTTAGCAGCAAATTTGTAGTTGTCCATGTTTTCGGATCCCAACCCAACAGCCTGCATTGCAAGAGCATTCACAGTAGGGCGAGCATCAACGATTAGGTTGTTTTGCTGAGCTCCATATATTTGTGTTTTATAGTCCTTGATATCATTTCTGGCGGAGGCTACAACTTCGTCCTCCAGCTCTTCTGCGTTGGAGAATTCAAAGTCGGAGTTAATTCCAAACTGTTCTTCTGCACTTGAGTTGGAGGATTCTGTTTCTAATGAAGGGGGCGATGCGTTCGCTAGTGGTCGATCCTGCCGGGATATTGAGAAGATAGCGGCAAGGAGCTTCTCATCTTGGATGCTGCGGTTGTTTCGGACGCCAACAAGCGGCTGAGACGAGCGAGTTATGGAACAGTTGTTAACGGGGTGAAGATAGGTCAGAACTGGAATCCGCGCTCTTGAGCGATATCTCCCGGCATAATTAATCGTATTATCGGATATATTGCTTGGGACCGGGAGGAGGGCAGGGTACGTGGGCGAGAACTTGCCAGGAAATGTCAGCTTACTTCAATATGAACAGGAAGAGAGGGAAATGCAGAACGGACCTTATAGTCTGTGTTGATACAGGATATTCGCCAGTTGGAATCTTGATCTGCCCTGCCCACTCCAAGGCGAGCCCATTCCTTGCGAGGGTTATATAGTTCCCATCCATTCAAAGCAAGCTCAGCTGCAGGAGGCTGAAAGGTGAACGCATAAAGCTTTTCTATGCTTCCAAGCTTGCATGTCCATGTCCTTATAGTCTCATAGACATCTCTACTCCTCGCCTCATTTGGGAAAGTAAAACACATAAAGCTGAAGTCTCGGCAGCGGAGGCGTATTGATGCTGGCTGGCGAGAGGCAAGAGATGCAGGTCTGTAAGTACAGAAGCAGATAATAGGATATGTGATCCATATCTCCTTATGGCCCACAGCCGGCTTATCCTTGGAATGCTCTCTAGATGATTCTTTCTGGGGTGGAATATATGAGAAGACAATGTGGTGAGGAGTAAGGTGAAGACTTCCTATTGCCTTCTCACCCCGGCGGAATAGAGTGACCTCGTCTACCTGTAATACATAAACCGCCCTAGTTAGTGATGTATACCAAAGGTGTGATAGAGGGATACGTAGTAAAAACCTTAGCTATCCTGGTTTTATCCATCTTCTAGTAACTGGATAGTCTCTCTATCGGCTCAATATCATGCTGGTATGGCACAGAATGACGTGGTTGGCAATAGAGGGAGGAATATAACCCTAAAGAAGGACATCAAAGGTTGAGATAGCTGGAAGAACAGGGGGCAATAATACAAGTCTTAGATAGCAAATAAAGGTCAGATCCTGAGGTGAAAATATATTGAATGTCTCTTGTTTTTCTCAGGACTTAAAAGCTCATTCTCATAATAAGATACTGTTATCAAGTTGGGATGAACTATCAAGTGACAGCGAGTGGCTAACCTAGTTAGTTATTAACTGCGCAGTCGCTTACGTTATCAGTTAACTACTATTTAGTGACCTCATGAAGTCTTTTTTTTTTCTGGCAAGTCTGTTCTAGAGTCTGATAAAACTATACATCCTTTGTTTATTTAACTCAATCCATGTATTAGAAGAACAGTAGGTATGTTGTTGAATTATATTCGTATTTTTATATTGCTCTATGTAATTAATAAACCCTATATTATACCGAACGAGACATTATATATCCAGAGAAATAAAGGTAGCTCACGAATAAGCAGCTGACAGATGGTAGTAATACATACAAGCATATACAAGTCTAGGTATCACGGTGATCAAGGTTCTTCTCGAGTATACTTTCATCAAATAGTTTTTGGTCAGGGATGTCTCGGTCGGACTGTTGCTGAAGCGCTGCAAAACCGAATGCTAGGTGGCAGGAACGAAGGTAAAATGGTAGAAGTGCAGATTGAAGGGAGCCCATGGACGAGTCTGTTTGTGGCAAGGAGCTCAGTTTCCGGTTAGGCAAAGCATTCTGTGGTCGCCGCTCATCATCGTAGAGCCCTAGGGTTAGGCTTATCTCTGTGGATTTCGTAGGGAGATAAGGTCCCATGTCCCGGGTACCAAAAGTGAGATCGAGCTCCTTGTAGATATATTTTGAGACACTAGCTTCTGCAAGTGATTGTACCGGAGGATAGACGTAATACTCTCCAGTGACATACTCAAGCTCTTGTGTGCTTTGCGATGATGCCCTTTGAGATGGTTCTCTTGCTGGATCTAGAAGCTCAGCAACAACTTTGGGAACCGCAAGGTTACAGAATAAAGGCATCGAAGGCTGGTTTCGAGTGAGGGGGAGGTTGAGCTTGAAAGTTTCAGCAGATCGGCGGAGGCTTGAATGAAACGCATTATCCGCGTCCGTAGAAATATATTCGATGCAATCCCGGTTCAAGAGGTTGTAGTAAACCGTCTTGTTGAATCGGATATCGACGGGGCTCTCAGGTAGAAGCATGTCCACATCCCGGCTGCTAACAATGGCGCTTATGTTCCGGATTGTCGGGATTGTCGATGTTTCCTCACTGTCTTCTAGCGAGGCGACCTCTAGCTCAAGCTCAAGTTCTGGCAAAAACGGCTGCTCCTTACGGCAGGGCAGAAGCCGGATACGAAATATATTTTTATTATCATCGTTTGCAGCAGCTTCCAAAGAGTCCAGAAATGCAAGGGTATTCGGTACTTCGTTGATAAAAATCCTTGGTGTTTGTAAACTTTCGATATTAGGAAAAGATGCCTGTCCAGAATCATGTGTAGGTCCACCTTCGAACAAGCACTGTCCGACAGACGCCGTAATAACTTCGCGTGTGCGATTTTGGTCAAGGAACCTTCGATTACTCAAATCATCTTCATGGAACAGAAGCTCTAGAAGCTTATGGAAGGGTTTCACGGACCCCTTTCCATATATAGAAGCTGGCGGCCTTCCAGGAACCCTTCCATCACTATCTCCTGATTTTATCCATCTAAACCACTCCTTCTGTCTGTTCGGAAGATCCATGGAATCGGAATAGAATACAGGATATAAGTGGGCATTCTCAGAGTTGCTAAGATTTGTGAATAACCCGTTCTTTTGGTGGAGAGAAGATGCTGCAAGATATAGTGTCCGTCGTGCTCGGTGCGCATTGGACTCGTTGTCATGGAAGTAGTGGATACTAACAGCGCCGTGCTCCCTATCTATATCGAACGATACGTTGTATTCGCTTTGTAACCATGAGAGAAGAGTGTCTTCCCAATAGTTCAAGTCCGTGGTAGATTTTAGTTGCGCAATGGAGAAACCAGTGTCTATTGACCGGACATCGGAAGCCCATTCTTTAAGCTGCTGGCTTGTTCCCATGCACGCTTCCTTGCTTCCCGTTATTCGGATTAACCCGAGATGCCGCGACACGTCGATGTTGACTTTATGGGATTCGGCGAACATGTTCAGGAGCGGCATGGTTGGGAGTAGTAGTACTGACATTGGCCGCGTGTCCAAAAGAATATCAAGCTGCCCCTCCTCCCCATCAATGGACAACTCCCAAGACTCTCTTAGTATTCTTTCGACCAACTTTTTCTTGGGTCCCATCTCCTTAAAAGCTGGGATTCGGCTTGTAATTCGGCCTTGGGGAGCTGGAGGCTGGTCTAAGTAGGAAGAGTTTCCAGCCCTCCATTCACCAGACTTTCCAGATTCTGTATTTCGTTCAGTATTTTGGTAATACTTTCTTAATTGCTCAAAAGTGAACCCATCGCTGAGCGTGTTGTGAAGCCGCTTCCAATCTTTCGGCAGGAGGGTGTCACCAGGGTTATATAGAGCGCGAAGGTGGTCAAGATTCTTCTCTACCTCCTCAAGCTCGAATTCAACCCTTTCATTATGTAAATCTTTTAGTAACTCCGTCGGACTCTTCCATGAGCTCTTGTCGTTAGTCGCCTGCGCGACATCTCGCGGGCGACGAGGCTTGTTATCCACTATGACCACATGGGCCGGTTTTCCTAGCACTTTAATATTCTCTAATTGTTGAACACGATGAGGGGAGATGTCGAATTTAGCTGGATTCTCCGTTGACGCCGGCGTTGGGCCGTCGTGTGGTGGTTCATGGGCGTGATCAGCAGAATGAGATCTGGGTATGAGCGAACTCGGGGGTGGTTTCCGAAGATTCGAGAAGTTTCGGCACCTTGCGAAGCCTGCGACATGTGCGCCTCTTTTCCAAAACATATGTATAGCGTGCAAGTCAATCCAGCAGGAGGCTACATGTTAGATGCAATACTGACCTTTCGAGAAAAGAGAGCTTCAAGTGAAAATAAAAATAAAGTTTCTTCCATGCGTTGCAGAGAGTCAGGAGTTTTATTCTTCCGTAAATGAGGCCGCCCCACCTGCTATTGGTGGATGGAAGTTGGTAAGATTAAGGTTTCGGGAAGAGAAAGTTTGTTTTTATTACATCATAATTTCATATATTCATGAGTGACTACAGTAAACCAATGCGACAATGAGATATTTGACTGCAACCAGAATATAGGAGGAAACCCATGTTTTTATATAATATATTTACGTATATAATAGTTATAGATTCACTTCATTATGTATAAACAAAAATACCTCCCCGCTAAAATTGGTTCCTGTAGGCATGAGAAATGCCGTATAGCGAAATGGTCATGTTCGCGAACATTTAACCGATATGATACGACCGGTAGCCCGTCGCCCCTCAGTGCTATCGCTGTGGATCCTCTTTAGCCCATGGGACCTCCCAACTGCGTAGATCTTCCCTATAATCAAACTCTGTAAGAGTCTTTCTCTTCCGTCTTTTCCCGCCAGATCTCTCGAACGCGCTTGTTTCGTTCCTTTCCTTGCCTACTGCTCCAAAGGAAAAATCAGAGTGCCTGCTATCGCTTCGCGAATGGGTAGTAAAGGGGTCTTTGATTCTCGGAATATGGTCAGGAGAGTTTTTGCTATCGCGAATGGTTCGATGTGATCCCGCATCACTCAGCGAGTCATTATCATGCACCTCATCCTCATAATCTGCCTTAGGCCGTGGGTGGTTTTGTGGAAACCCGTCCCCGCCAGCAAATATGTTTTCTATAAGTTGATCAGGGGGCAGTTCATCAGGGAGTGTCGCCCAGGCTGCGGCTAAAGTAGAGCGATACATGTCTTGAAGGTCACTATATTCGCGACCTCTGTTATTGACTGAGGGAATGTGACCATCATCGTTTATTTCGCCGTGCTCAGTGGACATAACCCCAGCAATCCCAGAGAATACGGTTGCGGGTTTAAGTGGTGGCCTATATCTGTTGCTTTAGTTCCATTAATACTTGCTGTAATAAGATTAAACGTACGCAGTAAAGTTGCTATCGCCTTCAATCTGGGATATTGCGATGCCAACTTTCACGGTGGCATTTATTTTGCTGTTTTGCATTAGATATCGTCTCGTGATTCCTTCATCACTTTCCGTTTTATCCACGTATTCGGAAAGGTTCAATTTAATATTTCCCAGTGGTACTCTATCAGCCCGATTCCCTGCAGTAAACTCTTGGAAGATATCAAGCTGAAGATCGCAGTCCTGCAACATCTGGTTCCGATCAACCGTTAGTCTAACAACCGTCAGCTTCTCATAATCCCAGGACGCCCTGTGATCATGAAGCAAGGCTTTTTCCGTGTGGCCATTGTGGTCGGCAGATGCTGATGACGGTAGTTGCCATTTGACATATGCAGTACCAACTACCAAAGGGACATTGATCATATCAATGATCTGTGGTGCGTATTAGTGGATGCTACTGGGATTAGGAAAACTAGCCCTACATACACGTAGACTCAGTGTAAATCTAGGCTAAAAAGATGATCAGAGTAAGCAATAAGTTAGAGAAGTGTAGGGTGTTTGGTTATTTCATACCCTCCGGCTCTTAGGAACTGTAAGGCAAGATTCAACGGTCAGCGATTCAACCGCATAAATAGCATAGTTTGAATAGCCATTTTTAAATTTGGGTTGAAATTTCAAATATGGGACGTTAAACAACGGAGGGCTCACCGAAAGCCTGCATTCTGGTAACTAGTACTGATGACGCGTTTAGTCAACCAGCATATCACAGATTTTAGAATATAAGTGTAAACAGTAATCTAACGTTTCCTGAGAAAAAAAAAGGGAGAAAGAAAGAAAACAGATTTGTATTAAGTACTCTTTGCTCTTTCTTGACCACCGCTTGACATCTTGTTTCTCTTTGGGTGGTTGAAGCACTCAAACTTTCGCTGGATGACTAAACCAGGCTTACATAATTTGAATGCGTCATGCGACAGTGAAATGAATGGAACCTTATTTCAAATAACTAACTCGGCGCATGGCCCAGTTGACAGGTTCATTCTCAATTAATTCCCTACATTTGCTTTGACCACAAAATAATCCCAACCTGATCGAGTTTATTCTCGCTATCCACACATAAGACGAGGTGAGCTTACTTCTAGTGGGAATGTTGTCTAGTATACCTCACATACGGCTCCGTACTTGAGCCGTGAGGTTTGTGTCCAGCCATGACCAAGTGTTTTCCAGCAGAACATATGATGGGAACTCTTGATCTTTTGATAAAAACTGCATATCAAAATCCAAGAGAACTTTGGCCAGGAGAATCTCCGAAACTTTCACGCCAATAAACCGCCCAGGGCAGAGTCCAGTGCCATAGCTGAACGCCAGGAATTTCTCAGAAGCTGTTGATGCACGCGCGGTACATGTATTAGAATCTGCATCATAAAACCGGTAACCGTTAAATGTTGTCGGGTCTGGGTAGTTCCTAGGGTCCGCATGAACGCATTTCGTTGGTATTCCAATGCAAGCTCCCTTTGGAAGATTCAGGTCAAGAGAGTCGATTCTCAGTGGTGCATTCAACCTACGCGATACGCTCACTATTAAAGAGGTTAGTGAAGGCTTATCTCTCGTAAGCTGTGGATTTAATTACCTGAAATCGGTGCATACAAGCGTAAGCTCTCGCGCAAGAAGCTTTCCAGTTTTGGTGTATACGCCAGAAAATTGGAGTGCCAGCCTCCATGAGATTCAAGGGCGCCCGAGACCTCCTCTCTCAATGCGTCGACGTATTCTGGATTTGCCATGCAACGAACAAGCATGGCGCTTAAAAGAGGAGTAATAGGCCCCCAGACTTCATATATATGGAATAAGGTCTTCATAAAGAGACTTTCAATATCCTTCTCTTCCGTCTTTGTGTCTTCACGCTTCGAAAGGAGACCCTCCTTGAGAGCTTGCTTTAAAAAGATGGTCAGCATACTTAGATCTTCGCCTGTTGGTTCCCCAAGTCGGAGAAGCTGCACCCGGCGCTTCATTTCGGGGACGAGTTTCTTTCTGATAACGGAAATATTTGAGCGAAATTTCCGGTGAACAGGGGACAGCCTCCATAGCAATGGATATAGGAACCTTGGCCAGCGAGCAAATTCATTAACAACTTCCTCGATACCCAAGACATGGGAAGTTATGTGCTGCATGAGAACGGGGTCCCGCGAGAATTTTGGTCCCAGGACCAAAGAAGTTGCGTAATGCATAAGCACATTACTGACTACCTCAATTGGATTGAACTTGGTCCATTCTATGAAAATATCAGATGGTGAGCTGAAAAGAAGGGTTTGAGGGAAAGATACCTTTGCTACTTGGGTTACCGAAAAATGAAGGTAGAAATTCGTCGGCATCCGCTAGGACGAGAGAGTGGACATGATCTATGATTTGAAGTCCGTTACTTAGCACATATTTCTAGGGTGGCCCGGTAATAAAATGTACCTTACCAGTGTGTTTCTTTTGATTGTATGCGAGGATAGCGTTGATGTGCGTTTGACAATCAGCATTGGTATGGTACCCTATAGCCGCCGCCTATTACAATGTTAGAATTAACCAGAAGAGGTATAGCAAGGCCATGGAAGCGACTCGTTACATTTTCAACGTAGTTCATGAAACTCAGCTGATCAGCTGGCAAATTGCACCATTCTTTCATGGACTCCAACGGTAGCATAAGCATCCAATTGTCAAGGTCTGCTTTAATCGCGAACGGTTTTCCTTGTTTGGTATACTGGTATCATTTTGATATACGTGATTAGTTAAATTATCCAACAATTAACTAGTTAACAAACAAGCTAACTAGTTAGTTCACTGACTCCCTTAGTAGACCAACTTACATTGATATACGCACGCTGAACAGCATCCTCCAACTCACGCCCGCTTAGTTGCCGACGGAACCTTGCCCACAGGAGATTTTGGCTTGTTACGCGATGGAGGTTCCTGACAGGCCAAGTTTGTAGGAGATAGTCCGCATGGTCAATGAGGAGGACAACCAAAACTAAAATAAAACAACAGAGAGTAAACAGTTGAAGAAATCCAAAAAGGCTAAAGTTATGGATGTCTGGCTTCAATAGGTCCCTCACAGGCACCCAGAACGATGATTGTGAGGACATAGCGGTTGAGAGGAACCTGTAGGGGAACTAGCAATTGGAATAGCTTTTGAGTATCTCGAGGGGTGTGGGTTTGACTGTGACTAATTATGTCGTTAAATCATGAGAAATGCCATTGGGTCTTTATATCATTCCTCTTCCACAGTGTAACTACTCCAAAAATTGAGCCAGCCACCCGTCCGTCTTGAAATATTGGTCATGCTGCTGGGTAACACTTGCGAGGACAATCATGGAAACTACTTGAAAACTCTGGAGTATATGAGCCCAAAAATTAGTTAACTAAAGAGTTAGTCAGGCGTCTGGGGCTTGAAGATCTACCCTTTGCGACCTCTCCCATGGTACTTAGAAGACACCTTGAGAACTAGTTACCTAGTCAACCTTTCAAACCTGACTGGAAGAATTATTAGTTATTCAGTCGAGCCATCTTTTAGAGCTTCGCATGTAAGAGCTGCAGGGAGGATGGTGCCACGTAGCAATCTACCATCAGCATAATAACTACTAGCGATAGTTTCATACATCTCTCATTTTCTTAGAGAAGCAAAGATAGTCGACAACTGATAGTGCAGATGAAGGTCCTGCAACACCTCAGCGCAACAGGAAGACAGCCGGCACGGTATCTAAGCTAGTTATTGTACTAGTTAAGATGCCGTAGTTAGCTACAAGTCCTTGCGTAAAATCTGACGAGGAAAAGAAGGCTACTCCATAGATAGGTTCGTCTCTCTGAGGGCCTTATCTAGATAGACCTCGACTCCTGCTTCCCCTCCCCTCCTACAAGACCAAAAATTGGGATCGGAAGCCCAGGCAAGTTGGAGAAGCTTAACTAGTCTGGGTGTTAGACGATCTTAAAATCCCCTGTGGGGATAGCGAAGATGCGGGTGACGATGGAGTTGGCATATCTCCTTGGTAACTGGTAGAAATGTATGCAACTAAGATGCAAGAGTCCGGACCAACATAATACAAGTTACGATCTGCAGATCTATTGAGTTCTTTGTATTGCTTGTTTCCACTAGTTATTAGACAGAAGGAGTTGATGTGGCTGAAGGTAAGGTAAAATTTGGCTTTTTAGAACACTCACGTATGAAGCAAATAGTTAATACTTAAGAGAAGCGTAGAGAACGGGTTCTTCGAGCCATACATTTTACACCATAACGATTCCTGCCATCTCAATTATCTTTACTCAAGTTTTGACATAGTCACTCACTCTGATGATATTTGCTTCAATGGGCCCGCTGGGATGGTTGGCCTTTGCGATTCTGGGTGTACGGTGACCCCCTGATTGTTGCAATGTCGACCGGTTTAACATAACACAAGAAGATGACTAATATTAGTTATGGGAAACACTGTAGTGGATAGGTTATCACATCTCACTGGCTCTCTATAACATCTTCCTTCACCCCCTACGCAACTACCCAGGTCCAATTCTCGATGTGGCCAGTCAGCTCGTATACTCATATCATATGCTCAAAGGCGACAACACTAAATACATAGCATCGCTTCACGAACGTTACGGCGATGTCGTTCGGGTTGGACCTAGAGAGTTGTCGTATATTAGCCCTTCAGCAAACCGAACCATATTTGCTGGAAAACCAACCGAGGACACGGTCTATGAAAAGAATCCAGTCATATGGCTTCTAGGGTCCACTGAGCCGATAACAAACCTCTTTTTTGCACGGTTTCATGAAAATATCCGGTACCGCAAGCTTATAACGCCTGCATTCTCTGAAAATGCTATTCGTGAGCAAGAGCCAGTTCTCCAACATTTCGTTGATGGACTGATTAAAGGCCTCAGTAACCGCTCCGGGAAAGCTCAATTCCCGGATTCTGAGGGCATTGTGAACATAGCTGCGTGGTATAATTTTGCAGTTTTCGACATTCTGACACGGCTCTGTTTTGGCGAAGAGCAAGGTTGTCTTGTACGTGGGGATTATGACCCCTGGCTTCAAGCACTGTACGAAGGGCTTTTAATGTCACACTTTGTGCAAGCCGCACATCGGCTAAGACCATACCATGCCATATTGGAACGATGCATCCCTTCAAGCCTCACTAAAGCTCATAACCCGCAGTCAGCAGAATATTATCCCCGGAAACTGAAAACAAGGCGGGACAAGCAGGGAAATGTTAAGCCGGTTGCCACTCATCCAGAATTCGCATCGTTCTTCCAAGAAGGATTGTCGAATGAGGAATTGGAGGACAACGTTAATGTTCTTGTTGCTGCAGGAGCCGACAGCACCATCACCACACTTTCATCTCTGACTTATTATCTCACTCATAACCCAGAGTGTTATGAGAAGTTAAAGAGCGAAATTAAGAACGCCTTTCAAACTGAAGATGATATCACTCTTGCAGCTACGAGGCGCTTACACTACCTTGGAGCTGCCATCAAGGAAACCATGCGTGTACACCCACCGGTTCCTGTGGGGCTTCACCGTGTAACTCCTGAAAAGGGGGCAGTCATCGAGGGCCGGCCAGTCCCTGGTGGGGTACGTGCAGTTAATTCCCTTTGTTTTGTTATTCCGTAGCTGACATTGGGGCTTTATAGACGTGGGTATCGGTAGCCACCCTGGCCGCCAGCCGTTCACCCAAGTATTGGCGTGACCCCGAAAAATTCATTCCAGAACGATGGCTCGGCGAGGACTCGAAATTCGATAGCGATAACCGCCAGGCCTATACTCCGTTCTCCATCGGACTTCGCAGTTGTATCGGAATGACGTACGAAACCTAGCTCTTCCTTCCAAGTATAAATGCTAACCATGTTCATAAAAAAAGGTTCTCAAATGCTATTTTGCGTCTTGTCACAGCTCGGCTGCTCTGGAACTTCAATCTTGAGGCACAGCCAGACAACATTGATCCCCATGACCTTCCCGAGTATGCAATTTGGGAGGCAAAGCCACTGCGGGTGAAGGTTTCCCCAGCAAGCGCCCCCCAAAAATAATCAACTGTGTTGTTATCTACACCAATCAATCCAGTAGAGTTATTCCATTTGATCCTGGGGATGTAGAGAGCATGGGTGGCTGATCTGAAAGCCAGCTAATTGCGAAAGGAGTTGTTTCTCTCTAGGTTAAAGGATTAAAAGGAGTTTGTTTGTTTGTAGGAACTGCAGTTAACTTACTTTGAATATACTCGAATCCCCTAAGCTAGCAGGAATTGTTATACGGAATTTCCACGCTCATCCACAATGTAGAAGTACAGGGTCATTATCCTTGATTAGAAGGCTCTCAAGTTAGGAACAAATAAATCAGTAACCCTCAATTGGGCAAGAGAAGCAGTTGGTGATGGTGGTAGAGCTTGTATAGCAACAAGCCCTATAGAATGGCACCCTTGTAGTACAGAAGCGCAATAATATCATGGAGCAGGAGAACAAAGTGATTATTACTCGTAATAATAGTATAATAAGGCATTCAGATGCAAAGATCAAAAGTGAAGGAAGTCCAATAATGCTGCCAATTATCCTGCGTTCCCCCGCCCCGGGCCGCCTCAACCTCACGTGATATTATCAGGGGCCGAGTCTTAAGGTTGCTTAATAATAACATTCTGCTTAGTAATTTCACCAGGTTAACTATTTCTCTCTGGCTCGCCCGCTTTGAGCGTTTGACTTGGATTTTGCAATCAACGCCATCTTCGCTTTGAACGCAGCAAAGCGACATAATGGAGACAGATAACCTCCCTCTCTCCCCGCCGCCAGAGCCCAGATCATCGAACTCAGACACGAATAAAACCGTTAGCCTGGACTCGCCTCTTCGAACTACACCCATCCATACCCTACTGCCTGATGTCCGGGTCCCTTCTGATCCTTTACCAAGTCACCGATACCACCCCGTTACATGTGCGCCACTGGATGTAGTTGAATTCCAAGCTGAACTACAGCAGCTAAGAAAGCAATATACAACTGCCATTGCGGCGCGTAAGGCGCAAGAAGAGGCGGCCAAGGAGGTGAAGAAACGGATCGAAGAATCGAAGGAGAAAACAGAGCAAATTCAAAAGACCATGCAGAGAAAAACTGAGGAGCGTGAGATGGAGAGGAAAGTTTTTTTGAAAATCAAGAAGGAAAAAGAGGAGAAGATGCAGGGTGCATGATTCGTTGAAGATGATGGTGTGCTTTGATCGACTCTGTAGGCTTTCTCCAGTGAAAGCTCGTCCGATTCTCTCTACCGGCTATGAAGAAGTTCGGCCGAAGAATGTGGTCTCGGTGAAGAGCCGCTCGTATAGGTTGACGTTACCTTTGAACCTCCGAGTGTTGAGGTGAGTGCCGACCTGCCTGACAGCAGAGGGGCCCGTTATATTTGGCAGCGCAACCCAGGATTCGACCTAGTTTATACAGCAATAGGTCAACTTATCAGCCTCAACTGCCACTCTACTTTTACTGCCGAGCTGTCTTCCCCATTTACTCTGTGATTTTCTCGATTGGTCAGTTGAAGTTGCCCTTGAATCAACAACCAAGGAGATTAACATGTCCGGAGGCTTTTCGATTCCTGCATGAAGCCTGCTATATATTATCTGCTCCTTGGAAGGCCAAGATGACAACACTCGATGATGCTCCTTTGTGGGATACAAATTGAAGAAGCGGAAAGAAATTCATCTTCCTGAGCAGTGTCACTTCCCGCAAGCTGCTAGATTCCCTAAACTCCCAGTTATTCTACCTCTAAAAACGTGTACTTGACACTATGCAAAAAGAACAAAACATTGATACATATGCTGTACCACTGGCGACTTGTCTTGATAAATCTCTATGTACTTGCACTTCCCCTTTCTACGAGGCATTTTAAATGTAGGAAACCTTGGCTTGTGCAAATGATAACTAATTTATGGGAGAAACCCGCAAACCAGGCGTACTGCGTAGTAATCAAGCAGGCTGAACAGTGCTATATAATCGAAAAAGAAAAGAACGAAGATGGACGTGCACCCGACTGTTTCAGGCCAGTTGACAAAAGCTCCGATCATCATGGAGACCGTGCACCAAGAACGACGACGACGACATCTTTCTTAGTGAAGAAACACAAAACAAACAACAAGGATGCAAGCCAAAATAAACAAATTACGATAAAAGCGACCCCTTCACGCGCGTGTCTCGCGCCTACTTCGCGCTATCCATGACCAGAGCCGAACAATACTTAGTGCATATGCACTCCTATGTTTCAAGTTGATGCCCCCCCTGTCAGTGAGTCATCGCTGTTCGTTCTAGATGCCAGCGAAAGCAGGACTCGAGCCACAGATATCCTCATTGAAGTAAGTAGATCCGTCGAGATGTCGGGAGCATCCATTGTGTGCCGATCACAAGTCTTTTCTTGGCTGGCGGGGGGCATCAACTTTTTTGTTTCAGAGTTCATGATGTTCGTCTTGAAACCGAACACGGCCTCTGGGGATTTTTCAATTGCCGACGAATCAGATATTGGAAGAAGGATCCCAAAGGGCGGGACAGGGCTTAAGCATGAAACGATTCCGAGTACTTGGAAAGCCTACTTGTGTTCCGAGTTTCAGAGTTCCACGTCAACAGGCTACTTTGTGGTAAAAGACGTCTATTTCTTTTGCTTCAGTCTCTCCGAAGGATATACCGGACTTCAATCAACAGATCAAGGTCGTTTAGAAAGGGCGTCTTCCGTAACTACGGGTTAAGTTTGGTTTGCTATCATGCTGCAAAAACAATAGTATGATTCGCAACACTCGCTTGACCTACTTTGGTCAATATGGAAGTACTTAAGAGCCAGCATACGTAATTTCTCCCAGATGACCGTGGCTAGCCAGCAATCAATCCCACAGCTAATATTCCACATCATGCAAGCACTTAACGAAACGGCCCAGAGGGCTAAGGATCCTATGCAGCGGCTAAGCGTTGGGCTCTCTGCGCTGGCCAACCCTTTATCGGCGAGTTCGGTTCACTGCCCCGCCAACGGTCGATGACGTTTTCTGACAAATTCTTCACGGCCCAAGCCGCCCAAAGCAAGTCTGAAGGAGTCACTAGCACGGCCTCTCTGCCTGAAACTCTTCAGGTCTGTGATCGTGGCACCAAAAAACAGTCGGTGAAGATGGAGAAACGCAGCGTCTTTTCGTCTTTTGCTCCGCTGACGTTGGCATCAAAAATACATAACTTACGAATGTGACCAAAATTACCAAAATTACCGTGTCTTGGCGGCAAAGCACAGCCACATGCTGACACACAGCGCATTTTAAAATACAGATTCCTAACAAGTTAGCGTGCATGCACCTTTCGTGGCGCGGTCGAGGGTATCATTGGCAGCGTCAATCAATCAAGAAAAAAAAAAAGATGCACTGCAACCGCGGACGGCACAGCCGGACAAGTCCGTCGCATCGATCAGCAGCAGCCCATATATACCGTCGTCCTTTAAGGCGGTCGTTAGCAAGGGAAATACTACGCTACGACTGGCGCGGTCGATATCACATGCCTTCATGACGTCAGGAAGGGAAGAAATTTCGAGACAAGCACACCCATCTCAGCTGAGAGTGGGAGGCGCTTGAGTCGCTAACCTGGGACATACATACGATAGTGCAGAAGTCAAGCAGGCGGGTATCCGGTTAAGCCAGATAGAGGGTATCGGGGCAAAGGCGGGTGTTATCGCGCATGCGCAGGCAGCCGAGCTCAGCGCATCGCGTAATGGTTATTCCTTCTGGCTTTGACGCTGGAGCGGTTCCATTATTTGCTTGCCACCTGCACACACACGGTTTGGGCCCTTACTGAGTGCGTATGCTGTACCTCGCAAAGATCAAAAGGCTTTTTCGGCTAACCGGGTCCCTACGTATACGTAAACATTATATTAAATAGTTTAAAGCACTGACATTACAGATCTTCAGAGCAACACCCTCATTCCCAAAGCGGAAGTCGAGGCAAAAAAAAAATGATGCAATGCAATTTGTCAAGGCACTTTTTAATCATGGACAGTAATGGGGATGGAAGTGGACGGCTGCTGGCCGGTCACAAGGCGTTTTTTTCCCACCTCCATCTCCCAAAACCCACGGTTGATGCAGGCTGCTGGAAAATCAATTGTGCAACAATTAATGCATAACATCTAAGTGGCCATTAAGTGAAAAGAGGCCAGATATGTGTATATATGGGTGGTAAATATAGATTGATACGCCTGGTCACATGGAAATGGTTGTCAGGGAGCAAGAGTAAGGAGTTTAATAGTTGGATAAACATAGAGTGTTTGAGAAGTTGGTAGATGTGACCAGTAAGAACTTCAAGATGTCGAGATCAAATTGTCCGAGAACGACAGCCCATCGAACTACCTATACACTACGCATTCCCACACGTTTCTCTAATCGCTGACACTACTTATGCAGAGGGAGAAAGGATTCCTTTTTTATAATTTTGGTTTTCCAGAAAGTCTCGAATGACCGATCAATCAAAGTGTCTACCCAATCAGCTACCAGAACAGGGATGTCAGCGTTGTCAGACACTTTGGTGTCTCGTTATTCTAGCGAATCCCACCACCGAAGCGGCCCAAGACAGAGACAGATACCCTCCATCAGCTGGGCATGGACAAGAGTAAAAAACGAATTCGCTTTCTTCTTTTGTGGTTGATGGAGTAAAATGTCTCCATATCGGCTCGTGGGAATGGCGAGAGAATCCGGTGGGTCGGTTATCGTTCTTCTTGCTGCTGCTGCTTCTTCCCATGCTGAGAAGGAGAGTTGGAACTGCAGAGGTTATCCCAAGTATGTATATTTGATTAGTAGTAGAAGGCGAGTGTGTGTGGGATGGATTATCCCTCTGTTCCCTGTTCTGGGCTCACTTCCAGTCCGCACTCCACACTCGCAGAGGTGTTGAAAGATCCACGGTGATGGATAGGATAATCGCTTCCAGACCCTTTGGCCTTTTTCCCGCAATGCCTGGAGACTTCGATGGGGGTTGGGTTGTCACCCCCGTCAAGAGGAGCCGGTGGGCTTGTTTCAAAGCTCTGAGCGCATAAAAGAGTATAACTAAAAAAAAAAAAAAAAAAAAAAAAAAAAAAATGAAAAATAAAAAAATTCAACAGGTCGGGAGATAGTGCAGCGCTTAGCATATTTTCCTCGAAGTTCATCTCAAATATGGCTGTAATGCCAAAGAACCATGGCGTTTCTCCGAGGGTATCAGAAATCTCAGGGGAAACAGGTCTGGGGAATCTAGTTGGCCACTCGACCCAGCGTCAATGTGAATGGGTTGGCGTAGAAGAATAGGCCAGAGCGTGATCACGGACTGTGCCGCCTATCCTGTCTGTTTCCACCAACGGTCAAGCTGGATATATGGAGAATCGTGCTCCGTAGCAAAGTAGATCAAGCAGAGAAAAGGAGGTTCCTTCTCCCGAGTACTCCATAGAGAACAATGCGGGTAAAAAGGAGGATGGTGCATCGGGACAATTTGCCACTGCTGACGGTCCCCCGTATACGCAGGAGACGCAGGAGAAAACTAGAGCTGTGTCCCAGCTGCGCTGCACCACGGCGAAGAATAATGAATGCAAGGAAAAAAGAAAGAAGGGAAAGCTGCCCTCAACCGGCTAAGAAGCGGCGGCGCCTGTGCACATCTCGCACCCGGGCCTGACCTGTGGCTCATCTTGTCATTTTGTCATCTTGCCATCTGCGTAGGAAATGGGCACCCCGATGGGGTCGTCCTGCTCGCCATCGTCTGTCAGTATCAATCAGGCTTCTTCCTCCGAAGAGCCCATCGCGATGATGCAACGACGAGGAGCAAAAGAAAGAAGCCCGTCGCCATGCATGTTTCTGTCGTTTTTACCTTCAACTCGTTGGTGCTAACTATTCTTAGTAAGTATGGTAAGGTATGGTCACGGCAGAACCGTGACGGACATCCCGGTACCGCAAC
This sequence comes from Trichophyton schoenleinii, assembly GCA_018357685.1. Taxonomy (NCBI): domain Eukaryota; kingdom Fungi; phylum Ascomycota; class Eurotiomycetes; order Onygenales; family Arthrodermataceae; genus Trichophyton; species Trichophyton schoenleinii. The sequence goes on from WOFF01000001.1 coordinate 4,538,245, forward strand.
CGTACCATGGATACGCCGACGCCAGGGCCGTCTTCACGCTGCTAAAGGTGCGTTCGGAGAGGGCGCGTAACTTTGACATGGGGGTCCCTGTGACCTGTAATGGCAGTACCGTACGCCTCGATGACAGTACCTTACAGCATGTTTTTTTTTCCCTCCAGCGTTTCCATTCTTACAGCCAGCGCCACAGCGAAAAAACTTGCAAAAGTCGACGCTCTCTTTTTTTCCTGCATATTTCGGGTCCTCTTTTTTTTTGCATGACGGCAAGGAGAGGAGCAGGAGACGGAGCAGCAGCGAGAGAGAGCAGAGTGGACAGACGCAGAACAGTTGAAAAAAAAAAAAAAAAGGGCAGAGTTGAGATGCTCGACAGGCAAAAAAAAAAAAAAAAAATGACGGGCGCTGGTAGAACCTAAACGTACATATGCAGGAGGAAGCTTTTGCAACTCAGCTCGTATCTACGAGATACAAGCATCCATCCATACACAGAGCCATCCAAGGTTTACTCTTTTGCTCTTCCTGACCGGGCCTGGCCTTGTTCGTTCGCGGCGGGTTGTGGGTGGACGTTCGTCTATCTTATTATACATATATACAACTCTGGCTGCCCGCCGTCCCCTCAGCCTTCTTCTTCCCCCTTCCCCTTCCGCTTCTCTATAATATCTACTTCCACCCGCCACAGAAGAAGAGGTGCCAACGTCCTTTGCTCTCCCTCCCACGTCGACCTCCTTCTGACCCTTTTCTTCTTCTTCCAACTATATTTAACATCTTTATCTTTTTTTATTACATATTTTATTCTTTCTTTCTTTTTTTTTTTTTTTTTTGCCTTTTTTTTTTTTTTTTGCCCTCGACCTGCTGCTATACAAACAGACCATCATATATATAAACCTAGATCCAGCAACGGAGTATATGTGCAAAGGAAAGGGAAACGGCTTTAATGCGATCTAGATAATCCAAAGATGCCGCCGACCAGCCTTCTACCAGCCTCTGCTGCCGCCTTTACCCCCAGGGCGTCGCCTACCGTGGTGCTATCAAGAGTGGAACAGTGGATGACCGTCACCCTAAAGCGAGTGAACAAAGTAAAGAGACCGCTGAACAACGTCGGGCAGCATACCAGATGCCTTACGGAGATCCTCTCTCACCAGAATGCCATCTGGAATCTATGTTCAATCATGCTGCCCAAGGCTCCCGAGTCCAAGCTACCCAAGGATGACAACCCGCTCGTGGATGCCCTCTTCAACTACCAGCTCGCTCACATGGAGGCCTACGTCGTGCATGTTGATATGGTCTCGCAGAACGAAGTCGCATTCAAGCTGACTCCAGAGACCATCGAGACCCTCATCGACCATCACAAGGAAATCTACTCTGTCGACACTGCAAGCAAGACATGGGACTGGCCCGAGAAGGAGATCCAGCTCAAGAAGCTCCAGGAGGAATTCGTCCAGGCCGTCAACCGGTTTGTATACCGGACAAGCGCCTCTGCACTGGAAGGCATGGAGGAAGAAGGCGCCGGAGAGCTACTCTGTGGCCTGGCAGACGAAGCCAAAGCCGCCATCATGGGCCTCTTCGTGCCTCTGCTCCCTCCGCCGCCACGGATTGTCGATGTGGTGCGTTCTACGCCATTAGTTCCTTCTTCCACTGGCCCTGATGATTGGTGGCATCATAGCCCGACCCAGCAATCGCCTTCCCCGGTTGACTCCTGGGATGTCCTGCCCTCCAGCCCAAGCACGACGACAAGTGACTCGCATCCGAACATGTGGCCCAACATCGGCTACAATGACATGTCTCTGTCCCCGCCTCCCCCCTCACACTGCCAGCCCTTCTCGACAGCCGCCTTCACCACGTCAGAGTTCTACGAGTGCCCGACCACCCTAGCCTCCGCTGTCCCTTACCTCCTGCCCGACATGCTGGTGCAACACCAGTGTGGTACTGCTGCCGGCATGGACGGTTTCGTCTGGGCTGATAGATACCCTGAATTTGCCCTTCAGTACGGAACAGCCATGTAAAGAAGGGCTACCATATTCCCAACAAGCAAGAACAAGCACGGTACCGACGGTTACAGTTCAAACCACAAGCATACCTATTCCTACATCTCAAAACAGGAACCCAGCACCATAAGCATCAACCGCATGACTGACGGCGTTCTCCAATCCTCATTAAGCGGCAGTGGCATTCATCTGGCATTATTTCATTCTCCATTTCCCCTCATGTCTGGTTTTATTATATGATGCGTTCTTTAGCAAGCGTTTGATTTTTTTGTTGTTTGATTTATATTCATGTTCATGTTTTCTGTTTTTTTTTTTTTTTTTTTTTTTTTTTCTTGCATGAAGAACCGGCGGGTCGGCTACCTCATTTTTGTTCATGACATCCCAGGGAGGATTGTTTTTCTTTTGTTCATGTCTCGCATACGATATCATCAAGACTGATATGCCTCGCGGCTGGAAATGTTTTCATTTATTACCCCTTTTTTGTCGTGGATGCGGGAAAGCGGGTGGTCTCTCCCCTGGACTGGTATTTATACCCCAAGCGCTCACTACGGGCAGTATTGGCGGCTAGACCGACCACGAAGCCTGCGCTGGGGTATCAACCTTCCGGTGGAGCCAACCGTCCGTCTTTCCGTGTCGTTGTCTGGAACTCATTTCGGTACTGGTTGCCGAACAGGCGATCCATTCAGTTGGATTGGTGAGGACAAGGACACACGGCGCCCCATTGACGTGGGAGTCTTTCTCATCTGGCATGGGAAATTCATTGCCCCGTCGTTTTTCCCGGCTCCGGCCCCTTTCTAGGACAAGTCGGGATGCTGCTTGCTCTTGGACGGGAGACTGGTATATGTCCACCACTGCTGGGCCCTCACCTGCCTCATCCTCGTGGCTAACGAGTGCACGTCGGGAGCTCTGAGTGTCCGCTGCGAACGATCTGTGATTGTTTCCCACCGTCGACCCTTTGCTCCCTTCACTAGCAGTGTGTTTGTTGACTCTGCCATGCTCTCTCTTCATCAGCTTCTGCATCTCCGGATTGCCTGAAACGCTGGGGCCATCTCACTAGGCTCATCCCCTTTGCTCCAGGCTGGTTGTTCACTTCTTGTTCATTTCGGTCATGTTACTTTTGTTCCTGGAGCGGCCTGTGTTTCTTATATGCTCTCCATTGACTGGAGCTGCAGTAGGAGCCAGGAATCGGATGCTGGTTTTGACATTTTGTGCTCTCTGCTCTTTCATTTTTAATCGGAGCTGTGCTTCGTATGCTACTTGCGTTTGTCTTCCATTCGCTTGTCAAATTCGCTACCATACTTTCAAAAATACGTAAAAAAAAATAAAGCAGAAAAAAAAAATCAAATTCAATTTTTTTTGGATCGTCCAAACTGGTGTCCGCACTTGTATTTCGTATTGACTCGTCTAAAAAATTTGGGTTCGAACTCGTAGAAAACATGTGCTATATATCCAGCACTGTGCATGAGAACTGTTTGTTCCGGTATTATGCCCCCTGGGCACCGTAAGTCCTGAGAAAAGAGATAAACCCTGGCCAAACAGAGCAACTCTAAACTTGGCTTTTAAGGGCGTTTTAATCCCCAGAATGTGCTCCAACTGAGCGAAGCACGCCAGATACCGTGGCAAAGATTCAATATCTTATCTCGTATCTCTTGCCATGTTCACAGCCGGTGAAAGTCAATATAAGCGTATGCTTCGTGGGCGAATGTCTCGCTTCACCGCTTCACATGCATTTCCTCACGTAGGTTCAACGGGATCCGTTGCGACCTGTATCAGCATTTTGACTCCTCGAGCCCGCGGGGCAACGATTTATCGCCAACACCGACCCTCTCCTTCGATCCGTATCATATCCTCGCGTGACAAAAAGTTCAAAAGGTAGTTATAGTTGATCATTCACTTGTCTACCGCCATCATAACCATATTAGCTTCCTGACTTTTCAACTGGTAATATCAAGTAGAGACCGGATGGCAACTCACATCGGGTGGATTCCCTGCTCCTCGGACTATCTTTTCAACCATCGACGCTCGAACTTTTTCCTTTGATTCGCCCATGCCGATGGACATATATTGAAGAAGCGGTGGATGTCCAATATAAGATGCGTAGCTGTCACGGATAATGTTGGATGTCCATTCGTACTTGGTTGTATCAGCGTGTCCTGTGCCAATGTAGCGGGCCTGAAGAGCCTCGAGGTTTTGAAGGGTGCGCAGCTTATCGGCCATGGTGAAAAACGAAGGTAGAAATAGCAGGTTGACGTAGTGTGGTTGAGAGATTTTGTTGATGTGCAGAGTTGAAGAGATATGTCACTGAGAGGTCGAAGATCAGTTTGGCTTACGTTAGCCTGCGCCGGGGCCTAGGCGCAAATGGGTCACGTGAATATTATGAACCGTGAGCTTATCTATGAATTTATGTGAAGCATGCTGGGTAACTAATATGAGAGCAACTCGGTTTAAAATTAGGCTGCAAGCGTATGTAGTAATAAAGGGGGTGGGTGTAAGTAACACAGTGATACATGAAGAATCTATTCGTCGAGGGTCATTGGGTAGTTCCATCGTCCGCTCCATTTACACTTTATCACAGTTCCCGTATACGTCCAGTCTGATATATAGTCTCTAGTTTTCCTGTCACTGACATTCCGTCTTCTTAGCAGCACTGGTTTCTTGTCTTCTCCTGTAGACATAACAAACAACGGAGCAAGTGGCTGATGAGGTGACAGGGCGGATTCGATAGTAGGTGCATATCTCCATGCCTTAAACGTTGGTGGTACGATTTTATGTCTCCAGGCCTGGAATACCTCATCTACTGATGCTTGTTGGGCTTTTATGAATATTTCTCGATGCCGCTTACTCACGTCATCAAACAATCGTGAGTCACCATATGCTGTCCACGTATCCCCGTTTTGATTGCTGACTTTCAAGCCGATAGAGCTATCTTCATCGTGCATAAGCTGGAAGTAATTAGCACGGGTACGACTTGAGGTAACAAGTGTCTGGGTCGACTTACCTTAGAACAAGCATCTGCAGAATTCAAAGTACTGCCATGAAGCTGACGGCGAGGAACACGTAAATGACCGGCAGAAAAATGGTCATGTAAGAAATGGTCTGCAAAAGCATTCATAGCATATGCCACGGCCAAGTCACTGTCCGTACGCAAAGCATATTGGATGGCAGCATTGTGGCCAGTATTATACGCTGTCTCTGAATCTGTACCAAAATGATCAAAGTTGATCAGAGCAAGACCTAAGAATGATGGTATCCCACTGGGTCGGAATAGAGTTGCAAATCCAAGGCTTTTCCCTAGATCGACTTTCAGTCGATTATGGACTTCCGATGCCGGTTTTCCAGCCCGTATAGCCTTCTTGATTTCCTCCATTTCATCATGAAGTATCTCAAGAAGCTTAGGAGCCTCTTCCGGAGCATATTTGGTATCATTTGCCAGTGTATCGAACGCTTTCAAAAATCTATGATGTCGCTCATTTTGGGTAACACCATCACTAATAGGTTGATCTGTTCCGTAAAGATCGCCAGCCAGTCCGAGTATTTCGCCATACGTCAATGATAGGCCGTTGGGGAGTTTCAGCGGAAGGTTTCTCGCGGGTATTTCAGTATCAACTCCAACTTTCAGGTATACAGCGTTGCCTTGCAGACAATGCTCTGCAAAGATAAATTCTATACGGAGAACGACATTTAGTTTCCATGAGCGAGATAGACGTATTGGCTAATCTTACTTGTGGAAACTTCCTGGTCATCTCTGTAGCCTAGTGTTCTTTCATGATTATACGATGGTTTCTTCCTCCGTTTTAGAACGGCCCACAGGTCTAGACACATTTGATTCTGCAGGACACAGCAAGAGCTTGACTGTTATCTGGAGATGAATCGAGGCTGATGACTGGAGTGCTCGAAAAGTCACTTTTGCAGGTGAATCGTCTGTCTAGCAGAAAGGAAACAAGCATGTATCCGACACTTTCGAAACGAAGCAGTCCTATAAGAGTGAAAAATAGGAAAAACAACAAGTTCTCCAGCTGGCCGTCAATTTGGGAGTGCTCGGTAGCTATATATACTTCGTACTGAAGCTGGAACCCATGCAGGCTGGCGTCAAGCTTACCGCTCTGGGCCGGTATTTGTAACACTCCCGTGATGCTTTAAGCATGACCAGCTGATCCCCTCAGTAACTGACTAGTGAGCCAGCCAACTAAATGGCTCGTTCCCCGGAGGTAGTCGCCGCTGCAAGATCTCCTATTATCCACTCGTCTTGGTCAAAAGCCACACGCTGCTAGTTCTTGGAGGACGCTGGCTGCTCAACTCCACGATTTCCGCCCCGGGCCGCTTGGTTGAGATGGTAAGATCCCGGCTCCCATGCTTGCGGCTGACCAGAGACCTTTCAAAAGAGTATTTACTTCTTATCTTCCATTGAAATGCAGATCTGGTGCTACCACCAGACCAAAATCATGCTGCGATGGCTTGGAGCCTGACTCAATAATGGGAGTCTGCACCACCAGCCAGCCCTTCTTCGTCAACCTCCATGTCGGGCCTCGGGACCTTGGCGGTGGAAGGGAGTGATCACGTGATATAAAACTCTAACAAGGACCTCTCAAAACCACTTCGACGTGGAACTGTAAGAGTGAGGACATATTTCATGTAATGAAAAAATATAACAAGTATGGCACTGTGAATACTTCATCTACATATAACTGATTGAGCTTTTACATCGAGGAAATTAACGATTCATGAGTCATAATCCATCCCTTGAGCGCCGTGTTGCATCGCTGGTCCATGCACATTTTGAAGCGCTTCCACAGCGCAGCAAACCAACTATCCATAGCAATGGCATGAGAGAATGGATTCCACTAAGTGGGATTGTATTGGTAACTAGTATGTGACACGCTGATAGTTTCATTTACATGACAACTCTTTCATTATTCCACTGATGATCTAATTTGTACTAATTGGTCCTCTAGATGAGAACACACCTGAGGAAGCTTTAACTTGTGTTGCTGTTGCGTAAGTATATGATTACATCTTTCTTCCATGTGCTGGAGGTTGTATCTTCCTGTATATGTAAAATAGTTACCTAACACCTTCCCATAGAACGGGTGCAAAATGCCTATCTTCATCACAAATCGCCCAATGTAGCGGGCTTGTCTTGCATGACAGCCATGCTGAAATACTTGCCCTTCGTGCCTTTAACCACTGGTTACTCGAAGAATGCAAATCGGTCTTGACGGCCCTTGATGAGCCGAACCATGATGCTAACAATTTACTGAATTATTCTGGGTCTGGATTCATACAATGGAATTTGGAGGATAGCAATACACAGACGTCAATACCCTGGCCTCCATTTCGAATAAAGGATAATATCAAGATATGGATGTATTGTTCCTGTGCACCTTGCGGAGATGCTAGTATGGAATTATGCATGGCTGCACAGGAGGATGCTACGCCTTGGGAGCTTCCTGTTCCCGAGTTAAGAAATACAGGAAACCCAGATTGTCAGCAGCAAGTGTTGCTAAACGGCAGAGCTCATTTTTCCATACTAGGCGCCGTTCGCCGAAAGCCTTCCCGTGCAGATGCAGAGTCAACCCTTAGCAAGTCATGTTCGGATAAGCTGGCCTTGAAACAGGTGACATCTATTCTTTCCTTTCCGACAAGTTTGCTACTTGCACCAACTGCAAATGCATATATATCGTATATCATTCTGCCGGAGGAAGAACTGAGCCATATAGGATGTGAAAGGTCATTTGGTAGCGGGGAGTCAGGTCGAATGCGGCCCCTAAACGGACGGGCATGGGAAGCCGGGCAGAAAGGCCATGGAAAATTTGAATTTCGCCCTTTTAAGATAATTCCGCTACCAATGGAAGATTTTGAACGCATGTGGAAGTACGGAAAGCCCACCTCCAAGTCATCGGAACAAAAGGTGAAAACTGGCAATGTTTCTGCTGTTTGGACTGCACCTCCGTCGAATTCAACACGGCCACCTTTCACAACCAAACGGAATGATTCCCCTGATTTCTCGGAGTTAGAATGGTACAAGGCGTACTTTAAAACGCCGCCAACAAATCTCAATGAAACTTTGATAAATGGAGTCAAACAGGGCTATCGACTGAATTCTCCTGGATTTAAAAAAGCCAGTGCATTATCTAGAGCTAGGATGTGGGCCCTACTAAGTGATATTTTCAAGCTTCTAAACGAGTACAGTTTGATACCACAGCTGCTCAACGACAACGAAGCCTCACCTTTATCTCAAATTGTCCTTTCGGCTCCCTCGTATGATTTTTTAAAGTCACAAACAGTCACGAGTAAGTATTCGGAAGTTCGGGCCCAGGTGTTGAGGGATGTACGGCTCGTACTCAAGAATTGGATGCGGAACTGTGGGGATGACGCCTGGGATCTCACTGTCCTCAATGCCCCGGTCAAAGAAAAGCCTCCGAGCTGCAGACTTCAAGAAGAATCTAGACAATAGATCGTACACCAGCATCACGACTTCTTTCAAATTAAATAGTACTAAATTTATACTAGAATACATGTTCGGCTTCTCCCACAAAGCCGGTGTTAAAAACAAGATAGACAATATTCAGAAGTGCAACGCGCCCCCAATGCTCCGACAAAATATTATGTCTCGGTATGTAGGAATGTTTAGTAGATGCCTGGAATGATTCTGCTTTTAACCTTGGAGGTATATTTGGCCCAGTCTTCACCATATTTTCTCTTACATTTGTCTTCATCACGTCGCTCTCGATGGACGAGAAGGATTCCGAAGTAAACAACGTAGAAGTAGGTAATGGCCATTCCCCACCCGCGTGACTCTTCTGTCTGAACAGCACGCTTCTCCATCATACCTGTAATGGGGTTCAGAGATTCCACCATAGCAAATCCAGCCATACCAGTCGGGAGGCAGTAAGTCCAAGCCATTATCCAGTCTCCGAGATAGTTAATATGACGAGCCATGCCCCACCATCCGGAAGTCATAAGTCTTGATCCGCTGCGAGTCTCGATATATTGGATATGTTTGATGCGTGGATCATCAGGGTTTGTCCTGAATCTATTCTTCTGGTTATTGGCTCCACGGAAAATAGAGTATCCAACACCCTGTGCACCGAGTATCAATGCAACATTGATAGGGCTCAATTGAAGAGGGTACATAGCGAGGTATCTTGTTTGCAGAGAGTAGATGAATGGAACCCAAACCAAGTCGCCGAAAGACAGCATGAAACCGAATCCATCCAGAATGATGTCGATGGTTGTAAGAATAGCTGGTTCCATGTAAAGTGCATCAAACACATACCACGCCTGGAAAGCGGTGATGAGAAGTATTGATGAAGTCACGTTGCCGGAATTTATTCTGCACTGGTGTGCAATGTTTGAAAGATTCATAATAACCCATCCAAGGAGTCCTGGGCGCATCTCACAAAATGCCTTTATGTCAAGGGTCCTGGAGTTTTCACTAACGAATGGAATGGGAAGGATAATTCTTGGATTGAGCTCGCGCCCAATGAAATAATCATATATGATGTTGCCGCTTTGTCCTCCAGGAGCCAATTCACGGTTCATAGGATTATGTTGCCCTGGAGCAGGGACCGTGAAACTCCTGAGGTAAACAAACACAGCTAGTGACACACAGATGATAAGGTTGGCGGTAACCACTTGAAGGTGGTTGTCCCAGAGGAAGGTCCATAGTGGGAATTCAGCGCCATATATCCAGGTTCCCACAGCGCAACCTAGCAGCATCAGGAGTGCAGAAGAGAAAGCTAATAAGGTGCATATTAGCCCATGCACCACACACAGAGACTTGTTTCGGAGATCATACAATTGAACTTATACTTATGACGGCTTCCACACGCCAGAACTACTCCTTCAGGCTCTCTTCCTGGGAGGAAGACTTGCAGAACCAAACTAAGGAGATAGTATCCAAGAACGTAGAGTGTAGCCTCCGTGCTGTAAAAACCTCTAATTCCATTCTCCGGCCAACCAACCTCGGCCTTGAGTTTTTCGAGGGAAAATGAAGACGGGCTTAGAAGGGACGGCGCAGGACATCCTGAGATATCATTGCAGAGGAACGGGAAGACATAGATAAGAACAGGTAAGCCGAGTACTAGAACTGTTGCACCGGGTCTGCAGCCACCCAAAAAGAAGAAGTTAGTTAGTGAGCTTATTTTAAACAAGATAAGACTGGGGAACATACGGGCCGCAGAACTCATATCCATGTTTTTCAGCAGGCTTTTGAGCCGCCTTTGAAGCAACGTTTGACCCATTCGCCTTCCCCATTGCCAATTAACTCAGGCCCTGTGAGTGGGATATAAGAAAGGAAAATTCGAATAATATAATATAGAATAAAATATAGCCACCAGAACGGAAATCTTTCAGTCAATCCTGTCCTTGATTCGTAAACAGAGGTCCTCAAATATATATTCCATACCCCTTAATGAGCGTCGTAATCATCAAAAGGTGGTCAACTGTTGGTTGTTGGATGTTGGATGTTGGCGGTTGCATTTCTGGGTAGAAAAGGAGGTTTTTGGGGAACTCGATCCAGAAAATATATCTTGCTTATATAATCCATCTTGATAATGGAACCTTGGGTCCCCAGATCGGAGCGGAGACGGCGATGGCAAGCAGTTGTTACAGCAATTTCTTCATCATTTTACCCTTGAGCGTCGAACGGATCTAACTATCACTCACTCATTTTTATCGTTATAGACCCAGGATTTGGTTGCGCTCCCTCCCTGGTCTCCCGTTTCGAAAGACCACGTTTCCATTGAATCCAGGTTCCTAGGATCGCGGACTTCCAGCCACAAACACGTTCGCTTTCGGCGTCGACATATCCTGAGCTATTGAGCTCTGTCGCGACGAACTGTCATGCATATCAATAGGCTGAAGTCGTTATTTCAAGTGCTCTTTTTGTCTTCTGCTGCCTTGGGCGCAGCGGAGGAGAAACCGAAGGCGCCAGAGAAGCCATGCACCATCCACTCGCCTAATACGGGACTCTACTTCGATCTGAATGCGATTTCAGTGCAGCTTGATAAGAAGGACGGAAAAAAGTCTCATGCGGATCATCAGAGGGATGAAAGCTGGCATGTCAAGGGACATGATTATGGGGCTAATTTTACGATAAATATCTGCGCCCCTGTGGTAGAAAACTTGACAGACGTTGTTGGAGTCGACGAGAAGAGATGGCAGAATATCAGCGCATACTATGAGATGGATGGCGAGACTTATTCTATCGGGTAAGTCACCTGAGATTGAGCTTGGAATGTTTGATGCAAAAGCAGGCCTAATGCAATAAAATTGCAATGCTAACGTCCTGACAGGCAACAGTCATCGTCACTCTTATTTCGCGGACGCAAGCTTGTATTGAACTACACTGATGGTTCACCGTGCCCTTCTCCATCCCGCGGAAATAAACTGTTCAGACGCAAAATCATAGACGGCGATGACGACGATGAGGACAAGGACAAGGACGGGGACAAAAAGGGTGATGATGACGATGATAAGAAAAAGGGAGATGACAAAAAGAAAGACCCTGAAGACAAGGTCGAAAGGAGGAAATCGACTATCATGTCCTTCCTCTGCGACCGAGACCTCGTTACGCCGGCCGCTACCTTCTCATTCGTCGGTAGCCCCGATTCGTGCTCCTATTTCTTCGAGGTCAGAACCGCAGCTGCCTGTGGAGGCGTGGCCGCAAGTACAGACGGCGGCGTTGGTCCCGCTGGTATTTTCGGAATCATGTAGGTCATTCCGGGTTACAATCCCAACCGCATGGGTCAGAGCGCGAGTAACGGATGACAATGCTCCTTTGTTCTTTTAGTGCCGGTATAGCTATAGCTGCCTACCTTATTGGTGGCTGCGCCTATCAACGAACTGTCATGCACCAGCGAGGGTGGAGGCAGTGTCCGAACTACGGGATGTGGAGTGGTGCCGCCAGTTTTGTCGGGGTATGTATAACCTCCATATTCTCATTGCTCCCCTTTTTGCGCAACCACCAAACGTCGAGATTCCAACATAATGGTGGCCGGGGATCGTCGCTCACCCTGCCTACTTCCCGCCTCGATTGATATGTTTTACTCCATTTCGGTTCATATTATAGACACTTTTTGGTTCCTCTGTTTTTGGTGTTGGATATACCCTCAATCCTGGACGCATATACCATATATATTGGGACATTCAGGCATGTTAGCGGATAGAATATGTTTGCCTGTGTTTTCTTTTCCTCGCATCTCCTTGTGGTTGCCAACTCAGCATCCTTCAGCTTGTGGCCTACAAACAAGCGACTTTGGATAACCTCCAATGGCGGGCTCATTGGAACGACCTTTTGCCACCTCCTCCCGGTACGCCATCTAAATAATCAACATTTCCCATGTCAAGTACATGCCGCATATCCGTCCACCAACGAGCGAGGCCACGATTATCCGCTCTTTTCCTTCGTCTCCTTTTTTTCCGCCATTACGTATATTTTGTTTGTTTTTCCTCTTCTCTCTGCCCATCGCTTCGCCTCGCTTTGGCCCGAGGGGGAAAAAATAAGCATTTTTAGTCTCCACATTCTTAAACCTTAATCGCGAAACTGAAAACCAACTCCACCAAACCTTATCGGCATGCTTAGTCATTTATTATCTTCTTCATTTGTGTTTTTAATTGAGAGAGAAATGCCATGGAAAGAAAGTTAACCGTTATGGAATTAGGATATGTTTATAATCCTCTGGTCATCGATGGCGAACTGTTTCCGCTTCCGCAAGTCTCGATCGGCTTACTCGCAGCTCGCTAACGGGTCGTCTGCTGGAGGTGGAAGGAATGGGCTGGTGGGAGCCATTGGTGGGAGAGGTAGAAATGCTGCTGGCAGCACTCAGAGACAAGGCCAACGGGATGTCGATGCGGAGAACCGCCTGATCGACCAGCTTGACGAAGAATGGGATGATTAGGTGGGATAGCATATTTGTTTTCTTTTTGCGCTGGCCTGTGTGCCGCAAGGCTGTCATTTGTACGAAGAGGATGAAAGGAAATAGAGCACACGATAGGTTCATATATGATGACTTGTACACTTTTATCATGACCATTTAGTAAGAACAGCCTGTGGCTTAGTTCACAAGTTGCGGACGAACCGGGGGGTCGAGCCAAGTTATGTGTGACAAGAGTTCGTCAAGCATTTGAGGAGAGGTAAAAAGGAACGTTGAAGAGCCAATGAAGAATAAGAAAAAAACCGCAAGCGTGGAAATGAAACGTGAAGTTGAAAGGGTATAGTAGCAGCAAAATGAAGAATCAATAAATACATGTCAACTCCCGTTCCGTTTTAAGCAGGTCCCTGTCCTTCCGCCCTGGAGTATATACCAAATCGCCTAGCCTCATCCGACATGTAGGAAAAGAAAAGACAGAAAAAGATGTCATGAGTAGGGAAGTCGTTCTTTAACAAGGAATATGAAGGTGTTTCTTTTTCTCTGGGATTGGCCGAAAATCTGGGGGTGAAATAACCTGTGAGGCATGAGAGGTTTCGTAAGGGAAGGGTGTGGTGTATATACGTGAACATAGTAATTGCAGTAATAATGATAAGTAAGTGGTATCAGCAGGGAGGGAAGGAGTTATGTATGGTGGAGAAAAGTGATATTCACCTGTAGGACAGGTAACACCGCATGAGTGTATGCATTTACAGGACGGGAAGTAGTCGACTATATTCAGCCCACTCTCTCCCGGAGAGTTTCCGGCATACCGGGTACACCCTCAACCATACCTAGGCCCATGCCTACCGGCTGCATTATTGTCGGAGAGCCGTAATAGTCGCTTTCACTCATGCTCATGCCGGAGGAAACGACCGGATTTGGAGGCGAATGGGAAGGTCCTGCTGGTATGCCTGCAGGATCACCTGGCTGGGAAGCGTGGGCGTCAAGGCCGGTTGGATCAAGGTTGAAAGGCAAGAACCATGCGCTGGATTGTATTAGTTCGCCATTCCAATTCATGGGCGGCTGCATGTCGTAGGACTGATAATTGCTATTGTTGCCGTTGTTCCAATAAGAATTACTAATGTTAGGGTCTGGGGCGTGTCCTGGTTGTGGTTGTGGTCCGGCTGGGTGCTGTGATTGGATGGTGGGGTTATTGGAAGATGGCATTGGGATAGGATGATGGGGTATAGCTTCGACGCCCGCATAGGCGTCATAAACAAGTTGTCGGTCTAATTGTGGTAGGGGATCAGGATGGGCGTGGAATTTATAGTCGGATACGTAGGAAGAAGGGTCGGCAGGGTACATGTTCGGGTTGTTGTAGGTTGTATAGCCATCGGTAACATGATTTGGCATAGCCTCCTGCTGTGCAGGAATCTGAGAACTGACAGGATGTGTCGAGGGTGGTTGTTGCATTGGCTGTGACCGGGGCGTCTGATGCTGCTGCTGCTGCTGCTGCTGCCGCTCTGGCGAGGACAAATTTGTTATCATTCGGGATTGTGCCGAATTGCTGGAAGATTGCGATTTGGTATTGCCCCTTGATCCAAGCTTTGGCCTTGCCTTCTCTGATGGGGTTGTAGCGCCTGCCCGCTTAGCCTCCTTTCTGGGTCCGTCCGAGGGTGATGTAGGTGACATGCTGGTGAAAAACTCTTCGACACTCTGGAGATCAGACTGCTGGGACATTACGGCATCGCTGCCGCTCTCCTTTTTGACGTCTATGTCCGGATCTTCCCAACGCAGCTTCGAGACTCCGTGAGGATACTTGTCGAACCAATCTCCGTATTGGAAAATCGGCACATCCTGGTTGTTACCGTCCTTCATGCTTTCAGGGACCGTACGACCTCGAAGAGAGGCTTCGGCGAAATGCCTGTACCTTTCCTTGGAACTCTCCACCATGTAGTGAAACATACCCCAGTAACGCTTCATCTTGTTTAGGTACTTGTATGTGTGCCTAAAGTTCTCTTTGGAGGCAGCTTCTAGCTGAGGGTTCTTTGAGAATATTCCCCAGATGTGCACCGTACTCGCTGCATAAGCGCAGTAACCAGCAAAGGGAACGGTGAGCATATAACCAGATGCCTGATCGATAAGCATAGAAATATGGCTCGCGGCTTCGACGGCCGCTTTGCCGGCCTCGCTTAGGAACTGCTTGGGGATATCTCTGGGCGGACGACCTCGAGGGGAGAGCGGGATGGCGAATCGGTTGAGAAACAGGGTATTCTGATGAATGACGATATGCAGGAAAATGAACTGGTTTGCAATCTTCTCTACAGCGTAGTTCTGCAGGTTTTCCCAGTTAAAGACAAGACACTCTGGTAAGGAGGAGGAAAAGTCCTTGAGCAACCGTTTCAGGTGACTGTATCCGGATTCCGGTTCCCATAGTCTGTATGGGTCTTTGGCCTTTCCACCTAGATTAAGGTAGTCAACAATCTTCCCCCAGAGCATGATACCGCGTATAATGTATGCGGATATGCCCATGTTGTTCTTTGGGTTCGAGAGCTGCCCTACACCTTCAGGCACGGGATTGGGTACAGCCCCATCCAGATCTTCGGTTGGACCCGGTATTTCACGCCAAAAATGGGATTCCTTGATGGGTAGTTGTATCTGTAAAAACTTCTCGTTACCGATGGGCGGTCTCTGGCTGCCGGAAGAATTGTAGCGGTCCATAAGAATACATGCCCACATGGTCCGTCGTCGGATTTCTCTGTCCGTACAACTAAGCTCTGAGGCACTCCCACCCTGCCCTAGAGGATCACGGTCAAGTTCCTTGTGCAACTGAAGGGCATAAGCCATGCGCAAGGCCATTCCGCCAAACGACCAGCTTCGACCGCCGTGGCAAGCGCCGAATTCGTGAAGGCCGAGGATGAGAAAGACGGTGAGGATGGTGATGTTGGGTTGATCGTGTCGAGCGAGGGCGATGTCTGCGGCGGCGTTGGCCCAGGACTCTCCTCGTAGGAAGGCTGGTTCGGTGTTGTTGACTTGCGGGTGCGTAGAGAAGCGGGCGGCGACGGCGCAAATGGCAAGGGTAAGGACTGGCGGAACCGCATCGGCCTTGAGCTTGCGCATGAAGCTTGGTTTATGTAGCAGGAGGTATGACTGGCCGTAAACGCAGTCGAAAAAAACCTCTGCGAGGTGTTCCTGCAGCTCCATGGACGGTAAAAACTCGACTCCCTGGGAGAGCAGCTTGTGCTCTGTGTTAACGTGCAGAGCGGGCATGTCTGTCCGTATATCCTGTCCTTTCCCCGGAGGCCCAATCTGCTGCTGCTCTGCTTGCCCTGGTTGAGTGGTTGGCATCGCAGTGGTGAGAGGCTTCGTCCACTCACTGAGCTCTGCGCTGAAGGCCTCCGTGGCGGTCCGCTTCTTGAGGGATGCACGAGCCGGACGGGAGGCGTGTCCCGGTGGCAGAGGCTTGACGGTAGCCCGTCCGATGGCGACCATGTCGCGCTGTTCATCTTTGGGGATGGCCTTCATGACCCGTTCCTCCATGCGTTTGAGACGCTTGTCGAGCATGGCCATGTAGTCTGTTCGCGGGGCCGCCTTTCTGGTGGTGACCTTGTATACGCACGGAATCCTCGAACGGTAGCAGTGCTTGCATGCGGGTTTCTCTCCCGAGCAGCGGATCTTCTTTCTGCGACAGACAATGCAGGCGAGCGGTAGCCGCTTTCTTTCCTTGCCCGCCTTGGTCTTGAGCTCCGTCCATGGCCGCTCCTGTTCTGTATTATCATTTTGTTGTTCGATAAACTGTTCATTCTGTTGTTGCTGATGCTGTTGCTGATGCTGATGCTGATGCTGTTGCTGTTGCTGTTGCTGATGTTGTTGTTGCTGTTGCGGTTGCTGCTGTATATGCTGCTGTATATGCTGTGGCTGGTGTCCCGTCTCGTCCATGAGGCACGAGCCCGGGTTGTCGTACAGCGAACGGTAGACGTCCTGCTGGCGCTGTTCTTCTTCTGCTCCGACCCCCGTACTGCTGTCTCCAGCAAAATCGTTGCGGCTGGTGGTGCTGTAGCCAGTGTCGTTCGTGGTGGTGTCGCTGGTGTTTGCCCTGAAGCCTGAGCCCGACACAGAGCCAGAGGCCATCGAGGAGGCTGCGGGCTCATCCCCGTCGTCCCGCTGCAAATAGGTCAGATCGAGCCCCGAGGCCATCATGCTGGATCACTGGGGCGCCTGGAGCATAGTAGGGCGAGGGAAAGCGTTGGATGATGTTATGGTTGGTTCTCGTGCGAGGCGGCGGGCGTGTAGTCCGATGTAGACGGCCTTCTAGAAAGCGATACCCTAAAGATGTCGAAGTATTATTGTTATTATTGTCGCGCAAGGGGAGAAGCAGGCTTCCACGCCGCCATGGTCTTCCGTCCAGATTTTATTTTCTGGGTCGCTTCGTCTGCGTCTCTCGACTGCTGCGTCGTACTTTTCTGGTGCTCGCAGCGCTCGACTTGTTCTCGCTGGTGGTCGACGTTTTTTGCCTTCGTGAGCGCAGCAGGAAAGCAAAAGCCAGAGGAGCCTTTTTGACTAAGGCAGCGCTATTTGGCTTGGCTTTCGTCTTGCTCGTTTCTTTTCTTCTTCCTTCGTCCTTTTTTCCTTTGCGGCCGCCGCTGTTGTCCCTGCGCGAGCGGAGCGAGGAGGGAGTCGCTTTTTTAATGTTTATGTGTTGCTTCTTCTCGCTCGCCTTGGTGTTTATGGGCTGATGGTGGTCGACGGGATGGGACAGGACGGGACCTTGCGAGCTCGCTCTAACTACCACGATGCTGCCGTCTCTCGATACGTCCAGCAACTCCGAGATGGCGTCGACACGCGGGTTCGGGAAACGTGGCTAGCATCCAGCGGCCACTCTTAGTTCGACAAGCGTGAAGACTTGCTCGCTCGTTTCTTTTTTGCGTCGTGCGTAGGGGGGATGGGATTGGGGGGCCCGTCAGGGATGCTGCGAGTCCATCTTATATATATATGTCCCCATTCGAGTCTAATATATACTTATACACCAACGGCGTTGCTTTTTTTCTTTTCTTCTTCTTCGTCTTCTTCTTCAACAACCTTTTTTTGCCCTTTCGTCTGGCTTGCCCTGTCTCTGCGTCTCTCTTGTCTAGCCACAGCTTTCCGGGGCCCGCCTTGGCTGCATGTGATTGCAGAATATAATGCGAAGTTTCGATCTTTTTTCTACAAGGATGGATGCGTTAGTTACAAGGCATACGGGGAAAGCAGCAGTACGAAGCGCAGGAAGAAAAGGACGGGGGAGCCTGCAGCCATAATAGACGATCAACACCAGAGAGACACTCCGTATATATTCAACGACAGCGAGGACAAGCAGATACAGAAATACAGAAAGAGACTGGGAGGGAGGATATAGCTACCCCTTCGAGATGAGAACGGCCTCCTAAAGAGAAGCAGACGAGAAGGAGTCCACCAGACAAGCTTCTTCCCACCCAAGGGTCAGCCCTCTTCCTCCCTTTTTCTTTTTTTTTTGCCCTTCCTCTAGCCTGGAGATGCTCCGGCTGAATCAGAAGAGGGATGTCCTTCGAGTACTCCGTATCACCATCTTGATATGCTCAGCTAGCCCGAAACGCTATTCCAGCCTTTGTCTCGGGCCGTATTTCCTAGTAACACCGTAAAAGTATAAGAATAATACAACTGAGGGGGGTTCATGTCTTATGTCGTTCTGGGGATGCTGCCTGGGAGTTCCACGGGTTCTGCTGCTGGTGCTGCTGCTGGCTGCTGGTGTGCTGAGGAGGTTGGCATCTCTCTGGCCGCCAGAGAGCCCGGGAGCTCCCCAAGCTTCTGCTGCTGACCCTGGCCGTCGACCTCGAATACAGACTGCTTCACAGTCTCGTTGTCCGTCGGCATCTCTGCTATTATTGGCGCTGGGGATGCCACTGTTGATGCTGCTTCTGGCTGCGGTGGCCGTGATGCCGCGAGATACGAGTCCATCTCTCGTCTTCGTCGCCGTCGACGGTAGAAACGAAGGAAGCCGAGAGACGCGAGCGCAATAACGGCGAGCGCAACGCCTATCCCGATGCCAGTCTTGCTGCCTACTGTCAGCGTCTGGTCGTACTCTGTCTGGCCGTCGTCCTCCGCGTCTCTAACTGCTATCGCTATCCGCGCCGGCGACGACGTCGAGACACGAAACTCGTCCGATGAGATGGCCCTCTGCTCGTAGCCATCGTGCGTCTCACCGTCACAGCCTCTGATATCGAACCTGAACCGCGTCGTCTGTCTCAGGATCTGCTCGGGGATGTCGATGTTCACTCTGCTGTGTCTTCGCTGCGAGACGTCGATGCCGGCTGTCGTGTTACGCGCAGCAACGGCCGTCAGTTAGCAACCTCGACCTCGCAGCCTGCCATTGCTATAACTATCAGATGCAAACACTCACTGGAGAGCAGCTCGCTGTAGGGCTCGTCGACGGCCACCAGCCAGAGACAGTGACTGCTGCTGCTGCTGCTGCTGCTGCTGCTTGCGAGACAGCGGCTGGCGTACTCTGCCTCCCATCCGCCGTATTCCAGCGCGGCCTCGCTCTCGTTGCTGAAGCTCGTCTCTCGCAGCCGCCAGCGCGTCCGACAGTAGTCACTGTACACTCTCATCTCGACCTCAGTAGCTAGCTATATATATATGTACACACTGACGCTGCCGTAGCCATCAGAAAGACACTGGGAAAAGGGGGTGAATTGCACGCATATATATATATGTATTTGTTATATGTGCTGTATATAACCCTGCGCTGGCCTCCCATGTTGGCTGCCCTCTGGCTGTCTACAGGGGCCCTTGAAGCCCGCGAGCGAATCCCAAGACCATCCTAGATGTTGGATGCTCTCCGTCCTTGTTCTTCTTCGTCCTTTGCCTCTTCTCTTCTCTTCGTCTCTTCTTCTTCGTCTCTTCTCTTCCTCGTCGTCGTCGTCCAGGGATCTATCAAGAGGCGCCACAGCCGGCGGTTAGTAAGAAAAAAGATGCTTCAAACGCGCCAACCGACGGACGGCCTGCGACTCGACAACGACTCGACAACGACGTCCAGAACCATAAGATAAGGAACAGAGAGACACAGAAGAACCAAAGAGACTACGATGGCGATGCCCTACGTCAGACGCAGGCCGGTCGTGCTGCTGCTCGCGCTCGCCGTCGCCTTCTTCCTCGTCGGAAACTTCCGCCAGCCATCGTCGAGCAGCAGCAGCAGAACCACCACCACCACCACCACCGCGCCGGCCGACGGGGCCTTCTCCTGGGCTCATGTACCCCAGAAATATGCAGTCCGGTCCATGATCAAGATGCCTCGTGGCGATCCCAGCAGCATTCCGCTGATTCAGCACCGTTTCTCAGGCAAGGAGGACGAGGATGCGCGCCGTTTGCGGCTCAGCCGGCTCGAGGCTGTCAAGGGCAACTTTTCTCATGCATGGAACGGCTACAAGGCTCATGCATGGATGGCAGACGAGGTCGCGCCGCTGTCCGGCCTGGCAGTGAACCCCTTTGGCGGTTGGGCGGCCTCCATGGTCGACGGGCTAGGTAAGTCCTTTTATCCCCCCTATATATACACTATATTAGTGTCTAGTATCTAACTCGGGATAGATACGCTATGGATAATGGGCCTGTACGACGAGTTTGCTGAAGCAGTCAAGGCCGTTGATGACATCAACTTCAACAACTGCACCGTGGATGAAGTCAATGTCTTCGAAACCACCATCCGCTACCTGGGCGGCCTGCTGGGCGCCTACGACGTAAGCGGGCAAAAGTACCCTTCTCTGCTGCGCAAGGCAGTCGAGATCGGCGAGATGCTCTATGTGGCCTTCGACACGCCCAACCGCATGCCCATTGCCCACTGGGACTTCAAGAAGGCTGCTGCCGGCGCCAGGCCCAAGGCCGCCGACCAGATGATCGTCGCCGAGATTGGCTCTCTCACCATGGAGTTTACGCGCCTTACCCAGCTTACGGGTGACCCCAAGTACTTTGACGCGGTGCAGCGGATCATGAACGCCATGGAGAAGCAGCAGAGCAAGACCAAGCTCCCCGGCATGTGGCCGTTCATAATTGATGCAGAGGCCATGAATTTCCGTGCTTCCAATCGATTCACCATCGGCGGCATGGCTGACTCCCTGTACGAGTATCTCCCAAAGGTGCGTTTAACATATATAGCAGATCTTTGATCGGCCGGTCCTCAGTATACTTAGTATATTGTATTATACAAGGTTGCTAACAATAGTAGCAATATATCCTGCTTGGTGGGGCGTCGCAACAATATAAGAAGCTCTACAAGGGTGCCTTTGCTGCCATGGACCGAAACATCTTCTTCCGCCCCATGACAAAGCATGGTGAAGACATTCTCTTTCCCGGCGATGTCACGGTCAGTCAAAGAGTACCGCTGTCCGAACTTCGCCCGGAGCCCACCGCTCAGCATCTAAGTTGCTTCGCGGGCGGGATGGTTGGTCTGGCAGCCAAGGCCTTTCAAAACAACGATGACATGGACACGGCAAGGAAGCTAGTCGAGGGTTGTCTCTGGGCCTACGAGAAGAGCAGCATGGGCATCATGCCCGAGATCATGGTCACAGTCAGATGCCAGGACCGCAAAGATTGTCCCTGGAATGAAGAAATATGGAAAAAGGCCGTTGAAGATACGTTCTACACTGAAGGTTCCGACTTTTACGAGTACGTTGCAGAGAACGGACTAATGCCTGGCTTTGTCCGGATTCCAGACAGGCGCTACATTCTCAGGTAAGCTCCCCTGACTGCGGAGTATTTTTTGCAATCTTTTCAACATATAACACTGCTAAACTTAATTAATGTAAAAGGCCTGAGGCAATTGAATCTATATTCATCCTCTATCGCCTGACAGGAGACTCTTCCCTGCTCGACAGAGCATGGAGGATGTTCGATACCATCGTCAAACACACAATCACTGATATCGCCCACGCTGCTCTCGATGACTGCACCATTCCCAAACCAACCAAATCAGACCGCATGGAGTCCTTCTGGTTTGCCGAAACGCTCAAGTACTTCTACCTCATCTTCTCCGAGCCAGATGTCGTCAGTCTCGACGAGTACGTGCTCAATACAGAGGCCCATCCGTTCCGATACCGCTAAGCTTTTTAAGCTCAAACAAACGCTGCGCCTCAATGAATGTCACCACCATTGCTAGTCTCCCCGAGCCGACTCGGTCGTCGATTAGTGGGAGATCCCCTGGCGGTGGGCTCAAGTCGATTTTCCAGCTAACTTAACTCCATGCAGCCGGCCTGCTATCGTGGGTCCATCTTCAGCTCCCTAGTCCGGCGTTCTTGTCCTATTTCCCCCAGTTATATCGCGCCAAAGCCAGCAGTTTCACCATGAAAAGAATATTCGCTGGACTTTCAAGGATACACCCTCCCCCTCCCCTCCCCTCCCCCTGATTCAGCTGTTCCCTCATGGTATTACATATAGCACAAGCATGATGACCCAAGTGAAGATCCTCATTCAACGGTCCGCCGAATGAGGAAACCCGAAATACACTCGCTTAGTAGCAGACGAACCGTGGTTCAAGCTAGTTACCGAGCACGCCTTTTCAACTAACACAAACACTCCATAAATAATCGATGGAGCCCATCACTCTGGAACCCTGGGGAATGTTTTGGTCCAGGGGGGATAGAGTTTCCGCAACACAGCAGCTCAGGCACCGCTGGAGGGACTGCGTCGCTTGTGGAGATGGAGCCCATGGTCAAAACGAGCAGCCCGATGCTCCAACTCTTGCCCCATCGGGACAGGGAACTACGTTGTCGCCAAACTTCCATTCACACACACCCCTTCCTTGTTGACAGGCGCATATTATAGCCGATTTTCGCTTCTTGTCTTTATTTCTCCCTTCCCTTCCACTTTGCCGCCCGATGATACCCAAGAGAAAGGCCAAGCACAACATTTAAAAACTGTACATATATACATTCGCATTTAGACGTACATACTGCATATCCCCGATGCTTAGGTGACTAGATAAAATTACGATTTACATTATTCTGATTCAGGGTCTGCGCCTCTGCGCCAATATAAAACACATCCTCAGCTACCCAACCAGCATGCCTGCTCTCCCCTCGACGAATTAACTAACTAGCCAGCCCGCTCACTCTCCAGGTCTGTGGAGAAAGTTAGCTAACGACTGCCTCATGCACAAGTTATAGGACAATATCTCGCATCTCCATGTCTATCCCCGTCTCTATCTCCAGCTTCAGGGGCTCGAACGCCATCCAAGCTCGCGCGCGGAAGAACTCCGACCCAGATATAGACTTCCCAGGCCCATCTTTTTCTCTTCCTCCACAGTCAGTTTAAGTATACTAACCGTCGTAGCACAAGCAAGTCCATGGCTCAAGAAAAAGAATAAATAATAATAATAACATCTTAGTCGAACACCTTTCGAAGCTTATCAAGAAGTTCTCCGTTTGTTGTCCGTTTTCGGATCGCCCTGAAGCCACCAAAGTCTCAATATCAAGCAGTCAACGCACCCCAAGCGTAGGGCTGAGCCTCGATGCTTCCAACGAAATGTCTGCTGCTCCCCTGGTGTTACCTTCAGCCAGACGCCACCGTCGTCATGTCCAAACTAAGTCGTTGAAAACGTAACCTCGGGTGCTTGGTTTGTGGCGAGAGCGATTTATTATTATTTATTGGACGGAGAAGATCAGTTCACCGTAATATTCAAGGCGTGAGAAATGGCGGTGCTGAGGTCTGTTCGACCGCTATCGACTAGTTAGTGCCTGGCTGTTCCTTTGCAGCTTGCCGCCGCATATCAGATCAGTGCTTCGTTCAATCAGATTGGCTTATGGAGTGCTAGTTATCGTGCATGTGCATGACGGGCGAGCTCCATCATCGACTAGTTACGCAGCACCTATGGAGTAGTTGGACGAGTGTAGTTCATGGTAGCCGTGAGACTAGAAGAAACGAAGAAACGAAAACGAGCATCTGGTCGGACAGAGCTGGATCGAGACTCCATCCACATGTCGGTCCCATCGTTCTGGAGAGAAGAAGAGCAGGGATGATGATGGGAGGCAGAACTGCTGTACGAGGAGGGAAAGCAAGTCAACACCGTCAAAACTCCTTCCATGAGGCAAAAAAAACAACGATATCGGAAAAAAACGCCCTTCGAGAGAGCAGATCGATCATTCGACGAATCGACTGTTTCATGGCCTGTCAGGGGCCCCACGAGAAGCCCGATCTACAGGATAAAGAGCCCGATGTTATGGAGATATTACGCTCCGTCGAGGCTCAGGGGGTGCGTGATCAGATCATCATCCTACGCTTTCTTACGAGGTTGGATGGAGCAAAGCAAGCGATTTGGGAGCAACGAAAAGAGTCAAAGAGTCTTCCCTTAACTACGGTAGAGGAGCCCACTTCCCGGGCTATCACCCAATCAATCGATTATGGACACTACTAAAAAGGATATACAGAAAAAACGGGGCATGTGGAATCAAGAAGGGAAAGGAGAGACGCTTGGGATGACAAAATAACGTTAAAAAACGACACCGGAGAGCTTCGATATCACGCCAAATTTGGCGCAGGCAGCGGTGCTTGAAGCGGTAGATTCCGCGAAGAGCTTCCTACGTAGACGATTTTCGGGTGCTCGGTCATGACCCAGTCTTGACTCGCCGGGTCCCAGTTGGAAACATCTCGTCGGGTGATGGTGGTTCTCCACCGGAAACGCTGGTGCGGAGCTAATCGGATACGATCGAATCCACGAAGAACAACCTTCGCATTTCGATCGCCACCAAGGGAGATATACTATGAGGGCGAGGGCTCTATGTTAGTTGTGATGATACCTTAAAGAGGGAGAGATAGGAGGAAGCAAAGAAAGGTTACATACCAGCTGTGGGACTTCCTCGCCTACTCTGTCCCCATCATTGGTGATGACAGCTGAGACTTCATACAAGTCTTCAAACAGGCCAGGGTTTCCGCCAGGAACACCACTAGCGGGGAGAACAGGCTGTGCATCGCCGTTGTTTGCATTTGGAGGGACATAGTCCTCGAGGGGCATTCCATAATTTTTGTCTCCGGACGCCTCCTTGGGATCGGTCGACGTGAGCCAGGGGTATACGTATTTCGTTACCCCCTTGAAGCCACCAGGGAACAGATAGTCGGCATATTTGGTCGAAGAGTGGCCCAGTCGTGGTGCTGGCTTGGTCACGCCGGTGGCAGGCACATACTTGTTAGCACGCATCGGCCGTACTCTCAGGTTCGAGTAGGAGAAAGTGGTATAGCTCAACCCGTATCCAAACTCGTAGACGGGAGTGATGTTCTGCTGGTCGAAGTGCCTGTACTCAAACATGATACCCTCTGAGAATTGATGCTGCGGTGCGCCCTTTCCGTTGTTTGGCTCCCTCAAGATCGTGGTACCATAGTCTTCGGCAGTCCTGCCCCAGGTAAATGGTGATTTACCACCAGGATTCTCTTTGCCGTACAGGATATCAACCAGGGCATTTCCACTTTCCTGGCCAGGGAGACCTGCCCAGAGAATGGCAGTGATATTTGGATTATCATGCCACTGACCAGCCAGGATTGGACCACTGGAATGGATGACAAGTACGGTGTTATTGCAGACAGAAGTCACCTGCTTGACCATCTCATCGCCTCCCTTCCAAGTAGTCAGGTTCTTTCGGTCACCTTCATTGCCATCGACGGAAATATACCCTTCACCGGAGTCCGAGTTAATGAAAACAAGTGCAACATTTGCCTGACCGGCAACTGACTGGATGTTTTTGAAGTCGCCATTTTGGAGAACAGACATGACATTTCCAACGCCCTTGCCCACGATTTCACGCTGGATAGCGTCGTCTGGAGTCACAAGATAAGGGAAGTTTGTCGTTCCACTACCCCATCCCATTGCAAGGGTTCCATTGTCACACCCACGGTCAGGGCAGCTGTTTGGCCCGTTGATATTAGGGCCTGCGTCTTCTCCAATGATGGCTGTGAACTGTTCCGTTCCAGTGAGAGGGAGGACGCCTTCGTTCTTCAGGAGAACGATGCTATCCCTGGCCACACGACGGGCAATCTGTGCGTGATGGTCACGAACATTCACTCTCTGATTGACTACTCCATATCCTTCTTTCACGAGTGCATGCTGGTAGCCCTCCACATCGGTGGTCCATGAATTGAAGTTGATGGGGACTTGAACTTGGTCACGGCCAACTTTGTAGTAGGCAGCCATGATACGGACAGCCATGTCATCAACTCTCCATTCAGGAATGGTTCCATTGGCAACGGCAATGGTGAGGTTGGCGCCCCAAAAGGAGACACCCGTGCCGAACAAAGTGTCACCGGGCATAGACATGTCCAATCCAGCAAAGGCAGAACCAACACCGCTGTGGTGTGCTTGCCAGTCTGACATGATGAAACCACGGAATCCAAGTTCGCCCTTGAGTAGCTTGTTCTGGGTGTAGCTGTTTCCACAACCATAGCTGTTGTTGATCTGGTTGTAGGAGCACATGATTGAACCTACTCCGGCCTTGACAGCGTCGGCAAAGGGCCTACGACATCGTTCGTTAGCAAGTTATACCATCCAAAAGTCATCATTTCAAATTGAGAGCTTACCATAGGTATATCTCATGCATTGTCACGTCGTCAACGTTAGAGCTTATACTCTCTGCAATGTCGAATCCATACCCTTGAGCTTCGGCAGCAATCCGGAATCGTTCTTGTTCATTGGCAATAAAGTGCTTTGCGCATGCAATCACACCCGTTTTCTGCATACCCTTGATTGTCTCTGCAACGAGACGACCAGCCAGGACCGGATCGGGCCCAAGGCCCTCCCAGTTTCGTCCTCCCTCTGGCGCGCGCCCTATAGGGCCGATTGCAGGCCCAAGTATCACATCTGCGCCCTTATCACGGAACTCCTCTCCCATAGCTTTTCCTCGAAGGTAGGCTAGTTCCTTGCTCCATGTGGCAGCAACATTGATTCCGGCCGGGAACGCAGTAACATAGTCACCTATAACAAGGTAGATAGAAGTTAGGTTAGTATTGCAAGTTAGATGAAGGCAAACGTGCAGTAGAGCTTCCGTACCAAATCGAATACCCAGAGGGCCATCCTGCATACACAGGGAACGGAAACCAAGACGGGGAATTGAACCGACTTGACCAACGCAAGACTCTTGCATCCATCTATCAAGCTATAATTAGCTGTTTGACTCGCCTTGCATTTCTCTTTTTACCACAGATTATCCCAAGACATACCCAACACCGGTTGTCAAGTTGACCTTCTCGGCCAGCGTGAGCTGCGAGACGAAGGAGACAGCCTTTTGATAGGCATCTTCCCACTCTCCCTCTCCCTTAGTCCACGGCGACGGATAGTATGGTGGTGATTCCCAGCTCTGCTATGTAACGCATTTCCAGTCAGCATCTATCGCACATCATCATAAGTTTTGCTAGTCGTTAGTTAGCCTCCGTACCTCTGTAGCAGCTGTGCCTGAGGCGATGGCCAGAGCCACTAAGGGGCACCACCGGAACAACATCGCGAGCTGAGTTACTCCGTGCCCGTAGTTAAGCAACCTCAGCTACAGAGGCTCAGGCCGACTCGTCTCTGTCGAGTTTCTCGTAGATGAGCACTCCGGAGTGGAAATATGGCGTTGTCACTCACTTCGACAGCAACGAAGAGAAGAAGACATCCCCGAGAATGCGAGGACGGGGAGTGATATCAATATATACACGGAGTAGCTTTCCTTTATTTTGACTATTCTATCGACTTAACCGTTCATTTCGCAACAAACTAACGATCCAGCTGCGCGCAAACAGCAAATAAACCAGCAACGCCCAAGGGACGCCACGGTGGGGAAGAGCGATGCCAGCATGCCATGTTCCCAGCAACAACCTGCTTCTCCCCCTATTTTGCTCCATGGACAAGCCCTCCCCCTTGCCGCTTGAGCGACATAGCCAATACATCGCCAGATATGCGAGCGCCCGCTGGAGAACAAGTCACTTTTTGTCCACTCTGCCGCAAGCCCCAATCTCCGCTGATCTGCACTGTTCCACCTCGGCCATATGCAAGCTCGTAATATGACGAAGAGCTTGCGTTCCGGCTTGCTTCCAGCCAGGCCAGGCCCCTTTGGATGCAGTCATATATATTAATTGCTGGCATCGCAGGATCAAGCTGCAAGGCGTGCACAGTCCTACCAGTTACCCCGGTCAATGAGACATGGTCAGCTGGTTGTCATTTGCCTTCCAGCGTCCAGATGCCGCTGCAGCAGGCACCGCTTTCAGACCAAGCGACCTTGAGTTACCCTGGAAAATACAGAGGTTTCTGCTTGCATCCCTGCTCCCTTTGGCAGCCATCACAGTCACCAAGAAAAGGATGGGCAGGTTCAGCTCATCAAGCTGGTGATTTCGCTGTTTGTAGGGCGTGAGACACTCCTACATCCAGGCAGAGCAGGTGTGAGCATATCCGAGGACGCCTTTCCTTGCCGTAAAAGGGCGCGCGCGCTTGTGTGTTACAACACTTTGCTTCTCTGTAGTTTATATTCGCCTTCCCATCAACATCGTTAGCTTTGAACCCGTATCCGGCGTGCAGATAGAGCATTCCTCTCTTTATTCTCTCTTTCAACCCCGCAAGTCGAACAGCGCAATCGCTTGTAACGGTAGCATCTCTGTGTCGCACCGCTTTTCTTATATCTTGAGTCTGAGCCCTTGGGTTTGGCAGTGTTAAGAATATGCAGTTTCGGCACCATTCGCTTCGTTAGTTGCCCCGCCGCCCAGTGTCCAACATAGCCGTGCCATGTGCCCCCGGCGATTAACGCTGGTGTAATGCATGTAATAACCACCTCAACCCTTTCTATTTAACCAGCGATGGGTTCCTTGTAGCTGTCAGATGAACCGAGTAATCAGCGAAATGAGCCCGCAAGTTTTGGGGCTCTTGGCGTGGTGAGATATAACCATGTCACATGATATGAACGGGCCAGGCTCGGCCCCGGAAAGCTTGGGCCTTCTGCTTAAACTATATATTAACCTTCTCCGTCGCTAGCTAATTTCGATATCAAAACTTCATTGCTCCTAGGAAAAGTCCTCCTTGTCTTGAAATGGCCAGCCCTTTGCAACCTTTTCAACCTCATCAGGATCCGCATCTCTGATGGATTTTTCCTTAAGCTCCTTACTCTTTTTCATGGCATGATCGAACATTTCTGATCGTATCCATCCCTCCTCACTAAGCCCACCGAGCTCATCACGCCAATAGTTAACCAGGGCTGTCAAGTCAAACCACATTGGCTCATCCTCAGAGTGCTTTTTTAATTCTGGGTCAGTGAAAGAGACAGGACATTCCTCCTTGGTTGGTAAAAGAGGCCAATATCCGCACATCCGCATCAAAGCACCTCGCAGAGTAATAAGGTTCCCACTCCATTGGCGGCCGGCGTAGTCAACAAGATGCTGGCGAGGTTGTAATACAGGTCATAAAAGGCAGAGAGGTGTCTTTTATTCCGAGCTCCGTTGAAAACGCGATAAAGGTAATACAGATAACGTCGCCTGAGGAGCTCGTCAACCTGACTTTTTGTTTCAATGTCAAGAGTATCATATCCCTCTGGAGGCTTGGGCGCCTCTAGCGTTTCTGGTGGTTCTGTGTCTGGGTTTTCGAACATCTTCGGGTGCCCAGCAGCGAGCAAGAGTGGGGTGATAACAGCATGTTGCCAGTCAATGATGCAAGTAATATCAAACGTATCGGGAGACACAAAAACATTAGTCGGCGTGAGGTCTGTGCTAGTTGTTAGCATGGCCATGGCCAAAAGCAGTAAAAAAGAAGCTCAACATACCACGGTGTCGGAATGTTGGTTGATTACCGGGGTCTAGAGGGTCTTTGGGAAGGAGAAAAGGAGCAATTGCCAAGTATTTTTGGAGCAATGCAGCATGATGCCCATGAGGGACAGTTCCAGGAAGAAGCGTGTTGTAAGGGAACTCCTTTTCAAGGGGCCGGCCGTGTTTTTTTTGTCCATTCGAGTGGATAGTGGTGCGGATCACTCCCTATGCGAAGCAGGGTTCAACGAAAATTTTGGCCAAGGGAAGCGAAAACTGGAGCGTTTGAAACTCACAAGGGTCGCGGTCTAATTTCAACTCTACACGCTTGCCGTACCAAAACATGTAATCCGCAATAGGTCCAATGCAAAACGTATTGCAATCTCCATCAGGGTCCGAGGCCCCCAGGAAGATAGAGGTTACTCTGTAGTTCGAGAGGTAGGTCTGCTTTAAAGTACAGACCTCCAGTGGAACCAAAGGGGATACCGAATAGGGTTTTTTCTATGCCAAAAATCCCTAATGTCACGGTTTGTTGCTGTTTCTTTGTCATACTGAACCATTTGGTATCAAGGCCTATGCCTGATGCCAGCTCCATTATAATATTCAGCTCCAACTGCATTTTCATCGGTTGCTGACCATCCATATACTTTCGGAACAGGTATCCCCTTTGACCGAAGAAACGTAAGTGTTGCAACTTCACTGGCAGTGGCATACCTTCTCGGTACTGAAAGGGGATACGGAATCTTGACAGCCACTTGCAGGCCATTTTCAAGTGTGGCAGTGAAAACTCGGTTGAAACCGCCTTCACCGAGATTTGCGAGATTGGTAACTTCAGCGCCGGTATGCTTGGTCACTGTCTCCTGAAGGGCAGTCACATCAAACTCGGCGTATCGTTCCCGCAACCATACCTCTTCATTATATAAAAACCGCCCTGATGTATAGGAGAAAAGGTCATTGGTAGGTTTTGAATCTGCTGTATAGCAAGATGATTGGTATACTGAGGAAAATTTAGCATGATTGAGTCAATGAGCTAACCAATTATTGTCCGATATGGGATATTGAAACTTCTAGGCACAGCATGTTTGCGGAAATTCTAGAAGGGAAGACGAGCCAAGGATATGGCGGGAGAGTGACTGCAGATCAAAGCTGATGAATTCATAGAGTTCTGTACTCTACTCCGTATAATGCTGCACCTTGGGCTCCGACGATAGTAAAATATCAACTCGCAAATGAGACAGAATTGGGAATCAGCTAAATAGCGTGCCATATAAACATGTCGCGATAGAAGACAAGCACATACGACCACAGGAAGTGGAAAACAGAGCTTCCCGTCCGCTCAGCTGTACTTAAGCCCATTATAGTATGCGGCCAATTCTCAATGCGCCCTTAGCTCTAAAATGGCGTTGGCTTTGAACTTAGGGTGAGTGTGGGTGATAGAGGTGAGAACGGGGTGAGAGCGGGTGAGGATAGGGCGAGGATGCTCACCCAGATCATCCACTCTCCCACTTTCACTTGAGTCCGGGCCATAAATATGCGCCCCAGGGCGGCATGTCTGGTCTGCTGTTCTTATTCTCTTAACACTCGACCATTTTCAAGAAGATGCTCCCAAAGGACTTCCAGAAGAAACTTGATGAAAGAATTGCACGTGCTTCATCACGTGCTTTTACCCGCGAATATCAGAAAGAGCATCAGAAAGAGCCAGGAACACGAAGACAACTCCATATGCCTCGTGTCCAGCGGAACTTTGTGCAGTTCTGCTATCTCTGCGCACAAATTTACTCTGACGAGCAAGCGTGGATTAGCCACTACCAAAGTCACCTGGATAGTCTTCAACCACGATGCGGGATGTTAACATTCCGTTATACGCTCGTTACCCCTGGCTTTTGCCCATTTTTGCATTCATTATATACCCTTCACGTGGTCCAGAAATCGTTGGTCCATTTCAAAAAAAAAAAAAAAAACAAAAAATGTTTACAGAACCTAGAGATAACCCACTATCAATCATAATACTACTGGAACCCAAAATACAACTCGGAGTTTTTACTAGGCAGTTTGTTTCTACTTTCCTAGCACCTCTGTATTAGCTTACAGTTACTGCCCTGGAAAGACCATTTGGTTGTCGTGGGGGTCCATTTTAGTAGCGGCAGGGATCCTTTGTAATGACTACGAAAGTGGGCCCTGCGCTGCGACCACCAATAAGGGATCCCTGCAGCATGATGGTATGGATCGATCTCAGGAACTGCTTCCACTCGCACCGACCTCCTTCGATTTCAGAACTAACAATCCGGGATCCCAGACAGGTCTACAGTACGGGAAATAGGGCTTTGATCAAGCAGGATGCATTCTCAGTCCCATTTCATTTAAAACTTTCACGAGCTAAATATGGACACTCACATGGATAAATATCAGGTATACTTATTGCAATGCCACTTTCCACTTTTGAAACCGCTATGCGTTGGTTTCTGGGTACGACTATGTGGATCAATGCCAGGTGCTGTCAAGTCTTGTTCACTGTTTAAACATACTATATACTGTTTTTTCTAACAGACACAGATTGAAAGCAGCGAGGGGACAACCGCCACCGTACTCGAACGAGGTCACTCCGACATGTGTTTCTTCCTGGTATTATCAACCTAATGGACCACAAGTGCCGCCAATTGCCGCGCTTCGATGTACGATCTGCTACGGCCGTCGATCTGCCTCGTATCACAGACAACACTTAAGTGATCCGATCAAACTTCTAGCGGCAGGCGTTTGTTCTCGCCGAAGAACGAAATGCAAGCTCTATCAAGCGAGATGGAGCGCCTATGCCATGGGCTTGCTGGCCATTCCAGAATTACCGGCAGATTCGCACATGACAGAGACGGAAAGCTCGCTGAAGAAACCCTTTGCTAGCCTTTGATACAGTAGAGTTGTTCAAGTGTGATAAGAATAGCTGGAAATTAGTGCGAGATGCTCCAATGTCATTTATTCTCTTT
This sequence comes from Trichophyton schoenleinii, assembly GCA_018357685.1. NCBI lineage: Eukaryota > Fungi > Ascomycota > Eurotiomycetes > Onygenales > Arthrodermataceae > Trichophyton > Trichophyton schoenleinii. The sequence continues at coordinate 4,570,798 of WOFF01000001.1, forward strand.
CCTCTATGCACTGGAATGGGCTGAAGGGGTATGCTCCACTCAGGGGACTTCATGTAGAAATACACTACATTCATACACTCCTTGGGTTAACAGCTTGGTTTGCAATTCTTGTGTAGCGCACTAGCGTTCGCCTTTTGGTAAGTGCTTCCTTATCTCGTGTATTGTAGTCACATGGAATAACTATTGCGATCGCACGAGTGTCCGATTAGTACGCGAAGCACTACGTTACGTTCATTACCATCATTTCGACATGCAGGAGCATTTTTTTTTTCCCTTCTAAGTGGCGTAAGATTTCATGGAGGATTTTGAAGCTCGATCCGTCTAAGGAGACCAGTGAAGTCGGTAAGATGGGTGTGCTCATTTTACGAATTACGAAAGGGATGAATGGTTCAGACGCTTCACGAAGGATCTACGCCTTTTAATCTTAACATGGATTTAGCTGCAATAGAAAGAATAGGAATGAATCAAAACTTGAAGCAAGAAAAACCACAGACTAATACAAACTTGTCCACTTCGACATCGGATACACTTCCCTTCCCTCTTTAATGGCAGGCGCAGGTCGACGCGGAAGTCGCAGAATCAAGCTATAAAATATTGTAACGCGTATTGTGGTATTTCGTTTCCAGCGTGATTCCCTAGCAGTCTACCACGGCCTAGAGGGGACGCGGTAAGCAATTCGATCGGAGAATGTTCTCGTATTCTTCCAGGTCGTTAGCCGAGAACGGCCAGATATTGTCAAAGCCTAGTTTTTCTGACGCCTGATATTTATCAGCACAATATCCATCAAACGCATATCTTTCGTCTCATACCGAATCAAAAGACTCATCAACCTCGTAAATACTATAGTCGCGGGACCAAGTGTCGATATACCCCAGATAGCGTCCCCCGTCAAGACCCATGCGATCAGTAAATCCAATAGGTTCTTCTCCGTCACCGTAGCACCAATACAATGAATTGCTATTCGAACAGAGAATCGCCCACTTCCCCATGCCACCGCCAGAGGGTTCTGAGTAATATTTCATATTGTTAAGATTCTTCAGTGTAACTTTCAATAGTTATTTCAAGTAGATGGCGACCACCAAGACGTAACTATTTCAGGAAGGGTGAGATGAAAAGTAGTTATGTATTGTGTCCATAGTAAGGTCTTTTCACTGAACTTATATAGAATTTGCGAGCTATGAGTCTATGACGTATCTAGGCATTTTAATATTATCTCCGCAGCGCTTGCAGAAGTTTCAGCTCGCCACTATTATGCGGAGCTATCCATAACAGGGCACGCGGGTAGGGGGCTATCCCTTTACTGAATCGCTCACCCAATAAACTATGGACATTCGCCTGGGTGATTACAGAATTTATATCCTGAGAGGTAAAGATCTACAATGGATTCGCGATCGACCTCTTTATTTTCCTTCTATTAACTCAGCTCGACATTCAACAGTTCAGCTCTATGTGTGGCTGGGAAAGCTGGCGGGCGATCTTGCCAGATTGCCAGATCTCCCTAGTGGTTCTGGGAGATTCGATATACCATCTTAGTTAAATGCTCCACTGAGTGCGGGGAACGACAATGACAGTACCTTGCTCTGATTAGTAGCGAAGTTGGGATCATGTACTAATGAGGGTTACAATCAACGAAAAACTTTTAGCGAGGGACACAGAAGAACGCGAGGTATTAGCACCAACCGCCTAGTAGCAAGTAATCATGAGAGGCCAAGAGCTGAGGAACTTTCATTATCTCTGCGGATACTGCTTGTGGTGTATGATCAGTTCAGTGCGTGGATTATCACCTCTCGTTGTGACTGATACCATATCTTGAGAATCTCGGGAACCTTTCGCCGTACAAAGACGTAGTTTTTTTCTTTCCAGTGGACCATTGCAGGATGGATCTTCAAACCCCCGCGGCCATGGGTGGAGGCGGATCGGGTGTTCCACTTGGGTAAGGTTCCATGTCAACCGGTTCACTCGGACTATTCTCTTTCATACTGGTAACTAGTGCCCTGGCCAGGCGCAATAGTTGACCTCATGGGTTCTCCCGATAGATCCTGTAGTTGAGTAGAGATCATCTCTCGAATATCATCTCCAAAAAAAAAACACCGTAGTATTTCCCTTGTTACGCCCAAGGAAGTTGGATATTCCGCAGCGGCCTGGTCTGGTCCAAAGAGCGGTTCGAGAAAGAGATATTTCCGTTGCTCATCGTATTCTCCTTGTGTTGGTTTATTGTATCTGTACCTGGCGGCTGCCTCTGGGCTATTTGTCGTGAATTGAGCCACCTTAACATCTTCCTCTGAATATGTTGGGAGATTTCGAAGAATGTTACGCAGCTGGTTCGACATTGATTGCACTCTGTGTTCTTCGAGCCTGTGGAAGTCCTCCCTGCAGAGAGACTCCATGAACCCTTTTGCGATATTTTGACTCAAGTTTTCACTTCGCAGGGATCTGATTTGATCCGATTGAAAACCTAACCGATCAGCCAAGACTGCTAGCCGGGTCAAACTCATGTCTTCTGTCGACCATCCAAAAATGGCGCCAATTGTTCTTCGAGCCCCGTTTTTGAGAGACAAAATGCCTGAGTGCGAAGAGCCAAAGTTGCATCGTACAAACAGAAAATGAATTTGCGTTCCGTTGTATGGTTATGAAGTGATGCTCGGATCTCTGAATTTCGAGCGATCTTTCAGTTCCGACCATCTTCCACTGACGGAGCATGGCCCGTTTGAAGCTCCCCTTAAATCGCGGTGGGCATAGACGACGTAATGCTTTTGCCGGTTCGTCAAGAAATAATGTGTTTTTGATGAGTGAGTTGAGTGAGATGATTCTCCCTGGTGTAGATAGCAGAGAGTCTCGCAATCTCGTCCTTTCTTCAGCCCCGGTGATAAGGGGAAATATTTGACCTGAGTCCACTAGTTAGTTCGGCTATTCGTTTCCGATCCACCAGAGATGACTGAGGCATCAAACCTTCAACCAGCTGTACAGAACTGAAGTCCGCGCATGATGCAGTTTGGCCCTCAAAACTGCGCGACCAACTTTCATGAATTCTCCTCAAGTAGCGATAAATTAACTGGTGAAATCTGTAAGCGAGGCAAGAGACATTGGAAAGCTTCCGTACCTCTGGAGATTTTAAAGCAAGCATCCGCTCAATCTGAGATGCCTTCAACGGTTTCCACATACCTACAAATGGCAATAGTTTATCCAGGCCATTGAGAAAAAGTTCATTTAGTTGCAGACGTCGTATATCTTGACGTCGACCCTCAGAACACAGTCTCGCCCTCCACTTGTTTTTCTGTGCACTTGTTTCCCGCAAGTTGGTACACCCTAAGCATACGATAGATCTCGCCATCTGTATACTCGAGACTTTTCGCCGATTCTTCTCTAAGTTGAGTGAGAGCATCCAAAGGAATGGCTGCAAATTTTGTCAGACTTATTTCACCCCAGATTTGAAAATTACCCACTGTCTAGATAGAGATCGACTAGCCATTTTGTTTCTCTAAAGGATTCGGCTGCCTTTAGGCGGTGTTTCCCATATACACACATCAGTCGAACATCACCTTCAAATGATAGTCCCGGTTGATTCGTCGGGTCTAAGAGCGACTCCCCTGTGAGATCTGATTTCGTAAGAGTCCTCGACAATGTTTCATGGTCGATGAGCGCTGCGACCTTATATTCTAGCTCAATGTTGCCACATGGTCGTCCTATCTTGTCGGACTTTGGGGAAGCTCGCCTTTGCTCAAGCTTAGGCAAGCAGTGGGAGGACGTTCAGCCTTTGGTTTACCGGGCACCAGAGGTCCTATTACGGATGCCATGGGATGAAAAAATTGATATTTGGAACATAGGGGTCCTTGTATGTAAAAATCGCAACATAAGTCTCGGTTGGCTGAATACTCACTATTCGTTAGACCTGGGATCTTTTTGAGCAGAAGCATCTGACGAACTCAAGACAGACGAGCGGCGTCTGCCTTTCCTGGGCTCTGCACACTATCGACCATAAAGCAAAGTGTAGATACGGCATTATCCTCAGTGGAGGCATCCTGAATGGTATTAAAAAACCTGGATCGGACGAAGCCAGGATTAAGGGATATCAAGGCTGCCTCAATAGCTGCGGAAGCTATAATGAATACCAAAAGCGCGACTCCAGGCGAGCGCTTACACTCAAGTGAAACATTATACGAGGCATATGAGGAGGTATTCCTCCAGGAAAGTCGAAAACGCAAGCTGTGCCATGTCCAAAACTTTGGTATCAATGAAAAGGTATTTAGCCTTGTATTCCACAAAAAGGTGTTGCTGCCGAACTCTAGTACTTATCTAGAGTTTCGTTGACATCTCAGTATTGGACTAGGAGTCGCAAATATATAACCATTCTTGTATATATCTATACCTTATCATCCACACCAGTTATATTCATGACGAATTTGACATCGTATTTGAAGCAATCCCGTATAATGCGAGTGGTTCAAGTCACCTGGGCTGTTGGTCTGCCATAGGCAAAGTCATGACTCCCATCTACGAAAGTAATCCACAAGGATAGTTTCAAGACAGTCCCCGTCCACTTTCAGAGTTAATGGAATATATATACGTACTTATATATCCTTCCAATGAGGAAAATGAAAATGACTGCTTTCTTCCTTCCCCCTATATCAGTCCCGATAACTGGCAGTCTAAGCTGAGTCATCAGCCGAAGTTGGGCAGCAGGGGCCAAGCCAGGGTCAGGTGACGCCGCCGCTGCCCGCGCCTATTTTCGTTGGTCGTCTTTGTTGACAACGTTGTTGACAACTTCAACGACACTAATCTTGAGCAATAACTATACCCGTGAAGTCGTTTCCCAATAAGTTATAAGTTAACTGCTTATTTTCAATGGTGGGCACGCGCCAACACCCGGAGGATTTCCCTCCTCCCGCTCTCTCCAGCTCTGCCGCATCCAAGAGCTCGGATACGCAACGCCAGACGGCTACGCGCAGGCAGCTGAGCCAATGGGCCCACTCTCCATCACCAATTGTGCAGCTCTGGCTGATGATCTCGCTTCCTTTGGTCTTGTGGGATACGGGCTATGTCCTCTTGCGACCTCACAGTATGCCCGGGGGAGTCTACCACCACTTTTGGTCGCCCTATGCGCTTTATGGGACGATTGATTACATTTATGGCTGGCCAGCCTTCAACTCTCGAAATGGATTTACATCCGCCCAGGCTACTTTAAATATCGTCGAGACCGCACTGTATAGCTATTACCTCTTCCTTGTCTGGACCCGAGCCAAGCCCGCCTCCATCGCTCGTAATTCGGGAAAATCATCCAAAAGGGCAAGTGGATGGTCTGTCTTGCAGAAAAAGTCTGTGACAGGGACAGCAGGTGCTTATGCGTTACTGGCCATATTTAGCGCCAGCCTCATGACCTTAAGTAAAACAATACTTTACGGTGAGTGCTCAGCATGAAATCTCGATATTCGGCGCCTAAAACGCCTTTTAAACTTGGTCGATTTATATGTTGAGACTCTCCCAGATCCACAAATTATATCTGATTATAGATTGAAGGGCTCAACGAGGCATATTCTGGATTTGATAACATCGGGCATAATGATATGTTTACCCTGGCATTTCTATGGATATTACCAAAGTGAGTCACCGTGAATCGCACAAGTACATTGTCTACGCATGAAATGCCACTGTTTTGTATTTCGTGTAACCTCGCTTACAGGTAATTGTTTTTTTCTCTACTCTAGTGGACTGTGGATTATATTCCCAACTTTCGCAACTTTTCTCCATGGGAGGGAGATCGTAGGCTCTTTGGAAACGGCTAGTGTCGAGGCTAATCCGAAGCCAAAGTCATCCTAAGAGCAAATTTGTACAAAGCAAACAGCCAGTTGCCAAATACCTGGCACTTCTCTCTGCTTACTTTGTGATACCAAGGTACTGGTGTGTTTTTTTACCTGTGGCCCGATGCAATGGCTTACCAATTACTTCGTACACACCAACCTTCATACGAGGCGAAGTTGGCTGATACCTGGATTTTTTGTACTTCAGGGATCAGGAACCTTCTTCATCCAACAATCTGACAACGGTTATGACGAATATCTCTTCAACAATGTGTTGCTAGGCGGATTCATGAGCTGCTGGTCCGTCTAAACGGCCATGGCATGGCATGATTTATTATCCTTTTTCATTTTATTAATATGTTGGAACTGGTGAAAACTATACATTCCTAACTATCAATGGGATTACTCTATCCGAGATACGACCCGGGCTGTGTTTATGGGCGTTTGCATCCTAGGCCCAGTCGATAGCTATCCTAGAGAAATGATTTTTCACCAATTAAGTTGGAGGATCCCGCTCCAAGATATGATATACTCGACTTGTCTCCCCACGTTCTGAGTAACGGAACTCTGACTCTTTACCAGGCTTGCATCGGTTATTGGCTACATTTTCTTTTGACGGGGTTTGAAAGCTACCACAGTCACACGGTCAAAACGAGGAAACTGGGACCATCCACGCTTAGAATTATAGTGTACAATGCAGTACATGACTGAGACGGGCCTAACAAACTGACATGCCTGGAGAGTCGAAGAAGCAATATCATTTGTGGGTTTTTGGCGGAACTAGAACTGCCCGGCCCGGACAGCCAGGTTATTGGGTCAAGGGGCGCAATCAGAATCGCATATCATCCTTTGACACCGGCGCCAACAATGCCACACGCAATCTTCCAACCCGACGGGTCTCGAAAGCCATTCTTCAGTAGCCGACTTGAACCTTATTCCTGAATTCCCGACAATCAGTGAAAGTGGCTTGAAAGAAGCGTGTTAGACTCATTAGAAGATGGAATACATACGCGGATCGTATAAAGACAAACAGGGCTTTGGATTGACTGATCTCCCCGCCCTGGAATACTCCGTACCTCTCGCCAATCTATCCACGTTTCCATGAGGCACAAGACCCCACCTCTATAGGGTAAAATGTGAAGACGCATCCGGGGTGACCTAGATTGGGCAGATTGCTGGGAGGTCACCATGTACCACTCCTGAACAGCCCGCTTCTAATTTATAGGTCACCTGCACCTCGCCATTTTGACATCCTGGCGATCGATACGGAGTAACCCGCCCCCATATACATACGTCTGCTATTTTTGCTTTTGAGATGACTTGGGCGGGCTAGGACCGGGAAAACGATCATGTATCATGCATTAGCATGCGTGTGCTGAAGGGATACAAGGGGTCTGTGAACTCGAAGGCACAAGCGTTGTAATAGGATATCCTATTATACTCAGGGGGCTGAATGATTTCAAACCATCGACTCTCGCCGTCATCACGCCTCCTAAACCGACCTTCCTAGTTTAACAAGGGGGTTACTCGGGTTATTCGGACGGAACAACGCCCAACCCTCTCTCGTCTTCCTTATTTATCCCAAATCCCACTCTTACGGCTCACAGCTTTCTGTCCCAATTGGTCCCGAACACTCGGGACCAAAAAAGCAAACACCGGTTATGGAGCACAAGGATCACAGAAACCTCACTCCAGGGATCCCCTCGCTCTGTTTTCCCCTGTTTGCACTGTTGAAGGGAGCCAGATATTGTTCCTGCCATTTGTTTTCTTTGTTTGAAAATGGAACCTACCCTGCCTATCAGGCTCCAAGGATGCCGCCCATGCTCAGTCTCTCATGCTGTCTTGTTACTCTTGCCACATGATCCCAAGGCTCGCACCTGTTTCCCTGCATAACTAACGCTCCTGATTTTGTTGGTGGTATGCATTTTCTATCGTGATCTGTCCAACCAGAGCATTACATGGAACATTTCCAATGGGGATTTCCCGGCGCTATCAAAATCCGGTGCCGTCAAACTTCTCCCTCTCACCCCCTTCGCTTTTCTTTTTGTACCCTTGGGCATTTCTATACCCTCCAAAGAGATTATGTAACATCTCCTGCATGTACCTTTCACCAAGAGGGGGAATAATATCGAACCCACAGGCTGGCAAAGAGGCGGCGTGCATGCACCAAGCCGTCACTAGTACCTTGGGCCAATGTAGGGGAACCCGCCATTTCGACCACTTTTTATGTGCTCCGCGTACCTATACTATGGTCTGTTTAGCGGTGAACATATCATCCGCAATCGAAGCACAAATACAACCCCAAAAACCCGCCATAACTAGCTGATGAACCATATGCAGGAAAAAGGAACACGGGGACAGCAGTACAGAACATCCCAACACCGTTGAACCATGGTCTCACTGTTAACAGATTTTACAACCTCTGCAGTTATGAGCCTTTGTGTGCGTTAGTTAGCGCTGATTTCTTTCCTTACATGGATTTCTCCCTTTTCTACACCGTTTACCCTATTTTTACGCCTCATACATATACGTCTATCATCCCTGATAAAGTTGTAGCTAATCCAAAAATAAAGATTTCGAGGAATTCAAAGAACATGTAAGGTACCGCCATTCTGGATGAAGCTGACATGGGTAAAGTTCTAACCAGTGACAGAAAACCAAGTACCATGTATCAAGGGTAAGCCCCCCTCAGCTTGGCCGCTATATCTGCATGACATTAACCCAAATAAGGCGGGCGTATGAAGATTAAATGATGGGAAAAGGAGAGATATGGTGTTTCCCGCCTGGCCCGACGTATCCAAGGATATCATATATTAGCGCACGCATAGCGTCAAATTCTTGTGGCTGGGGTTCAGATTTATTCGGGACTGTAACTGCTTGCTAATTGGCGATGCGCTGGCGAGTTAGTAAGGATTCTGCTCCTTACGCCTTGCTGTATTTCTCCCTGCTCGCCCACCAGCCTGGTGATTAGGTTCTTGAGCCAGAAAGCCCATGAGTTGTTGACCAGATAGAACTGCGTGTATTGGGTTTGGGTTTAGTCAAGGCTCCCATACGCCGCCCCCTTTGTCACAAACCTTCCTTACTCGAGGAAACCAGTAAGCCGAAAGCACTGGTGCATTCCAAAAGCTGCGTGATGTAACTAGATAGGCCACAGTCAATGCGCTTTTATCCCATTCCATCTTCCCGGCAGGCCGTTAATTCTAGAGTAGAGGCATTTGTTTGAGAAATAACAAGAAATACTGACTGAACGTCATTATTCTGACAACTCATGCTGTATAAAGGGTATGGGATCTGAACTGAATTTCAATCAAACACTTTATTCCAGTAAAACCTCCCAGCAATATCTATCCCCGCTGCATGGCGCCGGTTTTCATGGGTCTCACATTAGCAGCGGAGCAACGGACAGGCTGCAAGTCATGCCAGTCCCCAAGCCACCGTGCAAATACAAGAACGAAGGCCCCATCCTTTTGCCCTGGACGAATAGCAGCTCCTGTGACAAGGCAGGGAGTTGGAATAGTCATGGTGATCCACCCGATGGTCTGTCTATTCAGCCAAAATATGAAAAAAAGTATAAAAAAAAATAAAAACAACAGTAACTAATGCACCATTAGGGGCAAGGCAAACAGAGTGATTGCGGTAAGGAAAAGATCCGCCCAAGAAGGAGTGAGAAAAAAAAGAAAAAGAAAAACCAGGGAGAATTCAAACGCCCGGAAAATTACCTATCTTGAAAGAACAGTTATGGTCATGTTTTCCCCTGCCACCCACCCACCACCTCCCATGTAAACTGCGCCGAGACGTTGGAAATAACCTAAGACAGTTAATTACCCCAAAAGCAGGCATCATTGTAGCGGCCATTCTCCGTAATGGGTTGGAATCCCCTCCCGTCTAATGAATAGCCGTCTTCAGACCCATCGCCGCCCGCGGATGTGGAAGGTGAATATACATCATTATCTGTTAATTCGACTGGGGAGCTTGTCATCGTATCTGGTGGAAAAAGGGGGGAAGGATAGCTATATATTGTTGAAGAGGTAACCTGAGGACCAAGTACTTCCTCGATACGATCGGGTATCTTGGATGCGAGGAATGCCCGTGCTTCCGAATGTTGTTCAGTTCTAGCAAGATCGGAAATCATCTGGCTGACGCCAGAAAGCTTTTGACAGAACTGCTTCAGTCCGAATTCAGGACATAGCCATATTTGCTGGGCGCTCTCAAATGTAGTTTTTGGTAGGTCCATATCGAATGAAAATGCAGGGTCGACAAGTAGGATTTCGTCAGTCTGGAGAGCAGTCCGGAACACATTCCAGTAAGAGCCGTAACGAACATAGTTTCCACATATAGCAACAAGTTCGTCGAAGCTGAACATACCGGCTATCCGAGGAAAGTCCCTCTGTAATCGGGTAGCTATAAGATTAATAGAGGTCTCTAGTGGAGACGCAGAGAGGGCGACCGAGGGGTCCTGCATGTATCTCTGACTTTGCGCGAATGCTTCCAGATACATTAATCGCTGCCCCAGTGGCGTTGCTGAAATGTCAGGTACTGGGCAGATGGACGACCGAAACATTGTAAAAAAGGGATTGGAAGCCATAGGGGTAGGAGAGCAAGTTAAGCTTAGCCAGTCAATATTTCTGAGGTAGTCAAATAGCCCTGCCCAAGGGGACTGAAAATGTGTTTGCTGGTTCATTACTCCAACAGCTGGAAGTTGAGAGCGCACAGGTACTGGTCGCGATAATTCCTGCGGACAGCCAAAGAATCGATTATGTGGATAGGCCTCCATAAGACGGTTAGCTGGCCGTGATGTGTCCATTTCTTTCTGAGAGGATCTTCGCGCCATAAGATTTTCGGAACACTCGTAACCGTAGTTTTCACAACGGTCACACTTTGTCCCTGGCCATTGCCTGTTCTCGGGTGAGCACTAGATCCTCGTTAGGAGCTTGCAAGTATAAGGGGTAATGCGCCAGCCATCTAACCTTCTTGTGGTCCCTACGACACCGCTGGCACTTGGGGACGCCTTCTGAAGGCATCTGTTAGCAGTGCTGGGAATTTCGTCTCCGTAAGAGATAAAAGGGTGGTTGAATAATGAGAGGACTGAAAGCAAGGAAATGAATATCCGTAGGAATGCTTGTTGCTGCACTTGGTGAGAAAGAGGTTGATAGAAAGCTGGTTGAAGGAGATCAAGAGTAGATAGGCATGGAAGCCGTGGAGGTGAAGAGTGTACTTCACAGAGTACTTATATCGGTTATCGGTATATAAGATGCCCCAGACTTTTGCTTTTTTCTCCTTCTGGTACAGAAACAAGATGATCCGTGCGCAGTACGGCGGTAATATTTTTTTTACTCGAATACTTCGAGGCTTTCATTCCTTTGCTGTGGGGAATCGGAGTATATGCAGACAGAATATAAAAGCAAAGGTCAAAAGCCAAAAATATAAAAAGAAAATAACGCCCTGGGACACCAGGGCTGTTGGTGAGCTGTTTGTCACCATGTCGTGGCGTTACAAAGCCAGGATGGTGTGGATACCTCAGAGATAGAAGTAAACGCTAGGCGGTCAATGTACCATTGAGGGCGAAGGAGTGTACATTTCAAAGCCACCCGCTCACCAACTTATTGCCCTTCCCAGCATACTGGATAGCCAATAATGACGGTGTAGTCGTCAGCGCGTTTGCAAGAGACGAGCTACTTTTCATCCAGAGCGTATTGCGTCACAGCAGCGCTGAAGACTTTCATAGGAAGTCGAATGACGCCCATTCGGGCCAATCTTGCGCAGGTGCTAGGTGGTCGTTCAGCCAGATGATAAGAATTTCGAATATAGGAGTTTCTTATATTCGAGAAGACCGCTCTCGACGGGCCGGTCAGGGATAAGGCGTTAGTCTCGAGGCAGTAGAAAATAAAGGTCAATATAAGCATGGCATGCTGCAGCACATCATTCATTGGAGGCTGGTTGGAAATCTCAAGTAAACAGGGGATAATTTTGCAGATTCGAAGTTTGCAAACGGCGTAGCTGCAGAAATTATCCCCTGCTATTCAAAGAGCTTCAGACAGAAATGGTACATGGCAAGGTTCTGTGGTTGCTGCCAAGTACATCACGATCTGCCCTTGTAGTACTATGGCAATTCCTGTGACGTTGAATACGTGATTTAAGCTCCATCATGTAATTTCGAAACACCTTACGGTCCCCGAGATGGCCCCAAGGTATCCAAGAATCCTCTTTTAGCCCTCTCAGTGTGGCTCGAAGAGTATGCCGAGCAAGGATCGGTGACCATTGATATCCTGCTGTTAAGTGTAGCCTAGATGAAAGAACAGGTCACTTTAAAAACTAAAAGGAAAAGTAAAAGGCAAGGACGACGAGATGTGGACAAAATGCTCCAGGCCATGAGGGGTGGCATCCTTCACCAGCGTGCCCTTCCGTCATCCTAGGCAGCTAACCCTTTCGGGGAAAAAAAAAAAAAAAAAAAAAAAAAAAAAAAACACAGTAAATAACAGGAGGTAGGAGAGTCCTGTAAGCACACTGTTACATCTCTCTGGAGATCTGCCGGTTAGATTCGAGAAAACATTAGCTGCAAGGGGCGGAAAAGGCGTTGTACATGTGTATCCAGGGCCGATAATGAAGCAGTAAAGGCCGAAGTAGGCTAAGGCGGTGCTGCGGTATAGGGAGATAAACTCGATGTAAACAAGGGCCCCTAAACTTGTTCTTTGATGCATGTGTATTTTGAAAGCCCCAAAGCTCTTCTCGGAGGGGAGGAGGGGCCAGTATGATTGTCCATCGCCAAAATGGCGGGTCTGCACACTGGATTCATCCTGGTGGCATGTATACCAACAACATCATAACCACCCATGTTTGTTTCTCTAGCGTTGAGATACTGGAGTATTTTCTGTCCATATAGGCAAGGATAACGGGACCTTGATGTAAGCATCCAGAATAGCTGCCAGGAGGCGCCGTTTCCGAGGAGATAGAATAGTTCTTCCCACAAGTAGCAGAGCTTCCCATCCAGCACAGGATGCCCCTTTCTCTTCCTATCTTCCCATGTCTCTCCAGTGCCTCCAGCCAGGCCAGCAAATGTGCTGTCTTGTGGAAAGGAGAAAATCGACGTCGACCTTGAGTTAAGCTATTTTTACCTCGGAAGTCTAAGCTCATCACGTGCCGTTTCGATCTCAACGTCATCAACATCCAACTTTTTTTTACGCTCTCGAGGCATCGGGGAAAAAACAGTCATCGTCAACTAGTTAGCTGCTTCAGACTCTTGAAGAAGCTCGTGTCACAGTGACACACATGCAGTTATACAGTCTTTAGAGATGCGGCACTACTTTTCCTGTGCTTTCATTAAATATCCGCACCTTTGAAGCCCGCAGTTGGGCCTTGCGATACTCAAACATGGTTTCCAACGATCTGGCATCAGAAGGGCCGAAATCGAAAGCAGGCTCACAACCTCCCACCCTTCTGCTTGCTATCTACCCTCTAACTCTTATTCTGGGCTCCATTTACTCTCGAATATCACCGACCGCGAACCCCTCAAACCCATCAGTGATATCTTCTGAGTCTCAAGAGCCGGTCAATTATTTTGCCCGGAAAGGAAATGTCTTCAACGTGTATTTCGTTAAAATCGGATGGCTCTGGACAAGCCTAGCGTTCCTATCGCTGCTTCTAACGCAGGAAACGTTTAGCAGTAAAAGGATCTCCGCAAACTGTCGCCTGCGATGCGTCGGACAAGCCCTCCTTCGTTATTTACTCGTTACTTTTTCCTGGATCTTGACGACACAGTGGTGCTTTGGGGCCCCCATAATTGATCGCGGTTTTCTTGCCACTGGTGGAAGATGCGAATTGATCCAACAACAAATGTTTGATGATCCTCCGCACTCCGACTTACCTCCGGCCGTGGTCCTGACCTCAGTGTTGTGCAAAGCGTCAGGGGGTACCTGGAAAGGTGGCCACGATGTGAGCGGACATGCATTTATGCTTGTTTTAGCAAGCGCATTTTTGATATTTGAGACGATGGGCACCAGATCTTCGGTCATTATCAGCAGTGGTAATATTAATGGTGCTAGAGGGCCAGTGCAGAGGACCACGGATAAACAAGTCACTGACTGTGGGCCTAATGATATCGGGAAGCTTCTTGCGGAGCTCTCGAGGAAATTCGTTTGGGCAATTGTGGGTCTATCTTTGTGGATGTTACTCATGACAGGGATATGGTTTCATACATGGCTTGAAAAGGTCAGTCCATTAGCTACTTTCGTCTACGAGCTGCTTCTTTCCGTGCTCTTGGGTTTCCCGTCTTCATTCACTAACAGTTTCCTAAATAAAGATGTCGGGTTTGGTCCTCGCCCTCGCTACGGTATATTTGGTGCATATACTGCCTCGTTCTTTACCAGCGTGGCGCGAGTTTATTGGCATACCTGGAGTATAAATATAGATCAATGAAATAGAACAATACCTTCCTAACAATAAATCTAGCTGCTGCATCCATTTATAGTTCATGGCTGGGCTCACGGGTTAGGGGCGGTACTTGAGCTCCTGGAACTCTCAACTCGTTATTCCGCCCTCTTGGTTCATTGCAATAATTAAGTATACAGGTAATTACCACCAGTGGGCCTAGACTTCAGTCTCTTCCATGAACATCTTTCAATTTTCCCTTTCTCCCGTCTTCTTTTCGGCTACATTCCTGTCTTGATAGGCTCTGGGCCAAAGAAACCAGCTTGGAATGCTAGAAATGAAGTATAAGCAGAACGGTTTAACAAGCACGTGAGAATATATATGAGGTTATCTCTTACCCCCTGGAATTAGCGCAGAAGCGAACATGACTCTGGTGATAGGTTTCAGATCATCCGGAGTCTGTGTGCCGCCATCACTGTATTGTTCGATCATGGCATTTGATATTTTCTTGAAGTAGTCATATAACTCGCCATCCGGACCTACTGTAGCCCTAAAACATTCAATCCCGAGACACGCTCCAAGCTCCCTGTACGTGAGGCGGCGGGAGCCGAACTTCAGGTGATACCCTTCATCAAACAAAGATTCTATAATAACATGAAGAAGCTTAGTCCTGTAGACTCCTAGGTATTGACTGGTAAGTGCCCTTCTTGTAGTAAATTTTCTACTTACTCAAAATGTCGCAACACCGAGATGCTAAGGCGGCAGCCCAGTATTCATTATAAAACCACTGGACTGAGACAAGAGTCATTCCCAAGTCAAGGAAATCTGGTGAAGGGAGATGCAGCCCTCTGCGGTCAAACACCTTCTTGTAATTGGATATTTCTTCCTCGAGCACTTCACCGTCCCCAAATTTCTTGGCCGACGCCTGGACCAAGGAGAAAGTGACAAATCCATCCAACGGATCTAGGTTTCCTTCGCTAGAAACAAGGGTATGTGAAAGGTCCATCGTTACCTTCCATACCATACGGGGACTGTGTGTGCCTAGTCCTATGAAGAAGTGTGGATGAATGGCTTTGCCCAGTGAGCATGCCTGTCTGTTGTAGGTCGGATTTCCCGTTGCCATTGACAGCCGGTTAAGAGCAAACATCCATTGCGTTAGATAGTGGTGGTATTGTCCATCGCCATCCGAACCGGCCTCATGGACTTTTCCGATCCTTAGGCCCCCAGCCAATGGTTCCGAATCAGTGGCACCTGGTAGACGGGAAGTTCCATCTCGAGTTCTTCCTAGAACATTATGGACGGTCTCCACAAGTCGTTCTGCGAATGTGAGATATCTCTCTGGGTATCCGTTTTCAGCCTTTAGTTCGGAGTGCATTTTGTACAATGTCAGGAAGTTTACAACTCCAAATGCATCTGTCCATAGATACCGGCCACGGTGGCCTCCTGGGGCTGGAGGAGGGGTCCAGGCAGACGGATCTGAAACGTCTCTATAATTCCCATACACTTTTTCCATGGCGGACTCAAATCTTTCCATCCTGGTCTTGGTTTCCGTGCTTTCTAAAGCCATTATTGTTGGTTGGAGCTTTTTGGGGCTAGAGTTTGCAGTGACAACAGGTAAATCTTAATGGCTTTCAAATGAATCACCCTGCACTGTTTTGTCGACAGAGAGATTCAGATTGTGTTGTTGACATCGTCTCTCTCCTTCAAGTCGTTTTGTTGTGGCCCTTCCGTTTCAATAATAATATAGAGCATTGAGTTAAACAGGAAACCACCGGGGGGTTCTTGGCAAATAGTCAACGAACTAGTTATTAGAACCTTGTTATGAAGTCATCAGTGGCGTCACAAATTGAACACCTTACTCCGGAGTATTTATTAATTAGCCATGGTAGTCCATCTGGTCGTAGCCTATTCGCCTTTCTTCTATTCTGATAAAGCCGTATTGAATCAAGGTATCAAGGAATCAAGGGCTGCTGGTGTTGAATCTGAACCGCCACTAAGATCAATATACGCTCTCGGTGTACTCGGATTTCAATAAGCTATTATGGCTGCTTCTAGGCTCGTTGATCTTATCAAGTCAAATGCAAAGGCGCTCCCGCCTCTTTCAAGCGACTCATTCGGGTCTCGATTCGACCATCTAGGAAAGTACAGAGTTGTGTTACTTGGAGACGGAACCCATGGCACCTCAGAGTTCTATCAAGCTCGAGCAGAGATAACCAAACACCTGATTCAGAATCACGGGTTTGATGCTGTAACTGTCGAGGCAGATTGGCCAGACTCAGAAGCAGTAGACAGATATGTTAGACAACGCTCAGGAGCTAAAGCAAAGATTGAACGCCCAGAGGAGCCGGCCTTCCAGCGGTTTCCAACGTGGATGTGGCAAAATTCAGACGTGCAGGATATGGTGCACTGGATGAGGGACTACAATCGTAGTCGTCCGTCAGCCAGCCGGGTTGGGTTTTATGGGTTCGATTTGTACAGCATGGGCAGATCCATAGATGCCGTCATTAAATACCTGGACGCAATTGATCCAAATATGGCGAAGCTTGCTCGCCAGCGATATGGGTGTTTGCAACCATGGGTTGAAGATCCGACGGAATATGGACTAGCGAGCTATCTTGACAGTGGAATGAAAACATGCGAAGAAGCAGTTCTTGACATGCTCCGCGATCTTCTCCAGAAGCGTTTGGAGTACACAGCAGCTCACCAAGGCGGAGATGAGTTCCACAGTGCTGAACAGAATGCATATCTTGTAGCCGATGCGGAGGCATATTACAGGGCAATGTATTCAGGCGCGGTGGACTCTTGGTCTCTTAGAGACTCCCATATGTTCGAGACTCTGAAACGAATCCTTAATGTCAAAGGACCGAAATCCAAAGTCGTTGTCTGGGCACACAATAGTCACATTGGTGATGCTAGATATACTAGTATGGGGAGACGCAGAGGAGAACTGAACATTGGCCAGCTTTGTCGCGAAGAATTTGGCAGAGACAATGTTGCACTGATTGGATGTGGTACACATACCGGCACAGTCGCAGCAGCTCATGAATGGGGTGGGGATGTGGATATCATGGATGTCATGCCTTCTAGGAGTGATTCTTGGGAGTACCTGGCTCATCAATCCGAAAAGCAGCTGTTTTATCTTGAGCTCAGGAAAAATATTGCTAATCCCGAGCTGCTCCATGCCATGAAAATAGCGTCGCCTCGGCTGGAGCGATTTATTGGTGTTATCTATCGCCCCAGGACCGAACGTACCTCGCATTACTCGTCCACTGATCTTGCCGACCAGTTTGATGGCTTTATTTGGTTTGAGAGAACCGAAGCCGTTAAATCTTTGGTAACACACCAGCCGCATGACCATATTGGTGCGGACGAGACCTATCCCTTTGGGCTGTGAGCGGATAAATGTCGCAAGCACATATGTTCCCCGAACTCCAACACCTTACATTCAATCTAGTGAATTCAATGAAGTGGGCGAAAATAAGGCCAAATGAACTACTGATATTTGGCAAAAATGAATTCCGCATAACAAAACGCCAGAGAGCTGCAGATCTCGGGATCAACTTACCCGTGCGGAATCTAAAATCCGAATTCGTGTATCACAGCCAGTGCTCGTGAACCAAGAATTACAGATGCCCTGCAGAAATTGCACATTATTGTTATGACTATAATTAGAAATGAGGGACATCCCCAGGGTGGAACGCCGGTTGAATGATACCGATTGATACAAAGCTTTCAACGGCGGCCAACAAAGGTCACTTGGATTGATTGTTAAGCCAACGTCGCTGCGGCTATCCGAGGGTATGACGGCTTATAATTCTTGCATTGTGACTCTCCGTATCCGAGTGTGCGGTAGCCATTTAAAATGTAGTTGAACTTGGGAGTTGGAGTTGGGTATGTCGGACAGGCAGGGCTTGTTTGTACCACAACTTGACGCAAAAACATGGGCTGTGCAAATCGTTTGATTACTCCAAGCAAGAGACGAATGCAGAGGGCTGCTGCAGGGTATCACCTCTGTATTGGTACTTACCCGATTATTGTGGTCTTGTAACTCGCGCTACCAGCCACCGTGCCGCAGTGAACTGCTCCAATATCAGTCAGTGGCGAAACGGAATCGAGTTTAGATTGTTATTATTACTTGTTGATGTTGTTTCTAGCCAGGAATAGTTATCTGCTTCCACACCATTATGGAAATTAGAGGCTGTCGATCACGATGGAACGAAAGACTGCTGGAAACTTGGTTGCGAATCTCAAATGTCCGACGTTTGCTCGTCCTGCAAAATGACGTCCGCCATGATGACTAAGCGTATTTGGTTATGTCATCTGTTTGCACTGTTTGTTATTCGTGACATCAGTTTACCTAAGCCACAGTTTGTTTACTTTCTACCGAATTCGTTACATCCACAACAACCTCGAACGTCAAGTGGAGGAAGACAAGGAGGCATCCCGCGCTCAACAAGCAAAGCAGCATCTAGACAACTATTCATCTCCGCACGCACGATCAACACACATTACTTGAATATTCCCTTTCCCAAGCCGACAATCATTATTTGATTATATTGTTTGTGATTTGAGCGGGAGTTGTGCTTTGCCATGGCAACCCGCAGGTCTGCTCGATTACGAGGCCAGACGCCGGCAATTGAGGTGAGAACTACGCAACATATCCTCATGAAATTTATCCTTCAGGGCGGAATAGAGTGCTAACTATCACTGTTCAGCCTATTGACACGAGTATCAAGCGCTCCCCGTCTAAGCGTTCGGTTCCGCGATGTGAGGCGGACCCCTCTGCAGAAACTAAAAAGCTCCTCGAATCAGTCCCTTCTACACCCAAAACAGACCCCTCTAAGGCTATGTCGACTCCAGTCCCACCATCAACAACCAAAAACAAAATAACCCCCAAAACTCCGGAAAATCACAGCGCTATCAAACCTAGTGTAGAAGAAATGCATCCTAGTAAGGTCCAGCAAAGCACTACAAAGCAGCCGGATTCAGGGCTCCAGTTGGGATTCCGGCCCATCCATGATAATACAAAAGGTGCAAATCAGTCAGTGCCCTCTATACTAAACACACCATCGAAGGGAAGAATTTCAAATGCCGATGAGCTCAGCAAGATGAGTTTCGATTTCAAATTTTCCTGTGGTGAATCCCAACTTAGCCAGGAGGCAAAGAAATTGATGGAAAGCCTTCGAGAAGAAGCTGCAAGGATTAAGTCACAGATGGTGATGGAAAAAAACGCGCAAAAGGGTAAGGACGTGGAAAATGAAGCTCAGCCAACGTCCCGGAAAATTGCGAAGCCCAAGGGTATTGCGGGACGTTTCAGCTCAGCTCACATGGCCCAGTTCCGGAAGATGGATTCCATCGAGGGCCATCCGTCCGCTTTTAGAGCTCGTGTTGAACCCAATCAAACATCTCCAGTCAAGGGCCTTAAACGCACAATCTCAAAGGCACAGCTTGGTGACCCTGACAAGGACGCCCCAACTAAAACTCGAATCACGCCAGCTTCTAGAGCAAGCGCTACAGGCCCCTCTGCCCCGCGGCGCGGAGCTCAAACGAGTGCGAGCCAATCTACCCGGACTCCCTTGTCTGGTGAGAGCTCGCAGGTTCAGAACAAGCCGCCTTCGAATCCGGCTCCCTTAGAAAAATCCAAGTTCACTACACCACAGAAACCCACAATTGCCCGTGCTACAAGCATTAAATACCCCCATACTGTGAAAGCCCAAGCTATGTCACGTTCACCGGCGCGCAGATCCCTGTTTTCAGCTCCCAAAACCCCCCAGACAGATATTAAGTACAAATCTAAGATGCCCCAGCTGAAATCCATCCTCCGTCGGCCACAGCCCCTCTTTTCCAGTGACCCTGAGAAGATTGCTGCTGGCACTCACCAGCCTTTACCACGAGCGGACTTTGACACAAAGCTACTTGGCTTATCTGATGGCTTTAAACCCTCAACCAGTATCCCATCATCAAAGAAGACCGTGGATTTCTCAGCCAGCACAAAACTTCGGGATGCTTGCAATGATTCATCTCCCTCAGCCGTTGCTTCAAAATCACAAGGCAGTGGCCCTCGGGATGTTCTCTACCCGACTCTTCCACCAACTACTCCGCCGCACGAAAGGAGAGTTCCTGGTTTCACCTTTAAACTCCAGTCACCTACTGCCCTAGAAAACGGTTCCCCTCTGAGAACAGGCGAGTTTCAATCAGGTCTGGAGCGCCCTCCTATTCCACACGGAATTACAAACAAGAAACGGCGTCGTGATGATACGGATGAAGAGCCTCAAACCCCGCGCGATGACCGATTTATCAAGCGTCTTAAACAAAATCCTACAACACCTCCAGCTATGCAAACGCCTAGTCCAGTCAAGAGACGTTTGCCTACCACTGTGACCCCAAAGCGTGGCACTCCTGTCAGCAAAGTTCAGAAGGGTAAAGGACTCACCCTTAGTCGGCTGAACTTCCTTGCAACTCCCAAAGTCCGACATTGAACTGGCAAAGGAAACTGAAACCCTTCCCGTCCCCTAAGGCCAATTTTTTTAAGCCCAGTGTTTTATCCATTATGTACATTGGCGAAAATATCCTCGTAATCTTTCCCCCGTCAAGATGTGTACTGGTAAAGTGTTGGAGTTTTTATGGACACAGTCCTGGTTTCTTTTTTCTTTTCCTTTCTCTTTCTATCTTGCTTTCTGGATTTTGGTCGTGTTTTAGGAAATGGAGGTGGGAGGAGTTTTATAGGATTATTTTCTACATGTTGTACCTGGCCATCTTCGGAGGGGGTCCTAGTTAAATGTCATAAAGGCCATAGGGAAAGGGAAATAAAGATTTTAAACAAGTGAATAATAACAGTTTGCGGTATACTTTATTATAATTTCTGTGCCTTCATGTCTATTGTATTTAGTTCCATTCAAATGATGTAGCAAAGAAAGGCCGTGAAAAACCAGACGCGCACCCTCACCCTCATTAGCCCTATTCAACATAACATCGTACTAGTACAAGGAATCTTTATAAAAGAAGAGAAGAGAAGAGGTGGGCTATTACAATAGAAATATCCTACTAACACCTTTTTTTTCTTGCCCTTATTCTTGACCGGACGCCGTGTAATGATGTAGGCAGAGGTATCAAGGGTATTTATTTCAAAGGCATGGTTGCCGTATACCCAGAGAAAATGTTAAATCAGGTTGAGCAGGAAATAGAAAGGAGCAGAGGAGAAAGTTCAAAAAATAAAAAGGTAAAGGAACAAAATGCGTTCAAAACAGCATGAAAAATGGGAGTCATGGGTCTCGGGTTATCGTCTCGTGTGAAGTTGGAATAGATGCAGCATTTCTGCTAGAGGGTATGGCGCGGCGCTTTGGCGGTTTAACGTTTCATAGACGCCAGGAAAGAGTCGAGGTTGTATTCTTCCTCGTATTGGCGGTCATCCCATAGCTCGCCTAGATCATCGAGCCAGCCCTTCTTCCCCTTTTCTTTGACTTCGCCATCAATGTCGACCATGTCAATTTCATTGCCGGTGCCATCCTGGGTTGGTTTTTCAGCCGAGTCGGCGGTTTCACCCAAGTTGAAGAGGTCGAGAAGTTGGTCAGTATCCATAGTGCTTAGGCCCGCGTTTTGTTGATTGACAACAGTCGAAGCCACGTCAATCTTGAAGCGTTGCAGACTATATTATAATTAGCATTCAGAGCATTACAAAACAAGTATAGATGGGGATTTATAACGTACTTTAGAATCTTTTCTTCAAGAGTGCCGCGGGTAATCAACCGATAGACATTGACGACCTTCTTTTGGCCGATTCTGTGGGCACGGTCCATGGCCTGGATATCCTTCTGTGGATTCCAGTCATGTTCAACAAAAATGACGGTGTCGGCACCGGTCAAGTTTAGCCCAAGACCTCCAACGCTCGTAGTAAGGAGAAGAACATCATAACTAGGATCCGTATTGAACTGATTGACGATGTTCTGCCGCTTGGTTGCTTCTACGCTTCCGTCAAGACGGAGGAACTGGACGGAAGGTAGCAACTTTCTAAGAACGTCGTTTTGTACAATATCAAGCATCTCCTTCATTTGACAGAAGATCAAGGCACGGTGCGGGCTGACGTAGCTTGCACCGGTGGCTAGCTCTCCTTCAGCTGAAGGATCAGCACCAATACCACAGTCAATAAGCAGGTCGCGGAGTGCGCTAAGTTTTGGGGCATGGGCAATATCTCGAATGTTTGAGTTCTTCGAGGCGAGAAGCTTTTGGACTTGGTGATACTGTTTATGCCCCTCTTTCATCACCAGCGCAGGAGAGTTGCAAAGCCGCCTCATGTATTGCAATGCTTGGAAGATGTGTTCCTTGGCTTCTTTATCACTGCTGCCCACCTTATTGGCAATATCTTTCTGTTCTTTCTGGGTGAAATCCTCAAATAGTTTCCGTTGGAGATCGCTGAGGTCACAGTAATAATTCTGCAAAATCTTTGGAGGAAGATCATTCAAGACCTCTTCCTTCAAACGACGTAGTAAGAAGGGAAGAACTTGTTTGTGCAAGGCCTCAATTGCCAATGCACCCGCTTCCTGCTCCTTGGAAGACGATTTGCTGAACCTACTAGCAGCAATCGGCTTTGCGAACCGTTCTAGGAATATTTTCTCTGTGCCGAGGAAACCTGGCATCAGGAAATCAAAAAGGGACCATAGTTCCAGGACATTGTTCTGAATCGGTGTTCCGGACAGAATCAAGCGATGGTTGCTAACGATACTCTTCACTGCGAGGGTAATTTTGGCCTTCGGGTTCTTGATCAAATGGCCTTCATCAAGCACACAATAGTTCCATGAAATGTTAGTAAGGACATCGCTGTCATTTCTGCAGATGTCGTAGGAGGTGATCACAATATCCACAGTGTCTAGAAGTGGTCGAACCTTTGCTCGCTCAGCTGGTGGCCCCATATAAGCAACGCATGAAATGAACGGGGCGTATTGTTTTATCTCTTGCTGCCAGTGACCAGAAACACTGGGAGGGCAGATAATCAAAGATGGTAGCCGACGAACCTCCGGAGCCCCTGTCTTGGCAAATTCTTCAGCGCGTAGATGGTGGTCACTGGCAACAATGCAAAGAGTCTGTAGAGTCTTTCCAAGACCCATGTCGTCGCAAAGGATGCCGTGGAGGTTGTAACGGTTCAAGAAGGCAAGCCAATTAACACCTTCTTGCTGGTAGGAACGAAGTTCGGCTTTGATACCAACGGGGATTTGGAACGGTTCAACCTTCCGTACATCCAGCATCTGAGCCATGAACTGTCTTTCACGATCTCTACCTTTGAGCAAATCTTCGGAGAGACCCGGTGGGTCCGGAATTCCAGCTTCGAGTGGAACAAGTTTGACCAAGGTTGCGAAAGCCGTGGTTGCCAAAAGTCGCACATCATTATCTGAATCGCTCATGCGCCCAAGTACAGGAACGATCAAGAAGATCACGTAAGGGAGGATCTGGTCCTCCATAACATGAATCAGATGGTAGATACATTCGATAGCTCCTTGTCTATGGTGGACGTCTAGCGCATTATTGATAGTGGGCAATACCTTCTCAACAAGCATTGTCATGCCATCAACGGGGATAACACTGCATAGTGTAGCAAAGCACTTAGCGGCAGCATACCGAATGACGGAAAGTTCACTTTGGAGTGACTTTGCAATGATGGGCATAAGCTGGATGATCCAGGGGTATAATCCAGGGTCGAACTTGGGAACCAAGGCTCGCAGAGTTGACAGGCCGTCGACGGTTTCCTGGCCGAGTGTACTCGATGGATCTCTGATATTGGCAGGTAGATCACCAGCTAAAGCTTCCCGAACCGGATTCTGTATCAAGCTGGCAATATTTGGTACCTTATCAAACAGTTGAGCTCCAAATTTCCCAGCCAACTGCTCCAATGCCTCCTTGGCACCACGACGCATAACTTTCGCCTCTTTCGATTCCTTCTCGAACTTAACAGTATCAACCGGGTCTCGTTTATCTTCCTCTTTGCGCAGAGACAGCACGGCCTTTTCTAGATGGGCATTATGGTGAAACTCTGGGGTCTCGGTAGTGTCAACGCAGCAGAACTTGACGAGGTTGCCGATAATCTTATCGACGGGACCACGCTTGGCGGCACTGGTATAGTATTCTACTAATGAGGAGATTGCGGTAGCTGATCTCTTCTGCAGTTCCGCATTTTCTTCCTTTTTAATGCTATCCATTATGGCTTTAATAAGGTAGCTTGGTTTCTTGGGAATGTTCTGGAGAGAAACAAGCGAGCTGGCAATTACCGCTCTGATGCGCATGTCCCGTTGTTCTTTGATCTCCTTCGCCTCTTCAACAGTAGCTTGGGCAGTTTGGCGCGAGTCATTAAGTACTTGCAGTGCAGTCAGCCTCTGAGTGGGGGTAAGTTCCCTTTTAAGGCGTTCGAAGTCAGGTCCGAGAACCTTTTCGGCGTCTCGAATTGAAAAGGCATTGGGTCCTGCTTCTGGCTCCCCTTGGACAACGACAGCTAGAGTAGGTAGTTTGGAAGGCGATACATGCGCATGATCTCGGAAGGTATTAAGGAGAGAATGGCATTGTGATCTGGAAATTTGCAAGTAACACGCAATATCACTGTACCATAGTGGTCGCTCGTTTTCGAGTAATGGATTCAGCCACTGGGACAGGACTGGGGGGCATGAAGAATTCGGATCACGATTCTTTGCGTATTCCTCTATCACCATGGCCGCAGCCAACTGAGATGAGGATCCAGGCCAGTTGAGACAAGGCAGTATTCCTTGCCATAAATCTGAACCGTTCACAACTTGCCATATTTTCAAAAATCGGCCGAGAGCGGAGGCGGCATATATCTTTGATCTTATCATCGTGTCCAAGCCGACCAGATCAATGTCTCCCTGCAACATGTGGCCGTCAACGTTGTGTGAGTTGACCGGTGGTGGCTCCTGTTTTTCAACCTTGCGTCGTCGGCCACGGGCAGGAGGCTGAGGATCAACTTGGGTATTCGGCGATTGACGTCGAGGGCCTGCAGGGGCGGAAGTGTAAGGTAATCCAGAAGGACGGATGAACAAGCAGGCATCCATCGGGATTGGGTATCGTGGAACACCAAATGGATTCATGGTTGCTGTTATAAGAGGCTGTAAAGATCCAACAAGCTGATCGCCGTCCATCAATCTATGATTTTCGGCCACCTTGAGCATCTCGCACCATACTTGTAACGACAACTTGAGCACCGCCTCATTGCGTTCAACAAGCAAATTCTGGAATATAAGTCGAAGCGACTTGCCGTCAACCCAGGTGTTCTGGCCATCGGTATCCAGTTCAAGGAATGTCAGTAAGGCTCTCAGCACCGCCGATCGAACGCTGGAGATAGTGTGACGCAAGAACGGGAATAGCCTAGGAACCAAGTTTCCAAAGGAGGAGTTGGAGTCGTGTACGGCATTCTGTTTCATGGCCTCTAGAACTCGAGGGAACGTACAAAGCTTCGCAAGGAGGTCCATAACCGACCCCGTACTGGCGCTAAGATCGTCCTGTAAGTTTGATAGACAGTTCCACACTACCTCTATCAATGCGCCTAAAGAACCGCCACGAAGTTTAACAAAATCATCCGCAATGGGTATCAAAGTTGCTGCGCTAACAGCACGGACGTCATCATCGTAGTTATCCAGTCCCCTCATTACTGCCTCGATCACTCCGTCCAGTACATTGGATTCTTTCATTAGAATATCAGTGCGGACGGCGACAAGGTACTTTAGGCCAATCATACCGCCATGGCAGACTTCCCAGATGGGTTTGTCAAGGTCCAGGTCATTTTGCATTACCATCCTATGAAGAATATGATAGACGCGAGTGACGGACGTGTCTGGCAGGTGAGACAAGAGAGCACCCATCGTCTGTCCTACGGTTTCTCGGATGGGTGCCACGACATTGTCTGAAATGTAGTCACCGAATCTGTCTAGCATGAAGACACAGAGTAAACGACAGGCAAGGTCGCCCAGCCAACGATGATTTAATGCATCATTCTCCGTTCGTGTCTTGCCATACTGCCTGCCGGCACCATGCCCCTGGACACGAATAACTTCTCTCAGGCCCATGGCAGCTCCGTGACGGATGTCCCAGTTCTGGTCAAATAGATCCACCATTAAGATCTCACACATCCGCTCGTAGGGCCATTCAATATCTTGGCCATCTGAAGAGCTGCTCTGGATAAACGGCTTCTCGGGGACCACGGTACCCTTGAACTCCTTTACAAGCTTTGAGTCATCATCTGGACCTTCCCTCTTGATGGAAAAGTAATCATCCTTGGTGTCATGGTCATCATCTCCATTTTCCTTCTTGACCGGGTGAGGAGTAGACACTTCAGTTGGTGTAGACCCAGCATCAGACCCCTTTCGAACTGCTAGATCAACGATACGGATCTTATTAGCACCGAGCTTGGCTGTCTGTTTGTTCTTCCGTTTCAGCTGGTTAAGCTGTCGTTTGCTTAGACCGTGATCATCGCCATTAGCCGAGGGAGGAGCCTCATCTAGTGGCGAGTCGCGGTTGTATGGATGTTGTGAACGAGCAAGGCCGCCGACAGAAGTGTCCAGTGGGGGCGGGGGCATCTGTATCTGGCTTGGCTTCCTCTGTTGAGAACCATTGGACATTTCGGTATCATGGATAAGATTTTCCTGGGGATAATCACCAGCAAGGCCCAACCGCCCTTTCAGTGTCTTTTTTTGTTGCTGTAGCCTAGAAATAGGGTCTAATCCAGCGACCGCATATTCATATTCCTTCCCACCACTTCCGAGCAGCTTGTGGCCATGTTTAAGAACGGAGACTATGTCCAGGGTCTCGAGATCAAGCAGCTCTTCCGATGCTCCCTCGCTTTCCTTTTCAGTCTCATCTTTGACCTCGGCCTTGGTAGTAGTTGTATCATCAACATCAACATCAACATCATCATCACCATCCGCATTGGGGTCCAGCTTCTCTGCAAAGGAGACTATGCCACCAATGGCCTTGGCAGCAGCTGTCCGGGTATCCCATGACTTTGACCGAAGATACGGAAGTATACGCCCTAGGAGGTTAAAGAGCTCATCTGGGTGCTGCTTCTGCACATCTGCTAGCTGCTGGGCCGCTGTGTTCCTGATAACCTGTGTGCTCCCGGTCTCTAGAAGGCTATCAGGGTCAAAATAGTCATGTGACCATGTCAGTTTTAATCCATATTTTTCTTAGTCATCTAAAAAGCGTTACTCACGTGACTAAGCGATCTAGCCGGCTGCGGTAAGGGTTAGCATGAGTCAGCAAAGTGGATGCCTGAAGAAGCCCCGTGATTGGGTCGCCACTAACCTTGAACCCATCTTTTTTTCGCCTTTTTTTGCTCTTTTTTCACTTTCGACGCGCTAAAGCGATGTAGATAAAAAGGTCGTCCCTTCAAAGTCGGCGACGGGCAAAGAAGCAAGAATTAAGCAGAAATGATTAAGCGCAGCAGCCAAGTGACTGTCATTCCCGTCATCGAGTGAAAGAGAAATAAAAGAAATAACAAAAAGGCGAAGCGTAGAAAAGTGAAGTTGAAGAAGGGGCGGGAAAAAGTGAAGTAAAAAAGAAGCGCGTTAGATTAGACGTAGCTTGCGAGGAGCGTGCTCATAGGGCGGACCAAGGCGACCTCTATGGAAGTAAAAAGCGGCCGCTTGGGGGAAGCATGGCCCCTTTGGGCGAAGTAGATATCTAGAGTACTTTTCGCTCGCCAGCGCAAACGAAGAGCTAGACGGGCGAGTCTCAGGCCTTAGTCAGGCCGGGCAGGGCTGTGGGCGTATGGCGCCGGTGAGTGTGTGGTGGGAAGGGGAGGAGGGAGGAGGGAGGGATGGATGGGGGGGCGAGAGGCAGTGCAGAAAAGGGAAGCTCTTTGGGCGTGCCGGGTTCAGAGAATAATTTTCTATCGAGGTCGCGCAGCATGTTTATATCATCGGGGGCCCAGCGTCTTTTTTGCTCTGGCGCGGCAGGCTCCACCACTAGTCCCCTTTCGGCATGGCGCGGCGCCCCCTTACAACCCTGCGCCGCTATCATGGACACGTGACCACCCCTGAGCAGGGCAAGCCAGCCAGACAGCGGCAGGCAGGCAGGCAAGACAGACAGAAGAGGCGGACGGCCAGCTCGGGGGTTATATAAGTATGTACATAGAGTGCATGGAAGCCAGCGGTCGCCTGCGTCAGAGCAGAGACGGGCAAGGCGTTGGTGTCTGAGACGTCAGAAGGAGCCAGATGAGAGGATCGCTAATGCAGGCACGCAGGCTGGCTCTCAAGAGGCAGCCGATCACAGGTTGCTCCGGCTGCCGGGGGAACAGACTGGATGATATACATAGCTACCTACAGTAATAATAGCTTGTGCTATATAAGTATACCGACAAGCTTTCGGGTTTAAGGCGTTGGGCGGCACACCTCTCAAGCACCTCTCACCTCACACGTAAAATAAATAGCCTTGTGGAGGAAATATGCAGAGCGCTTCGTATATGAGGGATCCTGCGGCAGCCAGTTTTCTTCGGGTCACATGATGGTCGTGATGGGCAGACATTTTCGTAGCAGACAGAAGAAGCTTGCAGCCTCACCAGTCAAAGAGGTGTCGCTAGTTGCTTCTTTTATTAGGTATATTATTTGACGGCTTTTCCTGGCTGTCTGGATAGGCAGTAAATAGTGCGAAACGACCAAAGAGAAGGGCTTTCCGGGTGGCAAAAATAATACTCATAGGGCTGGTCTTGACAGCCAGGAAGGGTGGACTACCTGGGTACCTAACCTTGCTCCAGCAACTGTCAACTTGGCTCTAAAAATCTCCCGCTCCTAGCAAACCAAGTCAAAAGACGGATATGCTGTTACTTGTGGAGTAGCCAAGTCCTTGTTGCACACGCGGCTGGTCTCATGGATGAAATGAAGACTTATGTCAAGATCAGGATCAACGGAATAGGGCAAAGCCACCAAGAGCAAACAATTCATTGCTACTTTGGGGGAAGTCGAATAGCAAAACATGAACTCCACGGCATGCTGCCAGGTACACGGAGCGGATATGGAGGAAAACAATCTCTCTAAACCCAGACGTCTTCTCTTCTTCCTTTCCTCCTTTATTTACACATAAATATAATCCTCTATCGTCCGTCAATGTCTGTCGCCCAAAGCTCTGCATCATGATGATTTCGCATCTTCCTTGCCCAGTAGTCCTAATGGGCTTATCTGTTCGGCTCTGGGGGCGTTCTCTCGGGGATGGGATGACATGGCTTTTCGGTAGGCATTTTGCATTTCTCGGGTTCTCGCGGCCTAGTAGAAAGAGTTGTTTTAGTCTTGTATTCAATTTTATTTCGATTTTTAATTCAGCAATGGGTCTGAGGAAAGGGTCGAAGTGCCCATCCGACGTGTAGGGGCAGGGGAAAACCGCTGACCTCTTTCTTGTGGTGTAGGCACTCATAGTAATCGTCTAGAACTCCGATACATTTCTTCTTGCCAGCCTCACCCTCAACAGAGTTGACGACGTAGCAGCCGAGCAAGTCCTGCCAGAAGGGAAAGCATCGTGACACGCCTAAAGGGCCATAAGTTAGCAGTCTGGCTACAACTCCAAACCTCCACTATTTGCGCCTCCGCTGCAGCGTATAGCATGAGAAAATTGACAACAAAGCATGAGTATGCACTTACCACCGTTAAGACCGTATCCGGACGCCATTGTGTCTCAATTGCCTGTGTGAGGAATGCGATTTCAAGTTGACCTGTGGTTTTGGCCGACGCTCTGAAAGCCCGTCGTTGGTCGTTCTCAAGGCGTTGGTCCGAGCTTCCTTGATTATCTAATACAAACCCTCTTTTGGTGCCACATCTCTCTATTATTCAATCTAACACTGTTGGATGCCATAAACTACTATTAAACACCTCTTCGGCGGAGAATCTTGCGCCTGTTGATCATGATAATATTAGAAAGATGACGGTTCTTGAAGGTTTATCGGATTCCCATGTTGTTCTCTTAGCTGTGCAGCTTTGCCTGAACGGAGACATATCGGGCCTTCCGCTTCTCAAATCCCAGTTTCCGCATACCCTCCACCTGGAACTGCTCTTTCGAATAATCCTTACGTTCCTACCAGAGATTACAGAGCCCGAACAATATACTCTGGTGATCAAGCAGCTTGTCAATGGCTCTCCGCCTCCAGACTGCGACTTGGAAACAGATGTTGCCGCCATCAGAGAAATATCCGAGCCCGACGCTCGAAAACAAGTTCGACACTTGAAACTGCTCCCTCTTCGGCGCCCACACATTAATATCGACGCCTCTGAACCGCCTCTTATTCAGTTCCTGATCCATCGAGCGCATAGAATTGATACCGAAGTCGGCCTGCAGCTATATATCCTCGAACTAGTGGATCCGTTCATATCGAGTTCACACGCTCTTCGCGACTGGACTATTTCCGTTGTCTTACCTGCTATAAGATTCAACTACGAATACCATCCTGACAATGAAGGGGCCTTGTCGTTAGAGCTGATAGAGTCACTTGATTCGAGAAGCGCGGTGAACATCTTGCTTTCTGCGGTTGAACCACATGCTAAGGGAGGGGATGTTGGTAGAGACTTGAAGGGCCTCATCGGCCCTTGGATGTACGGGCATGTCAAATCGAAGAGGCGGAAACTGGACAATAAAAAAAGCACAGTTTACAGCGGTGATTTGGCCGAGGTTGGCTGGCAAGACGTAAATGAGTGGATATTGTCGACCAGCATTCGTGACTTCCACTTGGCCATAGAAGCAATAGAGCAGTGGTCAGGGCCAGGAGATATAAATCTCGGTGACTACGATGGGGCTCAGGATGAAGAGCTATCTGAAGATACGGAGAAGAGGCTGATGTCTTTATATGCGCAAGCTGGCCTTGCGTCAATATATGCGCTGTCTGATGGCGGTTTTGGACTGATCTCGGGCGCCGCTCGCATACTGTCGAGAGTCGCTGATTTTACTGGATTCGATGATCGGTTGCATATCAACAGTGCCGGTCTGAATTCTCTCTCGCTTCATATACCAGAGCTTGAGAGGGTATCTCGGCAGCACCTCCTACATAACATGCTCTTGAACTCTTCGAACCCTCTCACATACCCTACGAAGCAGTCAATATCCTTTACAGACGCTATACTGGTGTCCATCCGCATACTTGATCAGTACGGCCGTTGGATGTCACCTCGAGCCGCAGCGGAGTTGATGCTGCTGGGACAGGCTGATGCACAGTTTTTTGAACTGCGGAAACTGCTCGAGACCCTCAACCACCAGCATCCTCCGCCTCGGGACTGGGCCCAGGTTAGGGCGAGTCTGCTCTGGCTACATAGCTGGGGAGGCAGTATGCAGCCAGATGTACCACAGGGGCTATTCTGGAGAATTCCCTTGCTCAAACTTGAACGAGAGATCTTTATTGCCATGTTGACGGCAAGAGGTAAGTTCTCTTTGGAATATAAATAATTTAGGGTGATCTGTATGCTAACGGCTTATTTTACACAGAATACAAACTTGCTGCAGATGTGTATATTAACTCACCGAGTTCCATGCCTCTTCCTCGAGATGAGGTCGAATCGGCTGTGACGGAGACGATATTTGCGTCGTATGACAATGCAACCAATGGCAACAAGACCAGAGGTGGCATGAAGCGATCAGCAGACCTGTATGAGAGCCATATCCCCGTTGCCTTCGTCCTCCACACGGCGCGTTTTAAGGATATTTGTTCTAACGAGAAATTCTAGGCTCGAAGCATTTTCCCCATACTTCCCGCAGTCCGTCTCGTTCCAGCAGATCAGCAGCTTGCTATCCGCAACCCACGCCCTGTCGTTCTACTCACTGACGCTTCAGCATGGCGTACCATTTCAACCTGTCAGCATCCGCGTACACCAGGACCCGATCTCATTGATTGAAAAAGTTCTAGAGCAGAACCCAAAGGGGTATACGCAGCTTGACGATCTATTGGCGATTGGACGGAATTTGGTTGCAGCTGGGCTCCCTGCTGGCAAGGGTACAGCAGCTTCGACTGCACCCCCCAATCAGGCCGTCGTATCAGCAGAGAGGCGAATAATGTCCCTTGCCATCGCGGCTGCAGTGAACGCATCCGACTTTGACACTGCGTACTCCTATGTCGTCACACGGGTGATTCCCCCGTCTCTAGTTCCCGGCAGCGAGAGAGGCGAGACGGGGCATGCGCAAGACGAAGCCGACGACGAGGACGACGACATCTCATGGCGCGCCGCATACAACACCGGCCGTCATCCGCCAACTGGCAAAGAAGCGCAAGAGACGACGCTTGTCTCCAGGATTGCACGCCTTTCCCAGCGCATGGAGCTGCTCTCCCTGGCTCTTGTGCTAGCCCCGTCTGCCGAGTACCTTCCTGAGATCCTAGCTGTCTGGCGACGGTGTGACGAAGAGATGTCGACTCTCCAGGAGCAAGAGATACAGGAAGCAGAGAGCTGGGACTACGAGGGCGATCAGCAGGGCCGCATGGGCATGGGTATGGGCGTGGGAGCAGCCGTTCCCGGTGGTTTCGGCCCGTCGAGCAGCGAACTGGATGCTCTCGACACCGAACTTGAGCGTGAACGACGAGCACGTTCCACACGGCAGCCCCAGCCGCAGAGACCAGCCAAGCTAAGCGGATACGAAGAGGCGCCGATGGGACTGTTTGACGTAGCTCGCGGTGCAGCATCGGCGCTGCGGAAGAACGCATTCCCGCTGACGTCTGCCGGTCCGGCGAACAACAGCAGTAGAAGCATGATGAACAACAGCTCTGGCGAGGAAGGACAGGGAGCCGAGACTCCCCGGACACGGAAGAGGGATGTTGTGAGCAATCTGGTAACTGAGGGACTGGTCAGCGGCATCGGATGGGTGATTGGGGCACCATCACCAGCACCAGCATCAACTTCGGGCCAGGGAAGTCCAGAGTAGCCGTAAGTCGCTATCTAGCTAGCTTGCTTGTCTGTCAGCTTCGATTAGGGTGTTTTTCCTACCTGGACCTGGCATCTCAGCGTCATGTAGTAAATTGCATGAAAAGGGGGATGTCAACCCCTTAGCACGCCTCTATTTCTTCTAGGGGGGCTGTACTCTTTGCATATACACAGCTACTCCTGTCATTGACTAGACGAATGATGATAATGCACTGATGTCTACATGATAATAAGAATACTCCGTAATAATAATAATAATGCGTTTGATGTCTAACACACCCCCCAGGCGAGCGATCGATCAGCCATGCCGCCCGCTTCCAGGCACCCGACCAAGCAACGCAAAGCGAAGAAGAAAAGAAAAGAAAAGAAAAGCGACGAGGAACCCGTCCATGCATGCGTAGAACGGGATGCTCTCTGTCCCTTGCTCCCCCATGCATGGTACATTTCTATTCATAGCAAACAACGCCCGCATGGTCGTATCTTTTTGCATCGAGTCCAGGGCCGTCTATATGTATATGTATGTCTGTATGTATGTAGGTAGCCAACGACGTAAGACAAGCAGCCCCAGAATGCTTTCTACAGGCCAAACAGCGAGTTAGAGTAAATAGTAGAGACGAAGAAGTCTTCCTGGAGGAAACGTTTCAGCCCTCATGCAAGAGCAAGCAAGCCCGTCTGGCGGTCGATGGCGAAGCAGCGGCAAGATGATCGCGCTGCGAGGGCTCAGCCTGGTTGTATATATAGAAGACAGGCCGATGTAGATGTATATATATATATATATATATATATATATAAACTGCACCGTTAGGCAGCAGACGGCGTCTTCCTGATCTTCATCTCGATCCTCTAGCTGTCTGTACTTCTTCTCTTCGCTGCTACTGGCCGGCCATTTCGATCTGTCCTGGCGCCTTTGCTTCCGGGCGCTTGCTGAAACTCGACGGGAGCCAGAGAGAAGAAGAAACGAAAGGAAACGAAGCCAGACCGTTGTCTCTGTCGCTCTCTTTGCCGTCTCTTATCGCCGTCATCTTCTCTTCGTCTTCTCTTCATCGTCGTCTTCATATATTCATCTACTTCTTCTGCCTCTGCCTCACCTTCGGCCACATGAAACATCCAACCGCCCCAGGCCTGGCGTCCCCCGTTTTTACCCTCTTCTAAACTGCCGCTGTCTTGCTGCTGCTGCTGCTGGCTGGCTGGCTCGCTGTCGACGCTCGTTTGCTGCCTGAGGGCTGTCTTATCCTGGTCCCTTTTCGTCTGATCTCAAGAAGCCCGACGTCTCTTCGCCTTTCTTCGCCTTCACCCAACCGTCCATCGCCATCGCCATCGCCATCGCCATCCATCGCCAGCTTCACCTCCTAGCTAGCGCTCCCCAGCCTGCATAGCCTTGCAGCTCCATCACAGCCGCCAGGGAGGACAGCCAGTCGACTCAGGTCAGGCCGAACGAGGGGCTTTCGAGGGCCAACGCTGTCGTCTCCTGCGTCTCCTGCGTCTCCTCGCCTTCGACTCGCTGCCTCGTCTTTCGCTCGCTCGCTCACTCGTCCTTCTCTTCCTCACCTACAGCCGCCCTGCCCTGCCCTGTCTTGCATCTCAGACAGACAGACAGACAAGCGGATAGACGGCAAGCCCTCGAGGCCTGATAAAGGGACTGACATCCCCGTGGAATTTTCGCTGCGTCTCTCTCGCCTCGCTCCCTTGCTCTGCGTACGGGATCTCCCCGCCACCACCAGCTGCTCCCCAGCTCACGCCTCGACCTCCATCCACTTCTCTTTCACCTCCTACAACTACCCGCCCCGTCTCCCAGAGCTGCCTGGTGTCTCTCTGCCAGCTCGGGTCCCTCGACTCCCTCTTGCTGCTCGCCCTCGATCCTCTGCTGCCTCTGTGATTGACTCACGTGGCCTTTCCTCTGCAGTTCACCATGTCCTCTCCCGCTCCCGCTCCCGTCCTCAAGACTCCGGTGCCTGGCGCACATCGCAACAACAAGCTCCCATCCCTCACATTGGGCATACCGCCGTCTCCCAATGCCAAACCGGTCAACCAGACGGGCATGGCAGCCCCGGCTCTGGCTCCGGCTCCGGCTCCAGCCCCAGTGCCAGCCCTCGCCATCAGCATCCCCCAGAAGCCCGCCAGCAGAGCACCCCCAAAGCTGAGACTGGCCACCCCCATGGGCGCCACGGGCGGCGGCAACAAGCCTGCATTCCAGGATGCCAACGCTCTACACAACGGCCGCCCCATTCCACAGCACTACAATTCAACAGGCTCGTCAGACAGCAACGGCAACGGCCAGAATAATAATAATGTACACTCGCGGTCGGGAAGCTTTACCGGCCCTGACGCCAGGGGCAGCGGGCCTCCCACCTCGGCCAGCTCGTCTACTTACTCTGCTCCTTCCTTTGCCTATGGCCTTCAACGGCCCCACGGTTCGACTCCCGACCCTTCTTCGGCCATCAGCTCAGTGTACTCGGATCTAGGCGATGGCTCGGCCATGGAGAGAGAAAACAGTATCAACGGCCTGACAGACCTTGACAAGCTCAGCCAGGAACTTGGACGGCCGCTGGACGTGGAAGACCTCGATGATGAGCGGTGGTTGGCGGCCAGTGAACAGGGCAAGATCATCGAGCTCGGCAGTCTCGGTGAGGGTGCCGGTGGAGCTGTCACTCGATGTCTACTCAAGGGTGGAAAGACCGTTTTTGCTCTAAAGGTGAGCTCCCCTTTCTCTCTCTCTCTCTCTCTCTTTTTTTTTTTTTTTTTTTTTTTTTTCTATTCTCTCTTCATTAATTGAGATAAGATTCTAACTTCTATACCTAGATCATCACAACCGACCCAAATCCAGATGTCAAGAAACAGATTGTTCGAGAGCTTAATTTCAACAAGGGATGTGCTTCAGACTACATATGTAGATACTACGGTGCGTTCGTCGACCGGTCAAGCAGCTCGATATCCATCATCATGGAGCTATGCGAAGGCGGCAGTCTCGACAGCATATACAGAGAAGTTAAGAAACTCGGCGGTCGAACCGGAGAGAAGGTGCTCGGAAAGGTTGCCGAGGGCGTCTTGAACGGCCTGACATACCTCCACGGCCGAAAGATCATCCACAGAGGTATTGTTCATCTCTTTTATCCAGTTCTAATCACTATTTACTAACGTTGTATCTACAGATATAAAACCATCGAATATCCTCCTCTGCCGCAACGGCCAGGTCAAACTTTGTGACTTTGGTGTAAGCGGTGAATTCGGAACCAAGGGCGATGCAAACACTTTCATTGGCACTTCCTACTACATGGCCCCTGAGAGAATCACTGGGCAGTCCTACACCATCACCTCCGACGTCTGGTCCCTCGGAGTTACACTGCTTGAAGTTGCACAGCACCGATTCCCCTTCCCCGCCGATGGGACAGAGATCCAGCCTAGGTCGGTCCTCATTGACCTTCTCACATACATCATCCATCAGCCCATTCCAAAACTCAAGGACGAACCTCACAACGGCATCCACTGGAGTGACAACTTTAAATACTTCATCGAGTGCTGGTATGTTCATCACAATCCTTACGTCATCCTTAGTATCATAGCTAACATCTATTTAGCTTGGAGAAAGACCATCCCCGACGAGCCACGCCCTGGCGAATGCTAGAACACCCGTGGATGCTCGAAATAAAGAACAAGAAAGTGAATATGGCGCACTTCCTGAAGCAAGTATGGGGCTGGAACGATTAGAATTCCCACACAACCAAGTTACACAAAGCAAGCGAACACAACAAGAAAATAAAAATCGAAAAGAACCCCCCAAAAAAAACATACGACAAGGAAAGGAAAGAAAAGCACCTGTTTTTAGAATGAGCCGTTTTTTATTTCTCAGGTCGAGCGGGCGCTGGGACGACCCGTTAAAGCAACATCGAAATAACCCTACTACAGCCATCAACACCACACTCATGCCTCGCTCGTCATCAATCTGCCACTTACTCATTTTATCCATCGTGGCTTGGGATATTGCATTACGAAAAGAAATCATGCTCTTCTCCCACTTTCTATCATAACGACTTTCGGACAATATGACTTCGATGAACCCACCACCCCTGCTTACTTTTATATTGACCAACTGACGACACCATGTACCCTCTCTCCACCCGCTTAACCCAACATATATTCACGCATCAAGCCTGACCGCTTGTCTGTCTGTTTATTTTCAATCATCTATCCTGCAGTAGTCGGAGTCCGGATACCTTTTTTTTTTGTTTCTATCTTCCCTTCGATATTCCTTCCTTCAACTTTCCACCGGTTTCATTGCCCTTCTCACTCTCCACCTTCTTCTGCGTTTTATCTCTTTTCTCACATCTTTTGAGATATAACTTACTATAAATGAGAACTATGAATACTTATTTTGTTTTTACCTATTTCCTTGCCTTTTCCCACCCTTTTCCTTTTCTCTTGGCTGTTTCTAATCCTACCTTCTTTTGATACTTGATGTTAACTAGCACAGCACAGCACAGCGCATTTATATTAATATCTACTTACTACTCATTTACTCATCTTATTTGGACAAACTTACTTTGCTCATCTTGCATTCCGCCGGTTTCTCTCCTTTTCTCTCCTCTACCATAATGCTAAATGATACCAACCTTCAACCCGTCAATTAATATCAGTCAGTCCCATATACGAACCACAGACCCCCCTGATCCGGCTGCCTCACTTTGTTTCCGGCGCATTATTTATAGATGGGAAGGGGGGAGGTTAATAACTCCCCCTGTCTTCAAACTCATTCTATCCTTAACATGGCATCCAAACGAACACCTAGCAAGATTATCAAGTTGCCCCTGGCCCGTCAACGTTTCAGTAGCGGTCAGTTATATCGTTACTTAGCTCTGTAGCTAATAATGGGGAACTTGTTAGCTTGGTCGGCTTTATGTGGGGAGCAAGCGGCTGGGGTCGCTCTTCAAGCTGGTTGGATACTCCGTATATATCAATTACACGGACTCAAGGGGCAACTCTGATATTGTGAATTAGTAATACGGCTATTCTCAGCTTTCGAGACTCGGAATGCGTAGTTCCGTACGATAAAGCGGTTTGCTGCTGGGGGTCAACCGGTCAAATGGGCATTGCTATTATTGTTAGGAGGTCTGTAGTTTCATTTTATACAGCGGACTGAATATTCTGATTATATAATTAAAATAAAAATATATTATTGGATAAGAGAAAAAGTTTTACTTACTAAGCGGCACTATGCCCTGTCACGTGAGAAATTACGTAACTCTAGCATCATAGCTGCCCTCTCCCTCTCTTGTTATGATCCGCAGCCTTCATTATTCTCTAGATGCCTTCATGGACTTACAACTCGGCTATCTGAACTTCCCTCAGAAGTTCAGCGAGTAGCTCCCTAAGCATTGCTACCATACATTCGTCGTCTTCTTGCCTCTAATATCGTAGTACCTTTAGTTTGGAGCTGCCCACGTCACAAACCCCGCCTGATTTTGAATAACCAGCAGCTACTTCTCGGCAAGCCCGGAACAGGAGGGCAAAGAGCCGCTGTCTACTACCGCATGAACAATGGGCCATCTAGCGTGCGTAGCGACCTGTTCGCTTCGAAATTGGGCTCTTGACTTTGAAGGAAATACCAAACGCATCATCGAGAGCATACACAAAGCAAAAGCTGCTGGCGCGACTCTCAGAGTTGGCCCCGAGCTTGAAATATGCGGGTACTCGTGTCTTGACCATTTCTTCGAAGCAGACCTATACCTTCATTGCTGGGAGATGCTATGCATTATCCTCAAGGACAGAAGCTGCGATGGAATCATCCTTGACATCGGGATGCCGGTGATGCACCGCAACAACCAGTTCAATTGCCGAATCATCTGCTTGGACGGGAAGATCTTGCTCATCAGACCGAAGCTATGGCTCGCAAATGATGGAAATTACCGAGAAATGAGACACTTCATACCCTGGGTTGGACCAAGGCATGTTGAGGAGTACTATTTGCCTAGGATGGTGAGAGAGATTCAGGGTACGACCAAAGTTCCTATTGGTGACGCTGTGATATCGACGGCAGATACGTGTATTGGCGTGGAAACCTGTGAAGAGCTGTTTACGCCACAGTCGCCTCATAATGATATGAGTCTGAATGGGGTGGAGATCATGGCCAATTCCTCAGGATCTCATCATACCCTGAGGAAGCTTGATGTCAGAGTTAGTCTTATCATGGAAGCTACGAGGAAAAATGGGGGTGTTTATCTGTATGCGAACCATCTGGGTTGCGATGGGGATCGTCTCTATTTCGATGGAAGTGCGATGATCATTGTCAATGGAAATCTAGTTGCACAGGGAAATCAGTTCACTCTTGACGACGTTGATGTTGTCACTGCAGTCGTGGATCTAGAGGAGGTTCGGTCTTATCGATGCACGCCATCTCGAGGCCACCAAGCTATGAAGGCTGGTGTGTATACTCGGGTAGAGACTGAGTTTAGCCTTAGCTCCGACATAGGCGACCGTGATACTAGACTACGGCCAAGTCCGGTAATACAGCCACGGTACTACTCTCCAGAAGAAGAAATTGCGCTGTCTACGGGGTGTTGGCTATGGGACTACCTTCGACGTTCTGGCACCGCAGGGTACCTTGTTCCGCTATCAGGAGGAATTGATAGCTGTGCTACTGCAATGACTGTATTCTCGATGTGTCGGCTTGTCATCGATGCTATCAACGCTGGGAATTCGCAAGTAATCAAGGACTGCAAACGATTGGCAGACTACACGCTGGAGTTACCAAAAACGCCCCAGGAGCTATGCAACCAGGTCTTCCACACTATATACATGGGTATGTCGAAGCAATCCTCCAAAGAAACCCGTGGACGTGCGCAAGATCTCTCCAAAGCTATAGGCTCCTACCACGTCGATCTAGATATCGATGAGGTCTACGAGGCCCAGAAGAACCTTGTCGTTAAATATCTGGACTTCGACCCCAAGTTCAAGAGCCAAGGCGGCACCAATGCGGAGAATCTCATGCTGCAAAACATCCAAGCTCGCAGCCGCATGGTCACAGCGTATGAGTTCGCCCAGATGCTCCCGACCACCCGCAAGAGGCCACACGGTGGAGCCCTGTTAGTCCTAGGATCCGCGAACGTTGGGGAAGCACTCCGCGGCTATTACACAAAGTACGACTGCTCCAGCGCCGACATCAACCCTATTGGCGGTCTTGATAAAAGCGATCTCAAATTATTCATTGCATGGGCTGAGAAATCCTACTCTATTCCTTGCTTGCGCGGCTTCCTCGAAGCTACACCCACCGCCGAGCTCGAGCCTATCACCGAACAGTATGTTCAAAGCGACGAGGCAGATATGGGCATGACCTATGATGAACTATCTACCTTCGGCCGACTGCGAAAATACAACAAGCTTGGGCCGTATGGAATGTTCCAGCGTCTTGTGCATGACTGGAACCACCTCACGCCTCAGCAAGTAGCTGAGAAGGTCAAGAGATTCTACCATTACTATGCCATCAATCGGCACAAAATGACGACCTTGACGCCGGCCTTGCACTCAAACGATTACAGCCCCGACGACAACAGGTTCGATCTGAGACCGTTCCTGTATTTTCCATTTTACCAGTCCTGGGGCTTTAAGAAGATTGACGACGAGCTGGCACGCATTAAGAAGCAGGCCAAGCAGTGAGGTATTATTGTTTTTATTGTTATTGTTATTACGGGGAGGCGGCTGGCTGTGAAAAATTTCAACGCAGGAAGGAAAAGAAAGTAGGCAAGGCCTAGGCCCTCGGTTCCACAGAATTGTTGAGTAGTTACGACCACCTACTAGCTCTTAAGACGCCGTCGCTATCAACCCTTGGAGATGAATATTGCAACTCATACTTCCCTCTTATCACCCGCCCACCAGGACAGTATATGCAGCTATCATCGTAGGTATCTCCGGCTCCTCCCAAGGTACGGACCTCCATGTTTGCAGTCCTCCAGCGGTACTTCCACGCAAGATCCATCCATAAGTTCCATGGGACTGGAAGGGACAGCCCGGGTCCGGCCCGGCTAATATATCATCACGTGATCTTAAATGCTGACTCATAAACGAAAATCCCGAAAGTCCCGAAAATCTCCGGCTCTCGCATCAAATTCGGGACTACGAGGAGATCAGGCCATCCGCCTGTCCAGGCCAGAGCCTGCAGCAAGATACCGACTTTTGCTCTGGCTCTCTCCCCCAGCCCTGCCGGTATCTCGCCTAATTCTCCGCCACTGGTCTCCTGCTCTTGTCTACTCTCTGCCCAATTTCTTTGCAGCAGTTCCACTTGCATCCATGCAATTTATGGGGGAAAAGTGGGCAAATATGGATGACCGGCAGGATTTTCGATACCCCGGCGCAAGGGCTGCTGGAATCATGAAGAATTTTTAGCTGCAGCTTTTCGCCTCTTTCTTGAGGGAAAATAAGAGAATATGAAGAAAAGCCGTTGACTCTGTATACATCTCCGCGGAATTGGCTTTTTTACACGCCATTCTTTCCTTCATGTCATTCCACTTTTTGCGCTGGATCAGGCACATGTAGCAACCTTGCCCCTGGTGATAGCAAATTGAAATAACCCCATTGGCTGGCTGAGAGTGAGTACCTCTTGCTTCCGTGCCAGCTATCATTTTTTTTTTCGCAAAATGACGTCTTAAGTCATTCACCGGTCAGTCTTCAAAGGACCAATATTGGGTATATAAAGAGAGTATCTTTTCACTTGTCTGCTTCCTTTTACTTCTTCACAACCATCACTTTTTCATACTCAACATCCAACAATCGAAAGTCCATCCAACATTCAAAATCAGAGACCCAATAACCACCTACCGTTTACCAACTTGATCACCATGACTGTTGCAGACCGCCCTATCCAGCACGTTGACGAGCAGCAGCTGGAGACTTCTCTCCCCAGCCGAGTCAACTATCTCAAAGCCTTCCTCAAATTCACTGAGGAAGATGGAGCTGCCATCCAAAGCGCAAAGGGCCTCATTGCCCCTGCTCTCCCAGACATACTCGATACCATCTATACCAACCTGATTGGGTTCGATGTCACTGCCAAATCCTTTGTGCCTCCTCAGCCAGAGCAAGATAAATCCACCGTTGCTGCAGCCACTTCAGTTGCTGATCTGTCCCTCACTCACCCTAATATCCTCCACCGCAAGGACTTCCTCAAGTCATATCTCGTCAAGCTCGTGAGCAACAGTGATTGGTCCGACAACAGCAAGTTCTGGGAATATCTCGACAAGGTCGGCGTGATGCACACTGGCAAACCCGGCTTCAAGCACCGCGAGAAGAGGCCCGAGTTGCGCGTGGAGGTGATGCATATGTCATTGCTGTTGGGATTCGTGGAGGATATTGTGCTCCAGGCGACAATGGGAGCCGGAGAGCTGGACATTCAGACCAAGACCAACGTCATCAGAGCCTTTAACAAGCTCATTTGGATCCAGAACGATTTGTTCCAGAAGCACTATGTGTCGAAGCTCGAATAGATTAATAGACTGGGCCCGGAGGAAAATGTAACAAAAAATGCTGCGATTGGGAATGAGAACGGACACAACCACTCTAGAGTTATGGCGTTTGGGGGACAGTGAAACATCTCCAGACTAGATTTGCTATTTTTTCCCCTTATTTTTAGGCGTTTTATTCGGTTCAAGATAGGGTCAATATAGGGAGAAATAAAACAAAACGACTTTCTCTACTTCTTTACATACCAACAAACTCCAACGACGAATGCCAATAAAAATATCCTCTGGTCGGAAAAAAGGGGAATCCAGTTAGTTGTTGTCAATGCTGTAACTGTTTTGCACCTTGTTCGCCCAATTAGTAAGTCCCTATGCCACCCATGATTTTACCGTCTTCGTGCACGAATCCCTCGGCGGATTGGAGGACATCCAAGCATGCCAGAAAACGAGGACAGTTATGTGGGGGTGCGTCGCAGGAAAGAGAAAGAATGGAGCAGACGTTCAAAGAAGAAACGCACTCCAGACAAGAGGCGCCCCGAGCACGGCGCACAAGAAGACGAAACATGAGAAAAA
The DNA here is from genome assembly GCA_018357685.1 of Trichophyton schoenleinii. Classification (NCBI taxonomy): domain Eukaryota; kingdom Fungi; phylum Ascomycota; class Eurotiomycetes; order Onygenales; family Arthrodermataceae; genus Trichophyton; species Trichophyton schoenleinii. The sequence goes on from WOFF01000001.1 coordinate 4,613,842, forward strand.
TCCAACAGTTGGATCGCTCCAACTGCTCCGCCTTGAAATCGCGAAACAAACCGATCATCGCTGTGCACACGACGAAAAATTCGTCAAGACTCGTCAAGTAGGGATTCTTGTTTGTCCCTTGACGGTGTACAACATGGCTTGCTGGTTGACATCATAGGCAACGCAGCCGGCTCCAGTCCGGCGGCTACAGCATCTCAACCAGGCAGGGCGGATCGAGATGCTGGAGTTGAGAGGAGAAGCCATGGACCAATATGCTTGCCGCTCTGCTTGGAGCCTCGCAGCGAGTGGCAAGGGGCCATTTTGTACTTTCACGTCATGCATGCCATGTCCTAACCCGAGCAAACAGAGCCCGAAACGAAAATGAGCACGAGCGTTTCCCTGAAGCAGGAACCCGTGGGAAAGCAAGCCTGGTGAGAAAAAAAGATGGGCTTTTATTTAAATCCAAGTTTCTGTCTCTTCATATCAGTGCGTTGCATGCTCGTGGCGTCGGTCCAGGCTCCTCTGACTCGTTTCCCCCCTGGAAAAATACCCAGCCAATGTAACTTTGTTTCTTATGTGAGTAAGTCGTCTCCATCAACGAGTTATCCACCCAAAGAAACCCTTTTTTGGAGAGCGTTAAGAAGGGAAACATGACACAAGCGCCAAGTTTGACGGTTGCCCCTGGGTCGTTTGCTCTCCTGAGTGGCAGGCCGGAGCGCACCCCGTAAAAATAAAACTGGAGAGGGATCTGGGCATTTCATCTAGCTGTGGTTCAGCCGGTGGAAATTAGGGGTTAGCTCCTGGACTCGACCGAACAAGGCGGATTCCCGAGGATTGGTCGTCTTCTGGTTTTCAGGGCCTGCCGCGTCATCGATCGACAGGCATCGAGATGGCGGTGTTCGATTTGTTCAAGGGAGCCAAGGAGAGCTTCTTTCTTTTTTATTATTCGTTCCTTTTTTTCACTGACAGTCGGAGGGTGTGACAGCGAGCAGCAAGAAGGCTCGGTGACACAACGTGGAAGGTTGGACAAAACCTAGGAAGCAGCTGGTTTGTTTATTTAGACTCGCAGCGAGACATAAAAGGTTCGAGATATATATATATAGTAGTAGCTATATATATATGCTCCATTTAATGTGATAATGAATTCATCGTGTTGATTTCTGTTCGCGCATTGAGATTCGCTTTTGAGTGTTTGGCTACCAAGCATGATCTTCAGGCACGAGTACCATGCCCGTCATCTCGTCGTCTCTTCTCCTTGCTGTTGCTGCTGATTGTGGCTACGGCTCTGGCTTCGGTAGTCTGGTTCAGTATCGAAATGCGGAGTAAGCCATTGACTGCATGCACCGATCAACAAGTACTAAGGCGTTAGGCGTCGATAGCTGCTGTACACTGCCAGAAATTCAGGAGAGAAAAGACGCAGAATCCGGCATATGAAATTGGCATTTCAGAGAGCTGACCTGCGCACGAAACGCTTGTGTAAATAATAATGTCGATATCACACGGGAATTATATATTCGTATCTGTAGCGTGAAGACACTGTCAACCTTGTCCGAGCCGGCGTTCGAGAAGCGTCTTCCCACTCGCACTGACAAGGGGGTTGTGGGCGCCACAAACGGTCAGCCCAAGGGGGGACCGTCGAACAGCAGGCAGGCCGGTTATTGCGAGCTGGACTTGTGACACACAACTATATCAACCACTATCACGGCCAGAGACACTGATTCAGAAGTGATGAAGCCTTAAGAGCCGCCTGTTAATAGTCTATCATGTGTAAATTATCTTATTATATCAGGAGGAAAAAGAGCGAGCGAGAGAGAGGAGGTTGGCTGCGGTCCGGCTAACCCGATCGGGCAGCCCCTTGCTGTTTAATGTCAACGACGTCTCTCGCGACCAGCAAATAACGAATAACAACGACAATAACATCAATAATCTCCTAACCGCCGGCGAGCAGTGATAATTATCCGCAAACGCAAGGACGGGCACGGCGAGTCACGCCTGGAGGAAGACGGCGTAAATTATCAGGGTGGCAGTCTTCATCTCCGACTGGTTAGAGAACATGGGCGGCTGGACAAGAGGTTGATGAAGTGTACCTGCAGGAGCCAGGAACACCCACCGATTGGCAGGCAGTGGCGCAGATCAACAGAACAAGATTCGACTTTGCGGTGCTTCTCGCCATCTGTCAGACGACGACGTTTGCTGAGCCCGAAACTCTCGAAAGGAGCGCACACAGAGACGGCCATGAAAGAGACTGAACTCGCAGGTGAAAGGGGGTGAGGGGGGGGGACTGACTACCCCGTCTCTAGGGCCCTTCTCTACCGCCCCAGGCGGGCAGGCGTACAGGCCCAGTGAAGGTGTCGCTATCCTAGTGGGCGACGATGGCGCTGGGCTCGGGCAGGACAGGAAAAAGGAAGCGCATGTCAGGAACAAAACACGGCCGGGGTGGGCGACAAAAAAAGGCTTACTCCACCGCTGATGATAACCTGCCGCTTGCGCTGTCGACCCACGTCTACGTGGGTAGGGATGGGAGTGGACGAAAAAAATAGGAGACGAGCCAAGGGGGCGGAAGAAGTTGATTCAGATGTGCATGGGCAATCTCCCATGGCCCCCTTGCACAAGGGAGATACAAAAAGGGCGCATGTTCCACTGGGGGTGTCTCGTTTCCTTCTCTTTCTCTCTTTCTCCTGCTCTCTTCTTCCTCTGTCCATCCATCCATCAGATCTATCTCAAAGACCTCGGTCGTCCTACACTCTTTTAACTACCAGTCACTCTTTAAAAAACCAAGCACACGAATTTCCCAATCCTACGCTTCTTTCTATTCTCCTTTTAACGACTCTTTTCGAATTCGACTCTAGCAGTTCTTTTTCAAACACACATTATACACATTCAAAATGCGTTTCTCAGTTGCTTCCGCTGCTCTCTTCGCTGGTGCCGCTGTTGCCATGCAGGGCTATGGCAACAACGGCTACGAAGCTGAGGGCTACTCCACCGTTTACTCTACCAAGGAGGTCACCATCACCTCCTGCGGCCCCGAGGTCACCAACTGCCCTGGAAGCCAGACTCCCGCTCCAGTTCCTACCACCTCCGCCGGCGAGCCAGTCCCAGTCCCAACTTCTTACTCTACCGAGTACGTCACTGTGACCGACTGCCCACCAGAGGTCAGCAGCTGCCCGGCCTCTTCCACCCGTGTTGAGACCAGCGTTGTCCCAGCTCCTTCCTCTGAGCCAACTGTTGTCCCAACTGAGCCCTCCACCAGCGAGACCGCTCTCCCAACTGAGTCTGTCCCCAGCGGAACTGGCAACCTCCCCATCCCAGTCCCATCCGGCACTGGCACTGGTGTCCCAACTGTCCCATCTGGCGGTGTTCCAACTGAGATCCCACCATACCCAACCAACGTTCCCCCAAGCCAGTCTCCAAGCGTCTCTGTCACCTACATCACCACCTGCATGCCAACTGTCATCACCTCTACCGTCACCATGCAGCCAACCCCCACCGTTGTCCCAACTGGCGGTGTTCCCGGAACTGGTGCTCCCGGCATCCCATCCGGCACTGGTGTCATGCCAACTGGAACCGGTGTCTTGTAAGTTTTTACCCCTTGACAAGCCTTATTTTATATATACAATTTGACTAATAACTGGTAACAGCCCAACCACCGCTCTCCCAACCTACACCGGTGCCGCCAGCACCTTCTCCGGCTCTTACGCCGTTGCCGGTCTTGCCGGTCTCGCCGCCATCATCCTGGCATAAATTTCTCTTCTTTAATGACTCCCATTAGCTCACGTCTTCCGCCCTCAATCTGTCATTCGGTTCCGGCGAAAAATCATAGCTACGGGGTATTAATTTCCTATTTCTCTTCCTCTTTTGGCTCTTCTTGAACATAGTGTGCATGGCAAAATAGATCCACTCTAGACAAGAACTTCGAATATTTCGATCGGGACAACGGCATTTTGGGTTCTTCATAGGGAGATTTGTGTGCTTTGGTTTTTTATTTCCTTTATTGCCCTCCTTTTTTTTTGATACGTGGTTAATTTATGGACTTTGCTTGAAATTCTGAACACTTTCCTAACTTTTGCAGCTTACTTGCTACCGATATACCTCTTAGTAATTTTTTTTCTTTTTAATCAGTTGGAGCTGTTCTCATTTCTCGCAGTTTTCGCTCTCTAAATTCGCCACGTCGATATAAGAAAACAGGTGCAAGAGCAAAGAGAGAACCAGCACACACATCCCCCTTCCTGTTCCTGTTCAAAATCAAATAAATAATAGGTGACTAGGGCTCAAACATCGCCGGGCCGGCCGAAAAATTCAACATCACACTTTTTATTTTTATCCAGAATTGTTTCTTCTCTTTCCATCCTGGGGGCGCTTAAGGAACAGGATCTTCGTTTCAAGATCCCCAATCATGAATATCTCAACATCCTCCGTGCCTTGCCGTTGCCGCCATCCCTGCCAGCCAGACTTCGCCTCAGGCCACCCCCATGTCCTCTCCCCCGTATTTTGTACTTTAACCGCCGCTGCATGCCCAGTTAAGGTTGCTCCTGATCGATCCCTATCTTCCTTCACGTTCAAGGCAGATCTACAATAAATCTCATCACCAACATCCAACATTCAATCCTTCGCAATATTTGGTCCTTTTCCCAACCCTCCCATGCCCATATTACGGAGCACTGGACACCCACATCTAATCGCAGATTATGACGCAGCGTTCATTTAACGTGATGTCTGAGGTCAACCTTATCATCTCGCTGCAACTCTATCCGGCGGGACTGCGTGTTTCAGGTCCGTCGCGGTGTCCACTCAGAGCCCAGGACCCTCATTAGAAACTGGGGGGAAAGCCCACAGAGAACGCAAGTAAGCAAGTTTCAAAAGTACTCCAGCCGTGCCGTCACCGACGGAGATTTCCTGATACATACACGTCTTCCCTTCCAGTCAGGCAATTATTACCTCATTGCATATACTTAGTTGCATGCAGTTGATTATTTCATCCAGCGGCTTTGATACTTAGTGTTGCCAAGTCATGTCCGGTCCTCGTCAGCAACCACCACTTTCGCGAGTTCTCACATGGATGCGTGAATGCAATCATGTCTCTCTCGTTTTGAATAATGCACGCAGGCAAAGGAGATAATATAGACATCTCGACCAATTTAGACTCGCGCAACAGCAATAACGCCGATGGCACTGTGCTTGGTCATCGTGTTCGCTTTGCCTGGTTATTATAGCCTCGCCTGGAAGTTCGAGCACAGCGCAGTTCCGGGCAAAGGGGATTCTGCATACATAACTGAGATGGTATCGGCAGGCACAGTGGCCGTGTGTTGCCGCATCAGAGATAGAGCTGTGTCTCGCGGTGGTTATTAGCTGCTCGATGGTAGTCTGCTACACGGGGATACTTAGCTAGGTATCTCGGTAGATAGTATAATAAGTATAAATCTAGTCAATAAACGTGTCCGCCATATTAGCTACTTTACTGGTGAGTCGTTGCAATATCAGCGGCGTTGTGCATTTTCACTTGTAAATAGTGATGATAGCTTTGGAGATTCATTCACTTACCACGCAAGATCGATGTCAATGTTACCTTAAATATCCTGTATAAATAATGCTTCTCCTCTCCTTGACTCCTGAACAAGCTTGACTACTAGGCTCTCTCGTTGTCCTCAGACGCCGACGCCTTGGTGCCTGGCGATAAATATAATACATCATGCAAGACATGCCAGCCATGCCCGTCTTTGGTGGCGACGAAGATACCCAGAAAGCGCGAGAACAGGAGCATCTTCGTCTCCCTCCATGCTCCCGTTGCTTGTCCAATGTTTTCAGCCCGAGGAACCAGCCGAATGTTTTGGAGTCCCTGGAGTGTAATCGCACTGATACTACTCCTGTGATCAGTGTTGGTTCATTCCTGCGGTACAGCTACAACCCACAGCGAGGAGAGACTGTTGCCAACCATCGAACCACTGCCATGGCACAGTGACTACACCGTCGTTGTCAAATGCCATATCGTCGACGACGCGGCTTCTGCTGCAGTTCGACAACTGATAACTTGAAGACAATCGAAGACATACGCCACTCCGTCCGTATTCTTGTGCCCGATCTACGACTAGCCGGTTCATGCGTGTGCCTCATGGCATTTACAGATTGACACCAGGAAAACGTTCCTCCAGGTCAAAATTAGTTATCTTTAACAGAAACAAGTGTAAGGCGGGTGTTTATGATGTGTGCTTCTGTCTTATATGTATATTCACCTTACTCTACGTTACAACAAGATATTCAACTTCTCTACAGCGGACTTGTTCTATAATCTCACCTCTTATTCGGCCCTCAACATGCACCAACGTCTCCATCTATGCAATATACGAAGCATGTCCAGGCTACCCTTTACTCCATTATGAGGATCGGAGGGCATGAAAGGGGTCTTCTCACAATAAGCCAGGCGGCTCTCCGTTGCTATCAGTCAGAGTCCTCGTGCTGTAAAGCGGCTAGAAAGAATTGCTGGATGAGGCAACCATAAAAAGGGGCTGTTGGTTTAGTGGTATAATACCCCCTTAGCATGGGGGTGGTCCAGGGTTCGATTCCCTGACAGTCCAATTTTTTTGCATCTCGTCTCTTCCTACTCTGCTATCTCTCGACTGCGAATACTGCGTTGGTGTTGACATTGATGTTGACGTTGACGTGGTGTCTTTTTGCTGGTCGATATAACTACGACGTTCGGCTGCGCTGTCACTGTAGTTATCCCAGCGGCTTCTCCGGCCAGGGAATGACCGCGGTTGCATCTTGCATCTTGGCCACGTCAAGCACAGCCCTGTCCAATAACGAGTTACATGAGAGAAGGTACTCTGTACTCCCATACTGGTAAAAAAAATTCTTCTTCCCACACCATCTCTTTCGCTGTCGACAGGTCGCGCAGCTCGAGCCCTTCCGGCGGTGCCGTCTTTTCCCTTCTGAACAAGCCACGCCCGCAATGACCGCACAAAGACGCTGGGGACATGTCATATCAGTCGCTCACACTGATGTATCGTGAACAGGTCAAGGCATATGCATCCATGTACATGATCCCCTCGCCTGTTTTCCCGTCATCCTCAATTACATGCGGAGATATGTCGGAATCGTGGACATGCTACTCAGCCATCCTCATCCTTCTCTGCGACCCCTCCTCCTTCGCGTGTAAATCCAGGACGAGAGACAGGATGGCTTGTCGCTCCAACTAACCGTAAGCAGCTCCAAAGGGGGAGAGAAAGGATGAGACTGTGCGAAAACGCCGCCTGCGCCAACCGGTTAATTTCAGTGCCGCGCAAACAAGGGGCTCACCTCTTCTCACGGATAATAAGACAGTGGGCTAACTAGCTGTTCAGCAAATCCAGCTTTGAAGGGGGCTGTACGGAGTACAGATATCAACGAATGCAACAGTCTGGATTATCGCTATTCTGCACCAGGTGCCCTACATATTATCGTCGGCTGAGGATGCTCCCCTGACATCCTCTCCGCAACGTTGTGTTTCGGCCAAATCCGCCGCCCCTGGGGACGATCACGCATTAGCCTGCAAAAGCAACCACTGAGCTGTGACCATGCGCCTATTACTACCTCTCTAGCAGGTAGCATTCGCCACAAAAGCGCAGACGAAAAGTCGTCTTCGGCCGGAACGAAATTTCCAGCCAGGGGATATAATACAACGTCCAATCTTCTGCCAGTTACGTTACCTCGTTCTGGAAGTTATATACAGCCCATTCTTGCCTTCGAGAATTAATTCTGATACCAACTCCACCACAGTCGAGATTCGAGAACGCCTTTGCTTCAGATAACTAGTGCAAATCCGTATTGCCTTCTCTTTTTTAGCATCATAATACGGGGCTGGCTACTATTTTTGTCTCCTGAAGAAAAGATTGCCACAGAAAATTCCTGAAAGGGGCAAACTTGTTTCTTGAGATCTATAACTTGGTCTTCTTTTCTTATTTATATCGTCGGTCCCGGTTGTTGTTGTCGTCCCGACTCTTCTCGAAATACCCCCTTTCTTGAAGTCAGCGGCATATACTCAAAAAAGGAGAATTCACCAAAGACCTCCATCACTCAGATGTCGACAGAAACTCTATACGCTCGATCCTGGGATGAAGTGCAGATGAAATTCCAATCACTCAATATCTACACACACGACACAAGGGCAGCTAGCGATATAGCACTAAGCGAGGCCAAACCAGCTACACTCAACTCGAAGCAACGAATGGGATTCTGGGCAAAGTTCAAGCGCTCCAAGAGTCAGAATATAAACAACCATCACACCAGATCAAATGCATTGCCCCGGCGAGCAAAGTCAGACGCCAACCTAGTATGGTGTCCCGAACAGAAGATATGGCTATTCGCGCGCCAACCAGCCAACAACTCATTCCTTTCTCCTCGAACACAACGACACAATCCCCAGCAAAAGCCTACAGTTACCACAAGTCTTCCACCGCCAGCCGAGTACGGTGAGGAAGAACTCCTTTTTGCCCAGCTGCCTGGCCACTATTGCCTGGGTATTTACACCGAAGCCAACAACGAACCCGTCAGCCCGTCGGAGCCGGACTACTTCGATTTCTCGGGACAAAAGGCCTTGCAGGCCAGTCGATGGATGTCGGTTGCTCAGCGAGTTGGGCCGGGAAACCCCATGAGCTGAATAGGATATTCTGGGTTCTGGAACTTGGATGCTTTGACCCAATTGATAGGGGTACGCCTCTATCACCCCGGGCCAGCACCATTTAGGCCACATAATATAGCTCCCGCCATTAATGGGGATGCATCACTTGTGAACTACTTCTGTTGTCGGTCTGCATACCGCTTCTTCTCGCAGGCCGAGGGAAAGGAATTGTTTTTGATGGGACATTCACAACAGGGTCAAGGATATCTACGAGGATAAGACGGGGCATACACGGTCATCAAAGGGAAATACCATTAATATCTTATCCCCTCGTATCGAGGAATAGAATGATACCAGAAGAGAAAATCTTTGTATAATACCAAGCAGCATTACTCGGATGGGAAAAGGCATAGCATTTTGATATTATTAATAATAATGAATCATTATCACCTATAATGATCAATATTTTTACAACTCACCTGCCTCCCCGTGCATGGTCTTGCGTACCAAAATATACCACTGAAGTTACATCGCTCAATGGCATAGGATATAAATGTGTTCTGGAGTCCGTACCCGGATCTCGTACGCTGCTCTCGTACATTGCCTTCGTATAACTAAGTCACTCCTTAGTTATCTCCATTATTCCAGGCCCGAATACGTACCTTGCAAGTTAAGCGCGGGGCGCATGACGACCCCTGTGGGACCAGCTAACTAACGACGGGTATAAAGATACGAAATATACTCTAAATAGAGTACAAGAGCAGAAGTTGCAGGGTCACATGTATATTCCATGGTACTATTATTGTGTTACCGTGGATGAAACCTCACGCCCTTCGTCCATTTGAGAGAATGAAATGGTGCTAATTGAAATTTTCATGTGAAGGGAGAGGAAGTGTGTCATTGGAGTAAACAGCTACACCTCCCTCTTTTACGGACAATACCCAAACCGTATCCGCAGAGATGAGAGAAGTGAGTATATACCACCAGCTGCAGGACTTTTGAAACGAGATGCGGTAGCTATCTACGCGGTAGTCAATGGGAGAAGTTTGGATTAGGTTCTAGCTCTGTAGTACAGATATGCTTATCTCCTGCCTTCTCCTTCTGGAAGTCGGGTTAGAGCCGCTACACCTTATTTGAACGTCACCTCTCAACAGCAACGCGGGAGTCAAAGCCTAGCCAGAGCCGGCTCAATGATATCAATCCAAAGCAAATGACTAGTGTTCTTAAGACGACATCTCTTACCAGGGAATATGAGGTATTACTAGTAACCCGCGACTCGGAAATTTCAGATATAGCAATTTTTATTCTCTTGATAAAAATAAAAATATAACAAAGTATCAACAAGCATGAGGGTCCTCTTAGTCTATGAGCCAGGAAATAGAATGAAAACAAGGATGATGACGACCAGCAAATGCCACGCATCTAAAAAGAAGACACCAAGATAATAATCAAGAATGGTAAAGGGTGAAGAAAAGAGCAAGAAAGAGGGGGAATAGGGGATATCGTCTTTGCTCGTTCTGGCCTTCATATTGCAGAAAAATCCCGTGGTAAAACAGGACATGAAAATGCGAGAAGAGAAATTGAAAGGGCAGAGAAACGGTGGTCAGGGAGCAAAAAAATGGTACATAAGACCGAGGAGGATGGGCCCAAGGTTGATTGATGGTGTAAAAGGAGCTGTGGAAGGATAGATCGCTCAGATGAGAAGGCAAGCGGGAAACTGACTTTTTTGTTCTTTCTCTTTTTCTTTCCTTGATGCAGAATTGAAAAAAAAATAGGCGGGGAGAATAATAGGCAAGGATTAAGATGGGTGAAAAAGTTATCTGGCCATTAGATCGGGGGAAAAGGGGGAATATGATATGGGACAAGAGGTCAATGTGTGGTATAGAGGGGTGTCGTATCTGCTTAAAAATGTTCGTCTGCCGGGTTTCCTTTCTTACCATCCATGGGAATGGAAGGGGTTGCCTCCTGCGCTCTGGAAACCAGCTCCATTATTCATCATGTTGAACAAGACACTGGGGTCAATGTGGATGTTCTGTCCTCCCATACCACCCATGCCACCCATGCCGCCCATGCCAAAGCCACCATGAGCAAAAGGATTTGAGGGATCTATTAAGTCTTCTCCATTATCATAAGATTGTCGCTTCCTGTTTCGCAGATAAGTGGTTAGCTGGTATTACATAATACATATAGGATAAAAGCAAGAAGGATACATACTGAGGGTCACTCAAGGTCTCGTAGGCCTCGCCAATTTCCTTGAATAGGGTATCGTCGCTGCTATCTCCATTGACATTCTTGTCGGGATGGTGTTGAATGGCCAACTTGCGGTAGGCCTTTTTGATTTCGGTTTCGGTAGCATTCTTCGATACACCGAGGATCTTGTAGTAGTCCTTGCGCTGACTCTTCTTAAGCTCCCATTCTGCGTTTCGGATTTCTTCTTGGATGCCCTTTTCATTTGGATTGTTCTCTGCAATATCCTTTAGTTCCTTGAGGGCTTCGTCCCAGTTACCGGCTCCTCCATTCGCCTTTGCTCGAACTCTTCTGGCTTTGATGTAATTTGGGTCGCACTCTAGGGCGCTGGTGCAGTCTTTGATGGCCTTGTCGTACTCGTTGATATTTATATGTGCCTGAGCACGGTTCTGGAGAAGCTTCGAGTTGATGTCCTTGTTGTTGGGGTCAACCTCGAGGCCCTTGGTGTATAAATCAATTGCTTCCCTGTACTTGCGGGCTTTGAATGCGGCGTTTCCTTCGTCCTTGATCCGCAGAAGTTTCTGAACCATTCGGAGAAATTTAATTATCTGGGAGGAGTCAGGGTCCAGGCTGAGAGCTCGTTTGAAGTGTTTGAGAGCCTGGTCATTGTCACCCTGAAGGTAGAACAGTCGGCCACGCAAGAAGACGGCATCTGGGTCCTGGTTGTTATCGCGGAGGAGGGACATGGCGATGTTCTGCGCCTCGCCCAAAGCGTTAACGTTACCCATCTTCAGGAATGCCTCTACCCGCATTAGCAACCAGTTGCGCGGCTGCTGTACCCCGTTGCCAAGTCCCCTCACAGCCTGGTCCAAACAGTACAAAACCATGGAGCCGCCCTTCTCTCCTCGAAGCGTTTCCTCAGCCTGGGAGACATTCCTGAGCATAGCTTCCGCAGGTGCGGTATCCTTTGCTGACGCCGGAGGTCGAATGTTTGAGTATACATGGAGAGCCTCAGCCGGACGACCGAGGGCCGTGTATATTCTCGCCAACCTGTGCATAATCTTTGGATTGCCTGGCTCCAGCTCATCTGCACGTTTGGCATCATCCAGCGCCTCCGAGTATCGGTTTGCAGATATATACGCAGCTGCTCGGTTGGATAGATATGTGGACGAAGAGGGAGACGCCTCGACAGCTATGATATGTTAATTATGATTCCGAAAACAAAAAAAAAAAAAAAAAATACTGAGAGAGGTGAGTCCCCACCTTTGGTATATTCCTGGATAGCCCTATAGAATTCACCAGCCTTGAAGAACTTATTCCCCGCAAGCTTGTGTGTCTCCGGATCGACTGGCGGAGGAGGTGGAGAGGTGTGAGGAGGGGGAGTCGGACTCCTTTCAGAGTCCTGCGGGTGGTTTCCGGTGCCGTTGACCTCGGGCTTCAAGGGAGTGGTGCCGGTTGCTGAGAAAGGAGACGGGCCAGAGGGCGAAGAAGGGCCGTCTCTGTCGATATCCATGGAGCTGCGCAGGGTATCGTCCCGCTCTGCTGCTGCTGCGGCGGCTGCCATGTTTGCTGAGAGTCTGCGGAGCTCGTCCGGGGGAAGATTCAACGGATGTGAGTTGGGATCGAGGGCGAAGCGGCCTCCACTGCTGCCTTTCTTTGACAGCCTTGACTTGAGTCCGGGCGATGCGGTGGCGGCGGCGGGAGTGGTAGACGGGCTCAGTTCTCGCCTGGACCTGGCAGACGCAGCTCCGGCTGTTGCTGGTCCTGCTGCTGCTGCTGCTGCTGCTGCTTGTCCTGCTGCGGGAGCGGTGGTAGACGGCCGGAGAGCGGGCCTGCTGCTTCTCGACGCAGAGGCGGAGGCCGCACGCGGCGAGGAAGTCGGGGACGAGGGAGTCGACGAAGGGTGCGGCCTGGTGCTGAGCCGACGGTGAGGCCCCTTGGTCGGGCTGCTCTGGGCCGAAGACGACTGCGGCGGAGGGCCAAAGGGATCAGAGAGCTCGGGGGTCTCTCGTCTGTAGGCGGGCGGCTGGTCGAGCGAGGTGCTCTGGGGACGCTCGGCGGTGTCGGTCTTGCGACGGGGCAGCGAGGTCGACGGCGAGGGAGCGTCTGCTGTCTGGTCCGCGATCGAGGATGCGGACGGCGAGGCCTTGTGTTTCTTCTTGTCGACGGGTTTTGGTGACTTGAAGAATTTTGGGAGAACCATTGAAAGAGTTTTTTAATTTTGTTAATTTTTTTTTTTTTCTTTTCTGTTTTCCCTTTTTGGTTGTTCCGGAAAAAAAAGTTGTGGGAGAGAAAAAAAAAAACTGGATGGAAGTCGAGAGACGTCGATGGAAGAAGACGCCAGACGCAGCAGCAGAACGAGAGGACGAGAAGAAGACGAAGGAGCAGCTAAACCATCGCTGGTGCTCGCTCTCTTGCTCGTGGGCGTCGCTGCTTGGTTGCTTCTTTTTCTTTTGTTTTTTTTTTTTTTATAGATATTATTCGCCCTGGTAGTTATATACGCCCGGCGGACAGAGAGAAGCAGCTGGCGACGAAGGAGACGACGACAAGGACGACGACGACGACGATGATGATTATGATGATGATGATGATAAAGACAGCCGGCAGGGCCAGCAACGTCGAGAAGAACGGAAAAAGCAAATAACAAGACAGAGAGAAGCAAAGATGCGCGCAGGTTGCTAGAAGGTTCTTCTTCTGAGGGAGACTGAGCTGCGATGTATGAAATTAGACGAGATCCCTCTGCTCCAAGCCACCGATTTTACTCGACTTCCAATAGGCAGACACGGACGGCCAGGGGAAGGGGGGGTTTACCTGCAGAAGGAAGAAAACATGCGACCCTCAGCGGGCAGGGATGGGAAGGGGGAGAGGGACAGCTGCTGCTCTCAGGGCCAGGTCAGGACGATTGCATGTTGACAAGACGACGACAGCCAGACAGATACAATATTACAGCACAGAGATGGAGGAGTCGAGGGTGATGGATGGACCAGGGACAGGGCGTATTCGACCACTAAGATCAGCAGAGACGGTGGATGAATTTTAGCAGGCAGGCGGGCGAGCTGCTCACTGGCCCAGCACCGGTTTTTCCCTCCTCACCTCTGCTGCTATTTTATCAGGCACTTATGCATGGCGGTGGAGGCTGGGGGAGGGAAGCTGGCCTGTCAGAAGCGCTGTTGCAGGGCCCCCCTTAGCACATCCGTTAAGGCTGTGATGTGATATCAAAATGCAGACTTTTTTTTTTGTTATCTCTTCCCCCGGCCAAACACAGCTCCAGGAGATAAACTACAAATCGATGGGACATGGCCTCTCTATAACGCACATAGCCGTCTGACGAGAAAGGGGGGAAAGGGAGAAAAGGAGATGCTTAAAACAAGGATGCGGATAGGAACGATGAAACTCCAGAAGCCGAATGCAAATCCCTGCTCAACACTTTGAACATGGAGAATGGATTGAAAACACCGAGAGAAACAGAGAAATGGAGACGGCAATGCTAGGTTCAAGAAAGAGAAGAGGTAAAAGAATAAAAAAAATCATATATGAGTTTGCTAACATGGCGAACTAGGATGAGGATGTGGTTGGAGATTTGCTCACTTTGGAAGCAAAGGGTGGGATGGCTGGCTTCGTCTTGCGAGCTGTCGGTGTTGATGACAGCTTAGGTCGAGCCGAAGGGCGGCTGTCATCGCCCTCACTGTTTTCTCGTCGTCTCTTGAGCGTGCCTTCAGCCTTGCTGCTCCTGCTGGTGGTGCTGCAGCCATTATAACACTACATATATACCATGTCCCTTGTTAGATCGATGCATGACCTTCGCCTCCTTTGGATGCAGGAACTAACCTTATAAGCATGGCGAAACCATGTCGTCCCTCTCTTCTTGCTACTGACCAGCCCAACCCACGAGTCACAGTTCTCACAGAGGCCCTCCCAGATGTTTGCGTTGCCCTGGCTTCGTCGAGTCCGCTTCGGGGGACTAAATGCCTGCCCGGTCGTGGCACTGATGCCATGTGTGAAACTCTTGTCATACCAATACCCGGAGTTCTTGAGCACAAGCCAGCGTCCAGGCTTGCAGATGCCGCACCAGCCTTCGCGCTTGTTTCCCTGCCCGCGTACCCAGACGGGAGTGTACATGTCGCCTTCAAAGCGAGGATCCTGCTCCCGGGGAATCATCGTTGGGTCAGACGGGAACAGGTCTTCCGGTGGTGGCTGTGATGGGCTATTCTTCAACGGTTCAAACAAGTCGGGAGGGTCAGCCAGGTTGGAATAGTGATCGATATCATGCTGTTCCCGACACAGCTTCTTCCCGGACGCTTTTCGGGATACAGCTTGCTTAATTTTGCGCTTCGGGGCGGCCAAGCCAGACTCGGACTTTTTGGCACCAGCCGGGGGTTTTGACAGCGGAGGAGGCAGGGCTTCCACTGCTTCCTTTGACTCTGCTTTCTCCTCAGATGCATCTGCACCATTGAGAGCAGCGTGGTGGTCTGGTTTCTGCTCTAGAGGGGATGATCCAGCAAATGGCGTGTTACCATGCGGCTGGGGAAGGTATGCTGGATTCGCGGATGGAGGGCTATGTACCCATCCACTTCCGCAGCCGTCGTAGCCGTATGTTCTCAATTGCCGCGTTCGAGGAGCTCCCGGAGACACGGCAGCCATGGCGCCCGATTCAACCTTGAGACAGTCTGAGTATTGCTGCTGTCTTTGAGGAGACGCTGAAGGTGAGAGTGGCGTGTTTGAGTAGTATAGGGAGCTGCAGGGAGTGAAAGCTGAAGTTGAAGAGGGCATATCTGAGTATGCAGATATGTCATTATACCCTATCGATGTTGAGACAAACCCAGATGGCGGTTGCGTGGTAGGAACAGCTGTGTCCACCGTCAACTGTGCCATGGTCGGTCTAGGAGAGTTCTCCCAGCTGGATAAAGACTCGGCTTCGGTAGATGCTCGGTTGTTGAGCTCGGAACCCACTGACGGGAGCAAGGCATGATTATCTACCATACCCGCCTTATACATGTCTGTTTCTGTTAGCCTGCCATTGACGAGTGAAAAGGAATCGCCATAAGACTTGATTTTCCTACCGTTGTGTAGAGGGTTAGCGCCGACATAGCCATCAGAGATTCCAAATCTCTGTGTCAAAGGGGTTTGATCAGACTCATCATGTGTGTCATATGTGAGCTGTGGCTGGTATTTTGGAGGGCTAGACATCAACGGCAATGAGTATATGCTATCATATAGCTGCCTCGCATGGTGAGTGTCTTGCTTCACTGGCACCGGAAGACAGGTCCATGGATACTCAGAAGGATGTATCCCTCCATCGTGTCCAACTGGTATACCATCATATCTTGCAAGATGTCCGCCTACATCTTCTGATAGGGCTTGTGAAGATGATATATATTCGTTCCTAGAAAGGTCAGCAAAGGTGCCATTTTTTCCTTATCCACCCGCTTGAAGAGGTAAGCCAGAAAGACATAACGGGGAAAAAAAAAAGTATGCATACTGCTGCAGGACGCTCCTGTACTCGACTTCACCTGTTGACATATTTATAGAGGATTGTATGTATAAGTTCTTTAATTTCCCGGAAGTAGAAAATGAACGTGATCTCGATGCCCGCAACGAGTCCTTGATAGAATCAAAATTAACGCTTTTGGTGGAATTAAAAATCGTTATTGGTTTCCGAGGCCTGCCAGAGGCGTTCGTGCGTTTGTTCGTAAGCCGTGGGGGTAAATATAAAGTGAAGAATGGAATGGACACAGCTGCAGATCAATGTAGAGAGTCCCGGACGTGATTAAGGAATGGATAAAAAAATTCAAGTTAGAAATTAAAATGGATTCTGCAATTAAAATAGTATTATAGGAGAGCCCAGCTCCTCTTGAAAGTAGTAAAAATAGAAGAAAAAGGGAGTGAAATCAGGGTACATTAACCATAACGGATATGAAGCTATATTCAAACAGCCATGAGAGAATGTATTTCCCCTGGATGGAGAAGAATGAAACAAAAGGGGCAGACAGAAGGAAAGGAGAGGCAGACGTCAGAGAGTTCGAGAGAAACGGAGGGAAAGATAGGCTGTCGTGCAATTATATCAAAACCTATTCTCGTCCTCACTCGCACACCCCTCCCCCTCCTCCCTGTGCCGGACATAAGGTGGAGAGTTGCATCTATAATTAAAAAAGAAAAGAAAGCCAGACGAAGAAAGAAGAAAAAAAAAGAAATACTGGAAGAGGGAATCCGTGTTAGGGAGGGGAAGGCAGCGGCAACAATGTCACTTGATATTACCGCCCAAGTGCCTCCCATCTATAGGCTCGGTTGGCTCTGCTCTGGACGGACGACCTCGGGCTTGCAGGGAAGGATGCACAGTGCATAGTTAGGGGAAAGGCAGATAAACCATTGAGCATATCCTCCAAAGGGCTAGTAGCTAGCTAAAGCCAGCGCTCTCATGCCTTGGGCCCAGGTGTTGGGATTCCATCGATGTTCCTCTCGTCCAAAATTGGCTGTTAGCAGGGCTGTAGCCGCCAGCCAACTTGTTACTTGCCGGCATGAACCACAGATGTTGCAAGTTGCCAAGGGGTTATGTGCCGTCCTCTGCCTTTTGTCCGTTAGCTAACTAACTGAATGAATGGGAAAAAACAAGGAAAAGAAAAGGGACCGCGCTGCACAGTCGACCAGATTGAGGTCTCAATTGGTACCTGAATATCAAACATTTTTTAACCGCCGACCTCGAGGCTCCAAAAATAGCAACACAGCGAACTGGGCCTGTTAGCTCGCGCCGTTTCCAGCTCCTCGTATTACGCTGGAAGGTAAAAAGGGCCTCGATGCAAGGGATCCAACAGCCTCGAGCCCCCCCGGGGAGCGCTGTGATTGGGAAACACTTCTCGAACAAGCATCGTCGCCCGGGACAGCAGGCAATTAGTTACTTATTTCATGCAGCGAAGAGAGACGGAAGCGCCCACTCCCAGCAACCCCCCGGTTACTCTCCCTGTCCGTGTGCGAGCCAGCAGGGGAGGAAAACTCTGCATCTCTGCTCTAACCGCCGTGTGTCGTCTGGTTCCGTTGCTTCGGCTAGGCTGGATGTAGCAGTCTGGCAGGTATGCACCTCTTCCTGCAGGCCTTGTCCGGGTCTGGGGCACTCTGCTGCCTCTGATAGAGGACGAAGTCCAATCGCCAGTGATTCTGGGCTGTCATTTCTCCACCGCAATAAAACGATCGTCTGCGCTCATGTACTTACTTGGTTCTATTCTGCGAACCCATGTTGTCCCTGCGCTGCTGCAGGCCGTGCATTCATTCCCTATTCATGATGCCTGCTCCCCCATTGATACCATAAATCAAGGCCTGCGAATAGTAAACATCTTTGCATTGCCTTTAGAGTTATCATATGGATCTCTCTGCAAGGTCATTTTGTCATCCGGAATAAACGAAAAGTTGCCCTGTTGCTATTTTTGGTGGCAGCCAACATTTGATATCTAACATCAAGCACAAAACTAACTCGAGACGAAGATTTCTAGACAATATCATATCCACTTATCAAATTCATCATGCAACTCTTGGGTAGTTCTATATTTATATTAGGATAGCGTGGATGGAATTTTCCCCGTTCTACTTTTTTTTTTTTTTCAATGCCCCCACGATGATGAAACTGCAACAACTGCAGCGGACGTGCCCCCGTCACGGCGGTTAGCAATGACAGATCAGGGTGTAGCCCGAGGGCCAACTGTATCAAAGTACCAGAATTCGTGCGTCGGAACTACTGCCCGGCTACAATATACGTACTACAATCGGTCAAGTAGCAGTTTTCCCGTTGCAATCTGTTACACTACCTAGAGGCACGGCGGTATGTATGGGCTTGACAAACCGAGATTCAAGACAGATATGTGCTCAAAAAAAGTGTGAAAGGAACATAGTTATTCGGGAATTATTTTACTTTTCATTTTTTATTAGCAAGTGTTTGGGCTGGGGAATCTGAAAGCTTGGACATATGAATGAATCCGTATCAAAGGCTCCGTAGGAATGTTGGAATCCCAAAACAGTCTGGCAAGCATGATTTGTTAAGTCATACCGTCATCTGTTATGCTGAGCAGATAGAAATCGAGGAGTCCTTTGTTGAACTTAGAACCCTCAAAATGTATCATGAAAAGAAATCACACATTTGAGCAGAACAAGGGAAGCAAATGATATCTGTGTAGCCCTGCTGGAGACACTACACAGCGTAGGGGTAGGGGAAATAAAAAGGGATAAGGGATAAGGTGGAATCTGGATAAGAAGAAAAAGAAAGGTTGATAGACAAGTCCTCCTGATATGTGGTCGAGCTCGATGTTTCCTTAGTTATCCATGTGCTCAAGCTCGTGCTGGACTTCGGTGCCGTTCATAGTAGTTATTACTACCGGCTTGGAAGCAAGAACGGTGTCCGTTAGGTCTGCATTATCTCCAGGCAGCTCTTCCTCTCTGGAAACGCCACCAAAGAGTGATGTGCTATTCAAAAATGAAAGTAACTCCTCCTTGAGGGGTGTCTCCATTTCGCTTGAGATTTTCACCCCAGTCAAGTAGTCATCGCCCATATCATCGAAAATCCTCTCGACATCGAGGCTGATCAAATCGACCAGGGAATTGACTAACTCTTCGAGTTCCATTTTGATAATATCGACAGTTCCTAGGAACATGTCGTTCTTGGACTGAGATACACGGTTAGCAATTATAGCCTTTATTTTCGGGAATGCACCAGCTCCTAAATAATAATAATTTAGCTTTATCAATGCAAATTTCAAGCGAAGATAGAAAATCATACCCTTGATTGTTGAAGCTTCACCGTAGGCAGGTCTCAAAGCCGTTGTTATGCTTGGGATAAAAATACGGTTCAGTTCCTTCTGTTTGGAATCCATTTTATTTGTGACAAAATGGATAATTTGCTTGATCCTTTCCTTATATCTTGAACTTTGATCGTTTAAGATTTTGGATCGTGAGTCGCTTTCATTAAGCGTTCGGACATTTTTCATCACGTCCCTGTGAAATTCACCTATATCTCTCCGTAGAGAATCTGAAGTTTTGTTGAGCACTTGAGGGATCTGCCTGGTGAAGGCCCTGGATAATAATTAGCACGGCCACAGGAAACATTGAAGTTGAAAACATTAAGATTACCTTTCCCAGGCTAGTCCAATAATTGCCATTAATGGGTTGGCCCTGTAAACATGAGTCTCATTCTTCGAACGTCAAAGCTGTTTGCAAGACTTACAACTCTTTATTCCAATTCTGCAGTGGAAATGTTAGCTCCATATGAACGAGATATAAATACATGGCTAACTTACGTAGTGATTCCCCCTGCCATCTCGAAATTCACCAGCTCTCCGGCAGATGGCTTTGTACGTGGGGTATGAGATACCTCCACTCTTCTTGACTCGATTCCACCGAGATGACGCGCTTTCAGCCGCATTCTTAGCAGCAGTGGCGGCATTATCTACACATATTAGCTTCCAACATCTCGACACAGTTTGGAACTGGGATATACCAAGATTAGCATATAGATGCTGCCTTATTTCCAACAAAGCTTTTGACATGTTGAGAATTGTGGTATTCAAAACCTAGCAGAGGTCAGTGAATCCATTCAAAATGAAAACTAAATAATAACACTCACCTCCTTGAGGTTGTTGAATTCCTCCCGCAGCAACTCCTGATCGTCCTGTTTTGACCGGAGTGGCAATTTATCTTGCCCTGACGCCTGAAGCTGTAAACTATTGACCAATTGGCCAAGGTTATTCATAAAATCGGTATGCTTTGCGATACGGGCCGCGACGCCTAGGTCCAAAGTGTATCTTTGGAGCTGGGGTATCCCAGTATCCTCGGGGGTTATGAACCCCTTCATGACTTTGTGCTCCTTTAACCTACCTTCTAATATCTGAAAGGCCTTAGATGACACGCAAAAAACGTCTAACTTTTCCTTGGTAACTGGACTTTCACTGGTGTCTAAGTCTTCACTACCTTCATCGTGGCTGGTGCTTTTGGGATGAGAAAGTCCAGCCACGAAATCCTCTTTTATGCGGGCATCAGAATAGTCATTGCGTTTTTTTATGCAACAACGCTCGAATTCGCGTTTCTTAAGTTTTATCTCCTTTCTAACGAATAAAACCTCAGTCTCAAGAGATTTGAGTTCGGCCGTAACTGTGGCTTGATTTTCTGTCAAGCTCTTTTTGGAAACCATCAACTCGCGCTTTCGAGGGCTGGGTGACGGTGATGGAGATATGTTCTTAGCACCATCTTTAGAAGGGCTCTCTCTAGGGTTGGTCTCGGGGGTACCTTCGGCATCGCTCTGCATCACAAGGTCGATCAGTTTCTCTAACTTTAAGCTTATGCGCTTGTCCTTCTTTTTAAGGCTCTGTATTTTCAAGGCTATGGTTTTGGCCTGCTGCTTTTTTTCTTCACAAAAATTTTCCAACGCTTCTTTCGCATATTTGAGTTCTGGTTCATCTGCTGCCTCCGACAAGTTGATATCATCGGTCTTGCTGCAAATAAAAGCCAGCTGGCCCACCACCCCATCCAGCTGCAGCTGCCGCTTGAAACCATCCCCTAGAAGTGTCCTCGCCGAGTGATCATCGACAGCTCGAGTGATGGGCGCGACTACCCACAGACCGGAGCAATTTTTTATGTATTTTTGAGCCAAAGTTCCCCTGGCCGTGTTGACGTCCAGCAACCCCGGAAGATCCACCAGTATCACACCGGTTGACAAAATGGGTGCTTTGACACGTAGTCGCACCAGCTCCACAAGTGGCCACAATTGCATGGGCTTGCTCTGGGGTATCATATTATTAGTATCCATGATATCCTGGTCTGAAGCTAGAGAACGTGGTTCACTGTCTACATATTTTCTAAGCTCATTATAGAAGTCAGTTGCATCGTTTCTAGACACGTACTTGGTAGAACCAAGTACGGAAGCAACGTTAGGGGCTCCAATAATTTTTTCAACGGACATAGTGCGGGTATTCCTGGGGTCAAGCTGATATACAGCTCTGAATTTGGCACATGCTATGCCAAATTCAGAGTCATAAGTTGAAGGAAGTTCATCGAGACCGTCCTGCATGTCTTCGAAGAGAAGACACATTTCCTCTTTCCACGTTGACTGAGATACAAACTGAATCTCAGCCTCATAGTTCCATGGCCCGTGACAATATGAGATTTCTGTAATCGCAGCTGTGCACGCCCTCATACCACTAGTAGGAACCAAACGTTTCTCTCCTAGAAGCGCATTTATGAGGGAGGACTTCCCCGCGCCAGTGGCACCAACAACGCCAATTGTGATTGTGGGTTGATCCTTGCCCTGGTTCATAGTCTCCAAGATTTGTTTACGTAGGGTTTCGTTGGCCCTAGTGGGAGATGGATACTTGTTCAGTATGGCCTCGAGCTTCTCGAGAATATGAAAGCCCTCCTTCAATTTCCCCCCCAGCTCATCCAGTTCTTCATTGACAATAGTCAAGCTTGGTTTTGCTTTTTGTGAGATTTGATCGTCGCTTGGGGTTTCCTCATCACTCGAGAAGCTAGCATCGCTAGAAGACGCGTCTAGCATGCTGATATCATTGTATTCTTCTTTGTCGCCCGGATGTACAGGTATATGGACCTCAAAGCCTGAGGATTCCATTTTTGATCAATAAGCCCCAAATTTATGGGCAAAATAGGTGACCAAGGGAAGAATTTATGGATAATGCTTGACAGTGGAGAGAAGTGAAGTCGAAATATGTGGGATTTTCCTGAGGTCATAAGAAAAAAGATGAAGGAAGAAAATGAGCAACCAAGATAAAAATCTGATGCAGGTACGCAGAATAGCCCTGGTGTAGAGAAGTAATAATACAACTCAGAGGGCGTTTGTTTTTGATAGAGGTTGTCAAAACACACGTCGAGGCTCCGTTGAAGTAAACAAAGGTTCACGTGACTATCCGACCCTAGTTAGGGTTTAAACCTAACTTCGGCCTTATCTCCGAGCTCCTTTTGAGCCTCTTATCTCGACATCCAACGCAGCTGGTATAAGAGAGTGGTCTTCCTTTTTAACTGGCATATTTATGTCCATCTATGAGCTAAACAGATAGCTGTGAGTGGTGATTAAAAGCATCTACATGGCCCGACATTGTATCAATGATACACTATAGCTTAAAATAGCTTACATAGCCGGCTAAACGGAGCCCATCCCAGCAATTGCAAAACCCAAAAGAAAAGGTCTCTATCAAGAAGGATGAAGAGATCCTTCTTGCAGAGTTCTGAGATAGAGACTTACAAGTAAGATTATTTTCTACTTGTATGGTTATCTCAACATTGAGCGACTTGTGCTCCTCTGTACGCCCCAGCTCGCCTGTCAAGCGAGATACTTACAACTAAATGACAGAACGCTGATTTCACAGCGATGACAACCTTGGGAGTAAAACAACCTACCCGGATCTGCAATTGTGGGGAGAGAGGGATAGCCGCGGCTGGAGGGCTGGCAGCTACGATGGAGCCCCAGTCGTCTAATAAAAGCGGCTCCCTCACCTGGGCTACTCATTCCTGACGATCAATCTGTCTTACCTCTTGGCCCGGGTGTTTGTTACACCGCATCGCAGAAGACTTCTAAGTGCGGTGGACTACCTAGTCGTGAAGACCATACATACTAACTATCTGCTATCCTTCTCGTCTTCCAGGTTTTAAATCAAATGATACCAAGTTGCTTAGTTACCTAAAGGGAACAATGGCGAAGAAATATCTTGGGGGGTCCGGTGATAAACTCACTATATGGATATCTATAGCTGCGTCTACTGTCCTTATATTCTACGGTTACGACCAGGTCTGTTTAAAGCTCTGGATGACTCCATATGACCCGTACTAAGTTGGAGATAGGGGGTGTTCGGCAACGTCCTTATTGGGGAGGATTTCCTACAAACAATGGGCTATCCATCCACAAACCTACAAGGAACCATGACATCTGTGTACAATATCGGATGTTTCGTTGGTGCCATGTCAACTGTATGGACAGGTGACTATTTTGGCAGACCCCGTCAGATAATAGTTGGTAGCACTATCATTGCTATCGGTGGTATCATCCAAGCTTCTGCCTATGGTGTGCCTCAAATGATGGTTGGAAGAGTAGTGGCTGGTCTAGGCACCGGAATGAATACCTCAACGGCTGGGGTATGGCAGTCTGAGACTAGTAAAATGAGCAGCAGGGGGAAGCTTGTTATCATTCAAATGGTGAGATGACTATCCCAGGTGCATCCTCACGGCTACATCCAATAACTAACTGACTGGGCTTAGGCAAACTGTATAATGGGATTTTCTGCTTCAAACTGGTTAACGCTTGGTTTCTCTTTTGCTAAAGGGAGTGTTGCGTGGAGATTTCCCTTAGCATTTCAGGTGTTTTTTACTCTTTGCATATACGCCATGTGCCCGTTCCTACCAGATTCTCCCCGTCTACTCATTCGCAAGGGGAAGTACAGCGAAGCACTAGAGGTGCTAGCTGCACTGGAAGGTAACGGAGCAGCGTCCAATTCTCATTCTGTCAAAACCCAATTCAATGTCATCAAAGACGTGCTAGATCGGGAGAATGGGAACTCGTATACATGGTTTAAACTGCTTATGGGAAAAGGTGAGAGTCCTCCAGATTTCGTCTGGGATATACCTAGCTAAGAAAAAACATAAATAGGGCCACCTGGTGTTCTTAGGCGGATGATTCTAGGGGCATGGATGCAGGCAATGAATCAAATATCTGGAATCAATGTCACCTCGTAAGTATCATATTAGACCTGTTTTAATAAATACTAATGTTAACCTTATTAGATATTATATGTCCTATGTCTTCATTCATGCCCTCAGTCTCTCGCCGCTTCTTTCTCGCATACTCGCAGCAGCTGGCAGCGTTGACTATCTGGTTTTTTCCTGCCTTGCCTACTTCGTGATCGAGCGTTATGGACGCCGGAAAGTAATGATGTCTTCCTCCCTGGCCTGTTCAATATGTTTCATAGCTATCACTATCTCCCTGTCCCTATCGGAAAACGGGCATGGAGATACATACAAACTTGGAATAGTGGCTGTGTCATTCTTCTTTGCTTTCTTTGCAAGCTTCGGTATGGGAGTACTTGGTGTCCCATGGCTATACCCAACGGAGATAAATGCCCTGGAAATGAGGACTAAAGGGGCGTCTCTGGCTATGGCTACAAACTGGATTATGGTAAAGACACAATTTCCCATCCTTAGTGGTTTATGTTCATCCTAACAAAACGAGAATTTTACAGAATTATATGGTAGTACAGATCACCCTTCCTGGCATTGAAAATCTAGGTTGGAGATTCTGGATTATATGGGCAGTGATATGCTTTTCATTCATCCCGATCACGTACCTTTTTTATCCAGAGACAGCAAATCGAACGCTGGAAGATATTGATCGGTATTTCGAGGCGAATAGGGGTATAATTGTTGCATTTGATAAGAGTAAGGATTTCGGTGTTTTCATCAAATACATATATGCTAATCCTATTCCCTTAGCCGCCACCCAACTAAGCCGCCCCGATGAATATATTCGTATGGACGAAGAAATATCACAGAGAGACACGGTAGAGAAATCAAGTACCTCTACTAGCATGCGAAACAGACAATCCGAAGAAAAGATCAGTCAAGCATAGGAAAAAAAGCATACATCGGTGCTTTGTAAACACTGTTTACATCCAACCCTTGTTATATTCCAAACTTCACTTAGATATGTATCTACCTTTCCCACCCCCTTGAGGGTGTATCATCTTCAGACTTCTCTATTACCGCTATACGGCAGTTTGTTTGCCACTCTTCTAGAGAAATTGGCTGTTTCTTTACTCTTTAAGAATAGTTTCGGTTATAGGCAAGCCATGGGTAGTCAGTCGATAAAGTGCTGCTGTTTTATACACTGGAAGTTTGGCACGAAGAGAATCCTATTGATTCTCAAAGCCGCTAGCTAACTAACAAGTCAATTTAAAGTATGAAAATAGTTACTAATAATCAAAATGGACGAGGAGCTTAAACAAAGGAATAAATCATAGCATACGACTCCTTTGTAGACTTTATTTCATCCCCTCGCTAATCTCTGATATCGAACTCCACGAGTCCTCGGGACTCCAAGCCTA
Organism: Trichophyton schoenleinii; assembly: GCA_018357685.1. Lineage (NCBI taxonomy): Eukaryota > Fungi > Ascomycota > Eurotiomycetes > Onygenales > Arthrodermataceae > Trichophyton > Trichophyton schoenleinii. The sequence continues at coordinate 4,639,672 of WOFF01000001.1, forward strand.
CACTCATGTTTCCCTCGCTTCCCCACCAGCTCTTCTTGTCGTCACGTCCAACCGTAGGCTTCTTAGTAGTAAGAAAGCCGTGCGGAGATCGACGAACAGCTTCCAGACCTTCACCTCGCACAATAACATTTCCACGCCGGAAATCCGTAGCAATGACACGCCCCGCCCAGGAATGAGTGTAAGAAATGGCCATGTTGGCCGAATTGTGGCTGACATGGTAGGCGTTGACTCTGAGCTCCGAATGGGAACAAGGCTTATCTTCAGCATGGCTGGGTTTCTTGTTGAGAGCTTGCAGGATACGGTTCCATTTTTCCTGTCTGCTGGAACTATTGGAGCGAGTATCTATGCGCATCTTGGTATGGGGGGTATTATCTTGAGCCTCCGGTATGTGTTCAGGCTTCTCAGGGGCGATGAAGGATGGCTCTGTAACTTTCAGCGATACATTACCTGAGCGAGTTCGAGTGGTTATAGAGACATCGTCACAGCGTTTGCATCTCCTGTTCTGAGGGAAAGTGGTGGTATTTTCAAAGACGAGGGGAGTTAGATGAGTGTTTATTTTGCCACTTCGAGTTGTGACGGAAGCATGGGTAGAAAATCCAAGGACGGCGAACACATTTCCACTCCTGGTTTCGATATCAATCTCATATGGGCGAGGGGGTAAAGAGGAGGAATTCGATTGCCATGAATGGTGATTCATAGCCGGATCTTGGTAGAAGACTTCTTTGAAGAGGGAAGGCTGAGCCTCTTCCAAGTCATACGTGGATAGAGCATCGCTGATGACTGCGGCATCATCGGGCATCTTGAACCTCACGAAAACATTGCCAGTTCTCGAACGTATGGATACTCCTGCAGGGCGAGTTGGATCATCTTTATGTGCTGGCTGAGGCACGATGGTAACATAAACGGATCCAGTTGTAGTCCTGAGGTCCACTAAGTCGTATAGAGGGTAATCTCCAAAGATCCAGGATTCGCTTTCTCTAACGACTGTCTCTCGAGAAGACTCTGAGTGGCAGCCAAAGCCATAGTTATATCCAGCCGAATGGCGATGATGCCTCTAAGAGCACCTCAAAGTTAGCCACATATCCAAGTAATAGTTAATAAGGTATCAAAACTAGTTTCAAAGAGTGTAGGCCTGCGGATTTAACATCTTACCCTGATGAAGCGGACTGCGGCCCAGCGGACAAGCCAAAGACACAGCCAGACAATAAATACTGCCTTCAAGGCGATTAATATCTTCACACAGCAGGTCCGCTCGCGACGTTCACCCTTCTCGCGGCGATGACAACGGCGTCTAGCCGTCCACCAGCGACGGAATCGGCCTGCTCCTTGACGGCAGCTGGCAGGCTCCTCAGGCGGATCTTCCTCCTTGATGGCGTAGTCATCCTTGATATCTACATTGAGATCCCCCCTCGGGCACCCTGGGGAGCGGACGTGGTCACGGTAGCCTGGTGGCGGAGAGCTCGAGAGAAGCCGGTCGTTCTCATGGGTGTCCTCGATAGCTGCCTCCGTCTGGAGGTCTGGCTGGGACTCGCCGCTGTTTGATGCAGTGCTCGGAGGAGTGTATATCTTCTCGTCGCCCATGACGGTATCTGAGTCGTCGGAGTACTGGGGCAGCAAGGGAGCCTGCTGCTCCTCCAGCTCTTCTTCCTTGGGGTTACCCATGGCTAGCTTGATCGTTCAATATTCGCTATAGATCGAAAACGACCAGAACGAGGCTTCGATGGGGTATTGTTAAGTATATTCAATAATATAACATCCAGGCCGGAGTCTCGGATGGCTTCACGCAATCAACGCTACGGCCGCAAAGGGCGCTGACGACGATGGCCAGGCAGCTGCATTTCCCCCCAGCCTGGCCTGCCTGCACCGCCCAGGCACGGAAGATTAACCAACCGGCCCTGCCGTGAAACCCGACGCTGACTGGCTGCGGCTTTGACAGGATCTCGCTTGTCACTGCTTGCTTATTCAACGAGAGCTGCTGTCTGTTACGCAAACCGCCCTGGGATGGTGGGAAGGGCGCATCCAGGGAGGATACGAACTGGATGTTGGCCTCTAGAGAAGGATTCATTACAGCATTGCCGATCGGGATGATTAAAATAGTTTTAGCTGGACAGTGACTATAGGGGCAAAAATGCTGGGCTCTTATAGCTGGGAAAACAGAGACCCTTTAGATGTAACTCCATGTCTGCTTCTTCGAGGAAGTCGGATCAAAACGCTCTAGGAGAAAGGAGTCAAGGCACTTTATCAAGATATTAAAAGCAAGTAAAAGAGGAGGCTCAAGGCATGGAAGAGTGCAGTATCATTAAAAACTCGTAACGCCATCGCTAAAATGAAGCAGATGAAATGCTCTGATCATAGCTATCATGATACCTCCAGGGCGAATAAATAGGTAATAGGAGGAAAACAGACAAGTATTCAAACAGGATGACAAAAAAACATTTTCCTGAATAAAGGGGTATAGAAAAGTAAAGTATCAAGAAGCATATGGCGGGAGGGAGGCTGATGATGGAGTAGCAGATTGAAAGGGTCATCCCAGATATACCGGACAAACCACTGACATCAATAGCCCAGATTGCCGAGAACGGAGGCAGCTTCGTTGGCCGGTAGACCGCATACGCCCAGAGCACGCACTTGACTGCCTTTTCTCAGACGCTTAAGACCAAGAGCAACCTTCCAGGCTTCGCTTTCATCAAGGACGAAGATGAACCGTTTGCCGTCCTGATCCCTGATGCTGGTTCGGATAATGTGCAGGCCGCGAGCTTCCGCTGTCTGTAGAATAGCTTGGTCAATACCACTGCCAGCACTATGATTAATAGAACTACTCGAGTCGGCAGCACTGCTCACCCCGAAACGGCATTGGTCATTACAGGTGTGAAGCATTCCTGTCACGAAAGCATCTGAATCCTCGCTGCTAGGCTGCTTGGATGATGAATGCAAATTGCCAAACCGGAAGGGATTGAGCTTTCCATTGCCTGAGCGAGTAGAATGACTGCTATTCGCGGAGTGCAAAGGGCACCATACCTCTATTAGTTTCATAGTCCATGCCTTGATATCCCATTCTCTCTGCGCTACTCCGCGGACATCATCGTCAACGAACATGCCTTCCGTTGTCATTCGCAGAATGAGCCCATCCGTAACTGAGCCTACTCCTGATACCAATTGCGCAATAGGAGTTTTCATAAATGCATTATTAAAGGTGTATACGCCGTGGATAACGATCTTGTTAGGATCCTTGGTGGAATATGGCCCACGTTGAGATGGAGGAGGCGAGGTGTTCGCAGTAGATTGAGATGGAGCATAAGTCGACTCTGAAATAACCGAGGGTGCCTGGCTAGGCCGGCTGATACTTGATCTTGGTCGGTCATAAGGGCGAAATGAATAACCATCGTCTTCTGCATCTGTGGTTGCTGTCTTGACGGAAGGAAAAGGAGGCTTGCTCTGTGTAGGCTTTGGCGCTGGTCGCTTCTCTGGCGATGGAGACCTCTTTTCTGGCGAAGCTGTCTGGGACTTTGGCTTGACAGAGATTTTGGTAGTTGACGATAGTTTTGTGGTAGATGAAACTGATGGAGCGACTGAGGGGGCTGCGGACGCTGCGGCAGCAGCTCGTCTGGCGGCGGCAGCTTCCTTTGCGGCCGCATACCGTGCTGCAGCTTCCTGTCTGGCCTTTTCCTTCGCAGCCTTCTCTGCAGCCTCCTTTTCGGCTGCTTCCTGAGCTGCCTTTGCTTCTCTCTCGGCGGCTTCTTTGGCAGCCTTTTCTTTGGCTCTCTTCTCCTTCCACAGACGGTATTCCCGTTCCCGGTTCTCCTTGTCACGTTTCTCTTGCTCCTCGCGAGCTTTCTTCTCTTCTTCTTCCTTCTTTTTGCGTTCTGCTTCTGCCCTTTTACGCTTAATTTCTTCCATCTTTCTTTTCAACTCCTCCCTCCTTCTCGTTTCTTCACGAGCTTTCTCCCACTCACCCATCTTCGGGTCTACCACAGGTACTTCTTTGGGAGTTTCTGGCTTTGGAGGCTCGGGCTGAGGAGCTGGTTGAGGAGCTGGTTGAGGAGCTGGTTGAGGAGCTGGCTGAGGAGCTGGTTCTGTAGGTTTTGGAGGTTCTGGCTTAACCTCAGGCTGTTTCGGGGGTTCTGGTTTTGGGGTTGCAGGCTTTGGAGGCTCGGGTTTCGGTTCTTCTGGCTTCTGTTCTTCTGGTTTGGGGATATCCCTCTTTGGCGGTTCAGGTGCTGGAGCTTCCGGTTGTGGAGGCGCTGGCTTTGGCTCTTCTGGTGCTGGTTCCTCTTTCTTTGGGACCTCTGGTTTTGGAGGCTCCGGTTTTTGTTCAGGATTTGGCTCAGGTTTTTTGGGCATAAATTGTGGCTTGGGCGTCTCGGGCCTACGGGGTTCATGATTTGGTGGTGGAGGCGGTGGAGATGCTGGCCGCGGTGCTTCACGCCTTGGTGGAGGCGGAGGTCCCGGTGATTCGGAACGGCGAGTGTCACGTCTATGAGGCTCTGGAGAGGACGGAGAATTATAGCTTCCATAGCTCTGGCGACTTCCAGGATAGCTATTCCTATTATATTGATGCCCTCCTGGATATTGGGGCCCAGCACCAGGATATGGACCACCCGCTCCCGGATATGGTCCTCCTCCGGGGAATCCAGCCCCTGGATTAGGCGGAGGAGGGAATCCAGCACCAGCATAATGTCCGCCGTAATTTTGATAAGAGCCGCCGCCTGCTCCAGGCCCCGGGCCCGCTCCGCCAGGTGGCGGAGGGCCGTGTCCGCCCGGGGGAGGAGCCCCTGGAGGAGGTCCAGGAGGAGGCCCACGAGAAGTACTTCCATTGCTGGAAGCGGTAGGTTTTGAGCGGGAACGTTGGCGGAAAACTCCTTCGGCTTGAGCCTTGCCAATGGCCCAGCTGACGAGGCCAATTCCAAAGGCAAGCAAGAATACGCCCATTCCGCCGCGGGCCACAACAGTTGCACACCAGGTTTTCAGGGTGGGCAATGCGTTGAAATAAAAGTAGACGCCCATCAATGTCACAGCAACACCCGCTAGGAAGCTATTTGTATGGCATTGGAGCGAGGGAAGGTATAAAAAGCCCCCTCCAGCAGAATGAGGCGGGATAATGAAGATGTCATAAGGCCCTTCAGGCAAATCCGTGGATTTGCGGTACCTGTTGCCATCTCCAGGTCCGGTGTCACTCCGCGGGTTTGCTCCATGAGGGGGAGGCGGTGGAGGAGGAGGGCCGTCCATCATGCAAAGTCTCTGTCACCAACGTTACAGAGGCACAGCAAAAATTTAAGGCCACCGCTTTGCTCTGACCTTGCAGTCTGATAAGGAGCAGGTGCTGTACAATTTCCCCTGCACTGGGATCTTTCCTCTGCTGGTCTTTTTCTTTTCTTTTTCTTTTTTATTTGCTGTATAGATGCTTATAGCAAAATGTGCTGTATATCTCTGTTCATATAAATAGAAAATTCATGCATTGTGGTCTCAAACTACCACACAATGCAATATGTGGCCTTTTGTGTGTATGGCACCAGTTTGGCTGTTATTCCCCTCCTAGGAAGCTGTCGAGTATTTCCTTTAAACTGAAGGGAGCAATTCGAGGAGGTACTTTGGTGGGCGTTTTCGATGAGGACGAGGGTGCAACAGCGCCGTGCGCCGTGGTGCGTTCTTTGTGTATCAGTATCGAAGAGCGTTTCGATTGCGAAAAAACTGCTTCGAGCCTAAGAATTAACCATGAGTAAGACACGGAATCGCAATTTGGCCATAAGAGCAAGAAAATCCAGCGATATTGCTGGCAATTCCCACGAGAAACGAAGCAGAATGGCATTTCAGCCTCTGGCTTACCGCTGAGTTTTGATGTCAGATACCTGTCTTGATAGGCTGAACACCCGTTGCGCACAGATACTTCGTACAAAGAGAATAAGATAGATCGGTCTGGAGAGAGCGAACTGATAAACAAAAAGGGCGAAAGGAGTCGAGTCCTGATGCCGAAATCTGAGACAGTCTTGGGGCTCTGGCTCTCTGGGGGAGAAGTGGGAGTCGAAGGGGAATATCAAATTATTTTTAACATGTCAATGTCCGCCTTTCTGGCGTGGAGGGAAAAACGTTTGTATTCTTTTCTCTTCTTTTTTTCTTTTTCTTTCTCACCCTTCTTCTCGTCTCTTCGTCTTTTTTATGTGTTTTTCTCTTCTCTTCCCCACCCCTTTTCATCCAAGCAGTGGCCGCAGTCCAATCGGATAGCACGAAAGATCCCTGTTTGCCGGCCCAGTCTCCATTCTCAGCGCTGCTTGTTGACCTATCGAAGCCAGCCTTGACACCGGCCCGCGATGAGTGGAGGGATTGGGACACGTTGTAACGAATAACTGGAGGTGAAGGCACAGCGGGCAAGGAAATAGTACGAACTATCATACAGATCTGGTGGGAGGCACTGTTGACACTGATTATTTACTACCTTCCGGGGAAGAAGCAGCGTAGACGTACATACACACACACAAATATCCGCTTCTGCTGCTGCTGCTAACTCAGCTGTCTGTTTGCTGTGTTTCCCTTCTGTTGTTTGATGGCAAAGCAGCGCAGATGCTGTCGTGTTGTTGGTGTGATGCGAGTCGCATGAAGACAAAATAAAAATTTAAGGGAAAGGGAAGGACCCACTTTTTAGACGTTTTCCTCTGTTTGTTTTGGTTTTTCCTATTATGGCTACCCAGAATAGCCCGCTCTTATTGGCCAGTTTCCATTTAGAGTTGATTAGTCACTAGCTCCCGGAAAAGTGTTATTCCAAAAGTCAGGTGACACTGTTGATTAGATAATCATGTTGAAGCGGCCAACTACATGGAAACACGCAGAGAGACAAGGCAAAGACGAGATAAACAGCCGCTGGAGGAAACACATTAGCTCTGGTCACCTTGCTCAGGGGACGGGCTACCTTCCTGACAGGCTGTCTGGAGTCATGCAGTTGTACTCCGTGACCCTCGCAGCCTCCAAAATCGACTATTTAGCCGCTAACAAACGAACTCGTCGGCGGGCACAAGTGATTACATAAGCAATAGTGGCGGAACTAATATGATCCTGTGCCGAAACGCGCTCTGATTGGCCAGATCTTGTCCATCTGAGCTTGCCCCGAGATCAACTTTTGTACCTGAAGTTGCTGCATGACGATGATGAAGCTGACACTGTCGACGTTGGGTATGAGGATGCAGGGCATGATGAGGCTGTAAACCACTTCGGGTCTACAGAGTTCTGCCGGCACCTCCTTATATAGCCGCTGTTGCCTGCGCCTCGTTGGATGTCGAACTCCCTCCCGCCCGAAGCTATCTCCTTGTCCCTCTTATCTATCACCGCTCAACAAGAACGAACGTCGATCCCCTGAAGGAGCAACCTACACAAGAACACCAAAGAAAAGAAACCCCTTTTAACTATACAGGCATATATACACCGCCCGAAGAACCTCTGCCGCCCTCTCTGGTCCTCTCTCTCAACGTACAGCAATACGCAATAACAACCTACAATTCCATCTTTGGGGCTTCATATGAATGCCAATCCGATGGCGGCCGCCCCTGTGCCGGCAGGCACCTTTATGGCCGGCACCAAGGTGCAGGTTGGAAGCCATCGAGTCGTGGTAGAGAAATACCTTTCCGAAGGAGGATTCGCCCATGTCTACGTCGTTCGACTTCCAAAGCCCGTCGACGGCGTCGAGACTGCTGTCTTGAAGCGGGTCGCCGTCCCGGACAAGGCATCCCTCGCCAACATGAGAACGGAGGTAGAAACGATGAAGAGGCTGAAGGGACACAAACATATCGTCACATACATTGATTCTCATGCGTCACAACTCAAAGGCGGCGGATATGAGGTCTTCCTGCTCATGGAGCATTGCGCCGGCGGCGGCCTGATAGACTTCATGAATACCAGGCTACAGAATCGATTGACCGAACCAGAGATCTTGAAGATATTTGGCGATGTCACCGAAGGTGTGGCCTGTATGCATTATCTCAAGCCACCACTCCTGCATAGGGACCTCAAGGTTGAAAACATTCTGATCTCTGGAAACGGCCCTTCTCGCTGCTACAAGCTGTGTGATTTTGGTTCTGCAGCTCCTCCTAGACCCGCAGCTACCTCCGCAGCCGAAGGTAGACTGATCGAAGATGATGTCCAGAGGCACACAACCCTACAGTATCGAAGTCCGGAGATGATAGATGTCTACAGAAAACAGCCGATCGATGAGAAAAGTGATATCTGGGCCCTTGGCGTTCTGTTATACAAGCTATGCTACTATACCACCCCTTTTGATGAAGGCGGCCAGATGGCTATTTTGAACGCAAAGTTCAAGTATCCCGCCTATCCACCCTTTTCAGATAGACTGAAACTTTTGATTGGTATGCTTGCTCTGTCGCTTTTATTATCAAGGCACCTTAAGCTAACATTAAATTCTTTCAATTCAGCCACCATGCTTAAAGAACATCCCAAAGATAGGCCCAATATTTACCAAGTTTTGCGCGAAACATGTCATATGCGAGGGAGAGAAGTCCCAATTCGAGACGTGCGTACTTATACAATATCTCTAATATCTGTGCGTCTTAAAACTAACTCCTTTCCCACGTAGATTTATTCCGACCGTTCACATTCCGAATCTAGACGAAGCCAGCAGCTACCGACTTCCACTCCAGTGGAAGCACCAAAAATTGGTGCCACCTTTACGCCGCCCATTCAGGAAACAAAAATCATTCCAGACATTGCACCGATGCGGAGAGGAAGGCCGGTCAAGCCTACCGACCAAAAGGCTGCATCCAAACCCAGTCCTTCCCCTCTCAGGGTTTCCGGCGACCCGTTTGCGGCACTTGATGGAACTAAACGGAACGTCAGTACGGACGAACTCTCTTCACGATTCCCAACTCTAGATCAATTCTCCCTCCTTCATGAAAAGGGTGGCACTTTCAACTTTGAATCAGCCAATACAGAATCGATTGCCAGCCCTGAGGATTTATCTAAAAGGGTCACAAATGCACTTGCCGATGAAGCATTCTCGAAGCCTGCAGTGTCCCCACAGCCAAGTCCTACTCTTGGAGCGCACCATACTACTACGCGGATAGACTCGTTAGCATCGGATAAAAAGCTGGTATCGTCCCCATATCTAAGGGCGGAACCTTCTCGCCAACAAGTCCCTATACAGCATCCAACACCACAGAAACCAACCATGGTATCCACTGGCACTATGACATCCCCCTCACCAGTCAGCCAGCGACCAGACAGTCCCTCTTTATCCCAAAGACCACTGCATAGATTCCCGAGCCAATCACACAAGAAACAACCGTCGGGAAGTTCTCGTGAGAGTAGCGGTCATGATCATCCCCGTGGGCACAGTGGCAGCTTATCTACTCGGCCCAGTTTTGCCAGATTTGACACCAAACCTATTCAAGCGGAGGACCTTCCTAGGTCGCCGGCATCCTCACGGCCATCCTTGGAAGGTACACGGCCAACGGCTTCTGATATTGCAGACCCGCTAACCCGTTCGAAATCCGCAAACTCGAAATCTAGGCCTACTGCTGCATATGTTGCGTCGAGATTAGAGTATCTTAGGGATAGGGGTCGCGAACGCTCATCAGACGAAGATGAAACCTTGCTACGCCCATCCGTTGGTGAACATGATCTCGAATACAGCCAGCCATCCAACATGTCTGACGTTGATTTCCTTAAAGCTAAAGAAGAGGAAGAGTTGAGCCGGAAGCGCGAGAAGCGCTTAAGTGGTGGTGGATCCAAGCATGCCAAACGCGGGAGTTTGTCTTCACTTTCTTTATCAGGTACCAAGACCCTCCTCGCAGGTCGCTTCGGGGATGCCTTCCGCCGCTTTGAAAACAACGCTCCTCATGATAGGAATCAAACCCCATCTCCTGAAAATGACACCCAACACCTTACTCCCATCACAGGCTCCGAGGTAACGGAGTTGAGCGACGATGGCCGTGGATATGACACTGTTGACGCAGACGACATATCGCCCGAAATAAAACGAGAAATGGAAAGACGCCGATTATCCATGGAGGAAAGACGTGTTGCTGAGGCTGCTGCCCAGTATCGCTCACAGTTGAACGAGCGAGAAGGAGGCCCCTCGCGCGCTGTGGGACTAGGTATAGGGAGTGGCGGTAGAGCTGCTGCCATTGAAAACAAGGTTCAGTCTTTGTTGAAGGAGACGGAAAAGGCACCACCTGTCAAGACAGCATCAGGATATGGACGATACACGGACGCAGTACCTAATCCACAAGCCAAAAGATTCGAGTCCCCGTTACCAGAACGACCGGCGTCATCTACTATGCAACCATATTCATCCGCCCCTGCGAGTTCACACACATCCGATTTCCGGTCCCAACCTTCAAAAGATAAAGATTCCCCTTCTATTGGCCTCAAATATAACACCGGACAGCACCAGACCTCATCAACTACCACCCGTGCTGCCCAGCGCCCAGTAGCACCCCCAAAGCCCAAGAGTTTACGAACGGGGATTCAATCGGCCAACCAAACCGGCAATAGCGAATATAACTCGCCACAACACTCTCGCTCGACCAGGCAAGTCTCCAACTCTTCGGAAGACTGGGAGCTAAACTTTAGCCGCCGCTACCCCAGTCTCTCTGGGCTCGAACTTGTAGAGACAGAGATATACATACCAAAGGCTTCGTTGGGCCGTACCACAGCCACCACAGCGAGTAAGGGACTCTGACCAGCTAACTCCCACGCAAGGTTGCAAATCGTCTACAACTTTGAATACACAATTTTATGAACAAATAAACAAAAGTATGCGCTATACCCTCCATTATCGCATTGGCACATTATATCGCATCTTTATGCTTTTGGTCAGATTATTCCCTATGTCAACTACGCTATCTATATACCAGGGGAAATAGGCGCTATTCCTTTTTTCTCTTGTCAAGGTTCTACTTTCCCCTTTGGCTGTGATGCTGAGATGATAAACGATATGATGTGGCTTCTTTAGTGTTCAAGCAACATTAGCAGCTGTTTGATTAGCATTGTAACAGTGGCTTTTATCCACGGGTTTATTTTATCTGGCTCTTTTCCTCATTTCCCTGGGCGCAGCGGCATTAATATAATAATACGCTAGCTGTGATTAGAGGTATATATATATATTTACTATATAGGAGGTTGATGATATAGAAAAGCATTAGCTATTTGGTTGCCCTGGTAGCCTCGCAGCTCAACAGACTAGTACACTGCGTAGCAAACCCCAGTGTGTCTTTATTTAGTTTTCATTTGTTCTCGTTATATATGTAGAGTGGATTTGATAGAAGCACTTGGAGAGTATTCACTGAAACATCGCATAGGTACAGTATCAATCATCTCGCCAAAAGAGACAGCAGCCTGGTGGGACAGTAAAGTATGTAGAGGAATCAAAATGCATATTAAAGATTAAACGGGAAAAAAAAAAAACATGGAATGTAGTGTGGGCTAAACCATATAAAACACAGAGCAAACTCGCAACAACAGGATTAATAGACTGAAACACATGACATATTCTAGCAAGCACAGCCTTCCTTCGCACCAACCTGCCCTCTGTCTCGAAGGTTGATCCTCGAATCGTCTCCAGGCCGTGACCCAGCACCAAGTCCGGCATTTCCAGACGATCCACCGGCCCCGGCACCGCCCCTAGAACTCTTAAGGCTTGCCTCGGGGATCGCATTTGCAATGGCTGTGAATACCTCCGCGACGTTGAAACCAGTCTTGGCACTGGTTTCGAAGAATAGTAGGCCCTCGGCTTCAGAGTATGAGCTAGCCTCTTGTGTTGATACTTTTCTGGCATCGCCATTGGGAGAACCATCCCGTTCGTCATCTTGCTCGTCGTTTCCGCCGCTGCCCCCCTGAGTCTCTCCCTCTTCGCCCTCATTGGCGGGGTCCTGGCCCTGCGCAGGGTCACTGGCCGAGGCTGATGTCCCGTCACTGCTTGTCAGATCAAGCTTGTTACCGACCAAGGCGATGACAATTCCGGGACTTGCTTGTCTCTGGAGTTCGGCAACCCAGTGTTTGGCTTTGATCAGGGAGGATGGTTTGGTCAGGTCGTATACGACGAGGGCGGCTTGGGCGTTTCGGTAGTACATGGGAGCAAGAGATGCGAAACGTTCTTGGCCGGCGGTATCCCATATCTCGAATTTGATTGTACGCGTGGGCAGGGAGCATTTCTGGGTCAGGAAAGCAGCTATTTACGGTAGGAGTTAGACAGCTTGATACGCAACAGGCAGCACTTTTCCGAGGGGGAAAAACAGCGGCCGGCTTACCTCCGATTGTAGGTTCCTTGTTCTCCTGGAAGTCATTGTTTACGAATCGCAGAACGAGGGATGACTATTTGGAAGAAGATAATCTCGTTAGCTGGTGTGATAGAGAGAAGCGCTTCCGGACAGAAAAGGGTGAAGAGGCCCGGACTTAAACCGGAAGGGAAGCAAACCTTTCCAACTGCAGCTTCACCAAGTAGAACCAGCTTAACGCTGCTACTGGGCTTGGGGCCAGGCGTCGAGCTAGAATCTGCCATCTCTTTGGTTTGTATACGGCCTGGGACGACGGGGCAGTCTTTGTTTTCCTGACGTCAACTCGGTCAAGAACTAGATTTCCGCAAGCAAAGGGGAGGTGATCGGCTGCTGCGAGGTTTCCAGTCGGCTGTGCAGGGTATATGTATCCGTCACAAGCTCCGAACAGTTCTTTCAGGCGGGCTTGTCTCGGTTAATCGTGTCTCTGGTAGGGTGTGAAGGGATGGAGGTGAGGAAGCGGAAGAAGAAGTTCGTCTTTTCCCGTCGACTTTGAAGTTCGACTTTTTGGTTGATGACGATGGATCGCCCGATATGGTCTAGCGCCGGAACAGGCTTGGCATAACGAGTGTTAAAAAAGACATCAGAAGAGACGAAAAAGACGACTGGACGGACATCAAGAAGACGCAAAGAAAGAGAATTCAGGATAATAATCAGTGATGATCGATACGTATAGTTCTGTCTACCTATGCTATGCTGTCTAGTGCGACACGACGCTCCAAGGAAAGAGGAAAAGAGGGAGCAAAACAGAAAAAAAAAAACAGCAACAACGGTCTATCCGGTCCATCTATCCCAAACAACAGGAAAGCGTCAAAAAGAAACAAGACTGGCAGAAAGAGAACATCAGGGGGGGAACGCAGAGGGCTAAAAAGCAGTCGCGAGAGGGGGAGTATCTTGAATAAAAGGCATAACTGGCAGGCTAAATGGGGAAAGAAAATGAGAAATAAGGTCACTAAAAGTCGATATTAGAGGGGAAGTCCAGCCCGGGCAATAGAAGTACATCGTGAGTCGAAGGAGAAGAAAAAGGGTTATTAAAAAGTGATATAGGTGAGTGCTTTTTGTCAAAACAAGGGCGAAAAGGAAAGAGGCAATGGAAATAGTGCACTGGTCGTAAAGGCATTTCTTTGGCAAAGAACAAAAGTAATGTCAAGGCGGCACAGGTATCGTGAAGATGAAAACTCAACCGGCTCTCCCGCTTGCCAGAACGCATCCTGAAAAGCGGTACACGAATGCAGGATGGCCAGTCAGCCACGGAGGAACAAACGGAGCTCATGCTACCCGTTAGCTCCCGGGCCTCCTGCGGCAAGGCGCTTGTTGGGTATAATTGAGCGGGACGAGCCGAAAGGATGTGGCATGAGCAAGCAGGAAGCCGGTGACGAAGAAGGCGAGTGGAAGAATAGTGACTGCGAAGTCGATGAGTCTAGATCTCAATGGTATAAACCCCCAAGGAAAAAAAAAAAAAAGAAAAGGAAAAGGCGCAGAAACGACAGGAACAAATGAAAGCGAACAAAGGGAAAAGATGAAACCAAAAAGCAGTTGTTGCCAATTCTATCCCATCCGTCTATGTGGTAAACGCCGAACACAGAAGAAAGACCCAAGAGAGGAAAAGCCATTTTTTTGGAACCAAAAGGAGAACAAAGGGAGAAGAGAGACTAGGCGGCAGGGGATCGAAACGCCGGAAAGACGGGGAAGGGAGGACAGCAGATATTGTTGGGGCCAGATCGAAGCGACCAAGAAGAGAAAGAAGCTGGTCGGGCTATTTTGAAATCTCCGGTCAAGCAGTTGGAGGCGTTCAAAGGACCAATGGAACTATGCATGGTGCAGGGGGGGAGGGCGCAGGTTGTTGTATCGGGATGAACGGGGCCGGGCGGATCGGTAGGAAGCAGGTCGGCCAGGGAGCGCAACGGTCCAGACGAACGGCCTGTCCTTTAAATGTCAACTGGGAGGGGTATATTCCCTTGTCGTTCGTCTCATCGCACAGCCCGGTAACAAAGAGCGAGCTAGCCCCAAGAAGAGCGCGAGGTTTTGTTGCTCTCCTTGTTTGTTAGTTCCGTGTTCAAAAGTTGGTTGTTGGTAGCCGCCAGGGCGGGAAGAAATTCTGTTCTGGACCAATCATCAACCAGTCACAATATCGGTCGTTTCCCCATCCCTTTTCCTTCGATTCTCTGCGAGAGAGAGAGAGAAAAGCGATGATCAAATAAAAAAAAAAAAGAGGGTGGTCGGAGGTACGAGAGGATCGTACAAAGGAGAGGCGTCGAAAAAGTCGAGTATTAAAAATGATGTAGAACAGAACGTATGCATCGATGGGAGAGAGAGAGAAGTTGAGATATCAGAAAGATCGTCCTGGGAGGCGACATGTTACCGCTTGGGAGGCGGTTGAGGCTTTGGTACGCCGGTTGTGTCGTAAGCACCTCGTCCCATGTTGGTAGCAGAAAGATCCCTGGTAATCATTGTGTTGACCTGGTTGTATGTCCAGTTAGCTGACTGAGGTCCACAGTTATCCATCCAGCAAATATATATACATATATAAAATGCTAAGGAGAGATATTAATATCTACTCATGCACGTCCAGGGATGCTCGCAGCCTCACAAGGATCGGATCCTGTCATACCTCGGCCGGAGCACAAGGAAAAGAAACCCGCATGCAGGTATAGACGTATAATAGACAGCAGAAGAATGACTAACCTGGGACGCTGCGTACAGCTGACCGATGATTGCAGACCTGCGGCACTCGCCGGGGATTGAAGCTGAGTATGATACCCTCCCCTCGAACAGGAGAAGATAGGTAAGCGTCAAGTCTCGTTGCTCCTCTGGCTACAGAGCAGCTGTTTGGTTCGTGTTATATATTATATCCGTGAATAAAATATTCCCTCCCGCGAAAAAAAGTCCGAACGACCAAAAGGATTGAATGTGCGTCAAAAAAGGAGGGTATTGAATATATGGCGTTTCTCGTTTCGTCTGTATATTCTTTTTTTCTTTCTTTTTTTTTCTTGAGTGACTCTAAGATGGTCACCGGGAGAGATCGGTAGGAGGTTCAAGACGATATTCAAATATTGCAGCTGGCTCCTTCGTCGAAACGTCGGCGATGGCGAAAAGGAGGCGAGAGAGGAAATAGGAGTAGATGGCTAGTAGAGAGGCCCCCCTTGGAGATACTAGGGATGGATTAAGGAGGAAGAGGTAGGTTGAAGATGAAGGAGTGAATACGCTTGAAGGATATAAAATGATAGAAGAAGAAGAACGAGAGACGATCCAGAAGAGCAGCGTCTCATACTAATATACATTTCTCAGTCTCCCCATCTTCCTGATTCTATTACCCAGTTGAAAAAAAAAAAAAAAAAAAAAAAAAAATGAAATAGCAAAATAATTATTATCACTAAGAAAAGAAAAGAAAAGATAAAAAAAGCAAAGAAAAAATAAGGACTTAAACCCCCTTTCAACAAACACTGTAAGATGAAGAAGCCCTGTAACTCCATCACTCCATCGGTTTTTTTCCCTTGCCCTTAGTATTTCTTATTTTCTCCTTGCTTTTTCCTTCTTAATTGTTCCTTTTTTTTTTTTTTTTTGCTAACCTTCTCCTTAGACTGCAAATTGGCCGCTTCTTTGCTTTTTCAGTCTGGCTTCTCTTTTGCTTCTTTGTGCTGCCTTGGAGAGAAAAGAAACGAAGAGAAGAAGAAGAAGCAGTCGAAGCAGCAGCAGCAGAAGAAGAAGAAGCAGAAGCAGAGCCAGAGAGGGAGGCTACAGCGGACGGAGTACAGAGTACAGGGAGACGGAACATGATAAGATGAAAAAGCAACTGCAGAAGCCATCCATGCCAGCCCATCTCGCAGAGTCGGCGTTATGGCCAGAACTGTTTCTCGCCGGCCCGCTTATTGAGTCAGTCCAGTCCATCAAGTCAAGCCAGAGAGTCAGAGCGAGCCTGCATGGGGGGGGAAGAAGAAAAGCTTTCTGTGACGAGCTCTCGCAGCAGCATACTCTTGCGCAGGAAGATGCATACTCGAGTGCATCCTTACTCTCTGGACTCTCTACTTTTACCCTTCTCTCCCCATCAGAAGAAAACGGATGGCGAGAGTCAGGTTTGAAAAAAAAGAGGTGAAATTGCAAAAAAGGGGGCTGATGAAGAAGATGAAACACGACTCTTCCGACAGAGATGCTGGAGCAAGCAGGGGGGGGGTTCTTTTTTTTTTTTTTTTTTGAAGATAAAAAAAAGAAGAAGAAAAAAAACAATAACTTCATGCCCATGCAGGATTTTCTGCGCTTTTCTCTGCTTCATGATAGGCTCTGTCCAGCAGGATTATCGACAGTATAAGAAGATAAACGCAAAAAGAGAGGCGAATGGGCGGACGTGTGCACCGTTGACTTGCCTGAAATTGTGCCTTGCCTCGCTGCATCTCTACCTTACCGGCGGGTTCGGCTTCGAGCAGAGAGAAGCCAACGCCTAGGTCAGTATCCAAATTACATCTAACATACCGTGGGTGCCTAGGACAGACAGGGTTGGTTTCAGCGGGCGCGGACGGGCGACGGAGGAAGCAGAGGGACGTCAGCCCGTTTCTTCTTCTGCTTCTGCTTCTGCCTCCTCCTCCTCCTCTCCTCCAGCTTTGATCTAGTTATTTGATATCTGGCCGGTGGTCGTCAGCTTTGGAACCGCGCTGTGTCTCGACCCGCAGAGGGAGCAAGAGCTCACGCGAGAAGTGGCTAGGAAACAGACAGCTCGACAGCTGCTAGAGGCCGGAGTGGATATCGCTGGAGCTCCCTGTCAGAGAGGACCCTGGTTAACTCTGCTCGACCCTTGGTTCTGGTGCCGGGTGAGTTTACCAGTCGTTACTTTATTTACTTTTACTCCTGATATAACTATACTTACTTACACTGCTTAACACAAAGTATATACAGAAATTCAGAGTTGAAAATTTACAAAGCTTCTCCCAGAGAACGGAGCATAAAGAGTCTCTATCATTGGCCCTGCTCCACTGGATCCCAGGCGCTTCTGCTGCCCCTGGCTAGCTCGTCGGTTTCAAAAGAGAAATCGAGCTGTTTCGGGAGAGGGAGACGCCGTCAGAAACAGGCAGCTCGTTACTTTGCAACAGGAGCTGGATATTATTATACGTATACGCAAAATGCATACAAACATACATACATACATACACATCTTAGCTCGCCATCTTGCAGATAGAACAACTCGGGCCACACACAAAGAAGAACCGGTTTGCGATTTCGATCTCGCCCTAGAAGTTCCATGGTGCGCCTCACTCCTGTCCGTTGCGGCTGCCTAGCAGTTCCAGCCACAGCTTCGTCCTGCTTGAGCTCTCGCTTCCTTCGGCCAGGGATGATGCTTCGACCGCCCCCAAAAGAGGGAAACCTGTCCCAGCCCAGATGAGGATTGTATAGCCGGATGTGCAGTGAAGTGCAGTGAGATGCAGTGCAGTGCAGTCCCGGACTGAGTGAGGCTTGTGAGTGTGGCGGGAGAGGCACATCAGTATATAACAGGTTCGGCAACACTCACCCCAAGCACGGGAAGGGGGTGTAGCGATCAGTCAACTTCGCCTTTACGCCGATCTCCTGACGGATCATGCCAAAGAAATCCGATATATCATCTTGTCTCGAAAAAAAAAAAAAAAAAAAAAAAAAAAAAAAAAAAAAAAAAAAAAAAAATTACTACTACTTGCTAGCAGGCGCTCGCTGCCTCTAGCCACTCGACAGATAACTTGCATGGACAGACGACCTATTGCCTCTCTCTCTCTCTCTCTTAGCCGGCCTCGCCCTTCGCCTTTGTACATATGCAGAGCCGAGAGGAGAGCCCGAGAGGAAGTCTAGAAGTTCGAGGAGGACGGTTGGTCTAGAAGCTGGCTTGCCGCAGCTGCAACTAGCGCGCTCCATACAGAGGCAGAAGTTCCTCCCGCTGGCTTCCATTTATACTCGTTTTATCTGGTCCAGATCACCGAGCAAACGGCTAGTTCTCTGCTCAACCTAATCTCCAGCTTCAAACCTCCTGTGACTTGAGTCGATAGTTGCTGCCTGGGCTGCTGTCTAAAGGACTGCTTCAGACGACAGCTCGACTTTTTTTTTTTTAAATTCCCGCTGCTCAGCCTAGCACAGGACATGTACGACAATGGCGTAGGGGTTATAGGTCAAGTTATGGGGGTCACACACCCGCTCATCAGTGCGTGGACGAAGAAGAAGAACGAAGGAAAAGATGGCCACCGTTCTTAATTTCCTTTTAGGTTGCTGGCTGAAGCAAATGCAAGCTGACTGCAGAGCAAGATCGGTGGCCAAATACCGACTAGACACCACACTGACGCCAGTCCCAGCGTACTTTCTTTGGATCATATTAAATGTACGGTGACGATTGCAATAATGCAGACTATTGAGCATCGCCATGCCAGCTGAGGATCCCCCAGAGGAAGATCTCTGCAACAACATGGCATGGCGGATACTGACACATTTTTTTTCTACCAAAGCTGCTACACTTTTGACAGATATTTACCGTGCAGGAGGGCTTGCCAGATAAA
Organism: Trichophyton schoenleinii; assembly: GCA_018357685.1. NCBI lineage: Eukaryota > Fungi > Ascomycota > Eurotiomycetes > Onygenales > Arthrodermataceae > Trichophyton > Trichophyton schoenleinii. The sequence continues at coordinate 4,658,447 of WOFF01000001.1, forward strand.
CTTGGTCGAGATCGAAATCCTTGCTTCCCATAACCCAGCACCAGTCGTGCTTGGGACGGTATTTCTTTTTTGTCTCTACATATAGTGTATCTACATGTTTCCTTGCCGTCTATCGGCAGTTTATCGCCCAATCAATGGCTGGACGAGCGCAGTCCGGCCCGTTACAAACGGAACCATCGATCACCAACGGTTTTGAAGTCGACCGTTTGAGCTGGATAGGAGCAGCGTCGCATCCTGGAGGAGTCAGAAAAACCGACGGCCAACACCCAAATCCGATGGAAGCGAGCAGTTGAAGGTCTGGAGGTTGAGGGACCATGCAGGAACAGAACCAGAACCAGACCCTCCCCCTTCCCCCCTGCGAATAACAGCGCCGGAATAAGTATGTAAAGGAGCGGGCCCGCTGCGGTAGTGTAACGGCTCGATGGCAATTCCGCCCGCTTTTATAGTACAAAGGACATGTGTCAAGTAGTCGGCCCTGCCCTGCCAGAGCCAGGGCTGATGAATTTTTTATTTTTTTATTTATTTTTATTTTTATTTAGCTTGCAGCTTACGAGGAACCCCCAAGGAGCCCTGGTCAAACTTGCGTGGGAAGACGCTTACTCTTATATCTCACCCCCCCTGAACCTGAACCTGAACCTGAACGCTCCCACGGAAATACGAAGACCGCGAAATTACCCTCTGCCTGGGACCGAGATGATGAGTTATGAGTCGTTCGTGTCCCTCGGCCAGACGCAGGCTAGCGTTAACGTCCAGCTCATCATCGTCCCTGGATATCAATAATAATCGCACGGAAAAAGGAACAGGAAAGGAACAGCTGGGAGAATGCACACGTGGATACTGCATACACCCATTCCCGCTGTGGTCCAACATGATACATGCAAGAGGATCTGTATTATTTAATTATGGTTCCTTTTCCTGATTCTTCATATTATATTTCTCAGGTAAGCCGTTATTATATTATAGCTGTGTTATGAACGGCTATATGCTTAACTTCGAAACCTCGCCTCTTTCTCTCATGGTGCGATGCTAATCTTCCCCACAGGGCTCGTCATTCATCGTCTGTTATAGACGCCGGTTGTGGGCCCCCCTTGGACGCGAACGCGGCATGGAAAAGGGCGAAAAAAAAGGGGGCGGCCATGGGAAGCCATGGGAAGCCAGCTTCACGAGTGTGACTGTGACGGGTTCCTGGTGCCTCGGGTACGAGAACGAGCTTTTCTTCGTACTCTCCTGCGAGAGGGAACTGCTTCCTGCTGGGTGGTGAGGGTGTGAAGGTGTGCCTCTTCGTTGGCTGTCAAGCGAACATCCGGATGATTGAAGCCGTTGGGTGGCTCTGGGCGGATTTCTGACCGCAGCCAGCGGGCTTTCTGCGGTGCTCAACTCCTTATGTTTACTTCTCTCCATCTTCTGTCTGATTGACTCAGTCCCTTCTGGCAGGTTATCCCGCGGAACCCCCAACGAATAAACGCCGCTAGAACATGCTGGAAGCCATCAGGGCACGCTAATCATATAAAATATGTCCAATCTTTCAGCATGGCTGGCGGTGGAGACAAAATAGAAAGCAACCCCCATCCGCGTCTCGGAAGCTCCCTCTCACTAATCGCTCAACGAACCGATTCCGCTTGTCCAGCTCTTGCTCTGCCATCCCACGTTGCACGCCTTACGGGAAGCGGATCAAATGGTGGATACGTTGTGTTTTTTGTATTTTTTTTATTTAATTTTTTTTATTTTATTTTTTCTCACGCGCAAGGGGAAGGTATACTCACGATTGCCCCCCTGCATTCGGGCACTTTGCTTAATCGTAGGTTAAAAGGGCACAGGGGGGGGAACAGCACAGTTGCTCCTCTCCTTACGCAACGGCCGGGTGATTGTCAAGATGGAACGCAAAATGTTGGTTAAAAAAAGAATGAACCATCCCATCCTGGGCCCTCGCTAGTGCTGTTTTGTGTCTTCGCTCCGGGCCAGAAGTCAACCCCCAAGCCATCAAAAATTTCGTACGTTGATATCCTCCATTCAATAATACTAATACACCACCAACCAGGTAAAACCCCTCCCGCTGTATCGTATTCCTCCAAGGCCAGTGGTTTGTGAGTGTGAGAGGGCGTCAGAATGCTTTTTTTTTTTTTTCGTACCCTTAGTTACCATCTTTTCTTTTCCCTATTCCTCCCCCCTCCCTCCCTTTGCTTTTTGGCTTGGTTTTGGCTCAACTAGACGCAGAGCCCTTTCGCCTCTTGTATGGAATAATTGTGGAATAGTGCACCAATTGATGTACATTGCCTCCACTTAGCTCCTCTCTCGAGGCGTTCAACCAAATACCGTCACCCAGGATTTTGGAACGGCTCTGGAATCCACATCGAAGAAGGCGAGAAAGCCAAATTCACGCACTATGGGAATGCAGCGTGCACTACAGAGCACTCTCTGTACAAATGCTTTCTTGCTGTACTCCGTAGGACGAGAAGATCTCTGATCCTCGCTGGGGGGGGGGGGGGGGTAGGAGATCATGGCCACCCCCTCCAGGCAGCACCAACCTCCCCACGATCGCCGAGGGAGGGCTTCTTCTAGAAGACGTCTTTCCCCAATCTTGTGCCGTCTCAAGAGGGGGGGGGGCTGTTAACAGAGCACAGGGCTTGGGCGTCCCTGAGAATGCGCTTGTGGCTCTCGGTTTAACTGCTGCCCGTCCATTAGCTGCTCATATATATTCACCCTAGGGCCTCCTACTATCCTTCAGGGTGAGATGGGGGCGGCTGTGGATCAACTGACGGCCCGGAAGTTGCGTATAAAAAAGGGGGCTCCCTTTTCCGTGCAGCCGGCTTCAACGTTGTCAGATTGGTGGATTCCGGCCCTTGGTTTCATCTTGACGACCTGTTTGCGATATTACTCCGAATCGACAGGGCAGGTCGACACGAAGGAAGTCGATTCGCCCCCGTTAGTACGGAGTAGTATAGGTTACTTAAGCACCAGCTCGACTGGCTTAAGTATCCCTATATCAGCTATCCCAGGTGAAAAACACGGCCAATATTTGGGAGCTGCAGCATGATTTTTGCAGAAGAGCCTCACCCTCGCGCCCAGCCAGGCCAGACGTTGGTGGCTTGCGAACCGCCCTGGTCTGCTGAGGCCTGGTTGTCTTTGGATTGCTGCAAGGTACGTGTTTGAGCCTAAGCCAAACAAACGGCGAAGTTGCATGCGCTCCATGGGCGATTGATCCCACCACGTATTCACCAAGCAGCATGGCTGGCTGCTGAGTTGTCCCTCCCCATCGACATTGGCGTCAGTACCGCTGCTCTGCGTTGGGCGAGAACGTCCTCTTATCATGCAGCAGATGCACGAAAACGCAGCCTTAACATCATCCACGGATCCCCTATGGTCGTGCGTCCAAGGCTTATGGATGACCCCCCACTCCTCCTCCTCCTGCCCCCCCCCCCGGTCCTATCGATATCGCAAATCAGACTGCCAGGTTGATGCCCAGTCGAAGGCTTTCCCACCGCTGCTGCTGCTGCTGCTGCTGCTGGACACAGGCCACAGGAGGACCACGTACTGCCCTGCGGCGGCGTACGATAGCGCTTCCGGCTCCCAGGGACCTGAATGCTGGGTCCCCGGGGACAGCCATATCGGTGTTTGCATGGCCAACCAGCTCGTTTTTCAGGCGCCTCGCTGCCTCTGCTGCACCATTTCTTTCCAATATCTTATCCACCGGCCAGCCAATGGCTTGCGGAAGCCCACTTCCACGTCTTCAATGATCTGAGATGATCCCCTCCACTAGTTTTTCTCCCCTATAGGAACTGCTTGGGTCTCGTATAGCGATGTGATCTCTCTGCAATGCGATCGACTGGCACGTATCTATCATAATATCATCCAGTCCTGAATATAAACTCGGTCCAAAAGTCCGCTTTTTTTTTTTTTGTTTTTTTTTTTTTTTGGTCTGGTTTGTTTTTTTTGCAGTTTTTTATACTCCAGCGTGCCCTCGAGTAACAACCAGCCTATGGAGGACCGTCAAGGGCATGCATATATATATAGTTAGCACATGTATACTGCGTCCGCTATATATCCACCAGCTCCCCAGCGGCAGCGGAAGTGCGTCTCCCTTCCCGGCGGGTGGATAATCCTCAAAGATCCAAACGCTGTAGATTCCAATCAACTGGAAACCGCGGAGCAGGCCCGAAACCGTAAAGAATAGTCCTAAAAGTTTCTTTTTCCGTTGAAATATCTGTTTCTTCTTCTCCCTGCCCTTTGAAAGCAGAGAGCGTACGGAGGCACTCCTTGCGGTCTCGCGCCATGACTCTGCGTCTCGAATGCTGTTTTTCAGCGAGCTCAGAATTCGATATTGCTATCAAAGATGACCGGTCTCATCTGCGGCTGTCCTAATCTCCGGCCAGGGCGAGAGAACATGTATTTTTCGTTTAAGGAGACGCCAGCTATGACATCAATTCCGGGTGGCTGTACTCTGTATCAACTTTTTGCCTGTTTGCTTCTTCCCGTCAGTGTCTTTCTTTTTCTCCCCGATATCTCCTGTTCGAGGAGTAAGATACGGAGGTTTTGTAAAGCTGATTGATGGCCCCGGGTCCCCCCCCCCCCCTGATTTCCCACCAAAACCTGCAGCAGCCCCCAGGAAGGCGGTTAGCAGCGAGAAAGAAACAGGTACTCGGGCAGGGATAAAACCAATACCCTCGTTACTCCTAGTAGTTAATTGGTCTTTTGGATATATGTTTCCATGCTGACCCGTTGATTTTCGCTGCAGCTATCAACAGGGAAAAGAGATCGATCGAAATACCAGTCTTTAAGTCCTGGCTGCTGGCTGTTTGTCCAGGCACCTCTTTAGGGAAGAGGAAACTTGATATCAACAAGAGAGAGCAGATCTGTATATCGAAATATCTCGGCCACATCCGTCCAGCAGTGCATTGGCTTACTATTCGATTCTGTGGTAGCTGGCCGAATTTACTAGGAGAAATCAATATCAAGAGGTGGCCACAAAACAGCCCCTGGTAAAAGAAAAATGAGCAGCTGACGTCTCTTTTGCCTTAAATTCTCAATCAAGCGACTCCTGGACGTCTGGCAGACAAGTTGTCCTCTCAGATAAACCCCGATTCCCTCTCCTCTTTGAAGTAGAATCTCAGCATTTTTTGTATTCCTTAGCTATGTTTTAATATCATATAACTATGGCAACGGTTATAGAAAATACACATACTAAAGAGTACTACGAGCCTCTCTATGATAATGAATACCCCTGGGAAGCATAACTTGACCGGCGAAAGACCGGCCATGTACACGGTATACCTTTCCGCCCACTTCAACCACCAATGCGAACACCGTGTATTACCGCAGGCTATCAGGAAACGATAGGGCTATTTGGTACGTGGTCTCGAATGATAGTATCCTTTGATCTCAAACAGAATACCTGGCTTGGAGGGCAGGATTGATAGCCAGTTGGTCCAATTCATGTCTGTCCTGCAATGTCCCCGATGACCTGAATACAGAAGAAAAAGGCCATGAAGTGTCCAATGAATTGCATGCAACGATCCCAACTTCGAAGCAGAATTGCAGCCATTTCCCAGTTGATCGCACACTGTACCGGTCCCCTGAATACGCCAGGCATTGATTATTCGAAACTGACAGCTAACTAGTTCTCCCCGTCTTTGGTATCTTCTCCCTAAAAAGACTCTGTATGTCCAGTCTGACACATTGTTTAATACTCTCGACAGCGCCGTTCATTGTTCTCCTCCTTTGTTGGCATATTGAGGCCCATCGCTAGCCATGCACGGCAACTCTCTGCTCACACGAATAAAAAAGAAAAGTCCCTTTCGAGCCCTGATTAGCACGTTCATGCAAGATCGATGCAGGTGCACGCACGATGTCTTCTTTTTTTTCCAACCCTTAAACTATGCATCCGCGCCTGCAGCATGCTTGGTTTGCAGCGGGAGACATACATGATAATAATGGATCCCGGGCCCCCCTTGAGTCAAGAAAGCTGCCGCAGCCTGAGGTATCACTATCACTGCACTTGGGTTTGCCTTGGGACATCGCATTCCTGCTTTGATGCAAGGTCGCTTTTTCTCCCTTTCTTTATGACCCTTGATACAGATCAGCAGTTGGATTGTGACGGGAAGCGAGTTCCATCCGTATACACAAAGGATCGTATAATATTATCAAGGCAGAGTCCAAGAGCCCAGATGATAGATCGTGCCCGGATCCAAGGCTGCAGGTTCCGCGGCAACCGTTGTTGAGTTAACTAACGAAATAAATAACCAGATGAAAAAAACGAAAGAAAGAGAGAAAGAAAAAGAAAGAAAATTAGGAAAAAAAAGGGACGAAATAACGGTCTCCAATCATGATAAAGGGTTGAGGAGAGGCTGAGATTATTATTATTATTATTATCTTATTATTATTATTATCATCGTCTGTTGAGAGCGCCAGGACCAGAGAAGCTCTCGTTGCAAATTGTATTGATTGCTGCCCGTATTTCAGGGGCAGCCAACTAACCAAGCTATCAAAATAATAAATATATATAAGCGGCCCGCCACTCGGCGCCTCTCGCCTATAAGACTAACTGCCATGACTGACAAGTGAAGAGACGGCTATTCTCCCCGTGCAGGGCGTTTCACGAAGGAATACATGTTTCTTTTTTACCCGGCCTCTTCCTTATCATTCCCCGATGGCAGCTTCAATAGCGATGGATGAGGGCTGACAGATATGCCACGAGTCGTCGTATGGCTTTGATAAACGTCCAGACAGGTTTCAAAATAAGCCATGTTGTCTCTTCCCGACAGCCAGTTATTATCTGAACGGGGGAAAATGTCAAAAAGAAAGTGGCTTATCCGTCCAGGTAATGGACCCTGATGCAAGTTACACAGTCAACGAAGAGAAAACATGGCGGCAAACGGGGTAAGATCGTGTCCTAGGGGTAAGGCGTAGCAAGAGTTGCTACCATTGACAGCTGAAGGGCAGGATGACCTTTTTTTTTTTTTTTTTTTTTGAAAAAACCTGTATTACGCAGGTCAACTTGATATCTGACGAAGATTGCTGCCGCCGGAGCCGCCGGGGCGAGGTATCCGCAGTCAAGAATCCTGCACGGTGACGTGTGACAACGGCCGTGGCTCGTTAGAAGTGCGCTGGCTCCTCTCTAGGAGGCTTGTTCATGCATCGATATGCCATCTCAAACTAAACATAGAAGATGTCAGCCAGGACGTTCTCTTCTCATGCAACCTGCAACGACTATAAAGAACATGAAAGAGATTCTACGTACCGCTTCATCCGTCTGGCAAATTAGAGCAGCAGGCCGCTGACCAGATTTCTCAGAAATGTCTACCACGGTTTGATCCTCACGGGGAATACCAGCGGAATTCGCCTTGCTGTCCACGGCAATTCCAAGACACTGGCATTTTTCTGCAATGCAACTTCTCAGGAGTGCACTTCGCTCGCCGATACCCCCTGCAAAGACAATGGCATCTACCTTTCCACCTAACTTGACGAAGTAATTCCCAATGAACCCAACAATACGATCAACAAAGATGTCAAAGGCCAACCTATGCATCTCAGTTGGCGGATTGTCCGTTCCGATCTTTGCGAAGTCGGTAGTTCCGGTCAATGCCTTCCAGCCTGATTTCTTGTTGAGAATCTCCTCAGCCTGTAGCAACCTCGTTAGAATAATGTCACCGGTTCAGCTGGATGTGTGGTACATGCCTTGCTGATATGCATCTCCTTGGTGCTTGAAGAACTCAGCTTACTGGCCTCTGATGTATAATGAAATACAAGGCTGTCAAACAGGTCAGCCAAAGACCATGGCCCTGGATATCAATAACCAAACTCAACTTACCTTGCATCAATATCTCCGCTCCTTGTGGCGCCGGGAAGTCCGGAGAGCGGGGTGAGGCCCATCCTGCAATGCAATGCATATCAGCCAGGAGCTCCATTTTCTAGGCTGCATATTATCTACTTTCTTTTTCAAACAACAGCTTTAAGGGGGGTGGATTAAGATCAGGACGCTTGACGTACGTAGTCTCTATGGATTTACCGTCCTGGATAGCACAGACGGAAGCACCACTTCCAAGATGAAGTGCAATTAGATTCGTTTCTGAGGCTGGTTTGTGCAGAAACTCCGATACAGACCGCAAGATGAAGGAGAAGCTGATTCCATGGAAGCCGTATTTCCTCAACATCTTCGATTTAGCCACCTCCGGGTCTATAGGGTATGTCTTGATATAATCCGGCAGGCATTGGTGAAATGTGGTATCAAAATATGCCACTGACTTTGCGGACGGAACCTCCTGCAGACATGTCTTGATGATTTCCAGCGCAGATGTATTGTGTCTAGATCTAGTGTCAGCCAGCTGTTGTCCCGCCCCCTTGATATTGACGGCCACACGTACAGCGGAGCCAGGTCTTGCAGCGTCTCGAGATAATTGAACGTCTTTTCATGTATGACAACCTCCTCTTCTAGATCTCCTCCGTGGACTACTCTGTGGCAAACATAGGCATAGTCGGAGTTGCTGCTGACGACCTGCAGCTCCTGGTCATGCAGAAGCCTCTTGAGAATGTACTTGAAGGCGTCCTGCGGGCTCTTGATCTCCTCTTCGGTCTCGTGCTTCTGGTGATTTGAGCCATGGTCGTACTTGAAGACGCTCGGCGGCGCTGTCAGGCCGCTCACACTGGCTGCTGCAACTTCGACCGGCGGGTTCTTGAGATGGTAGACGTTGACCTTGACAGACGAGCTGCCGGCGTTGACAGAGAGGATGACTCGGCCCATGGCTAGCTAACTATCTGATCAAGAGCAGCGATATCTCTCAACTGGGACTGTTAATTCCTACCTGCTGCCTCTTTATCGTCACGTCTTACGGTTTTATTCTATGCTTTAACTACCTGGTTATCGTAGCTACGTCAGAATGTTGGTCGAGAACAGGGATATCCGTCCTGCTTTCTCCAACATTATGATGTCAACAAAGCTTCCATGTCTGTGGCGGCGGTTTTCCTTATTATGCACCCATGCAGCTTGGAAAAGGATTCCTGACAAGTAAATATCTGTTTTACTATATGTTATTCCAGTGATTTTGCATCGATACTCGCCTCGATAGACCAGTATCGGGTTGTTGCTCTATCTATATTGTCCCATAACTATACCATCAAGATGCCAGGCGAGATTATCGACCGACCAAACCCGGCGCCTCCTCCGTCCCAGCTACCAGACTCGGTGGACGAGCTCAGCGTTCAACTTCAAACAGTCAAGCTGGACGACGGGGTCCGTCGTTCGTTGGAGAAATTCCGTCGAGCTACGGACTACATTGCTGCGGGTCAGTTTTCAATTCTAGGTCGTTAACTAGTTAGTTGCCGTTGGATCGTGGCTGACATTGATACTGCGGAACAAAGCTATGATATTTCTCCAGAGCAATGCCTACATGAAACGCCCGGTTAAGCCTGAAGATATCAAACCCCGACTGCTAGGTACGTACGCTGAAACAGGCTCGCCGCCATCCGCAAATAATGTCAAAAAAAAAAGATGATTGTCTCACTGACGAGAGGAGTGGACAAGGCCACTGGGGCACCTGTCCTGGTTTGAATCTCGTGTATTCCCATCTCACCTATTTGATACGATGCCATGACTTGGATATGTTGTTTGTCACCGGACCTGGACATGGCGCACCTGCGATCCTCGCCTCACTCTGGGTTGAAGGGTCATTGGGAAAGTTTTACCCTAAATACGCCAACGACACCAACGGGCTCACCAAGTTGATCACCCAGTTCAGTACCACTGGCGGATTCCCCAGGTAAGGTGACAATATTCAAGCCACAACCTCCTCGTATCGCGGACGTTAATTTCCATTGCAGCCAAGGCTAATAAGTTCCTCTCAGTCACATCAATGCGGAGACACCCGGAGCTATACATGAAGGTGGCGAACTTGGATATGCCCTAGCCGTCTCGTTTGGGTCTGTAATGGATAACCCAGACCTGATAACCGCTGTTGTGGTAGGCGATGGAGAGGCCGAGAGCGGCCCGTGTACAGCGTCAGTCGATCTGGGAAACGGCTCGCACCAGTTTCCATTCGTTTCTATTATTTTCTCTGTCGAGCATGTTTCGCTAATTTTGCAATTAGGAGCTGGAATGGTATCAAGTACATCGATCCTGCAGAGTCAGGGGCTGTCTTGCCGATTCTTCATCTCAATGGATTTAAGATTAGCGAGCGGACTATCTACGGATGTATGGATGACAGAGAGCTTGTCTCATTGTTCTCTGGTTTCGGCTACCAGACACGAATCGTGGAAGGCTTGGATGATATTGATACCAACCTGAATAGCTCGTTAGAATGGGCGCTAGCAGAAATCCGTAGGATCCAAAAGGCCGCCCGGTCTGGAAGCCCAATCATGAAACCCCGATGGCCAATGTTGATCTTGCGAACCCCCAAAGTTAGTACGAAGTTCTCTTGTATGACCTGACATGCCCAAGTGGGGTGGCTAACGGCTCTATGCGTAGGGTTGGACAGGACCAAAGAGCATCCATGGAAAGATCGTGGAGGGCTCCTTCGCAGCGCATCAAGTACCGCTGCCAGCAGCCGGGAAGGACGACGAAGAGCTCAAAGCGTTACAGGAGTGGCTTTCTTCATATAAACCGGAAGAGCTGTTCACCGAGCATGGAGATGTGATTGACGATATCAAATCGATCCTTCCCAAGGAAGACTCAAAGCGAATGGGTCAGCGAAAAGAGGTGTGTGACACTTTTGCAAAACTCAAAATGCCAGACTGGAGACGTTACACAGTCTCAAAGGGTTCCCAGGAAAGTTCCATGAAAACGATCTCTCATTTTATGGGCCAGATCCTGGTGGATAACCCCCATTCTATGCGAATTTTCTCCCCAGACGAGCTGGAGAGTAACAAACTTGGTGCCGTGTTGGAAAAGACGGGTCGAAATTTTCAATGCGATCAGTTTTCCAATGCCCGGGGTGGGCGGGTAATTGAAGTACTAAGCGAGCATATGTGTCAGGGTTTCCTCCAGGGATATACTTTGACAGGGCGGACGGGTATATTCCCGTCTTACGAGAGCTTCCTAGGGATCATCCATACAATGATGGTTCAGTACTCGAAGTTCAACAAAATGGTACGTTACTGTAGTTGTTCATTTCCATTTTCATCCTTCGAAAGAAAGGCGGGACAGATGCTGAGGGTCTTCACAGGGGATGGAAACCAACTGGCGCCGCCCTTTGCCTAGCATTAACTATATCGAGACAAGCACTTGGGCACGCCAGGAGCATAATGGGTTCTCCCACCAGAATCCATCGTTTATCTCTGCGGTTTTAAATTTGAAGCCCAATGCTGCTAGAGTGTATTTGCCTCCAGATGCAAATACATTTCTCTCGACGCTGTCCCACTGCCTGCAATCTAAGAATTATGTCAATCTTATGATCGGGTCGAAGCAGCCAACCCAAATATACCTGAGTGCAGAGGAGGCGGAGACTCATTGCCGAGCCGGGGGTTCTACCTGGGGCTTCGCAAGCACAGATGGTGGCTTAGACCCGGACGTGGTGCTGGTCGGCATCGGGACGGAAGTCACCTTCGAGGTCATCCAGGCGGCAGCCATCCTAAGAAAAGTGGTACCTGACCTCCGCGTCCGAGTGGTAAATGTTACAGACCTGATGATTCTTGGTTCAGAGAGGAGTCATCCACACTCGCTCTCAGATGAAACATTTGACGCGCTGTTCACAGCGGACCGTCCGATCCATTTCAACTACCACGGGTATGAAACAGAGCTAAAGGGATTACTCTTCGGTAGGCCTCGTGTAGACCGTATCACGATCGGCTGCTACATGGAAGAGGGCTCTACCACTACTCCGTTTGACATGATGCTGCTCAACAGGGTATCACGATTCCACGTTGCTAAAGCAGCCGTCCTAGGCGGCTCGAGACGCAATGAAAAGGTAAGAATCCGGCAGCAGGAGCTTCTCACCACCTTTGAGCACGAGATTCGAAGCGCAAGAAAGTACATCATCGAGAACCACAAAGGTAAGCCCAGTTGTCTCTGCTCCTGCTTGGGTATTTTTAGTGGTAGTCGGTCCACTGACGAGACTGCATGACAGATCCCAGCGACATGTATGACATGCCGAGCTTTAAGTAGCTGTAGCAAAGTAGTAGTAATGCGTATATATAGCCTCTGATAAACGGTGTCAACCAACAGCCATGAGCAGTGCCGATCTAATAAACAAAGCCTTATTTATTCTCTTGATATCAAATGTTCTTCTTCCTCTTCGTCTTCTTCATCTTCGTCTTCATCTTCATCTTTGACGTCGTCTCGATGTTGTCTTTTTTTCCCTTCTCGTCCGCTTCCGGCTGCCCAGCCCTACGTATCACGTGACCGACTAACCCGATCGGTAAGCGAGGGTTTGTCCCCACGAAAAAACGAACGTCTAAAAAAAAATCGTGACTTTCGCGAAGTTCTGACGGCCGCAGCCAGATAAGTTCAGCATCTTCCATTTCGACAACCACCACCGGCACCGCCATACGAACGACGAGGGAGCAGCAAATTAACCGTCCCAACGCTCTTGAATTTGTCTGCCCACCATGGCTGCTAACAAGATCGCCGCAAACAGCCCTTCGAGGCAGAGTCCTTCCGACCTCGAGAAGGCTTTGGCTACCGCTCTCAACGACCTGGAGACCAACACCCCCGACTTGAAGGTCGCTCTACGACCTCTCCAGTTCGTGTCTGCTCGCGAGGTAAGGGGAACATTGCCCTTCTGATTTTTCCCGCCTGGCGGACAAATACTCGGTGCATTGGTGAACTGGCGAATACTTCCTGAAGCGCGGAGCTGAGCATGGTGGTGAAATAAAAGAGAACATGGAATAAAGGGGCTGGAGGCCTTGTCGCATGATATACGCATGTCAGGGAGCTCAGAGAATTCAGGAGGTGCTCTCGGCTTGCTTCAGGATGCTATCTGCACGGTTCACCTGCCACGGGGGGGGGTTTATACATGTTATGGCTGGATATCACACATACTGACGGTTGGTTCGTATTGCAGGTTGAGGTTGGCCATGGCAAGAAGGCCATTGTGATGTTTGTCCCAGTCCCTCTCCTCCAGGGATTCCACAAGATCCAGCAGCGGTACGTTTATTCTACTACCTAACTTCCAATTATGGGGACGCTCGCTAACATGTCACTTACAGCCTCACCCGGGAACTTGAGAAGAAGTTCTCTGACCGCCAGGTCATCATCATTGCTTCTCGCCGCATTCTCCCACGCCCCAAGCGATCCACCACCTCCCGCACCAGCCAGACCCAGAAGCGCCCACGCTCCCGTACCCTCACCGCTGTCCACGAAGCTATTCTCTCAGATATCGTATACCCAGTCGAGATTGTTGGTAAGCGTGTCCGAACAAAGGAGGATGGCAGCAAGTTGTTGAAGGTTATTCTCCACGAGAAGGAGCGTGGTGGTGTTGACCACCGCCTTGATGCATATGGCGAGGTCTACCGAAAATTGACAGGTCGTGGTGTTGCTTTTGAGTTCCCCCAGAGCGGTTCTTCGGAGTACTAGATATTTGGAGCGGGACCAGTCTCAATGAATTAAAGAAATGGAGATATGATGCGGTGCTGCCTCTTTTTCTCTCCTCTCCTACACTGGGAATAATACCCAATTGAGGAATATGTTTACAAAACAAAAAACGTTGTACACCACTAAGTATCGCTCTCCATCGAGTCGAGGAAGGCGTCGTTATTTGGAGGGAAAATAATACAAGCTTAACGACTTTTTCCTATGTATGGAGCATTGCATCAGTTGATGAATCTATAACTTCCTGGGTTTACATTCTCGCCACGCCCTCATGGTCTAGATGTCTAACTTGGTTAAGAATGCCGTCTGTTATAAGAAAGTCTTGAGCTGGTAGGTTCCTCACATGGTGTAGAACAAAGTATCTCTCTTCAGTTCGCGTATGGGTACTATATATCAGGGTATCTATGTACTAGCCAAACATGCTAGCAACGAAACAAAACACATCAAGAGGCATCAGACTTAATCCTCCCTATCCCAAGTGTCATCCAGTATGCAAGCTCCCTTTTCACTGTGTCTGACTCGCTTTTCTTGGTGTTTTCAGACCGGAACCCCAATTCTTCGTTCCCGCCATCTGCTTCCCATTCAATTCTCACAAATACAGGAATCTCAACTACATCTTGATCTTCATCATCTGTATCTTGTTGAGCTTGCTTATTTTTGCCCTTAATTGCACCAGGGACCACTTCCATAGCAACAGTGGTCCAATTGCGTCCCTTGTCCCAGACTTTGCCTGCTTCTGCAACTCTCTCGGCGCCGCCATGCCGGGAAGATCTTGGATCAGGCATATTTCCGGACTGGAGGGCCTCATCCCAGACATCTGTATTGGCGCCAACTTCAAGCTGGGGACATAGGATCGTTACCTTTGTAGAAACGGGCCCTGGGGTCACTGATGGAGTTGCAAGTGTGACACGGATAGGATCAAACATATGGTTTTTGAGAGTTAGGAGGAATTGGATAGGTTTCAATGGCTCAAGTGCTTCTAGGTTGATCGGAAGAGCAACTGATGATGGGTACAGCGGACGGATTGAGGTAAGCGGCAGGTAGCTGAGAGCAATAAGTCTGATGCGGAATCTAGTAGATTGCGGTTTGACTTCCGGTTTAACGAGGATGTGCTTGCATGCTTTGCATCGTTTGGATCTCTTTGTGCGCAGCAGGACCGGAAGTGGTAGTAAGTCATCAACAAATCGTGTAGAAGGCTGTTGGAACTGCTGTTGCTCCATCGATGCCAGCCCATCCCACCCTTCGGCTGCCATCTTTTCAATGATATGATCCTCAGATCCAGTTGTGGGAATAATTAACCCCTCTGCCTGTGTCAGCGCTTCACGCATAACTGGGGGTTTGGATTTGCTCTTTTTATTATTCCCATGCATCCCGACGCCTGTATTGTAAAGAGACATGATACGGCTCAGCGCATTGGGGGAAGAGTATAGACCAAAGTCACCTCCAATCAAGTGATCCGATGGTGATGACGATGTTTCGGCAATCTGAGTGCGATAGAAATTCTTCAGGGCCGTAAACCTGGCATCATGGCCTAATGCAGGCTTGTTGTCAAAGGACATCGGACTTCCCAGCTTCTCATCTTGCTCTTCTTCCGGTAGGCTAGGTGTAGACGCAAAGCTAGCAAGAGGTGATTTAAACTGCGAGGCCCTAGCTTCCGAAGGTCTTCTGTTCGCTCCATTTTTCAGAGAGAGTAGTTGAGCTCGTATATTGGTTGGCTTATCGAATTTTATATCGATATCAAGGCTTGTCCACATGCAATAGCTACAGGATAGAATCCAAGGACCACTCTGGGATGCTCCATTCTCCGCGTTGTTCATGGTTGTAACTGTTAATGGAGATGTGCATATGGGACAATTGAAGCAATTACGCGCACATCTAGGCAAGTTGTTCTCTTAGTACTATGCTCCCGTGTTTATATAAGGGTATAATTCGTACCTGTTCCCATCACTTCGTACCATGCTGCTCGGAGTTTCAAATAGGCAATTGGGACAATACCAACAAACGATCTCTTCTGTTATACATCTTGCGCATTTTATCTGATGGCAGTCTTCACAATACAGGAGGTGTTCTGGAGGGTATAGGGAGTAGTTTGCGCGGCGTGATCTCGGGTCAAACGTCCGCTCGTCTTCATCTGAGTCTGAAGCCTTAAGGCTCAGGCTTGAAAGGTCCTTAGAGAGCCGATTTGAAGCTGGCGTCGGACGAGGGCTATCGACGCAGGGGCATGATATGAAGTTATATGGGAATGGGCGCGCCATTATGAGCGAAAGAAGGAGGTGCCGTGCCGGATAACAGATGTCATAGCATAATCAAGTATAATTCGGTCTATCGTACTCTGAGAAGCCAATATCGCATAATTTATAGGAGCTGTTTATGCTAGAATCCAGGGGTGTCAGCAACGGCTGCTCGGGATCAAGATGAAGAAGTGACTGACCGGCCTCAGTTTAACTTAAAATAACCTCTAAAACGCGCCTTGTTAGATGTTTGAATCTCTTATGTAAAGAGACAGTGAGAATCAGCTGTAATATGTGATTTTGCTGGCGTGTTGATCGGCTCGTTGCTATTATGGCGTTTTGGGGACGATAGTTAAGATCACCTCGGATTTTTTTTTTTCTTGTCGACGATTTCGCGCTTGCATCAAAAGCTGCGACGTGCAGCTTCATTCCACCTCCGGACACACCAGCGGGACAAGTGCTCTGGAAACGACTATGATCAGTGCAATTGAAGTGATGATAAACGCTTGTCAAGGAAAGAAGAAATAATATCACGATGTCTCTCCGCCCATGCCTTCGCAGCCCTTTCCTACGGCGAATCAGTCCTCTATCGAGAGCCTATGCCGTTCAGACTCCGGGAAACCCTACTCTAGAGGTCTTCAATAGAAGAACAAAATTGTTACAGAAGGACAGAGCAGCAAAGAATGTGGATACCAGCCGGCAGGTTGATTACCTGAAAGATGAGGTTGCAATGCGACTGAGTGACAGATTGCTGGTGGGTTATCTTCGTTACCGGCATACCATTTGCGCTCCTGATACTCTATCACAGTCTGCTTATGGATCTTGAATGGCTAGGATATCAAAAGACATTTCCCAAACGTCCTTGACCTCGGCGCAAATAGCTGCAACATAGCTCGAGCCCTAACTTCTACACCAATATCAAATGGCGAAGGCGGCGTAAGCACGGGTACTGGCGAGACAGTTGCAGACCGAATAGCAAAAATAACGTGCATTGAGGAATCCCGGAGTCTGCTCTATCGGGATGAATCTCTCCCATTTAACTCTCAAATATCCATAACCCGTGAGGTTGTACCGAGCATTGAGAACCTGCCTTACGAACCAAACACATTCGATGCCGTTCTTTCGTCTCTATCAATGCACTGGATAAATGACCTGCCGTCGCTCCTCGCGCAGGTAAATTCCATTTTGAAGCCAGATAGTCCGTTCATGGCCGTGATGTTTGGAGGAGACACTTTATTCGAATTACGCACTTCTTTGCAATTAGCAGATCTCGAGCGCAGAGGGGGTGTAAGCCCTCATGTATCTCCGCTTGCTGACGTACGAGATATTGGCGGATTGTTGACCAAGGCTGGATTCAAACTGCTCACGGTCGATGTGGAGGACATTGTGGTAGAATACCCTGATACCTTTGCCCTCATGTCAGACCTCCAGGCAATGGGGGAAAGTAACGCAATCTTGCGAAGAGAAGCCGGGCCAATTTCCAGGGATGTACTATTGGCGAATGAGGCAATATATAGAAGCTTGCATACGGAAGAAGGTGAAAGCAATATACCTGCTACCTTCCGGCTGATATACATGATAGGGTGGAAAGAAGGAGAGGGACAGTCGAAACCGTTAGAGAGAGGCAGTGGGCAGGTTAATCTCAAGGACATCATTGGGTCAGAATAGGCGTATACCCCCGGATAGTGTACAATACTGTAACCTTTGTATAGAATAGAATAGAAGGAAGATTTCCAAATGGTATGTTTACTCCATCGAAAGACGGTTATGCATGACTTATATCGCACGTAGTCTATAAGGGGCGGTGGAGATATTACAGGAACGAGCTGCGGTGCTTGGTTAAATCACAATTCCGTAGAGCATTCATCAAGTTGTTGCAACATAGTATCCTGCAATTATTAAAAGTGGCACCTGTTCGTGAAAGTACCATTAAACGGTCCTCCTGTCAGTCATAACACGTACAATTGAACCAACCCCAACGATCTCAACTAGTTTCTCATGCCAGCTCAGCAGTACGCTCATCTGTTGGCCACCACCGCCTTCTCCAAGGTTTCGGCCCTGTATTTGCGAAAACCCGGTGCTCTGTGGAGATACCGACTTTGAGCCGGCATCACTGCTAGTCGGTACAGCCATGCCCTTGTATCTGCTCACGAAGACGTTAATAACGGAATTAATCTTCCTGAAGGCAACCGAAAATGAAAAAGAAGGGGATTCTGGAAGACATATATGCCGACGTACAGGTACTTCATGAGACAATCTCCCCGTTCAGCACCTCCTTCACCATTGCATACTGCTTCCAGCACTTTTGTCATCTCCGTCTGCCGTATACCCTGTAAAACCTCCACAACTGAAGCAAGATGAACCTCCTTTGCCCTGTCATCGCCACCTAGCGGAGCTGAATCGAGAACATGGCGTAAAGCTCCTTCCGTGTCCCCAGATCGAAGCAACTGTCTGATCTGTGATCCCAGGCTTGCTGCCGCGCTGGACGTTGTTGGCGGCGGTAGATTTGAAGGAAGCAGAGAAGAAATTGGGAAATTGGCGGGCGACTCCGGATCAAGGCTGTCGATATCAATGGTTCTGTAGTTTGTTATCTGTGGCATTGTGAATCGTGGTATAGAAGCAAACGTCAACTATTGTATCGAGTGGAGGGGTCCGGCGCAGGTTTCGAGGAATTCGATATCAGGAAGGTTAGAAGTCAAGGAAGTATCCGGAATAAGCCGGCAATTATAGTAGGGTCTGAAATGGAGAGGACAGAATTGGTCAATCAGCAATATGGTGGTCTTCGGTGTTTTTGATGTCTGCCTATCTAAAGCTCCTGGGAGTGAGTTGACGCCAGGCGGGATGTTGTGGTTGGTGCCAAGACTTTCAATTGGTGTGGCGATGCATAACCGGCACAGGAACATAACTAACTACAACATACTTAGAAACAAAAAAAGGGTGTAACTAGATAATGAGAACTACGAATATATCTGATGAAAGAGTACGATGGTCAGATGATGAAGAGACGATAAAATAGCCTGAGATTCTGGTATATAACTCCCTAGGTTTGTATAAGGCCCATAGGGCAACGGGAAACTGTATATATCGGTTAATGCCACCCAAAGAACGCCGTCGCTATGCATCAAAATGGGGAGATAAAACAATGAAAACGAGCGGTCTTCAAAGATGCAAGAAAGTAGAAGAAGGCAAAAGCCCACGATGGGGCATCTCTAAGGCAGATGTAACAGCCGTTTAAACGATCGTGAAATGCATATATGGGAGCCGCCAAGAAAACAATCAATCATAACGCTGTAAGCGCTGAAGGATAGGTCGACAGGTGCGTAGTGGTTAGGGATATAGAAGGAGGAACTGTAGACGTATTAACTGGGGGGTGCCGTGAGGGTTATTGGCGGAGGGGCGATGGTAGGAGGAGCAGCGAGAGGAGAAGTGGTATCTGCTTGTTTCTCAATATCACCGGTCTCTTCATCTCGTGGCCTCGTTTCATTCAACTCTTCAGCCTGCTGATCTTCTGCCTGAGCTTCACCTTTCTTGTGCACGAAGACACGGCGGAAAGCCTTGGATATTGGGGTGAAGATGGCACGGAAAGCCTTTGCAACTGGCTTCCAGAAGAAGTTGAAGCTGGTAATGACCATGTTCATGACAACCTCGAAGTGTCTATCGGGGAGACAGCGGACGATCACGGCCCACAGGAGACAAGGCAAAGAGGCTCCGATGCAAATGGCCCATTGTACTCCAGTGAGAGCTTTGACACCGATAGCTGCACCTCCCACGAAAATGATCATGATTTGGCCACCGATCATAATGGCATTGATGCCCAAGAAGAAGTAGTTCTTGAACATGCCCTCGAAGATATTGAACTTGTTGTCAAGGCGACGGTTGTTAAACTCGTTAAATATTTGCATCCAAACGAAGGTGTTGAAGACGATTGTGTCCATTTGACCAGCAAGTAGCCCGCTAGGGTCATTCTCGAGATCATATCCAAAAATTTTGGCTCCGGCAAAGTAGAGTACAAGCGTCACAACGAGCTGGTAGATGGCTTGTCCAATTATCATCTTCCACATAGTACTGGTGAAAAGAGGAGCTGACTTCGGAGACGGTTTGCGGTCAAGAATTTTTTCCGTAGGAGCATCAGTTGCACTAGATGATAAGTTAGTAAGAATATATTGGAAAGGGATTATTGTGGCACGTACAGTGCGAGAGCAGCGAAAGTATCCATGATAAGGTTAACCCAAAGAAGCTGAACGGCATTCAGAACACTCTCTCCCTTTGAATTAGCGAGAGACGAGACGAAAGTCAGCACAACAGCTGTGATGTTGACAGTTATTTGGAACTAGTGGTCGTTAGTATTGGTGTATGGAGAAAGAGACGTAAAAAGAAACTAACCTGCAAAAATTTTGCAACAGCATCGTTTACAGCTCTTCCCCAGGAAATAGCGGTCACAATGGATTTGAAATTATCATCCAAAAGGATAATAGAACTGGCTTCCTTTGCAACTTCGGTTCCGGCAATGCCCATGGAAAAGCCAACATCAGCAGCCTTAAGTGCAGGACCATCATTGGTACCGTCACCTGTCACAGCCACGGTCTCTCCAAGATGTTTAAGGCGGCTAACAAGGATGCGCTTATCTTCGGGCGAAGAACGGGCCAGAACTTGCAATTTTGGCAGTACACGGTCCATTTCCTCGTCAGAAAGCTGTCTGAACTTGGGACCTTCCATTGCAACACCATCAGGAGTTTTGATACCGCATTCTGTTGCAATTGCTACAGCAGTGGTCAAGTTGTCACCTACGAGTATGC
Source organism: Trichophyton schoenleinii (assembly GCA_018357685.1). NCBI lineage: Eukaryota > Fungi > Ascomycota > Eurotiomycetes > Onygenales > Arthrodermataceae > Trichophyton > Trichophyton schoenleinii. The sequence goes on from WOFF01000001.1 coordinate 4,678,987, forward strand.
AGTTAGCAACCCCCATTCTCTGCTGAGATAAAATAGTATGATGACTAACCTGTAACCATTTTCACACTGACACCAGCCTTGTTACACTTCTGAATGGCGCCGGGAACTTCGTCTCGAAGGGGATCCTGAATACCAACAACACCGACCCAAGTCATGTTGTTGAAAACATCGTTAAATTCAGCACATGACTTATCCTCTTCCATGGTTTTAGCACCCTGCGGTGGCCAACATTCAAAGTCCTTATAAACCATGCCGATGGATCTCAGAGAACGTTTCGCGTATGAGTTGATAATATCAAGGATTTCTGATTTAGTTTTTGATGAGAGGACATTGGATTCAAGCTGAGGCGTAGAGAGTCCAGAAATGACTCGGCTTGACTGGTAGAGCATGATCTCGGCGGCACCCTTGACTAGTAGTCGGAAGGTCCCGTCTGGCTGGCGAACAACAACTCCCATGCACTTGCGAGCGGAATCAAAGGGAATAAGCTGGACGATTTCGGCACTGGCACGTTCCTCAGTTAAGCTCAATCCAAGGTATCTCTGGGCAAGATGCAGCATAGCCACTTCTGTTTTGCTTCCAATGAATGTTTTCTCTCCGTTCTCCTCGCCTTCAAAGGCAGTAGAGTTTAGAGCAATGCCCTTCATCACTAGATCACGGGTAGCAGTAGAGGCCTCGTTGAACATCTGAGTAACAGCAGATGGACCCTCGCCCTCAGCTTCCGGGGTACGATCAAAAGTGTCCTTCATTCCGAAAGTTCCTGTAACAACGGTCATTTTGTTTTGTGTTAATGTACCGGTTTTATCTGAGCAAATGACTGTGGCATTTCCCATAGTTTCACAAGCACGAAGAATTCGAACAAGATTGTTTTCCTTGACCATTCGGCTCGTGGCGAATGCGAGTGCCAGTGTGACGGCCAGTGGGAGACCCTCTGATATAGCAGTTAGCAATGGCTAACGATAGGGGGGAGTATGGATATAGCGGACATACCTGGAATTGCAACAACGATAACAGTAACGGCGACGATGAGAATATCCAAGAATTCTTTGCCTTTCATCGCAGGTGAGTGGTGATTATCCGGCAACTGAGCCAAGAATCTGAAGAGCAGCGCAAAGAACAATGTGCCGGCGGCACTATCAATATGTTAGATGCTGAAGCAGTAGTAAAAAAATGCTATGATAGGATATACTTACGCCATTCCAAGGCCACCAATCCAGTCGGCAAGGTTTCCTAGCTTAACTTGAAGTGGAGTAGGATCATTTGAAGTCTGAAGTGAAAGCATGATCTTGCCGTGGGATGAATTTGGCCCAACGCTGGTAACAAGGTATGTTCCAACACCTTCAAGGACTTTGCTGCCAGAGATTATGAAGGGGTCGAGCTTCTTCGTAGCGGTTCCATTGCTGATTCGATCCCAAACTTCGTGTCCATCGGTCTTCTTCATCTGATCTGACTCTCCAGTTGCAGAAGACTCACCGCATCTCACACCATGACCAGATAGGAAAATACCATCTGCAGGAATAGCATCACCAGGCTCAAGATGAAGAATGTCGCCTACAGTGATGTCGAAAATTGAAATCATAATAGATTTTCCCGAGCGGATAGCCTTAACCTCACGGTCATTTTTCTATGTTACAGTTAGTTAGCGGTCGGGGAATACTCGGGGGTTGGCTTCACAAACCTTCTTGTTTAATTTGACGAACTGTCTTTCCTTCTGCCAGTCGTTAACCGCAGTAACGATAGTGACGATAAGGATAGCCACACAAATCGCAACTCCTTCAACCCAGTCCACGTTGCTCCCGCCGCTGAAAGTTTCATAAAGGCCAAGCGATAGCGAAACAACAGCAGCAACAGTGAGAAGTATGATGATCTTATCGTTATAAGCTCTCCATAACAGTACTAAAAAACTGTCGCTTTTCCGCTCAGGTAGCTTATTGCGATCAAAGACTCGTATGCGGTCCGTAAACTGGGCTCCGCCGCTCGATGTTGAGGCCTGAGGGGTCGGGGCAGCAGAGTCTTGGTGTTTTGTTGAGCTGCTTTGCACAGCTTCCTCAAAGCTAACGGAGCCTTCCAGGTGTGTCTCGTCAAGCGATAGACCAGCTGTTAAATCCGTTCTCAGGCCTTTCTCGAGCCCTTTCAGTCCACCCAGAGCTTTGAAGGCAGCTAATGATTTTGGATTTAAAAGTTTGTTCAGCTGGCCAGATGAAAATGCGAACGGGTTGTTTTCGACCTCGAAATCCCGCTTGTTGCGCTCGTCTGCTTTTAAGGCTTCAGATAATGGAACGTCATCGTAGTCGGCGCCATCTGATCTGCCAAGTGGTTTAACCGTTGAGCCGGATCGTGACCGAAGGGTGTCTACATTTGAGTTGACTGAGTTTGCTCTTGACCGAAGAGTCTCCCCGTCGAAGGAGTTTGGGCTTCGGGGGAAGAGAAACGAGTTCGCATCATTAGATGATGACGGTCTATCCGGAGATAGTTCCTGTGCAGCAGTAGGGCTTAAAGGGCTGATAGGGTCTGTTGAGGATGTAGCGTTGTCGTACTATGATTTCGTCAGAGTCGAGATCGCATGCCAATGTGCAAATATTTTCACGATACTTACATGTGTGTCTATTGTGATAGCTGGAGCGAGCAACCGGTTGTTGTTCGCCATGGGAAAAGTTGAGGTCGATAATGTGGTTGACCTCAAAAGATATTATTATGCAAAGGGCAACAAAAAGGCCGTGATATAAGCGTAACGGAATGGTAGAAAGAGGTGTAAATAATTATCGCTAGGTTCGTAAAGTAAGAGGGAATAACAATGCCCGGAATAGGCTGCTGGTGGTCTAATCGTTATGACACTCTTCCAGGGAGGTAGCCTCTTTACATACACCTTCAACAACGAAGGCGATGTTGATTATGTCCCCCAGCCGCGCTGGGCTTGACGGAGCTCGATGTCAAGAGACTTGGCTTGCCGCCAGAGACCCCCTTGGTTATCATGCGGTGGAGGCATTCATCTCCTGCCGTTCGGGGATAAGAGTTTCCAGCGAGGCAGTGCAAGTCTTGGACGCCCCAGCGTCAAACGACCGCCACTAACAAGGCATCCTGGCTTGGGTAGCCCCTGCTGATTAGGGTACAATTGTATTTCAAATCCTGAAATCCTCGGCCGTACGGCGTACACGCTGATGGGCGCAGTTGCAATGTCAGCCATCATGTTCTGTCTGGTGTTTGGTCATCTCGATGTCGCATGTCTTTGTAGTCAAAAAAACGGGAGATTTTGGATGTTTCAACATGGCGGTTAGCATGAGGTTTCGGGAAGTCTATGGATCTCATCTTGAACTCTGCTGCTTGCATGAAGTGGGCCGGCCAATAACATTGGGCGAGTTAAAAAATCTTTAACTTTTTCACTCGAGGTCTGTCAGGGGCCGGACAGAAAAACGAAAGGCTGCGACAGCCACTAAATTGTTAAAACGGACTGAGTCGAGTAATGTCCTCCGACCCAAAGTGACAGGGCACACGCTTGAACTCGCATTTTAGGCCATGCCATGCGGATATTTCCTTTTGCCGTTGAGATATAAATACTTCAGGCTGTCCTCGTACTTTCGCTTCAATCAAGAAGAAACCAAGAAGAAACCAAAAGTCCGCCCACGGACAAGATGCATGTAAGGCGCCTGCGAGAGGCTAAAAAGCGTACCGTAATATGGAGAATGAAATGCTGCTCTTTCGTGTCGATTGGCCTGGCCAAGGTACCTTGGCTCGGAAGGGATTTATTAAAATCGACATGTTGCTCGGTTGGACTCTCCATATTGATTACAAGGATCAGCCCTCCCTCACGCATCCCCTCATCCAACTTGTAGATCTTTCATGTCAATTCCCCTTGTCCACTGAGCGATTTTTTCTCCTCTTGTAATTCATGTGAATCGTAGTGTTTATCTGATGTCCTGTTGACGTAGCTTGTGTGCGGAGGAGAGCCCCGTGGAACTGGTTCTCCCATCTGCTAGCTTGTCAACCAAGGAAACAGAAGCTCTCCGCCGAAGAGGTGGATAATACTCCGCCTCTGTTGCCAAGTTGAACATTCCGTGGAGGAGCTTGGGAGACATCTTATTTCACATGCGGAGTAGGACAGACCGTGAAGTAAAAGATGGTACAGAGTGTGCAACGACAATCCTAGCATGATCAGGTTTTCTCGAAAGCCTGCATGGGAACATGCATGCGAGCCTTCGTTTTCGCTCCTTTTCTTGAGTGGCCACTCACTCTTCAACGCTGCAACCTTCATGCATTCAAAGGACTACTCCGTACTCCGTACTGGAGGCGAAAATCTCAGCATGGGACAACCAGCTAAGAATGCCTGAGGAGAGTGACCAGAGATAACGTCAGCTACCCGCCCAGAATGTATCTGATGTCAACGATGAGGCTTGGAGGGAGGGCGCAGTATTTGGCTGTTCCGGATGATGTTGTTGTCGTCGTTTCGTTTGTATAAAAAAAAATAAAAATAAAATAAAAAAAAGTTCCAGAAAGAGAAATAAAGACGTCACCAGCCACATGCGGCGCGTAACTGTATTATGTCATCGGAGTTAGCCGCGATCACTGGATCACCAGCCACACTTATGTAAGCATAAGTATTCCAGCGAGGCTTTTCTTCCTTCCCCAAGAATCAACACGATGAGAATACCAAGAAAGCAGATAAGAGAAAAGCTCCACGGAGGGGGCTATGCAAAGGGCATCAAGGCTAAGCTCAGGATCCAGCTCTTTTTTTGGTTTATTGCTGACTTTGCTTTGTGCAACGACACTATGACACTGCCCATGTGGCTGGAAATACCACCTCCAAGCCTACTTTAATGTCCAGGTGTCCCCATCCCTCAGGATTTCAACAAAACGCTTCTCGTCCAAGGAGATCCGGCCAGCATGCAAGATCGCGGTCGTCGCAATAGTGTTCTTTAGGGTTGGCAGTCCACGGTGGTCGAGTTGGTCGAGAGTCACTCGCCCTTCGTTGAGGGCAGTGATAGCGTCGATAAACTTCTCGAAACTCTTATACCCATAGCCTCCCTGACCACCAAAATTCCCTTCCTCGTCGGGAGCATAGCTCATATAGAATCTGCCAAGGAACGGGGGAGACTATTAGCGAGCTTCAAAAATGGAACAGCAACGGAAGGTCCCAAATCAAAGCGATGTGCATAAACGTGGAAAACTTAAAACAGCTATCCGTCCCTTGTCAGGACCGGCAGGCTGGCGGCATATCATGTTCATGTAAATGCACACTCCGTGGTTCTTTCACTTGGACTTACGGGTTGTACCACACAAGCCCTTCATCGGTTGCGATATCGTATCCCCTCTTGGCTTGGTTGATTCTAATCTCGCCCTTCGATCCCATCCCTAAATAAAGCATCAGAAGCGGAATCTCTCCTTGGGCTTTTTTTTTTTTTTTCTTGTTTGAATCGTCCAAGAATCTCACTATACTTACAGTGGAAGTATTGGTTGGAGTGAACTCCAGCCTGTTGAGGCGCAGTCCAGCTCGCGGTATATACGCCTGTTGCGATTTTAGAAGGCTCTTCTTTCTTCCTCCACTCAACCATCAGAGTGATGGTGTCTTCAGTTTCCTCTACACAGCCAAGTTCAATAGCTGCTCCCTTTGAGGCTGAGGCAGTTACCTTAACTGGGGTGTACTCCGGAACCATACTCTCGCATATATCAACATGGTGAGAGTTAAGGTAATACGAAATATCGCTGTCCTTCCCGGCCCATGCTTTAAAAGTCTCCAGTTGGCTCTTAGGCTGGCTCATGTAGCTATAAAAATAGTTAAAGTCTCCTAGTTTTTGAGCCTTGTTGCGAGCGTCAGAGTATGCTGGGTCGAAACGCTTATGGTGTTCGATGAATACGAAAACATTGTGCCTTCGAGACTCCGCCAAAAGCTCGAGATGGTCCTCCAGAGTCTTTGTAGCTGGCTTAGTGATAAGGACGTGTATCTTACGCCGGATAGCGTACAGCGCAATTTCATAATGCGTGGTATCAGGAGTAAATATCGTGATGGCTGAGCCAGGCTCTAACGCATCTATGGCCGCCTTGTACGCATTTGCGTCAGTCTTGTCATCTGCCGGGTAAGACTCAAACGAAGTTGACAGCCCATTGTACACTTCGGATATGTTGGTCTCGAGATGTTTCCCTTTTACGCCATGTTTGGAGCAGACATCAGTATCAGGTCAAAACGACTATGGTTACGCCGCAGCAGCGGGGGACACTCACTGATATGAGGAAATTTCGGACCTGATACCCCAGCCATGCTCAGGTTGCCGACCTTCCCTCGTCTCCGTAGGTCAAACATTGTCAGGCCAACGACTCCCACCTTCTTGTCCGAGGTGGAAGCGGCGCCTCCTACGAAGCCGGTGGTATACTCGCCCGTCCCAACCTACGTATACAAAAGTCAGTTTCCACTTTGTAAACCGGGAGCACATATCCTACCATCAACACATCTGGAGGAGCCATCTCAACCGGATTGCGACAGGTAAATCTTCCTTTGTAACGAGATGCCGTATGCCTATGGTGAAAAGATGCCAGATAACTAGTTATTAGGAAGATTCCTTTGTTCAGCGGCTTCCAAGCGGTACAACGCAGGCCCCTGACATTTAATACTACACCATAACTATACATTACTCACCTTGCAGGCAATGGTAATACCAAGTATACCTTTTTTGTATATACTCTTTTACTCCGTCCAAAGAGTGGATGTAGCTAAAAGGAGGGAGCCATGGGCGGCAGCTACCTAGGCGGTTTGTTTTGGCGGATGTCGGAGCTTAGCCGCGACGCCCCGTAAGTTAACCCCCGCCCAACATCCAAACGTCCAACGTTTTCTGATGGAGTCACCAACGGCCGTTACTGACAGTTGATATACGACTCGGAATCAGACCTAAGCATTTTGGGCATATGCCAGCAGCCTGCAGCTAAAAAGACAGTTTACGATTGACTTCATTGTTGATATAATCGAGAATGGCAGAGCGGAAGAGGACACCCCTCCAGCCAGGCGTCTATGTGCCTACCATGACATTCTTCGACCCTGCAACAGAAGAACTTGACATACCCACGATCCGCGCTCATGCAATACGACTTGCAAAGGCCGGGGTCGCTGGCCTGATCACCATGGGCTCGAACGGTGAAGCTGTCCATCTGTCCAGAGTAGAGCGTGCCCTTGTCACACAGCAAACCCGCTCAGCACTGGACGAGGCTGGATTCAAGCAAATTCCTGTCATATCTGGTGCTACCGACCAAGGAGTTCGAGGTACCATCGAGATATGCCAAGAGGCAGCAGATGCAGGCGCAGAATATATACTGTTGATCTCACCCAGCTACTACCGAGCTGCAATGGGAGACCAAAACGCCCTGTTCGAATATTTCACGAAAGTGGCCGATGGGTCTCCTCTCCCCATCATTTTATATAACTTCCCCGGGGTAGTTGCTGGAATTGATATGGACTCTGATTTTATCATTCGGCTATCACAGCATCCCAATATTATTGGAACCAAGTTTACCTGCGGCAATACGGGGAAGCTATGCCGTGTTGCCGCTGCCATGAATGCTGTCACGCCGGCTTCCTCCTTGAAAATGTCTTCAGTAGAAAGATCGCCCGAGCGAGCAGTCCCTCCTCCATACTTTGCCTTTGGCGGTTATGCAGACTTTGCTCTTCAGACGCTTGTTTCCGGAGGGTCCGGCATTATAGCTGGCGGTGCGAATGTGTTACCGTACCTTTGTGTAGAGATATTCAATCTATGGAAGCAAGGAAAACTGGCAGAGGCGATGGAGGTGCAGAAGATCCTTAGTGACGGAGACTGGATCATGTCCAAGTATACCATCCCAGGGACCAAGTTTGCGATCCAGGTCTGCTACGGCTATGGCGGGTATCCTCGAGCACCGATGCCGCGTTTGACGGAGGCACAGGAAAAAGAGGTGGCAGACAAAATCAAGCCGGCCATGGCCATCGAAATGAGACTTAGTGATATTGCGTAGATATGCAGGACCAGTACTCCGTATATACCTACCTAAGGTGTCTTTAACCCGATCCGTTAGTTACTGTAGTTAGTTAACTATCAGTTACCGAGGATATATAGTTAGACCTAAATTTAATATCAACCGAACTCATCTCAAATAATGCACACACACAAAATATATCAATATCTTGAGATCACTTATATTCAAACGTCCATCAAACGTACTCCGTATATAGGATGAAATGCACCCCTACGCCCTGGGACGGTGGGGAAGTGGTGGAGCCGGCGATGCAACACGGGCTTTATCCCGTTTATCACATCGGCAAAGCAGGTTGACCTTTGATTCTGATACGACACTGCAAGGCAGCAAGACCCGCTGCTGGCGGAGGTGAAAATCATGGGATTACCGGGCACAATTCGGCCTCGAAATTCTCCATATAACTATGACAGCATCACCCCGATTCTTTTTTCAGTAAAGAAATTTTCACGATAGTAGACATATCCTGGGAATTCGGATAACGCCACTTTTCGAAGCAAACAAGCAGAGTCAAGATGCCTTCCAGGGACGAAGCAGAGGGGTTCCAGGTCGACAGTGCGGAGACACATACTCAGTTCCACAAGCGTCATGTTCGTATTCACTCCTGTTCAATAATGTGTCCGCGGTGATTTTATATAGCTGACGGTAGCACAGTATAAATTAAAGCCGTTCGAGGACTATGGTGAGCCTACCTTTTTACACAATTGAACAAAGTGATCGATTGGAAGACTGACAGGATATGAAGACGTCGATGTCAAGGTAGAAGCCTGCGGAATCTGTGGAAGTGATATTCATACCATCACTGGTGCGATTGTTCTACAATCTTTGGAGAGAGGAAATTCGTGTGACTGACCAAGAGGAAACAGGTGGATGGGGCCCTAAGCTCTTCCCTCTATGTGTCGGCCATGGTATGTCCCTACATGAAAAAGATGACAAGAGTACAAATACTGATAAAGGACACAGAGATCGTGGGCACTGCCATCCGCGTTGGACCCAAGGTGACGCTGATCAAGGAAGGCCAACGAGTCGGTGTCGGGGCCCAAGTCTTCTCCTGCGGCACCTGCAAGCAATGCAAGAACGACAACGAGACGTACTGCCCGAACGTCATCATGGACACGTACGGCTCCAAGTGGCCTGACACTGGCATTATCAGCCAGGGAGGATACGGCTCTCACGTCCGCGTCCACGAGCACTGGGTGTTCCCGATCCCCGAGAAGCTGGCCACCACCTCCGCTGCTCCCATGCTCTGTGCTGGCATCACTGCGTACTCACCTCTCGTCCGCAACGGCTGCGGCCCCGGCAAGAAGGTCGGAATCGTCGGACTGGGCGGCATCGGGCACTTTGGCGTCATGTTCGCAAAGGCGTTGGGGGCAGAGACCTGGGCCATCTCACGCACGCGGGCCAAGGAGGCAGACGCTCGCAAGCTGGGAGCAGACGGGTTCATTGCCACGGCCGAAGAGGGCTGGGAGAAGCCGCACAAGTTCTCCTTTGACCTGATCATCAACTGTGCCAACTCGTCCAAGAACTTTGCGCTGGACAAGTACCTGTCCCTGCTGGACGTGCATGCCAAGTGGGTGAGCGTTGGGCTGCCCGAGGAAGACGGCCCGTCGATCAAGGCACAGAGCTTTATTGCCAACGGGGTGCTGATGGGTGCCAGCCATCTGGGGAGCCGCAGGGAGATGCTGGAGATGTTGCAGCTGGCGGCCGATAAGGGGCTGCAGAGCTGGGTCGAGGAGGTCCAGATAGGCGAGGACGGCCTGCGAGACGCCGTGACGAGGATGAAGAAGGGCGACGTCCGCTACCGCTTCACGCTGACCGGCTACGACGCTGCCTTCCCCAAGCCTCCCCGTCCGTCGCTATAACGTCCTTCATCGCCATCGCCATCACCATCACACCTCTACATATCTGTCCATCTTATCAGTAAAACTATAATTTTTATGCTTAAACCAACAAGGGCAAAAAAGGCCCCTGAGCCGCCTTTCCCCGGGTTTCTTGGCATGAAAATTTTGAACGCTTAAGTAAGCAAAGCTGGAGTCTAAAAAAAAAAAAAAAAAAAAAGTGACCGAATGAAAAGTAAAAAAGTTATTGAGAGGCAGGCGACTCCTTTTTCTCTCTATTCCATCGTTCGCTTCTCCTTTTGCCGCCTCTTCTCTTCTTCTTCTTTTTTTTCTTCTTGTCGTTCTTATTTATATAGTTCTGTTATCTGCTCTTTTCTCCCATGAGATAAATTTTCTCTTTCTTTGCCTTTGGTTTCGTCTGAGTCCGGAACTTGCAGCCGTAGGGGTTCGACCTGATACACGCCCGACTGTCCCACGCATCAGCGCAAAAGCGAGATATTCTTGTCACGACCTACCTGCCTTTGATCCTCCTCGCACCCATAGCTGGTTTAAGGCGCAGCTGCCGTTTCAGCGATAATGTCTTGCTGCACGTCTAATGCCAACCCTGGTCGCCGGCGGTCGACGCTTCGCTCCAAAGTGCGGCCGCTCACTTCGGCCGGAGAACATCATCAACATCACCTACTTCACCACCACCACCACCAACATCACCAGACACAAGATGGGATTGGACGAGCCCATGACGGATTACACAGAGAGTTGGCCTCTCCCTTCGCTGGTGAAGGCAACCAGAGTGCAATTGTCGAGACCGATGAGACTCTTGCAGTCACAGCGCCCAGATCAAAGCATCGCCATAGCAAGAGCTTCTCCAGCATCTTGCATGGCGCCAGCGAGCTCAAGACGATCACCCGGTCTTTGTCCATCAGCATTCGAAACAAGGGGAAACGAGCTGCGCAGATACCGGGCGAGCAACTGCTGGAAAGCCAGGGCCATGACGAGTCCAAGGCTGGCTGGTTTCGGAGCCACAGACTGCCACGCCGCCGGTCCCTTGGTGGAATCTGCAACTTGAACAAATTCTATCCTCCGGTGTCGAGCCCGCCTCTACCTTCAAACTTCAAGGAGTTCGCTTGCACACAGCAGAATGGCGAGCTGGTGGGTGGTGCGGCTGGGCGTAAGGGGATGCTTGCACCACCACCACCGAAGGGTGAGGATGAAGGGATGGAGATCTTTGAGCTTGCTAGTCACCTCGGTGTCAAGCTTGCCTTGGACTCAGAAAGTGGAATAAGCATCAATATTCAGGACACTGACGATAACGCAAAGAAGCTAGATTGCGTTCGCAAGGGTTAGTCTAACCTTCTTCAAGACGGTTTTTGTCATGCATTGCTAACATGTCGTTTTTTTTTTTGATAGATCCCGTTTCCCTGCCTGCAGAACTCATGGCGCATATTCTATCTTTCCTCGACGCCGATTCACTCAAAAATGCAGAGCTAGTCTCGCGCTCGTGGAACGTCCATGCTTCATCTAGCAATGTTTGGCGAGAGGTTTTCTATCGTGAATACAGAGACAGTCGTAATGTCACTCGTACACCTGGCATCCCGAAGAGAGCGATGGGCCTGGGAAGGAAGAAACCCGCCCAGGACTGGAAAAAGGTGTACAAGGTACGACACACCTTGGAGAACCGCTGGAAGTCTGGAAAAGCTGCTGCCATCTACTTGCATGGCCATCAGGACAGCGTGTACTGTGTTCAGTTTGACGAGTATGTCATTTCCCTTACATATTCCTTGTGTTCTGCTTCATATTTAACTGACAACTTGGCCAGGAATAAAATCATCACCGGTTCCCGGGATCGTACCATCCGCGTGTGGGATGCACGCTATCCGTGGCCGTGTTTGAAAGTCATTGGTGCACACCAGGCCACATCCGACAGCAGCGGCGTGCCTGTCACACCATGGCCCATCACTCCGCCTGCAGACTCAACTGGCAGCTCCCCTTTTATAAGTATATGTCCACCTGTGGCCTCTACCGCTGACCTCATCTCCCACCATGAGTCCGGAGAGTACCACAATGCCTCAATCCTTTGTCTGCAGTTTGATGATAAGATCATGGTCACTGGTTCATCAGACGCCAGCTGTATCGTTTGGGATATGCAAGATGACTATCGCCCGATTCGCCGCTTGAAGTGGCACCAAGCCGGTGTTCTCGACGTCTGCTTTGATGATAAGCACATTGTGTCCTGTTCCAAGGACACCACCATCTGCGTCTGGGACCGCGAAACCGGCCAGCTACTCAAGCGCCTCCTCGGCCACCGCGGTCCGGTGAATGCTGTCCAGCTCCGTGGTGATTTAGTCGTCTCTGCCAGCGGTGATGGCGTTGCTAAACTATGGAACATCTCATCCGGCCTCTGCATCAAAGAATTTGCCAGTAAAGACCGTGGCCTGGCCTGTGTTGAATTCTCCGAGGATGCGCGCACTATCCTAGCTGGCGGAAACGACCAGGTTATATACCAATTTGATGCAAACACGGGCGAACTGGTGAAGGAGTTAGAAGGCCATTCCGGCCTCGTTAGGTCTCTGCACATGGATAATGTCAATGGCCGAGTCATCAGCGGCAGTTACGATATGAGTATCAAAGTGTTTGATGCAAAAGCTGGAAAACTCAGCGTCGATCTCCCCGGCTGGACCACGAGCTGGATGCTGAGCGCAAAATCAGATTATAGAAGAATAGTCGCAACTAGTCAAGACGCTAGGGCTGTGATTATGGACTTTGGATATGGTTTAGACGGTATAGAATCGCTGGAAGGTTAAAAAGGAGGCCGTCTTCTTTTCTTTGATTTCGGATAGAACATAGCTTCTGGCGCTGGTGTGTTTTGGATCATCTTAAGATTTGTTATCTGTGCCTTCTTCTGCCATAGTTGGATTCTACTCATATAGATTTCTTTATGATACATGGTTATGTTTCTGCATCTCTTGAGTCGGCTTCTGGATTCGTATCTTATTATCATACTTTCCCGTCGAGTTCATCAATATCTGTGATTGATACCAGATCAAACGATGGTATGAATTACCAACCAACGTCATACAGCAGGGATGTTGCGCCAACATGGAGAATAAGTCTCCCTGGTCGTATTATTTAGCGACTCGACCATGTGTCTTGATTCTTCGGCTATCACGAGCTGTTATTGGCTTTGACTGGCTCAATCACAGACTGAAGATACTCTGGCATTGCATGCTCTCAAGCTGGACGGCCTCTGCCAAGTGGGCAGGCAGCACAATTAAATACAGCATGGTAGGAAGCTCTTGAGAGATCAGCTATTTATCTGCACGAAGGCCGGCGAGTTCAGATGAAGGCCTTTACGGATATACTTAGTCGCAGTCCATTGTTTCCTTACTGTTCAAGAATCACATAGTATTCCAACCATGGCTTCGAAAGCAGTGGCATCAATGTCTATCCCTAAAACTATGCGAGCCTGGACACATCATCGGGCTGGTTCACCTTCCAAAGTACTGTCAATGAAAGATGATGTCTCCGTGCCCACACCTCCAACTGATACCTCTGTCCTGGTGCGAGTCTCTCATGTCGCCTTCCATCCCGGAGTTATCATTCTGATGCATTTTGTCCCCTCGTGGCTGCGTCGAATGCCTGCAATACCCGAGACAGACTTCTCTGGCATCATAGTCAGCTGTGGAAAGAATGTTCCTGTTTCTAATGAATCTCGAGGCTTCAAACCAGGCACGCCAGTCTTTGGCTCGTTGCCTGTGAAGCCATACCTTGGTACTGGCCAGGGCGCACTGGCCGAATATATCACCATTGAAGCAGATGCTATCGCCAGAAAGCCCGCCAATGTATCATTCGCAGAAGCTTCAGGCCTGGGAGTCTCTGCCCATACGGCTTTAGTCTTGGTTGAAGCAGCAGAGGTGCCCAAGGACGCCAGAATTCTCATCAACTCCCCCTGCGGTGGTGTTGGACACTTTGCAACCCAGCTTCTGCGTTACCGTAACCCCACGGCACGAATCACCGGAATCTGTTCTGGTAATAACCATGCGCTTGCCCTCCAGCTTGGCTGTACCGACACCATCGATCACACCTCATTCCCCAGTGTCGAGGGCCAAACACTAGTCCAGCATCTTGCTGCAAGGTACGGAAATGACGAAGAGAAGTTCGACATCATATTCGATGCCTACGGAAGTCAGGATCTCTGGATAAGTTCTGCCAAGTACCTGAAGCCCGGCAAAGATCATCCATACGTTACTGTCGGACCCAAGATGGGTGTCTCGATCATGGAAGTGCCTGGGTTTTTATGGAAGGTGATCATGAACTCGATATTACCGACCTGGCTGGGAGGAGTGCCTAGACCGTATAAGCAGATATCCGCATTCACGAACACAGAGGCCATTGAGAGATGCAGAGAGCTGGCCCAGGCAGGTGAATTCAATACACATGTGGGCGAGATCTGGGAACTGGACCAGGCATTGAGTGCTTATGGGGTGATGAGCAGCGGCCATGCCCGCGGGAAAGTCGTCGTCAAAATCTGGGAGCCAGAAGAAGAGTGACCCGGGTTATGACGATGTGGATGGATATCTCTTAATTAACGGCCAACATTCTTTATTATGATGTGATATATAATATCTTGACGTAGCGAATATGTCGTTCGCAGTCAGGATTCTAAGGACCAAAGACCCGGCGTGGCGCCTAGTCGCTCTAGCCGTGGGTAGTCATGGCATTAAATTATATTCCAAGAATGCTCCCCACGCTGGGGAACCAGGTACATAGAAGGGTATATAGTAGGCCGGCGGGATCAGCAGTGTTCTGGGGGTGGACGATATTAAAACGCATAATTTATTTGTTTTGGAGTCGTTAGTGAACAATATTTATTTAGCAAAATTAACCCGGCAGGCCGAAGTCTCCTTTTTTTTTCTGTCTCTTATCAAATCACAGAACGAAGTCGCCCTGCAGACATCCAAATCCTCCACCACACACTCGCGCTGCCTCAGTCACAGCAGTCCTCTATCACAGAGACACATCCAGCTAGGTATCTTCCGCCCCGATAAATTAAACGACTAGATATCCTCCCTTTCCCGCGCCGCTGACTCCCCGCCAACGGCTCTCCAGAAGATTCCAACCCGTACCTGAGAAACCTAAAAGCCAAAGAAGTACCAAGGGGAACCATTCTCCTCTTCCTTCACTAACGACCTGAACGACCGATATCGCGACGATGAGTGAATCAAGGTACGAGTCTGGTGGACTTTGCCCTGCGAGTTCGACGTGGACATTACCTGGCCGCCGTTGCCCCGCCTTGGCCAGGACGCGTTTCCCTGCGATACAACGGTGTTGCTAGGGTTGGTGTCAAAGATGTCGATGATGTCGAGAGGGCGGGAGTTGATGACGGATATGCTGACTACTGGCTGTTTAAACCGATCAGACAGGAGTTGCTGCAGTGGGTTAACAACCTGCTGCAACTGAATGTGACGAAAGTCGAACAATGCGGAACCGGGTATGCGTGATATCCTCTGCCCCCCTGAGCTGCTACGGCTGCGTCTCCCTCCCATACGATCCGTTTGTTCGTCCGCCGGAGACTGGTGTGCACATATGTGCTATGTTTTGTCCTATCACGAAGTTTAGCCGGTTCGGTGGTCGGACGCTCTACGTAAAGACATGCGAGAGGGAATGTGGTCGTTTGCTGGTCACTCGATAATTGCGTCTTTAATCTGAGACGGGAAGAAGACGTGCTGACTCTTGGGATATTAGTGCTGCGTTCTGTCAAATACTTGATTCGATTTATAGTAAGTATGGCTTTCAAAAAAAGTGTGAATAAGGCCCCCCCCAGCTAACTGTGATGGTTATAGTGGACATCCCTATGGGACGAGTAAAGTTCAACGTTAACACCGAATACGCCTATGTAAACAACTTTAAGATTTTGCAGAGTATGCCCCTGCCACCGTCTGCAATCGCATCTAGGGCTGGGACTGACAACATGCTCTCTATATATAGGTGCCTTTGTGCGCCATCAGATCGACCGTCCGGTCCCTGTTCAGTCCTTGATCAAGTGTCGTATGCAGGACAACCTGGAATTTCTGCAGTGGATAAAAAGACATTGGGACCAGTACTATCCCGGCGGTGAATACGATGCCGTTGCGCGACGAAAGGGATCCGGAGCGCCTCCACCTGCTGCCGGAGGAGCTCGTTCAGGTACCTCTTCGGCCACAGGCACCCGACGAGGCACAACGCCCACGAGCGCCGCTGGCAGAGCGCGAGTTGGTGGTGCTAACAACCTGGCCCTGACCCAAGAACTGAACGCACAAAAGGAGGCCATTGCCGGTCTCGAGAAGGAGCGTGATTTCTACTTTGCGAAGCTGAGAGACATTGAGCTTTTGCTCCAGCAGGCCGTTGAGGCTGACCCAGAATTGGAAAAGGAAGATGACTCGTTGGTTAAGCATATCCAGGCCATCTTGTACTCTACAGAGGTATTACCCCTATCCATGCTTTAAAGCCGTTGATCGTCCGTTAATCTCCATACTAACGATCGAACTAGGAGGGATTCGAGATTCCAGATGGCGAGGCTGGAGGAGAGGAATTGGAGACATTCTAAATTGCATACCCCGTACTAAGCACATTTTACATCTACACCTCAGACTGTCTATTCTAAAGGAAGACCGCTTGTGATCTCTCCATAGCGCATTCACAGATAAAAAAAAAAAAACCCCATTGATCGAATACTCCCGTCTTCTTCTAGCTGTTGTTCGCTCTTTATTCCGATCCGTGTAGATGTTACATAATCAATTACGCATTATATAAGCTAGATCTTGGCTTCCGTTAACGGACTAGCGTCAGGTACCGCGGCCCGTGCTGACCAATCATGTGATCCTCACTGTTTGATTTCTTGTCTTGGCAGGAACTTGGCGGCGACTCTTCCCGATTAGGAAGCGCGCACGACATGGCATCAACTTCGCTTCTTCTGCTCCGTCGACGCTGCAACTTCGACAACTCAAGCACAGCGACGGCGCAGACGACGAGGATGACGTGGAAGACTCCTGATGGCGTCTGTGCAGCCGCTGAAGAAGAGACACATCCATCAAGGACGCTGAGAAGGTGAGCAGGCAAAGCAAACAGAAGGCCCGACGTGGCTCGCGGCTGGGATTGTTGGTTCGTTCATTGTCCTATCCCCCCGTCCTGCACGCGGGTTGGCTGGATATCTCAACCTATGCGAGTGGGAAGCCGCCACAAAACCACTCGTGGCCCTGTCTTCTCGAGCTCTTCACTCCTCCAACTCTTTTATTTGTCACAATTACACGCAGCTGGGCTGACCAGGGTTTCCCCCTTTCTCCTCCAGGTCCCTCCACCTCTAGATTTTGGCCAGGTAAATTAAGCACCACTCGATTCGGAATCAATGCCAGAGCCAAACCTTTTTTTTAACGCAGAATCTTCTTCAAATGATAGCTATTTACTCAGCCGTGCCAGTTGGTCTGATGACCAGCAGCCGTTCTTTTCGACCTTTCTCTCCTCCTGTCATGGACTAGCAAAGGGCGACTTGCTTCGACATCGTCCTTTTCCCTCTTTCCTCGCCACTACGCCGAATATTAACAGTCGTTCTTTACCCTCACAGCGATTGACGTCCGCTCTCTTGACGATCCTCTCATTATCAACACACACACAAACGCGAGCCTTCGTTTCATGCATTGCTAGAAGCATTTACATTCTCTTTTTCCACGTTACAGCAGCCGCTCTCTACATATTTCCGTTCGTTCCCTTAAAACAAATACCATTCTTCGACCGGCTCTGAAAACGAATTAGGATGCCGATTTAATTTCAAACCGGGCTTATCTGTCAGATTCGATCAGGATACTATGGGCCATCTTCCTTTTGACCTGGTTCAGTTTTCAATATCAACACCATAACTCGGCCTCTCTGGTTCATATATTCACAAGTGAATGCAGCAAAGCTCTGCAAAAGGCCTTTTCCTCATTTTGTGACATTTTCCTTGGATTGATTGTGTAGAACGTTTTCTACAACCTTTTAATTTCTTTCTTCAAAGCGGTATCTGAGATACTGCCTACTCTATGCCCAGGATGGGAGGGCATCACATTGATCGGCGGAAACATTGGAAAGGGCCTGAATATCGGATCAAGGACATAGTAAAGAGAGAAGTAGAGCAATTACCGAAGGACCGTCAGAACAATGAGACGCCTCCCAAACACGAGACAACACGCACCACTACCGTTGTACTGACAGTCATTGAGGCTGTCCTCATGGATGGCACCACAGCGGCCGTGTTTACTGTCCCTTCTCTCCCGGCAACTGTTTCGCACTCACGTCTCGGCGTTGTCACGATTCCCTCCGGGTCCAAGTCCCCAATAATCGTGTCTCCTTTTCCAACTCCACAGACGAAAGCCCCCGATTTAAAGAGTGTTTCGCAACCTCCACCGAGCCAGCCGTCAAAGCCGTCAACGAATGTCTCCCTTCCCTCTAGTGAACATTCGCTACCGTCAACACACGTCTCGCTTCCCTCCAGCCAGCATTCGTCGCCCTCTACTCATGTGCCTCAGCCCTCTAAGCCATCTACAAACATCTCCTCACCTTCAACTATACCTGTCACTTCTCACGCATCCACCTCCGTCCTTCCAAATCCGTCATCGAAAGATTCTTCAATACCCTCTAATACCCAATCTACACCGTCCTCAGAGTCCTCAAAAACATCAACTTTGAACTCTTCAATATCAACCAGCAAACCGGTCTCCATATCATCTACACACTCTGTATCATCATCAACGTCCTATTCTCCTTCAAGCAGCCCCACATTTTCGTCATCGTCCATATCCCTCTCATCAGTATCGACGAGCTCCGCTACAAAGTATCCTCCAGGAGGGGGTGGAGGGGAATTAACGGGTGGACACCCACAACCAACCGCACCAACCGAACCTAATGGAGGCTCTTCCAAGGCTGCTTCCAACTCCGATGTCCCCAAGATTGTTGGTGGTGTTGTTGGGGGTGTAGCTGGGATTGCTCTGATCATAATACTATTACTTCTACTGCGCCGTTTACGGAAGCGAAAAGCTGTTCGCGAGAGCCATCTTACGGGCGGCATAAGGAGCTCTGGCGCCTCGGCGGACCGAAACACATTCTCCACAAGTAACACCAGCCAGCTTTCTGGGACTGTCATGGGTGGAGCGACCCGTGTTTTTGATAGATTCAGAACATCAACCGCTTCAATGGCAGGAGAGCCTGTTGAGCGGGGATTTCAAAAGATAGGAGGAAGAAAACTTGCCTCTGTCCTTGAAACTGGCGGTGACGGCTACGACGACAAATTCGGGACCGACGAAAAGAGCCTTATTGTACCACCTCGACTAGCTGGCCATCAAAAAGAAACTACCAGCACAGGCGGAGAAGGCTCTACTGGCAGCGGCTTGCATAAGGAGCTTGGATTGGGAGGACCAATATCTCGATCTGCTGACCGACCTATTTCTGACGAAAGCATATACTTCGAAAGAGTTGCATTCCGCCCATCTCCCGCTCGGACGCCCGTAGCTACGCCTGTGGGATCTGGGATATGCGAGGGGATATTAACCACTCCTCAGAGTGGTATAGTTGCACCATCGGAGCCCTTACCGGCGGCCTCAACACCGTCGGGTAGGGACGAAATTGGACGGAGCTTAGCCGCAGCTGATGGCAGCCGCGCCAGTAAATTCACTGAAGGTGTCTGAAGCGGCGGCGACTTGCCCGCGTTAAAGAGTGCTTTTCCTTCCCGCTCGCATTTTCCGCATAGTATAATTTATGATCATGTTCTTCATTCATTTCCCCTGCCTACTACCTACTCTCTGCAGCATGCCCTTTTCTACTTGCCCAGCCTGGCTTGTTAAACCCTTTGTACCTCTTAACACATACCCTTACTACTCCTATTTTAATACTCTATGGTGTCTCTAGTGTTTGTTAAAGGACTTCTTTTTCGTTTGAAAAGCTTAGTACAGAATTAAACAGAATTAATTAGTGCCTCTTATTTAATAGGATCAGCCTCCTTTAATAATCTATATAAATAGACTGCTCAAGCTTTACACCTTTGCTTTCCTTTTTATACTACAGCTCATGATGTATTCACATCTAAATTTAGAATTGTTACTAGGGGATGCTCTCTTAGCTATCGCTGCATGTTACTACTCTGTTAATAGTATAGATATCATACTAGCCAGATTATACTATTCTTACCTCTAAGTGGTGATATTGCATTGATAGCCTGATGTGACTATCTACTACTTGTCTCTTACTGATGATAAGAATCAAGTCCTTTATCTCTACTTGTTCTACCAAGTCATAATCAACTACATTTAAGGGAAATATTATTTAATTTAAGGAGAGTTAAAGCATTTATTGATCTGCCTTACTGGCCATCCCTAACTATTCATCCAAGTACTCTCGGCAAGACATCAAAGATCAAGCCTGAAGCCCCGAAAACTCGAAAGGCTCACTAGTAGATAAACCGGAGAATCAAGATCAAAGCCCAGAAAAATTAGACATATTCAAGTATAATTAATGAATGTGGTAATTGACACGGCGTTGGGTCACTCGAAGGGGCCCCGCATGACGCCGTAAGGTCATGGACTGTCGGCTTTATTTCTATATTTTTTTTATACATGTATAATTAGCCAAAGAGGTCCTCAAGGAAAAGTTGGAGTGCAGGTGAGATATAGTAAGTAATAGGGGCTTCTTACGCCGCAAGCAGTGCAGTTACAGCTTCCACTGGTGCAAGTGCAGTCCTTTGGGCCGTTGCACCCACAGTTGTTAGATCCGCATCCGCAGCCCATGGTGATGATATTGGTGGAGGTAGTTGAGAATTCTTGAGTTTGTAGTAGTAGTAGTGGTAGTATTTGCAGAATATTTATGGCGAATGTTCAGTGGACTCTCTGCCGCATGTAACTATTCTTCACGAAGGTAAAAGCCAGGCAAAGAAGAAGAGGGGGGGAACAGAGAATATATAAGGAAGAGATACGGGGTGCCAACTCTTCTATCAGGCAGGCAGAGGCGATGGAGGGCACGGGTAAACAGGGAGATGATGTCATTCGGCGACCGCAAAGAAGTACAAGAGAGCAAAGTGGCACAATCCAGCCGGTGGATATCAACTTACACTTTGTAGTTAATGCATGTAAACGACTAGCTGGGTCGTTCTTGTGCTGTCTGGATCATAATCCTGTTCTGGCGGAAAAGTTTCTGGATTTAAGTATTGGAACTATGTTATTATTTGACCAGTCTGGTTTTTTTGCCGCTGGGCGAGGTACATGCCAGTACCTGCAGAGCATAGCGAGATTTGGTGCCGAAGCGAAGTATCTTGACCGGTTAGCTAGCACACTCTATTAGTCAAAAATAAACATCCCACTTCGGCTCTCTAGACCTGGCTGGACAATGGGCAAACGGCTATAGTTGAAGAAAATTTTCTTTTTAGTCTCTCATCTTTTCCGCTTGCTGGCTCCAGTCTTGGGCCGCTGCAAGCGTGCCATCCATGCCATCGCTGAACTTAGCAAGGGAGCTTATATATTTCCGAAGCTGACTAGACGGGCAGCGTAACTATATATCTATATAAAGCCCAGGGTCAGCATATAGAGTGCGAGTCCTTTTTTGAGAGAAATGATTATCACTCTTGACGAGAGCAGAGCAATGGGTTGGCGGCTCCATAGATGTCAGCCTCCTGATGTAACGCCGGAATGCTAACCTTGTTGAAAACTTCTTGAGCCTTTTAGCCGGAAGAGATTGGTGAGCTCTCTGGCAAGGCAGGAATAGGTGCAGTGCATACCATACCCCTTGGCCCGATGGTCTATGGCAGACTCTGCCGACAGAGCCCCCTTTTGCATTTGACAGGCCAGGATAACCCAAGCAGGACATCCCGCGCTCTCTCTCTCTCTCATAGCCCAGGAACCCCTCCTGGACGGCCTGTAGTCCGCTCCCAGAAGAGTCTTTGTCGTAACCTAGACGCAGGAGATATCAACACAGCCTATACGAGACGAATCAGCGTGGTCAAGACAGCGCGCAAGGGAAGACGAGCAAAGCTTCAGGGCGTTACCCAGACAAGCCACACGCGGTGCGACAAGAGACGTCCTTCTGGCCTCTCTGCTTATCTTCCGAACACTTTTGTGCTACGGGCCTGGAGGCGGACGAACAGCTAGCTAGCTAGCAGGGGGAGGGGGCGATCATCGCGACGGTAAAAGGGGAGGCCCGTAGAAGCAGACGCTATACAGCTTTGTATATCTCCAGCAAATGCAACCACAGGCGGGACAGCAGGGTAAAAATAGCATGGCAGGCGAGCCGTCTGCCTCCCCGTCGACGTAAGAACAGAGAGCCATAACTATATGCATTACTTATTAAGATACAGAGATGTGGGCGGACGGAGTGCCTCGGCGTCGATGCGCTGACTGGGGGGAGCGAGTGGTGCGCCCCCTTTGCTAGTAGTTAGTGACTTAGTGGATGTTGCGTCTTGTCTTCCCGCCGGGCGTTCCTCGTCGCTCTTCTCGCCCTTTCGACAACGACAACGACAACGACAACGACAACTGCGGACGGCATCAGCATCACCCCCAGACCGACGGCCGGACAGAGAGCGTCTCTGCTGCTTCTGCTGCCTTGCTTGTCGCTCCTTTTCAGTATCGTCCTAGTCTTTGCCTTGTTCTCGCTCAGCGTCTCTGCCTGGGTACCTGCTTCGCCCCCTGCTGCTGGGCCCTTTTTCCTGCCACGCCCTGCCTGCGAGCCACGGGTTGCGAGGCCTCGCTGAAACGACGGTTAGCCATATCATCTCCCATATTAGCACGGGTCGGGCCGCCTTTCGACTGATACAAACGCCGTCGTCTTCTACTCGTATCAAACAGGAGGCCATCATGGCTGGGCGGAGTTGAGATCTGGGACAAGAAAGAACAAGAAGTAAAAAAAAATAAATAAAAGGACGCAACAAAACCACCAACAAAAAACGGCCCTCCCAGGATCCCTCGATTCTCCCTCGCTCAACATCCCAAAGACACTCACCAGATTACTGCTGCTGCTGCAGGCAGCCGTCTGGCGTTGCCCTCGACCGCGTTCCTGCTCCCGCCGTCCTCGCGCATACACTTGTGGTGTGGCCCTTTGGCGTGGAACCACAGCCGTCAGCGGACGGGCATGTCCTCGTTGGCCTCTCACACAGCTGAATAAAGAGTCGACTCTTGTGATAGCCGCGTGGACAAGCAGACAGACAGCAGCACTCCGGGGGATTCACTACAAAGGACGAGAAGAGCGCGCGCGCTGGCTGGCATGGCGGGAATTGCTGCTGCAGAACCAGCGGACGCATCGATTCACCATGACCCCAACATCACGGCCACCAGCGCCCTTCACAGCTCCTACGACCATCCATCGATAGCACAGGATGTACGTTACGTCTCTCTCTTTTTTTTGTCTTTTTTCACAGGAGTTTGGAGGAATTTTGTCTTTTTTTTTTTTAACTCTCTTATTTTAATGTTTTTTTTTTTTTTTTTTTTTGCCGTTCGTTCCATGGCTGACAATGGATTCATATTAGAATCTCCGGTCCACATTGAAGACTCGCCATTCCGCAGACTCTCCTCCCCAGCCCCGGCATTCACGACACAATCATGTCAACGGCAACTCGCTATCTCGAACATCGTCCGCCGCGGGCTCTGGACGGAACAATGTGACCGAGCCCACCTACCTGACTCCCCATGCCGGGCGCAAGGACAGCAGTCTCAGCCGCACTCACAGCGAAGCAGACAGCCTGCTGGACCTTTACAGCCGTGATTCTGGAAACCGTAGCGTCTCAAGCGTTCTCGATGCGTCGGAGAAGAAGGAAAACAAGCCTTTCTATCAAATAGAAGCTGAAGACCCAGAGCATGCCCAATGGATACACCGTGACAAGCTTGCGAAGATTGAAAGTGAGGAGTTGCAGCAGCTCGGTATCCGTCTACCTGCGCCATTTACTGGCAGCAAGAGAGGGAGAGGCCGTAGCCACGACGCTCCCAATGGGATCAATGGGGTTATTGCGACAGAACAGGGCGAGCAATGGCCTGCTCTTGCCAAGGACGAGGCAGAGAAACGGCATAGACGTGGCGGCTCGTCCGATGTTCGAGCTGATGGAATCGTCCCACTGGAAACTGAGGATAATGAAATAATCAACTTTGACCCCCGGCTTCCAGAGGAGATAGCGGCGGACCAGGAGGAGAGTGACAGTGTGTACCGACAGCCTGGCCTGCGGAAGAGCTCGTCTCGAATCCCCGTACTAGCATCAAGCCATCACCCCATACCGCAAGAGCATCTCGACCGCGGAGTCCCACTACCGCGTACTCGGAATAATACGCTCGACAATGGCAACGAGGACAGCATTGTCTATCCCAAGACCCGTAGACCTAGCGAATCAGCGTTCCGTGAACGAGAAGTGACTCCTGACTCCGAGTCAAAGGCAGATATCACCACTCAGGATAGCAACAGCACGAGTACCTCCCATCCTTCCCCGTCCAAGGCAAAGACGCCCTCTAAATCAACGCCAACAGGTCGGAAGACGTCCCAGCCGCCGAACAACCGCAAAACCTCCGTCACCCAGAAGCCCAAGACTCCCAACAGCAACAACACCGGCAGCAGCACCAACAGCACCCCGAATGGCCGCCCAGGAACGCGGTCAGGCGATAACCGACCACCCAGCGCCGCATACTCTGCCATTAACAGACCCGACAGCGACCCTCCATGGCTGGCAACGATGTATAAACCCGATCCTCGTCTCCCTCCTGACCAGCAAGTCATACCGACACATGCGAAGCGCATGCAACAAGAACAGTGGGAGCGAGAGGGTAAAGTACCCGCCATCTACGACCGGGACTTTTCTCCTCTCACCATCCAGACATATGACAGCAACGGGGCCGTCACGCCGTCACCACAGCCTACGGAGCAAGAACAGGAGGACAGCAACCAGCAGCAAGCTCAGCAAGAGCTACAGCCACTACCGGAGGCTCTATCACCTACAAAGCCGCCGTCTACAAGAGTTAAGAGCCCCGACCCTTCTGGCAACAATGCATCAGGTTACAAGGCTGTCCCCAACATACAGTCCACGACACCCGCGCAGCCTAGGCTGAACTCGGCTTCGACCCCTGCTCGACCAAGGCCAATGGACGTTGACGAGCCGCCAGTCAAAGAGAAGAGCTGCGGTTGCTGCATTGTCATGTAGCACTTTGTCCATTATACCCATACCATATACCCCATATCCAACTGACCTCTCGATGATCAATGCTTTCTTTTCTCAGGTATCTTTCCTTTTTTCCTCTTCCCTCTCTCTATCTCTCTCTGTGTGTGTCTCTCTCACTCTCACTTTTTCCTTTTAGTCCCCTATATCCCTTTTTTTCTATATTGATATTTGTTCAATATTTGCTGCTCTCAGCTTTTCCACACTGCCGTCCACGTCTACTACCCCCCTTGAGCGTTCAAGCTATCTACCCTACACA
The DNA here is from genome assembly GCA_018357685.1 of Trichophyton schoenleinii. Taxonomy (NCBI): domain Eukaryota; kingdom Fungi; phylum Ascomycota; class Eurotiomycetes; order Onygenales; family Arthrodermataceae; genus Trichophyton; species Trichophyton schoenleinii. The sequence goes on from WOFF01000001.1 coordinate 4,704,245, forward strand.
TCCCACTCCCGGCCTAACGACCATTCTTTTCCTTTCTCCTTGTCTTCTCGAACCCCCCCATACCCACGCTCTCCCCTTCTACGTCTCTGTCTGATCTGGTTATTTTCTATCTTCTCAATAAAACTTGGCTGGTGATTGGCGATTTGGCTCTCTGAATATTTATCTTACCCATAAAGATCGAATTGGAACTTCAACTGTACACTTCTTCTGTTTTTTACTTCTTTTTTGTCCTTTTTTCCCCTCTTCTAATCAATTTCATACCTTCTTTCTCCCGCTTCACCTATCACTTTCTGACTCTTAATTTCTCTCAAGTTCCTTTGCCAGTCGGCATTCCTCTTTTGTTGCGTTATCATCTAGCTATCTGGCTAGATGTCTTCTCTCCCTCTCTCCTTGCAGACTATCATCTGTCTACGCTTGACCCGAACATACCACTTCTTCTCGATACCCTCGACACCCATCCCTGGTTGTTCCTTTGCCAATACCTTCACTCCCATCTTATGTGTCCCAGGCCTTTTGTTACTTGTTTTTATTTTTATTGTTTATTTTTTATTTTTTACTTTTTATTTTTATATCTTTGAAAATGTTGAAGATTGAAATCTCTCTCTCTCCCGTCATTCTCCGGTCCACCTCCCCTTCACCCCTTCCACCCCTTTTAAATTGTTCCCTTGAGCCAGCGTGCCCCTTTTACCAGCGCAAAACACAGCGAGATCTTCATGTCTCTGCCACTCACCATCTCCTTTGCTTGTCCAGCCCAGTTTGTTCCTCCTCCTGCCGTCCACCGTGCTGCCGTTGCTTCTCCGTGTGTTGTTTTTTGTCCCCTCACAAACCCGATGGCAGCCTGGTCCGGTTTAGCAAGTAGCATCCGCTCTTTAGGCATGTTTTGTTATCTTTTCAAATAGAGTGAATTGAATAACCAGCATACCGCTTCCGTAGAGAACCCTGTGATGCTTTTAAGTGCTGTATAGTCGACTGCATGATGTACATCCCTCCTGCATCTAATCAAAATCCGCAGAAGCCCATGCAGGGCCCGTCTCACCCCGAATAGCCGGCATGAGGAGACCGTCAGCCATCTCATGCATCATCCAGTTAAGTATGCCCCTCCGGCCCCCTGCAAAGAGGCCCTTGTAGCTCGTTCTTCAACTGCCGTGATCTCGATACGAAGGGCGCAGATCGTACTTTGGTTCCGCTAACTAGTTAGTTCTTGAGCCCAAAGTAAAGTCCTCGACTCTACCGGGCTTGCTTTCTTCCCCGCCGAAAGCATCAAACAGCCTTTTTACCGGGTTGGATCCTTACATCTTGCGCTGCGTATAACTATCGTCCCGCAACCCCTCGTCCAGGCCGTCTTCTTCTTCCTCTTCTTCCTCTTCTTCCTTCTGCTATCAAAAAGTTGCCCACCATAGCTTCCATATTCCGCCGTCTTTTTGGCTCTGTAGCCACCTCGCCAGCCGCCATGTCTGCCGCAAGAGTCAAAGCCGAGAAAATCATCAGTGAGAATGGCGTGGGTGAGTCGAGGCTCTTGAAAGCAAGCAAGGAACTAAAGACGCAAAAAGCTAACCTCTGCCGTGCTGTAGTTGTCTTCTCCAAGTCCTACTGCCCTCACTGCAACGAGACCAAGGCTCTGCTGAACTCCAAGGGAGCCAAGTTCTTCGTCATGGAACTCGACAAAGCTGGTACGTTTGGCCTGCCATGGCGATATAGATATGCGGATATATATAGGGTTGCGAGGAGACGGGGGCGGCTGAAAAACCGATACTGAGACTGACGTTGGAGATGATATAGATGACGGCCCTGCTATCCAGGATGCTCTCCAGGAGATCACCAGCCAGCGCACCGTTCCCAACATCTTCATCAACCACCAGCACATTGGCGGCAACTCCGACCTCCAGGCTAAGTCCGGCCAATTGCCTGCTTTGTTGAAGGAAGCCGGTGCTCTCTAGATGGCTTGCAACCTACCGTGGCTATACCAGCGGTTATAGATGGGTCTCCAGCAACGTTCTTGTCTGTAGAGGATAGAAAGACCTTTTTTTAGATTCTACGTACGGAATGAGAATGCAGGTAGACTGGTTCATGTATTTATTTAGGAGTGTCTCGAACGCTGAATACATCTAGCGGCTATAGTACATATATATCGTCATTCTTCCCAAGTGAATAGAAACCGTCTCATCCAATAACGTACACTTGATCACAGCTCTTCCATAGGTGGGATATGAGATCCGTTCAGACGACCTTCATCTCAACTGTACCGATCGGCCGGCCAACGATACCCATCATGCCATCGACGATATTCTTTCTTGCGCTCTCACTAGCCACGGTCTTGCCGGCAAGGTAATTCAACCACACCAGTCGTCCGATACGCTCATCCCCAACCCTACCAAGCCATGTCATCGGCTTCGTATCCCCAGGCTGGTACACTATGCCCATCCCTCCAAGCTTGTCACGAAGGAGAAGCAAAGTCTGACCCTTGGGCACATTCTTCCTCACTCCTCCGCCGAGCAGTGTCTTAAACTCTGACATTGCTGTGCCGAACGAGTCATCGCCAAACTCAACGGCCGCAGCAGCATCAGAAGCTGACTTGTCTTCTGCAGCAAGTTGTTTTGCCCGGGCATTTGCCTTCTGGGCTCGGGCAGTGATGGCTCTCACCCACCCATCACGCAGGTGCAGGAAGTCTGTGTTTCGTGTGGGCACGATTCGGAAAACGGTTCGGATACCGCCTTGCTTCAGGATATGGTCCATTATCTGCTCGCCCTTCTCGGCTTCGAGTAGAGAAGCCTGTAACTCCTCACGCTCGTGCGGTACAAGGGATGTAGCCGCCAGTCCGTCATCGGTAGGAGCAACGCCGGGTACGACGGGATTAGCACCTTGTCGAATAAGTCGTGCCTGGAGCTCGGGAATATCTGCCGTAGCTATGTACAAGCCAACCACGTAGACTTGAATGCTAAGAAAGGAGACCGTACGTAGACCCAGGCCGAGGAGCTGGTATTCGTCTGCTGATTTGTCATTCACATTATCGGTAACAGGCAGTTCGTCGCCGATTTTCAGATCTGGATTACTTCCGTCTACGGTTCTGGGCAGGCGGATCGTCTTGGGGAAGTTAGGTATCGTGGAGTTTCCTGTTGGAACCTGTTCGATGCCATCGATGATCACGGTGGAGGACTCATTGAGTGCCACGCCACCTGGGGGTCCCTCGAGCTTGATTTTCCCGTCACTCTTCGCCTTGGATGCTGCTGTCTGGCTCTTCTGCCCGTCGTTACTGTCGGCGTTGGCCTCCGGTTGTAGTCCGTCTGGGAAGTAATATGTCACCGTGCCGTACATGGCAATGGCACACGCAATCAGGCCTGCGGCAGATATGGCCATTGACCTCTTATGCTGCGCATTTTGATCACGGGCGGCCTTGGTGGAATACCGCACTTCTTCCCCTGTGGCTGCCTTTGTGGTAGTTGCTCGGAGCGTGCGGGATGTTGATAGCCATCGAGGCTGCTGGCGAGTGAAGTTTCGTCGAGCGCATTGTGTGAGATATCGACGGAGGGGCGTATGTAGGGACGGAGGAAGGGAATTCATGGCTGCTGCAATGATCAATTGCTTTGGGACAGCTGTTGGTCAATGAATAGTTATCTAGGTGGACTTGTGGTGACCGTCGACCCAGTCGCAGGTGGTGAGATAATCGAAGTTACTGCTGTCGGCCATGTTTGTCATGTTTGCACAAAACGAAAACCTTAAAACGTTTACTTTTGAGTTTGCTACTGTATATACTCCGGAAAGACAAGATAAAGGATGAAGATGGAGATGGAAGTTTGATTTGAAAGTTCATGTCAATTAAAAGCCGGTTTTGTATCTAATGTGATGTGAAGAGGGGGAGAGTGGTATTTTCGTGTGTTCTCAAATGCCCGCAAGAAAAAAACACCTGGGGAGAAATAAGAGTAAGAGTAAAAAACCAGCATCTCTTTTTTACTTTCAAACATCAAAAACCCTTTTTTTGTTCATCACCATCATAGTTGTCGTTACATCAAGAAGTAGGTGGGATGATTTACTTCTTGCCAGCCTTGGCAGCGGACTTGGTGACCTTGCCAGCACCACCGGTGGCCTTCTCAACAGCCTCTGTAAAGATGCATTAGTATATGTACGACGATAACAGCACGCAGTTATTTAGGGTGGATGATAGAGGAGAAACTTACTGATGACACCGACGGCAACGGTCTGTCTCATGTCACGGACGGCGAAACGACCAAGTGGGGGGTAGTCAGTGAAAGCCTCAACGCACATGGGCTTGGAGGGAACCATCTTGGCGATAGCGGCATCACCAGACTTGACGAACTTGGGGTTGGCTTCGACGGATTTACCGGTACGGCGGTCAATCTTCTCGAGGAGCTCAGCGAACTTGCAAGCAATGTGAGCAGTGTGGCAGTCGAGGACTGGGGCGTAACCAGCACCGATCTGGCCGGGGTGGTTGAGGACAATGACCTGGGCGTTGAAGGAGGCACAGCCAGATGGTGGGTCGTTCTTGGAGTCACCGGCAACGTTACCACGGCGGACTTCCTTGACGGAAACGTTCTTGACGTTGAAGCCGACGTTGTCACCGGGGACACCCTGCTGAAGCTGCTGGTGGTGCATTTCGACGGACTTGACTTCAGTGGTGACGTTGGCAGGGGCGAAGGTGACGACCATACCGGGCTTGATGATACCGGTCTCAACACGACCGACTGGTACAGTTCCGATACCAGAGATCTTGTAGACATCCTGGAGTGGGAGACGGAGGGGCTTGTCGGTAGGACGGGTTGGCATGTCGATGGCATCGATGGCCTCGAGGAGGGTCTTGCCGGTCTTGGCACCACCGGCCTTGGTCTCCTTGTTCCATCCCTTGTACCATGGGCAGTTGGTGGAGGCCTCAATCATGTTGTCACCGTTGAATCCGGAGATTGGAACGAATGGAACACCCTTGGGGTCGTAGCCAACCTTCTTGATGAAGTTGGTGACTTCCTTGATGATTTCCTTGAAACGATCCTCGGACCAGTTGGTGGTGTCCATCTTGTTGATGGCAACGATGAGCTGCTTGACACCGAGGGTGAAGGCGAGCAGAGCGTGCTCACGGGTCTGGCCATCCTTGGAGATACCAGCCTCGAACTCACCAGTACCGGCAGCAATGATGAGAATAGCGCAGTCAGCCTGGGAGGTACCAGTGATCATGTTCTTGATGAAGTCACGGTGACCGGGGGCGTCTACTCTCGTTAGTTATGGCACAACAAGACGATAGAGGGGAAAGGTAAAGAGAAACATACCAATGACGGTGACATTGTACTTGGGGGTCTCGAACTTCCAGAGGGCGATATCGATGGTGATACCACGCTCACGCTCGGCCTTGAGCTTGTCAAGAACCCAAGCGTACTTGAAGGACTTCTTGCCCAACTCTTCGGCTTCCTACAGGTACCTTGTTAGCATCGACCCTTATGACAGAAAAAAGCAAATCTGAACATGGCATGAGGCTCGATCGTTGCCCGGAGCGATGGCTGCATGTTTTGACGTTGGTGGGGTGTGGATTTTGCTGCCCAAGCGAGTGCCAAGCCACATCCCACCAAGCAACAAAAAAAGTCGCCTGTGGTGGGTTGAAGCAGGGGAGAAAAAATGTGCAGCAGAACGAATGAGACAGCAGGGTCAAAAGAAAGGGTCATTTACCTTCTCGAACTTCTCAATGGTACGCTGGTCGATACCACCGCACTTGTAGATCAAGTGACCTGTAATGTCATAGTCAGTTTCTGTGTATATAGTGTGGTACCTGGCTAAAAGGTATATTTGGTGGCTGGCTTACCAGTAGTGGTGGACTTTCCGGAATCGACGTGGCCGATAACGACCAAGTTAATGTGTCCCTTGTCGTCCTTACTGTAGAATGGTCAGCTCTGGCATCGAGGCATTGGATAGGCGGTTGCTGAAGAAGGACGTACCCCATGATGACGGTGTTTGATGTGTGTGTTTTGAAGTCTTGTAGCTCTTTGGAAGATACTAGAAGAATTCAGCAGAACGCTCAGATACTACGGCCGAAATTGCGTAGAGGTGCTGCGGAAAGCGAGTTAGCTATCGTGGCAGGACGACGATGATAACGGTGATGGAGAGGAGAGGGAGAGTGTAGGGCGAGGGAAGACGTACTGAAGCAGACGAAGGAGAGAAAGAAAAAAAGGGGGAAGAGAAAAGAATTTTCTGTGTGAAGGCGACGAGCGAGGGGTCCTTTTGTATGGCGGGGCGAGGGGCGCGGACAGCCGAAAGAGGACTAGCGAGACGGCGCTAAGCCTAACCGGGCAGGCCGCGGAGGGGCAGGTTTTGGCCCCCCACCATGAAAACTCTGACGGCGCTTAAGATAAGGTGAAGGTGAGGGAGACGATGGAGGATATAGTGACGGTGAGGTGAGGGTTACGGTGACAGCGACGGTGGATGGGAAGCAGCTGAAGAAATGATCGATAGAGAATAGTTGACTATGTGACTACGTGCTACAGAGATGGTAACTAGTCGAGAGTAGAGAGTACATGGCGACCGCTGTGAGTGTGCGTTTGTGCACAACTCTGCATCCATCCCTGCAAGCCCTTCCTGATCAGCGGCGCCGTGCCTTGGAGGGGTCACGGTCGAGTGCGTCCAGTTTACGTGTCCGAGTGGGCTGTCCTCGGTGGGGAGCTTGAAGGAGTCTTAGTGGCGTGGTAGTGCGACTCCTGTTTGGCGGGATGAAGATTTTCGGTCGGCGGAACCCAAGGAGAGATTCCGCCCGCCTCTCTCTCTCTCTCTGCCCTTTGCCAAGGTAGATTGGACACAACTCTCGTTTGGACGATAAAGTGAGATTTTGACGTTAAGGAGTGGCCAGCCTGTCGTCTAGTTCTCTCGCCATCTAGCATCACAGACAGAACACTGTAGTCGGTCAAGGTCAGCATGAGTGTGAGTCATAAAAAAAATAATAATAATAATAATAATAAAAAGAACGCAGTGTAAGGAAGCAACGCACCTTGTAGAAGGTCGTCATAGGCTCGTCTGCACTTCGGATCTGCAATTGGAAAAAGAACGCGCGATCTCCCTCGCAACCTTCAGCGGGGCATTGGGCTGCAGTGCAGGTGTCAGTCAGTATATATTATTCCTTCACAGCAAAAAGGGCAGCGAAGATAATGTACCGGGCATGCTCTCTGCATTCTTCCACTCATCCTTCCCACCCAGCACATCGGCCACTTCCTTGCGTTTCATCTCTTTGCGTTCAAAGTACGTCCGGTCAAGGGCATACTGGTACGGACAGGTGCGGCATTCGAACCGGTTGACGCCCGCCGGATATCGCGAGGTCGGGGGCGCTTTCGAGATGGTTAGGGCATTGCTGCAGTTTGGACAGACTGGCGACAATAGTAAAAAAAAAACGAAGAGACAAGAGTTAGTTGTTTCTAGCCATAAACGGATATCTACATTCAAATTATGCAGGGGAACATACAGGTCAGTGGCATATTGATGGCTACGCGCTATCAAACCCCGTCTATCGAATCCCATCTATCGACGTCTTCAGGTCGTTGAAAGATAAGGAGACGGAAAAAAAGTATGAGGTCGAGTCGACTTTCGAGATGTGGCGCCAATTGGCCAATAGATAAGCGTCAAGCGGCTAACTCGATAGTTGACGCGGTCGGGAACAACATTATACCGTGGTATCAGCCGCATGGTTACACGTGATATTGAAGTTTAATTGGCATTGGCTTTCGACCTTTATCCAATAGATACTGTCAAATATGTAGCTTAGTCATCTAGTCATCTTGCAACCCTATTAGCTGCTCTCATCAAGCTCACCTACATTATCATCAATTACACCTACATTCGTTCGATCGCTTCGAACCAATCAATTATCTCCTTCTGCTGCTATCATTCTGACAGTTAGGGGCCCGGCCGACACTCGAGAGCGCATACAACAACGTATCGCATATCGACTTCCTCATACCGACTGTCAATTGCGAAACAGCAGCAACACTCGGCAGCGACAATGCATATAATCAACGATAGCTGTAGGTTTGACGTGCTCAAGCCTTACAAGGGCATTGTCCTGACTGGCACTACCGAGACCGAATATATAAGAAGAACGGGGCCTGGCCGCGAAGTTATAGCTACAACGCAGCGAATTAATAGTTTATTGGTTATCGAACATAACGCACCCCTAATTTCACCAATACTAAACGCAGCCCTGCTATCTTTATATACCCAAGAAGAACACCGCGAATGAGGTTCTCTGGCACAAAAGGCTTGGCTACCCAGGTAACGAAGTCCTTAAGCATATTAAGGCAGCTTTAAATAACATAGAAGTCATCCATTTAAAGCAGCCAAGCTAGCAGCCTGTCTATTCGATCGCTTAGAACCAATCAGTTATCTTCTGCTGCTGTTACTCTGACAGATGATTTCCCAAGGTTATTCTTTTACAAATCAACCATATGACATATCATATCGTCAACGCCTGACCATAAATATGCCCTGGGTTGAATGTATCTTAGGGGTAGCTTTAGACTCACAATGCTATTAATAACTAGTTACCCCAATTCCTCATTGATAAAACGAACACTTGCCTAAACCCTCACCATAAAGGCGGCTCTCTATGCCAGTGCATCCGGTGATACCCTGTTTGCTCTATTAAACACTGGTCTATTGCCGATTGCATCGTCTTATTGCTTTAGGTAGATTAAGGTTAATTCTTAATTGAGCTTAACTAAGTTACGGGATTTTCGTCAACCATGGAACTCAACTCACCCTTCCCGACTCACTACTCGGCTAGTTGCCTAGTTAACTAACTAGTTAGCAAGTTAGTTATCGAACCGAAGCTTGTTCTGAAAATCCATCACGATGAATCTCTAAACAGCTGAGGAAGTGGCAAGGTATTATTAAGGAAAAGTTTCTCTTGGGTTGCTCCTCGTCCTGGGAAGAGAATGAAAAGTTAATTAACTAGCCGGACAAATGGTTCCTCACTACTTGACTGCATGCATGTTCCGTTAAGCCCCATTCCCAATGGCTTCCAACCACGGCCGAAGCTGACTTTCGACCGGGATGCACATGTTTGCAGATGGCCGCTGCAATCCGTCACATCACAGGCGGGGTAAGTTTGCAGCCAGCTTACGGTAGTTTAACAAAATGGCTTCCGGCACCCTTCCTTTACAATCGCCATAAACTCCTTCAAACCACACTTAGACAGACAAAAATACTTGTCGAGATATCACACACCTATCCTTTTATTTAAAGATGAAGGTTGCAATTGCAGGCTACGGCGATTTATCTCGCTACATCTGTGAAGAGTTCGTCCAAGCTGGCCATGAACTTGTCATTCTTACTCGAAGCTTCAAGCCACAGATCGAAAGCCCCGGCATCTCTCAGGCCATTACGGACTATACCATATCATCTCTGAAGACCCCGTTGGCTGACTGTGAGGTCTTAATCTCAACTATCGGTGACATGTCGAATGCTTATACCAGCGTTCATCATACACTCATACAAGCCTGCCAGGAGAGCCCAAAGTGCAAACGCTTTATTCCCGCTGAATTTGCTGTAAACATCGAGACTTACCCGGATGAACCTGGCTTCTACTATGCTATACATGAGCCTGTTCGTGAGACGCTGCGAAACCAGACGAATTTAGAGTGGACGCTGGTGTGCATCGGCTGGCTAGCAGACTATTTTGTGCCGAGTAAAAATCGTTACATCAAAGATATCGACGAGTGCCACCCTATTAACTGGAAAGCCAACAAGGCTGTGATTCCCGGAACTGGGAATGAGCCCGTTGATTTTACATGGGCAAGAGACGTTGCTAAAGGGCTCGCCTTGTTGATACAAGCACCCACTGGTTCATGGGAGCCCTATACCTTCATGTCAGGGGAACGAAGCTGCTGGAATGATATGGCCGCGCTTATCAAGAAAAAATATCGCCCTGATATGCCGATTGAGCATGTCTCGCTTCATGCCACGGCCAATATGATCAAAGCAGCCAAGGATGAGGATACGTTAATTTTGGCTGACTACTACCTCCTATCAATTAGCCAGGCATGCGCAATTCCCCAGGACAAAGCTAAGGCACATAAAGAGAAATTCTTTCCAAATGTTCACTTCCGGACTCTACAAGAGGGTCTTTCGCAGTATGACGAGAAGCCCGATTCCATCATGTGAGGGATGTAAGGATAACTACAGGTGGAGCATAATACGGAGGCAGTTTTGTTTGGGCTCTAGAAAATAGAAACCGTCTTTTTCCTCCGATCTTGTCATTAAACTAGCCATGGTCCCGTGTACGTTTATTAGGACCAAAAGATTTATTACACTCTAAAATTCGAGTGGTGAATATTTGGTTCTGCATTGAAATTCAGCGATGGCATAGATAAGAGACACTGTAATTTCCCCCCAAAACATTGTAGAATAATACTTGCTTTCGATTTGACAAACTTTGCAAAACGCTCTGAATTTTCATATTCCAAAATTCCAAACCAGCCCAAAAATCACACCGAAAAAAAACGCTCTCTATAAGCTAATGCAGTCTTGATAAGAATAAGGAGTCCGCTAAGATTAAAATATCACTTCTCTGGCACAATTCTCATATCTTCCTGCTGCTGTAGCCGGTCGATCTCCGTCTCGATAGCCAGAACCCACAGATCTCTTTCTGCTCTACTTCGAGCTTTAAATACGATCGATCTGCCTGATGCGCCTAGGCGAGATACATGTCTCCACTTTCGCGTCTTCTGGTTTCCATCTCTCTCTTCTTCCCCATGGAACAATACTCTGCGGGTATTATTCCAGATGACAAAAGTTGTTGCTGTATCCTCATCAGCCGACGTCCAACCATCAGATGGATATATGCGGGGCGTTGAATTATGGCTTGGGTGATTGTTGTCAAATGTCTGGCTGTGATATAGTAAGTCGGAGCTAGTAATGATACCGCTATATAGATAGCAATCCCGTAGGTCGAGAATGGTTTGCCTAGACTGATGCGTATGGGGTACTTGTTCTCCTGAAAGAGTCCTAACAGAGCCCTGGAAAATGAGCAGTTGGCCTTCAACAAGTATAACACTGCATTTCGAAAACGAGCCCCGTCTGCGCGGTTTGCGATAGAGGTGGCCAGATATCTGAGCATAGCGACGTTAGCTTGAGCACAAAGTTGACAGTCAACCCTAGTTAATTGAAACATACTTTGATTGCCCTGCATCCGGATGGACCACAAACATTGAAGAGCTCCGGTGAGGCGTCTGCCCGAGCAACTTCCCATTTTTGTGCAAATTGTCCAATCACAGATTCCTGCTCCTCGTCTATATCAAGTTTTTCCAGGTTGCGTTGTCGAATTGATTTCAGTATATTGATATCAGCCTTGACCCGGGCCTTCCAGTATGTAGTCAACTGGCGTAACCTATGGATCCAAGCATCTCGGGTTTCAGTATTATAGGCACGTAACCTAACCACAAGACCATCATCAAGTTCAAGCTCAAAAGCCTGATTGTTGTCATTATGAGAGGAATTGCCGGTAGTAGCACGGTTTGTAACAGGGCGTTGATTTCCAAAATTTGTTCCATTCCTCTGGGTTCCCCCGTTTTCCATCTCTGATACAGTTCTTATTTCCGTTACTCGGCACAAATTGAAATACCCTTCCGCTTGGCTAAGGTTATTTGTATTTCGGCGATTCTCTGCGTATGCAGCTTCGTCACAGTACCTGGCATATGACTTATTGCCTCCGTTGCGTAGCCATGAAATCTGACCATTTTCAACTGGATAAGGGTCAACCTTATACATAACAGGGGTTCCACTAATTGTTTCAGGTGCAGTGGAAGACTCGGCTTCAGGAACACTTGGACGTTTTGGGGCTGGAGGTGTAGACGCCTTCGTTGGCTGGCAAAAGCAGAGGTATTGGTCCTCGCTATAGAAATATAAACGCTTGGAGAAGTTCTTTCCCCAGCGCCGGTGGGTGCCTTGCTGGGAGGTGAGGAGAATTAAAAACCCTTCAATTGGGGAGGGCTCCTCCATCAGAGGTTCGGATGGCTCCACAACCGTGGAAGTTGGATAATGCCGCTTCGGGCGCAGTTCCAAGTCGTGTGAAGTTCTCATAGCCATTGTTCCATACATTCTCTCCTCATTCCCTCCTTGAATCCACTCTATCCGGTCATACCTCCGCCATGCTAAGCCCATCTTCTCAGACTTCTTCCAGATATCAAGAATCTGGGACCATTCAGAACACTCAGTAAGCGTGTCCATGCAAGTGCGTATTATTCCCGTAGCCACGGCCTGTTCCTCACCCATTGAATTCAACAGAGTTCCTTCATTTTCGTCATAGTTATCCTTTGCAAAGCGCTCAAACGGGTTCTGCAAAACAAGAGAAACATCCAGATCAGGCGCATGGACGAAGAGGCTGGAGGGTTGTTTCCAGCCCAAGACCTTTCGAATGAAGGTATACCATTCCACTGAATGCGCTGCCGCTCGAGCTCGCATGATGAAAATACGAGTACCGTCCATCTTTGTAGGATGCCACACAACAACCGTCTTGTCCAAAGTAGAGAATAGATTTACATTGGCTTGGCCCTGGGAAAGCTTCACCTCATGTGCATATTTTCTCTTGACTTTAGCCCCCTGAACCTGGGGTATCACACGCGTTTTGTAGAACTGGAGAAGGTATGGTGTTTGCTCGTCGTAGCCTTGTCGACAAACCACAAGATACTCCCTCCAGTTTTCGACTGGTCGTGTCTCAATTTTAAGACTGGCATTATCGTTATAGAGATTGGGCACAGTTTGAGCAGTAACATCGATCCGCACTAGCATTTTTTCTGCTCTAAGAACTTCTCCATGCCGACGAGCCTTTCGTTTTTGTTTTCTATTGGTCCTGGAGTCATCGGATAGACCGAGGTGGTTCTGTAGACGACGTTGGCCATTACCAATCCTCGCCTCTACTCCAAAGCGGACTCGATCAGAGATAACACGGTTAATCAACTTGCTCGGTTGTTGGGACTCAGCTAATTCGGCTTCGGTCTGGTCGGCTTCTCCTCGAGGCTCTTGAGGCCGTAACTCTAGTTGTTGAAGCTTTGGCTGCCTTCTATCTCTTGGGGTGGAGAGTGGTGGAGGCTTATTATGGGGTATCAAAGAAGATAGTGACCCAACATCTGTTTCTAAACCTTGCCCATCGGTAGTAGATATGCCTGATGTACCAGTGGTTGCATAGCTATTTCGATATGGTAACGAGGAGGAACTTTGCAGCTGTCCGCTTTCTGTACTTTTTCGATCTTGTGACTTGGTGTTATCTTGTGGCATAGGGTTGACTTCAGGGGTTGCCGACTGCGGTTCAGCGTCAGGAGCGGTAAAGTAGGCTTCGGGAACGTTATCGTCGGATGACATTCGTACAACAAGGCTGGAATTCGTAGCTAGCGGACTATTTTTAGGTCGCTCCTGATTTTGTATACGTTTTATATTCGGATGGGAGAGACCAAAGTACGCTGCGTCTTCGTCCTGGCGCTGGGCTTCACGACCGGCGTCTATTGATCTGATTACCCTTGATCCCATTTGGCTACTTCCTGCCGTTTGGCCATTCTCTACTGCTGGTTGTTTTTGTTGCTGGATTCGACCCTCCTGATCTTGGTCCTCGTCTTGGTCCTCGTCTTGGTCCTCGTCTTGGTCTTCGACTTCAGCTTCGACATCATCTGGTTGTGGGAAGCTCGGTTTGAATCGCGTAGTTGAGGAAGGACCCATGAATCGAGTTGATTGGCGTTGGTATCCAGCAGAGATATCGGCAGAGAACGTTTGATTACGAGACGAATAATCTCTGATCCCAAGACATGATTTATACCAATGCCTCCTGCGGTTTTGGCCCCAGCCCTTGGGTAATGGCCCTATGAAGAAGCGTCGATTCGTGACGTGTAGGTGGTCTGGCGATCCATGTTGCTGTAGTTTCAAGGTGTTAAAGTCTATCTATACTTCATATTGAGGGTTTGCGTACCAATTTCTGCGCGGTGAAGGAACCACATTCCAAGGTGTCATGGTCATCTCGGGAGCGAGATTGACGGCTGACAGTTGGAACTGGCTGCTCGCTTGGGGGGCCAGTGCAATCCATTTCCCCATCGCGGACAACAGCAGCCATAGGTCATAAGGGGCTTCTGCAAGGCATCGGCGGCTACCGTTAACACGGCATTTTCCCAATGACCGTCGTTGTTGTCGTCGCTGAAGCTGGGAAGTCGAAACAAACTTGGCATGGGATATTAAGGATTTAAGGTTCTGCCTATGACGTAACGCTAGAACAGTCAATACAGTAGCTGGCCCGAGCTCCCAGCCAGTTTGCAGTGTTTGCATGTTTGCTGACGTAATATCAGTCAGTGTCTTGGATTTAGACGCCCCGCCATTAAGGGATGGGCGGTGGGGACGGGGATAGTCGACTGCTCTGTAGTATCTTGTGGTGTACCTACCTCGATTCTCCATCCTCCGTGAACCCCTTCTGCCACCAGCAAAATAGAGGAAGAATTTTCTGCTCTCCGTTCAGTTCGAATCGAAGTTTGTGTCCATCGCCATGGCTACTACCGCTACAATCCCAGAGGGTGGCACATGGCTGGACACCATGAAGAGGTCCTTCGAGGACGTCCCGGTTGACGAGTCCTCCGACAATGCCATCTCAACCACCGAGTTTCTCGAAGCTGCTGAGTCTCTCGTTAAGCTCTTCGGTAACTAGTCCATTGACAGAGATGCCAAATAATGGTATATACTAATTATGCAATGTTTTTGACCTCTAGATATCCTCGGATCTGTCGCCTTCACCCCTGTTAAGAATGATTTGCTTGGAAACATCAAGGTGTGCCCCTGACATACATCTGCGGGAAGGCTCCTTTAAAAACAGATAACTTACGAGAGATTGCGATATGATATAGAAAATTAGAGACCGCCAACTTGCTGCCCCCGCGGAGTCTGAAACTCTTCAGGCCCTTGTGCTCAATGAACTGAAGGCCAAGCAGCACAAAGCCACTGAAGGCTTGGTCTGGCTTATTCGGTAGCTACTCCCCGTGATTGAAAGGCATTCATACATCCAACACAATTGCTTACTATGGAAATACGTGCAGCGGCCTTGACTTCACCGCCCAAGCTTTCAGCAGGAACCTCACTACTGAGAGTGAAGAACTAGCCTCCTCTTTCCGAGAAGCGTACACCAACACCCTGAAACCACACCATAGTTTTGTGGTTAAGCCCATTTTCAGTGCTGCCATGTCGGCAACTCCGTACAGAAAAGATTTCTATGGAAAACTCGGAAGCGATGAGCAAAAAATACATGCAGCGATGAGAAAGGAGATTACTGCTTTGGAGAAAAGAGTAGCAATCCTAAATGAGTTCCTGGCACGAAAGGAAGCCAAATGGTAAAAAAGACTGTTGCCATTCTGGACTCAATTGTGCCTTCTTTGCCCCCCGGTGGGGAGGTATATTGTTGATAGGCTCTCCTGAACATAAATATAAATGGATATCATTTTAAACCAAAAAAAAAAGTAGTGAATAGACTATGCTTGTAAGCATCAATAGCTCCATCTCCTTTAGTTTTTGCGGTGTAGTATGTATGTACTTGTTAATAGTCATAAGTTATAACAGAAGGTAAATAAAGCAACCCTGAAGCTCTCTGTCTGAAGGTGGATTATAAAACACCACGGCAAAATAAACACTCAGAAAGGTATACGGCCGTCAACAGCCGAGATGGAGGAAATTCCTGGAAATAAAGGAGATGGCAGATAGAGGAGATTGCTTCCTCAGCTGATCAAACTCAGCTCACCTCGTTCAACGACCAATCGGATAACTTCTTTATTCAGGCCAGCCCAATGTTTCTTACCCCTGATGAACCAGTACAGGATCGCAGACAGCGTGCTAAATGCGAAAATTGGCAGTGAGTAATTCATGTTCTGCGCACTAACTGGCAGTAGAGAGGGGAATGGTAGCCAGATCGTCACATATGCGGTATAAAACATCGCAAATATATTGACAGCTAGGCCATATCGGCCCATGTTCCACTCCCCGAGCTCCAAGGGGCGATCCCGGGAGAACCGCGCAATTACCATGCAGCCAATTGCGATGAAGTAGGAGCTAAACAGTCCGATGGTTGAGAGGGCAATAAAGGCACCAAAAGCAGTAGTGCTGGCTATGTTTAGACATGCGAGCACCATGACGATGACAATAGAAAGCCAAACAGCGCGAACGGGGACACAGTGTCTTTGATCGATCTGGCAGTACTATGGTCAGTAACGGGCCTACAAGATGGAATAACACAGGATAATACCTACCACTGAGAACCAGGCTGGGAGGCCTCCGTCTCGAGACCATGCCCAAGTAAGACGTGAAGTCGATGCAATACTGGCAAGGTTAACAGCAAGAGAAATGATGAGTAGACCGGATACCATGGCTGTTGCAGCCTTCACAGAGCCGGTAGCTTGCCGACATATTTCGATAATGGGGAAGTTTGACTTCAAGACTCCGTCGATGGGGCCCATGGTGAAAAGAATTGTAATTATTATTGCATATGCAAGAACCCCGTTTGTTGCAACGGTCCAGACCATAGATCTGGGGACTGCCTGCTTTGCTCGACGGACTTCCTCACTCATGTGGACTGCTCCGTCAAACCCTGATGCAAGTATCCGTTAGTATCTGCCTGCAGATGTTGCTGGGCAAAGGGCTGACCTTACCTACAAAGCCCCAGGTGGGGGTGAGCAAGCCTAAATTCCAAGAAATGAATTCGTTGTTCCATCCAGAGGAGGACGAGTGGTCTCCAAAAACCCATCCAGGGGTATGGCGAGGAGCCATAGACACAAGCACAACGACAAAGACAATGAAAAGAACCACGTGTAGAATTCCGGCCAGAAGTTCGACCCAGGGAATCAGCCAGAAGGTGTACATGTTCATCAACCCTTCGACGATCAACATGGCAAAAATGATGAATGTAAGGTGCCATCTCTCAGGCTGATAGTCAGGGAAGTTCACTGTCACTAGACCTTGGATCATAGTGGCTGTTGTGTTGGCCACGCCAGCAAGGAGTGACACCCAAGCAAACCAGGTAATCCAACCTATATGCAATATGTTAGTGGACAGCGCCCCTTGACATAAAATGGTAACAAAACGGTGAACGGCAGAGTGGCATGTACGTACCTTGCATCCAAGTAATGAACTTCCTGTGCTTTTGAGGAGCAAGGTAATGAGTCCAGTGATACTGAGCACCAGCAATGGGCTGCATCGAAGCCATCTCTGCCATAGAGGCGGACTGAGCCAACCCGCCAGCGACAACGACAATAATACCCCAAACCAGAGCTCGAGGACCACCATTGGTAAAAACAGCAGTTAAGTTTCTAAGGAAAAGCAATCATAGTAGTTGGAGTTAGTTTATGCAGATATCATGCAGGATAATTTGAGGCATGTAATGGACATACAGGGCCATCGACTCCCAGCTGGACATAAACGTCAGGGAGAAGAAGAAGATTTGGGTGAAATTGAAAAGTTGCTAGCAGATTAATTGTTAGCCAGATACTGTATAGGGGGGGATATAAGACAGGCTTTACGGGGGTAAATCACCTTCACTTTCGACTGGTCTGCGGCAGCTTGGTTACCACCCGCAGCGGCAGCCGGAGAGCCTGGCTCAGCCATTGTTTTCGGTTTGATGCCTTTCTCTGAACTACTGCCATACGGCTTCAGACAGTAGCCTTCCTTCCTGTCCAAGGAAGTGAGACTATTCCCGTCCATTCTCAAGGGGAGGGCTATCAAAACGGGCCGGTTAGAAGGGCCAAAAGTAGCAAAGAAAGGGGAGGATATCAAGGGACGAGGGCAGTAGATGGACTTGTAGCTAACCCCCAGAAAAAGGTATCCTGAAACGACAGAAAGAAGCAGTAGATGGGAGGAAGAAGCAGAGGAAGACGGTGCATGGGAGCAGTGAGAGTAGAATCAAAGAAAAGGAGAGAGAGAGGGAGGGGAAAGGCACAGAGAAAAAGGAGAAAGGGAGCTGACTTTTGATTAGATGCTGTGTGATCCATCTTTTTGTCCATCACAAAGAAAAAGAGCACCGTCTCGTTTGGATGTCAAACATGGGCATCGTTCTTTGGCATCGTGAGTCGACTGGTAACATCGTCTTCCGTTGGGCTAGACACGAGCTGCAGGATATAAAATCCATGTTTGCTTTTGCGGCGGGCGATATTTTCCCCAAGCTTCACGGCGCCCCTGGTCGAGTAACTAATAACTACTTCGTTACTTCGTTAGTTACTCGGTACGGGACGAGATACTTTGCGACTTGATGCCAGTGGCACGATACCCATTAGTTATCACTCCCGTTAAACATTGCGGCCTCCTCGACTAGAGTTCAACCTGCTCAGGGGCAAGGCGGGCCAGAATCAGAAAATCCAAAAGCGCCTGAAGGATCTTGAAGGTGACGACAAGAAGCTCGCTTCGCTTGTTGGAAGCGCCACAGAAGGGGCAAAGCTCCCATTGAGTGTGAGCAACTCCGGCTCTTCCAAGTTGGCTGCGAGCTGGGAATATCAGATGGATCGCCAGCCAAACTTGGACTGGGAGGGCTACACAAACAAAGCCATGGCGACCATGCCCCATGTCGGGGCTTCGAGAGACAGACAAAGGTGGTCAACAAAAGTGGCGCCGTTGAAAGGGCCTTTAATGGCATGAGATGTGCTAGATGTGCGAAATGCCGGCCGGCTACGTGCCTGGATCGTCTGCGATAAGCTGGTAGTTACGGGAGATGTTGCACTTGGTCTCCAGCTCCGACCTCCCGCTGGAAGAAGCAAAATGCGCTGGAGCACAGGGGACAGGAAGAAAAAAGAGAAGAAGCAAAAGAAGGCCAGGAGGAAAGTGAGGAGCAAAATGCCTATCCTGAAGCTAGTGACGGGAGCACACATTTCACAGGATGGAATCCACAAAAAGTGACCAGTCGACCAGTTCTCCTGGTCATCGTTGAAATCTCAGCGGCGCGGCTCAGGCACAGATGCAACTCTATCGTTGCGGATCTCTGGGTCCCTAGCCGAGGGATCTACGCCGCTTCTCCTCTATTTTTAAATGCTTCAAAGAAAACCGTCATGCTGCCGGTGCAGGATGGGTAGTAATATGGCTCAATTCAAAGTCGGATTCGGGCATCGAACAACGATATATATCCAGCTCTAGACCACCGGTACGAAGGGCGAATGCAGCGCCTGTGCAAACCTACCGATTGTGTCCCATTAACTACGGAAGCACTGCTTGATATCCATCATATATGGGCCGAGATGTCTAAACGGAGTGTAGACCCGCTCTATCAGCCTTTTATACAACCGACGCCCGAGAACCACAGTCCGTGGGTCATCGTATCAACCTGTTTGTTCATGATTATTACCGTCTCCGTGACGGCTACAACACTCATCGCGCGGTTCAGGGTTCTCAGGACACTGGCATGGAGCGACTGGTTCCTGCCTTTTGCTGCTGTATGCATCCTCCCTTCTGGTTACCCGGTGACAGTTTTCCTCCTTCTTTCAGGAAGACGCACTTATACTGACCGGAAAAGTGTTTGTCAACCGCGGAAGGAATATGCATAAACTTCGCTTGTTTACGAGGTCTGGGGCGGAAGCCAACTGCTCTTCGGCATATGCCAATGGCAGGATTTGAAATTGTATGAAAATGTTTCGTCTCTCTGCTTTGCGCATAATTGCTGGTCGGATTACTGACATGTCTTTCGGTCGAGCAGCTTATATACATCAGTCAGATACTGGCTCTTGCTTCACTGGCATGCTCAAAGGCCTCCATTACTCTACTTCTCATTTCGATCAAGCCATTGAAATGCATCTTATTGGTGTGCCGTATTCTCCTCGGGGTTTTGGCCCTCTGGGGATTGGCTGGTGTTTTATCTCTTTCACTGCAGTGCGGGCTCGCTCAACCATGGCAGTCGGGTGAAAATTGCTGGCTCAACCAATACGCCCTACATGTCGGCCTTAATATAGGAAGCATGATTACAGATATCGTGCTGGTCCTTCTTCCATTTTTCTTCGTATCCCAGGTGCAAATACCATGCATCAAAAGACTTGCTATTGCTGCTCTTTTTAGCATGAGATTGATGTAAGTCAACTGGAGGTTGAGACAGGGAGATGGATGAGACCTCCTCGGTAATCGTCGACCAGAAGAGTATCACCGGGCTAACATGAAACTGCATATAGTGTCCCATCTTTTACTATTGTGATGACTATTACATCACGCTCCTACTTCACTTCCCCTGCGTCCGAGAGATCATGGCTGGCCGTTATGCCAACTATCTGGATGCAGGCCATCCTCTGCGTTTCGATCGTGGCCACTTGCATTCCAAACCTAAAACGTCTCCTGGCTGTCCTCCGAACTGGGCTAATGGCTGGAACAGTTAATGAGTTCTATGAGCTTTCAGTTTCTGGGGGAGATAGCAAAACCGTTGCTTCTGCCTCCCAACTACGTTCTGGCAAAACGTCCTATTCGAAAGAGAACTACGGTACCGGTACACCCCGGCCCTCAACCTCCGGTAATAGCATTTCTGGGACACCCACCATGTCTTCTTTTACAGGAAAAGCTCACGCAATGCACCATCTACATCCGGATACAGCTTATACTATGGGCAAAAAAGGACGTTATGGTAACGCATGTGTTGTCGAATCCATAATACCTAGTTGCAAAAAGCCCATACAAAAATTACAGGGCCTCCTTTGGGAGCGGAGTTCACGGCAAGGAACCACTCCGACAAACGTCACTGACCGCGATTCGAGTCTCGAAATCTTGACACCACGATGAGAGATACATTTCCTGTGTATCCTGCCTCTGGCAGGATCAAGTTTGTGACGAGCAAGCCTTGATTGCACAGAACGGAATACTCGGAGGTGTCAAATCAAGACATATTATTGGTGCACAAAGAGTACATCATACCGGTGCACCCGGTTGAGAGGCAAGTCGCCTTATTAGGCACCGTCGTGAGCACTTCAGATTGAACATAAATTTGGTACTTGGCTCCCTTGCTCGCTCTCAGGTAGCCAGGAGATTGGTGCCCCATTTGTCAGCTTTTGTACAGCATATACTTCCCTATGTATATATTGAAAGAAAGGGCACGAGACGTTATTTTTGTCTTGCTTCCTCCTGCTCGACCTCTTTCCGGGGGAGTATTACAGCCAATGAGCCTGGACGCTTCATCCGGCTGGTACAACATCCCCTTAAGCGGTGTAACGCTTAGAGCAGTCGATCTATTCAATATCTATTCCCGTTATTGTGTCTATCACATTTCGATTTCGATTTCAATTTCAATATTGTGTTATTCTCCTGTCAGGTACGAACGTGATCGAAGAATATCTGGTAGGCGATTTGGTCGCCTTTCCAAGATGTGTGACATGAACTCCATCATTTAGGACTGGAATACAAAATATAGGTAATTGCTTTTCATGGCTTTATTGTGAAGGAGTGGCCTGATACGTAACAAAGTAACTACCAAGTTACACAGAGAACTGCGCCGATATCATAGCTAACCATGGAGGGAGCCGTTGACTAGTTGCCGAAGCAGGGCTGAAAACAACGTAGCAGATATTCAGTCAAATATCCTGGAAGCGGTTGCTTGCAGATACTTAAGTGTTAGCTGCTCCGCCCTCGTATCCTGGTTACCTACTATTGACCATAAACGGAGCTTCCATGTTTCTGGAAGGGCTGGAGAATGAAGTGCTGATGAGAGTGATTCCGCGGTTCCTTTATTTAACCCCTTTATCACCGCCCGAGCTGAACGCCTCCCTCGGAAAACCAGGGACACAAAGAAACCAACTAATTGATGAAATAAAAAAAAAAAAAAATATGCGAGAGCAACCCAATTATAAACATGCAAATTTAATCATATATGAAAAGAAAGCGTACTTATCATATTTTTTTTTCCCCCGTCTTTTGCCTTCCCCGTTTCCCTCACTCATAACACAAAATTTTTGCTTCTTTTTCTTTTCTTCTTCAACCCTGTTTGAAGCATGGTATGAAGGCGACGTACTGAGTAACAGTCATCGGAGGGGGAAGAATGAAGAGGCTGACATGATCCTATGACATCTATGTGCTCTTCTCAGATTCTTTCTGTTTTTCCTTGTCCTCCTCTTCTTTTTGTTTCCTCTTTTCCTCGGCGGCAAGTTGATCAGGTCTCCTCACAGCAATAGCCTTTGGCTTATAGTCACTGAAGTTGGTCTTCAGTATGTTCTCCACAAGCCAACAGCCAACGTAATCCAATATCATGGTCAGTGTGAGTCTGACCCGGAATCCGGGTTCAAATGGAACCAGCCTGAGTTTAGTGTTGAGCTCTGGGATAAATTCGGTCGCGCAAGACAGTGCTACACCCGAGGTTAATACCAATCCCCAGTACATAGCGCGGTTTTCACGAATGGACTCTCTGAATGGCCGGCCCTGATAATTGATTGAGAATGTGGAAATTTGCTGGATAAGCTGTAGCAAGTAGATGGCACTGTTAAGAAGCGACGGCTCAAATTCACCCTCCAGATCAATCTTTTCTTTGCGTCTGTTTTCTCGGTTAGAATGAATTTACCTGTATATGTAGGGGTAAAAACCGCGGTGGGGAACTTACGGTTCGATGGAGTATACGTATTGTGAAATGTAAATCAGGGTAGCAATGTGAATCGCGAACTGGCCCAGAATTGATCCCATGATATATATGTTGAAAATATTCGGTTGGGGTCGTTCCTTCGATAGTCCTTCAACTGCCTATTGTAGTGTTAGTGGGGGTATCATATCAGAAAGAGAAAAGGGTAAGGTTTCTGAGGCATACTTTTGCGCGAGATATGGAGAAGAAACACACGCTCATCAACATTCCACTGATAGTGACTTGTCCATCTCCGAATTTAATGCCATCAAGGTAAATGACACTCAAGCTGTAGGCACTGATCAGACAGTTTAGGGCAAGAATTTTATACATCTGAATTGTGGCCACTAGAGTGCAACGTCCTTGTCGAATAATATTCGGGATAGCAATGACATTTGCCAGTTTACTCGTGAAAGGGGCAGCAACGGACGCATCGCCGAGTTTCAAAGTCGGCGGTTCGTCCTCGTCCATCCCTTCCATCATGGAGGCGCTTAACTTGTCAGCCAGGGACGAAGCAGCAAGAGATGCTTGCTTTTGCTTTCGCTGCTGAGGAGTAAGGTTGCTGTCATCTGGTTGTTGTGACGCTTCGGCTCCAGGAGATGCAATAGTTGGTGCCCCGTTTGCATCCGAAGGTGCTGTTCCAGCTGCAATTTTCTTTTGGGCTTCACGCAACATGGCCGTCTCATAGTGAGGGTTGTTTGCGCCAGGTGGATACAAATGGGCGATATGAACTGGGACGGGTGGAGCTGGTTGATTAAATCTTTGCATCAGCTGCACTTGCTTTTCATAAATCTCCTTCATTTTTGTATTTCTGAAGTGCTCGGAAATTTTATTGAGGTCTTCTTGCGTTCCATTTAGTAGGGCGACACCAATATGAGCCTGTTTCAGAGCTCCGACGTCGTTGGTACCATCGCCACACATCAAGGTAGTGTATCCAGCTTCGTTCATGGCTAGCAGTATCTCCTCTTTTTGTTTGGGGGACACTCGGGAGTATACCCAGGTATATCGAATTAAGTCAAGAAGACCTGGTTGGTCTCTGAACTTTTCCAGGGCATATCCAGTAACGCATAGATCTTTCTGGGCTAGGATGGAGGGATCGATTGGTTTAGAAGGGTCAACATCAACGCTGAACTTATCATCCACACTTCGCCATACGACCTTTGTGCCACTGGTATCATGCTCAGGGGCATCGAGAATGAGAACCTCGCGGTCGATAATTTCCACTTTCTTCGCTACATGAACGGCAGTCAGAGGGTTGTCTCCGGTAATCATGACAACCCGATGGCTACTCTCGTTGAGCATTCGCACGGCTTTGATTGCGTCATCTTTCAATGGGCACTGTAGAACTAGGAACCCAGCAAAATGCAATCCCGACTCGACCTCCTCACGCTTCAGATTGTTAATACGATTTTGTCCAATTTCAGTGTCAGAAAGGAATTTGTATGCTAATGCAAGGACTCTTGCACCATTGCGGGTGAAATGCTTGAACGTTTCTTCGTAATATGGAGGAGTGGACACAAGCATGGTGCTTATGGTTTCAGGGGCTCCCTTGACACCAACGAATGTAGCTCTGGATCGCTTGGATGACCGTTTGTCGAGTGTGTTCACAATGGCAACAGTGCTTTGGCGCTTCAATGCGGAAGAAAACTGGAATCTTCGTTTAATGTTAACTGATTCAAGTAGGGTGTCGCCTGTTCTTCCAGCGGAACCAGCTTTGCTTGTCAAGGTATCATTCTGACCAAGGGTCCATCTGAGAGATGTCAAAGTTGCTTTTTCCATTGGATCACCAACGATTTCACCTTCGTCAAGCTTGACTAGGGCGTGCGCAGTAGCAAGAACGAGGGTCGTGTTGTCATGAACATCAGTAACTTTGGCGACTGTCGTGTGTGCCCCATATTTGTCTGTGGGGACCCCGGTTTGGCCAAGAGTTAGGCCCGCGATCCCATCAACAACTAGATCTTCTCCTGTGAGGGTCCCGGTCTTATCGAAGCAAGCAATATCAACGCGTCCAGCATATGGGATTCTGAATGGCTCAGTACAGAAGATTGCGAATCTACTGAGAGCCGCAAGACTGGTATTGACAGCAAGGCTCAGTTCCATTGGAAGCTCTGGGGGTACGACGCTGGTGATAATCAAAACGCAGTCGAGAAGGAGCTTGGATCGTTTTCGATCTTGAGCAACGCCTTCAACCCAAACGTACCAAGAGGCTGCAATGGCAAATATCAAGAGGAAGAGGATGAACATGAATGCTTCCACATTGTTAGCAGAAACAGGTTCCGTGGAATAGATCATAGTTCGAATAAGGCTCCCCTGGCTGGTTTCGAAGCCAGTACGGATAACGATTCCAAGGGCGCCATTGTCAGAAGCGACAGGTGCCCCATTTAATGGCTGGTAACCATTCTCTTGTCCGGCTTGCGAATTCGGATGTGTGATTTGCAGGACCTTAGTACCTCCATATAAAAATGAGTTCTTATCTAGGCCATCTGGTTCTATCCGGTCATTGGCTGGTCGTAACTGGATGGAATCCTTAAGTAGAGGGGTACTCTCTCCAGAAAGCATGGCTTCGTTAACAATGGCGCTTCCCCATACAAGTAGTATATCGCATGGAACTCCACTATCATCTTTGGTCCGATTGATTGACACCAGATCTCCAGGGAGGAGCTTTTCGCTGCTCACTTCCACCCATTTATTATCTCTGAAAACCCAAACATCGTAAGGCTTAATGCTCATGCCTCGAAATTCCGTGAGGGTTCTCTGTCGTTGCCATACCACAGTACTCTCAAATACCACCAACATTACCAAGGTAAACAGCGAATAGTACCAGTACTCATCCAAAAGCCAGAGACCAACACAGAATACCTGGAAGACAAAAAATGGAGCAACCGCATGTTCCTTGAAGAGCTCTACAAAGGTGGGCACAGGAATGTCGAAGGTGTTGTCTCCATAATGCTGTTGAACGTCGTCAACTTTGGCAAGAGAAGTAAGACCGCGAGATTCCTGAAAGTATCCCAACGTTGGCTTTGGCTCGGTATCCAGAACATACTGTAAGGGGGTAAAACACCCCTTTTCCAGGTTGTAACGGAAGCGTCTCTTTTGGAACAGAAATGAGACAACTTCGGTTCCTCCAATATTGTCCTTTACAAGCTTGCAAATCTCCGCAGATCCTGCGTTTGCGGCCGGGATGACTTTGATGAGCTGTGCCTCGTTAACAGATTTGGCAGGTATGGTGGTGAAGAGCGCGTCAATGTTGATGTTCCACTTCGTCATTAACCATAGCAGCGCTTGTATGGTAGCGATAGATCCAGTCCATAAAGCCGCCCATTCAGGGCCTTGAATATATGTCTCATATCGTTCTGGAGAAAGGTAGAAGGCAAGGAAAACCGGCCATAATATCGTAAAGGGCCAAACGTAGATGCGGAATTGAACCGGCAAGGGGTTCCGGAGAGCCGCAGATTGAATCTGCGGGTTATCTATAAGTTTAGACCTGCGAAGCCAGACAGTTAGTTAGCTAACATGTTGCTTTCTTTCCCCCAGAGTTGAACTCACATATGGGTGGACTCGAGCTGACATGTGTCTCTGCGGAACCAGTAAATTACATTAAAATGTCTATTAATGGCCGGGGGTACAGCTGATAAAGAAAAGTCAAGAGGGATCGTCTATATCGCCCACATCAGTATCATAAGGGCGCCAGACGTTAAGCGTATCGGGGTGGTTCGCGAGGTCGAAGGTGGTAGGATAGCAGCTCCTTTTCAATGACAAAAACGCAACTTGGACTTTTCGTGGCTTCATCATTGATTACATAATGAGGCTGGTGAGTTGAAATAAAGTTAGGTTTTCGGATTATCGGAAGCCAATGGGAAGGTCGAAACCCGCTTAGCTCAGCATCCCGAGTCAAATGGGCCCATAATCCTGATTACATAAGTCGAAACAATGGGGCAAAGACGATTTTGACTTTTTGTGAACGAAGGGCGAAGCAGCATCATAAGTGCCTGCTCACCGGTCAAGCCGTTCGATACAGCCGCAGCAGCATGCGCGAGGGCAAGCTGTTGCTCTCTACAACCCTCCGCAGACCATGCCTAACCGATCTATAGGCGGGGGCAGAGTGCTAGGCAGTGGACGGTCGATAAATCCTGCTCCGCCAAAACCACTGCCCAAGAATAGCTCATCGAATGCTATATCACCGTCCGCTAGCAGTGTCTCTTTGGCTTCCCAGACCTCCAACTCGCAGGTATCGTCGGATACACAGGACCTATCCTCGAGGGTCTTTCTAAAAAATGGAGACTCGTCTATAGCTAAGGCTTCCCGCAGCACTGGGGCGCTGGTTTGCCCTATCTGCAACGAAGGGATGGTATGATATCCTGTGTCTCCTTTTATGTCCTTTTGGATTGCATGCGTGCTGATACTCTGATAGGTGACACTCTTACAGCTGAATAGGTAATTATCCATGGCTTGCCTGTTACTCCAACGCGTGAAACTCACTCTTTTATCCCAGACATCTCGACGACGAACATCGGAATCTCGAAGATGAGCAGCAAGTGGAAGTGAAGGACTGGTTCCAGACACAGGTTGAAAAGGCCAAACGATTTCAACCACTTGCTGTACTCAACCAGAAGCTGAAAGGCCTGGATGTCTTTGAATCTAACCAAAACACTCAACTTTTACCACCGTCAACACGACCCACCGCTGAAAGCTCAGTTTCGGAGGCCGCTAAACCTATCGACCCCGACGACCTGATAACGAAGTCCCACTGGCAGCAACGATCACTTAATGATGTTTGCCTGGACCCCATGTGCGATAAAAGGCTCACTGCAACAAATGGCTGTATCAACTGCAGAAAATGTGGCCGTCTATTCTGCGAGGATCACACCATGTATCAGATGAAGCTTTCGAGATCTGCCCAGCACGAACCAGTACGCGGGTTTTGGTGCCGTGTTTGTGAAACCTGCTACAAGGCGCGAGAGGGTTATAATGACTTTACTGGTAAACATCACACCACCTTGTGCTTTACACTTCACCGGTACTAAAAATCTGTTTAGGAGCGGAACGTGACCACACAGATATGTTTAGGGCACTTAGGAAACCTACAGTTGACAAAGCTTTCCTGGAAATCTCCCGGCTGGAAAAGAGATTGACACGTCTAACTCAGCTTCTTGCCGGCTTGCCCCTGGAACAAGTGCAGTCTAAAAGATGGGCCATTGGTTGGCAAACAGACCAAAGGAAAGCACTTGAACAGTCTGTCGTCAGTTGGCAAGATGATGTCGAAGTTTCCAACTGCCCTTTTTGTCAACAGGAGTTCTCTGCGTACATCTTCCGAAGACATCATTGCAGAACATGCGGTAGGGTTGTCTGTGGTGATCCGGCAACTGAATGCTCGTCTCTAATAAGCCTGGATGTGGCCAAATGTATGTTTGACTATATTGTTGCCTTTATTAGGTGCATACTGACCATAAAAGCCCAACCTCGGTTATCAGAAAAGCCGGCTCCAGATAAAATTAATCTCGACGTGCGATTATGCAAAGATTGCAAAACCACCATATTCAGTAAAAGAGATTTCATGGAAGATATCGCCAAAGAACCACCGGATGTCCGCGCCTATAAAAACCTTGTTCAGTTCGAACGGGGGATTAGACTGTTATTGCCGAGATTTCACAAGATTCTAGCAGCTCTTCAGTTCGTTTCCTCCCATCTCATCAATTCCCGTGGCTCTTTTCTAACTATATATAAAACCAGAGACCCTGATAACCCTCCAGAACCGGCTCAACTAACCGAGGCGTCTAAAGTCCGTAAACGGTTAATTGACTCTTTTGCCCAATACGATGTAGCCGCAAGGCGCATTCGTGACCACCCAACAGAATCGCCAACACAAGCAAAACTACAACAAGCAATATACCATCAAGCCACAAGTTTCCTCCACCTGCATATGCTTCCACTCAAAACTCTTCCCAAGATACTGAAACATGCCACTCCACACGGCAGGAATTTCAGCTTTGATTCGTCATCCTCAGATGGCAGGCGCATGAACGGGGGTAGTGCCCAGCCCCGTTCCCTTGCGTCCATTAAATACGGCAATCCCGACCAGGGTGGCAGCACCACTAGCCTAGCTAGTAATAACAGCAGTGCACTCTCAGCGCTTGAAGCGGAAGAGAAAGAACTCCGTGATCGGCTTATTGTTCTTGAAGAACAGAGGTTTTTTGTCTCGGAGATGATTGCCGATGCCAACAAGCTGCGTAAATTCGACGAGGCAAGCAGCCTTGCTCAGAATGTCGCGGATTTGAATAAAGAAATAGATCATGTCAATGGCATGATCAGTCAGTTAGATTTTGAAGGGCTATTCACTGGCGATCCAGGCCAGTGATGATTGAATCATCGCATTCCCTTTTCAGCTATATCCTTGCAAGTTATCTTTTCCAACATTCAGCTCAGTGACTGACCACTGGTATTGCAATTTCTTGTTCTTCCTTGAAGCGTTCCTCATTTTCAAGGGCGGTGGCTGGCGTTCGCTTTTGTTTCTCTCATTTCTCCTGAGAGCAATATTAATGACCCTGATGATTCAAATCTTACCCAAGTTCCTGGCAATATTATTTATCTACTATCTATATATTTGCATGCACATCCAGTTTCCGCTTTGCTAGTTACTGTTAGCTAGAGCTTTATTGTTTATAATAGCAAGCGTCTTCATATATAATTCATCACATTTATGACCCCTGTAGATTTCAAGTGATATGCGAAAGAAGGCATACGAGCTGTGGACTCTCAAGGGTTACCCTTTAACTTCTCAATCGAGATCCCCTGTGGGTGAAAAACAATGCAGCGGAAACTATAACGTAAATTGGAGAAATTTACAAATAAATAGCAGACTCGTATACGACGCATAACTGGATAATTAAACGATAGGAAAAAGACATGAAAAGTGACAATAACAAACAGCCTCGTTTACGCGTTCCCGTTCGTCTCCTGGCTGGCCTGACCTTCTGCATTTTCCGGTGCTTCTTCATTTGCCGGTGCGGCAGATATGCCCTGCCTTTCCATCAAGGTGTTAACCAACTGAGTGAGTTGTCTGACCTGTTCCTTCAGCTCTCTAACTTCCAAGACACATGGGTCGACCTCAACATTAGGCTTAGTTTTGGTAACAACCTTATCCCAGGCGCCAGTGTCAGGATGGTCGTCAATTCTCTTGAAGTCAAACCCTGCGGACTCGGCGGCATTTTCCCATTCTTCTTGGGTGTCATCGTCTTCCTCACCTAGACGACGGTTGAGTCTGATCCGTTGAGCATTGGCTGATTCAAACAGCGCGGTAACTAGGAGGAGAGGAGAGTATATGATGCCCATGACATAGTTGTTGAGTTTGTCATAGCGGTCTGAAGGCATCCACCATTCGAAAGGAATGATAAGACAGACGATCTCGACCAAGTTCAGAGCTGGAAAGTTGGTTAGTTAGGTAAATGGGTGGAAAAATAATATGGAGTTATGAGGGGGTCTACATACGGGCAATAAAAACGTTCTCATCAGGAGCTCGGACATATTGAAGGGTTCGATGAGCAAAGAGGCCCATGTATTCATTGATTGCGTTGCCAGTAATGTCCTCATAAGCACTGTTATACAGAGCAATCAAGATATTGAGCAGAACTTTATAAAAACGGGTTAGCGGGATAACTATGTTAGTTAGGGAAGGAAATGATAGTACTCACCAACCATCACCACGAAAGTGAATAGGTAGTAAAGCAGGATACCAAACGGCGGAGCAAAGGCCTGGAACTCATCGAATGAAGGGTTCTGCAAGACTGTGTTGGCCATTCCCTGAAGAAGTACAATAGCGGTCATGTTATTGTTAGGATCTGCCTGATCCATTCCAATAAATCCTTGCAAGAAACCAATGATGACAACGGCCAAGAGGGCGAAGAAGATCAAACTCTCCTTCATCATGACCTTCAGTACCACGAGCATTGCACCGAAGAAGCGGTAGGTATCGAGGTAGAGGAGAAGTCTACCCCAGAACATAGGAGCCGAAAAGGCAAGGAAGTTGTAGCTCAGCTGGTTGTAGTAGTTACGTGTTTCGTTGTCAACATCTTTTGAATGAGTCAAGGCAACTATTCGGAGGATGAAGGAGACCAGGAGCAGACAGTAAAGAGTTGAATTGAAGGCGTTCCAGAATCCAAAGTAGAAGCGGCCGACTTTCCAGAACTTGGTGACTTCGTCGAGAATGAAGCCTAGAGTCATGCCGTAGAGGATGCATTCTGCCACGTCCAGGTCACCGGTTGGATTGACGGTGTTGATCACAATGGTGAAGAGGACAAGATAGAGGACGGAGAAGAAGACCTGGACGGCATTCTGGTAGACTGGAGCTCTGAGTCTGTCCGGGTTGAAATGAGACCAGTAGGAGGGATTGTTCCTCTCCCTGTACTCGATGAAGTTGGTAGGGTCCTGGTCGTCCTGGCACAACCAGCCCTGCCACAGGTACTTGATGCACTTCTGGTATCCAGCCGACCCGATGACACTCAATGCATGGAGATCGACTGCGCGCTCAATAACGTTGGCAGGCGAAGTTGGCTCTCCATCTCGCAGAATCGAGTACCGCTTGAGGAGGACCTCGAGCATGAGGTAGTCCTGGTCTTCCTCTGACTCAATCCTAACAAAATTGTCAGATATACGTTTTCCATCTACAGCAATGAAATCGGAAGGGCAGCGCATACACTCGTTTGGCAAGGATCTCGCAAGCAACAGCGCGCAGGTCGTGGAGATCAGAGTCCCAGAGCTCGACCAGCGCCTGGATCTTGAACCATCGCACGCAGACGAGCAGACAGAAGACGACGCAGGCGCGGTACTGCTCTCCACCGGCCTCTTTGGCAGTCTGGATAACCTCCTTGGTGATAACGGTGCTGTTGGCCTTTGTAATGAGGCTCTCCTCCAGCTCGCAGCAGACGACCTGCTCGACTAGATGCTTAAGCCGCAGAGCTACCTTTGTCACCTCCTTTGCAGGCAGAGCGGGTGTGATAACCTGGTCGCGAGTGTGAGGAAGTACTATATCATTAACCAGAAAGTGTTAGCGACTGTGCCTCCAGGCCTCAATTGCCCGTCTGCTCTAGCGAGAAGTGACGTACATCGACTGGTTTCTTGCAGGTACTGGTGCCGGCCTCGACGAGGCTCGCCACTGAACAACCGCCCCCATTGAACCATCTTGAAAGACCAGCTAGAGAACACAGGGGGAAGCAGACACTCTAGCAAACGGGAGATGAAGAGAAGGAGAAATAAGGGTTTGAATGGAGGACGGCTGGTCGTTTAAATAGGCAGATCTCTCTCCCTCGACCTCACTCTGAACACCCCGGCTTGCCCTGGTGTTTTGGTCCGCGGAGGGGGCTGGTCCATGTTTTAGTTAGATATAAGTGACCTTGGCTTCTTAGCTAGCTAGCTCGATGCGCCAGTGACGTCGCCACCGTACACCGGGATGGATGACAATAAATGGAGAGGAAGGCGATGGCGCATGAGAGAGAGCGCTACGGTTTGAACGGATCTCAATGCTTTGTTTTTCCCCTGGCCCCAGTGGTGCTGGCAAAGGGCAATACGATTGGCGTGAGGGATGGGGATGGGGATGGAGATGCTCTCTACGGGGTGCCGGCCAAGAAGCAAGCTGCCTTCGCGCTCTCTCCCGAGCTATCAAAGGCAAAAGCCGGCCGCCCATCAGCTCGTTGCGGAGGAGTTATTCATGGTAAATGTTGAAGGAGGAGTTCATTTCATGCTCGTTTGCTTTCTTAACATGCTCTGGCTGAAAGCCAGACAGCGCATTCATGCTTTTGCCCAAATTGTTGCTTTTTATATCCCACGGTCCATATTCTAAAGCGGCAGACTGGAAATCCAGACATAAGAAAAAGAAAAGAAGAAGAAGAAGGGCATGGGAGAAGAAGAAAAGAGGCTGGCAAGACGGGTTGGAAAACTGTACAATATTTGTTTTGTCTTTTTTTTTTTTACTCGACAACGCCCTCGTCACTCTCGCTGAAACTCTCGTCTCCGCTGACTTCTTGGTTCTCGCGCTCCCTCTTCTCCATGAGAGCTTGCAGGTCGGCATCATCCTGCTCTGTGACAGCCTTGGGCGCCATCTGGATGACGCAGGAACCTCCGCTGGACTTTATCTTCTCCTGCACCTTCTCAATCGCCTCCTCTAGCAGCTTGACTCCCTGAGTCTTGTCTAGGCAGTGGTTCGTCAGGACGTATAGCGGGGGCGCCACGAGCTTGACCTTTACTTGTGGGCTGACAGCCTCAGCAGCACGGAGGGCGTCCTTGACGGCGTCAATGCCATCGTATCCAAAGCAAGTCACTTCGATATCGGCACGGACTTTGGTTGGTGGAGGGGTAAGTCTCTTGTTGATGTGGGAGATGAGTTCGTCCTTGACCACGGCGCTTGGGAAGGTAACGTCGTCCCATACGGCAGGGTTACTATGCATTCCGTAGTGTTAGGGCAAAGAGGCCTGCAAGGTTCTCGAACACGGTCATGCTAGGGAGTTCTTACGTGATAGACAGCTTAAAGGCATCGTTGGCATGTCCGTATTTCTTATTCAGAGGCCATCCGATTTGCTGGTAAAGCTCTTCGATTGGGGTCTTTGTCTTCTCGGCAACGTGACGCATAATTGAGTGTACCGATTTGCTCTTGTTATATCGTTCCTCACACTTTCCGACGTCCTCAGGTGACACTCGACGTTTCGAAAGATCGATATAACCTGAGAGGCCTCTATCAGCACGAGTATCAAAACTGGTATGACCCATCACACACGACCACCCACCTTTCTCCTTGTCCACTCGCAAGACGACGACGACCTCGTTACGTCCGACTCGGATAAGCTTTTGTATACTTCTGATACGTCGCCTCGACAGCTCGGAGAGTAGGATCATGCCATCGATGTTGTCGTACTCGAGCAGCTTGACATATGCACCCATCTCCGCAATCTAATCAGTGACAAGCCACTGTTAGCATCATCTTCAAACTGCGTTCCCTCCCACTCTGCCGGCACCAAGAACGTTGGGGGTATCAAAGGATTTTTATTCACCTGCTTGACGGTGACCATGACAAAGCTATCAATCTCCGGAAACTTCTCCTCGTAGAAGCGACAGTTGGTGAGCGACATGTTGGCGGGGGGGGGGGGGGGCGCTGGTGCGCTGGTCGAACTTGTGCGTCAGAGAGGGCTAGAAAAAGGCGATTGTGAGCTTAAGTTGAGATTGGCTTGGAGTTGACGGTCCTCGCGGCGGAAGAAACAGCTGAAAAAAGGGCTCGCTGGTGAAGATCTGCTATTCCCGAGTGAAGGCAGGGCGTCAAAGGAGATTGATCAGTCCGTCTGCGGTGGCTTTGTCGTCTGTCTGTCTGCTGGTCTTCGTCTTCTTCGATCCTTGCAAATCGCAAAATCGTTTTCCGTTTGTTTTGGCGGATAGTGGGACAATCACGTGATATTATTATATAAGCACAGCTTTTGGCAGGTCCGCGCGTGGTTTTATTAGGAAAGAAAGTCGACGGAAAGCAATTTATATTACATTATATTAGGGGGATATTTTATTATATTATTAGGGGGATGCTGCAAAAGACGGCTGCTTGGGTACATCTTTGGATGGTGGAAGTAAGGGATACAAGGTCTATCCGGTTTAATCACAGCCTTCGCGCACGAACTAGCGGGGTGGCCATATCTACTAGCAACAACTATGCCATGACACCAGTTATAATATTGATCTAAAAGCCATCTTCATCTTCGTCTTCATCCTGTGTCTACGGCATTGTAATATCAGGCTGTATGACCAGCTTCAGCCTCACCGTCGTCGCCGGCCTAAACGGGAGCCTTCCATAGCCGCTTTAACGGCGGCCGCGAGGTTCGCTTAAAGAAGCGACGCAGCCTTAGTCAGCGGCCCGCCGACCAGTAAGAATTTGAGGAAATTGAGCGACTCCCGGGAAGCAAACGCCGCTCAACAGCTCGCGCGGCGACAAAAGGACGAGGACTTGGCTGCATCCCAGCGACTAGAGGGTGGAGATGGACGCTGATGGCGCTCGCTGGTGTCTGCGTATGCGCTTACACTTATATATATAAGAGACGGACAGCATATATATAGGTTGAGACAAGGATGTCCGCTTGTCCGCCAGCCCTGCCCAGCCAGTTAACGCCCGCGCCTGGCCAACGCTCGAACTAGATTCCTAGCTATAAGTTATATATCACCCTAGCCTTGCCCCGTCCAGAAGCTGGAAGGGAGAAAAAAAAAAAATTCGCTGCAACAGCAGGGCCTCGCGATGAATAACCCGCCTGAGAACAGCGATGTCAGTGCCAGCTCCAGGCTTCTCGACTCCCATGCTTCCAGCGAGCGGCCCGGTGGTGGTGATGCTCGCAACCGCACCCATGGCACTTTCACCCCGGCATCTATCCAGAGCTACGGGGAGAGCAGCCAGATTTCTGAAGCAGGATACCTCCATGGCAGAGATGGCATCTCTTCCGCTCCCGGTGGCGGGAAATCCGTCACAAAACAGCTAGCGGAGGCCCACGGCCTGAAAAATCAAAGAGCTATGTACGGTCTCCCTTTATACCGAGCAATGGAGTGCAGTCATATCCTCCACCACAGCAGATAGAACATGATATTGAACAAGGAGCTAACGTATCAATTTGCCGTATAGGTACCTCGCATACTATGTCCCGTTCTTCAACTGGATAACGCAGTACCGCTGGTCCTACCTCCGCGGTGACTTCATCTCGGCCTTGACGGTCTGCTCCGTCTACGTTCCCATGTGCCTCTCGCTGGCATCCAATGTTGCCCATATACCCGCCATCAATGGCCTGTACTCGTTTATTTTCCACCCGTTCATATACTCCATCTTCGGTAGCAGCCCGCTCTTGATTGTGGGACCCGAAGCAGCCGGTTCTCTCATGGTAGGCGCCGTCGTTCGAAGCACAGTCGAGGACGGGAAAGGCATCGACGACGATCCTCGCGGTAATGCTGCGATTTGCGGAATTGTGGTGGGCATGGCTGGTGCCATGACCCTAATTGGAGGCATCACGCGCCTGGGATTTGTTGATAACGTCCTCAGCCGTCCGTTCCTCAGGGGGTTTATCAGTGCTATCGGCTTCATGATCATGGTTGACCAACTCGTGCCGGAGATGGGGCTGAGTGACAGAGCCAGAGAGGTCCTGCTTGGTACATACGGCAGCTCCGCCGAGAAGTTGATGTTCTTGATCCAGAATGTACATTACAGCCATGGTCTTACATGTGCTGTTTCATTCAGCACCATTGCCATCATCATGGTCTTCAGGTTAGTTATTCTTAGTGATTGTCTATACATACGAATAATCACTGACTTGTTTGCCAGGATTCTGAAGAAGCACCTGCAACCGCGGTATCCGGGAGTAGTCTTCTTCCCGGACCAGTTCATAGTCGTCGTTCTGGCGGCAGTCTTAACCTGGGCACTGGAGTGGGATAAAAAGGGGCTGGTTATTCTTGGAAACATCAAAGGCACCAGCAACTTGTTCAGGTTCGAATGGCCTTTCCAGACAGACAAGCTAGAGCATATACGCAACTCCATGAGCACCTCATTCATCATCTCTCTTCTGGGCTTTTTCGAGTCTTCCGTCGCGGCAAAGGGCATCAGAGCTGCCGGTAAGGGCGGGATCGAAGGCATGACCTACAGTCCAAATCGTGAACTCGTCGCATTGGGCGTCGCCAATATGGTTGGTGGGTGCTTCCTGGGTCTTCCTGCGTTTGGTGGATATGGTCGAAGCAAACTGAGTGCCTTGACCGGTGCCAAAACGCCCATGGCGGGAATACTCGTTGCCCTGATTACTTTAGCATCCGTGATCTGGCTGCTTCCATACTTTTATTATCTCCCGGTATGTCAATTCATGTTCGCCTTGCCTATCGACGGTGTACTAACCTCCTAACTAGATGGCGGTTCTTTCTGCCTTGATTTCGGTTGTTTCCTTTACTCTCATAGAAGAATGCCCTGAAGATATCCGCTTTTTTATTAGAATCCGTGGTTGGTCAGAGCTCGTCCTGATGCTGCTCATCTTCTTCTCTACCTTCTTCTATTCCCTATACCTTGGAATCGCCCTCGGGTTGGGCCTTTCTCTCCTCCAAAT
This sequence comes from Trichophyton schoenleinii, assembly GCA_018357685.1. Classification (NCBI taxonomy): domain Eukaryota; kingdom Fungi; phylum Ascomycota; class Eurotiomycetes; order Onygenales; family Arthrodermataceae; genus Trichophyton; species Trichophyton schoenleinii. The sequence continues at coordinate 4,740,881 of WOFF01000001.1, forward strand.
AGTCCGCCACGCCACTAAGCCACGCATTCAGATCTTGGGCAAAGTACACGGAACCAGGGACCGGTTTGAGAATGCTGAAGTTCATCCCGAGCGTGTCGAGTACGTTGCCGGCTCGCTTATCGTGAAAATCCCCGAACCACTTACCTTTGCCAATACCGGCGATCTAAAGAACAGACTACGCCGGCTGGAGTTCTACGGCACGAACGCGGCACACCCTGCTTTGCCTCGTGTTAGACCCCCAGAGCACAACAAGAACATCATCTTTGATATCCACGGCGTAACGAGCATCGACGGGTCAGGCGTGCAGGTTCTCAGTGAAATAGTCGAAGAATACATCTCTCATGGAGTGCGGGTGTTTTTCTGCCGCATCCCGCTTCCCGGGAGTGAAGTGTTCCAAATGATGGAGAAGAGTGGCATAATTGATACGTGTGGCGGCATATCTCATTTCGTGTCCACTGTCGAAAACGCCCTCCAGCTGGCAGAGACAGAGTATATTAACTACGAGTGATGGTTGTTACATGTTTTGATGGGTTTGTCTACAAAAAAAGGAGCCATAGTTTATGTATACCCCGTTTTGAGCGTTGACTATATATAACCTGTTTGTCTTGACTTGATCCTTTTTTCTACTGATAGTTTTAGAGAATATACCCTATCCTCCACAATGGCATTGACAGTAAGTTCCGTTTCGACAGAATTGTACATCGGCTGAGGTCAACGGTCAGTATCAGCCGTCCACGGCCCCCTAGCCCTAGCAATTAAAATACGCAATAACTCTTCATTTGCTTTCCATACCAATCGCTTCTCCCTTTCGTCAATATCAATACTATCGCCTTCTTCTTCGTCGGAGTCATCCAGGAGAATGGTGCGTCCCGGATTAGCAAGAAATTTAATTCGGCCCTCCGAACCAAGCACGAACGCGCCGCAGGAGACCTTCGTTAACCTGATATTTTGGCCTTTGGAGCCTCCGGTTGATGAGCTATCTCGTCCCGCAAAGTCTCTTAGATCCAACTTCATAGCAAGGTTATGATCGAAGTATTCCGACAAAGCTTTTAAGAACGGCGCTGAAGGGACATCCCTCTCGACGCTCTTCCTATTATTTTCAGCTTCAAGGCTTCCAAGACCTCGTTCATAGAAAGCGCTGAGGGAATCTCGTGGAATATGTATATCCAGCGACTTAAGATCTGTAGAAATCGGCGGTGGAAATGAGAGAGTTAGTTGCACTTCCTTCATGATTGACTCTATGAACGCGCGTGATTCCACTTTTGACGTCGCTGCCTGGTATGCCGCGTGTTTCTTCGTTCGGCTGGCAGTCCGGTTGAGCGTAGCCAGATATCTCTCAAAAGCTCCACATAAGAAGCTTGACGGGAGCCGTAGAACAGAAATTCGAGTGTCAAAGGTCTCGGATAAAAAAGATAGCAGAGATTGTCTCAGCGCGTTGGGCATTCGAGTCACCAGCAGCGGTAGAAACGTGGTGCCCTCCGGCCTCTCATCGCCCTCATGGCGATACCCATCCGGGCCGGCCAGAAGGGCAGCCTTATAGGTTGCATTGTCATATTGTAAGCTGATAAGAATTCCAGCAGATTGATCCGGAGTAAGCGTCAAGGAATTCTCCTGGTCTGGGTCTTCCAGTATAGAATGCTCTTCATTCCAGTAACTCCAGGTCGGGATATTCGTCCACTTGCATTCCTTGAGCGCACCAGCTCTGGCAAGGATATCATCGAGCCCTCCTATACCGGTAGATAGCGTTGAAGTCTGCACGATCCCGCCCAGCACATTTCCTGTGAGAGTATCGCGGAGCCGACTGGCGTAGGCGCGGGTACAATCTGGCGCCTCCAGGAGCGAGCTTTTGCTGTCCTGGCCATGATACAGAGGCGAAAGCCGATGCAAGGTCCAAGATGTTGAGAATAGTTCTGTCCCTGACTGAGCCATTTATCTTTTCTGTATACAGCGATTGAATATTTCCATCTGACAGCTGTGAGCCGTGAGATTGGTGGTTGTTGAGAAATTGGCTTCACCGTGGTCGCTGCTAACTAGTTAGTTACCTATCTTAGTTCAGGCTCTTCGGTCAAATGTTAGTTTCTAGCAGTAACCAATTCCAATTGAATATGGCATTCATGACAGCCAATTTGATTGCAAAGAAGCCTTGTTGGCACTGTTATTCTGGTATTCGTACATCGATGCTATCTACTAGGCCTTTCTATTGTCTCCCCTTTTTCTTTTCCTTTTTTATTTTTTCCCTCCCTGTCTTTTTCAGCCAGTGATCGCTAGTTAGTTATCCCTGAATATTCGTTCAGCGGCCATTAATTTAATTTCAACCTCACTCAATGATGTCATGATAGTCGCTTTCACTGCCGTCATCCGTGAGTGATTCTCGCCTTTGATCCCCAGTATCTTCTGGTTCGTAGTCGCTCGCGTCAGGACTTTCGACATTTTCGTCATCAGAGCTGCGATCAGTAGCCTTGAGCTTTGGAATGTTCACTCGAATATCTCGGCCTGAAGAGAAAAAGGGACTCTTTTTGTTTAGTATTTTGCCCTGGCATATATATCCCATTGGCGTGTTACTAAAATCCTGGCCCTTTCGCCTTAGAGCTAGCCACTCCTGGAGGAAAGACAGGGGCTTTGGAGTAAATGTAGAATTGTTGGTCTGTATGACACTCTCTCCATCCATGTCCTGTGTTGGTTCCTTGGATGCCACTTTGTTTTCATCACAGCTTGGAGCTGTTTCGACCGGTGAGCTTGTAAGTCCAAGATAGTGGCAGATAGGTTCGTATTCAGAATAATCAAAGTATACCCGACCAGCTAATATCCCAAGCTCAATGGAAAGCCAGGAGGGTGGTTTCCAATTTTCAGGTAATGGTGGCATGGAATAAAAGTCCAAATTGCTAAAGTGCAGCATTCCACGGGTTACAGGAGCAGCGTATGTCAAAAGTCGAGTGTGAAGACGTTTTGCGTTTTGGTGAAGTGGAATCAGTAGCTCTGCCTCTTCAGGAATGATGACAAGGGCGGCTTCTATGGTGGGATTCCATAGTATCCAATTCACTTGACGCTGGAGAGAAAGTTAACAGCTACATCTAGCAGGATCACGGCACCGTTGAAGATGAACCAGAGGCTACTTACTATGTAATTATCGTTGTACTCGCCAACAGGCAACCGTACGGCCTTCAAAAATTCTCTGGAAAGAAACAATTTTGACAAAGTAGCACAGGAATTGATACCATGTTTCTGACCGATTCCAGTGTTTCTCAAAGCAATGAACGCTTGCTGGTACGCTGACGAATAACTTGTCAGTGTCCCTGTACGACAGAATAATTCAATATCTTCGTGAAGGCCGGGGAAGTTTAGTGCTTTAAAACGCGGGACTCGTTGAACTTCTCTAATGGCTTCAACCTCATATGCGACCTCCCGTTCTTGTTCTACTTCCTGTAGAGCGGAGCTGTGAACAGCGTCTCCAAAATCCTGAAATCCTTTCTTTTGGTGCTCAAGGGCCTTAACATGTGTTGCAATGTGAGGAGCATAGGCAGCGGCGGCAGCCTTTGACTTCACTTTTGCAATTGGCCTGAAAAGCTCTTGCAAGGTTTGCATTTCCTCCTGTTGGAGAGCTTTACAATATTGCAGCCGTTGGGTCTGGTCCGTCAAGTATTTGGGAGCATCCACAGCAGCTTGCCTCCGACGGCAGAAGTCCATCCCCTGGGAGAAATACAAGGGCTGGATTTGCTCAATTCCAATGCAGGTTTGGACCAAAAGCCAGTAGATAACATCAGAAGCTGTCACAGGAGCAGACAATGGGAGATTCCGAGAATCGAGTATGCTATGATGAACCTCAGGGGGAGCGAAAAATGTAATCGACTGTGTAGTACCGAGCTGTCTTAGCCTCATGGCAGCTACGTATTGTTAGATCACCTTTTTTCTTATGCAGGGAATTTGGATGGAACTTACCTTGTACTGTGTGGTCTTTCGTTTGCCCTAGTCCCAATGTAAGGGCCCCAACTGCATCTGCTGGGATCTTTAGATCTGTTCCTCGGGTATGGGCCTCATCAAGATACACAAGGCAGTCCGCTAGATTCTCTGCATAAGGTGAAGCTAGGAGAGGAACCCGATAGCCATTGCGATATATGATATAAGGTTTGTTCTCAGCGTCGAAATACATTGCTGCCGGGGCTCTAGGGTCAACTTTTAGCCACGCTTTTGCTAGGCTCAGATTATCCATCTCCAGTATTTGGGCGCCTGCATCTATCAATATGCGTATTTCCATGTGCTTCAAAAGAACGAGGAGCCCCTCTTCTGTCAAACGCTTCCCCTCGGAATCTTTAGCAACAACGTAGTTACGGGCCCGAAGAACAAAAGTCAGGACTTCAGCATTTGTGTGTACTAGTGAGCTAAGATCCTGTTGTTTGATTGTCAGTGGAAGAATTGTACGGTTGTCATTCGTTCCACTAAACCCGGTTGTCATTGTTCCAGGGTCCGCGTGAGGTGATGACAATGGAATGTCCCATCCTGAAGTTTGCAGTTTCACTTTGAATTGTTTCGCATGTTTTGGAAACACAAACTGGTTTAGGAAGTAATTGATAAGAGGCATTTGGTAGCGGAGGTGGTCCCAAAGTTGATAGACTTGTGATTCATCCTCAGTGTTTATCGAGTTCCAATCTTGAAGAATTTTAGGGAGCGTTTCCGAATCGGTAATCCATTGTTCATATACGGTCGATGAGTCACTGGACTTCATTAGATCATCAAGGCATTGCCTCACCTGCGAAAGCTCCAAACCACCAAGATAGAATGCCAAACATGTAAAGAGTATCGCGACGTCAGGGTGTCCCCATTCAGCTTGTTCAGATGGAACACCCTTTGCGATAAACGGGACTGCGATAGGGTCTCGCAGGGGGTGAAGGCCATACTGGACATTCCAGCGCTTCTTGAGGGTTAGAAGTAATATGCGATGAACTAGAAGCCCACGCAACAGATAAATATTTTGTCTCGCAGCTGAGTTATCAGGGAATAAAGACGATACTCGCTTCACGGTCTTAGGGGATATCGACGCTTCAGAAATAAAGGCTTTGATGTCCATAATTTCGGAACGGCAACAATCTTGAACAGGAATTACGGAAGTTCGACCATCGATGATGTCCCCAACTACATGGGATATCAAAGCTTCCTCTGCATCTTTGCGTAGGAAGTAAACGATTGGGAAGCCGCCTTTAGGGCGTTGAATCACCTCGATACTTCCAGGGTATCTTTGCCAAAGTCCCCAAATGTGACCCGAGACGATTTCTAGTAGTTTCTCTGCAGTTTGCCATCTATGAGGGTGGCCATCAACTGTGCTTTGCGTCCCGCTAGGGTAAATGAGTTGTGTCCGAGGAGCAAGTGTAAAATCACATTCATCCAAAACATCACGGCAAACTGTCTGCATCCAATCTTGAATTCTGATCATTCTCCTCGCTTCAGGTAACTTGTTGTCAACTAATCTCTGGAGGCCACTCAGCTGAAAGGACATCATGTGCTCTGGGAGAGCCACGATAACACCGGCAGATGACATTATATCTTTGTGAAGTTTGAGATAACTATTGACCATATCTGTGCTTGTTGGTGTTCTGCGAGAGAATGGTATATGTCGTATTTCCCGTCCTACCAACCCCCCGAGTTTCCCTTGAAGTACCTGTGAGGTTTGAAGCAGCAATGCCTTAGGTACAACTACCCGTAGGAGTTTCGTGGTATCCGATAAAACAGCAGCTACCATAGGGATGATACAAGAAGTTTTGCCTAGATTGCAAAATATCAGTAAATAATCCAATAACCTGCCACGCTACCGACTTTCGCTACAAGAGAATTATCCCTTGAGAATTAAGACCCGAAGCTGTTCTATCCCAACGCGAGGGTTCTTACCTTGGCCTATGTTCATCTGCAAAACAGAATTTGTGTGCGAAGCTGGAGCAATTGTTGCATGCGCAACCTCAATTTGATTAGGCCTAATACAAATATCGGCATCGATTTGTAATAGCAGCCAATCTGGATGGAGCGAAGGATCCCAGTTGGAATGAGGCATACAATTTTCTTCTTCTTCAAGTACCCTATCCTTTCTTCGCAAGTATGCATCCTTAATTCTAAGAAAGCGTTGTCTGTGAATGATTTCGACTGCTAGTGCAATAAGGCTTTCTTTCATTCCAGCTCCAAATTCCCCCTTGAAGGTGGAGCGAAGGTGCTCAAGGAGGGTAACCATTGTCATACAAGGCCATAGACCTGCAGGGTGTAGCCAGCGGAAGCGCAAATCACCTTTATTGAGGGCCGACCTGAGGTGTTCGGCATGGGATTCAACCTTTTGTGTCGCTGACCCAATGTTTGTATAAATTGCGGATTCATCAAACTCTTTACCAACCGGTATATTATTGGCACTTTTTATACTTCTCAGTGCCTCAAGGCTGGTCATCAGGTCATGCCCGTATTGCTGCCTAACCAAGGAAGGAGAATCTTTGATTTTCCCAATTATTTGCTCCAACTCGAGAATGTGTGCAAAACCTGATCCCTGTGATGGAAGACTTAGCTCATTGCCAGAACCCGTAAAAACACGTCTGATATCCCGGCCACGGGAAGGCTTGTAGGTAGCAGTGGCGTTTTTTGTGTGATGGGGTTCATGGGTATAAAGTGTGCAAGCTTTGTGTAGCAGATTACCTGCAAGTGTGGGGATATCCTGTCCTCGGAACCCAGTGGGAAATATTTCTGTACTCGTGGATTTTATGCAACAGTCGAATTGCTCAAGCTTTCCGAAGTTACCAGAAACCAAAGTGGCTTGAACTTTGGCAAGATAGTTAGAAAGTTCTGAATTCTGGAATAGCCGAGACCAATCAGGGAGAATGACCTTTAAGGCTAGTTGGACATTTAATAGCGGAAAATCAGGCATCCCTTGAATGTTTGGCTCAAGACAAGGCCATTGAGCAAAGATATACTCGGAAAATGCAATTGCATTCTCCTCAACTCGTTTCTCGTGCTCTCTTTCAACAGCTTCGAATCTCTTTCTAGTCTTGAGGTTAAGCGGTAAAAATCCCCGTTCGTCGCCAGCGTATGGAACACAGCAATTATTAATCAGTCTTCTCAGGTATACCACATTAGGTTGTTGATTATAACGAAAATGTTTATAGTGAACCCAAGTTGGCGGTGTCAGGGACTTTAGGCTCGGAACAGTGGCGAAAAGCAGCAAAGTGCGTATAATTTCCATGTCGGCGGAGTTGGAGAACGACATAAGAGCCATCATCATCATGAGATGGTATTTATTTTTCTCCTCCGAATCACGGCAGAAATTGACGAGGGAGCCCCATGACACGTCAAACTGTACGTCAAGCATATCACTGAGGAGCACCTTATTGAAAACTGTACTATAACCTCCAATTGTAGGCCAGGATTCCATCCTTCGGATTAAATCAGCATGAAACCCGGTGTTTGCTGACCAGTTTTTCACCAAACTGCTTATTTCGAATACGTTAGAACGACGCCGGACTCCCTGGAATCGATCTCTGGGGTTGTAAATTTCATCTTTCACAACTGGTAGATCGTCAAAACCGGCGTTCGGCCGCTGATAGGTATTCCTCCTCCTATATGCCCGAACCATCAAGAAATCATCACTGGCAGGCCGAGCTGTCGATTGATCGATCTCTTTGTTACTGAATTGCCTTAGTTTTCTTTCTGTTTCAAAAATCTTCTCAACCAGAGAAGAAAAGATTTCGTGTTGAATCCATGGAGTTAGATTCTCATTCCATGTTGTGTGCTGAACAGTCTTGGAACCAGGAGGATAATAAACCCTGGTTGGGGCCAGAAGTGCAATAGTTTGAAGAGTCCCAAGTGGACCGGGGTTCAACGTAGTCCACGGCTGGCTGTAACCTGACTTTAGACAGTGAACCGCTTCTTCTGTTCCAGTACGCCCCGTCAGCTCATCTGGTAAAACAAAAGAGGTATATGCATGAAACTGTGCTTTGGCGTACAGAGTCCATGGTTCGGCTGGGCAATCTAGTCTTCCAAGGGATGTATTTATGAAGAACCGGCCATAAGTTCCAAGGTTTTCAGCAAAGACACTAACATGGATCCCATTTCTCGTACATTGCAGAGGGCCCATGGGGACAATGATGCTGCGCTGTTCATTATCAATCACGTCGCGTAGCACAAGCTTGCTTTTCAACCCATACCACGTGCCTGGATCTTGATTCATGTCGATTAACGCGTTTAGCTGCTTGCACCTAAGTAGCCCGCTTTTAGTAACGATGAAGTCGAGTTCCAAACGGCGTAACTCCACTGATAAGTTTTTCAATGCAGGCTGATATATGGTGATGTATCCAGGATGTTCAAATCCATCAAACACGTTCGCAATAAGACGGAATAACTGGCTATGGGGATCAATCAAAGTAACTGTGCGGCGACGAGCTTTCCGGTTGTAAAAGTCGACTTCCCAGTAACTGTCCTTGTCGTACCATATATAAGGTTTCCTCCTGATTTTGATAGTCCCAGACTTTAAATCAAGCCAGTGAATGCAATTTTCAACCAAAGGGCCAGGGAGGTCAAAGTTTCTCTTGTCCCCGAATATTTCATAAGGGAGGAATTCGTAAAGTGTACGCCTACTCTCAGCTCGAACAAAGGGTTTACCATCACGGAAACCAATATGGATTCTTTGCTTCTCAACTTCAAACGGAAGGACGTATGACATTCCATGGAGAGATGAGGGGTAGACCTGAAGCCTTTGGTTTCCGAATAGACGATCGAGGACCACGGCGTTCCTGTAGTTTGCGGGGAGTGTTGCTAATGGTTTGCCGTCGACAAGCAAATGCCCTTCAAGTATATGAAAATGCACAACCTGTCTTTTTGTCTGATTCGTCGGGTTTATCACAAGCTGGGCCCATTCGTCGCCGCCCAGAAGCTGAAGCTTGGACATTTGCCCTAGCAAAAGTGTATTTTGTGCCCAAATATCTGTTAATACAGCACCTAGACTTCCAGGGTGATTTCTCAAAGATTGTAATAGTAGTGGCCGCATTCTGTAAACCATTTTCAAATCTCGAACAAGCGCACGCCACTGAAAATGCGATAACGATTTCAAATCAGGGGGAACGTTGTCTTGAAGTGAGATAGAAGCCTCTATAAAGCATCGGATGTCATTTTCAGCCATGTTTCCCGTGTATCCAGGAACATTCTCGGGGTAGACCGCGAACGTTCTCCTCAGTAACAAGGCAACGGTGAAAGCGAAGTCGGAATAGTTTTCAATCATGTCTGGCTCACGAGCAGCACAAATTTCCTTACGCAACATCCGGACCCATTTCAAGAGTGTCTCTTGAATCTTTTTCAGTAAGGTGACCGCCTTGTCAAGAGTTCTCAGTGGGGATAAGGCGCAGAGCCGGAGTATCAACGTAATCAACATCTCCATGCAATCAGTCTCACGCCAGTTCAATGCAATCCCAATCAGTCTTCCTTTGAGTAATTTGATTAGTTGGTTACAGAAAGTCTCATCACGGAAGATCTTGTGCACCACTCGAAAAACATCGTTCGTATCTCTGGGTCCTGCCTGTATTGCAAGTTGACAAATCAATGTACAAGGGCCTTTAGTGCTGAAGTTCAAGTTCGAGGAACCAAGTTCAATAAGAATTGTAGGCCAACGTCTGACCACGCCAGAGAATAGAGACTTGTACGCCATGAACTCGTGAGCGTTCAGTCCAGGCGGACAGGAAAACTGACTGGCTAAAATCTCATAGGACGAAAAGCCAGACAAGCTGCCCGTAGGTGTTATGGACGAGAATGGCGAGTTCGTCAAGTTGGGCATCTGAAGATGGTGGGAAAAGCTTGAAACATAGCTCTGCCTGTTAGGAAAGATGTTATTGGTGGTATCATAGTATCTAACCCTTAGATTATTGTCGAAGCATATATCTTCCAACCTTACTGGGAAGTAAACTCCTCTGTAGTGGGTAGATAGTAAAGACTTTGTGGTCGATGCAAGCACAATTCCATCTGAGCTTCCAGTAAAAAATTTACTGAGCCCCCCATACTCTGATAACAATAACCTTGGATACACTGGGGGTTGCTTGTGAGGGCATGCCACGATACCAAATAGCAACCAAGTTGCGTTACGATAAAACTTGAATGGCTCTGGACATTGTAGCTCAAACACCACCGCCCTAGCATGGACTGGATTTTCTGGAAGTGGGTGTTCATGGATTTGGATAGTCATGCGGTTAGCACGATGTTGGTTGTAGCATTTTTCGCAATTTTTGTCATGGTCTACCCCTCCGTGCCGATTGGTAATATAAGTGCAGGAGGATAGTGTAATTTTCTTCTGCAGAGCCTCGAATATCTCACTTTTTTGTTGCCACTCCTGTACTTTTCTGTCATAATTCTTCTTCGCTTGGGATTCAATCTCTGAGAGGAGGTTTTGAAACGTCAAGGAATCTTCTGATAAATCAAAATATCTTTCGGCAAAACATCCTTCGGTTGGATCATCAAAAATTGTCCTTCGAGACGTCCGCGTACATCGGGTCTCTATGTATTCCTGCACAGCGTTCAGACGAATTGAATCTTTAAGACTTGGTAGCTGCAGCACATCCAGAAGGCCCGATGAAATCCCAGGGTGGTAATCGAGCAGCAAAGGGTAAAGTTTTGTGGCACATTTATCAAGTTCCACCCATAGTACCATCATGTGTAGTATCATGATGCTCTTCTGCTCAGGATTGCCGTTGTATGCTGGTTCGGCCTCGTTATAATAGTTCCAGATCATAACTGCCAGATTAATGCAGGTTTCTCCTGCGGAATTGTCCGGAAATTCCAAGGTTTCATCAGATATTCTCTCTCGTTCTGAAAGTGAATTATAAGTGTTGGCAAACTTTTTGAAAGCGTTCGAGCGTTTAGGAGTGAGGTCTTTTGCCGATGGGTTAGTTGCAGTCAATGAACGATCTAATCTGTATTGTGACAATACATTCTCAATCTCTTTTTCGCTATTTGTTAGAGAAAGATATAGCGAGTTTTCATCTGCATGGAGCGGAAGCCGTGGAATCTTGCGTTGAATGCTTCTTTTGAATTTATTCCAGGTTTCAGCGACATGGTCTCTAGAGTTACTGATAGAGGTCTGGAAGAAAAGCCCGAATCTGTCAAATAATCGATCATATGTCACTCTGTCGTTATGGAGCGCTTTCTCACGATGGACCTCCAGCTTTGCCAAACGTCGTGCTAACTTGGCAGTAAGCAGTGAAACTTGCTCTGGCGAGAGTGAGTCGGTTCCAGAATGTAGAATGGCCGAGAACATGAGGCAAAGAAGAAACTTATAGTATGCTCGCCCTTTCGTCGCACCGAATTGCAAATGGAGATGTCGCTCAATTCCCACTCTGAGAACCAGCCAAAATGGCAGCCTCCTCCATGGTTTGCCACCCCCGGGAGCCCAAGAAACTTCATCACGGACACGTTTCCTTAATAACGGAGGGAATGTTCGAGAGCCATTTGCTTCCAGCAGAGTCATGAGCATCTGGGTGATTAAAGCTGGGTCTGTGGTATCACGATTCTCAAATGCGATTGAGCCACCTTTCAAAACACCTGCAGCAAATCTCTTTATTGATTCTGTGCTTGCACTCTCTAGGAAACTGGACAACGACTCCTGGAATGAGGGTTGGGTAAACACGGTATTGGGAATAACAACGGTTTCGCCAGGGAAATCCCATTGGAGCGGGCCTTCTGCAGAGAGTACTTTTTCAGATACCGCCGACGCCTCAAAAGCTTCGAATGTGACTGTCTCCTCGCCATCTCTGTAATAGCAGAATCGGATATAAACAGTCTGAACAGTCCGCCAATTGGGGGAGAAAGGGGAAAGCTTACCGTTCATTCTTCCATATAAGTAACCCAGCATTTTGCTCTTTCACGTGAAGGATTATAGGAGTATTGGGCTGGATTTTTTGGAACTGGTGGAGGAGCGTAGATTTATCCAATTTTCCACCCAGATTGGTGGCCTTGCAAATCTCGAGAATGTTGAAGATAGAACGTCCAACGGCGTTGATCTCTGTGTCAGAATCTTCTTTGAGGGTAATAGACGCAGCCTGAAGAAATGCTAGAAGCTCGCATCGGACATCATCCTCGCAGACTTCCTCCTTTCCAGGCAGGCGAGGCGGCAGCACTATATGATTAACCACGTACTCAAGCTTAGAGCAGGTGGAAGGGGGGTAGTGCTGCTTCATGACCATGATATTGCAGGGCAGACATGAGGAATATTGAAAGATACCTGAGTTGGGCTAAGCAGGTCGCGTCTTTCGCGAGAAATATTTTGTTTGAATTTTTGTGTGGGAGGGGAAAGAAATCAAAACATACCAAAAAAAAGAGGCTTACTTAGAACTAAGCAGCTGCCCGGACGGAAAGTTCCATATGCAGCGGCAATTGCATATATGCATAATATCAAGCAGCTTCTGGCCAAACCCCTTAGGGGATATCAAGCGTTCCATAGGTCACGATGATAGCCATACTTAGGCATATCAAGATCTACGGCTGTCTCGGGCCTTACTATCACTCAGATACCATGATATTCTATAACGCTCTTTGGTTAATTGCATTTTGCAATATCTGAGATAACTAGTTATTGGAGCCAGCGCTGCAATATCCCGTTTTCGTGTCATTTACACCCCCTGGAGCCTCTCATTGGCAAGTTGAGTGCGGATGATGGCTCCTTAGGGGGTTCGTCACAAATTCCTTCAGTCTTAGAGTCCTTCGAGGGCAAGTTCAAGTAGTTAGTTGCAGTTGATCGCAGCTGAAAACAAACGCCATAATCCAGCGTCGTGAAGAGTTGAAGTTGCCATTTCTACTTTTGGCGTAGCAGAAGTATTGGGGAAACATGCTGACATAATAAAGTATCTCGTTTCTATTGGTGCGTATTATAGTTGATCCTCCGCTTAAAAATGGGGCGGACCGCTCATATTCTATCACATGACATAGTTATAACCTATGGATGAAATGACTTACGTAAACTTCCCTCCCCTTTTTCAACCGAAACATCGCAGCAAATTGTTCACTTAAAGCCGAAGAATTCATCAGTTGTCTTTTTTGAGCTTTAGATAGACGCCCTATGAAGCAGTGGCAGATGACATGGGAAATATATACTGCGGTGGAAATTTTGAAGGAGTGTCGGCTGGGAGCGCTTGAGGACACGCGCCAATCCTCTGCAACTAATATTGACTACATCTCTATTCAGATGCATAGTTACCTAGCTCTCTATCAACTTTAATTCAATGCATAGCAAACTAGCATCAACATGCAGAGCACATCTGTTGCCTATACACAGCTCCCTGGCCCTTTGCGGCCCAGGATATACGCATTCCCAATCTCACCGAGCATTTTAACGTCCATCAGTCTCTCATAGTACTTCCCCATATTTTTTTCACCAGTCATCAGAATGAATCGTCTCAAGTGTTTCATGCTCTCCAGCACTTCCTTGATACACTGGAGCAAAAATGAACCCAGTCCTTTTCCTTGGTACTCGGGCATGACGAACACATCGCTAAGGTAGAAGAATGTTACGTTGTCTGTGACTAGGCGGGCGAAACCGATCTGCTTCGGAGGGGAAGGTTGTTCGGGAAGTGCTATTTTGGATGCTTCATGGTTCCCGAAGTCTGCCGTAGCATCGTGGATTCGCTCGAATAGACCGAAACAAAGTGAGGAGTCGATAACCGTCTGCAGCTCTTCCTCGGGCAAAGATTTGGCCCAGTATATATAATCTTTTTCAAACTCTTCGTTCATCATGGCAATTGAAAGCAGTGATTTGTCCATGGAAACCGGGAATTCCTTCGTCTCCCCGTTTCTATTGGGGAAAACCCATGTCCTTGGAGTTGTAACAGTTGTATCCGGCATATTGAGATGTGTTTCTTGTTGTCCTTGACTTATAATTTCAGACTGCTTTTCTTTTCGCCTTGATGGTAGTCACTTTTATTTGTCAAATGCTGGGTTGGCTGATATTAGCGTTTTGGGGGGGAATTTGCTTGGTTTGATGCTCTGACTCAATGGTATCCGTTCGAATTATTATCGTATTCAGTTCGGCACCGTCGCCCCTTGGCTAAACTGTCAAGATGCCGAAAAGCCGAGAAAAATCGTTGACTTGTTTAATGAAGCCGAGAGGCTTGAGGCAGCAGGATTCGTCAGGCCATGTCGTTGCATTCTATCTGTATAATAATAAAGCCATGTATTTGCAACGATAAAATATTAAACTTGTTCTGAATGCAACATTTAACTATTCCTGGACTTTGAAATCTGGGGCTCCGGTGTCTTTCGCCCCTGGCTTCTCTACAGGACCAAAGTAACGCTGGAAGCTCTGCACCAACAGAGCCTCACTCAATTGCATATGGCGGCCAGGTATCGTGAGGAACTCCAAGCGAGACTGCTCATCCAGTACCTTCAGCCCAAGCCAGTCCTCCTTATACATTGGCCGATCCTGCAGCTTCGTATGTTCTCCTGTCGTGGCGTTGACCTCTGTGAAAAAAGCGCTCTCCTTCGGGATAACAGTAGTGTCATCCTTAAACATGTACATCACAAACTTGTTCAATTTCATCAGATTTTCCCTGTACTTCGTATTCTTTACTGCCCTCTCATTGTTGATGTCAGCGAGAAAGTTGCTGTACTTCAGGTAGTCTTCCAGCCCCTCTGGATCTCTGAAATACTGCGCTGGAACCAGCCCAGACTGAGCAATGCTGGACCAAGTTCCGAAGCGCAGCAGTCCGTTGAAACTCCAGCACAGCCAGTCGCCAGAATCCTTGCAGGCCGTAAAGCTTGCAATACCATTGTGCTGGCTGCCAAACGTGACCAAGTTGTGGACCGGAGGTTTGTTGCAGCGCTGAGCGTATGCCCTCAGGAACTGACCACCCTGCGAGAAGCCAAGCGCATTTATACCTGGGGCGTTGCTTATTACGGGATCCGACGCCAGCGTCTCGCAAACTTCGTCGACCTGGGCAGTAACGTTGCCAAAAAATGTGGCATCTCGGTCTTCGGTCCCAGACGCGCCGAATCGAATGAGGTGGACGTGCGTGCCTGGATTTGTTGTTTCCGCAAGTCGCGCGATGCTTTTCATCCCGTCATTTTCATAGCTGTCTCCCAGGCCATGCCATATCACAAGAGGTAAGATGCCGGTGGCAGGCCGAGTAGGGGATGAGAGGACGGTGGAGGCGAGGATGGAGAGGGAGGAAATAACAGATATAATTATTCCGCCCATCGGTTCAGCTGTAGTGTTGGGCCTTTTTCTTAAACAACCATGATATTGAAGACCTTTCGAAGCTGTTTGCCTGATCCACGGCCAGAGACCTTCAGCGTTGTTATGATCGTAAGGCTGGAACCTTACTTGCGAAGCCCCAGGCTATCTCAGTATTCCATGGATTGGAACCTTATCTGCTGTCGGGTCATCGTTCATCCATCCGATAGGCGTCGGCGCTTGATGCCGATCTTGAAATTGCGGAGCCAATACATGGCTATCAAGGCAGCTCTTAAAGGATTACATTACCCTGCGGACACAGTCAGCCATTGAAACCAGCTATGTTAGCTGAAATGATTTTACGTGGTAAATGCAGTTTGATAAGATTCATGGTAACTATTCAAGACTTTCCGGTATATTATCAATATTTACATTTGAAGCCACCATGCCTTAGCACTATTCCCCTCGCAGGAGGCAGTTTACATCCTCTGCAACGGTAACTTTCGAATAAAACCCCCAGATAGAATCCTCTCAACACTTTGAGAACTAGACGAATTACCATAGCTGGTTGACGATGCAGTAGTTTGACACGGCCACGTAGCTCACATGCTGGCCTGGTATGCTCCCGGTCACTGGATATCAGGTCAACAATAGACCAAAGGAGCTCTCCCTCCAACAGTTATTGTTATTAAGAACATTCCTTATATATATCAAATTCCTGGCCGTATATGAGTACCCTATTGTTTTCAACAGCTGGAGTGAGAATTGAAGAATTGGTACCTAGATAAGACATTGGTTTTGATGATGACCTAGCAAAATGCGCCCTCGGCTGAGGGCTACCATATATAGTTGAGTTATATGCCGGCCTACCTAGGTGGCTGTACCGCTGATACTCACTTTGGTTAACGTAATTTTGCTCTCTGTTCGATTGTGGGGAGGATATCAGGCGACAAGAGCGGTAACTGGGTTCGCTTCTAAAGGGCGATGGGATAGTGTTAGCCCGAAAAGTGGCTTGGCCAGAAGAGGATGTTGAAAAATGTCCTATTTTAGATTGTTCCACGCCACCAGTTACCTCCCTCTGCCGTATCATGCTAGTATTGTCGCCCCAAGAATATTCTGAAGAACATCCGGTCAGGTTGCCTGCTCCTTCCCTCCACTTAGAGTTTCGCGGAGATATATCTTGCGCTTGGTTTCTCTGACTATGGTATAGCATGGCTCTTCTCCGAGGCCAGTATTCATCCGCATTCCTTGATGGCTTCATCCTACTATCTTCTTCTGGAGAACTCAAACTGCTGGGGTTATAAGATGATGGTGGCACATATCTTGTCTGGCCATCGATTGTAGCAAACGAGCCACGGCGATCTAAAACGGGTAGATTTGATAGGTCGGGGCTTGGGGAGATATCTAGCCGTTTACTCAATTGTAATTGGTATTTTTCGTTGTCGACACGGTTATCACAAGCAGCATACTGCGGTGTCTTCATGCTTGACTGGCATATAGAGCGTGCATTGCGCGCTTTGCGCTCTATAGACCTAGTAGACCCATCTTTGCTTGTGTTGGCATCACACGATATCGGCTCCACTAATTCCTGGGCTTCCATGTACGTTTCATTGTGAAAAGCCTCATACTGAGGCTCTTCTTGTTGTTGCTCAATCCATACACTAATTTCATCAGGGCTTAGCTGATTTGAAGGGTATAAGTGTGGTTGTGCAATCTTTCGGCGTTTATTCGGAAGAGAAAGGGGTCCTCGCTGAGGAGAGTATCGACTGGGACTTATTTCATAAGACAACGACTGCCTTCTTCCAAGTCTCCCTTTATCTTGGCCACATGGTGTATGTAACTTATGTGGTCGTGATAGACTAAGACCTGCCCAGTCTTTCTTATCAAGTAGCTTCTTTTTCATTTCTTCAACTCTAACTGCGGGGGAATCCATCAAATCCGGCTTGGTTACCGGAGAGTGGCAATAGTTTTTGGATTGGAGATCTTCAGTATTTGAATATGCTGACCGTTTTACTTTCAGAACGTTTGCTCCAGGGTCGTCAATTGCTCGAATGGCGCCAGCGTGCCCATCATTGTAGTCTTCCTTATCCGTTGCTCCAGTAGCAATTTTGAGTGACAGAGGATCTTGCGGTCTATCTGCCGTTCGTATATTAGCTTGAGCAACACATCGTCTCCGAACGTTTTTGGATGATGACTTTGTCCTGTGTGAGGATCGATGGAGACGACCTCCAGTCCAGTTCATCGTGCAGGTGAGCAACAGCCAGGAGGAATATCCACTTATTCTTCAGATAAGATTCTAGAAAAATGTAAGGAATGTAAGGTTGCCTTGTGTTTTGCCTCGTTTGTTCTACCTTTGCTTCAAATCTGTGTTTGTGTTGTGGCTAGTTAGATGACTTCACCTTCCAAAGTTACTGAGTATATTTAACTACAAAGTTACCTACTTTGACAACCTTAGATGATTACTAACACAGCCAAAAAAATTACAGATTGGCTGCTATAGCCACCTACTATAGAATTTTCAGGTTTGAAGAAAAGCAGCGAATTTATTTCATTGTTGAATTTAATTACATATGAATCGAAGTCAAACAGCAAAACCTCCAATCTAAACAGAGTAGCTTTTTTTTTTTTTTTTTCTTTTTTCTTTCTTTTTTTTTTTTAACTTAGTTTTTACCAGGCCGTGTGAGTAGGCTCTGGCTTCGGCGCCTCGGTCGGCTCCGGCTTCTTGGGGGGCGGAGAGGAAGTTGGTGGAGCCTTCGTGGGCTCTGGTTTTGGGGCCGGCTCAGGGTCAGTCCCAATCTCAATACCGTACGTAAACTTGAGTTTACGGACGCGGCCGATGATCGGCCAGAGCCAGTTTGGGATGGTGGCCACGTTCAGCTCCTGCTTGAGGAGCTGAAGCTCAGCCTCCGAGCAGGTGCCAGCGGCGCATCTGGCGACGCTGTCCTGATCGGCATGGTCCATCCCCTCGAGGATGGTGTTAACGTCGGCCTCAGAAAGGCCTTCGTCACGGCGAGCCTTGCCACCTTTGGCAGGCTCGATCTTGGAAGAGATTTTCCATCCCTTACCAGATGGGTCGTCCTTCACCATCTGGGCGGCAGCTCGAAGCGCCGCGAGATCCTCCTCCGAACATTCTCCAGCCAAGCACTCGACGTGAAGAGTTTTTGGCTGAGGCTCTCCTGAGGTTGAGTTAGCATAAGAAGTTGAAGATGGGAAGAGCTGCTATGTTCCTACTTACCACGCCTCGTAGCCTTCACTGGCATGCCAGTGGCTGGCTGCAACAGGGCAAGCCCTGCGATAGCAGCGACGGTGATTTTGCTAATAGCCGGCATGATTGGTCCGGCCTATACTGTGTTGTTAACTACAAGACTATGTAGGTAAGGGCGACGTGACTTACAAGTGATATTTGTTGTTGGGGGTGTATAGGGGAGTGGATGATACGGCTGGTGAGAATCTGTGACTGTGATGGGAAAAGCAGTGATGGGAAAGGAAAGTGAAAAATTCGAAATGAAGAGGCCGAGGACGAGACATTTATACCTTTTGGAAAGACAGTTTTGACATAAAGTGGCCACGCAGTTCGAGGGCGAAAAAAGAGTACGCCATCATGAGGGTGATGCTCATTTGGTATCTGGTCATAGACAGGAGGGCGGTATGGAGTCTTCATAGCAGCGTCACAGCATACGGAAGACAGGAGAGTGGCCACGCCACTCTTGGAAAAATGGTAATATCAGCTCTGGCTGGAGCTGGTGTGCCGTCATAGACTGCAATGCGATATGTCGCCTTCATGACAGGAGGAGAGAAAGTTGCATTTGGTAGAAAGATGAAGACCTTGAAGTGCCTTAATTTTGACGCCTTCAAACACTCCATGTAGAACGAGGGCCTCCATTCCCCCCCATATTCTTCAGATATATAGCTATGCCTGTAGATCTTCCGCATAAATCCTGGTGAAGAGACACCGGCCCTCCAGAAAAACGACCCTCCGGCGCATATCCCATCAGGCAGCCTTATCGTTAGCTTGGTATGGATGCAGCCCAACGCGGTTAGGGGCTGTGATGCTGTCGTTGACTGGATGTTAGAAGTGGCCATCAACTATCGTCATCGACTATAGGAGAAAGTTAAGGGGGGAAACAAGCATTTCACGGAAAGCTTGGCTGTAGAAAGTTTGGAAATCGAGGACGCGTGTACGCTAGTTAACGACTTGAAGATTGACGTCAAAGCTTATACGTTACCGACTTCGCGCCGCATACAACGGCGAAGTGAAGGAGGCGTAATGAATAGCCTGGGCCGCCTCAGCAGTCCCAAGGCCCGACCGCTACCTTTCGAGGAAGCCAACCCATGGGAAAGCAGGAGGCGAACGTATCAATCATAAAAGTCAGCGACGCATTTGGTAGTCGCATCGGTGACGGGACACTCTAGACAAACCGGGTGGCTAGAAGACACAATAACGTCATGGACTTGGGGCGGTATTCGTCTTGGTGTATTCATCGTAGCCGCAGCTCACCGTCCAATGAGGCAAATCTTAAGAAGAGGAAAGTGAACAGTTATATTCGGGCTTTCCTGGCAAATTATTCCATTTCTCTCTCACATATTCGAAGCGAGTCCACAGAGCTATACCGCCGGTGCTTTGTCCGTGTAGCCTATTTTCGTCGATACAGCAATCTTTAACGCAACTGAAAAAAGGAATACCAAGTGAAAGGAAGATGTCTCAGTATCACTCAGTTGCTAATGAGGAGCCAGTGGATGGCATATCACATATAATGGAATTTTCTAGGGCGACATCCCCGTCCTTGAGCTCCAGCCTAGGAAACACAGTTGTTGGGTCCGACCAGTGCAACTCGTCAAGAAGCGACTCCTCAACTGGTATCAACACCCCTTCAAATAATGAAAATACCGTGATGGCCTCTCGAAGCGCATCTCCGGCTAGTCCCCGTGCCCAGACAGTGCCCGCTCCAGGTAGAGAAGGCGCTACTTTTGCACCTTCGGTCGATGCCGCAGAGAGAGCTCAAAGTGAAGCGAGGCCAGAGGGCATCTGTCGCCTTAGAAAAGAAAGCGACGGGGTATTCTGCATCCGATTTCTATTCTTGTTGGGGCTTGCATTTTTGGCTGGGATGATTGTCGGATCATGGTCAGACAATGAGTGCAAGAGTCGATACCCTGACATTGTATACTGTAAGTTGTCTAAGACCACTGTGTACTGATATTCTCATATCCGCGTAACTTCTGCTGATTGACAACGACTTTTTAGCGCCTGCTCGGGCTATGCAGGAGTATCGGGCAGTGCGTTTCGATGGAGACATCCAAACGATAAACCCGTACAAAGGGGCCCCAAGCAAGCTGTTAGATGAAGCCTGGAGAGCTCTCTATGATGGTAAGTTACCGCTCAGATGACACAAATCGTAATGGAAGAAGAGGTCCTAATTGTTGATAACACAGTCGGCCCGTTTCTGGTTGATAAGAAAGAACTTGAAGCGATCGGGAAGGAGAGTATGGAGCTGCCGTCACGCCCCGGCAAGCACTTGGCTAAATTGGCGGTATTTCATCAGCTCCACTGTTTGGTATGTATATTCCGGTCTTCCTATAGAGCCCCAGGCTGATGATAGGCGGTATAGGACTATGTGCGCCGGTATGTGCATAAGGAGCATTACCGCATCGACGATAGCCATGCAACTGTCTCGGGAATCGATCATGCCGGTACGTTAGACTGCTTTAGACTACTTTGCTGCCTCTTCATCTAACTAATCACGCTCATATAGACCACTGCATTGACATGATCCGCCAGGCTCTGTCATGTTCAGCCGACCCCACGCTCATCACCTTCAGTCAGAAGAGCCCTTTTACCGAAGTAGAGGCCGACTTTAGTGCAACTCATGCTTGCACTAACTTCGAGAAGGTGCATAGCTGGGCCAAGGGCCAGGCTATCAACATGACAGAGGAGATCATCCGGAATCCACGGCCGTTCAGGGACGCTGTGGTAGCATCTCTCAATGGCTGAAGAAAGACAACCGTGGGCTGGGTCACACTCTGCTTCCCCGCCGTAGGCATCGACATCGGCATACGGGGAAGGTGAAGCAGCTTTCGGATATCTTTTTCTTACCCAGCGGTCTGGGTCTCCGGGTGGTTCGGGATGGCAGATGGTGGTCCATCGATGATCGGACGGGGCGCATCGGGCAGCTCAGAATTCTCATCATCTCGTCTGCGACCTCGATGTTGTTGTTTGTCGTTATGGAGGAGGCTGATGATGACTAAGCAGTTAATTTGAACGATAGCGTTAAACTTAGAATATTGAACTGAAATCCAAGACGACTCGAATAAACCATCTGTCCCACCTCTCCTACTCTCTCTCTCTCTCTCTCTCTCTCTCTCTCTCTTATTGAAACAACGAGCATAACCCGCAAGCAATGCCATATATCTGCCTGTATAATTTACCTAAATCCTGTGATCAAATAGAGAATCCCTGTTGCAAGACATTCGAGCCAAGTGTGAGGGTTATTGGCAATTGAATTGATGCACTGATCGCTATGCCTGTACCAAACCCCAGACATATACTCTTCACAACCCATTCTAACATTTACATAGCTAATTCTTTTAACTGGCTATCCTTGCTCGGGACTGACATATCGTGCGCATCAGCTGGCTACTCTCTTTGAAGCCCTACAGTCGTCCCTCCCTGCTGCCTCCAAATCCCGATATAAAATTCATATCGTCACCTCTCATAATGAAGCCCACCCACGCACTGTATATGATAACGCCAAGTCAGAAAAGCAGGCAAGAGCTGTGGTATACGCCCGCGTGAAGAGGTTGCTAGGGAGAGATAGCATTGTTATTGTGGACGGAATGAATTATATTAAGGGTTGGCGGTATCAACTTTGGTGCGAGAGTAAAGAGGCCAGGACAACAAGTTGTGTGGTATGAATTTCATTTATGCACAGTGGAGGGATTTCTTATGATTCTATCTTCGGAGCTGCTAACATTTCCGTGTTGAACAGGTCCATGTAGGGACACCAATAGACCAGTGCATATCTACAAACGAGGCACGGCTTAAACGAAAGCGAGAAGTGTCTGAAACTTGTACCCAGCAGCCCGAACCGGCATCTGTCGATCCTGACGTGAAAAAAATGACCGAACCTGGGGATGAACCCGCGCCAAAGAACAATAAGACAGAGACTGACGAGGAACCGTACCCACCAGAATTATTAACAAACCTCATATATCGTTACGAGGAACCCTCAACAGCGAGTCGCTGGGATAAACCCCTTTTTACTGTACCCCGGGATGATACAACCCCACCCGTGGAAGATATATGGTTCGCTATAACAGGGCAACATATAACGAAAGACGAAAACCAAGTTGGCCGTTCGTCTGGTTTATTCGCTCCAACTGATGCCGAGCAGAATGAGGCAAATTCTACAGCCGGCGCGCTTTCCACCTCTACTGCTGCCAAAACTTCACTTCAACGGCCTACATCAACCCGACCAAAAATTGTCCCTCATCAAGCCACGGCAGCACCACCAAAAACGGATCCAACTGCACTATACGTGATTGAAAAAACTACATCTGAAATTATATCCACAATACGCAAATATTCCTTAGAGCATCGATCGCCATCTTCGTCTACGTATTTAGCAAACCCACAGGCCCCCGGCATTACGATACCCATTCCTTCTACACAGACGTCTGTCTACATACCCCCTTCGACTCTGGCTTCTGCCCCCACAGACGATTTAGCCGGTGCCGGCGGGGTTCTAACACTTCCACGCCTGCAAAGATTAAGAAGACAGTGGGTTGGGATGAACAGGGCATTTGCGGGACATGGCCATGGCATGGGGCAAGGCAAGTTAAATGAAGGGGAAGTTGGCGAAGCATTTGTGAGATTTTTAAATGCCGAGTTTGAAGGAATGACCGAATTCTAAGTGAAATTTAATCATGAATGACGAGCATAGTATGAAGTATATAATTATTTTTGAATCTCAAACTAAAATTCAGGCTGTTGAAAATTTCGTAACGTGTAGTCGTGAATCGTGTCCCCTTGGTGTGTAAACAGGAGCATAAAGGGAATCATAACAATGGAAGGTAAGAAGTAATATTTATAGATTCAACCAAATAGAAGGGGAAAGGAAAAAGAATAATGTTGAAGTATGCGTCCCAGGGGCTTTTCTTCCGCAGGCTTCCGCAGCCCACTCTCCTGGCACACCAGGCTTTTTGTACGAAATTTTTTGCAGAAGTAACCAGATCAATTCAAAAGTAGGAACATTCAGTCCTAAGAAATATAAAAATGAAGAAAGTGAAATGCAAAACTAAGTAACAACGTCTGTCCGCAGCGTGGTGTCCACCCACTACACACGCCGGGCGCCTCTTCTGAGAATTCCAATACCGCCAATGCAAATAACCAATTCCAAAGTAAACCAATAAACAATGCAAAACTGTGCTGTTAGACGAGTTGGGGAGCAACATGCAAATATGACTGAAACAAAATGGGAACAGAAAAAGTATCATCGTAAGCCCGGTCTGGGTTTCCCGAGCATAATCCAAAAACGGTTTCAAAGGGGGAACAAGCAAAAAAGGGGAGATGCTGATGTAAAACCTCTAACAAAAAACGGAGCATGGGAAAAAAAAGTCCAATAAAGGTGGAGTCCAAGGAGAAGGGGTTCAAAACGAATCACTTTTAAGAGGACAAATGAAACCGGGAATGCAATGTGGAGAGCGCACGCGCTAGCTATTGAATTTTAGGATGATTTGGATGCTCTTTCGTTAGCAAGCTGGCCAGCTCGGATATAGCGGTAGTTGAGGCTAAGAGTGTGGAGTTCCTGGAGTCTGGCATTGGCCTTTTCATGGAGAGTGGGATCCTGTGGATTGATATTCTTGAGTTCTTCTTGTAGCTGAGTAAGGCAGGCATAATAGCTTCTCTCTGCGTTTTGAAGCTGCTGGCCGCTATGTGCCTGGGCAAGCTTGAGAGCTGCCGCAGTTTGAGATTGAACTGGGCGAACTCGCTTCATGGTCTGACTGTTTGGTGAACCACCCTTCCTTTTGCGGATTGCAGAGTCTTTCTTCTTTCCGGCGGCTCCGGTGACTGGAGATCCTTCAGGAGAGCTGGCTTTGTCAGATGAAGTGTAGTCATGGACACGCCTCATATGATCATGTAGATTCCAACGGCGGGGGAAGCCGTTTCCAGGGATTGACCGTTCACAGGCTGGGAAATGGCAGAGATGAGGGTTTTCCCCATGGCCATGCATACCATGGGCCTCCCTTTCATGGCGGAATAGACAAGCATTGGAAGAGAAATGGGCGTCCACACATTGTGGGACTTTGCACCTGTATGGCTTAAGGTGGGAATCCAGATATTTACTACAAACCGGCACTTAATATCATGTAACTCAGTTGATGGAAGCAGAGGGTGAAAACTTACTGGTAAGCACACTTCTGGGTGGTTGGGGTGTGAGAGCAAGGCTTTTCCCTGGATGCAAATGGGCAGTAGTACTTCCCATCGGTCTCCGGTGGAAGGGAATAAAACGGGTGGTCTCTTGGGTTCCTGGTCTCTGCACCATCTTTGGCTCTGGAGCTTAAGACTGATGTGGAAAACATATCTCCATCGGATACTTCTGAAATGTCGCCAGTAGCCTCAGTCGATAAGCTGGATCTCTTGGCTGGCTTAGAGGGTCTGATAGTCCTTATATACCAATATTCGTTAGTTTTTCATGCTCCGAGCGTAAATGTGTTATGCAAAAACCAATGTACCTGTTATAGTCCCTGGCACTCAGCGGTGGGCTGAGAGGATAGAAGCCGTTCATTGGGATGTTCTGGCCTGAAAGATAGGCAGTATCAACAAAGGGAGAGTCATCATGTCCGGCGTAAGGAGAAAAGTTTGAGGGGGAGCAGGCTGAAGTAACGGGTATATCTTGACCAGCCTCAGTAAGTGGAGGGGTAGCTGGTATCTGGGTGTACAGGTTCGACATATGAACTACATTTCCAGTGGAGGTATCATCACTCATTGCTGACTGGCACCAGGGGCTGGAGACAGCCAATGAGTCGGAGTTCTTCATTCCTTGGTGAGCTGGGTCGAATTCCATCTGGCATTTCTCATTTTCTTGTCCATTTTCACTGGTAATGTGGCCTGACTCATTCTTAACAGAAAATCCCATGGCACCGGAAACAGTTTGGAACCCATGGGAATTCCTAAATGCCATCTGCGGGCTCTCGCAGCTGGCGGTCGCATCCTGAATTGGGTTGATATCCGAAAAGGTAGTGTGGTCTGCAGATCCTGAAAAGAGGGGCTGTGTGTACGGGGCGAATGTCAACATTTGGGATTCTTGCATATCATAATCAGTGGTTGAAAGTGATTGAGTGTCAAAGGACTCATCAGTTGCCTCGCTGGCTGTGCTAATATCAGCACAGGTTAACATGGCATCGCTGATGGCCCAGCTGCCTAGGTTATCAAACTGGCATGATCCGTTAAGCCCAGGAGAGATCGAAAAACTGTCACCTTGGGAAAAATCATCATCTTGTGACCTGGCTGGAATGTCCACAAACTCTTGGGCTGAAGAGCTTTGATATGATTGTGACCTTGATCCTTGGGAGTGTCTCTTGGGAATTGACAGTTTTGACATGGTGACCTTTCCTTTTGTAGCCATGGTGATGTGTGGTGAGGGTAAATCCTGCAAATTTCTATAAACAGCACTGCGGGCTCAAGTTAGTATTGTCATGTTCGGCAGTCATCAAGTTATTATAAGGAAACGTGAATAAAACAAAAACATCAAAAGAAATTGCGTCCGAGTATCCTAAATATCAAGTTAGTTTTATTATTCTCCTCCATTCATACAGCTTGCAAACTGACCATGAAGGTAATGGCTGTTGTTAATTGGCAACCAGTTGATTGAAAATCCATGAGGCCACTGAAACATTATTTCTGATATAACCGGAAAACATCCATGGAGCGTGGCTGGCTCATATAAATCATTGCGGTAACATTCATAACTAGGATCCGTTCCAATGGTAATGGGGTAATCCATGAATAAAAAATCAAAACGATCGAACACATTTCAACTGCATCATCATATCATTGTGAATATTTGCATGTCTCCCGGGAAACGAGGGCACTTCGTCCATTAGCAAGAGACAAGCATCATAATTTTTGTCAATCCACGGGTCAAAATCCTGGCTAAAAACTGGGGAAAAATCACACGGCTAGTGGTTCCTCGCTGGCAGTTTCAGCGTTTGGTCAAGATCATTCATCATAAATTCTCCTTCTGGTAATATGTCATTATTTGCGCCAAATGCAGAATTATGCATATGACTAACACGAGCCTTCCGTTGACGGGTTCGCCAGGCTGTGCTGCTAAACAAGCTGTAATCATCCAGGTGAGCTATCCATGAGGTGGCAAACGGCAATATATATGGTATCCATCCTGGAGGCAGTGGCATGCTTTGGTCGTTGTCCGAGGGGCATCCGTGGGCTGTAGGCGCAGAGCAAGACATGATTTGAGGGTACAGGTCCATATAGAAAGACACGCAACGAAAGCAGAGCATAACAGAAGCAATAACGATTGACACAAAAACACACAAAAAACGAAAGAAAGAGAGAGAAATCAATGGGTACTACCTGATGTTGTGGCATGCAACGCCGTAATGCTAAAAGCAAAACTAGTTATCCTCAGGGCCCTGGAATTGGGCAAGTCTGGTCAAAACAATGCAATGAATCCAAATGGGCAGGGATAATAATCCGATGTTTGTTTTTGAAGCGGCCAATATTCTGGGTTGTGAAGCTGATCCAGTAGGCGAGAGGGCAGAGTATCAAGTCGTCCACGTTCAACTGAACTGGTACTCACTTTCCACAGTGATAGGGCTGTAAAAAGTAATGGAAATGAGAACAAGAATATAATGGGTGGCCAAAAGGTTGGAAGGTTTTCAGGTTGGGTAAGAATGGTGCGGTGGTTGGGAGAGAAAAAAAAAGTACAGAATCAAGAGGAGAAATGGGGACATCGGGCTTTAACTACCCTTTCAGCGCATCTCCCAGCGCACATCGCGGTGGAAGGCCGCCTCACCCTGCAAATCTGAACGAAGGACAAGCACAGCAAAGCGGGGCGCGTGCAGCTTGAGGGAAGAGAACCCGCAGACCCAGGAAAGGGGATTGGTGCACGTCGTTTGCTTCGCAGATATCATGCGGGTAGTTTATTTGTCGGTTGCATAATGTGGTGTGATAGCGCCAGGGTTGTTGCAGCAGCCCGCGAAGACAAGTCACCAGCGATGTCTCGACGTGGCACCCTCGCTGTCCAGGATGTTGTCCGCCAGGGCTTCATCTCAGCCAGTCATTTCGCGCCAAGGGAACCTTGGAAAACAGCGGTGAAAAGTGGCTTTTGAGTGATATTTGATTGCTCCTGAAACGGGTGCCAGCCGCGAGGTCCTCACTCAGACAATTATTGTGAGATCTTCAATAATAGTCAGCGGAGTTGATGGCACTCGGAGGAAAGGAACGATGTGCCTGGAAATCTCACTCTCTCCAGCAACAACAAATTAATTATATGGTAGAGACGGGATCGGCCGCCTCTGGCGCCGGATGACCGGGATGGACATATAATTCGTCCTTGAGTCCGCATAATAACCTAGAAGAGTATTAGCCAATCCAAGGAGGAAGCGAGGTTCGAAAATGGGGCCGCATGAAAAGCGAACAAGGCGCATGTTGACAACGCATGAGAACGGGACAGCATCTACAGAAAACGGAGTACAGAGGACAACAGCATGAAGTTTTGTGGTACGTGGTTAAAGTGAGCCGAAGAACGCAACATTATCCAATGCAATGACCCTAAAGATGACCCAAATTACGAAAATCTTTGCCTTGTTGAACTCCAATTCATATTTCAATACTTTTGCTTCATATTCTTTTCTTTTTTACAGGAGAAGGAGGGTATGCCAGCCTTTCCGGCTCGCCGGAAACAAGTGTCGATGATTGGCCAGATGGTGTAGTCTTGGGAGGTTGGGCAGCAATGCATGAAACTGGCATCGAGATAAAAAAAATTTTAATGCAACATAGGATGATATTACGAGCCTATATCTTCCCTTGAGTTAGCAAGCCTGATAACACAGGATAAAAATAAAGATGTGTGTGTCTGTGTGTGTTGGCCATGATCAGATATGGTGAAAGATGGTGATGGGTTTCTCGTTCAGCGATCCGAAGACCTTCAGTTGAACTATGCTTTGTACATGGAGATCATCATGTAGGCCAGAGGTGAGGTATGTGCCAGAAAGAGGTCCGAAACGGTAGCCAGACATACCTTTGCTATCTCATTATTATTGTTCTCCAGGTCTTGTGTGGGATTGGGGGCAGCAAAGTAAACGGCAGTGTTTACTTTGATTTACCCTCCAGTCACATATTCATTCCTTACTCATTCATAGGAGAATAAGAATACCCCTAGCCTCTTGAGAAACACAGATACTCGATCGGCGATCGGACAGGGAGGATACATAATAATGATGATAATGTTGTGAGATAACATCTCATGTTTTTCTTCGGATGTTTGAATTTATTGTTTTTTTCTGTGGACGGTTTCTGATGACTAATTTTCATCACGTGATCCAACGGATCACGGGTTTACTAATAACCTAATCTGATGACATAAGCAGGCTACGTGGTGGCCCGAGCCGAATTTATGCTTAGCTGAGGCTATTTTTAAAAAGTGGAGAAGCGAAGCTGACTAACAGAAAAAAAAAGGGGGGGCAAAGAGAGAAAGTCATGACGTCGATGACTTCAGGGCCTTCCACTCAACATTGGTTGGTATCTCATGGTCATGGTCCCCCATATTTGCTGCCCGTAGTCCACACTTCTTGAGAGCTTTAATTTAGCGTCTGATACGGCATTCGGTGAAAAATCTCTACACTACGGTCCGAGCTTGAGGGGAAATGTATGTGTGAAATGATAAACCACTGATGAATACTGATTATAATAGGTATTAATACAAGCTGCGGTATAATAAGCATGCTTCAAATTTTCCTTTCAAATGCACCTTTCCAATATTGAGCATTGCAGCTGGTAAAGCAAGAAGTAGATTTCCATATTTTCCACCTCTCACATTTGGCCTGGTAGAATAAACGAAACAGGCTCACTTTTTCTCTAGAGTTCCGAAAGTATTCTCTCCCATAAATCTACACAGTTGTCAGTGAGCGATAGCTACAATCTTGTGTATAAGTTTGAACACGGGTGTATGACTTACTTGATATACAAAAATCCATCTTCATCCTTATGGGTGTCATAGACAGTAGACAAAAGAGAGGAATTAGATGGTAATTGATTGTTAATGAGAATGAATAAGGCTTTTTCCTGGGGAAGTTTCAGACGGTTACGAAGCACATGCATTAACTGGCCAATCAAGAGCTCTTTAGGGACAAGCATCTTGCAACAGTCAACGGCCACGATGTCCGAATTCTCTTCCTTTTCGCAAACAAGCTATAAAGACGTTAGTTTCATCATGATATTTCGAGTTTCATGAAAGAAAGACAGCTAATTTGTAGTATCTCCACTAGTAGTAGAGTAACATGTAGCATGGATGTAGGTCAAATTTGGAGTAGCTAGTGAGTCTCAGGCTTACTGGGATGTGATCTGGCTGGTGCTGTAATGTGTTCGAGGCCTCGCGCTTACGGCGCTCAAAACTGTAACTCTTTTTAAATGATGGCATACTGCTGTCGTATCGTGGTAATGTGAAAGGATGGCTATGATAGATGAGAGGGTATTTCGTCTATAATAGTCGGGGAGTGCTAGGTGGGCGGCAATACATTATTTATATATCTTCAAAAGGTTCATGGATATTAATGAAACTCTACCCAATGGTTCTTAAATTTCTACAGGTTATTCATCATAACCAAAACCATGGATATCCATTGTCTTGGTAGAGCTTAATGCATACGTTTGCAAATCAAGTATTCCGAACTTACCGGGTTGTAAACTGTGAAAATTTAATAAAGTAGAGAGTGGTTACCTTCCACTGTATTCTATCTAATACATACGTACTTAGGTTTCATTGACGTCTTTAACTTTTAAAAATTGGGTAGTTATGATTGAGAGGAATCCATGGAACGAGCAGAAAGATAAGGATTAATTATATCTTGTATTCTCTTTTGAGAGCAATACGGGGTTCTTTAAGTATTCTCAAGCCTTGTAAAACTTATCACTATTTATTCTCCTCCGTACAATTTTTAGATTCTTCTGACGTTGTTCCAGGAAAAACGCCTTTCCAATAATAATTTCCTATTTGCGACAATGAGAAACGCTGGCGCCTAGGCTTGGCAAGGCTTGATCCCAGTAAGTTATGACACGTGACTCTATAACATAAGGTTAAGCTTAAAAACGCGATTCCCCACCAGAGAAAGGGTAACTGAGACCAAACTATTTCAATGGAGTTGTTCTTAAACATGCTGTCATTCAGGTATTTTCTCCTGGCCACATTGCTCTTCGAACCAAGCCAGGCTGTACACCAGGCTCCATTGTCGGCTGATCAACCCCAAAAAGTAACAATTGAAGAGGGATTCCAGATCTTCACGAGCAAGCATTCTCCTCAGCACTCAATCCGCATTAAGAAGCAAGATGGCTCAATTTGTGATGCTCATTCCGCTCGATACACTGGATGGTTAGATATAGGGCCGAAGCACCTTTTCTTCTGGTACTTTGAGAGCCAGAACGATCCCGAAAATGATCCACTCACGTTGTGGATGACCGGTGGGCCAGGCTACTCCAGCATGCTTGGGATGCTTGAAGAGGTAGGCCCTTGTTTGGTCAATGAGTATGGTAACGGTACAAAATATAATCCCTGGGGTTGGAGCAAAAAGTCATCAATGCTGTTTGTTGATCAGCCCGTCGGTGTCGGCTTTTCTTATGGCGACGAGGGCCATGACATTCCAAGCGATTCGTATCTTGCTGCTGTGGATATGCATAGATTCCTTCAGTTGTTTATATCTGAGGTCTTCCCGAGCAAACTGAATTCTCCATTTCATATTTCTGGAGAATCTTATGGTGTAAGTATTCATCTATAAGTCTCAAAAGATAGTCCTAACCCCCTTTTCTTTCGTCTCTAGGGACATTATATTCCATACCTTGGAGCACAAATTGTGCGACAAAACAAACTTTATCCAAATGAGCCGCAAGTACAGCTCAAGTCATGCTTAATAGGTAACGGATGCATGTCGCATATGCATACTGCATTCGGCTACTGGGAGACTCTTTGTACGACCAATCCCGGCGTCGAAAAGCCTGTATTCAATGAAACCAGATGCGATATTATGGCAAAAAACATGCCTAGATGCATGAAAGTTGCTGAGATTTGCCGTCACAATCCAGATCCAGCAATATGTCTCTCGGCACGATCTGTCTGCGACGAAGGTATCACTGGGCTCTACGATAATGAATCTGATGTTAAAGGTGGTCGTAATAGATTTGACAGTAAGGATGCTTAACCTACGTTCATATACACGAGATGCTCACCGCTTACTATTATAATAGTTACCACCCCATGTCAAGCGGACGATATATGTTATGTTCAAGGTCTTCACCTCCAGAATTATTTAAACACAAGGCTCGTTTGGGATGCTCTTTCCCCTCCGAAGGCAGTCAAAGAGTACAAATTTGCTTCTAAAAACGTCGAGGATGCCTTTGGCCTTACATCGGACTCTATGGTGCCTTCGACTGAAGAAGTGGAGTTTCTCCTTGCAAACCAAATCCACATCATGAACTATCAAGGTAATCTAGACCTTGCGTGCAATACTGCAGGAAACTTGAAATGGATGCACGATATTCCCTGGAAAGGTCAAGCTGAGCTGTCTTCTAAACCTCTGGTCCCATGGAAATCGGTCCTTGCATCTACGGGGAGGAATGAGACCGTAGGGAGAATGAAAGAAGTCAAAATCCGTGTCACAGACAGTGCAACTTTTGCTACTAGATATGCTTTTGTAACGGTGGATAATGCTGGCCACATGGTAAGTCTAATCGTTCTCCTGAAAGTTTTATGCTACAAGGTATAACTAATAGAATTTCTACCCGCTAGGTTCCACAAGATCGTCCTGACGTAGCCTTTGACTTAATGAACCGTTGGATTTCTGGAGAAGCCTTTGTATAAACTCACCGACGCCAGCAGTGTATAGTGGTCAGACCTTGACGCTTGTTACTGGTAGCTCCCCAAGTATTGCCTTCCTTTGTACTCTTACGCCGCATAGAGTACGGCACTGCCTTTACCAGTAGTTAGCTAGGACAAATGTCATGAATTTGTACCATCTTTCATATGTAGACGGTACCAACACCATCACAGTCCTGAAGCTTAGCTACAATATATACAGCCATCTAACAACCGCTCTGAGGAAGTTATACTGTCTTGCAGGCTTATGCCTAGTTCTCCCGATACTTTTAAATCCAATATATCCGAGCAAAATTTCATGAAACTATCAGCCGAGTATTTGTCTGTCCAACTCTTCTGCTTTCCACCTAAGTTCATATCCAAAAACTGTCCGTCTTAGTTGTTCGTCCTATTGTGTATAGTTAGCAGCTATAGAAACATGCAGGAAAGGAATTATACTATACCCCAGGGTCATCCTCAAATAATAATTTATCCATAACCTTTTCGAATATTTTTTTCACCGTAAAGCCACTCTGTTCCGCTTTAGGGAAAAAGGCCGTTATCTTTTCCAGTAGCCAAGGCTGATATGGGGTAAAAACCACAAAGGCTACCGATGTCTTCGACCGCTTCAAAGTCATTTTTACACTGTTAATCAAGCTGTGGTGCTGTGGATGATTGTATATGACGTCCGCGAGAAGCAAAACATCAAACCCCCCTGAGGGAGACTCCAGGTACCTGCATATGCAGCCTGTAGGGTCACCCCACTTGTATCCTTCAACATAAAGAGGTGAAGGTTTTTTCTTGATAAACTTCTCGCAGGCTGATGTGTTTACTCGTATGTTGTCGATAAGGTCGTGATCGGGATAATCAGTTACAACAACTGTTTTGGCCCCCATAATAGCACAGATAATGCTTGGTAGACCAGCACCTGCCCCCAGCTCGAGGACGTCTTTACCTTCAACCCATTCCGAGGCGTTTTCTTCTAAAAAGTCAGATATCGTTCTTGCTGCATTCCAGAGAAGATATCCCTCCAAATAAGGAAAAAAAAAAGTCAGTCGAAATGGTTTCTATGCAGGTAACATATCATTAACAGTCAGGGGTATACTCTGCATTAGTTATTCCTACATATAACGGATGGCTTCCAACAAGTCGAACACTCAGGGTATCACCGGAGAGCATGCGATGTTCGGAGAAGGTCGGTGGTTTTGGAGGGGGAAAAAACCCCTCAGGTTCCTTGAAGATATCTCCAAAACCGAGCGCCTCGTCCTGCAGCTCTAGACCCATTGTTATTCCCTTCTATGTTATACAATTCAAGGCTAGTCGGGTCGGTGATGCCACCACCTTTTCACGTATCAAAACTTCGAAGTTACACAAATCTCGAATCTCAAAAAGTATGACTAATCAAGATAAGATAAGATCATCACGTGATAGAAATTCTCCCCCACATGACGTAATAATTCGATCATGAGTTAAGTGCGTATGGCGTCGTTACGGCGACGATACCCGGTAATATAAAACTCCTGTTTATTGGATGACAAGTGAAACTCCCGCAGAGTTGTCTGCCAGCTGATGTGTATTGTCCTTACAGCCCCTTGCCGAGGCACGATCTCAGATGCTCCGACGTTGCATGATCGACAGTTGCTTGCTTCAGAGTGTCGCTTTTCGTTCTTCGTTTACTTTGGCGGCAGCGCTGCTGGTTCTTTTCGCCTACTTCCCGAACCTGAGCCTATCTACGCCGTGTGCTTCTAGGCTGGCAGGTAGTTGATCTATCTATTGACAAAAAAGAGGAGAGCCGGAGACAATAACTACTACATACGATCCATTGCACGTCCTGCTCGAAGGAAACTATTCCATCATCCCACGCATAAAACTACATGACCATTCGCTCAGTCACGCCGCTCACAATGGCAAACCAGACTCTGCAGAGCAAAGACCAAATCGGGTTTTCCATACAACCGGAGCAGCATCAGCAACATCAACAGCAGCACCAGCAGCCCCTAGCTACCACCTTGTCCCAGACAGCAGTGTTCACCAGCCAAGCTACATCCGCATCTTCCCAGGCGAATTCATTACAAAACTTACGATTATACCCAGCTGGCACTCAAACAAATGCCGAAATGCAGTCACAGATACAAACTCAGCACGCATCAGACCAGCAGATTCACCTGCAAGGCCAGAGTCAAACGCAGGAAATGTGTGGCAAAACTGCTACAGCCCAGTTCTTACAGAATGTCAATCTTGTCGCTGAAGCTGCTAGGAGGGCTCAGATGGGCATTTTGATGCGTGATTTTGAGGAAATCTCCTTTGATTAACTGGCATATCTTCTCTCGACTTAAAAAATGGCTTGCGAGCCTACGTCGCCTCGCTGCTAGCACCGCCAGGTACATGCTTGGATTTTTCCTGTTGATTACTTCAGCTTTTTTTTTTTTTTTTTTTTTTTTTTTTTTTTTTTTTTTTTTTTTTTTTTTTTGAGTTTTCTACGTTATCACTATATTCTCATTCTGCTTATTTGTTCCTTGAGGTTGGGTTAAAGTCGGTGCTTGGTATCGTGCGGCGTTAGCGATACCTGTCTATCTACCGCGCTGGGATGCAACTATTGACTTATAAATTTAGAATATGCGTCTCCATATTATTTATCCCTAGGCTTAGATGACTATTAGGCCAATGGAGGTTTAAGGGTCACTTTTATATGTCATATCTCATTTCTTGTTTTGTGCTGCAATTTCATGAACACAAGGTAATATATATGTACTAATTTCTCATAGCCATCCAACGGCCCCGCATATAACTTACCTCTAGAACTATTCATCCAGGTCTACAGCCGGTGTAGATACCTGTGTCCACCAGTTAAAGAGTCCGACAAAAAGAGCCATGGGCGGACAGCACAAGGAGAGGGTAAGGGTCATGCCTTGCCAACCTGTGCCATCCTTTAACAGTCCCGCGATCAAGGGGCCAGCAAATTGACCGCATGCAAATGATATATTCAGAATTGCGTAGGCCTGAGCAACAGCGCCATACGGGCCAAATGCCTCGGGTGTCTTTGCCTCAGCGTCACTAACTGAGTGGAAGACCTCCGTCATTGTAATCACTTCTATGATGACAACCGATAAGCCAGCCACAGCTAGTAGGCCCACGAGTAAGAGGACATTCATCACGCTTGGTCCTGTCACATAGCGCATAAGGAAGATGGCAGGACCGGCCAGCAGGAAAGCTAGCGGTGAAAAATAGCGAGTGCCAACTTTATCTGCGAGTTTTCCGACGAGGATACCAGCTGTACTTGGAACTGTTATGGACAGGAATATCAATCCAGCTCCGGCTGAACCCCAACCAAAACGCTGTATTACGAATAATGGCAAGGTCTAAAAGTTGGACAAGTTTAGTAGATAGACTTTGGTAAATGTAGTTGATAACGGGGTAAATAGGGAACATACTGCCTCAAATGCGGACAGGATAGAAGCTGCAACCGCTATTTCAAGCAGGGTAACCAGTATTTTTGGATTACGAAGAAGTTGTACCATCGGTGGCAGGCGCTTTTGTGATACAGTAGACTTTGATTGTTGGGCCTCAGAGTCCATCCGTGAGGGAGATTGGTAAAGGGAGGCTTGGTCATTATTCTCATCATCTGCAAGGCACGGAGTCGTCTCTGATGAGTCTCCAGAACACGCTTTATAACCGTTGGCTAGGCAGGATTCCGAACGATCTGAAGAGCAGTCAGCAAGAATATATGTGCATGTATATATTATTCCTCAAGCCATAAATAAGAACCTTCAATGATAGCAAAACGTAGGATCACATCCAAGCCTAGCAGTGATAATGGAATTGCAAATGAAGCGTAATATCCGAATTTATCATAACTATAAAACTTATCAGCCCACAAGTATAATAATAGACCATATTGCACTTGTACTCACATGATACCGGTAAATGGACCAAGAAGACCTCCCCATGTCATTCCCAAGGTTGTGTGGCCCATAGCTTCTCCAATACGATCTCTGCTTACTCTGTTTGCAATAAGTGCAAGCCCTGCCACCCATACACCACCAGCGGCCAGACCCTGCAAAAGCCTCGCAATAACTAGCACTGGAGGTGAGGTTGAAACGAGAAATAGAGTAACTGCACCAGCCATAGAAATCAGCCCTATAAAAAAGGCTGGCTTACGTTGACTGGAGTGATCTGATATATAGCCAAACACAACTAACGTTCTGTTAATAACAAGTGTTAAGATCATTGAATCCAGAGACATACGAGATCCTATAATCAAGGTGGCCCCATATGAAGCAAGCAGAATGGCAACCCACGTTTGAACTAGAGTAAAGTATATATAGTTAGCACAAATAAACCACTAAAGGTAGTATTGGAAGATAGGCCCGTACTTTCTTCCCTGGGTAAATTGCCAATGTCTCCTAGTACTTTGGGAATTATCGGAACGATCTGATATATCGTTAATAATATATGAAGACAAATTTGTTATCGATAGGGTAATACCATTGAATATATGAACGAATCCTAGACGTACAGTTAAGTATATATTTCCAGCGAATCTGTATACATAGTTTAGGCTTACCACAAACATTGCAACTGCCACTGCAAAAATGGCAAATCCTTCAGATGACCGAAGTTCATAAGCCCATGGCAGATCTGCTACGCCCGGCTTTACCGGCCATTCCCCATGATGCTCCATCTAGGAGTGCAAATAGCCGAGTTATTAGATCGGTGGCGATAGATCCAGTGTCTATTAGGGATTATAAGCCAAACTGGCGGGGTTGGCAGGTTGACATGAGTTATATAGATATGATCAAGACATATAGAACTTGATGGCAGTGAGCTGGCCTTGAGATAAAGCCTAGGCCGTGCAGCGTGAGCTGGGCTGCGGGCGAATGGTATACAGCAAGAACACCCAATTTGCCACCCGATTGGCTCCTAACTGAGTTCTGGTTGGTGAACTGGGAGGGATGTCAGAGGTCACTGTGTAACTGGCCATGCAACAATCTTCTTGTTCTTCGTACTGTGTGCGACGAGGACCGAGCCGCCGAGTTTAACATCTTGGTCTCAGTCAAGGAACCTGTATCAATTTTTTTTTTGGGGGGTAGTTCGCCCATTGCCGGAACAACTTCTTCTCCAACCGAAGGCATCTTCTCCACTCCTATACCTAGTTATTTAACTAATAATGAGCTTCCATGTTGGTTATTCGTTGCAATTGTTGGCATCGAAGCAGTGATACCAGTGTCTATGACCCAGTCTTATTTTAGCGAAGGCTTGCGACATTTTATACAACATGAGAGATTGTATGAGTTAAAAACGCACCGAGGACGCACTCTGCCCATTCTCGACCCACTAAGTTACACATCCTGCTTGTGCACAGGGACGCAAGGCTTGCCAACAACCAGATCTTACTCTGGACCAAGCAGAAATTGCAAAGGGCAGATATATCTCACCGGGAATTTCACCTGCACAATAATATCACGTTGTCGCTAATATTATCTGCTAGGCCAGCCTCGCGTATGCACGCAGATCAGACCCAACCCGCCCTGCGATATATGGAGCGGACGTAGGATCCGAGTGAGAACGCTGAGGTCATACGCCCAAGAAAATTAGGCGGAGGCGATGCATCCCTTGCCTAGTGGGGGGTATGTAATGTCCGAGTACGGAGCATGTAAAGGACACCGTTGTCCGCCTCCCATCGATGACGGTTCATATTCGAACGCTGACTATGACAGTGATGTTGTCTAGTTTGCTGTCTATGCTGTGAAAACCTCGGTTCACAGAGAACTAGGGCGTACATGCAAGTAGCCAGCCTGTGTTGCAGGTTAAGTAAGCTTCCGTGTCCATGTATAAACGCCGGAACTGCCATAGAATAAAGCCCGGTCCATCCTTTCCAAAGGAGCCCACTGATTGATACCCCCTGTTTACTGCTGTCCGAGTCCTGCTTATGGCTCGACGAGACTGAGCTGTTCGCAAAGCACTATGATGAACAAGCATGCTTTTCAGAGAAATGAAATGTCTGCTTATTGAAACACCTCTCTGCTTGTGGTGGGCGGTTAGAGCAATCCCAATTGGTAAGCAGGGGGGAAATTGACCAATTTCGTCTCTATATCAAGACCCCCCATCTTCCTAGAGCCATCTGTGCCCATTCCTGTTGGAATGCCTTGGGTGAACTCTCCTCTTCGCACATCCTGCAGTGTGCTTTAGGCATCCGTATTATATCCAGCAAGACGAAATCATACCAGCTCTGCTTTTGGTCAAATTGACCAGTCCAACTCCACTTCCGAAGTAATCGGACAACTGGGGCTTTTGGTCACAGAAAAAGGAAGTGTAATACATAAGATCTAGCAGGTAGCGAGAGCTGAGCATCAGTTAATAACACTGGTATAGTATTTGTCCAGAATATATACTCTTAGCTCTCTGATGCCAGATGTATTCACATTTGAATACAAGAGAGGAGCAATTAAAGAGTAGATAAGCTCTCTTCGGTAATAGCAGTCAGTGGACCCCATAACACGCGGGCAAAACCCAGGTTCTTGTTGTTTTTGGTGAGAAGCGTTGCTAATATATTTCTTAGATTGGGCCACTGCAGTCTGCATGGAATATTAGGGGAATCAGAACTAAAGTATATTTACCGAGACCGGTCTGCATCGGAGTTTGGATAATATATTATGCATAGGCTTCATTTCGCCGTGCATATTTGAATCCTGGATGTCATTGAGGTGGTCCAACGGTGCAAGTGTGGGTTTTTGAGTCTTAAGCTCTGTTAGTCCAAGGATGAGATGTTGGCACTGCTACTGCAGGTCGCAAAGCCGCAAGATAGTTCTACCAACCCGAGGACAAGGCTCGAGTTATTACGGGCTCCCGGGACTGAAGGTATTAAGGCAGCAGTACTGAAGGCATGGGACTGATCCATATACCAGATCTTTGAGTCTAGAGAAAACCTGGGTGCAATGTGCAGCTGGAAGTACTGGTTCCTCACGCTTGCTCGTGAAACATGCACCTCCATCAGTGAGACAAGTTCTCAGTTAGCGCATTGTCTATTGGCCTAGCGAGCATGAAGAATAGTCTTCAAATGAGAGAATAAATGCCATGGTTCCATGTAAGTAGGACTGTCGCCCCAGCCAATCATTACGGCGCTTGGGATGACCCTGCATTGATGCGGCAATATTGTCTTGCGGGGGAGAAATGTGTGTTGACTGCGTCGAGGAATTTAAATCTGAATCTTCTGGGATCGCTTTATGTGGGCATTGTCTCCTCTCGGCTGATAATGGAGTATTTCGTCAACTCTTCAAGAGCATGCGTTGAGAGTCCAATTTCTTTTTCCCTAACCAGCGGTACGGAGTAAGCCCTTGTGATTTCCGCCAGGAGACCCATCCTGTCTATCAAACAGCTGGATACCCCCAGCTCATGGTTAAGGGTATTGCCAGTTATGCATGGAAAATAAGTGTTTGCCACAAACTGCCAGTAGCTCAAGCCACAACATCGCGTAATTTGAACTCGTCACTCTAAGTACGGAGTGAAGAGCCTCAAGTTACGAATCCAGTGTCTCACGGTGGAGGGTCATGCCTCAAATCAAAACAGTTCTTCTTCTTCTTCTTTTTTTTTAGACCTCAGCTCGATAACTAATGTTGACACTTAAAGCTGAAGCTGGAGCCTGAGCGGAGACCGAGAGCAGACCATCAAACTAATAATGCTGGCCGGGGTACGAGCTGACTACCACAAAAGGAAAGCCAGGGCGAAATGCTCTGTCATCAAATGGATTGCGGAGTATCCCCCTTGACAGGAGACAGGGGCAAAACATTGGGAGTAATATTGCAGCCTAGTAAGTTACTCTGTATGAAGGCTGGGAATGCATAAGTAGCCAATAACACGCCATCTGAGCATGCGAGGGGCCATGCGCGGCTCGGTTGGTCCACCTCCTGAGCGAATCGTTGGCGAGAATTTGTCGAAGAGCCATGCGGCTCTGTTACCAACTTTCGTGCCTGAGACAGTCTTCCCCCTGTCTGGGGTCGCTCTCCCCAAAGCTCCCTGTACCGAGAACAGGTGAGCATCTCGTCTTCCTTCGTACTCCATGCTCTGGGAATACTATTGCTCAGCCACAATCAGGTGACGGTCAATTATATTTATCCTTTTTCGGCTTGGCTGTCAAACGGTACGGATCGGGCGAGGGGTGGTTGGGTTGTTCTGTGGGATCATGGTGGGCAGGTGGTGTAACTGGCGTGGGAGAGTAAAGCTTTGCCGTCTTTCGGGCCATCTCAGGATGTGATGCTCTTTTTGCGGATCTGTTCGGACGACCAGGAAGGGGGTCGGCATCCGCATCCTCCCCAACGCCCATAAACACGCTGCTATCTGTCCGCCTGGGGTCCAAAAAAGGCAGAAGAAGAGGAGCGAGAGGCGCCTCAGTTGTCCTGCAGGATGACAAACACGGCTAGCTCTCGGTATTTCGCGCCATCTAAGCAGGTGCAAAGATGACCAGGCCGCGGGTGGGCGTGATTTCGTAAGGCTTTGCACGCTAAAAGGAGGCTCTTCTCCTCCTTTGAGCCTCATTCCTCGTTGCAAAACCAGAATATGGTTGGCCATGATTCATTCTCCTGTTTCTGACTTGCATTGCTTTTTCCTCGTCCCTGTCCAGTTTCAAAGCGTCTCTGGCATTATTGAACCCTTCCAGATCCAATCAACGAGTGTCTGGCCTCGAGTCTTCCTCCACCGCAGTTCTCGCCGCCACACAAGTCCACTGACTAGTGACATCCAGCAGCTGTGTTGGTAGGATGAGACGGATCCTGACTTTTGAGCCTCGTGGCGGCCCACAAAGGCACTAGCCGGGCTTTTCCCAGCAGTTCGAGGGCCAGATAACTCTTATTAGAGCTGGTTCATCCACCAGCTCCAACTTCCGAATGTAGGGGCATGCTCTCTCTATCTTCCATATTAGCCAGTGCGGTTACAAAACGGAGCAGCGGACTCAACTAACACCCTTTTAGCCGTTCGCCTCTGATAAATATAACAAGTAGCAGCCTCGAGCACACAAGATATATTGGATACCCAGGCTGCCGTGGCTTTGTTGTGTTGGCCTTTGTGGGTTATTGTTGCTTGTTGTTTGTTGCTTGCTAGTGAGATTTAACCTCACTTTGTTCTCCGCTCACTGCCTGTTCCTATTTTGGGACTGCCTTTGTGAACTTCACCCTCCGCCTATATCTTCAAGACTCAACTTCAGCTTCCTCCTCCTCCTCCTCTCTTTTTCTCCTTCCCTGGCTTCTGACCGACATCTTCACTGCTTTGCTGATGGCTCTGGTATAAAGTCACCTCCTCTAACCAGTGAAACGCGTTGCAGAGCCCAAGAGCAGCGACTACAAGTATCTGGGTTCTTGACCCAAAGCAATTTAATAGATAACTATGGCACCGATATTTGATGCAGTTCCCTTTGATATATGGCATCAAGTAGCTGGTTATCTTGACCCAAACGATTACGTTAACCTAAGTCTCGCCAACCGCACACTCTATGGCTTGCTAAAGGATGAGATTACTGCTCGAAAAGCTGTCAAGGTAGGAAGAGCTTTAAGGATAGCTGCAATTTCTTCGGCTGTTTCTAGGTATGATGCTGATATGCTGTATAGGCTCATATCGCCTATACTGTGGAAGGGGAGCTTGCTGCTGCAAAGAAGATTTCAAACCGTGAAGCACTCGGAAGAGTGTATGATATCCGTGAAGCTATAGCGAGTGCTCAACCGTACTCTGCGAGTTTAATTGCGCTTGGGAACGAATTCATTTTCAATCAGGGGGTCGTTTGCTACATTAGTGACGGACAAATTCGGACATTGGACGTTCTCAAAGCAGCCGAATACGAACAGGTCGTTGACCTGAAAGATGTCCTTGACTCTTATCCCCTCGTATCAAATGGACGACCTTATTCAAAATTCAAATACAAGCTATTGTGCTACTGCGATGGAATGGTTGCGCTTGTGTGCCATCCTGGAGAGCGAGACTCGCCATGGTTACTTGCAATGGACATGAGCCTAAACTACTCAATTGCCAGGAAACCCCATCGGGTCAGATTCTGCCGCCCCCTAACATCGACTCGGAACCTCTTCGTGCGTCTCAACCGTTCATTCATGTACTTTGGTACTCATTCCGGCCGTGGGAGGCATGGCCATCGCGAGTGGATTTTGGAAGGGTTCAGCTTCGTGACAGGCTCTGATACCTCCCTGGAATCTATCCAGCTCGAAAACTTTGTGGGATCTGAGATTGGATCAAC
Organism: Trichophyton schoenleinii; assembly: GCA_018357685.1. NCBI lineage: Eukaryota > Fungi > Ascomycota > Eurotiomycetes > Onygenales > Arthrodermataceae > Trichophyton > Trichophyton schoenleinii. The sequence goes on from WOFF01000001.1 coordinate 4,783,359, forward strand.
TGTGTGTTTTGAGATCAAAGATGGTTATTTCTACGCCGTTTCCAACCAAACGTCCTTCGAGGATGAAGAAATTGACTGGACTTCCTACTATATTTGTGTGCGATTTCCCCTCATTAACCCTGTGGATGTCAAGTGGCAGCGAATTTGGCGACGACAGCACCGCGAAGGTCCAATTAACGATAACTGGACGAAGCTATCACTTGTGGTAGACCCGACGACACGCCAACTAACCATCGTGGAATGCAGACATGAGTGGGAGAACAGTGGAAGTGAGAACTTTCGCATTCACTATAGCCAACCTCTCGATTGCTTTGACACTGTCGATGGCAACTGTAGGACAGAATTCTCGTTCCCTAAAAGCGGCCTTCCCAAATACCTACCAGTTCGCTCGCTTCCAAACGACCAACTAGCTAAAACCCTTGACCCGTTCAGTCGCCCAAACTATGAACCGCCGAAGAAGCGCCACAAGAGATTCTACCACCTCGAATATACCCCTGAGGAGGCGCAATCTCCCAACCGTCGAGATTTCACACTTTCTAACACCAAGTTCCACGGCTACAATCTCATGGCATCCGCCTTTATGGACCTCGTTAATGACCCCCCACCACCAGTGAAACCATTCAGCACACCTCCTGATAGACTCCGGCTACGTATTGGAGCACGAAAGCGCCAGTTCCAGCAATACGAAATGGATGATAAAGGGTCCAGTGCTACAATGTATCCCCGTAGTGTAATAGACATCAGCGGCTATTCAGCCCCTAAAACTGAAGAAGGATACCAATCTCGTGGAATAAAGATGTGGCCCCCAAACGATTCACCACCAGAGCTGCTGAAACTTTTGAGTCCTACTCCAAAATCCGGGAAGGTCGTTGCTGCTGCTGACGAACGATTCATGGTCTATTCGACTGATGCTGGCATGGGAGACGGAACCAAGGCCCTTATACTGATCAGTTTTGATCCGTCGTTTGGCTTGAAACACATGAAGTCCCTAAAGCGGAAGGCTTCGGAATCCCTGCCAAAAACCCTGCGCTCAAAGAAAGCCCAGCCTCATGCAAAAATGTCCACTGCTCGAAAAATGTTTGCTACTCATCCGGAACCCGCCTGGTTCAACATTGAACCTGCGGAGTACTTGAGATTTAATTACGGGTTCTGGCTTAGATAGATGTTAGCCTTCAGCTATCAGCCTTATCTACCCGATATAATCCTTTCCAACCCAACTTGCCCATTCCATTTCAAGGAAGACTTTTCCTTAGCGAGGGAGTTAACGGTCCATTTTACATTTCCCCAGCTTTCGATATTCTCACTTCCAAGGCGAAGAATTTCTCCAGACATTAAATTACATCGGTTATAAAGGCGGCACTTTGCCGTTTTCCTTTCGCAGCTTTTCCCAGTTTCACCACTTTCCTTTCAGTTCGGTTTCTTTTCACCTACCCCAATACATATATATCTTATTTGCATTCGGGAGCATAGCTTGGGATACCTTTGTTTGACAGTATCTGCTACATAAACTGTCTACAGCGCCCACAGTGCCCCAGTCACTGTAAAGAAGCAGGGTTAATATAGAACCAAAAAAAATATAAAAATAAAAATAAAAACAGCAAAAGAAGAAAAAAAATAAGAAAAGAGAGTAAAGTATAAAGCATAAAATATAAACCGAAATCCATTCCATATTACAAGCTATTTCATTTAACTACTTGTATATTTTTCCCAAGCCTTATTAGGCAATGGTCTACAATGTTTATCTGTCACACCTTCAGGTGAGCATGAAGTACCGAAGGAATCACTGTATTGAGCAATTATTGCTCAACCTTCTGTAACTCAGCAGGAAGAGTTGCAACCTTCTGCCTGAAAAGCTTCTCTGCACGCTGCCAAACAGGATGAGAAGCTCGGTTTTGGATTTCAAGCATGGAGGGAAGCAGGTCGTTGGAGAACGCATCAGAAGATTCGGCTGGAAGAAGACTGGGTAGGTGGTCGATCGCTATATCGGCGTTAGTAAGTTCTTTAATACATCCAAGGCAGAGAACGCGAAACTTACAGATCACGCTGAGAGGTGGATTGGAGACGCTAACAGGGATGGTAGGCTTATCGAATGTCTAAAATAGGGTTAGTTGGATTGGTATTCTCCCAACCGATCGGGATACATACAGTGTTAACGTTATAGATTGGCTGTGATAGATTAGTTTGAGTTTTAAACACGAAGTTCGAATTCAGGGGCCAGCTACTTACAATTGGGTTGTTTGGGTTTGAGGTATCGCAGCTCTGTGTGGTTGAAAAAATTGTAAGACCTCCGGAATCCATGTAAATTCAGGGTGAAAATTACTTACAACGTCGCAGACAACGGAGAGCCTGCGGTTTGGAGCTTTCAGGCTGTCCATATCAACAAAAGGTGCAATCTTCTCACTGAGATAAATGCAGTTGATGAAGCTATTGAAGTCAGACGGATAAAGTACCAAGTTAATAAGGTAATAAAAATAAACTCACATGTCAGCTTCGACAATCTCTGTAAAGGGGCCACCCTTCGCAGTCTCGGCCATGTCCCATCGAAGAATGTCTTCGCATCCAGACTTGACGCAAGCATCAACAGCACCCCTAACACACAAATATTAGCTTTATCCTAAGAGCTCTTCTGACGAGATAAGCTTACCTTCCGCAGCGTCCAAGGGCACCAATGATTAGGATCTGAGGTCGTCGCCCAGCAATTTTCTCGCCTCTGGCAACATCACCACGAATCTGCTCCAGCATCTCCTCTTCGCTGGAATAGTATCCTTTTCCATTAGTAAATTCGTCAACTCCTGGGAGTGGAGTGCCGTCGGGATGCTCTAGCTGCCAGGCCCAAGTCTTGATGGCGAGAGCAGCTCCAGCAAATCCGGCATGGTAGCCTACAAGGACATTAGTTACGAATTGAATTCATACAGAGTCAAGATAGCTTACCGAAAGCCGCAACTCTTCGACCCTTATCGTCCTGTAATACATGAGTCAACTTTACATCTATACATGCATACTCACCGCCATACGTATAAAATACATACCTGCAGAAACTCCAAATCATACAACACACCGCCACCCCTGCTCCATCGTCCAAGGGCCTTCTCCCACCCGCCTTGGTTCTTGAAACAATGTGCAAATGTAACGTGCGAGTGCTTGAGGGGGAAATCCTTGGTCTCATCAAGCTCTTTCAACCCAATGACAAGGTGGTCGGAGGGGATATTAACCCAGCTACCTTCCGGAACAAGGGTAGCACCGGCTTTCTCAAACTCGGAGTCATCGAAAATTCGCTTGCGAATGGCAGATGTAGGAGAACGCTCAACATTGACTTTGTAGCCGGCTGCGATGAGAGCTTTGGTTGTGGATGGGGTAAGAGCTGATCTGTAGGATGGCTGTTAGAGTAGTATTCAGGGAATCACATAAAGCTCGAGACAGAAATTGAATATTTTCAGAGTAACAATGCTAGGGAACTGTAGACGAGCAGTGTAGTAGCTAATGGAGGATACACGTACCTATGCTCGAGGGGCTTGTCCTCAGCACGAAGGTGAAGTACTGTTGGAGCCATGTTGAGTAGGAAACGATATCAAAAGCAATTGAGTAGAGATAACTGTCAAAGGGATATTAATTGACGGTGATTGTCAACTAAATATGAGAATTTGAAGTATGACTGAGTTGGAGAGAAATACAAAATGCTTCCTGGAACTTTTAAGCTGTATGACTCAGGCGGGCTACATATGTCACGTGGTGATAAGATAGGAACGACGCTTGGTTATGGATTATGACGATCACTCGATTACCCAACGAAGAGATATGAAGCAATTTGAAGGAATAGCTGTTATGTGGCACACCATCTAAATATACAACGCCTCAAAGACAGTAATATTAAACATCGGTAGAATAGGAGTGAAGCAGTGACGAGTTGGAGAAGGGGAAGTATATAGGTAGCTATCTATGTAAGGGGTGCGTAAAGCGAGGAGTAAAAAATCGATGAGCAACTTAACTGGCTAGTTATCGAGTTGTAGGGATGGGCTTTAAGGAGGTTGAGGGAGTTTGCATGGGGAGAACAACGTGGCATGTGCGGAAGGTGGATCATGGAAGTATTGCATGTATTGAGGTCTTTTTTTGAACTCAGAATTTGGAACTGGTTAGTACGATGTAGTAATATGGTGCAGTAAGGTACTATGTGTGCGACAAAGGGGGGAGATAGATAGCAGGTATCAAGGACGCTCCAGTCTATAGGAATATGAGTGCTTGTTTAGACATTGAGCCTGACGTAGTTAGCTGTTCACAGAATCACAGTTAGCGATTGTCACACTCAACAACAGGGATTCGACTTTCTCAAGTAATACATACCTGGAAATTGTCCAGACTTTCCATCGATTTTTCCAGTCCACCACTCATTAGTATTGGCCGTGCGTTGGGTGATCTCGATGAGATCACCAGTAGTAAAGCTTAGGTCACCCACAGCCTGAGCCTCATAGTCGTAAAGAGCAGTAGCAGTTTCAACGGGTGCAGAGCTAAACTTCGCTGGTTTGGGTTTCGGCGGTGGAGGAGCGGGTTTTGACTTTGCAGCTGCCGCGAGGGAAGCAGGGCTTGCGCTATTAGCACGGCCGATAAGAGTTGAGGCAGTATGGGCGGAGTAAGGAGGTGGAGGGTTAGGATCGGAGGAAGCATCGGTTGTCCGCCTAGAGTATTTTGATTCAGCTGCAAGTTTATCCTTTGGAGTAAACTTGGAGCCAGGGCGGCGGCCGCCGGTCGTTTTGAAGTGGACAATGCTCAACGCTTCGGTTCGTTCCTTTACATCGCCTCGTTTTCGTTCATACGCTTCTTCAACATCCGATGTTAAGTCGAAATATCCGATATTCAGTCCCTGCATTTTATCGTGGAGGGTATAAAATACGTTTAGTTGCATGTAATAAAAGGACTGGAAAAGCGGCTGAATGAACTCTGCCTCAAGCTTGAACAGCTTCGGCAGTTCATCTTTCAGCAGGTCGTTGTAATAATTAAACTCTTGTGTTGCCGCTTCCACATCGTTCTCAGCCTTGTACATAGCCTTCTCATCTTTGAGTGACTTTTCCTTCTTGTCTTGTAGCCTCTTCAGGGATGCGCGATGACGGTCATAATCCAGCTGTTTGTGTTCACGCTTGACCGCAACCTTTTGGATGACTTTGATAATCTCTAACAGCTGGTCCGCGGGGCTGATGATCCGGCTCTCTATCAGCTCTAGTTCAGGCTGAAGTGTCTCTTGTAGGGAGCGCACAATCGATTCGTATTCTTCGCATGCTTGGATACCTTCCGGGTTCCCCTCCGGCTTTGCGGCGTCAGGGTCTGAGACTCTACCAGAGATAGGTTTGTATAGCTCCGCAACCGCTTTTGAGAACTCAATCTGGTGGTTCAACATGCCTATTTGCAGTACGAGCAGTCAGAATGATTCCGCACTGGTAGAGGGGTAGGAGAACCATGAGTAAATCAAGACCTACCATTTATTGCTTCAAAGTACTTCTTCGATTCATCATGCAGTTTCTTCGTTTCTTTCTCCAACTCCTGGAACCTTCTCTCCGCATCTATATAGACGGGATCTTTTGTGTTCTCTCCAAGGTTGAATTTCTGCTTGAAAGTCTGGGGAGCTCTGGCGAAGCCCTTCTGAAGGCCCTTGAGACTCATGTCAACCCCGCCAAGTATGCTCGTTTGTAGTGGTTCGGCAACGTCGGAAACTCAGGAAAATGCGTCTATTGCGCAGAGAGGACAGTGGTTCACGACAGTGAAGAAGATGAAGGAGACAACGATATGGCCGAAGAGTAGGAGATATCGCAAGGCGTCCGTATTCTGCGTTGAGCAACAAACAACGATCAGGCTGTTTGCTTCTCTTCAGCTTCTTCTTCCTTCCGCTGCGGCACTAAAAGTGGCTAAGCTCGTGGCGCAATGACTTAGTCATCTTCAGCCCTGACAGGGAAGTGATCGGCTAATTACGTCATTAGTCACGTGTGGTTCTCTCCATGTTTTTGACGTCTTCGGTTAGCGTGATTGATTTATTAGTCAGCAGTACTTGGCCTCAGGAACACCAATCAGAGGCCGGCAGCGTCTATGATGGCTTCGGCAGGCAGAGATTTGCCCGTAGTTGCTGTTCCATATGGCACTTGAGAGGCAAGGCAGGCGATACAGGCAGGGCGTCTCCCTCGTGCAGGGTGCAGGATGAGAAGACTCTACGGATGTATGTTTCTCCCTTTTATCAGAAATAGGTAAACTATTTTGCTTGTTTTTTCTCGACTTGACGGCCGAATACTGAGTCCTCAATTGCGGCGCAATAATTCTAGATTGGTTAGTTACCCCCAGATTTTATTCGGATTTACGGAATGTCGGATTTTAATACCTATACTTAAGTTATATCTTTGCGGTGGAGGAACAGTCTCGACGGCTTCTGAAGGGAAACTCTCTAGCGAACGGTTCTAAACCTTCACCACCTCCGATATGATAACTTCCTAGGGGGTCAACGGTAAAGCACACCATCTATAAGTACCTTGCTGGCTGGTCTTCCACCGGTAGTAACTGCTTGTCTCTTGTTGGAGAACTTATTCCCAGGCCGGGTGATTTTGCATTTCCTCCAGGCTGTACGGAGTACCTTCGACTGGGAAACTTGCCAGGTAAAAAGTAGTCTTCTCACAACATCTTCCTCGGAGTTCACGGAAATTAACTGAATGCTGATCCCATGTGTCCGAGCGGGGAAACCCTTCGATGTTGCAGCCGCTAGCTTGTTCCCCTGCAATAGATTGGTTATTATAGATTACGAATTACAGGTCCTCCACGAGTTGAAGCTGCTGGAGCCTGTTCATCACGACGTTCTGGCAATCAAAGTAATCTCCAACCACAAGGGCTAGCCAACGGAATAGCAACCTGGTGAAAGTAGGAAGAAACCGATATTTTCCCCTGATTGGAGGCGAGCAGATAGAGTATAAATAGAAATATTGGGTTGGTTGGTCCAGGTCAAGCCTCGAGGGAGAAAGCTTGTTTTTGTTTGACGTTTCACATGTGATTACTGCCTGGCCAGACGTGGAAAAGATAAGCACGATTCCACTGCGCGCTCTCATTTCGGAGTAAAAGGGGTTCATCTGCCTATCAAAATGCGCATTTGCTCCCCCCTTGTGATGTGTCGCGCATTAACCGGTGTCTCTCTCTGCCCTGTGCCAGATATTCCCCGTACTAGGTCTCAGGCCCGGCATCTCAAAACACTAAGGTGTTAAATATTAAACAGGGGGAGAAGAAGGCTCCTCTTCTCTCCAGCTCATGTGTTGTTTGTAACCCTGTCAATTTTATACCAATTGTTTTTGTCGATCGGCAAAAAGGCATATGTTGCGATATTCTTCTCTCCGGCACTACCCTTCTGTAGATCACAGCGATTACTATCTCCCAGAGGTTGTGATTCGCATGAACATACGGAGTATCTTCAGCAGCTTGTCTCTCTCAGTCAGTTGACTAGCGGTTTCATGTAACTCTGCGTTGCTACGTAGTTCCCTGCAAATCCCCCGGACTCTGTACTCCACACACGCTGTCTGCTCTCTTTCTGGAACATCTGTACCTACATATCGTTAGCACAAGGTGTATTTGACGAGGGCCTTGTGTCCGTTGATCAAAGCTTGAGAATGCTTAGCGAGGCTTATTTTGCCTTGGCCAGGCTTGTTTTGTAGGGTTCCCCGTCGTTTACATGCGCAAGGTCTCGTAATGGAGGAACCCAAGCGGCCCGCTGACCTAGCGAATTGCGTATATCACCTTGGAATTTTGCTTCTGCGAGTCCGCGTAATGGTCGTAAACATGCACTATCATCCCGTGTGTGAATTTGACGCAGGCTATGTGCGGAGTAATACGTATCAGAGAGAGCCCCTGGGTGAAGACGGCAGTTGGGTATTTTGTGGATATATCAACAGCATCCATAACATCAAAATGGGAGTATAAATATGAGTTGCTTCCTCCCTTTTGAACCCCATCTTAACCAGGCCTCTATCCATCTCAAACCAGCCGGGCTTTCTTCTTCCTTGCCAATTTTCCCTTTCAAGCCTATTTACAGATTTTAACTTATTCCACCATGGTCCAAATCAGCCAAATTGGTGCCGTCCTGGCAGTATGTTCTACCTTGACGGTAGCTGCACCCACGAAAGGAAAGGCACGGTTCAACGTTCCTCAAGTTGCGATTCCCATGACGGCGGTACACCATCCAGCTGTCGCTTATGCTCGTGCCCTGCACAAGTTCGGCATGAAAGTTCCCAAAGCTGTCAGTGATGCGGCCAGGGGATCTGTTCCTACCACCCCAACCAAAGATGACGAACAATATGTCACCCAGGTCACCGTTGGACAGGGTAAATTGAACCTCGATCTTGACACTGGTTCTGGTGATCTGTAAGTGAATTGCTTCTTAATCAACAAGTAGTTTGGATCGCAAAGATTAAGTAGCTAACAAACTGCAGCTGGGTATTCTCCACCGAAACTCCGAAAGACCAGAGTCAGGGACACAACCTCTACATGCCCACCTCCAAGGCTAAGCGTCTGGATGGGTACTCCTGGGAAATTACCTATGGCGATATGAGCTCTGCTGGCGGAGATGTTTTCCTCGACACTGTCTCAATCGGAAACGTCACGGCTTCGTCACAGGCCGTCGAGTCCGCGAAGAAAGTGAGCGACCAGTTTGCCAAGGACAAGGCTACCGATGGCCTGATGGGGCTGTCCTTCAGCATCCTAAATACCGGTAGGATATATGCTCTGACTTCTTTGCACTCGTGAACTGGCTAACGTATTTATCAGTCGAACCAAAGTCTCAGACGACCTTCCTTGATACTGTCTTGAAGCAGCTTGAGAAGCCCCTGTTCACATGTACTCTCAAGCATGGCCAACCAGGATCGTACGACTTTGGATATATCGATGATTCGAAACACACTGGAGAGATTACCTACACCAACGTAGATAACGGCCAGGGATGGTGGGGATTCACTGCAGAGAGCTATTCTATTGGAGGGGGTTCCAACTCAACTCGTTCGTTCCACGGATCCCAGCATCGGGGCGCCCGCGGAAGCTCCATTGATGGCATTGCCGGTAAGCCTCTTCATATCGAAGTACCTAGGTTTTATTCTGATTCTCTTTAGATACGGGCACTACTCTCATGCTCCTCAGTGACGATGTTGTCCAGGAGTACTACGGACAAGTCCAGGGTGCCAAAAACGACGAGCAGCAAGGTGGCTGGGTATTCCCTTGTGATGCCAAGCTTCCTGACTTCACCCTCAGCATTAGTGGATATAATGCTGTTGTCCCTGGTGAATTTATGAACTACCAGTCAGTCGGATCGGTGTGCTTCGGCGGCCTTCAGTCAGTTGGCAGCAGCGGCGGTGTTCCAAACATCTTTGGCGATGTGTTCCTGAAGAGTCAGTTTGTTGTGTGGGACACTGAAGGCCCTCGCATCGGCTTTGCTCCTCAGGCATAAGTGGCACAAATTCAGACTGCCAGAGTGAGGGGTCATACTAGTGGAGGTTGAAATATATTATGGGGGGGCAATTGCAGTTGATCTTGGGATGTACATATTTCTGAAGCCAGCCATTTGAGATTGGCCAAGTATATATTGTATTTTAATTGGCTTCCGTTGAGGGTCAAATAATTCATGGCTACAGGTTAGCCGCTGGCAGACAGGTTAGCCGCTGGCAGCTACTTCGAGAGAACGAAGATGGAGGTTTATTTTCGTCAGACGATCGAGTTTATTTGCTGAGTCATCTTGTCATGTGATAGTATCTCAGGCTCCATCGAAGTTTATTTATCAGCTGAAGCTATCAAAACTCAACCTTGACTAACAATAACACCCATGGCGGCATCGATGGCACGGAACTAGGCATACAAAGCTGATAACGTTCTCGCCTAAGTTCTTCGGAGACCACCCACTAATATAGTGATTTTGAGTACTAGGAGGATAATCCCCACTGTGGCCTCGTACATCTGTAGCTCATGCAGACGCGCTGAGTACAAGTGACTCGGCACTGGTGTAAGAAGTCGTCTCTGCATGTTTCTTTCGTATACAGCCACCGACTAACTCATCAGGGTATTCTGAGTTTCTTACATCATTTGTAAGGCTATGCTGGAAGTCCATCATGCTGCCTAGTCCCCTTGGCGTGAATTCTTTAGGACAACCAGTGACTACGATGTCGCTACCTGCTTGGTAGTTCTAACCAAAAGCTACCTAATGGCTCGTATTTCAGACATGATGCCATCAACGTGTACAAACTTCCTCATGCAACTGGAAGAATAGCCCTCTTTTCATGGTTTAACCCCGCCATCTGGGGTAACTACCCGAGGTGGCTAATATAAATAGATGCTGGTTACCTGAAGTCAAAGATAAGACGAGACGTTGTGCCTAAATCAGCTTTTGGAAAGATCATTGCCTATATACGTGGCTACCCAAATCAACCATACCCAGTCGCCTGTGCTTCCCATTTAATAGCTATGGTTCTCAAGTTGTACGGGTTTTCCCTTTCAACGAATACCCAGCGTGTTGTCCTTGTTCTTAACGAACTAAAGGTCCCATTTGAGTATGTCACCGTCGACTTGTCCAAAGGAGAACATAAGGGAGAGGAGTATATGAAGATTCAGCCCTTCGGTTGTGTTCCATGCATAGTATGCACACACGAGGACCCCTTCCCCTATTAAGCCAGCTATTAAGCCCTTTCCCAGGATGATGAGGGCTTCATTCTCTATGAAAGCAGAGCTATCTGCCACTACATCATAGCCAAATACGCAAGTCAGGGAACCGAACTAGTTCCGACCGAACTAAAAGCAAATGCTCTATATGCCCAAGGGCTGAGCCTTGAAGCAGCCTCCTTTGAGGCTGCGGCTGCCCCGCTCGTTTACGAAAAACTCTTCAAGCCGTAAGCATATCTAAACATTATATATTTACTCTTTAGATCCTAATGGATAAACAGATATCAAGGCTTGAGCCCTGATGAACACTCAGTCAAATTACACGAGTCTAATCTCATGAACTGCCTAGATGGCTATGAAAAAATTCTGAGCAAGCAAAAGTATATTGGAGGCAATGTGAGCAGTCTTGTTAAGTACTGACTTGGCAATTGCAATTACTAACGCGATAGTAGGTGTTGACTATAGCAGATCTTTACCACCTTCCTTACCTTACCCTGCTTCCCAAAGTTGGGTTTAATGCAATTAACGACAAACCAGCTGTCTCCAGGTGAGCATATATAGGATATATGTGGTGGATGTTTAAGCTAACGAATTTACTCGCTGGTAGATGGGCAAAAGAAATTCTTGCTCGACCATCCTGGCAATCACTTCTTGCCAATGACATTAAAGGAACTGCATAGGTTGTCTTTGCCGGGCATTAGCATGCTAATGTCTTGGTGAATTTTTCAGAGGGTGCAATTGCTATTTAAATTCCAGGAGAGATATGAAAACCTGCAAATAACAGTCATGATCTATTCATTCTATTCGGCCGTAGTATCAGTCTTATCATAAAATAAAACAAAGCTGCCGGGAATCCTTCCAGTACGGTCTCTCATTGTGTTGTAACATGACCCACATCCCTATGGAATTAACAAAACAAAGTATAAAGCATAACAGAGTAAGTATAAAGCGAGGTGGCTAGAAAATTCCTGGGATAATTCGATATGGAACCTTCGCACAGTACTCCTTCCAAGAGTCCCCGTACTTGTTGTGGCACCTCACTTCGTCTCGATAGCATCGATGGACAAGAAGGATTGTCATGTAAATGGCATAAGTCCATGGAAGCAAGTTAGTGAACCCGCAAGAGGCACACATGGAATAAGAAAGTATCAAATCACCAAGGTAATTGGCATGACGAACAAGCCCCCACCAGCCTAGAGTCTTGTTAGCTATGAAGGTGTTCTGCTATGATGATAGAAATAACTGGGAGCTTACCTGAACATAGCAAGAGGGACTCGTGCATGGATCCTTCAGCCGTTTTGTATTTGGCACGGATAAACTGTGGAGGTTTACCCCATATTTTACAGTCTCCATTTGTGGCACGAGAAATATATTTCTGATGGTTTGCTGCACGAAATAGGACGTATCCTGACACCCCGGTTGTCAAGATTAACGCTGCGGTCCAGCTAGAGAGGTCGATTGGGTGGGTGGCCAGATACTGCGTCTGGAGGGTATACATCACAGGAAGCCATGCGGCAATACCCCAGGAGAAATAAAATCCGAAATGATCATGGCACATATCGAGTGTTTTTAGGTACCTGAATAATCAAATTAGGACTTCTCCTTTTTATTGACTCGACAGGGATGGATCATACCAGCCTTCATTGCAAAAGAAGTCAATGACGTATACCGCGTGAAGGAAGCTGGTGATAATCATTGAGTTGGTAATATATCCATGTTGTTTATACTGCCATGCCGCAAAGCACATGTCACTATTCGACGTCAGTAATGCCCAGTGTCGTAGAAGCAATAGTGGAGTAGCAGAAGGGAGGTGCATTACACTATTAACCACCCAATCATGCCTGGACGCCCGTTGTGGAAAAGCTTCATATCCCAGTCCGCGCCGAGACGGGGATTAAATTCTATTCCCATATAGAAATCGTAAAATATAGACCCTGACCGACACGACACAATTAGCAATTCTAACACTGGAAAAGATTTATATAATTTGTTTATATTTCTCACCACTAAATTTCCTATCTTCAGGGTGAGTAGGAGAGACGTGGGCTTTTATGTAGAATACCAATGCCAGTAGCAAGCCATAGATATTGAACAAGCATACAAAGCTTCCCCAATTCTGAGCCACGAAGGCCAGGTCAAAGAGCCCGTAGTAGTGCAGGGCTCCAGCTAGGAGTAGCGACACTATACACGCAAGGAAACCGTTTATCTTGTATTCCAACAAATTTCCTGCCGGCGTGAGTTGACCTTTGCATCGTGTCCCCGGCAGGAAGGAGTAGAGGATGACATGAGACAGGGTCCAGCATGTATATACAGTCACAACAGGCAAAGTTGTCCCCGGCGTATTCTGTATGAAGAACGGAATCAACCCAGCCTTCACCATGGACACACCAGCATGGTAGAGAGAACCATCATAGTGACTCAGAGATGTCCACCAGAAAATCGTGATCATGGGGCAGACTACCATCATTGCGAGACATGCCATACCCCCGAGGGCCGAAGTTGTACCTTTGCGTCCCCATACCGTAATCTTATCCTGAGATCGTTCATCGATGGCACCTTGTATCGTAAAGGGGCGTTTTCTGGCAGACGCGCAGACGTTGCTGTTGGTGATAGTTATATCTGACATTGCCAATTGCAATTGGAGGCTAAGGGGTAGCCTACAGGTGAACAGTTGAGGTGAGCAACCAAACTCAGTACTGAGAGGACGACGGGCAAGGAAAGACAAAAGCTGGGCAGCACACCTTCTTTATAAGCTAGCTGTGGCTGGGCTGAAGAGGTTTCCTTCTGCCTTCCCTCTGTACAACCAGTCCCCACCGGGCAAGTTTTAGTAGCGCAGCCACTCCCGCCAACAGACACACTCATTGACCGCTCAGCTTCAAGGGCGGCCTTGGAGCGAGTAAAATAAAATAGCTTGTTCGGATACGTGCGCAAGAACTTCCACCCGCCGAGAGACAAACGTTTCAAATCGAGAAATAAAAGGTAACACAGCCCCCTTAACTCGGGCTGGAGTAACTGGTTAGTTGCTTGGATTGGTGGGACAGAAGCTGGTATGGATAGCTCCGGGCCATAGGAGTTTGCTGTGCACAGGCAGCCTGCGGCATGCTTTGTGGACCCATGACGCTGAAGTTCCCGCCATGCGAGTCGCTGTCATAACAAGGACGCTAGTCATCAGACATGGCAAATTGTCCTCTGCAGGTTGGGGGAAAGGAGCACAGTGTGGAAGCAAATCATCACATCAATCAAGCAGGTCATCGTCGCCCCCCACCGGTCAAAAACGATCTAAGTTCCAAGCCAGCCTCAGCATTTGTAGATCATCCCATTTTGTTGAGCTCATGCCAAGGGCCCGTCTTTGAGATTTAAATGCGAGTGATTTCCTTTTCGTGGCAAGGGCAAAACCAGGTCGTATACAGAGTACGGGGTGCGGGACACAGAATTTCACCGCCGACAAGAAGCAATGAAGGCAGCCCTGACTATCGTCTACACTGTAGAACATAGTTTGGAATGTAACTGTAGTGGAGATGTTAGGAACTGCAAGGCACCCACGTTACCGCACGGATCTCGGAACTCCAGAAGGGTAAAAACCAGGCAGCCGGTTCGGTGCATCGCGGATTCAAGCGACCCTGACTGCGATGGATTCACCATAAACAGCGAGTCGAGGACGGGTTCGGTCACTCAAGTATTATGCCGGAAGACAGAAGGCCCTGTCTCGGTGGATTTCACCCCTACAAATAACGAGGAAGGGGCGTGGAGTGATTTCCAGGTGATGGAACTATCTCCGCCAGACCATTCTTTGGTGGGCCAAACACCTTCTCCCACCGCTGCTTGAAGGTTAATGCTCACGTTATCCTGCCGACTGGCATTTTGAGGATGTGGCCAAAGCATCCATAACTACGGAGGACCATCCATGGGTGGGAAAAAAAGGGGGGGACTGCGGCTCAAGCCGGACGGGACCTCGGGAGCGGGAAGCGAGGCGGCCCGTGTTTTATCCGGAACTTTAAACTACCTAAATTGTCCTAGGGGGCATGGTGCCAGCTTGCACGAGAGAATAATCTCTTAGGTGGAAGTCCACGAAGGACATGAGGCTTTCAGCGGCAGAAAATTTCGGTATGGAAAAGACCAGACATGTCTCTCACAGAATTTCGGCTGAAAAAGGACCAAGCGACATGTTTGAGATTGTATCCCTCTACAAGCCGGCCAAGATAGAACATGCTGTTGCTGAGTGCGCACCTCCTCCTCAACTCCCCTAAATTGAACACTAACAACTCTGGTTATAGTATTCTCCTAATACCTGGTTTGACCGGAGACCCTGTCAATACGTGGAGCTACGGTGATATCTGTTGGCCACGAGATCTTCTGCCCCAAGCTCTCTCGTCTCCCGTCCGTATTTTGAGCTTTGGGTACAATCCTAGCAGACGTTCGAATGTGTATCCAGACATTGAGGACGTCGTACTACACCTTATCAGTGAATTAGAGAGAGTGAGGCCTGTGAAGGTAAATTTTACTCGGCATTATCAATGCTAGCATCTGATGACAAGGAGTTCTAGGAGAAATCAAGGCCCTTAATCGCCATAGCATACTCGTTGGGCGGAATTGTCCTGAAGAAAGTAAGTTATTTACCCGAGATTTGGTATGGTCTTATGTATGCTTCGGCTATTAGTCTTAACTAAGTTCGAAAGGCTCTCATTCTGTGCAGTGATAAACCTTCCCTACGGCGCATTCTGGCTGCATTGTCCGGGATAGTATTCCTCGCTGCACCGCATCGAGGAAGTGCTTTGGCTGATACTGCAAATCGGCTTGTGAGGCAGTTAAGGATACGTTTGCCCCGAAAATTTATAAGTGCTTTGAAGAAGAATTCGGTAGAGTTGTGAGTTGGTTTCCTCTAGGAGTTGTTTTGGTAAATCTACTAACTTCTTGATAGAGAACGCATTGCAACAGACTTTCAGCAGATCGCCAATCAGAGACACCTACCAATTTTCAGCTTCTATGAGCTGCTTCCAGTGAGAGGCAGGCTCAGTTGTTTCGATGATGTAGTATGTGAAGGTTACTGATAAGGCGGAAATCAGCAAACTAACTTGCAGAACGTACAAAGGTCGTTGAGAAGGACTCCGCACTTCTTAGAATTCCAAGTGAGGGTGCACTTGGAGTATATACAAATCACCGCGATATCTGCAGATACCGAGATTCTGATAATCCAATCTTCCAAGACGTCACACGCCATCTGCAACAGTTGGTAGATTTAGGCCCTCAGCATAGTAGTGCTCGCGTATTTGTTCCCTTTGAAGTCACTCCTCACTTTGTCGGCCGGCAAGACTACCTTCAAGAGATCCACAACACATTTAATGGCTCAAATAACCGTCAAGTAATTGCCCTTTCTGGTGAAGGCGGCACCGGAAAGACGGAAATCGCATTGAAATATGCACGGGAGAATGCAAATTACTATGATTATGTCTTTTTCGTGGATTCTACGGATACACAGTCTTTGGAGCGCGATTTTATCAAACTCCACGGCAAGTTGGGGCTACCGCCAAGCAACACTTGCGCATTGAATGATATCAAGCAATTCCTGCGCCTAGAACGCTTTTGGCTTATGATACTTGATAACGATGATAACTGGTTGGCCCTGAACTGGTTGGGATCCCCAGAAACTACACACGGTCACGTTATCATAACGTCTCGAAACCGCGAGCATACCAGTGATTCTAGAGTCACAAAGGCACTTTCTACAAATCCTCTAGGACCAGTGGATGCCAGGAATTTTTTACTATCTAGAGCTGGAATCGATGTAAAAGAGCGGCTTAACTGGGAGACTAAAGCAGAAAATGTAGTCCAGTATATGGGATGTCAGCCTCTCGCTATTGATTCAGCAGCTGCATATATGTTGACCTATGGTGTTACCGTTGACGAATACCTCAATGCTCTCACTGGGACACGAGTTTCACGAAGGCTACTCTCCTATCGACCTCAGACGTCTATATATCAGACATCGGTTGAATCAATTATCCAGCTGGCTCTGGATGAAGTCAAGAAAAATCCAGATGCAATTAGGTTGCTTAATATTCTCGTTTGGCTTGACCGAACTAAGACAACTATCAGTTTCCTCAAGCGTGCGGTCTCTCCCCAACCTCGATGGGGCCATAATGGCCAGGTCGAAATGAGGGATCCGCTGAGGAGCTATGTACCACCGGATCTTGTTCGATTGATAAACGGGCCAAACTTTCATATTGCTCTCAAGGAGTTACAATCGTGTTCTTTGATTGCCAGTGATGAAATGTTTGAAGATGGAAGAAGCCCAGGGAGCAAAGATACAATTGTTTTGCATCCTCTGGCATATTTATATGTTCGAGAAGCTCTCCCTCCCAATAAGATGCTAGAGAATGCAATTCATGCCCTTAGCCTTGTTGTTCATGCTTATCCTGTGGCACAAGCTGGCTTAGATCAAAGGTGAGTGTCTGAATATACCGATTCTTATATTGATAGATCATCCTGACAGTTCACAATAGTCCCTCGCGAAGTATTTTTCCACAAGTTTGTCAATGTAGTCTCAACCGCGAGTACCTTGCAGAGGAAAACCTCGATCTAATTAAAGCTATTGAGAAGGTTGATATTCGGGCAGACGAAGAGAGCACTTTTGCTGAAATGACAGCTGAAATGTTTATGGAAGCTGCTCGGGGGTACGGTGAAGGGTCCGGTCAGCTAGATAATACCCTTCTCCGCTGGATTAAAACCCTTATCAAGCCTTCAGAGAGAATTGGGCTACACTCCCGCCTTTGGTGCACAAGGCTTCCTTTGGAGTTTTATAACAAGGGCAAATTCACAGATGGATGTGAGGCCGCTGCCACGTTTTTACAGAATACAAATTTCGACATCAGAGGAAGGGTCACGAACAATGATCATGCACAGGTGGGTTTCTTGCACCAGATGTCTGTCGAGTACCTGACTCGCGATGCTAGCCTCTCAGATAGAGAGGAGTGGGAGAAACGTGCAAAATATATAGAGACATGGGGACCTTTAGACCCTCACAATCCTTCAGAACTTGAGCGATATGCTCAGGGTATGGGTGTAAGGATGCGGGGCAGGCTTGGTAAAGATTTTGGACTGTTCAACGAGGCATATTTCTCTTTGAAGCACTTCATTGAACAATACGCTAAGCGCGGAAGCCGTGAAGAAGGCTGGGCTATTGGCGACTTGGGGCAAGTTGTGCTTGAACTTGAAGGGGCAGATGAAGATTGCGATGCCTTGGGGGACTTGATGACAAATGGCATTACGTGCGGCCACGATCAACTTATACCTGAACTAGATGCAAGGCCATGTGAGGTGGTCACCCAAATATATTCCCAAGCGATAGAAAGCCGTATGATTGCCCGAGGAAGCTCTAGTCAGTATGATAGGGATAATGTTCGTGAGAGCGATACAATGTTTCTTGAAATCAACCGCGCTGTCAGCATCCTTCGCGAAGGCATTTTCCGCCCCGAACGATACGCGGAAGCGGAACAAAAACTTATTAGGCTGAAGGATCGGTTTGAAAATATGTTGACAATGGGAGCTCTATGGCACGATGACCAAACCCGCCATTTCTCGGTGCTCGCATACCTCGCCCAAATTTCACATCTCCAGATGGACTGGGAGGTGGCACAATCCCGGTGGATAGAAACGATTGATTACGGCCAATTATCTGTGACGGAATGGAATGGGGACCATTATTATATAGATGTCGCCAAGTATAGTCTTGCTAATGCTCAACTTCAGGCAGGAGGCGAACCAGATGCGATCATTGCCAAGCTAGACGAAATCATTCATCGATTGAATGCTGAGGTAGTGACATGGAATTTAGGACTCGGGACATTTTGGCTAGAATATATAAGGAAATCAATGGCTGAGGTTATGAGTGTTGAAGAATTTGCTCGGGAAGGGTGATGTGAGAGATTGGTACATATTAAGGTTGAAGATAGGTGACGGTTGCATTACTAGATCTATACCATGTCATATGTCAAGTTGCTTGCACCGGTAGTCTAGGTGACGCAAAGACTGCAGTTAAGCATAAATAAGGACGAAGGAGATGCAACCAGCCGTCGAACAAACAAAGTGCCTCGGAGTCTTACATTTTGAAGACGTAGAGAATTAGTGACTCGATTGCTGGGACTTTTGCATGGAAAAGGAAGATAAGCGGTTCTTGGAAAACGTTCTGGTATTCATTTTTATTTAGCAAATCTCTCTTATCAATTGTAGAAACTCGGGGTGTGGCCATACCGCGCTTGGGAGGCCCAAAGTACTTTCCGGGCGTAGGGGTTCTAGGGCGGCTACGGCGAGCCTTTTCGATGCTCAAGGTACGTCCGTCGATCTTCCTTGGAACCAACATATTGCAGATAGTTGCACTTTAAAAAGAAGGTTTGCGAGTTCAACCTTGAAAATCGGGCTCCAAAAGGATCACGTGCAGAGCGCGAGTTAGTCAACTAGATGAGTTGTGTCATATCCATTAACTCGCCAACGATGCAGTGGAAATATCCATGGTCCTCCAATGAGTTAGTATGCTACCGGCCCTGCGCCATCGATAATCTCAGGGATGTCTGGTGAATCGGAAAAGGCACTGCGTGACCACTTTGAAGAGGCCAAGAAGGTGGCACCCTGCCTGATATTTATGGATGAAATTGATGCCATCACCCCAAGTGCTGAAGCCGCCCGATCAACTCGGCCTTTCAGCGCGTATGGATCCTACAAAGCTGAAGAACCGCAAATTTAACACCGGAAACCCCGCTCGACCGGCGGCTTCAAAGGCGGGTGGCCCATCAAATACTTTGACCGAGACTGTGGAGGAGAAGTCGAATAGTGACATGTGCTTTGCGGCATGGCAGTATAAACAACATGGATATATTACCAACTCAATGGTTATCAACCGAGCTCAGAACATTACGGGCATAATAGTAGCTCGGTCGCGATATTTCATGACCTCTCTTGTATAGAATTTAATGAATATCGGCTAACGTGCATAAATTGATTGCTCTTGAGCATGGTATCATGCCGTCTGGGCAGTGATATAATTTAGAAAATCGCTTGATGAATTGATTAATACGAGACAGGAAACCACAAGGAATTATCGATCGATGCATAGAGCATCCCGTATACACTGACTGCCATGGCTTCTCTTGATACCACAAGGGGACGGGGAAGAAAAGACGAAGAGGAAGATGGTGAGCTGAAGGGTAGCTCATGGAGGCATTGGGAGTTGATATTCTGACGGATAATGGTTCATTTACAGCATCATGAGTTCTCCAACCGGCGGAGAGCTCATGGTTGGCCGCTCGATCTAGCCCTGGAGCTACCCAACGGAGCAGCGGCGGCGGGCTCACAGCTCACAATAATGACGAACACATTAAATCAGACAATTTAGGCGAAATCATGCATCGCATGAGTAGCGAGGAAAAAGCGGCCGAAAGCCATAATCACTCACGCGGATCCTGCTTCACCAAGTGGAAAAGCCTGTTTGGCCTTGATGCCTTTATGGCTGCTGCCCAAGACGGACTGAAGGATGGTCAGAACCATCGAAGACGACAGAACCCGTTTTCACATGGAATTGTTCGCAACTGTCAAGACTTTAGAAGTCGATAGAAGTAGAGTTGAGGTAGAGTCGATAGAAGTCGATAATCGCAGTAGATGGCTGTCGCTAATCACCAGCAACATTAAAATCCAAAGAAACAAGGCAAAAAATATTGTTTCATATCTGGTTGTCAGAGCAGAGGTACATACTCAAACTAGCTCATTTCTTGGTAGCTACATCCTTGCGGGATACACGACAAGATCAACAACTTGAACAGTTATCTGGGTCTGGTGATTGCTTCATCGTGGGATATCAGCTGTCTCATTCTTTGGCTCGGCGCGACATCGTCAATCCTGAAGGAACTTTCCCAATGTCTATCCGGCAATCTACAGCAGACTGGTCATCCAGACGGCGGCTGCAAAGGGCGTATTAGCATTCGGAGTCCGTCGTGGGATAGGGAAGGGAAGGGGAAGGGGAGGGGAAAGCAAATCATATGGCTTTGGTGGGATGCAAAATTATCAACTCCCGCTTGAAAACCCACGATGAATTGGTGGATGACGTTGCCAATTTCATCAAGGATATGCCCGACGAACCCTCAGCATTAAGCTTACAAAAGTTCTTCGAAAATGTGCGATTGACCACCGGAAAAGCGGAGGCTGAACTGTTGTTGGCTTTGGTTGTAGTCCTGGCCCTGTTGTCCGTTGATGAATTTCGATGCTTTTTCGACGTTGGAAAGTCAGGAAAACGCGTGTTCACGTGATGTAAGCAGCGCACAGGCATACAAATAGTCGAACACGAATGTATCGAAGATCGATCTCTAAAACGATATCCATGGCGGGCGCTGTTTGTATATCTGCTTGCCTGGTACCAATTGGCCTTTGATTTCTCCACTCGGTGGGCCTGAATTTATCACGTGATATAAAAAGCAAGGGCGGCCGGAAACAGTGACGAAGACAGAAGCTGGATACGAAAAGAACCCAAGCCATCGATTGACACCAGGCTGTGCCCTTTAGATAGTTACGGGCCTTTTAATCCACATATATTCTGGCTATCTTCTCACTGAATACCAGGATTTCTGCTTTTATATGCGCTGAAAAGGCACCTCCACTGCCTTGCTCACACTGCAATATCAAGGGGCACGACGATGGTTAGCATCTGGATAACATCCATCATTATTGAGAAGGATGGTAGAGAAGATGGCTTACTGTCCACGGTCGTCGATTTCACCACCCTCTTCTGGTGGAATAACCCGGTGAGTAGAGATGGTGATGTAGAGAGATGAAGTGAGCTCTCCTCTGCGCATCTATATAAACCGTTCACGTGGTCTCATCATCTCTGCTCCTCGGGTAACGTATTCATGGAGCACGGAAAGAGTCTCGTTCATGCTCGCATCACTCTTCGGCTTATGGTGCCATTCGATTCTTAGCACTTTGTTTACCCCCTCAGCACGATATCTCATCTTCCATACCGGCCAGTGTGACTTGGGCGCATGAATTCCCCCTTGGTTGACCTGGTAGCTTGGTTTCTTGGGAGGCTGAGGGCGTTCGGGCGGCTGGGAGGACCGCATAGCACCTCTTTGTGGTTGTTTGGAGAGTCGAGCGAGGTGGTGAAGGAGGAAATCCGTCACTTTTTGAGCCGATGGTCAATGTGAGTCTCACAGCGCGCTCTTGGCTGGTTGGCTCGCTGGAAAGTTAAAAAACCAATGCCCATCGGGGCTCTCTGGTGATGGTGATTCATAATAACTTCTCGAATCGCATGGCCTTGCGCCGGCGATGGTTCATTCAAATTTCTGCCCTATCAACTTTCAGGTGATTCGGAGATTTCCTTGCTGTTTTAAGCCCACTTACTTCCGCTTTTGGCCGGTGGAGTCATGTGATGTCACATGTCCTGGTGTATCTGACTAAGCTTGTGTTAGTCACGTGCTTGGCCTGCTTAGTCAGAGGTACTAGCTACTTAGAGCGGGGTTGGCACGTGCCATCATGTGACTTGTCTGCTGAACTCCGCTATGAGGTAATCACCAAGCTTGATGAAGAAGACGACGAGACGACGAGACAACGACGACGACGACGATGATGATGATGAAGATGGATAAGATGGAGAGACGAAGGGAAAGACACGAGAAGGCTCGGAGCAGCCAACGGCCAACAAGGAGCTGCCTCGCTCTCTCGCTCTCTCTCTCCGGCCCAGAAGATTACCCACCACCACGACGCGACGTAAACAAATAGGCTT
The DNA here is from genome assembly GCA_018357685.1 of Trichophyton schoenleinii. Lineage (NCBI taxonomy): Eukaryota > Fungi > Ascomycota > Eurotiomycetes > Onygenales > Arthrodermataceae > Trichophyton > Trichophyton schoenleinii. The sequence continues at coordinate 4,805,770 of WOFF01000001.1, forward strand.
TATTTACATATTTTATACTACCTTCCGATCTCAGCTCTATCTTTGTATTACCGACTCTTGAATAGCAGAGCGTCATGGCTGTCATCTAGTTATGGGCGGCTCCAACTAAGTTTGGAACTCTAATCCACTTTGGCTCATCGCCCTTCCGTAGTTAAACTCCATTAACTAGTTTAGGTAGGTACAGTTACAGTTAAAGTTAGTAAACCAGGCCCGGCAAAACCGCCGAGGGGCAACTCTGCCCTGAAATTGCTAAAACTTCAACGAAGCCATCAACTTTCTACATCTCAGCTAGTTATTTCCATCCCTACCACCCAAGAAGATCACGATGAAAGAAGGCCTTGAAGCCAAGGCGCTTCGCCAGTTCGACGCACTGGTCGAGAAAGGCGATGTCATATACTCTCACCGTGACCCGGTCCATGTCCCCGCAAAGCCATTCAATGTGAGGACAATCTTTCTGCCGGCTTATCCCGCTACCCATTAGCTGGTAGCTCTACCAAGCAGTTGAGTACAGGCTAACCGCTGCGCAATTCGCACCAAGGTATTAGATCCAATTCCGAATTGCATCAAGCTTGACGAAGAAACCGCAAATACCGATAAAGGACGCCGAGAAGAAACCACCGGTTAATAAAGCTAGTCCATTCGCAAATGACCCCCCGGAGTTCGTTATCGAGCATGTTGGTCCCGATCATACTCTGCGCCTGAATAAGTTTTGCGTCGTCCGGACACAGTTCATCCTGCATTGCAACGAATTCAAACCTCAGATCGAACCCCTGGAAGCAGTGGATTTGGCTGCCGGATGGAGCGTTCTTACTAGGATGGAAAGCGAATATCTACTCATATATAATGGAGGACTGCAGGGTGGATGGTCTCTGCCGCATCGGCATATGCAACTACTTCCACGCCCTCCAAGAGATGTTCATAACTTGTTCCCGGACATATATGGCATTGAAAATGGTTCGTCTCTCAACTACTCGGCTAGGTGGGGATAAAGGAAACTAAATGATTAACTACTTAGGACGAGTTCCCAATATCCCATTCCAGCATGTGATTCGAAGGTTACCTGCTTCAGCAACAGCGGAAGAAGTCTATGAAACATATGCTGACCTTTTGGCTGCCGCTGGAGTTGACGAAAACGACTACTCACATAATCTGGTGTTAGTCAAGGATTGGATGATGATTATTCCTCGATCTCGCGCAAGCCAGGAAGGTATCAAGATCGTCAATGCAGCGGCCATGGTGGGGATGATTTGGATACCTTCAGATGAGGTCTTGGATCTTTGGCTACAAAACGGCAACCCAATGGAAACCCTTGCCAGATACGGAAAACCGTGGTAATTTATGACCGGATTCCAACTGTTGGATACATATACGATGGATAGACGATAATAGACATAATGGAAGGGCATATAGAAGGAAGCATACACCGTACCATAGATATTATTAGACATGAGCCCAAGACACAAGTGGATGTCCAACAATCATATACAGCTCTCACCGATCCTATGTAGCCATTCATAGCTCAGCGGTTAATCAGCCACACCTTCGACCTGATAATTACCTGATTGCAGAGCCAAGGCTCTATTGTTCAAAGCTTGCGGCCATGCCGCAGCCTTACCAATATGTCCTCATAATCGGAGCTTTATCGATGATCTACATTTACATGTAGAGCAAGGAGACTAGGAACACGCAGGGAATCGGTGATTTGCCTATTGATCGGCCCCCAAATGTGAGTTCTGACGTAACTGGCCTGTTGCAGCGCTATTCCTCGCGCTTAACGTCGATTACATAGCCACAGCGCAGACCACTGAACTAGCAAGCTCCAGAAATGTTGGAAAGTCTTTTTACGTACACACGCTCAATAAGGGTGCATGTTGCTTGGATACGGGCGAAGCGATATTGGCTGGGAATCCCAGCTCGGGGGCGAAGCTCACTCCGCCAAGTGTGTGAATCCCGAGCAACCACTTACATCTCGACTTAGATGACAGCGAGATGTTTGATGGAAAAAGAACATGGCAGGTAACAGATGCAAAGACGGGATGTCTAGTCAAATCACCAAGTTCCCTGTGATGTTAACCACCATGCCGAGCAACTAGAGAGAAGAAGAGGCGGCATAATTGGTTGAATGAAGGTGCTCGCCGCAGTCTCTAATCCCTCCGCAGGATTACGGGGCTTATGATATGATATTGTCTTGGACGGCGACCCCAGGGTTTCGCCAATGGTCTGAAGTCACTCAGCCTTTGAGGCTTCTTTGTATACGCTCCCTTGGCAAGTTCTTTGACCACTCCCCGTTTGTGATAATATGTGTTGCCAATTGGTGTTTCAGCCTGCGCACGGCTCGTATACATGTTGCCGGCCGTAAGGCCGCGGTTTTATTGTATGGACAAGGAGCTTCTGGGGAAGTCGATATTGCACATGGTGGCTTACAGCCTTGCGAATATGCTTAATCTCGCTGGCGATCCGAAGCGCCTGATAGAATATATAAAGCCAGGCCAGGAGACTCTTCTTCCTAGAGCTTCTCTTCGTAATTAAGCAACTTGTGCATTCTCCTGGCCTCACGATACACCTTACCAAAAAAAAAAAAAGAGTCAACACTTAGCAATCCCAGCGAAGCTCATATATAAACCGCGAAAATGGTTAACATGAACATCCTCACCACCGTTGCCCTTGCTGGCCTCGCCGCCGCAAAGACCGTTGAAGTCGTTGTCGCCGAGAATGGCGGCCTTACCTTCACTCCAAACAAGATCAAGGCCGATGTCAACGACATAGTCCACTTCAAGCTCGCCAAAAGCGGCCACGACATCTCGTCTGGCCCATTCGACATGCCATGCAAGCCCAGCGACAACTCACTCTACTCTGGCAAGCTAAACGAGGGCGACGAGTTCTCCGTCAACATCACCAACACCGACCCAATCTGGCTGTACTGCTCCGTCAGCAAGCACTGTTCCAAGGGAATGGTTGCTGTCATCAACCCTCCGTAAGTCATTCTTTTTCCAATTGGAAGTGTGGGGAAGAAGCTGTCCCTTTGCTGACTGCGATACTTCGACACCGAATAGATCCAGCGGAAACACCATTGAAGCCTACAAGGAGGCTGCAGCAGGCGCTGGAAACGGCCAGGCACCAGCCAAGGTCAACAACGGAAGCGGCGGAAGCGGCACTCCCACCAGCGGCGGAGCTCCTGCTGCCACCAGCCCCAACGCTGCCTCCAGCTTGACCTTCAGCGGCGCTGCCGCCCTCGTCGCCATGGGCGGTGCCTGGATTGGTCTCCTTTAAACTGTTCCTTCATCTCCATGCATGATTTCCTTCTCTGCTTTCAGCTTGGTTCAAGGCGCTGTGATGTATCTTTAGCTACCATCTAGATCTCATGACTTAAGTAATATAGTACGACTCTCATACCTCACTTTCACCAACTTCCAGTCTCCATCCTTCTCATCCTTCTTCATCCTTCTTCATCCTTCGTCTTTTCGTTGTCTCTTCTTCGTCTCTTCTTCTCGTCTTCCCGCCAGTCAAGAAGCTCCAAATACGAACTGATATCCACGTGATCGGAGCTGCAGCTCGGCCGAGGCTAAAATCCGATTTGTCAGCATATCTTACATAAGCCAGACTTTCGCCAACGAAATTTTCTTTCTTCAGCTTCTTTTTCTCGACTTGAACTTTTCAACTTCTTTCATTCTTCGTTGTGTGGAAGAAATTCATCAGCCAGCCATGTCGAACATAGCACCTCAAGTGCTTAGGCATGCCTCCCGGGCGTGCTCGCGGCGCCTGTCGCTGCCAGCAAGCTTGGTCAGACCAGCATACAGTGCCAGGACAGTCACTGGTTTGAGCTCTGGTGGTAGGAGGTACGTGTCGGGCTCGCAGCGGCACAATGCCCAAGCCCAGACGACAGTTGAGTCTGCTGTCAAGACAGAGCAGAAGGCATCGGTTCCAGGCACTGCTGTCACCGGTGATTCCCTGGCCAATCCGTCTGCTGGTATCTTGAAACAGGCTACAATCATGGATGAAGGAAATCGACCGATATATCTGGACATGCAAGCCACAACCCCTACTGATCCCCGAGTTCTCGATGCGATGCTACCGTTCCTCACCGGACTCTATGGTAATCCTCACTCGAGAACCCATGCCTACGGCTGGGAGACAGAGAAGGCAACCGAGCAGGCTCGGTCACACGTTACCACTCTCATTGGGGCGGATCCAAAGGAAATCATTTTCACCAGCGGGGCTACTGAGAGCAACAACATGAGCATCAAGGGTGTGGCTCGGTTCTTTGGCCGGTCAGGCAAGAAGAAACACATCATCACCACTCAGACGGAACACAAGTGCGTGCTCGACAGTTGCCGACACCTGCAGGACGAGGGCTTCGAAGTGACCTATCTGCCGGTTCAGAGTAATGGTTTGATCAAAATCGAAGATCTCGAGGCTGCCATTCGACCTGAAACGGCGCTGGTTAGCATCATGACCGTTAACAACGAGATTGGTGTCATTCAGCCCATGAAAGAAATTGGGGCCCTCTGTCGGTCAAAGAAGGTCTTCTTCCATACTGACGCTGCCCAAGCTGTTGGAAAGATACCCGTTGATGTAAACGAATGGAACGTTGACCTGATGTCCATTTCCGGCCACAAGTTGTATGGGCCCAAGGGAATTGGAGCATGCTACGTTCGACGTCGTCCTAGAGTTCGCATCGACCCTCTCATTACCGGCGGTGGCCAGGAGCGTGGATTGCGCAGTGGAACTCTGGCTCCTCCCCTGGTTGTTGGATTTGGTGAAGCCTGCCGGCTCGCCAAGGAGGAGATGGAGGTACGTTATATTCCCTTTTCTTTTTATACATCCACCTTCACGATCATTATACCGCTACGAGTTTTGCCTGAGATGATTAAATGCTTCTTTCAATTCTTATACATGCATGGTTCTGAAAGTCCTACGACTTGTGTTTGATATAGCAACTATATGATCATGGCTTACAACTCATTTTCCTTTCCCCTTTCCCACCCCCATCCCCATTCCCATCCCCATTCTCATGAAATTCATTATCATGAATGGCTTGACTAACACTGAGCCCTCAGTATGACTCGAAGCGTATCTCAGCTCTCTCTCAGCGACTTCTCACCAGTCTTCTTGCCCTTGAGCACACCACCCTCAATGGCGACCCTAACCGACATTACCCAGGATGTGTAAATGTATCATTTGCCTATGTTGAGGGCGAATCGCTCCTCATGGCCCTCAAGGACATTGCCTTGTCATCTGGCAGTGCCTGCACTTCCGCCTCTCTTGAACCTAGCTACGTACTTCGTGCACTCGGAAACAGTGACGAAAGCGCCCACAGCAGTATCCGATTTGGCATTGGTCGATTTACCACCGAAAGCGAGATCGACTATGTGATCAAGGCAGTAAAGGAGAGAGTCACATTCCTCCGCGAGCTCAGCCCACTGTGGGAGCTTGTGCAAGAGGGTGTCGACTTGAACACCATCGAATGGAGCCAACATTGATCCCAAACCATCCCTTTTTTTGCTTTCACTCTCCTACCTCACTGCCATCGCCTTTCTCGTGCCAACTAACTTAGGTACTTCTACTATCTCAACAAGCATGCATCTTGTTCCAATACCCATTTGTATATTTTTTTTTTATTAATACGGTGCTTGATCCCGGAAAACATTCTCACGGAGTGATCAATTGCAGCAACCAACCCGCCCACAGTGGCTCCGGCCTCTTTATGTGTCAGTTCGGCCTCTTTTATGCTTCTCTTTTTGTTATGGGACATTCGTCGAAATGGCAACTCTCCTGGCAAAATTTGTACCATAGCCCTTGATGATGATAACTATTCATTCAATCAATATTTTTTTTTTTTTTTTGCTCTTCGCACTTTTATCTCCGCCACTCGCAGATCCGGGCTCTGGCGCCCGTCACGTCTCTTGTAGAATTAGAAGCGATCTGCCAGTGAGATCGCCTCCTCGGGATGCCTGTCCACAAGAACGCTTGATGGGCTTTCCACCACCTCGACCCATGTCGGCTCTCGCCCGTCGGTTTCATTCCTCTCATCCTTCAAGATTTCGCATGGAACAGCGTCAAGGCGGCCCTAATCCAAATATCCCCAAGCCACATCAGCCTGTTTCTCTCCCCGCATCTCCTTTTCTCCATGTTCTGCGCTTCACTTCCAAACAACAACCACCGACCACGACATCGACATCGACATCGATATCAAACACTGAGATACGGCCCAGTGCCGACAATAGCTATACCCCCAGAGAAGACGCTATCGTGCGATCCAACAGACGGCTGGCTGCCAAAAAGAACTCGCCTCTTGAAGAGGCGTTCCCTCCAAGTTTTTTCTAGGCACCGTGGAACCCTCCGTCAGACCGCGCGAGAACCGCACATCCGGCAGTAGAAAACGACTGCCTCCTGCGAAGTCTGGAGTGTTTTGAAAGAAATCGCTTCTATTGCCTCTTCTAAGAAGTTCACTCTACCTTCCAGACCGCTCGACTCAGCATGGGAGCGTGGAGAGCGGGCGACCGCCATGATCTGGCCCAGGGATTTGAGATACCAAGCCCGCCAGCGCCAGCGACAATAATAACGAATTGTCAGACATGCCTAGCCAAACGCGTATCCTCTCACATCTGGAGAGCATGGAGCCCTTCAAATGGGAGGGATTAAAAGATGATGAGAAGGCACATCTTTCCGTTGTTCGAATAAGACTGTGTTCCCCAAACCGCTGCCCCCGCGAACAGTCTGATTGGCGGTGACTTGACGGCTGAGCCAGAGCCCATCTCCATCCTCCCCAGAGCGGACTCGACCGAACGGTGGAGAATGCGAGCCTGTGGCTAGAAAATCCTGTGACAGCTTGCTGACGAATACGATACGGAGCTGAAACAGGGACGCAGTGATCGTTGGCGTTGGGGCGGCCGGTAGCGTTCGACCCGTTGTATCGACATCATTTCTCCCCCTCCCCCATGCCTGCCGAGACGGTTGATACATATGGTTACTTGGAATCATACAATATAAATGGCGGCTGCAAACGGACTATAAGCACCAGCGCCTCCAATATCACGCTGCCCGGGCTATTAAACAGTCGACAGCGTCCTCCGGCTCCTCTGCGTGGTTTTCCCCCCTCCCTATGCAAACGTTCGGCTCTCTCTAACTAGTTAGTCCACGCGATAACTAACTAGCTGCTTCGCTGCCTATGAGCTAGCTCGCTCGCTCGCTTTTGCCGCCGTACCTCTCCAGCCAAATTCTGCGTCTCAGGTACCTGAAAACGTCATATCCACGTGATAGTTTACTGGAAATAAACGACTTGATTTTTTTTTTTTTTCACTCTCCTCTCACTGTCGACCTTGCGAGATTTCCTTTCTTTTAAAAATAATACTATCATTCTTTGCCGTTGCATCTAGGTGCAGGCCCAGGTTCCACCGTTCTAGGCATTCTAGATACACAGGCTGCCTTGCCGGTGACCTTCCTTTTTGTTTTCTTGGGTTTTTCCCATATCGTTCCCTATATCTAGGACTCCTTTCCCCCCTCCAACCAGCCCACTCCCTTTCCACTCCCACCCACCCCACAGTCTTACAATATTTTGGTCGACCACAAGGTCCCGACTCACTTCTACGCTCACCGAGCAAGTCAAGTTTCAAAATTCTGTGACCATGCTGCGTCCCGTTCCCAATATCGAAGACTACGGCATCACCGCAGAGCATGGTTTCCTTCCCGAACAACCACCGGCCACGGAGCTCCCGGCATACTATGCGCCATGGGAGACGACCGTTGGAAATCTCCAGCCGCTGATACTGGCCGGAAGACTACGGAACACAATTGAAAACATGCCCGTGCTATCCCTTGAGTATCTTGAGTCCACTCCGGAATGGCGACGTGCATACTCCATCCTGGGATTCCTGTTGCATGGGTATATTTGGGGAGGAGACCAACCCGCGGATGTAAGTATTCACTTCCTTTGCCAGTGGCAGTTTGGCCTTGTGACCGTGACCTTTTTTTTTTTTTTTTCTCCCGCCCATGTCTTCATTTGTTGTCTCTTATTTCGCCTCCATCGTCATCTTCTGCTTCATCTTATGTCCTGTATTCCCATCACTGCTGTGATCATCATTAATTTTCCGATACAAGCCAGGGTGGAACTGATTTTTTTTTTTTTTTTTTTTTCTTAAATTTTTTTTCTCCCCCTCTGTTATGACGATGACGGTCTGCTGACAAAATCTGCCTGCAGGAAATCCCTCAACCCCTTGCTATCCCACTATTGAAAGTTGCTGCTCACCTGGAGTTGCCGCCTGTGGCTACTTTCGCCGGCCTCTGCCTGTGGAACTACCGGCTCATATTCCCTGACGAGCCTGCAGATTCGCTCAATAATCTTGCGACTCTGTTCACCTTTACCGGCTCTATGGATGAGCAGTGGTTCTACCTTGTTTCCATAGCCATTGAGGCCAGGGGTGCCCGATCCATACCTCTTATGCTCAAGGCTATAGCTGCAGCTCGTGCGGATGAAGCGGCGGAAGTGACAGGGTGTTTGACCAAGTTTGCAGAAGTCGTCGACGAAGTAAACATGGAACTCCAGAAGATGTACAAACACTGCGACCCACATGTTTTCTACCATCGCATTCGCCCGTTCTTGGCAGGGAGCAAGGGTATGGCCGAGCTGCCGCGCGGCATCCTATTCGACGACGGGTCTGGCCGCCAGGAATACAAGCACTATCGCGGCGGAAGCAATGCCCAGAGCTCACTCATTCAGTTCTTCGATATCGTTCTAGGTGTTGAACACAGGCCAACTGGCGAGTCTAGACCGAACCCAACCCCCTCGCCACTCCCACCGTCCTCTTCAAGTGATGAGAGCGGAGAAGGCAGGAAAAGGTGGCATAACTTCCTCATGGAAATGCGGACTTACATGCCAGGCCCCCACCGGAAATTTCTCGAGCACGTCTCCAGCGTCTCGAACATCCAAAATTACGTCCAAGCTCACCAGTCGAATACAGAGCTAGTCACAGCTTTCAATACCGCAGTAGCAATGGTCAAAGCTATTCGTACAACCCACATTACAATGGTATCACGGTACATCGTGGTCAAATCGCGCGAAGAGCGGAATACAAAGGTCCCAACATCATCTCCAGCAGCAGAAACAGGCCTAAACCGGCCTGAGTCTCAGCCACTATCAACGCCTGGCGGAATGCTCATGTCCAACCGGCCATCGAAAGGCGATAAGAAAGCGCCCCTTCGTGGCACCGGAGGAACAGCTCTCATTCCTTTCTTGAAACAAGCCCGCGACGAGACCGGTGAAGCAGCCATTGGGCCATGGGCCAAGAAACTTCTAGATAAAGCTGGTGTCCAGGCCCCCAAGGTGGCCTCCCTACCTAAGCTTGACGAGCATGCTGATGGACAAAAGCAAATCGTTGGCCTAGCTGGTACTTGGTCTATGGATGACGGCGAAGGCGGCCTTTGTCATTGGTAAATTACCTCGACTTTCTTGAATGCCGGCGTCTTTCTTCCTTTCTCCACTTAATTCTTCTCAATGCCTCTTATTTTGCGGCCGAATAATGCCACCTTCGGCCTGATGACTGTATTAATTATATCCTTTCTTGACGTTTCTGGCCCAATTTTATTTCTTATCCTTTTCCGATTGAACTTCCTAGATCATTGGTTTCACCGGCTTCCTACATGTGGATATAGACAGAACACTTATTCTTATACCTTGACTGGTTCTGGCCCGCGACTGCGCGGGTCAGCCTAGGAGCTAGACTTCATCTTCTTTTCAACAAAATAAGAAAAATAAAAGAAACTACTCTGGATGATCTTCTTTATCCACACACACTAAATAAATTCGTAAATAGCATAGATCATCCTCTTTCCTGAGATTTTTCCAGACAGGCATAAAGCCGTTTTTGGCTATTAGTCTATCTAGTTTGTATATTTAAACAGTTAACCCCATCCCATTGGCAGCTTTGCGTATCAAAGCCTTCTTCAAAAATGCCTCTCGCGCTAAATTCCGTGTGGACTTGGCCCACACATCTACACCTACCCGTCCTCTAACAAGTGCTGACTGGAGGGCATATATCGCTCGTTGAATACCGCGTTCATCTGTCACAAGGTCATAGATTTGCTTTCCTACCACCGTTGGGGGGACCAGCACCTCATCTATAGCAGGTAGGCCAGCTGGATGCTTGGAGGAAGATGCAGATGACGATGATATACGTGACTTTGCGTCTGCTATAACGCCGTCCGCGCGACGTAAAGATTGCTGGAGGATCTGGGTATTTGATTGGATGTTAGCGTGGAATGCGTTTACCGCAGCAATCTCGGACCGAAGAGTGGAAATGGCATCGTGTAATGCCTTTGACTGAGAATTCAGCGGCTCGATGCGAGAATTCGCCTGTTCGATATTGGCATGAATCGTTTGAGTTAGCGTCCTTGAGAGAGTTTGTAATAGGACATCTTTCTCTGGATTTGGAGGGATGGGTGGTGGTGATGACGAGGGTAGTTGAGCGGGCAATTCGAGATCGAAGGGGGAAGTAAGAAGGTCTTGTGTTTCCGGTTTCTTTGGAGAGCTGTTTGCAGCCAGAGACGGCTGGGCCTCCCTTTGTGGAACAGGTAGAGGGCCATGCTGGTGATGGATTGCTTGTTGTTGAGACGGATGTATTGTAGCATTATTCTGCTGGGGAGGGAATTGTTGACGGGGGTATGGAGGTTGGTATGGTTGTTGATATTGAGGTGCATGGGGTGTTGACCCCACTGGTGGACTCTGGACACTCGATGGTCCATGAGCTCCCAGGACGAACCCTTGAGTCTGATGTTGACTTGGATGTGTTGGAGGTGGAGGTTGGGGCGCCGGATTGACCTCACTCCTTAAGCTGCTTGACCTCTGAGGCAGAAACTGGTTCCCTCGATTTTCTAGCTCAGGACCATCTCGCTGGTGAGTTGTTGACTGCAGCTCCGCAGGCAAGGGTGGTAAAGGAGGTGGCACATTGCGCGGTGTGACTGTGTTCTCAGCTGGCCGGTCTGCAGCAGTTTGGTGCCTCTCTCCACCCGGCTTTGGAGGGAGTTTTGGGGGTGTCTGTGGCTGTGTCGACGGAGCGACACTTGGTGAAGGCCGTGCTAGCTCAGCTGGTAATGGTGGTACTGCTGGTGGAGTACTCTGCTGCGACGGGGTCGGTTGTCTTCTAACTGGAGCGTCTTTAGATATCACTGGTGGTTCTTTAGCAAAGACCTCTTTTAATATCAAAAGGAAATCAACTAGTGTAGACCGCTAAGAAAGCATTCAATCAGTATCACTGTCAGTATTTTCACTGGTGTCAATGATTGCACATACATCACGAGCTTCAGCCCAATGAGCTAGGTAATGATGATAAATCCTCCCGTCACTGCTGACGTGCTGCCCTGGTCGTACCAGCATCTCGGGCGTTGGGGTCACATAGACCATCGGGCATGCATCTGGGTATGTATTCGGGACCCATATCGCGATTGGAAACCAGTATAATGCCCCTCTGAAATGTACCGGTAATGTGCCTGTCAAGTGCAGGAGTAGAGCTGAGGCACCATTTTCGTATGCTAACAGAACATTGGCTCAGTATATTAATTCGGCCGTGGTGAAGGAGGGCGAGATGAAATGCGTACTGTACACGTCCGTCCGTGGAGAAAACGAAGGAAACTGGGCCAGGAGCTGCGCGGTATCGCTATACGTCCTGTTGGGGTCGCGATACGCTTGGTTCTATGTGAATTTAGTTGACAATGGTCAGCTTGCTTGTACTCCGTGAACAGGCGGCAGCGGGAAGGATGTTTCTCACGGTGGTCAGGACTCGGTAAAGCCACTCTAGGGTCTTCTGCGGCACTGCTGCCATGGTCGTCTCCCTCGCTGACTTGAGGGCTGCATCATCGAACCGTCGTTGGTGGTGTCGATAGCTTCAAGTGTTGTTGAGGTGGGATTGCTTTGGTGATCACAAACCCTCGCCCAGACTTTGGAGTTTGCTCGACCAATTTTAGTTAACCACCACTGACGACACCGCAGCCATAATCCAAGGTTTGGCACTTCCACGTGTAACAGCCGGTCTTTGGAGGTATGTATCGCATTCCACTGCGCGGGATAATGGCCAAAGAAACGGCATGCGCGTGCATGTATTCCGTACATCAAACAGTGAAACGCCGTGATGGCTCAGCGCAAACCAAAAATTCATTTGTGACAGAGTCCACTAACCCTCGACCTACGGAGTATTTGTCAATCTATCTATTGGTTATCCAGGCATGTGTTGCTCAAAAGATAACCACAGGAAGCATACTACGATACTCAAAATTGCTTCATGTTTTGCCTTGTCATTCTGTTGATCCCCTTAATACTCGCATTATACCAACAAACATATATCTTCTCGTAAAAATAGCCTGCTCCTACACACCCAAATTTCCTCTCTCTGGTCTTAAACAACCACAAGAAGCGCAGCATCCAGTTCTATAGCCGCCCGTCGTGGCTCTCGTCGTCTTTGCATCGTTTTGGCCGCAACGCAAACACAGCCAGTTGTTATTATTATGTAAGCCAAAGTCGAATTAAGGTTATAGTGCCAAGATATGAATAATCACGTGATATAAATTTCTCCCTATTGGAGGAGAAGCTTGGGGCAAGTTCCAGTCTCAAAAAGCCCCGGCATATATATAGAAGAATGGTTCGTTGACACAAAATCCAGCCCGTCTCCCACGTTCATAATTGTTTCTCCCTCCTGACCCAGCGGATAAGGGCCATTATCCCTGATTAGTTTTCTGCTTCGGCTTACATTCGGCATCTGACACCGGATGCAAGACAACCTTGGTTGGGTGGTCCCGGGTGTTGTGAGAGTATCCTTTACTCCAGTCATAGCTGATGGCATAGGCAAAGATGCTGCCGTCGTGGTTGAACGAAGTTGAAGTTATGGGGCCTCCGGCAGTAAACCCCTTCAGGCGGTGATGGGCATCCTTGTCCCAGAAACAAAATGTGCCGTCCGCACCAGCAGTGCTGAATACCTGATGGTAGCGAGGGTGAAATGAAACAGCATTGACGGCGTATACCAGCTGATTCTTGGGATCGTTATCTTTCGGCTGGCGATGACAGCGAAAGGTGAAATTTTGACTAGGTTGATAAATAATATAACCGTATGAGCTCGTGGATATTCAATTTCCGGATATAACCTCCTCCAGATCTTCCAGAAACACCCGTTGCTAGTAATTACTGGATAACAGTCGGAAATATTCGAATAGACAAACTACCACTTACCTTTTATTTGACTCGTCAGCATAGTTTATGGCACAGCGGCCCTCGATGCTGGCGACTGCATAAACGGTGCCATTGGGTATCCAACTGACAGCTCTGGTCTGGTGCTTTAACGGGCTTTGGATGGTCCTGGCGATGGTGGTAGGCTGGTTGAGGTCGACTAAGGCAAGGTGTTTATCAGCAGTGGCAATCAGCAGGTTGTTACCACTGGCTTCCATTGCATATATCCGCTCTGGACATGCTACTGTGCCTATCGGAGTAGATTGCCGCAGGTCCCAGTACTTAACTTTGCGATCCCATGATCCGGTGATAACAATAGGGGACTGGCTGCCCGGCACTTGAACCATTCGTACAGTTCGAATTGGTGCATCGTGCTGGGCTATCTGCTGGGCCTGGTTATTGTTGCTGGCGAGATCTATGAGCCTGGCTGAGCCATCAGTGCCAGCACCTACAACCTTTGTCCCATCGGAAGACCATCCACAGCTCAGAGCAGCACCAGGGAGCGAGAATAATGCTTTCCCCTCGCCCTGGGGGGAGCGAGAGATGTCGTAAATACGGATCACCTTGTCCCAGGATGCGACAGCGAGGTAGTTGGCGACTGGCGACCAGGAAAGTTCTGAGATGCTGTCCTCAGGCTGGTTATTGAGCGTCACATCCTTAGAGACATCGCCTTGATTAGTTACACCAGTGGATGCGCTGTTGAATGCCATATTCCGGCACTCTAGAAGTTAGAATGAAGTAATCGAGGAGTCCACTGTTTCTTCCTCAAGATAACTATTAAAATACGACGGTCAACTGTCCCGCAGTGATTTTATAAGTTTACTGACTACGTGAGGCTGGAGCCTAGTTAAGTAACTAGCGGTGTCTTTTGTGCTGGTTGAGCACTGACGCACGCACATAACTGCTGCCTGCTGGCCGAGCAATGCGATTATGAAACCTCGTAAAATATACGTGGACCGGGTCATCGAGCCTGGAAACTGTGTATTTCGGGTGATTGGAGGCAGAGGAGCTGTCTAATCACGACTAATGAATATTGGCCAGATATCTTGCTTAGGGTAAGGTTGAGCGAGATCAGAAAGATATAACTGAATGTAGTCAACACAGGTGGAATGCGTTGGTGTCTCGAGATAAGTAGAATGGCACTTAGAAACGAAACAGTCTCAATAGTCACGATTATTTTAAATTATTTTTAATATCTGTCGTATTTGGTTGGAGGAGTTTTGTTACTTAATACATCTACAGCGTGTATGTATGCCACAAGTTGTGATTAGTTATTTGATTTTCAATTAAAATTGCTATAAGATCTAACCCTGCGTCCTGTACATGAAATAATTTGTGGGGAATCATAACGAGAAGGAAAAGACAAAAGCTAACTTCTCAGGTCCGAATGACTGAAAACGAAGGAAAGTTGGTATCAAGGAAAGAAATGGAACTGAGTATGGAAGAGAGCAGCACAGGGAGTGCAAGGCTTTATCAGGCACATGTATAGGAGACATACGTTTGCACCCAGACTTGCATAGATCTCTCAGTGACGTTTATGTGCCCTTCACTTCATACTCTATTGCTGGTAACACTGAAATTACGTTCAATTGTGATGTTTCCCGTATCGTGTAGCTCAGGGTAAAGACGATCAAAGTGGTCCGCCGACTTGACCTTTTCGGGACCCGACATGGACCCAATGAACGTCGAGGTTGGATGGGAGAAGCTGCCCCCGGAGGTTTTGTTATGATCGAACAGAGACTTTTCAGAGCTGCCTCCCCAAAAATGGTGACCGGATCCGTGATTCTTGTTGTGTCCATGGCGAACAGCAGCAGCAGACCAAAGCGTCGTGAGTGGCAGAGACAGTGCGAGCAAGGTGAGGATATTAGTGTTGACCTCGAACTCAGGAATGAAATACTGAAGTATAGATATGATAGCTGAAATTGTCCCTTTATAAGCAACCATGCATATTAGATTGTTAGGGTGTCGGGGTATACATACCTGGAAGTATCATAGTTTGGCAAGCCATGATGAAAATGATTTGCATGACTCCGAATCCCTTCATTCCCAACAATCTTCTAGTGTAGATTGCATAGCCAAGCTTGGCCAGAAAAACCAAACTAAAGTAACAGATGCTGACAGTGATGCTGATGTTTGACGAGCTTTGTATCCAGACGTTCTTTCCCAGAGAAGATTGAGTCATAATTGCCTTGATATTTGCAACCATGAAGGCAATTCGAAATGCGATGGGAACCGCTGCTACCACACACGACCATGCTAGGACAATGTTTCGATACAGGTCACGAAGCGTAGAGCATAGAACATGAGTCTGGATGAGTAGAGATAGCTCAATCAAGATGACCATGATACCAGTAGCTATAGTTCCCATGACAGAATTGGCGTAGGCACCGGTCGTAATTCGAGAATAATCGCCGGAGAAGTAGGTGTATATTTCAACCCAGGAGCTGGTGAAGAATATCGTAGTAGATAATGTACGACACACATTCACGAGAAGAGTGGTGATGTTCAGATAGAAAACGATTGATCGTCGTTTATCCGGTGCTGTAAGTAGGGCAAGGAGAACAGCCATCACAACAGAAGCGCCCAGCTGAGAAGCAGCGGCAATAGAAGTTCTGACTGCGTATAACATGAACTTGTTGAAGGCCGCTATGGAAATAGGGAATGAGCTCCCATCACTGCGGAGGAAGGTGACGTTCTGCTGAAAAGGATCGAAGTGCGGTGCCATGGTATCGTGATCCCTGAAAGGACTTGTTGGTAGTTTCAAGAGTGTATGATTATTGGTATGGACTTGAGTATGGCAAAGGTATCTGCACTTCTGATGAAGGAAGAGGTATCGAAAGAGCCCTTGACAGCAAGACGTTGTGCCTTTTAATAGAAGAGCAGCAGAACTATCAAGAGAAGAGAGGACGCAGCCCCCAAGGACGAGAAAGATCTTCTCATTGCAGCTGTTTGTCACTGCAAAAGCCCCAGAGGGAACATGCAGATTGATGTCTAGGAAGAATGGTCAACATTCCACTGGACAAAGGCAGTAGAGACATTGACTCCGGACTGAATATCGACACGGTCCATATTCAGATACGGGGAACAATTCTGCAGGACTCCCCGGCGCCTATCAAGCAGGCTGGGGAGGACAAACAGAAAATGGAATAAATGAAGAGAAATAATAGCCAGTCAGCAGAGTCGACGATGGTTGGAGTCACAATGGGTAGGGAGGTTGATATACAGAGTGCTTGAAAGGAGGCGAGGTTGGTTCATATTTAGGTTCCAGCCTGCAGGAACAATATGAAGTATGCAGGTGTTGCTGCAAAGAACAATATCAAGGCTGCATGATCTTCGACCACAAGAGCCAAACGCTTGTTAGCGCGAGCGACCGGGGCCGTCACAGTCCTGACTGCAGAAAAAGTGAAGAAAGCAGTGATACGAGAGCTGCCTTGTACTTGACATGTAACAGGTGTAAAGGGCAGCATACAGACAAAGTGTCAACTGCTTCTGCCAAAAGATCGTGGTCGATGCGCTGCAAGCCGCTAGTTATTCACGTGATAGCTATCCGCCAGCAGCTATCATACATAGCCTGGATGGATATATCTCCGGAAGAGGAGCAAGACAAGAGAAGAGGTACTTTATGCTCCTGAAAAAGAAGTAACTTGATTAGGACGCCAAAGCGCCGGACGGGTGGTGGAGCTCTCCCGGAAACCTTCCTGAAGACGACCCGGGGTTGTCAGCTCGATCTGTCCGTATTCCAGCCCACGCCACTCCCGCTCTCCGTGTTAGGGCAGTTGTTTGGGATGCATACTAAAGCGAGGAGGCTACAGATAGTTTCCTCAAATAGGATCCCATTACGACACCCTCAATTTTGCAAGGCAGTCAGCCCAGGCGGGAGGGTAATTCCGGCAAGGCGGGGAGCACAGATATTAAGCGGAAGGCTTGAAGACAACCCCGTAATATTGGAGACCTGTGGCGCATCAAGACTGTCTGCTTGATGCCCAGTATCAGCACCAGGGTACGGGGATGCTGGGGGTGATTTTGGCTGGTTCTGGCCGCATCCAACACTGGCCCATGTTTTTCGCACCCCACGTCTCCCAAATGCTGATATTGTGACGGGACCTGCTATAGGCTGTTTCTGCGTTTGTATTCTATAAAAGGACAAGAAGTGTAGGTTGGAATTGATATACACTCCGTCTCAGGTAAGGATAGGTCATGGGGTCCATGCTACCTGAAGGCGCCATGACGCCACGGCGGGTTCTTGGATTATGTGCTGAATATGCCTTGTCACTCCAAGGTATCAATATGCTCCAACAGCTTCCTCATTATCCTCTCATTGTCATGGCTGTCAACATCTTGTAGGGTTTGATACTGCATTTGACGTCTATTCTGAGGTTTTGAGGACGTTTTGGGATCCAACAAGCTTAGTCATCATCAAACGTTAACTAGCAAGGTGTCAGAATGACAGCAGTAGATGAAGATAAATGATTGGTTCGAGCAATTTGAGCGCAATATAGGTGTTATTATTAGTAATAGTAATAAGCTTGATTAGATATAGTTATATATAGAATTTATAGCCCTTTATATAGGTATAAGATAACTAAGCTATATCCTAATATACCCCCCTAGCTTATAGCTATATAAAAGCTAAATATATATAAAAAGATAATAAAATAAAGCTACGAGACTTCTAAAATAGGAAGAAATAAGCTAAAAGAAAGTATAATAAGTATAAATAACTAATAATATAAAGTAAAAACTAAAATAGAGCTCTATAGTAATTAGTATTATAGTATTTATAAGCTTCTTAAGGCTATTAAATTCCTCTTATAATAATATCTAGGTTTAAATAAGTAACCTCTTTATTAATTTCTTTAGGTAGTTATTCTATTATTAATTAACTACTTAGCCTTATTAGATACTTATTCTAATTTATTTAATAAAGATAAAGAGTAAAATAAGTATTAAAAGTAATAAAATATAAAAGTAAATATATATAGCTAGATATTATAGATATTTTAATTTAGTATTTTAGTATTAAGAAATAAAGAAAAAGTATTATTCTATTCTTAATTAGGAAATTCAAAATAGACTCTAGCTATATTTTTATTATAGATTTAAATAATTTAAGTACTACTTAATTAAATAATTAATTAGGCTAAGCTACTAAATAAATTCCTTATTGTTATAGACCATCTGCGGCGCAGCCTAGATAAGTACAATTATTGGATAAGGTTACGGGACGGAACAACCCTAGGAACTCTCTAAGTCACGTAATAACTAAGAGAGGTCCTAAATACTAAGAATATAGATAGATCCACGATAGGACCTTAGAGGAAAGATCTATAATAGGATTTTAGGGAGTAGATCTAACTTAGGATCTCAGAATATAGGTCTACGAAGGGACCTGAGCAGAATAATAGGATAAGGGACCTTACTATAATATATATATAAGGGCACTTATCGCCTATCTTAATTAGAGTTATCTTGTTACAGACTATCTGCGGCGCAGCCTAGATAAGTACAATCATTGGACAAGATTACAGAACGGAACAACCTTAGGAACTCTCTAAGTTACGTGATAACTAAGAGAGGTCCTAAATATTAAGAATATAGATAGGTCCACGATAGGACCTTAGAAGAAAGGTTTATAATAGGACCTTAGAGAGTAAATCTAACTTAAGACTTTAGGATATAAGTTTATAAAAAAATCTAAGTAGAATAATAGAATAAGGGACCTTACTATAATATATATATAAGGGTACTTATTATCTACCTTAATTAAAGTTATCTTCTAATACTTATAATTAAAGTAGCCTTTATAGTAAGTTATAGCTTTATAGTACTAATTAATATAAATATACTTCCCTTTATCTATCTAATATCCCTAAGTTATACTTATACTAGACTTAACTAGTATACTAGCTTTATTATAGATAAGGAACTTAGAGAGTATAAGTACACTAAGCTAGACTTAGAGCTATAACCTTGAAGCTAGATATTAAGGTATTTTTCTATAACTAGAGAGTTTATTAATACTTTACTATATCTAACCTATCTATAAAGTACTCTAGTACCCTTTTATTAAGACGCCTACCCTTATATTATTATAATAGAAGGCCTACCTTTATAGTATTAATTATCCTATATTTATAGTTATAGATATCTAAATAGAGATTCTAATTTACTATTTACCCTTATTTACCTTAATATCTACCTATAACTAGTAGGAAGGATTCTTACTTATATATATCTACTATAATATTATAACCCTAATTAGTAAAAGTACTTTTACTTAAAAGAAATATTTAGGTATATATCCCCTACCCTAAATATTTAAAGAACTAACTAGGAAAATAATACCCTTTAGATAATATAAAGTTAATATATTAACTATATCTAAATATACTACTAACTCTAATTAGATCTTAGTTTAATTTAAGTAGTAACTTATTATACTCAAGTATAAGGTTACTAGCTAAAATTATAAAAATAAAATTAACTAATATATAAAATAAATTAAGGAATTATTAGATAAAATATATATTTTAAAAGTATATACTAGAGATACTAAAGTATTAATTAAGATTTAAATACCTAATATCTTTAATAGAGAATATAATAAGCTAGAGTACTTCTTAAGTAAATATAATATCTATCTAGCTACTAAACTAGGAATTACTAAAGTTAAGAAAGTAATCTTTACTAGATCTTATCTATATAATACTATAGCTATATAGTTTAAACTAATACTTAAAGACTAAATTAATACTTAAGGATAACCGAAGATATATATTAATATTTTAGAAAATTATATATAGTTTAAGACTATAATTAGATAGTTCTTTAGAGATATAAACTATAAATAAATACTTAAATAGAAATTAACTAATCTATAATAGATAAGAGATATAGCTTAATTTATAGTATAACTATAATAGTTATATTAAGAATTAGAGATCTATAATAATAATAGAAAAATAACTATCTTTAAATAAAGGCTTAAGTTAGAAATATAATATAAAATTATTAAGATAGGACTATTTATAAACTATATATCTATAGTTAAAATAGTGGTATATATTAATAATTAGTTATATAACTTACGGAACCTATAATAAGGAAAAGTAACCTTTTAGAGAAGAATAAACTAATAAAGTATAAGTAAATAAGATAACTATAGACTAATACTAATAGAGCTTAATACTACTAAGAGGAAACCCTATAATAAAGAAAAGAATAAATAATATAGGAAATAGAGATTATACTTTTATTATAAGAAGCTAGAATACTAGGTAAGGAATTATAATAAGAAGAAGGGAGATACTATATAGAAATATCTAAATACTACTACTATAGTAGAGCCTAATAGTAAGAAGGATATAGACTAATAGTAGAAAACTAAGTAAAGGCTTAATACTACCACTATAGTAACGCCTAGTAGCTATAGTAGCTTAATAGAAATAAATAGAGATAAGTAGTACTTATAAATAATATAGATTTAGTATTTAGAAGTCTTAGAGTAAGACTTAAATAGTAATTATAAGGCTAACTATTAATAAATAGAGAGCTAATAGAATAATTCTAATAAATAGATTTAATAAGGAAATAAACCAATATTATAAAGATAAAATATAATATTAGAATAAAAAATAAGGTACCTAGAAGAATATAGAGGGGAATAATATAAATAGGATATTCTATCTATAAATTAAGAATATAATCTTATAATAGGACCTAATTAAGGAATTATAACTCTAGAATAAATAGACTTAGAAGAAGAAGCTAAACTAGAAAAATAGGAAATACTAGAGTTAGAATAGGAAGACTTAGACTAGGAGAATATATTACTATAGATTAAGGACTAATTAAGAATTAAGGATAGCCTTAAGGAATATATAAATAATATTAATAATAAATACTAAATAGTATATAAATAAAAGGGCCTTTATTTTATATATAATATATAAAAGTAAAGAGAGGTTAGTAACCTAGCTTATTTATACTATAATAAATATAACTAGGATTACTAATATAAATATTATATATTTAAGGAAATATAAAAGTATAGATAAAGACTTTATTATAAAAATTATAAGTAATATTTATAATATAAGAATAATAAAAAGATCTACTAGAGATATTATAATATAATAAACTATATAATATATAGTAGATATTAAAAATAAATTAATAGATAAAGTTTTATAATTACTAATATTAAGAATATTATACTATATAAAAAATTAGAAATTATATACTAAAATAATATATAGAGAGTAAAAATACTATATTAAGGGTATATAGTAGAATTTATAGATAATATAGTAATATAATATTAGTTAAAGATAACTAAAGTACTATAAAGGAAGTTATAGGAAAAAGAATATTAAAAATAATAAAGATAATAATAATAAATAGTAATATAGAAATAAAAAGAATCTTTATTAGATAAATTTAAATAGAATAAATTATATAAATCTATAAATATAATTTAGGGAATAGCTTATAATTAATAATATCAAGATAAACTAGTTAATAAATTAAAAAAAGGGTAAAATCTAGCTATAATAGAAGAATATTACCTAATAATAGTAGTAAATTTAATAAGGAAATATACGCAAGCCCTAATTAATTTAAAAATTATTAGAAATTTTATTAACCTATAATATATAAAGGAGTTAGGAATTACTATAAAAGAAAAAGAAGAACTATATTAGTTAGGAAGACTTAGTAGAGAGTAGACTAATATTATAAATAAATAAACTACTAATATAAAGGTATATATTAATAAATAATATAAGGGAAAAGAGTATTTTAATATAACTAATCTAGGAGGGTATAATATTATCTTAGAATATCTATAATTATAAAAATATAACTTAACTATAAACTAGAGAAATAATATATTATAACTAGATAGTAGAAGGAAAAACTACTTTAATTAGAACCTAGATACCTTAGTAGCTACCTATAAGAGTAAGGATAGAGATTAGATACTAAGTATAGTACCTTAGATTAAGAAGAGAATTATAAAAACTATAAATAATTAATTACTATAGAAGGAGTAGAAAATAGTTTACTAAGAGTAGGATACTACTAAATTAGAAAAATTATAATAATAAATACTCTAGAAGTACTATAATCTAATTAAAGTATTTAAAGAACAAGAACTATCGAAAAGCTTACTAGAATATTAAATATAAAATTATAAAATACCCTTTAAGAAAGGGATAAAGTCTATATATAAATTAATATATAGATTAATAGAAAAAAAATTAGAAGAACTATAAATATATATTAATAAAAATCTAGAGAAAGGATATATATATAAATTAATATTACTAGTAGAATACCTAATTATCTTTATACTAAAGAAAGATAGATTATTATAACTATATATAGATTATAAATAACTTAATAATATTATAGTTAAGAATAGATACTTTTTACCTCTAATTAAGGAACTATAAGATTAATTTAGAAATATAATATAGTTTACTACACTAGATATATAAGAAGCCTACTATAGAATATAAATTAAAATAAGAGAAGAATAGAAAATTATATTTAGAATAAGATTTAGACTTTATAAATATTAGATTATATCTTTTAGATTAACTAATATATTAGTAATATTCTAAGTATTTATTAATAATATACTATATAAGTATTTAGATAGATATATAGTAATATACTTAGATAATATCCTTATTTTTACTAAAGATAATAAAAATAATTATACAAGGAAAGTTAAGATAATACTTAAATAATTAAAGAATTATAGTCTATACCTTAAAATATTAAAATATAAGTTCTATAAATAAAAAGTTAAATTCTTAAAATATATTATATTAATAAAAGAAATCTAGATAAATCTAGATAAGGTTAAAGTAATTAATAAATAGCCTATACTAATAATAATAAAAGAAGTTTAATAGTTTTATAAACTTATAAACTACTATTAATAATATATCTATTAATTCTTAATAATTATAAAACTATTAATAGAACTATTTAGAAAAAAAAAAGAATTTCTATAAACTAATAGAGAAGAATTAGTATTTAATAAACTAAAGGAAAAGTTTAAATAAGGAGATATATAATTATATTTTAACCTAAATAAAGAAGTATATATTAATATAGATATATTAAACTACGCTATTAGAGCTAGATTATAGTAAAAAAATAAAAATAAAAAATTACAACTTATAGTATACTATACTAGAATAATAATACCTATAGAATAGAACTATAATATTTATAATAAAGAACTACTAGTAATTATTATTATATTTAAGAAATAGAGATAAGAGCTATAAGGAGCTAAATACTAAATTATAGTAATAAATAATTACTAGAACCTTATATACTTTATAATAACGAAAGAATTAACTTAATAATAATTAAGATAGTATATAGAGACCTTAGTATACTATAACTTTAGGATATAATATTATAAAAGAATAAAAAATACTTTTATAAATATATTAAGTAGATAATTAGATTTAATAATAAAAGAAAGAGAATATAGGGTAATCTTATATCTAGATATAAATACTAGTAATATAGTTTTAGATATATAAGTATTAAGGGCTACTAGAATAGTTATATCTAATATAGATACCCTAGAAGCTAAAATATAGATATATTTAGAGTAAGACCCTTTAATTAGAAAGCTCTCAGGCTTAAATAAGTAATATTAAGAAGAGAATAGTTTACTTTTATATTAAGGAATAATATATATACCTAAAGAAGTATAATAATGAATACTAAAAGAAAGTTATAATAACTTAAGTATAGAATACTTTAGAATTAAAAAAACTATAGAATAAGTTATAAGAAACTACTTTTAACTAAATATATAGAGAGATATTAGATAATATATTTAGGAGTATAATACCTATTAATAAAATAAGAATAATTAATATATACTATATAGACTTTTATAGTTTATACTATATAAAGATATACTATAGAAATTAATGGTAATAGACTTTATTATAAAGTTACTATAATTAAAAAAACTATAAATAGATATATAATATAATATAATTATAATAATTATAAACTAACTAATAAAGTATACTTATTTTATTCTTATTAAAAAAATAATAGTACTAGATATAATATATATCTTATTATAACAAGTTTTTATAAACTATAGATTACTAAATAAAATTATATTTAATAGAGATATATAATTTATAAGTAAATTCTAAATAATACTTACTAAAAAAATAGAGATTAAATAGAAAGTATTTATAGCTTATTACCTTTAAATAGATAGATAAAGTAAATAAATAAACTAGACTATTAAATAGTATCTGAGATACTATATTAACTATAAATAGAATAATTAGATTAAATTACTACTAATAATATAACTTATCTATAATAGAATTAAAATAGCCTTAATAGATATAATACCTTTCTTTATAAACTATAGAAGAGAACTAGAAGTTATAAAAATATCTAGAAAAGCTAAAATATATATATAAGAAGTAGAGATATTAGTAGATAAACTATAATATTTATATAAAAATATAAAAAAAGAACTAAAATTCTTAAGTTACTAGATAAGTAACTACTATAATAAATAATATATAGAAGTATTAATCTTTAAAAGAGGGGAGAAAGTATTTCTACTATAATAAAATATTAAAACTATAAAACTAAATAATAAACTAGATTATTAAAAAATAGAATTATTTAAGATTTTAGAGAAACTTAAATAAGTTAACTATAAACTCTAATTACTAAAATATATAAAAATATATCTAGTATTTTATATCTTATTAATTAAAAAAGTACCCTAGAACACTAAACTATATAAACTAGAAATCTAAGAAGAAAACTAGGAATAAGAATATAAAGTAGAAAGAATCCTAAATAAAAAAAGGATTAATAGAAAAATTCACTATTTAGTAAAATAGAAAGGCTATAATAATTTAGAAAATACTTATAAGCCTATAAGGAACCTTTAGAATATAACTTAAGTGATTAAGAGGTACTATTAAATAAAAGATTCTTAAGTAATACCTTAAGAGAAGAAGTAGAGGAAGCTAAGAAGCCTAAAATAGCCTTATTATACTAAGTAAGCCTAGAAATAGTAGATAGGGAAGCCGTCGCCTGTATATAAATTTACTAATTTTCCTCTATAATAGTAGATAACTCTTCTTA
This sequence comes from Trichophyton schoenleinii, assembly GCA_018357685.1. NCBI lineage: Eukaryota > Fungi > Ascomycota > Eurotiomycetes > Onygenales > Arthrodermataceae > Trichophyton > Trichophyton schoenleinii. Next base: position 4,831,142 of record WOFF01000001.1, read on the forward strand.
AGCTTTTAATAGTTAAGACTAAAGCTTATATATCTAATTTAGATAAAAATAGATATTAGTATCTAAATTCTTTAGATAATATTAATACTAAAAGTTCTCCTCTTTTTAGCAATTCTAGAAAGATAATTAATTAATATAGGTATAGTTCTTGCGGAGATAAGAGAAATAACTTTTACTAGAAGAATCTATTATAAGGCACGGAGTTAAAAAAAAGAAGTAGCTATTATATAAGAATTCTACTAAGGAGCTATACTAATTAATAACTATAGTAAGATAAGCACACTTAGAAGTATAATTATATAGAGTACGAGTAGATAATTTAAGAGAATAACGAGCTATAATAAAATAAACTTACTAATCTAATATAATAGGGAGATATACTTACTATTTATAAATTAATAATTAAGATAATTTATTAAGAGAGGAGGGGATAATATTATAGACTATCTGCGGCGTAGCCTAGATAAGTATAATTATTAGATAAAGTTATAGAATAGAATAACCCTAGGAACTCTCTAAATTATATAATAACTAAGAGAGGTCCTAAATACTAAGAATATAGATAGATCTATAATAGGACCTTAGAGGAAAAATCTATAATAGGACCTTAGGGAGTAGATCTAACTTAGGACCTTAAGATATAGGTCTATAAAGGGACTTGAGTAGGATAATAGAATAAAGGATTTTACTATAATATATATATAAGGGTACTTATTACCTACCTTAATTAGAGTTATCTTCTAATACTTATAATTAAAGTAGCTTTTATAGTAAGTTATAGCTTTATAGTACTAATTAATATAAGTATACTTCCCTTTATCTATCTAATATCCCTAGCTATACTTATACTAGACTTAATTAGTATACTAGCTTTATTATAGATAAGGAACTTAGAGAGTAATAAGTATATTAAGCTAGACTTAGAGCTATAACCTTAAAGCTAGATATTAAAGTATCTTCCTATAACTAAATAGCTTTATTAATACTTCGCTATACCTTAACCTATATAGTATCTTAGTACCCTTTTACTAAGACGCCTTCCCTAAGAGCTTCTTTAAGGAAGTCCCACCTATATAGTATTGATTATTAGTATCTTTGCATTATCTATATAGTAATACTATTAAGAGAGCTAATATAGTTAAAAATATATTAATATTTAAGGTAATAAATATAATAGAAGAAAGGCTTAAGGTAGTATTTTTAGTATTATTCCCTACTATAAGATTTATAGAATTAGTATTATTTATCTTCTTTTAGTAAGCTTTATATACCTATAATACTTTTTAGATATTTACCTTTTTAAACTTATTCTTTAAGGCTTTATTTATCTTTTACCTTACTTTAGGATTCTTTATCTATCCTTTTATCCTTATATCCTTATTTAGGTAACTATATTTAGTATATTAGTAAATAGCTCTATAAATATAGGTTAGAACTTTTTTTTACTACTAAGGCTAATCTTATAATATTAGTTTAAATAATATTAATAAAAAAGTAAATAATAGAAAAGCTACTTAATACTTTATTTTATCTATAGTTAGCTTTATATTATAGTATTTATAGAATTTATTAATAATTTAGTAAAATATATTTTAAATATTTTAGTCTATCTATATTATTATATAAATATAGTCTATCTATCTATTAATTTAAATAAACTTATTAATTATTTATTCTTTAGTAATTAATTTAAGCTTCTTTATATCTTAATATATATTCTTTTAACTTTAAAGCTAGTAACTAATATTCTTTACCTATAGAGACTTTATTAAAGATATTTAATAGTTTTATATATTTCTCTATCTATCTTTTTCTATTAGATAGAAGTATTCCTTTAGAGCTTTAAGAATAATATAGGAGTATTCTTTTATTACTAATCTTTTTATAATAGAGTATTATATACTAGAGACTAATTAATTCTAAAACTTACTTAATACCTATTATTCTCTTTTATAGTACTCTATTAGTTCCTTCTACTCTATTAAATCTAATTTATATTCTTCCTTTATCTTAATATCTATATCTTAGAGTAGTCTCTATAGTAGCTTAAGCTCTATTTAAAAAGCTAGTTTACCTTTTTAATTAGGTTTTATTAAATTTTATATTCTCTTTACTCTTTTAAAGCTATATATTACTCTATACTAGGTATCCTAGTCTCTTTTAGATTTTAGAATAGTAATATTAAAAGTCTTAGTATCTTTATCTATTTTATTAAAATTAGATAAGTTATTAGTATTAATATTACTACTATTCTATAAAGATAGTTAATATAAAGAAGTTAATATATAATATATTATTATATACTCTATTAAGTATTAGTTAGGCTTATAACTATTAGAATAATAGTAATAGATAAAGATAAATAATTAGTTTAAATAATTCGAGCGTAATATAGGTATTATTATTAGTAATAGTAATAAGCTTAATTAGGTGTAGTTATATGCAGAATTTGTAGCACCTTATACGGGTGCAAGATGACTAAGCTACATCCTGACACAAGGACTATCCTCAGCCATACTAGCATAGAAATAGAGAAAACTCCGTAGAGGCGCAAAGAAGCCATTTATGCTATCATCGCACAGCCTAAGAAAACAGTTAAACACTCACGACCTTATCAACATCAAACCCTCCAGCTTGCTTAAAGTAGTATCCCCGCTGGTTGCTCACCACTCGCTTCCCCGGCCCTTCCCCTGCTCCCACCACGAAATCAAAATTGAAATGCGTGTGGCCCAACGCCCATAATCGCACACTCACATTCTTCCAACACTCCTCCCTACTCAAATCTGTTGCAAACCCGGAACTAATCGCACTTCCGATATGTGCGGGATCAACAGCCCTCTCATCTTGCGTAATCGGACTATGATGTGTAAATATGACAATCTTCCTCTGCGGCTCAGACTCAGATATAGCAGCCACCTGCTCATTCAGCCACGCCAGGTCTGCGGCGTGAGCGGCATTGTGGCCTTTGACGGTCCAGTCATCGATCAAGTAAAAGTCGTTGAGACCGAAGCTCACCCTCTCTTCGTGCTCGGAGAGAATGTGTGAGTAGAGTGTGCATCCAAGAACCGTGATATTATTGGGCATATCGTAGCGCGTGCGGTCTAGAAAGACGAATGTTCCTAGTCCCGAAGTTGGATCTAGATTTCGTTTTTCCCGAGTTTTGTGTTCAAAGGCGTTGATTTTGCGCCTGGCTTCGTCCCAGCTGCAGTGGTACGGCTCATGGTTGCCCATTAAGAAAAAGACTGTGCAGAAATTACGTAGCTGCGCTTCGATGAACGGGAAGAAGCCCTTGTCACGCACATTACCAATGTCTCCCAGGAGCGCGAGATGGGTTGCTTTGGGAGAGATGTTGAAGATGTCGTAAGCAGAAGGAGACTCAAGATGGAGATCAGAGAGGATTTGGAAAGATGCCATGGCTAGAGATACTGCGCCTCTCAAATCGAGATTTAATCACAGATCTTGAATTCTGATGTTGGGTCGTGGTGTATTGTCGTGCTGAGTTATTGGTAACAAACTAGTTTAGGCGTTGGCGGCTAAAGAGCAACTCTCTGCCTCCTGAGCCGGACGGACCGCATAGTGCTTCGACTACAACAGCAAAGCCATTGGGGGTAGAATCTTATGTACAAATGCTCTACAAATTTAGGTTCCTATTGCTGCTGCTACTCAGCACACTTGAGCTGTATGATGGTCCATTGACAATATGGGTCCTCTGTAGTCTAGTGAGCCGTATATACACATAGTTGCAATAAGTTCGGCCTCTCTCGAGCTACTATCAGGCAGTACGGTCGACTACACCACCGAACTTATCGGCAGCCAGTTTAAGATTGTGGATAACCCGCGTGCCTCGAGTAAACATATAAAAATTAAGGAACCCAAAAAAAGGTTCCTTTAAATTAGACAGAAGCAATGAGTTTCTCCCTCGCAGCCACAAATGCAGCAGTACTATTAGTACTCCTTTCCAAAAAACCATTAACTATAAAGGCTCTGAACACCGGCTGAAGCAAATCAAGGTTGAGGTACCCGCGTGGATGAACGTATTGTACGATATACGATGCCCAGCTCATGTAGTGGAGGTCATGGCAGCATCCTGGATTGCCCTCAATACCTCGAGCAAAACGTGCGTAGTTGACGAGGCAGGCTTCCAGGAAGCAGGAAATCGGAGGCACACGCACAGAACTGTACTATGGAGCAAACGCACCCTTGCCGTAGCCTATTATTGGCTCAGGAAGGCAACCAAGGTCAGACGCGGATATGATTTTGTCGCCAGCATCTGGGATACTGGGAATGTTTGGAAGCACTTCGGACAGCGGGTATAGATAGATATGCGTGTCTTCTGTGTCCAGGTGGAAATGGTTGATAGGAGGAGGTCGAGATCGAATTGTAACAATGTTACAGTTCTGGTCCGTACAGGAGGCTAAGCCAGCAGCGCTGTTGAGGATCTCTCGCGTCCGGGGTATCATCCTGCAGAATGTCAGTCCCACGATTCCCCCCCACGAAGTTGCAGCAGGCCACCCATCACATACATTGCTTAGTGACGGGATTCCATAGACAGTGAGAAGGTAGTTTCCCCGTAGAACGTTTGGTACTCCGCTGGAATCCAGGAGACGCGAAACAGCATGGATCAAGGGCTCGCCAAGCGGGAGAGAGCGGATTTGGTTTTCAGACTGTGCAGCCTTGCCTGCTGCTAAATGCGACATGGTTGAACAAGGCAAAGCATCGACAGTACTCGTATGGGAATTGTATGGCAACTCTCAGGGCCATAATCTCCAGGCCAGGCTTCCATCCCTCACCGATGTCGGGGACGAGGAAATAGGCTGCCAAGTCCTGGGGGTATCTTCAGGATATGACCGTGTGGCTGCCTTATCACACTTATAAACCATTGTCCAGCCCTGAGAGCAGGACGGCAGCACTCTGTTCTAACAACCCCGGCTGGATCTGCTCGTAGAAACTCCAAGGCTGAGAGAAGTCGGGATGCTTACTCACCCGGCGATAAGGCGCTTTACCCGATTTAGGTGGCGCTAAACACGGTATGAGCTCGTTACTTCAGTACAAAAAGTGTAAGCACACGAAGGAATCAACGGGAGGGATCCCGCAGAACAGTCAGAACTGCTTTGCCGAACAGTTAAGGACATACATACTAACCAGCATACACGCATCAATAAGGATATGGCAGAGATCCAACCTCCCCCACCGCTTCCACGGCCGTTCACCTACTGTGACCCCGCGAGTGTACCTATCTTGCTTGCCCAAGGCGCAGAAGCCCGACTATATAAAACTCACTTTTTGCATCCTTCCATCCCTGCAGCATTGAAAGTGCGCCCATTGAAGCCATATCGTCACCCGATACTCGACCGCCGGTTAACTCGCCAGCGAATTTTACAGGAAGCGAGATGTATGGCCAAACTGGCTAGAGAAGGAGCCCCAGTACCTGGCATTTTGGCAGCGGACTGGGGGAACAATCCGGAGCCAGACACTGAAAGTAAAGAAGGGAATAGTGCAAATAATGGTGGCTGGCTGCTTATGGAATGGATTGATGGGGATGTAGTCAGACAAGTCGTGGACAGCTGGGAGAAATGGATTAAGTCCAGCAGCAGCGCGCTAGACGAGCGAGGAACGGCTGACACGGATATTAGCGTCTGTGCTGAGGCTGTGAAGGAAAGTGAAAAGAAGATATGCACTCTTCTCCGAAAGATAGGAAGGGCCGTCGGGCTGCTGCATAAGACTGGAATCATACATGGTGATTTGACGACGAGCAATCTCATGTTACGGCCACAAGCTAGCGGCATGTCAGCTGAGACACCTGCTCACGAAACGGATACCAAGAATCTAGAACCAGGGAACAAATTGCCCTCCTTGGATGGAGAGATCGTTCTCATTGACTTTGGGCTTGCCAGCCAGAGCGTCCAAGACGAAGATAGAGCTGTGGATTTGTACGTTCTAGAGCGAGCGTTTGCCAGTTCCCACCCCAGGACTGAGGGGTTATTCCAAGAGGTTCTTGAGGGATATGGAGAGAGCTTCAAAGCCGCCAAATCGGTCTTGAAAAGACTAGAGGAAGTGCGGCTGAGAGGACGGAAGAGAAGCATGATCGGATAAGTATTGTCTTTTACAGGGAACGCGAGCACAGCTCAGTGTTTACGGTTTCTAGACTAAATCCAAGCCATGTTATTCACATACTGGTATCATACACAGCGGGTATTCTGCGAAATTATTGTCTATCTTTGTGCTGAAGTACCTGGAAACGCTCACGCTTACATCAAGGATAACCAGAAAACAAAACAATCACAGGGCAACATATATAGAGAAGAGAATTACCAACCCACAAGTTTTCTTGATCAAGGCCCGACGTCTGCAAGGGCGAAATATCCCTTGTTCTCAATCACACCTCTGTCTTTGACCACAGCGGTATACTTGATGACCCACTGGGGATCGACATCGCCCTTTATACCACCATCGTCAGCGCTGGCTGTGGCAGCCAGTATACCGGCACCCTTTTCGGTGCGAGATAGCAGATCTCGAGTTGTGCCTCGGGGAAGGATATCCATGCAGTCATTGTGTGTAAGGAGCTCGATGTTCTCTTGTTTTGCGTAAAGGATCAACGATTTCGGTACGACGCAGCAATCTTTGACATTGATCTGGTCGACATTGGGACGAATCTTTGTTTGTGCCAGGAGCCTCGCGAGGCGTGAACTGTCAAATTCAGCTATGCCGAGTTGGGCTATTATCCCCTGTTCATGCATGGCCTCCAAGGCCCGCCATGTCTTGACAATATTGTCTAGTTCCGACCCGTTCTCTTCGCCGTTGGACAGCTCTTCTTCGCCCTCATCATCTGCATCAAATGTGACCTCTGGAAATGAGACGATCAACAAATCTATGCAGCTTATATGCAGCTCCTTGAGGACCAGATCGATTGATTCCCGCGCATGTTGACATCTCCGCTGCGCTGGTACTCCCGGAAGGTAAAAAAGCTTCACGGTGACATCGTACTGCGAACGATCTTCGGACAGGCCAGACATTGAAAAGTCTAGAGAGGGCACATATAGCGTGTCACCATCTCTGGAAGTCCAGGTAGTATAGTCGCTATAGGAGAGCTTCTGAGGCGGCGAATGTGTCTCTTCGCATGGCGAGTTGGTATGCGAGGGCTCGATCTCTTGCGCGGAGACGAAGTTATATCGCAGCGAGTTCAGAAATTCCACATTGGACTTCTCTGTCGCCGGTCTTCTAAGGACAGACGGTCCACTGCTGACGATGTTTCTATGCGCAAGGGTCAGCACTGATTTTGGGCGCAGTACGGCTGTTGCAGACTTACCCGGTAGAGAGTATCAACCTCATCTTTGCTGGCGTATCACTGTCAGTCCTGCCTTGAGTGTGTTCTCCGACTACCAAGGTCGCAAGGTGCACTCTTCTATATAAACAGCCAGCACCAGACGAACAACATCCCGGCTCGAAAGGAACTCGAACACCGTGGAAACAGAATCCTTCCCTTGCATTTGTAATGCGGGATGTTATTTTCCCCTTTGGTGGGGGGGAGCCTCGGAAGTTTTACGGACGGCTTTTTAGAAGGCTTAGTCAGGATATTTTAACTATCAGCGGCATAGAAATAGTTAGATGGAAGGAAGAAGACGCAGAGGAGCATAGGATGGTGAGGACACGCCATGGAGTCAAGATGGAGAGGATGGATATAGAGGTCCCGTTGACGGTGATATCTCAATCTCCGTCCTTACCATGTACATGGAGTGCATCTATGTAGTTATAGCTACTCCGTAATGTCATGCAGCACAATACTCAGTTCTCTCAGGCCGTCAGCCGGCATCAACAAACAGACGCCATCTACCAGCGCTCCTCTCTCTTTTATCGGCTGGAATAGTATACAGAGCGGCCGTAATAGCCAGTATCAAATGCTCGCCTTCGCCGGCGCTTCTGATCGCACGGCTCTTTGCGTCTTGGCGTCAAAGTGACCCTCCAAACATTTTTCATAGGCAAAGAAAAATAACACAAAACTTGTCGACTTTCTTCTCCTCCCCACGTCAAACCACCGCAGAAAGAAAGCAACACAATGGCGATCAAGTGAGTCTCTCCGCCTGGCTAACTGACGATGGAATAGACTGACTGACTCCCCTCTGCAGCTATTTAATTCTGCTCTCCCGTCAGGGCAAGGTGGTCAGTACACCAGCCACCCGCGCTCGTCACCCACCTTGAAGCAAAACTTCCCTCCTGTCCCTTTTTCGTTCCCACCAGCCGCCGCCCCCCCTTTGGACAGACAACAACCTCTTGCTCATAGGGAGGATGTCCTTCATCTTGGATACTTTTTTTCTGACCGGATTGTGGTTCATGTAGCGCCTGGCAAAATGGTTTACGACGCTTTCACCAAAGGATAAGGCGAAGATCATCAAAGATGTCACCCAGCTGGTCCTCTCACGACGGACACGGATGTGCAATTTTCTCGAATACAAGGGTGAGTTTGGCCTTATAGCTTGCCCGTTTCTGCTGCAGCATACGCCTGTATGATGTTGTCATGTACTGTGCGGCTAACAAAGTCCGGTATCTCTAGATTCGAAAGTGGTGTACCGTCGATATGCCTCCCTCTTCTTCATCGCCGGTTGCTCGTCCACCGACAACGAGCTGATCACCCTAGAGATCGTGCACCGATATGTCGAGCAGATGGACAAGTACTACGGCAATGTCTGCGAGCTGGACATTATTTTCAACTTCCAAAAGGCCTACTTTATCCTCGACGAGCTCCTGCTGGCGGGAGAGATGCAGGAGAGTAGCAAGAAGAACGTGCTGCGGTGTATCAGCCAGCAGGACAGCTTGGAAGACATGGAGGTAAGCGGGAATTTTTCTGATTCTCCATTTCTGGGGGTTGAATGAGCACTCGAGCAGCCGCCAAAGAGATTCTCGCTCCTCCTGCCAGCCTCAGTCTTGCTTTCTCGCGTTTTTTTTTTTTTTTTTTTTTTTTTTTTTTTTTTTTTTTTTTTTTTTTTTTTTTTTTTTTTTTTTTCGTTGCTAACCCCTTGCTCTTCCTTTCTGCTTTTCAGGTTGAACAGGATATCATCACGAAAATCATGTAGCGGCCGTCGGCACACCTTGATTCGTGTTCTCTCTGCTTGCTTGTATCTTGTTTAGGGCGACAGTTTATACCCGGCGTTTCTCGGACAGTGTATATACGACATGACTAATTTGACTCTTTCATCAACAAAACAGGACGAGGACGACAGAGTCAAGGCGATGAATTCCCTGGGACTCTGAGGTCCGCCGTCTCCTTCAGCGTCGTCTCTACCTGGCCGCTCCCAAGCAAACCCCTTCTCAGGCTAACCATCATCCAGCATCTCCAGCATCACTGCATAACAGCCAGCACCTGCACCTGCACCTGCACCAACATCTGCACCGCCGCCTATCCCTCGACATCCTCCCCTCTCTGCTCGTCGTCCCTCTCGTCTCCCGGCGTTCCTTGCTGCCATAATCGCGTGAAACAACCGCTCGACGTCACTGGTCGGACATACTCACGTGACTGGGGCGTTGCTCCCATATTCCCAACTTCTGGGCTTCTTCTCGTCCTTCCCGGCGCGCTGCTCGCTCCCCTCTCTTCCTCTCCCTTCTCTCTGTCGCTTTCTGCGCTTCGCTCATCTTCACTGCCCAATCCATAGTCACTGCTACTCATTTACTTTACTTTGTGTGTATATTGCCGTTGCCATGAGTCCCCTTTCTTGCTAGACGGCCTCGTCGTCTGGCGTAGTCGATCCGTATGCGTTGTCCTTGCAGCCAGCCTGGATAACTCGTACCGCTGTTTGACTTGCTTCAGCAAGAGCAACACTAAGAAGAAGAAGAAGAACCGCCACGTCCGCTGAGGCGTTAACCTGCGTGACAGCAGTGCCTCAGTCAAGAGAGATCCAACCCCGGAAACCCTTGTTTTGCTCCGTCCGTATCACCGCTATCGACACATCCTTGCGATAAGAGCTCCAACAGCATATCGACACAACCACGTACACTCGAGACACGAACCTGAGAAATATAAACCCACCTAGCCTGTTGATCAATACCCGGCATCATGAAGGTCTGGCACCGAACATCTGTCGTTCGATAGCGACACAGAAACCTCTTCTTCGGTAGCTTGCTGACACTCACGACGTCTAGTTCCTACCTTTGAGCGAGTTTGATGATGTGACAAGGGCGCTGAACTTTGACACACCCGATTGTATGGTCGTGGGCGGCTGTGATCTTTACACAACGAAGGCCGCAAGTGGTGATAAGAAGCTGTACAAGAACATCGAGACCTCCTTGGAAACGCAATATGAATCGCTCTTACGACTCTCCGCTTCGCTTTCACCACCAAATGCGTCTTCCGCGGCCATGTCGCTCAATCTCTCGCGTTCTAGTCCGTTTGGACCCTTGAGTGAGCATTCCAGCCGCAGAACTTACGCTTATCTTATCGCTACACTTAACGCAAGTCACCCCGACTATGACTTCTCGCATGTCCTGCGACCTTCTGACTTCCGCCGAGAGAAGAACTTACGGAGGGTCATGGATACTATTGATACTACCCTGTTTAATCTCCGCCCGCAGCTGGCTCGCGATGTCACGCCACCTACCCCAGCCTCATCCTCTCCTCACATGTCGGCAACGACCCATTCATGGGGCCCTAGAATGTGGAGGATCATCGACAATCAAATGTCCCTCAAGGAGTGCAGTATATACTGCTATAGCCCGGATGAGGACCCATGTGATGGTGAAGAGGGCACCATCTGGAGTCTCAATTATTTCTTCTTCAACAAATTCAGGAAGCGTGTTTGCTACATCTACTTGCGTGGTATCAGCGTTCTCAGCCAGCTACCGGCCGATGGGACAGCCACCCCAGTTCCAGGCAAGCGCAATGTCGACGATGATGGCTACGTTTCCCATGATACGGGTGCCAGAAAGCGCGCCAAGTACTGGTTCGGCGATGGCGCAAATGATGAGATGGATGAATTCAGCGCTGACGAAGAGGAAAGACAGCCATCTCAGCCCGCTCGCCCAGTTGTGGACGAATATGACAATTATATTCTTAGTGATGATGATCTACGCTCGCAGTCTGGTAGTAAGCCTACTGTCCGTGCTCTGAGTGAAGAAATTGCCGACTCCATGGAAGTGTAACTGCAACACCTCCTATTTTCCAGAATTACCCAAGTTCAACCTTGATTGGAACTTGTTTTTCCCCATTTGATATTCCGTGTTATTGATTGACTCCTTATTATCCTTCCGCAATAATGCAGGCTCGTGACGATTTTTATATCAACGCCATTTGATGACTGAGTTGGTTATCTATGCACTGATCTCTGTCAAAGTACCCAGTGCTAAGACAACTAGCCATCCGAGTGTCCGATTGAAGCTCGGCTTACTAGTCACTCTGGCACCGTTTTACTCCTCTCTGTTCTTCATCATGCCCTCCTTTGCGTAATTCTTTTAATGATGTGATTGTTCGATCGGTTGTTATTTGAGATCGAGATTCTTTTTGGTTTTTCTTTTTATCTTTATGTGTCTTTTGCTGGCTATTAGGCGTGGAGTTTATGGAATACCATGCCTTCGGCAAGTAGACATAACTAGCTGCGTATACTTATTACTCAACACTGTCAACTATCAGAAATACCATGATGCTTTTCTACATGCACTTTCGGGAGTTGTGAGTCGCTCTCCTTGGTTCCGCTGGTATTGGTATTTGATCCGAAAACTTCCGAGCGGATGAAATCGGAGCTGATTAATCCATAATCACGTGATAATCACATGATGCGATTTGCTTTAGATTACGTAAGAATATTTTAGCCAATCACTTGGAAGCATGTAGCATCATCCAACATCGGTTTGATAAGAACAAGGTAAACACCTTCATGAGCTTCAATACACCCTGCTGATTATAATAGTATCACTCCCAAACGGCATTACCTCCCTTCGGACAAAATGGCGGACACGGAGGACAAAGATCGTGCTGAGAAGCTTGCTGCTGCCAAGAAAAGGGTATGTTCATAGTTTCTAATCCCAATGCGCACGCGCCAGCTCCATTGATATAGGGCTGACCATCATTTGGTTTTAATTTAGGTAGCGCAAATGCAAAAGCAAAAGGGAAAGAAGGGAAAGAAAGGAGAATCCAGTAAACAAGCTGCTGCTCCCACGGAAACGGGTGACAAAGGACCATCTTCAGACTCCAAACCAGAGGAACCAGGCACCGAAAAGCAAGCTGATACAGAGACTCCAAAGGATACAGCAACTGAAAAGAATACTACAGAAGAAGCAGTTACGGAAACACCAGTTTCTACCGAAGAACAAGTGGATGAATCTAATAACAAAGAAGACGAGGTCGGGGAATCTTTGCCCAAAACCCGATCCCATGGCCGCCAACCCTCTATATCAGTTCAATCTAAACTCCGCTCCTCATCCTTTCGCCAGGACTCTAAAGCTCCGGTGGTCAGCCCTGGCTCATCAGGCATTAAATCCCCCACACTGCCCGTAAGTCCTGATGGCAGCACAGCGCCAGAAGTGTTTAGAAAACAAGCTATAAGATTAGAAGAACTAGAGAAAGAAAACAAGCGGTTGGAAAAGGAAGTGGAAGTGACAAACGCAAAGTGGAAGAAGTCTGAGGAAGAGCTTGATGATTTACGTGAATCCAGCGCCGAAACTATTGAGTTGAAGGAGAAGCTGGCAAAGGCGGAGAAACAAGCAGAGGAAGTGGAAAATCTTGTCAGTAGCAAGTATACCCCTACTTTGTGGAGCGTCTGCTAACTTTGGGCGTAGAAAGCCGAAATTAGTGCTTTGCAACGGCAGAACTCTCATCTGCATACCCGAACGCATAGACCATCAAACACTGCCGCGGTATCAGGAAATCCAGATTCGCCATCTGAGTTGCAAAGTCAACTAGATGCGAAGTCCGCGACCATTGAAAACATGGAGATGGAAATATCCAACCTCAGAGCACAGCTGAACTCACAATCCACCAGCTCCTCAGCCCACCAGGAACAAATTTCAGCTTTGGAAGAGAAGCTGTCACGCAGTGAAAACGCACTAGAGAAGACACAGAGAGAGCTTGCAGATGCCAAACAAGCTGTAAGCCGGGCAGCGGAAAAGGCAGTTAAAGAAGGGGTCGACAAAACATCCACCGAAACACTCATTAAGAGCCTAGAACGCCAGCTCAAGGAAACTGAGGAAGCTAAAGTTGAAGCCGATAAAAAGGCAGATCTACTCGAGAAGAAACTACAAGCCTTAAGCAACCTCCATAAGGAGTCTGAAAGTCGACATCAAACCCGTATGAAGGAACGGGATAAATTCGAGAAGGATGTGGCCATGCTCACGAAAAAGATAGCAACAACAGAAAATGAGAACCTAAGGCTCAAGGAAGAAAGAGACCGATTAAAGAAACGTGAGGCATCGGGAGTTGGGGCAGATGAAGGCCTAGATGAGCTAGAGGACGAGGAAAGACAGCGACTCGAACGGAAAGTTCGAGATCTGGAGGGAGAAATCTTTGACCTTCGGCGAGGCATTTGGAAAGAACGCAAACGTGAACTCTCTTCTCAGCATGATGGTGAGGGTCCCTCGGCAGATAGGAAATCATTTTCAGGCACATTTGATGACGTCGATCTGACAGGCGGTGCGCCAGGGGGTCACACCTACGCTGGCCGTCGCAGCATCAGCAACAGGCCTCAGCAACACTCATCCTTTGCAACAGTATTGCAAAGTGGCATTGCCGCGTTCACTGGTGCGCAAGATCAAGATAGAGGACACAAGAGCTTCGATTACGGTTCCCATGCAGATCCAAACGAGGAATTTTTAGATGACGATGCGTTTGATGAAGATGCATTTGCTCGTGCGCAAGAAGAGGAAGAAGCTAAAAAACGAGTGGAATGGGCCCGAGAGATAAAGGCAAAGCTGAAGAACTGGAAGGGATGGAGGCTGGATTTGGTTGAGTGTCGATATGGAGCTCAGGGGGCAGGAGTAGGGTTAGGTGAAATATTTGAAGCGTGATCGCTTTATGCATAACAACTGACGGGTCCTAATGGGATATACATTTTGGGTTGATTTGTATGTTTTGGATACATGGCTGGCCCAGTTCTTAACACAACTTGTTTACCTATTCCAAAACTAGGCTTTCATCCGCTAACTAATACGCCGCCTATAAAATCAACATCGACTTCGTTCCTCGTATATCTATGACAGTGGCGGGATTACTTTCCCCTTCTTTGCAACCCAGAATTGGGCTTTGTAGGCATTCTTAGATAAAGATCTATCACTTAGCCCATAGGGCACTTCTTTGCTCCTAATTTTCCTCCCGTCGAGGGTAGTGGTACCACATTTTGAAGACGTATCAAGGAACTCAAATCCCAAATGCTCACAGACATCAACAATTTCATCTAAAGAAAGTTGCAAAAATGGAGCACTCCCATAAAGGAGCGGACCAAGATTAATCCAAGTGCCTCCCTCATTCAAGGAGTCTTGAATAGTCTCAAAGTAGGACATAAGATTTCTAGCAGTATCGATGAAAAAGAGTGTTATCACGACGTCGTATTTGGTCTCGGCTGCCGGGAGGCCATGGTGCATGGAGTTGAAGTCCCCTTCAATGTGGACGAGAGAACGGTCTTGCGAACGGTTCGCATGGTAAGGAATGGTGTCAGGGAATTGAACGGGTCGAATGAGGTCTGCAGTGGAAGCCTGATGTGACCACCAGTCAATGAAGGGGAAAAATGTTTCCGAGTTTAAGAGCTGCAAGGCCTCGACATAGCGATACGCTATGTTCATATACGAAGACCATTCGTTAGAAGTAACCTCAAACCCTACAGGAATTAACTGTTAGAACAGAGAGCAGCCAGTTAATTAGTTGGTAATAAATACCTTCTAATTTTGAGACATCGTGTGCTAACCTGCCTAGTCCAGAGCCAGGAATCAGGACACGAAGAGGTCTATCATAAGAACGGACAGTATAATTTTGCAGGGCTTCCATCACACAGGGGAAGGCTGCATCCCTTTCGAACAGCCCTTCTGTAGACCAATCCCTCACGAAATGCTTCATTGCTTGAGATGTGCTGGTCTTGTCGGCCACAATGCCATTGGACTCGGCCTCTTGGATGAACTGGTCTAGTTCAGCTCGTTCAATCTCATAAAAATCCAGTGCATGAGCTAAGATTGCCTGGGCGAGGACATCGTTTTCGACAAACAATTCTTTAACCTTGTTTAGCTTTGAGGTGTACCCTACAGTAGATTCAATGAACTATTGGAAATGTATCGTTAGACAGTCGGTGTGAAAAGCTGTAGGACGAGACATACTCTGCGGTGGCGCATAGGAGAGTTCAAATATAAAGTACTCCATCGATCAGCTTCGGCTAAATTTATATCTTTGTATCGAGCAAAGCCATGCATGGCAGTCAACAGTCTATATCGTGGATGCGATGAGTCCCATTTTTTATTGTTATCCCTCTTCATTCGATCTCTCAGACGAGACTTCTCTTCCAATTGTCGAGTACTAATTGTTCCCCCTTTTAGTTTTTCGCTATTCACATTGGTAGCATTGTGACCACTTGAGTGCTGGTAGTATGCCGGGAGGCCAGCCCGCAGGGGAGACAGGCGTAGATAGTTTGTTGGAATGTATTTCTCAAGGGAAGAAGTCAGGGCACTGATCCCTGCCAGCTTGTAAATTGACGGCTTAACATTGTTTCGAAAAGTTGGGTTAGTGATGTCATCAAGAATCGAGACTAGAGCCAAGCCGATTACTATCGATAGGGCGAGAGAGATGAGAGCGTATGGCCGAGTCATTTCGATGATGGGCTCACTAAATATGTTTGGGTATAATGTTGAGGGCAAAAAGGAGGATTAATGACTGCAAGAATCCGAATAGCCTCTGACATTTCCATCGACTCATGCTTGAATTTTCAATGGCGGAGGGATCCAAATGAGTTTGGGGTAGCTACGAGGGTTGCTGTGAACCCTGCGAGCAAATGTTTCTATTCAAAGGCTATTGCATAAGTGACCGAGGTAACTGAGTAAGATATCGAAAAATAAAGGCTAGAAACAAAGATAAAAATTACGTCGGTGCTGGCTTGTATCTCCACAGTCGGAGAGACCTAAGGCGCCTTTTTGACCCATCTTGAATAGAGCTCCAGGCACAAAATGAGGACCTTGTGATAACATGTCAGTATCGAAGTAGATGGAAAATACAGAGCTGGCAACAGTGTAGAATCGAATGAAAACTCTGCACTGACTTTGCTGGTAGGAGTCGTTTCTGGGAAGAGATTCCGCGACTCTTATTGGCGACTCCTTTATTAATAATAGTCCTGGATATGAATAGCTTTAAAAAAAAAAAATTCTTTAATGAGCTTTCAAGCCGTAGAGATAAAGGAATGCTGAAAACCAGAGCGTGTTTCTCTGCTGGCCAGTGTAGATGTGGCCCTGAGTACCTTGTAGTATGCCAAGGGAACATTTCCTTTATTTTTTTCGCTTCGAGCTTATTCTCCCTGCTCGTCGGGTTTTAAGTACGAAGTGACATCGAATCAAATCGAACCCATCATCATGAGGTGAGCAAAAAAGAAAACTTGCTTGTGCAAAGCTTGGACTGCGGAGGTGCTGGTTGGAGGCAGAGAGGTCGGGATTAAAGGTCCCATGTCGCGGGATCGAAAGGTATTCTCCGAGCGAGAGGCCAGGAAAGAAGGACCCGGGGAGCAATGATTTCGTATAGAGTGCTCAACATAGGCATTCTGGGACTGGAAGTCCAAATATAAAAAGGCGTCCAGGGCCATCGTCGTTTAAGCATGCTCTATAGTCTCTTGCACACTTGATTCAAACACGGACTACACACGATAGCCCTGTCGCCATGAAGACCGTTGGATATTTTCTTGTTGCCTTCTCTGCACTCAGTGTAGTCTTCGCCGAAGGCACACTCCCACCTTCTCCTACAGCGTCAGTGGGATGCCAGCCGCATGGTGACCATTGGTAAGAACTCTGCTGGACCATGATTAATTCGAGAAAAGTCAAGTATTAACATACCCGTCAGGCACTGTGAGGGCCCAGCCCCTTCGACCTCAGCAGCTGCTACTGCAACCACTTCGCACGCTGAAGGCCCTGATGGGATGGCTACTCCAACCAAGCCTAGCCCAACTGAGTCTGTTGGTTGCGAACCCCATGGCGACCACTGGCATTGCGATGGGCCTCGGGTCACTTCATCTGGTGCACCTAATCATACCGGATCAAGCCCCAAGCCTCTGAAGCCTAGCCCAACAGAGTCCGTCGGCTGCGAGCCCCATGGCGATCACTGGCATTGCGATGGACCTCGTGTCACTTCAACTGGCACACAACATCCTACCGGATCAAGCACCAAGTCTCTTAAGCCTAGCCCAACAGAATCTGTCGGATGTGAGCCCCACGGAGATCACTGGCACTGTGATGGACCACGGACATCGGGCACTGCACCACCAGCACAGTACACGGGTGCTGCTGGGTATGTTCGTGTTCCTCTCTCTCAGGCAGTGGGTGCAGTGGTCGCAATGGCTGCAGTTGTTGTCTATGTCTAAGTGGCATATCAGTGGTATGATTGGAAGTTTCCTTGGTATGAGGATTACGGCCTTCCCGAGAGAATGCGACGGAAAACGATTCATTCAATGTCTGGCTGATGAGATCTTATATTTTCTCTTGTTTCACTATCAATTGTTTCGTGTCGTTGGCAACAAGTCAGCTTGATATACGCACGTGATATTAAACTTAGTTATGTAATTAAATGGTTAGACGGCTGTTTTAAGGTTTATCCCGCCCCGTAGTCAATTTTCACTGTTGGACAAACAATCTTCTTTTCACATCGACTAAAGATCGATGTTGGTCAATAAATACATGGAGCAGCGTGAAACAAATGAGCGGGAAATGAGACGAGGGATAAAGGCGCTTCCATAATTCGTATATTATAGTGCGACTTTTGCGACTTCCATGGGCATTGGATGTTGTTGTACCCATATCTCAAATTTTCACCATCCCTTGGAAGGCGAGAGAATGCGAGGAGCAAAATGTCAAACATTTGAAATATTTTCGATGATATCTGCCGTGACATTGGGCATGCTTAGGAAGGGGCTATGGCTTCCGCTGCATCGTTTGACCTGCACGTCAACACCAGCAACTTTGAGTCTATCAATCATCATTTGCTGAACTTCTGGCAAGATACCCTTATCATTCTCGCAAATAATGTACGAAGTCGGAAGTTCTCGAAATGCTTCATTGCTGACCGGAGTGGATTGCGCCGAATATGGGTGAGCAACCATTTGTTTTACCCAGTACTCTGCCTCTTCACTCGGTAAGTCGCTGTAAAACATGGGAATTGGATCGGTTGCTGATATGAGATTCGTTTCTTCCTAACAATTGATCGGGGATATCAGTATAATATCATGGAAAATCAGGAAAGAGTACGAAAAGTGCGCGAGAACGATAAGGAAGAGCAGTGTGAAACTCAAGTTGACTTGGGCTTACGTTGATTTTAACAGTTGGTAACGATTGACCTTCGAAGATTCCTACCAAACTCTGTCCTTTATGTGGCACAAAGCTTGTCAGGTATATCAGATTCCTTACTCCACCGGCCAACCCTTTTTTGGATCTCTCTGCAATACCAAATTTACAAAGCGCGTCGGTTCCAACCATCCCGCCATATGAATGCATAATGACATCAACTAACTTGCCAGCGTCTGTAAGCTGAGCTGTGAATTGGCGTATGAAGTGGACATCATCTTGGAGTGACTTTGTAGGCGGAACCTCGCCATTGCAACTCGGTAAACGCGGGCAATACGTCTCATAACCTCGTGACTGTAACACTTGGACAAAGGCCTGATAGTACGCTGGATGCTGCCATGCGCCATGAATGATGAGGATCACCGGTTTAGTCTTCCCTAGGTTGCTGTTTGAGTCTATGGCTGTTGCTTCGGGGGTATCTGTTCCTGTTAAAATGGATTTCGGTTTTACACCGCACCCAAGCCACCTGGCTACCTTCTTTCCTAGGTATGAAAGCATTGTGACCGGTAGCTGGTTGGGAGGGAGGGGAGGAGGAATGGTCAATGGATAGTTGGATGGGCAAGAGACTAGATTATGTGTGTAAACTCCAATATGAGATTCCGGCTTCCAGAAGAAAGCAAAAAAAAAAAAAAACCAAGAACGCATGGAGTGGGATCAGACCCATGTTCTACCGGCTGGAGGCAGGGGTTCTCAATTCAACAGCCAAGGAGGGCGGAGGAAGGAAGGTCACGGCCTAAAAATTTCACGATATAGGCATTCATGACAGGGAAAAGACTTGTTACCAGGCAAACCAATCTAGATCAAAGAAGCCGCAGCCACTCAAGCAAGGATCTCCCGCTCACTTCAGTTATCAAGAGGCAGAGCAACGCATTTCCAACAAGAAGTACTGCGTAAACAGCAGAGACAATCAAACCATGTTGTGCAGATGGCAGCGCAGAAAACCGTAAGACCGGCGTAACATATACTGACGATGGGGCCAGATATCTTGCATGCATGCTGCCAAAGGCTCCACGTTCTCCAGAAACCATTTCAAATGCAACCACGAGCCGGGGGTTCATTATTGGTTGTACACCCGTGTAAATGCGACGCGGAAGATATTATGCGTCATTTAGCTCGGAAGGTTTGCTCGCCAATCTGCCCTTGCATCCGCAAGATATTACAGGACTAGTACATTGACAACTAGTAACTGTATGATGCAGCACCTGCATTGATGTTAAAGGAAGCAGCTGTGCTCCGTGAGAACTTGGGCTTATCATCACATGCAATTGGCGAATAAATTTAATTCGCGTGGGCAAGACCGCTCGCGGAACAGGGGCCTCTGACCCGTCCGGGCTAGGGGATGGAGAAGTGCGGCGCAATGCGTGGCATTTCTTCTAAGCTTCGTACTCTGCTGGTCAAAGGAGGCGGTCCAGGCTACCCGGAGTTCTCGGGAGTTTTTTTTTCCTCCTTGAGTGCGAAAGGGCAGATCCTCCACGGACTCTCATTGAAGACTGCTGATTGAAATAGAAGCAGGGGTTTCGGGATAAATAGCTTGGTAGTGAGCTGTTCTTGCGCTAATTCATGGATGTCCCACAACCCCTGAATATTTGCTCTGCTGAGAACCGAGACCAAAAAAGTATTCTCGAAATGCATTCTACTGCCCCAACTCCGAGATACGATTCATATTTCCAAAATGAAATG
The DNA here is from genome assembly GCA_018357685.1 of Trichophyton schoenleinii. Taxonomy (NCBI): domain Eukaryota; kingdom Fungi; phylum Ascomycota; class Eurotiomycetes; order Onygenales; family Arthrodermataceae; genus Trichophyton; species Trichophyton schoenleinii. The sequence continues at coordinate 4,851,314 of WOFF01000001.1, forward strand.
AGAAGCAAAAAAGGGAAAAAAATGAAAAATAGAAATGAAATATAAAAATAAAAATAGAAAACAAGAAGAGAAAGGAAAAACGTGGAGAAATGGATGAGTAGGAGACTGAAGATTAAACCAGTTTCTTATGTGTCAGGGTCCAGCCACATGGGCCAGAGACAACCCATTAATCTGTTGCGTGTTTCCCCGTTAATAAGCCATCTGATGCGAGTCTTCTTCTCTTCCTCATGGTTTCCATGGCCCAGGACCAGATTTGAAACAGCCAGCCACCAGCAACAAGCACACCAGATACGACATTGACTAGTCGGACCATTAGGGCTAATAGGCTGTCCCTCTCTTGGCTAACAATTAGCAGAATTGGCTCGATATTATATTTGAAAAATATACCTGGGGTAGAGTCGATGCGCGGCTGTATCGGTTGGGAGTATGAGGTTACCGCATACTGGTTTGTTGAAACAGTCGTTTTAGAGTCCTTTGCCGTTATAGTGCTCGCGTCAGGGAGAGATCGACGACTAGGATCAATATGGCCAGACTTTGTATATATTGTTGGAACAACCGAGAGGTGATATTGGTATTTATAAAAATTTATGGATGTTGAGGAAACCGTCTTGTCAAGTGGATTGAGAAGACGGCCATAATGAGGGCCGAATGAGAGCTCGGTGATGAGGTGGGTAAAATTCAGGCCTGGAAACAATTTAGTTAGCTGATCGGCTAATGTTTTTTTGGCATCTCTGTAAATGCAAATTATAATAGGCTGTAAGGGTGACATACTGTGAGGGTTAGTAGCCCTTCCCCATTCAAAATACCCAAAGCCTCGAGCCGTGATATGCAAGTTTCCTTGCACTTTATTGCCCTCTAAACTTCCAAACACTCTGCATGAGTCCACCGCATCGGACTTTTTCAGCTTTGGGGCCTTTGGGAACTTCTTTTTCCGGCTTCTCCTTACCTCACCTAAGACATGTTCGACATGGAGATCCTCTTCCTGTTCTTCCAACCGGAGGGAATCCTCCTTGTTCAGCGTCTGATACTCAGGGCTTCCTCCACTACGCCGTTGATTCATTTCTCTGTTCCAAGCAGCCCAGCTAGTGGGCTCCTGCGTCAATAAATCCCCAGCCAAAATGTGGTCACCAGCTGCATCTTGGATGTTTATTCGGACATCATCGCAGGGCATAGCGACAACAGTGTCGATGTTGAGTTGCATCTCCTGTGATACCCCTCTTTCAACACTGAAATGATGGTTTTCATGGCCGCGATACCATGTTATGAGCTCGGAGCAGGAGAGGATGGTGCAGATGATAGCTACAAAAATTGTCCACAGCCCGCCACCACGGCTGGTGGAGGTATATGACGGCTTCGTCTTTGCTGTAAGCGGTGTATTAGTATGTAATCAAAATATTGAGAAGTATGATTTCGTTAAAACGTACGAAAGGCGTCGAACGTCCTTAGTTTGGTTGCAATGCCATCAGGCGCTCCAAAGTTGGCCTCGTCAAGGCCATCATGCGCAAATCCGTTCATTAGATAGCGGCTAATGAGATCACATATATATCAGGTCGTCCGGCACAGGCATCAACCGCTCTAAGAGTAGCGTCGGTAATGAAATGGGCTACTTCCTCAACATCGAATATGCGGCCATCGCCAGCATTTTTGATATCTGGGTAACCCCAGCTTCAACCCGCAAGTTGCAGTTCTCTCTTTTCGTGCTAGCTTCATTCGCTTAATCAGCAGCCGAAAAGGCCAGGTATCCAAAGGGCCCTGATCTAAACCGTTTAAGGCTAGACTACCCGCTTGTGTACTAACCGTACTCGGGTACCATATATCACGTGATATATTGCTTGCCCAGGTGCCCAGTGCCGAGCAGCCCAAAGCGAAAGCATTGAATGCGAGTAAACAAAGAGAATGAAGGATTGAGAGCGCAAATGACAAATCCATGTCATGTGTATATATATCTATGTGTACTCGGTATCGGGAAATGGATACTGTATAAGTGTTGTGTTAATGGTTTCATGATTCGAACGAGGGTGACATCCCGTGTTCGATTTAACACCAAAGGAGCAGAAGAAGCAGAAATAAAGGATCAATGCAATGCAAATGATGTATGGCCGTATATCTTTATCCAAGCCTTCAAAGAATAGCATAGGGCAAAGGCTATAAGATGCGAGAAGTTCAGGAATAGGGCATTATTAAAAAAGCATAACAGGCAACGCAAGTTTGTAACACATTGCAGTGACTCAAAACAGATGCACGTATGCAATGCCAGTATTTAAAATAGAAACAAGAAATGAAACAATGTTGAAGAGAAAGAGAAGTGAAAGGCAAAATAAATAAATAATGTTAAAAAAGAATATAGGGGTATGGGGTTAGGAAGAAATGGCTGGAGAGAAAATGCCAGTATTGTGGCAAGTAAACATAAATAACATAAACATCACTCAACACATCGATCCTTTGATCATAGTAAAGCCAAATCAATGGACTCGTATTGGTTAACTCGTTCAAACCTTGCTACGGAGACCAGCGCGGCGGAAAAAAGCGGTTGCGTTTGCCGCAACCTTGGAACATCACACATCATTCCTATACCTTTGTCTTCTGTACCATTACATGACGTTAGATATCCAATATTACCACCATAGAAGGAAAGAGAGGGTTAAAAAAGAGGAAGGCGGGAAGGTTGCCCATTTAGCAAGGGAAGGAACGCTGTTTGCATCAGCTTACCAAGCTGGTTGTTGCTGCCGCGGCTGCAAGGTCAGGCTTCCCACTAGCATTCCTCGGCGTCACACGAGGCAAAGCGGAACCGCCTGGCGGAGCGATGTTGGACGCACGCTTTGGGGTCGCTCCCGGATTGGTCGTCGTCGTTGTGGAAGTGTGGTGGAAGGTAGAGTGGCGCTTGGGTAAACCATGCTTGACTGGTGAATTGGTTGAGGAGTCCCGAAGGCGTGTTCCCTCACTGTTTGAAGTTGTGGAAGGAGGATTTGGAAGGGGCCGACCATTTAATGTAGCACTGGTAGATGCAAATCGCTTGACGGGTGACTGAGAATGCGAATGGTGCAGAGAGCGGGTGGAGCGCGGGGGAGCTCTAATACCAGTGATGAATTCATGTTGCATAGCATCACGCGGTGTCATTCTGCGAGCAGGATCCCATCTCAAGCAGCGAGCGATGAAATCTAGGAACGCAGGATTATCACATTTAAGAGCCTGCCGGAGATCAGTTGAGCTGGGTTTGCGCCGGCGCCCCTTGGACGAGACAGTCAAACGTGGCTTTCCAGAGGAGTCAAAGAACAGTTTCTTCCTAGTACTCTTCTCGATAAGGTGCTTCTCAGGGGGTCCGAATATTTCCATGATACAGGCCAACTGCTCTTGTTCGTTCTCGCCGGGAAACAGTGGATACCCAGTATAGAGCTCCGCGAGAATACAGCCAAGAGACCACATGTCGATTGGCATTCCGTACGACATTCCAAGAATAACTTCTGGGGAGCGGTAGAAACGACTCTGGATATATGTATACACCTTTTCGTTCTCAAAGCAACTTGATCCAAAGTCAATGACCTTGATATCTCCACGGAGCGGATGTACGAGAAGTACGTTTTCGGGTTTCATGTCACAATGCACAACTTTATGACTCTGGAGGAGCACCAGAGACATTAACATCTGCTTAGTGAAACGACGAATAATTTTGAGGGAGAAGCCTCGGAAATCATGAGCCTTGATAAACTCATAAAGGTTGATACCCAGTAGCTCCGTAGATATGCAGAGGTGTCCACGGAAATAAAAGCTTTGGGTGAAGTTGACAACGCTGTGACGGTTTTGTGGATCCTAAGTCGTGTTAGATTGGCCATTGTATTTAGGGAAAGGTGATGGCATACCCATTCTTTCAGCTTTTGAAGAATATTCACCTCAACCAGTGCCTGCTGATGGAAACGTTTTTTGTTACGAATGATCTTGACGGCAACAAGGGTGCCAGTCTTATGATCAACGCAACGTACGACTTGACCGAAGCTGCCTTTCCCAAGGACATCGACAACCTCATATCGATAAGCAATATGATCGCCGATAACTATGTTATAGTCTCCACGTTCATCATCGTAGCCAAAATTGGCGGTCTGAGCATTAAGATCGCCGACATGCTTCTTGGCTTTGTGAGTACCGCAGAAGTAGATGTCCTTATAGTCGATAATTTCTCCTCGTTCAAAGATGTTAAGGCTTGCAATCTTTAGAGCTTGAGCTGGTGAAGCCCGTTCCTTAGGGCCAGCTCTTCGTCGAAGCTCATCCAATTCCCTTGCTGCCGATTCAAAATCTTTTCGTTTGCTTCCAAGCTTCCGCATTTCCTCTTCAGCTATAAGATCATCACGGTCAAGTTCTCCTTCCTCAACTCTAGGCTTTGTAGATGCAGGGGCGGGCGGCGGGCGGGGGCCTCCAAGTAGCCGTTGTACAGGGTTCAGCAGTGAGGATGATGAAGAATTTTTGTTCGCCTGCGCCTCATCTACTACTTCCGTAAATGACTGAGTTACAACCGTCGGCCCTGGCTCGCCTGTTATACTCTTGTTCCTTCGTGAAGAAATGCTAGCAACCACATTTGAGATAGATTGTTTTCGCTTGGCCGGCGCAAAATTCGTATTTGATGCGGGACTGGTTCGTGATAGATTACTAACGGAGGCTGAGGCGGGAAGTTTGGGAGGGGGCATATTCTCAAATTTGACATTATCTGCCGTTCCTGCATCGTTGCATCCAGCGTGTCTATTTTGATCGAGGCTTATCTTTCTTTGCGGTGAGGGCGGTACAACGGTAGGGCTGGGGTTAGGTTCTATAGTGTCTGGTTCATATTTGAAGTTGAATGACTCGGATGCAGAAATTGTAGAGAACTGGGTTTGTGGGCGTGGGCCAGTCAATTTGTTGGTAGAAGGCTTGGAAACCACTTTATCGCGCATAGAGTTCATTTCATCAGTACCTCGAGGCAATGATGAAGATATATATGGCGAAATAGTTCGGTTAGAAGATATACCCATAAAATCCAGAGCACTTGAGCTGTTTTGAGAACGGTAGCCGGTTTGATAAGGTAGAATAAACTGCGAACTGTTGCTTCTAGATGTATGAGCGGGCATTGGAGTATGTTCCTGGGGGGCATGGGAGAAGTTAGTCTTAGAGGCCGTCATAGGAGTGCTTGGGGTCTTTGCCACGGTTTGGCGAGGAGGAGGCGGTGTAGTAGACTGGTTAGGAGCAGGATCTTTTGGCTCCTTATCTCGTAGGGCATTAATTTTACTGGCAACAGGAGCGCTCAAAGGCATCAAATTGAGTGGCGGTAGTTTCAATGGTTGGAGGCTTCTCTTCCCATGAGTGACAGTGGTTCGTGGTTTGAATTCAGAACTAAAGGCACGGTTGTCATGTTGCATCATGGCGTCCCCCAGGGAAGTTTGATAAGCAGGTGTAGATGGTGCTTCAACTTCCGTAGCAGAAGGTGCATCTTTTGGTGTTTGTCTCCTCGCTTCAAGTTCGAAGGGCATGCTGGTTTGTCTAGGGGTAAATGTTTGGGGTAGGTGAGTTTCGTTTTTGGGTGATTCGTACGCCTTTGGGATTGCAGGAACGGGTGGAACTTCCTCTTCTTCCTGATTTGAATGCTCTGTCCGTGGTTTAGGAGTTGGAAGTCTAGAAGTTGATATAGTCTGTGAAAGCCGACCCTGCAGAGAGCCACTGGAATTCCTAGCAGAGTTATAAGTTGTATTTGACGAGAGGGATACTCCTGAGCTATACGATTTTCGGTGAGGATCTGGTGTAGTGCGTGCCGATGAGGGTGTTACGCTTTTTCGAGGTATCATAGAAGGTGATGGCGCGGAGGAACGTGGGCGAGGAGAGTTTAACTCTAGTTGGGTAGGCGAGCGCTGTGGGATTGGAGGCGGATTAGGAACGAGAGACATTCTCTTCATCCTTCGAGCATCTGTCGGAGAAATCGTTCTTGCACCTAGGCCAGTCGGGTGGTGTGGCATCATTGAAGACCGTTTCGACGACGGAGTCGTGTTTAATGTAACAGCTCCTTTTCCCGGAGTCTGGATGGCAGTATTTGACGAGGACCGAGAATGATCGGAGCCGCCAGGGGTGATTTGGTTCTCTCTATTCCCACGGCTAACAGGCTGCAGGGATTTTGCTTTCTGGCTCCTAGTTGTGTTTAGAAAGGAAGGGCCGCTGGGTTGTTCCGTGGGTTGATGACTACCACGATTTACATTGGTATTCACCCGTATTTCCCCCGTTGCATTTCTCTTTGCAAAACTCTGACGTCTTCGAGGAGGGCCATCATCACCGTTTGCTTGAGAGGTAACCGAAGCAACAGGTCCAATAGATTTCCGGGGTTGCCTAGGGCCAGCAGTGGAGGAGACTGGAGGTGTAGCATGGCTTTGTCGCCTTGTACGCGTAGTTACAGGACCAGACGTTGGCCCCGTTGAATTATGTACCCCACCTACATTTATACCCGTACCAACCCCTTCAAGATCGGGCTTTTGAGCATTGCTTTGTCTTCTGCTGAGGGTATTTGGCCGAGCAGGTTTAGGGCCAGGGGCGGAGGAGGTTGTTGTCGACCAACGCGTTGTTGATTTGGGGGGAGATGGAGCAGATCCAATGCCAGCTACGAGTTGACCTGGCATAGGGAAGTGGCTAAGACTCGGTTCTCTTGAGGAGATACTGTTATGGAAATCATCGAAATTGATTGCTGGAAGGAATTCACTGCTCTCTGGGGGCGTATGGTTGCCAATCTTTATCAAAATTAGTATTTTGTAAACATATATTTTGTCTTGGCAGCAGAAGACGAACCACATTCGGGAACGGCGTTTCAGATTTGTTCTGGGAGTTCGAATGGGAGTGTATCGTTGTGCTATGGAAAGAACGAAAATAGGCATTAGACAATTTGCTTATACCATTTGTAATCAATGGAAGGAGAGTATATACCGTCGCGATGATACCGGCCCGCCGATTGTTGGACTGTAATCCCGAATCGACTTCCTCCGCTTCGAAGTTGTTCCCTCGATTTGCTGGTCTGCGCTTTCACGAGAATGCAAAGAAGAAAATGATGCCTGGTTGGTAACGGGGACGATCGGCGAGTTCCTTTGCAGCGGCTGGCGATTTGTTTGAGCTATAACGTATGAATATAAGATTAGCACACATCTGCTTGAAGATGGAGAAAAAAAAAATCAACATTAAAGGTTAGCGAGACTGGGGGGTGTTTTATCACCATAAAATCGAGTTTCGTTAGGTCTAGAAGGCTCAGAAGGGTTCGAGTGCTGTACTGGCTGCTGCGTCACGGCCGGCAATCTCTGGGACGTCATGTCCGCCGGCATGTTGTCGAGGGATGACCGGAACGTTTGACTGGTACGTCAGGATTGCTGTTCTTGCGCGGTGGCATCCAACGTATAATGCAGGTGACCTGACACACCTGATAATGGTGGAGAGGTTGTCTAGCCCGCACGCTCAGGGGTGACCGCGGCCGGATAACTCTCGGTCAAGGACTGTAAAGAGACGAACGGCAGCGGAAGCGACTTGCTCATTCCTGTTATGCTGCTACCGCGTCATGATGCTCGAAGACTTTGAATCACAACTGGCCCAGGAGCTGTTATTATTGCTGCTGCTCTTCTGACACTTGTCCCATCCACGTTTGGACATCCACCGACCTGCGAAATCGGTGGGCTGAACGCGAGCAGACCAAAAGTGAGATTTCTTGTTTGTCGAAAGGGATTTTGTATCGTTCGAGTCTCTGGTGGATCAAGCATCAAAAAGCAACCTGGTCAGTGAGGTACAAAACCCCCATGTAGGTACAGGAAACTCTCAACTCTGAGTGGTTGGTGGAGCTCTACCTTGACAAGATCAAGCGGGCGTTGGTCGTTAGTTAATCCGCTATAGAAAAGCCACTTGCCACCGGCAGACCCTCACAAGGGCAGGAAACAATGAATATCCCGGCCTGCATCCAAACAAACAGCCTTGGTCACGATATTTTTATACGGCGATGTTTCAATTGCGTGTTTGTCGCAGCCGCAAGTTTATTAAATTAAAAGCGAAAAACAGGGACGAAGTCGCTTTTTGCCTTTTTGGGAACCTGCCCTGAGATTATGTAATGAAGATTAGATAATTAAGGCTAGCTTGCATCGGGTTAGCGTCTCCGTGCGGGATCACATGCTCAGCCTTTCCGCTTTGGGAAGTGGTCGGGCATAAGTAGAAGACGAGCAGCGACGTCACCAGCGCAGACAACGATATCAAACAACTTCATGATATAGAGGATGCATACTCTATATATATAGAGAGAGAGGAATAAATTAAAAAAAGAGGGACTCCTATGCCAGAGAGTGACGGAGAAGATGGATGAATACACCGCAGAACTCTTCTCTGGCCAGGACGGCGGTAATGACGGTGACTCCCGGCCCTTGGGAAGTGTGGAGGAAACGAAACCTCCCGTAAAGCCAGACCCTGCAAAGGAGGAGACTTCTCCCAGCCTATCGCTACAGGACCGGTTGCTTGCCAGGCAAGTCCTCTATCTTTCTCATTCCACGAGAAGTGAGGAATATTGCCCACCCACTAACTGACATTAGGTTCCTTCAACAGTTGGTTCCATCGGAAGATGCTGGCAGTGATGAGGACGGCTGTGAGGATGCTGATGCATCCTCAGAAAGGCCCCCATTCAGCCTTCCTACGATGACCAACAACTTCAGGCGTTTTAATGCAAGGTATAGTAAATATGGCATGCCAACAATTTGATAAACCTTCATTGCTAAGTACCAATAGAATAGGGATAGTCTTTCGGTTTCAGTATAACGTGATTAAGCTGCTGTCTTGGAGGCACAGGACCCAGACATGGTCCCTGTTATGCGTCTACTCCTTCATCTGCCTCGACCCATATTTACTAGCGGTGCTTCCATTTGTTCTAGTCCTTCTGTTAATCATGATACCCGCCTTCTTGACAAGGCATCCTCCACCACCTCCTTCAACTTCAACGTCTAGTACAACTCCATACTACTCCTATGAGGGCCCAGCTCTTGCTCCAGCTAAAACCATCAAACCCGCAGCTGAGACGTCAAAGGACTTCTTCCATAATATGCGAGATTTGCAAAATTCCATGGCGGACTTTGCCGTCCTTCATGACACAGCTGTGTCACTCATTGCTCCCGCTACAAACTTTTCTGACGAAAAATTATCGTCTTCCCTGTTTATTGCCTGCACCGGCTTGGCGGGCGCGGTCTTTTTAGTGTCACACCTCTTGCCCTGGCGGCTTATGATGCTTTTTGCTGGGAACGCCCTTATATTATCCAATCATCCAAACATAAAATCCCTTTTTGAGGCAGTTAAAGGTGCGATTGCGTCTCATAGTGCCTCTCAAAATAACGCCGAGGGCAGCAAGAAGTCATTCAACATTTATGGCTATTCTATACCTTCAACTTTTTCTGGCATAGTGGATCTTCTCGATTCAATAACTGCTATATCCCTCTCTGCCGAGCCCGAGGAACGCGAAGTTGAGATCTTCGAGCTACAGCATAAAACGTACTCCTTATATTCAGCATCACCAGAATGGGAGCCCTTTTTATTCACATCTACGCCGTACGACCCCCTTTGTCCGTCTCGTATATCAGGAGATCGACCTCGTGGCTCTCGATTCTTTGAGGATGTCAGACCTCCCCCTGGGTGGGTTTGGAAAAGTAAAAAGTGGGAACTAGATCTCGAATGCCGAGAGTGGGTGATGGAACGCATGGTTACTGGGGTGGAATTCGAAATACCTGATAACAATGACGGCATCATTAGTGAGGAAGTAGGAGGTTGGGTATGGGACCTGCCGTTTAACACGCCAGATGATGAACATGCCGTCGATATACTGGCTTACACAGACTCGTGGGAAAGCCCTCGAAGAAATGCGCAAATGGCTGCCCAAACGAGCAAGCGTGTTAATCAGAAAGACAAGCCTGAATGGGAAGAAGCTACAAAACAAGTTGACAGAGCTGGCGACTGGAGAAGGAGGCGCTGGGTCAGGGTTGTCCGAAGGATGACTATTGACGAGAAGTCAGTGAAAGCAACGCCAGTATCTTCTTGACCTCTGTGTTTTTAGCGCCGTTTGGTGTCTAAACCTGGATACAGTTTAATTAATCAGAGCACCCGGGGGTGGACAAAATTTTAACGTGGAAAGAGCTGGTTTTAATCATGGTGTTTCTTTCCTTCAGCTCCATATCGCTCCTGCCTTGGCATCAAATGCAAAACGGAATATTCATTGCTCCTACCTTTCAAGCCATGTTGTTGTTATGGAACTTGACCGACAACAGCGACTGTCACAAACCTCGGTTATCCATGGTACGGCTGTTTGAATTCGATGAATACCGCCAAAGGCTCCCTATTGACTCTCTGTGTGGTTTTAGCAGTATCCAGGATGTCAGAGCCGCAATTATGACCCCTGCCATATGATGCTACAGTCCCGCCCCGAGTCCTCTGGCTTCTCCAGATCATCCCTTTAATATCAGCAGTGGCGAAAAGATATATCTAACTCCATTTGATTTATAATCATCGAATACATCTCGAAGAAAAGGCCAGTCTTGCTAATGGAGGCTTACAGCTAAGGTACAGGAACTCAGGGGAGCTATCGAGGGTGACGACGCCAATGCACCGAACGTACCAGAATGAAAGATGAATGGAGCAATTCAGTGAATGCCAATCTAAAACTTACCGCTCTGATAAACTTCAATGCCATTTCCAGGGTCTTCGTCTGTCATTTCATGTCATCCAATCACCTATACAAGTATTCGTCCCAGAATCGAGACTCTCCATCTGAATATATTGAACCATCGTTCCTAATGAGTTCCTTAGCAAGAGGCTGTTTGGAATTGAAGGTGGTTTGAAGGGATGTGACACAACGCAGGAAACAGTTCACTAGGGAAGATATTACCGTCTGCCAAACCCTCGGGCTACCTCAAGTTATACTGTCCTGGAGATCCCATTTCCACCGTGAGCTTATTGTCAACATCGACAAAGGAAAATTACGAAAAAGTAAATGAGCAAGTTAGCGGTCACCTATCATCACGACGTAGAAGACATCTAGGGAAGTGACTACGGGGAAGACGTTAAGGGAATTACCCTACTTTTATGCTGCAACGTTGGCCCAATATGAAATGCCTCACACCCATCTCACAGGGAAATACTACTCCGTTATGAGGTTAAATGGCTCCCCAGTGGGTGGAAATTACTTCCGTTGCCTACATATGAACTTGGACTCTGTTAGAAGATTAGTCCTTCCTAGAATTTAGCTAAACAATCAATGGCTTGGTTCTTAAATATAGTATTATTTATCATCACACTTGGCCTCACTTTGTATGAGAAGAGAATAGACCCAGTAACTAATTAGCAGAGAAAACTAAGGATTTCGGCTGCGAGTGTCAATTGCCTCGCGGTTTCAGGCTGCTAAGGCTCCGCGGGCCGAGCCGATGTGTTGGCCAACTAACTAACTGGTTATCAACTAACGCTACCTAAGCTATGGAGTATTTACCCTGGTTTGTTTGAAGTCAGTGATGATCAACGCTTATCTCGACTTCTGTGAACGCTGCTTTTTGTGTTAGGCACTCTTACCTGGCAATCTGGAAAGATACTCAGGTACTCAATATAATTATTCCTCATCCTCCTCCTTTTTTTTTTTTTTTTTTTTTGGAAAACAAATTTTATTGTTGCCTCATAACTACTTGCTTGCTGTAATACATATTTTTAACAAACTAACTACTGGGTCACCACCTGTTTCTGAACTCCATTCGTTCCCATATCACCGCATACGATGTAATAAAAGCACGTAAAAAATCTCCGGAAAAGCCGAATAAAATCAAGCAAGCTGAGGGCAACTATTGCAAGTACAACTTCTGCTTCGTCTCCTAATGCCAGGATGTGAAGTTCTAGTCAACTGTATGACTGTTCAAAGGTCATAATTGTCGCAAATCAGACTAGAACAAGGAGGGCAACGATGAGGCCGAACAGATACGCAAGCTTAGCATCCGTCGTATTCTCTTCAGCAGCATTGACAATAGTAGAAGTGGTAATGCTGAAGGTAGGTGAAGAGTGAATAGAGGTGCTATTGGCGCTTACTGTCAAAGTAGTTGAGGTAAATGGGACAGATGCAGTGACTACTTCTGTAGAGGTAGAAACAACAGGCACCGTGGAGCTAGTCTGAGTAGCACTAGTTGTCTTACTAGTTTGCATAGTTTGAGTTGGAAGCATCGAAACAGAAGAAGTTTCAGCGGGGACATAGGTCACAAAGCTAGTGGAATGAATGATGCTCGGGGGTAAGGTGACACTAGACTGAGTAGCTTCCTTTGACTCCGTGGTTGGTGACTGCTGAGGCTGCTCAATGACCTCAGTTCTAGTAACTGCAGTAGATGTTGCGGACGTAGGAGCAGGCGACATGAAAGTGATAAACATGGTGGTTGTAGTAGTCGACGTGCTTGAAATGGTGGTGTCCGTCACAATTGGCTCGAGAGTGACCATATCTGTAGACCGTGAAGAAGTGGTTGAAGCCGAGGGAAGAGATGCCGTAAACTTAGGAGGCTCTGAAGTAGGTTGAATAGAAGCAGAGCAATGCGTAGAAGAGGCTGTAGTTTCCTCGTGCTTGGTGGTAACTTCAGTGGTAGAATAGCTGATGAGAGGCTCAGGAGTAACTATGCTTGGAATCTCACGAGTGCGAGCACTAGTCCAGAGGCTAGTGAGGACAACATCAGTCGTAGTCGTGGTAGTGGAAAGTGTGGTAGTGCTTTCAATGGGAAGTTCTGAAAGAATACCGGAGCCCTCAGGTGACTTTCCATGCTGCGGAACAGGGACAAAGGTAGAAGCAACTGATTCGGTTCGAAGCGTAGCAGATGACTGAGCAACTTTGTTTTCAGGGGCCAAGGTTAAGCCAGCAGACTTAGTAATCTGAGGGATAGGGGCGAGGGTAGAAGCTACAGATTCAGTGGGGACGCTCTGAGGTGCTTTGACAGGTTCCTTGATGGCGAAGAAGGTAGAACCGGCTGGTTGAGTTCCAATCAAAGACCTAGGGGATTTCACGGATGGCATTGGAGTTCTCTCAGGTACTGGTGACATTGAGACCATGCCTTTGCCTTTATGCAAGCAAGTTGCATCTCCCGCGGTTTCGGAGGATTCGAAGCCTAGTTTTGTCAAGTCAGTACATGATACTGTGCAGTGTATAAAGGGTTAAGGTATATGATGTCAGATATACATACACATAGCATTACGGTCACCCTCACTAGATAGAGAGAGAGAAATGTCAGCAAGTAATACTTGGTATGTAGGAGTGAGAAATCACGTAAAATACGCGTCAAAGAACATTGAATGAAGGTATAAGGCTTACTATTTTTTGCAGCTGATGGTTTTAACAATCGCGTTTCCTACACATTTGATCACCATAGGGCCATTGCGGCCTTCGTAGCAGAAATCTCCATCAGGAGCTGGGCAGTAGATAAAAGTGACACTTCGACGTCTATATAGTGACAAGACGTTAGAATAAGCATAAACAAGCTTAAATAGACAAGCTCATGACGAGGAGCTTCTCTGAGGCTCTGCCATCTATATGCGTGTGGGTGGGTGAGCAAGAGGACAGGGAGACATACATGAACTGGCGGGCGTCGACACCATAGAGAAGCGAGAACAACGCGGCAAGAAGAAGATAAATCTTCATCTTGACGGGCAAAGGAGAGTAAAGGAGGTTAACGCGGTGTTTCAGCTACTGCAAGGGGTCTTTGAGAGGAGCAGGTAGTGGTTGTAGTGTGGGAGTGGAGGTTGTAGAAGAGAAGAAAGGTTTGTTGTTGTGAAGGTGAAAGGAAAGGTATTTATAGGGTGCCAGGAGGACAGGCTAGTGAGGGGTGCAGGACAGCCTTCACTTTGGACCACTACAGTATAGTCACTGGGTGAGGGAAGATGAAGTGAAGGGGATTTGCCGGTAGGACAGGCAGTCAGCTTGGAACAAAGATAAGCCTTCTTTGGCTGCTACTATGGTATAGCTGCTTGCAGACACTTGCTGCTCCAGGCATAAAAGGAGGCAGGACTTGGATATCAAGACTCAAAGGGCCCTCGCTGCACGGGTATAAGAAAGGGGACTTGCACCCTATAATATCTGGCTCAACACCGGTAAGAAGCATCATTCTTCCTAGAAGACCTCATTATATGGTATAATTATATGGTATAATTCTGATGGCTAAGAAACAGAGGAAGAAACAGCAGCCCATGACTTATATTCCAACTTTTAGTTCATGAAGGAGTAGAAAAATATACCAACCAGGGAAAACGCCTTGCCTTGAAGAAGATCAGCACCGCCTGCCAGTGAGCCCATATATGTCTCCTCTATTTCGTTTATAAAAATAGTCAGCCGTCCCTCGAATCTATTCATCTTCATTTCTAGCCCTCATCTTCTTCAGCCTCCTTGCAATGTCTGCCTCAGTTTGTTGCATAGGGTTAAGTTTCCTATCCTTTGCCATCCGGGCAGTATCATCGCCGTATTTCTGTACCAATCTCTCAAGCCATTCCTCCTCTCTCTTGCTCTGGTGCCTGGGTTTTCTGTTTTTTAATTGTTCTTCCTGAGCAGCAGCTTGTTTCTCCAGCTCAGTCACCACATCAAACGACGAGGTGCCGTTCAGATCACTGAGAGCCATATCAGTGTCCTCTGGTAAATCCTCTAAAGGATCATTAAGGGGGTTATTCCTTCTTCGTTTCCGTCCGGCGACTTCAATGGTCTCATCCTCCTCGTTATCCCCGCTGATGACTCGCAGGATCTTTCCAGTTTCCGGGTCGCGTTCAACACGGGCTTCTCCTGGCTGGAGTTTCTTGCTTCGTTTCTGTGTGAGCGGTACATGGAAGGGGTCGCTTGGACCAGACTGTGTGGTATCGCTTTCACCCTTGGATATCTTTTTTTCTACTCCTCCTGCCGGTGCATTCAAGCGAGACGTCAGGCCAAGTCGGCGATAATTCTGGGTAAGTGTCAATTTCTTGTCCCTGCAAGCAACCGTCAGCGCACTATTCTTCCAGCTCCTATAGCTGCCAGAGTTCTTCATCTCCTTACCAGTTACTCTTGATAATAGCGTTGCCAAAGACGTTTATCTTCTTATTCCCATTCTTGGCCTTTTTGCTCTTATGCTTCACCCTCGGATTCGAAGACCGGTTCTTCTTCTTCTGTAGCACTTTCCCCATCTTTCCTCTGTGATATCTCGAACTAAAGTAAAAGCACAATCGCTCTCCTTCGACTTGCTTCTGGTTGTTTTATCTCGCTTCAAAACTTTTTTTTTCTCTATCGCCGAAGTTTGTCGTCACAGGTCTTGGCAGATAGTGGCTTATGTAATCATATCTTCAACAACTCTCAAAAATATCAACGATCAAAATATCAACCGGTCAAACACCAACTATTTGATGCCAGGTGTCAAGTGTGTATTATGCGGGTATGATCACCATCGATTATTATAGTTGTGGTGCTATCTCAATTATCAAATTGAGGTTGTTATGAAGCGTTTTGTTTTTTTGTAGAGTTTGTCTAAAATACACGGCCGCAGCAATCCAACTGTAAATCATCATTACGGAGTAGTATTCCATCCTATGTATCAGCCGCTAGAGTTCATATATACTATAATATCATTAGCGACTGGCCGGAGTAGACGTGCTTATTCATATGATCAATGTCGTGTGCCACCGAATCGCTAAATACGCGATGACCGATCTCCCGCAGGGCTGGCCCAGTTTATTTTAGCTACCTAGCTAGTTAGCACAGCTAGTCAACCAACTTAGTCGATTTCACGACACCCTCCCACATCAACGCCTCCTGTCAAGTTGCATAACTACGGCGGCATTCAGGGGTTAACCATGGCACGCTCAATTGGATTCTCCGCCTTCTACAGCCGGATATGGCACTCTCTAGCGGTGCTTGCACTCGTCGTTGTCCTGGCACAAGCTACGAGTACATCGGACAAGGCTGGCACGAGCGAGCTGACGGTGCCTCAGATCGAGGAGAAGCTGCAGGTAAATAACAGGCTGAGGGAGATACTGGTGCACAGATGAAGACGACCCAACTATCTAACTCCGTGTCTGGTCGTGTAGGAGTGTCCTCTTGTTCAATCGCTTAATGCGCAGAAACTCGCCAATGCCCCTGAGACGGCCAGTTTGACATCTAGGGTCTTTGCAGTTTTGTTCCCTGGCAGTCCTGCTGTGAATGCCATTCTTGCTACCATCTACATCTCTGGACCTCCCAGTAAGTAGCTTTCTCGCTAACTACTTGACCTGGGAAGAATCAATCTTAATACTGTTTGTTGTTTTACTTGCCAGACTTCCTACTGGCATTATGTCCTCCCAACATCGACCCATCTTCCCTCTCTATCATGGTAGCCTTTGCAGTTGGAGGCCTGCTGGGAGACACCCTCTTCCACCTACTACCTGAAATATTCCTTGGAGAAGACTCGCCAGAGCACGTGCGGTTCGTGATGGTTGAGCCAAACAAGAACTTGATTCTCGGCCTGGCTATTCTCGTGGGCTTCGTGACCTTTGTGGCCATGGATAAAATTCTCCGGATTGCAACCGGAGGGGAAGGACACCAGCACGGTCACTCGCATGAACATGGCCATAGCGAAGATTCCGGACTAGTGGCAGCCACAGGCGTGTCGGCAGGGGATGATAAGCACGGTAACCTGAAGCAGCGGAAACAAGCAGCGGGTTCTGCTGGTGCCGTCTCGGAAGATCAGCCAGACACGGGGCCAAGCAACAACCCCAGCGTCAAGTTAGGAGGTTACCTGAACCTGATTGCGGACTTTACGCATAATATCACTGATGGACTAGCTATGTCTTCGTCCTTCTACGCGTCTCCTACTATTGGTGCAACTACAACGGTTGCAGTCTTTTTCCATGAAATACCACATGAAGTCGGTGATTTTGCCCTTCTGATCCAGTCTGGCTTCTCCAAGCGTAAGGCCATGGGTGCTCAGTTCGTTACCGCCATCGGAGCGTTTATCGGGACTTTTATTGGAATCGCCATCCAGGAATTTGGGGGCGGTGGGTCTTCATCCACAGTATCTGGAGTAGCTTCTCCAGGCTTGCTAGGAACTAGCCTCACGGTTGGCGACCTACTGCTGCCCTTTACGGCTGGAACGTTCCTTTACGTTGGAACAGTAGCTGTTATTCCAGAGCTGCTGGAGACAGGTAAGGATAAAGCAGCGGAGACCAGAAAGACCCTGATGCAGTTTGCTGCCATGGCTGCCGGAGCCGGTATAATGTTGCTGTACGTCCTATCCATTCCTTATTAACGGCGTATTCTTCAGTTGCTAACTTGTTTCTAGGATATCCTGGGACTAAAAATAAAACAAATGGTTTTTGATATGAAGTAGAAGTCTATTTGAGTAAACGCAGGAAGATATAGATAAAATGAAATATCAAATCCAATCAAGGACCAGCCCGCCTAGATGTCCGTTCGCTGATTGAAAGGGGAACTCCGATCAGTTACTCCGCAGCTTGTTTGTCTCATGCCAATTCATTGTCTGTCTTTGACTTCCGACTGTGACCCTACATTATAAAAAAAAAAAAAAACAAAAAAAAGCAAGAGCAAGAAAAATCCGCACTTGAACACCCCCTGAACAGATCTAAAGAAAAATTTGGTTCTCACGCGTGGAGAATATGGAAAACGCAACAGCAACGCAGCAACGACCTAGCTGAAAGGGAAAAAAATATGCATCATATGCAATGGTTCAGCGCGCCAGAAAAGGGGAGGCAAAGGGATTAACAAAAAGAGGAAAAAAAAAGGTTAAAAACAGCGAAAAGGGGGATAAGAAGCGAAAGGTTATGATATCTGGTACAAAAGGTCTAAGAATGATACGAGCATACGTGGCCGTTGGTAGTAGGTAGAATAAAAAGGGTAGTAAGATAAAACCGGTGATAGAAGGGGAACGTAAGAGAGTCGGAAAATGGAGAAATGGTTATTCTCACTCGTTATAATGATATACCTAAGATGGAGAGTTAGTGACGGGAAGAATAAAAGGGAAGGTTGGGCACGAGAGAGAGAGAGAGAGAGAGACGTACAAAGTAGTTTGGAAGACCGTAACACTTCCACCCGAGTCTTCGTGCCATTTTGGCGAATCCCTCGGACTCGACGAGGTGGTAGAAGGGGAAAGGAGGGAACATGGCTCCGTCCCGGTGAACGGCAGCCTTGACCATCAGAGCGGTTCCACCGACACCATCGAGCTCCATGATCTCGCGGGTGTTTCTCTCCGGTGACCTGTCTGCGCTGAGGGCCATCAGGTTTCTGTAGGTAGGTAGTTCACCGTACCCTTCTAGCATGATCTCATCACGGCCCATGCTGTTGGCAATGTCGAGAGACCGGGGAGTGTCGGTCCACGAGTTATAGTCGTAGGGCCGGATGTCCATCTCCTTGGTGTCCGGGTTGAAAAATCTCTGGTAGCAGTTTGCTACAAGCACAGCCTTGTCGTGGCTGGTCATGTCTTCGATTAGAGTCGGGGGTGTCTCAACAATGTCACTGTCCAGCCAGAGAACCCACGAAGTAGCTGGCCCGAGAGTGGTGAAAAGCAAGCTGTTCCGTGCCCTGCTCATGGACTCTCGGCGGATCTTCTGGTTCTCAAGCTTATGGCGCTCCTTTTCGTCCTGTGACTGGATCGGCGGAGGGAAATCCTGTCGCAAAATTGTGATGCTGGCGAACCGGTCGTCAATGGGGCCGGACTGAACTTTGGTAATTGCAGACTGCAGAGCAGAGTAGGCTGCGTTTCCTTCCCTGGTCTTGGGGATGATGAAGCCCAGGGAGATGTATTGGTGAGGGTAGGTGAACTTGTTCAGGTTCTCCCAGTACCCGGAGTAGAATCGCGATAGGGGGGTGAGAATGAGGATGCGTTCCCGGTTCTGTGCAGCGTCTCTGGACGAGGTAAGATTGTTCATGTTGTAGTGAACGACAGGCGGCGGCGCCCTCTTGTTCCCAGCGGCCTGCGACTTGTGGAAGGGCTTTGTGGGCGGAGAGAGCGGGTTCTGGGCAGCGTCATCGTGCCGTTCCTGAGAGGTAAAGGCCGCCGTCGAGGTCGGGGAGAAGATGAAGAAGAGGAATCCGATGGCTAGAAGACCGGCTAGCACGATGGTGATCGGATTCGTGCGGCGTAAGGAGCGTGAGAGGGCCATCGTGTGCGTTGTAGAGGTGTGCCGTGTGGGTGTCCTTTTGTATATATCTGGTCTCGGGCGGAAGGGGGTTCGTCAAGGGACGGAGACGACGACGCTCTCGATGGAGACTTTCGGCCGTGGGCAGAGTGGTGCAGCGTGATTGACTACTTCGTTATCCAGACATATATCTGATCCTCCGCAACATGTTTCACACAGTCAGAGGGCGGGAGGCTGCTGGCGGGAAAAGGGCGAGGGTCGTGAAGGTAGCGGAAGGGCTCCTCCAAGGCGTCGTCAACTCGTCCAGGGCAGAGTTAGTGGCGAGCGAGTTAGCGATGCAGGTCGCAGCCCCAGAGACACAGCCAGGCCAGCCGCACAGCAAGACGCAGAACAGCAGCGAGAGAACGGCGAAAGAGCGGCGAGCAAAGGGAAGACAATAAGAAGAAGAGCGAAGAATGAAGACGAGCAAGGACGGTGAAGTTCGCCTTCGCCAGGTCGAGTTTTTGCTGCCAAAAAAGCTGAAGTTTGTTCTTCTGGCTCTGGCGGCCGAAAGAGGAAAAGCGCCGGACTTTATTTTTTCTTTTCTTTTCTTTTTTTTTTTTATTTCTTGAATTTTCTATTTTTTGCTTTTCTATATTTTTATTTGACTGTCCATTTTTATGTTATATTATTTTTACAGGCAAGGAGGAGGAGGAGGAGTCGGGGCGGAGGCGACGGCTTGCAGGCTTACGAGGGCGGACCAGCGATGGAGTCGTGCGTGTCAGGACGGCCAGCGGAAGGCGACAGACAGACGTCAAGCAGCAGCAGAAGCAGCTGACGAGTCGATACAGCGCGCGGGATCGGCTTGCTGGCTGGTGGATAGCCAAACACGAGTCACGCAGATCAAGGGGTGACGGTGACCCGAGTATAGCCAGTCTGGCTCTGCAATTCGGACCGGGCATGGCTATTTTATATATTTGGCCGATGACTCTCTTGCTTTTTCCCCTGGCTGGGAGGGAAGGTGAAGGGAGAGAGGCACAGCAGATGGTCATGGAAGGGCTCTCATGACTCCCTCGAAGGCGACCAAGGCCATTGCATTAGCTGGGAACGCTCGCAGGATACAAGGCAGGAAGCCGCGCCAGTACGCTCTCCACCCGCCCTCTCTGCCCACGGCGACAGCAGCGTCTCTCCAGCGTCGAAACTTGCGCTCTCCGTCACCCAGCGAGCCGCCCAGCGGATCCGTCATGATACGCTGCTTGATGACGTCGGATGGGTAGGAGGTCACCCAGAAGACCTGCGCAGCCAGTCCGCCGGCCCAGAAGTTGATGGCGGGCGCAGAGAGATCCGTGTACTGTTTGAACGCGCGCGAGAAGATGTCATAGCTTCCCCAGAAGCAGAAGAAGAACGAGCGGAAGATCAAGGTCGAGCAGAGGCCGTGGTAGAGCCCCGGCAGGCCATGGGCACGCAGCTGTCGTCGTTAATTTTAGCCTACACCGATCAAGTCAGACGGCAATGGGGGGGGAGGGGGAGGGGGCCCAGGAGCCGCTTACTATTTTGCGAGCACAGTCAATGGGGCCCTGGTAGAGCCGCTGCTTCTTGTCGGCGGCATACTGTATCTGCAGCCGGGCCTTGACATGCTCTACTGGCGCCGCAACGAAGCTGACCGTTGACCCGGCCAGGATGCCTGCGACTCCATGACCGAACGTTGACAGCTTGTCAGGCACCGTGGGACTGACGAACGGCAGCGCAGCTCGCAGCTCTCGGTTGGCAAAGATATGCTCAAACAGCAACCGTCGGTACAGCGTCAGCGAGCCCAGCATCCTAACAAGCAAGCCCAGCAGTCAAACAGTCAGCCATCCAAGCCCATAATATGTAGCCCCATAAGAGTAAGCCAGTAGAGGTATATCGTATAGGACATACACTGAGTCCATGACCATCCAGCCCATCAGCGGCGGCGTAGCCCCCTTGTACAGTGCTGTAACTCCTTCATTTCGCACCGTCTGCAGCAAGCAGTCCAACGGCCCGGTAAACCGCGAGCTCTTCGTCGTCTGCAGCCGGACCTTGATAGTATCGAATCTTCAACTCGTCAACCTCGTCAACTCGCCATGCCCGGCGTCTTTTCTATGGTCATACGTACGGATGGCCGACTGTGGACGTTCCGTCTGGTAGTTAGCTATGATGGTTGCTCTCTCTGGCACACCGCGAGACCAGCTCGACTACTCACCTGTCAGCTTTGCTATGCCTGAAAAGACCCCGGCCACAAAGCCCTTGTAGTCATGCTGGGCCTTGAGCTTCGTCTTCCCGGCTCCCAGATCCTGCTGCACGACTCCCGGTCCATTACTCATGCTGCTGCTGCTGCTGCTTCTGGTGACGGGTGGTGGTTGATGGTGTTGCAAGCAGCTGGAGGTCTCTGCCTGACGGGCCTGCGCCAGATCCCTTAATTAACACGCCGCCAGTGATAGCTGCAGCTCGGGTTTATATAACGGATAACCAGCAGAGAGTCTTTGACATGTGTCTGGGGCCGTGGCTAGCTGTCTTATTCTTTTTTTTTTCTTTTCCTCTTTCCAGCTGAATAGTTATTTGGTTAGTTAGTGATGATTAAATAAGTGCGATATCGGTGTCTGGCCCCGAGCTGAGCGACGGCCATGAGAAGGATATTCCCTGTTAGTATGCGATACTATTTCGAGTATATTATAGCCATTCTACTGCTATGTACTGGTTACAAGGCTAATCATACAATGGAGAGGCAGTAGTGTAGTTCGTTGTGATTGATATTCATTCTCGTCTCTCCTAGGGCTATAATATCAGGGAAAACAAGTCTAGAAAAGTGTATCATCGGTGTAAGGAAGGGAAAAAGTTGAGAAGGGGGAAAAAAGAAGAGATAAACCTGAAACGATGTATGGTTTGCCAAAGACAGATGTAGCGAGGGGGTATAAAACATCCAGTCTTCAGGGAGAACGCTAATTAATATCACAAAATGTAGTCAAAAAATAATAATAATAAAAAATAGTAATAGAAAGGTCCAATGAGAAGTGCAGCAGGAGGGTAAGGCACCAAGGGTGGGGGGGGGGGGGGGGGGGGGGGGGGGGGGGGGGGGGGGGGGGGGGGGGGGGGGGGGGGGGGGGGGGGGGGGGGGGGGGGGGGGGGGGGGGGGGGGGGGGGGGGGAGGGGGGGGGGGGGGGGGGGGGGGGGGGGGGGGGGGGGGGGGGGGGGGGGGGGGGGGGGGGGGGGGGGGGGGGGGGGGGGGGGGGTTGGTTGAATATAAAGATGGTTGTGCCGGGCGAAATGAAGAACAGGTATAGAGCAAACGGTTTGGACCACACATAGACCAGCCATGTAGATAAGAAGGGAGTCAGTCAGATCCATCGTTCGTTTTCGTTGGTTTCCTATTTTCCTTTTCCTTCCCGGTCCCTGGTTTACTTTTTGTTGACCTCAGTTCGTGGTTTATTGGGTATCTTCCGAAATATACAAATAAACCAAGGAGTCGTTGAGTCATTGAGGCATCCGAATCTGACTCCCTTCCTTCTAAAAGAAAGCAAAAAAAAAAAAAAAAAAAAAGAACTCCTAAATCAGAAAAAAACGTCGTCTTGAAAAAACTAGGCCGTCTAGATAGGCCGTAGTCAAGGCCGCGTGCTGGTCTATGAAACGGTCGGTTCGTATGTAAGTTGTGGCATAAGGTCGTAAGGAAATCGAAGTCATGAGAGAAGTCCGAAGTAAGTAGAAGGGGGAAAGAAGAAGAAGGAGAAGAAAAGAGCCGGAATAAAAAAGAGAGATGAGAGAAGAAAGGACGTGGCGTGGATCAATCAATTGACCCTCGAGGCGAGACGGTCCTGCTCTCGCATGATAAGCTGGTCTAGTAGCTCAGTCCGTTCTCGAATGCCCGCGTGGCCCTGACCATCTGCCGCCAGGATATCCATCGTTCCGGCAGAGAGGTATCCTTCCCCTTCCTCTTCCAGGGCCAGGGGCGTCACCGGACCTGGACTTCCAAGGGGTTCCAGCCGCGGTTTCGACGGTTTAGAAAAGGTCGAGGACTGAGCTGAGGCGCGAGTTGAGAGGGCCATGCCGGCGACTAACTCGCGGTACTGCCGGAGAGCATCCCGGGAGGAAGAAGAGGAGGTCATCGTCGAAGAAGATGCTGCAGGCGAAGATATCACTGCCGACGCCGAGGAGGGCCGGTATGTCTGGTGGTGATGCGGATGGTGTGAGTACATGTGAGACGAGGTAGCGGTGCCGTCGAAGTCGAATGCCGTCGAGGCAGCCGTGGAGCTGCCGGCGGTCGTCGACTGGTAGACGGCCGGATGAAAGCGAGGCAGGTTCTCGAGCCGAAACGAGGGCGTGCTCAGCGAAGCCGCATGGCGGGCGCGGGAGGACGAAGTGAAGATGAAGACAAAGACGAAGACGAAGATGAAGACGAAGACGAAGAGACGGCGAGAAAGGCGAGGAGGCTGGTGCTGGTTATATCGTGAAGAAACATCCCGGGCTGTCATGCATGGATGGAGATAGGCGCATGCAGGCGCTGGCCAGGGAGGCAGATACCTGCATACAAACAGACAGACAGACGACGGACAACTTGCATCTGCTGCTGCTGCTGCTTGTCTGCGTCGTTTCTTCTTCTGCTGCGGCCGTCGATGGCTATCACGCTGGAGCAGAGGATGAGAGGCTCCCGGAGCTGCTGCGTCTTGTCCGTTTGACCAGGGCGACGTTGGAGCCGTTGGCCTCACGAGCTGCGGTCATCGTGGTATATAATAATAGCATCTTATACTCCGTACGGCTGATCAGTTGCTTGCTTCTTCTACTTCTACTTCTTTGCTCTCAGATAACGACTTTGCTACAAGTACTCTGTACGTCTTGTCGAGGTTTGTATGCCTGTCAAATTCAATGTCTATTCGTCTGCTAATTTGGCTACAGGACGCAACGCAGCTACCGGCTGTCTCGATAGATGGCATGATCCTGCTTGACGAGTTAGACCTGCTCAAGCACGACATCGCACACCTTTGGGGACGAAAGAAGACGCATTGTCACCAGTCATTACGATCCAGCCTGTTGTGCTCGTATTCCTGGCTTGAGGCACCTTCATTTCGAAGGCCGGACAAGCTCCTCTCTTGATGAGAAAATACGTGTTGCTGTCCGGACCAAGAAGCGAGTCAATGCGTGCTTTTGACGCCGGGAAGAAGAAGCAATATAGGCTCAACTACTTTACATACTTAGTTACCCGGAAGGTGTTCGTCCTCATGCTGATGCTGATGCTGATATGGGAAGTGCTCTTGCGTCAGAGCCAATTTGATATACCCACCTTCATCTCTCACCACGAGTCTTGGGGCCCAAAATAAAGTCCTTTCAAGAAATTACGAACGTTAAACGAGCTGATGGGATGCGATTCCGGAGTCCTTTGGATCCATCCGTCTCGGAGTTGATTACCCTCCGGTATATAAAAACATACTCATGACCGGAACTTGAGTACGACCCCTGTGTGTTTTTTTGACCTGAGAAGTTTCCTCGAACGGTGGAACGCCCACTCATCGATCATGAATATCCAGGAGGAGTTGCGCTACTACTTATACTCTGGCGTTCCTTGTTTGAGGCCCTTCTATCAAGCCAAACGGCTTCAACCCAATTAAGCTGCCTCCTCAAGTTTCACCCACTCACAAATAATGTCATCGACGATCCCTGGCCTCTGAACCGTCCTCTGCAGCCCACAATCGGATGTATGATCCTTGCCTGCGCGGGGGGGTATCGCACCCGCCCCTCCTGATGCGTTGGCTCCATGCATGCATCCATGCATCAACTCTCTCCGTCCCTGGCTTCGTCTCCGTCGTCTTCGTCGTCTTCGTCTTCTTCTTTTTAAATTCCCGCAGGTTCGTCCCATCAGTGGGTATCATCAGGGTTGGCGCGGTTGGATATGTTTTACCCTGAACCGCCCATTTTCTGCGGACATTCTCCGTTCGCCATGGCATGCTGCGAACCTTTGGGATGAATAATAATCGCAGTTTAGACACTGCCTTCCGGGTCTGCAGGATGTGGTACAGCTGGACATCGTAGATAACTGTAAAAAGTTGATCCCTTCGACAGATTTGGTGAGATGCATTTGATTGCCATGTCCATCTGCATCGCCAGGTTACTCGCATGGCGGAGGGACAGTGGATCGGTGTCGTAACCCTGACATCAGGCCATAACCAGTTGCCTGATGAGAGTAGACATCTGATCAGAGAATATATTCGTTATCGTCAACGTCTGAGCAGCCTCAGAGACATCGTCTTAGATTACGCAGACAGAGTTAAGTTAGCCAGCAGTTAATATCGCCCATGTTAACTCGTTCACCCCCTAATAGCTGGTGAATTATAGGTAGTTATAGAAGAAAAAAAATAAATTGAATATCAAGATTTCAAAATAAACATCATCAACCCTGATAACTACCAAACGTAGCTTCTACAGAGTGCGTCGCTGTGACATGTATCTGGCAAATCTCCCCTGCGAGATACTACTCGTTATTGCAGAGTTTGTCGAGCATGAGCGAGACCTCAACGCTCTGGTTCAAACCTCGTCCCGCTGCTACAGCTGCCTCAATACCTTTCTTTACCGTCACAGCGTTCGAAATAGCTGTGGCACTGGCCTGGTGTCAGCAGCTGGCAATGGAAACTTAGGCGCTGTCCAGAAATTCCTCGATCTAGGTGTAGAGGTGAACTGGAAGAGAGCCCCCAGAGGCCAAACCGCTATCCAAAATGCAGCTCTGGGAGGCCACATCGAGGTCGTGCGGCATCTACTGAACGTCAAGGGGATCAAATTACGCTATGTCAATGACCTGGGCTCGGTGCTGGACTACGCAATCCGTGGCGGCAGTATCCCAATGGTGAAGTTTCTCCTGGCCGATATCCGTATTAAGCCAAATATCAAGAGCACCAAACGCTCTGCCCCAATTCACCATGCAGCAGATATCGGCAATCCCGATGTCATGAAGCTTCTTCTTGCTGATAAACGAGTGGACCCAAACCTCAGAGGCGCAATTCGACGCACCGCTTTACACATTGCGGTTAGAAAGGGGCACCATGCTGTCCAGAAACTGTTGGTCGAGCATAGCGGCGTCGACCTCAATGCAAAAGCCGGTCCACTTGGTCGAACACCGCTGCTCGAAGCCCTCAAGGCTCCGGCTGACACCAGTCCAGCAGATAGCCTGAGGATACTGCTGAGTTCGAGGAGGGTCGATATTGAGATGTGCGACAATAGGCTAAATTCTGCCTTGTCGTTAGCTGCCAAAGCAAAGTCGCCCGATTATATTGAAATACTTCTTGAGCGAGGCGCAAACATAGAGAGTCGAGACCACTACGAGTTCACACCTCTTTTGACAGCTGCTAGGGCGCCGGGCGACCTTTGTAACAATGTAGAGCTGCTCCTTAATTCCGGCGCAGACTTGCGTGCTGTAGACCGGGAAGGGAGGAATGCTCTGGCGCTGGCTGCTCAATATAACAATTTAAAAACGGTCGAATTATTGCTCAGGCATGGCGGTATAGACCCGAACATGGGTGACAATGTGGGCTTTACACCATTGTTATTAGCGACGTACGAAGATAACTTTGGCATCATGTCGGCCCTGGTAAGCTGCGACAGGGTGGACGTCAACTGCCAGGATAACTTTGGAAACACTGCAATGCACCAGGCATCGTACAACACCAGCCCACGCTCGGCCATGATATTACTTGGGAGGCAGGAAGCTGATATAAATGTGAAAAATAATGAGGGTCTATCGCCTTTAGCGCTGGCGGTAGCCCGTGGATCAGACTCTCTCGTATCAATATATACCCGTTATGGAGCAGATATCAATAGCAGAAACAACGCTGGAACTACGCCGGTTATGATAGCCATCAAAAACAAAAATCTCCCTATGGTTAAAGAGCTCCTTTCAATGGGAACATTTGATCTCGATCCAAAAGATGACCAAGGAAAAGCACTATTGATTTGCGCAAGTATATCCCTAATTGAGCTCCTCCGCGAGGAATCTGACAGTAATCCTCCCGCCGTGTGTTCCCCGCAGTGAGATTCACGAAGCTATTAAAAACATTATTTGACGAGAAAGGACACCGACGTTAGCCAGAAAGATAATATCGGGCACACTATTATCAAGAGCAGCGCTTTTGGGCAAAGCCGCAGTTGTGGACACTTTGCTTGCCTGGGATGGAATCCAACTCAACCCGAGAACCCGCGATGGGGACACACAGTTGTCCCCTCGCAGCACAACATGGTCGGGCTGAAATCGTGGAAATTGCTGCACTTGTACAAGATGAGTGAAGGAGCAACGCCGTTTGCACATGCTGCATGCAGCTATTGCTGGGAAAGAAACCTTGGTTGTTTTGTCTGTTTTCGCAAATTGTATAATAGATCTTAATTGAAGGGATAATGCTGAGAGAACACCGTTGGCATTTGCTAGCATATTCAGTAATATTGAAAATGTAAAGACCCTGATTTAACAGGCTTGAGCTGATCTCCATGCCATCCTCCTTGGTCCATCCATGCGAGGACGTCATGTTAGGGTAGTAATAAAATTGAGCTATTTCTGGCTAAAGCCATGGAGGTCAAAACTGATATTGAAGGGCCTGGATCTCCAATAGAATATGGAACTATTAGCTATTAGTTCATTGCCTGCCGTCGTTTATAAATGGATATGAAAAGTGTAAATACATTTTGTCTAGAAGATACTTGTCAGCTCTGCACCGTTTTAAAGGAGTGCCAAAGGTAGATCATATCCAAGACCGACCTTGCCCCCTAATGAATATTTTGACACCTATTGAGAGACCTTGCGTCTTCTGATAAAGAGGTATTGGAGGAAACATCAAGCATTTCGCTCAAATAAACAGACACTCTATGGCAAAGAGAATATAGGCTTCGTTTTCATTCTGCAAGGACTGCAGGGGAAAAAACGCTGTGTAGAAGGTATGGGTGAGTGAAGCAACGCCAATAAGTAGTTTAGGCAGAGAGTTTCGATAGCTGGCTAGGTAGCCAAAAGGTGCTTGAATAGCCTAGATAGGCAACGTGTATCATCCTGAGGATGGGATTTGCCGCTTTTTAGTAGTAAATGGGAAGTTCCGTACAAAGCTCGAGTGATTTCTAGACAGAGAGGAGGCCTGCGTCATACCAGAAATAATATATATAGGCTCATATATCTCTCCTACCATCCACTTTCCAGATATCAAGCTCTCAATAACCTCCTTCAAACCACCTAGTTAACAAAACGTGAAGTTCATGTTTCGATTCCTTTTTGGCATTGGTGCCATGACGGCATTCCTCCTTGCGAGAGCCATCCGTTATTATCGTTGCAACAACAGCTCGAACACAAGCACACCAAAGCCAATTTTACATTGTTTTGACGCGGAAGAATGTCGAGAAGTCATTGCCGGGAGGTGTCCGTTCAACGGCATGTCGGAAAACACCCTAACCGGTTATCAGTCAAGAGCCGGTCCAAACCAATATCTTCGGCAGGCATTCGGGATAGAAAATGCCTTCACCAGCGAGGATAATACTGTCATAAGAGAGTTTGTAGCTCTTGCTACAAAGCGGATGATTCTCCAGGGAACAGACTGGAGGAAAGTAGCTGTTCTTGCCGCTGCCACCCTTGAATCCTTAGGATTCTTTGAGCAGATATGCAATGCGAGCAATAGCACTGTCATAGACACAATGCCGATTACAAGTGTCGCACAAGTGTTGTGCCTCACTGTCGTTCTAAGTACAATTCTTCACAAAGATGTTGACAAGACCCAGTATAAAGACGTGCTCAAACTGGCGGAGGATATCAATAGAATTTGGATATCATCCAAGAATCCAGATGAAGAGAAACGACCAAACTACCAGGGCGAGACATCGTTCCATGATACCCTCAAGGCTATATTTCCAAATATCCAAATTAGTAGCCCAGCTTCAAACCCATTGAATCTTATTCTGCCATCTTTCGAGACGTTGTGGAGAATAGTTCTACGGACTTTTGTAGAGGTCAACTTCCTTATCGGCAATCGCTCACCGGAATTCAAACAGGTGCTTGTAGAGTTCTTCAACAACCCAACCAAAGAACAGTTCAATCAGGAGCTCAGCCCAAGCATTTCTGCAAGCAATATCATCTCTGAAACTCTTAGGCTCTACCCACCAACTCGCCGCGTTCATCGTCATTTTCAAGGCCCTAGAAGCGACGAACGAACTCTTTTTGCCGCAGATATAGAAGCATGTCATCGCAATGTTAGGGTTTGGGGCCCAGATGCACTGAAATTCCTTCCTGGTAGGTGGAATTATCTCAATGAGCAACAAAAGGCTAGCTTCATGCCGTTCGGTAGCAAGCCGTTCTTATGTCCTGCGAAGCCAGTCTTCGGGCCACGAATGATTGCTCTTCTGGTTGGGGCTCTCCTTCGTCATTATAGCGAAAACTGGGAGCTGGGTAGTGTTTCTGGAAAGTATGATATAAATGTGGTGGCTGAAGGGAAATATCTGGACCGGGATGCTTGTGCGCAATTGTACCTAGTCAGGGACATTCAGGTTTGAGGCTCACACTTGTGCACGGATACCGTGAAGTTACCATTTCTTGTAGCAAAGAGAACTTCCTTTTTGATATGTCTTCAATAGTTATGTGTGTGACCTTTGCAATTGAATACCGGTAATTGGATGCATTTTTTGCTCTGTCAGGCCGAAGCATGACCGGCGCTTGTCCATCCATCAGTCCCACTCGAGATGCTCTTGGGTTTTTGCCCACGACAACGGATCCCACCAAGTGGCAAGTTAACTGCCGGGCTATTCGCGGATTCCTTTAGCCAGTAAGTGAGCAATCCATGCCCCTTGCGTGCTTCAAATTTCATTCCAGGCTGTCATGGATGGTCTTGCTGCGAACTTGCATGCCAAACACTCCTCACCCGGGGTATCTGACAGCGCCCATCTTTTTCCATGCTCTCACTTCACAACCCTGCGTATTCATGCACAGGGATATTCCCAAACAGCAGCATGCAATTCTGTGTAATACTTATTATCATCCAAGAAGTGCCGCTATATCCATCAATAGTGTAAAAAGAAAAGTCGGGATCCGTGGGCCTGGTCAGGTTCAGACTGGCTGATGAGGTTGGGTCACGTGCTGGTCAAGCCGCCCCGGGCGCTTTTCGCGACTTGGCCGGACAATTTTTTTCTTTTTTTACTTTTCATTCATGGAGCAAAAAAAATTTTGATATGGGTAGCTTAAAGAGAGGCTTGAAGTGCTCCATAATTGAAGAGCTTTGCTGGGTGCATATATAATATAATAGCTGCAGCTGTCGTGGCTTACGAACGGTGTATGCATACCCTGAATGAGACGAGCCTGTGGACCCAACTTCAGGCATCACGGAAAAGCTCTCAGTCAACAGAGGTATCTCTCCCAAGGAGTCCTGACCTCCGAATCCACTTTCGCTCCGAATACCTTCTATTCGGACCTTAATTTTGTTGGAGCGCTGTTTGTATAAATTTATCTTGCCCTGGCTCTCAGGAAGTGCGCCACCTCGGACTCCTCTTTACCCTGGGAGAGTGCTACTCTTAAGAGCATATACCAGTATATATATATATACATATTCTTCAGGGCGGCTCCTCCGCTGTTAGCGATCAAGGCATAATGACAGCAGACACAAGACTGTTACGCGTCGTCATTATAGACCATTATGACTCTTACACAAATAACATCGTACAACTCTTACAAAATACTTGGAGCGTGGCTGTCATACGTTTTGATGAATTCACTTGGTTGGTCTATATCACCCCGTTACATGAGTACGCACTTTCTCACAAAACATATATTAGGGATACGTTCAAGGCCTCAGTACTTCCTCATCTGGATGCTATAATTCTCTCCCCTGGTCCTGGAAGCCCTGACAAGGAATCGGATTTCGGCTTTAACTCAAGACTAATCAGAGAAGTTAACATACCAGTCCTGGGGATATGTCTGGGTCACCAAGGGATTGGTACAGCTTTTGGAGCAAAGATTGTACATGCACCAAACATCAAACATGGCCAAGTGTGCAAAATTCACCATAACAAAACTGGAATCTTTGAAGGCCTTCCAGAACAGTTTGACGGTGTAAGATATAATAGTCTTATACTTCCGTTCAATGGTTCGAAACATCCTAATTCAATGGTCTCTTCTGGAAAGTGTTACTGATTTCGATTTATAGACTTACCCAAGGAGCTAGAATTAACAGCCTGGACTTTCGATGAAGGTGTACCAGTGGTAATGGGCATTAAGCATAGCAGTCGCCCTCTCTACGGAACTCAATGGCACCCCGAAAGTGTGTGCTCTAAATATGGTCAGCACATCATGGATAATTTCCGGGACAAGGTCCTCCAATTCTGGGCAAGCCAGCCTTCGGATATTGGAACTACTCACCAAGTTTCAAGTACTGGATTACTACCGGATTCTATCCTGAGCAGAAGCGCCATTGTTAAGGAGGCCCAAGGTACATTCAATCCCCAAAATGAAAGGCCATGGTCAATAGCAACAGATGGTGTACGTCCATATTACATACAAGGCACAATCCTTGGAAAAGGTGTTGCACCACAAACTGTATTTGATACTATAATTCGAAATTCTTCTTTGGATGGCGAAGCTTGGCTAGACAGTGCCAGGGTCAGATATATCTATCCGATTCACTCCTTTGTCAAACACACCATACACTAACTTTGTGTCTAGGTCCGTGATGCGCATTCCAGGAATTCATACCTGGGCATTGGTGCATTTACCCTATGTTACTGGTCGGAAACTGGAAAACTCTCTGTCTCTCAACAAGGAAAGCAAGTCAAGTCAGAAAATCTTACAACTTCCTATTGGTCATGGCTCGACCAGTTCCAGCGGTCCATCATTGAGCAAAATGTTGAATCGGTACAGCCAGCTCTACTCGGCGAGGATACCCAAGCGGGCCAGCCCTTGCTTCAGGTTGGGCTGATTGGGTACTTCGGGTATGAGATGAAACGTGAATCTTTACCCGGTTACAGATATAGGAAGTCAATTGAGAAGGAAAACATCCATTCTGTTCCGGACAGCCAGCATCTCTTTACCAACGTTGTTCTGAGGCTGGACAATTACACGGGTGAATGGATGGCATTCGGTCTGATTCGTCGTGGAGAAGAAGACCCAATCGGAAAATTTATCGGTGCCCATTCGCCCATTGGTCTTACCCAGCATGAATATGAATGCATTCTTTCGAACACTCGTGAACTATTTGCCGCGCCGCCCTCACCACCATATACTCTCCCAACACCTTTACCCAACTTCGAAGCCATTGACGATGAGAATTCATATAGCCAGAAAATCCATGCTGCTCAGCAGGCTATAAAAGAAGGTGAAACATACGAAGTCACATTGACTACGCGATTCAGAGCACACTGTCCAGACGTGGATCCATATTCACTATACCTATCACTTCGAAGCCGCAACCCCGCTCCATACTCTGCATACATCCACTTCCCGGTTAGCGACACAACTATACTTTCCTCTTCTCCTGAACGATTTATATCGGTTGATGGAGATGGCATTGCAGAAATGAAGCCAATCAAGGGCACGCTAGCAGTAAGTCCGGACCAAGTGGAGGATGAACGGAGAAAGATTCAACTTGCCACCGATGTTAAGGAATTGGCCGAAAACTTAATGGTATAAGATTCAGCCCCTACACTCTATTAAATGTTTCATTATTACCCCCGTTCTCACTGACCCCTGAGTAGATTGTTGATCTGATTCGCTCCGATCTACACAATATTTCCCCCTCCAAGTCGATACAAGTTCCAAAATTACTTCAAGTTGAAAGCTATGAGACTGTACATCAGGTGAGTTTTCCTGATTCATAAAACTCAGCCCTACTTTGTCTAATTCATTCCATAGCTTGTTACTACCATCCAATCTCAAATCGCAAAAAATGTTGGGGGTGTCAAAGTTGTCGAGCGTTGTTTCCCACCTGGCTCCATGACCGGCGCCCCAAAGCTTCGGTCAGTCAAGATAATTGATGAGCTTGAGGGAGAACCAGAGCGTGGAATATATTCTGGCTCCTTGGGTTATATGTGTGCCAGCGGAACTGTGGACCAGTCAGTCGTAATACGCACTATAGTCAAAAATGGGGCTGACCTTGAGCTCGGCGCTGGGGGCGCCATCACCTGGCTAAGTGAACCTGATAAAGAATGGGACGAGGTCATGGTAAAAGCGAATGCGGTTGCTAAGGCGTTCCCTCGACAGAGCTAATAGGTGCAAGCAAGCTTTGAATCCTAATCAACTGCGCATCAGAGGAAGTATACATATGACTAACTGTCGTACCTCAGACCATCTGCAGCTGAGCTAAATGCTTGTCCATTCTATATTATTCTAATTAATTTCTCAAGATTATGGCGGGTTTTACTGACGTTCAACACATGTATTACGCATATACCCTGATAGAAGCTATTATAAAGGAGTTTCATTACTTTCCATTCAGTATTGAAGTATATAATTGGACGTGTTGTGTATAATAGGTTTTATAATTAGAAGGTAGGCGCATCTCAATGTAATGTGTAGAACAGATTGATAATGACATTAAAAAACACTAATACTCAACTCATCAATAGATATATATGAACTCGTTATTCTGCTTATCAGTCAGGTCTTGGAAAGCATTCTCTCCTAGTCGTCTCTGTGAAATTATCCTGGCAGTGTCGATTTCTCCAGTTCTTTCATCCTGATTTTCAGATCCGTGGGACTCCGCAAATCCCAGGCCGTCATTTTCCTCATCAAACTCTGCGTATTGCTCATTCATGGATACATCCTTGATGTTAGCCTTTTTCCCCTCTGCTGCTCTTGATCGTCGATGTAAATTGTTGAGAACAACTAAGTTGGCAACTTGAGCTAGTATCACGACGGCGAGAGCAATGAACGAGATCAGAACCGAGCGCAATCCACATCTGTATCGAGGCGAATCTTCCTTGACGAATAATAATGGGCCAATGATATTGCCAGTTGACGATCCAGCGTTGTATAGTGAGGTGATTATCGACTGTTTGGTAGTACCCGCGGTATTTCCAACAATCCAGGTAACAATGAGTGGATTTCCGCCAAAGATACAAGCAAGCAGATAGTATGCCAATACTAACACACTATGAGAACTTTCTGGTGGGAGAGAGTATAATATTGAGAGTCCTGTGATAACCGGAAGTATCAGGAGGATCAGCACAGCAGACTTTCTTCGGTGTTTTTGGGCAAAATATGACGCCAGTAGGATTACAATAACTTGAACTGCCCCAAACGGCATGTTGAGGAGTGATGTGATATATTTGTCGTACCCAAAACCGTTAAGAATAAGTGGCCCGAACGTGTTTGTGACGGCCGCGCCGATGTTGAGAAGCAAGCTCATTGCAATCCACAAGTATGTTTTCAGTTCCAAGAGCGCTTCAAAGACGTGTGACCACCTGAATTCTGTTGCCCTAGTCCCTGTCTGGTTGGCACGGAGGCGCTCAATGGCTTGTTCGCGCTCATGCTCGGTGAGGAAGCGAGCAGAAGGGATATCATTATCCAGTTTCCAGTAAACAAATGGGGCTGAGATAATAGTGACCAGTCCGACAAAGATAAATATTCTGAGAATATGTCAGTCAAGGGAATTGTTCTATGACAAGAGTAAATACGCACATTCTCCAGGATTGCATTGCTTTAGTTGGTATGTGACCCAGACCGTATGATAACGCAGAGGCAACAATGGTAGCAACGCCGTTTGTACCATACCAAGCTGCGACTCGGATGGGCTGCTCGGCTCTACGATACCATTGACTGGTAATGACACTGAAAAGTGGGAGGCACCCAGCTTCAAAAAGACCCAAAAAGAATCTAGTGGCAAGCAAACCACCAAAATTATTGCAGACGCCCATTGCAGCTTGTGCCAATCCCCAGCCGAGAACCAAGGTTGGCATTAGGACCCGATGAGGCACTTTGACAATTAAAATCATTGAAAACGGTTGCCATGCCAGCTGGTCTATGGGGCCAATTGAACCAATGAGTGAGTATTGGTTTCCAGAGAGATGTGTATCTTCAATAAGGCCAAAGATTGCTCCATAGCCTAGAACAGTTTTATCAAGGATCTGATCAGGATGTTCGGCGTCGGATAAGTATAGTACTCCAATGATGAAACTGAAGCTTGTCAAGGGGTATTGCTAAGCAGGCATTTCATACCTGCAAGAAGTAAACCCAGACAAGGATAGCAAGGATGACTTTGTCTGTTTTCCGCCGTATTTTCCTATTCTATAGTCAGAATAATATTAGTTCAGGTGACTCGTACACCAATAGTACTGAAGGATGTGCTGGACACAAATGGGAAACCCGGCTATTGGGCGGAATGCGTACCTCTTCTTCAGTGAGTTGAACGCGCCTATTGCCAATAATGGCCAGGGCTGAATTTCCTTGGCCCATCTCGTCTGCCTGAGGGATCAGTGGCTGCCTGAGAGGATCATTTTTGTCCATCGCGATTTTGTCTCTGAGACGGAAGTGACCAGCAGCCTTTAACTGTTGTTGCTCGGCAAGTTAGTTCACCCGTAGTCCACAGATTGAGTTGTTGCTATCAACAAAGAGCAGATGTAGATTTTAAAGCCGACCTGCAGATAATCATATCAAGTGTCATCATATTCCAATAAACCCATTATAAAAAACGAATCATATCAGTTTTGTTCAAGAATAGCAAACTGCATTGAATGAAAACAACAAGATGTACGGAGTAAATGCTGTGGTTGTTTTGACAATGGCCGTCTTGGATACCTCGGCGCGTAGTCACGTGAATGCTAGTGGAGTTTAGCTCCCCTTAAGATATCCACATGAGCATTATTGCAACACCCAGAAGGCATCAAGACGGGACGGTCAACTGGAACCTGTCCAAGTTAGTGGAGCCGTGCAGAGGCTTTCGGAAATTGTTCTCCAGAGTAGCACTCGTGGCTATAAAACGATCGATATGATATATGAATGTTGAAAAGGTTGCTGATTTCTCCAAACGATTTGCTTACTAAGCAGTGGTACGATCTAACAGAAGGTTTATGTAATCAATAGTACATTCGAGCTGGTTGTCTATAGGGTTATAAATAAGGTTACACTTCCGCTGCTTCCGAAAGTTTATTTTTGCCAAAGGCACAAAGACCTTAAAAGATGTTGACGAGATTTTTGGTTGTAGTTATTGTGCAAGAAAAAGGAGAGAAAAGGGGTATAAAATAGGAGAAAAATTCAACAAATGGATCAGAACAATGGCAAAAACTGCATTAATGCAGTCTTATTCCACAGCAACACTTATTCTAATGCACTTCTTAGAATTCGCTTCTTCCTTTTAGCCGCCCAGGCTCGACTCTGGTTCCTCGCCCATTTCTTTTGTGGACTGCACCGAAGGATTGCATCTACGGATGAACCGGGAACTAACAATAGCACTGCTGCCGGTTAGACGGTTCAGGAGTGGTGTCCACATTGATACAGGTGTGAAAAGCAATGTCACGGTTTTCTTTGGCCAAGGTTGAACGGCAGGAGTTCACTCGCTCATCGCACAAAGAGGGGAGAGAGGGAATTAAGCGCCGTGCAAGGACCCCAGGGTTTCGGATTTTAACACGCTTGGACCATTACACACGGAAATGGCCCCCAATGTCCTTGGTGGATCCGAAACTCTCACAAAACGCCAATGGGGCCTCCTTTTTTTTTTTTTTAAGCGCTAATGGATACCATGAGAAACTCATCCAACCATGAAATCACCAAC
This sequence comes from Trichophyton schoenleinii, assembly GCA_018357685.1. Classification (NCBI taxonomy): domain Eukaryota; kingdom Fungi; phylum Ascomycota; class Eurotiomycetes; order Onygenales; family Arthrodermataceae; genus Trichophyton; species Trichophyton schoenleinii. The sequence goes on from WOFF01000001.1 coordinate 4,888,105, forward strand.
TCCGATGCCTGCATAGTTAGCCTATACCCGACTCAAATTAATCAGGTTGCATTGATACTGAGGTTCATCTCCGAATCCATGCGCCAAAACCATGAGCTAAGCATCCCTTGTATATGCTTCATCACTCAAACTAGTGGCTACCAGCGCAGCGAACAGTGAGCATGGATGACATATGCTCCAAGGTCTCTAAGTATTATTAGAATATCTACCTTCAAACAGTTTCATAACTAACTCAATACCTCTATAAGCGCCAGAGAGAGGGCTAAATTTGGAACCTCTCCTCCCCCCTCCCTCCTCTCTGAACACAGGGGGGTGTTTTATCTTCCAAGTTCATGCAACCGCACCTTTTGCTGGCGGTTATTCTGTCCTTAGCGCATGGAATATTTCGATCAATTGTTTTGATCCAGTAACTCGATTCAAAAGTTGATATATAAGTCAAGTTGTCTTCCAATACTAATTCATTACTCAAATATTCAATTCCAACTTCCCCCCAACCACACTCTACCTTATACCCCCTCCCTAATCGTATTACTATTGGGTTATATCTATCACCTGATTGTACGACGCTTTTTCAGAATACCGTTCCTCATTTATTTTTCTAGAATTCACGCCCAATGCTGGATTCTGGACCTGCGCTTAGCCCCTCCGTGGAGGCTGAGACTGACACCCATGCATCATCACCGCCGAGGTTAAAAAGCGCCCAAGTGCAGAACCAGAAACCATGCTCAATCAAGGCTAATCATGAGCTCGAACTTCAACTACGCGGTAGAGATAAATCCAGAAATAGCTACCTCAAATTGCGAAAGTATATCGAGTCGGCAGTTCTAGCCGACAAAAACTGCCAATATGTTGACGAAGATCATGCCCAGCTTAGCTCTAACCAAAAAGAAAATGGCACACCCGACACCCATAAGGGACTTTCGAACGGTGGGGCCAATGAGAGAGATTCTGACCAGACAAATGGAAATGAGCATTATGTTGAACCTGAAAAACGGGCAGTGTGGCTTCCAAAGCAGACGAAGCTGCCTTTTGAGTGTTTCCCCGATGACATTTCCATCGATGACAATGATGACGATACCGAGGAATCTGAACAGCCAAATCTTCACCATGCTCGGTTCAAAAGCCCATTTAGTCAAATGCAGCATTATCCCACTGGCGGTCCCCCTCCAAGGCGCACCTCCTTGCGAACTGTGGTCCTTAGCCCAGCTCTCTCTCCTAGGCAAACCGCCGATGATATTGGTTCGTGGAGCGAGGATGAGGAAGAAGGAGAGGAGGATGATGAAGATGAGGAGCATGATTACTCTTGTTCTGACCGAGTTAGACAAATGGAAAGCCGTGATAAAAATATGGAAGATAAATACCCAGCTCTGGCCGGTCCTAGAATTCCAACATTACAAAGATCTGATGCTTTCTGGAAAATAACGCCTCCCGAGGGACATAATTTGTTCCGAAGCCTTGTCAATGGTTTCATATCCCTCCCTCGTGCCCTTGAAAGTGTGGAGGAAGACATAATCCAAACGCTGCAATATCCCGTCAAAAAAGAAGATTTATATTTCGAGTTGGGGCAACGAGAATCGGAGATACAAGCCATTGTAGCCTCCCATTGTGGACTACCGAGTCCCGATTGTGTGTTTGTCTCCAATCCTACTACAGGAGAGACTTGGCACCATGGTCGTTTCAATCTTTGTATTCCTGTGTATGTTGCTAATCCAGGGAGTGAAGAACCAACACCACTGGCATTCAAACTCCCATTGCCGTATATGGTTGGAGAGGAAGAATTTCCTGGAAATGCAGAAGAAAAGTTACGAACAGAGGCAGCAACTCATATATGGGTCAGTGAAAATTGCCCAGATATCCCCCTCCCAAAACTCTACGGGTTTGGGCTTCCGGGCGGACTCAGTGTACGTATCGAGTATATCCTGCCCTGCTATTCCCGGTGTTGAATGACACACTAACAAGGAGATTTCTTGATGTATAACAGTTCTTCAAGCCGGAGTGTGTTACAGTATGGCAACGCATAAAAACCTATGCATTCCGTATCTTCCATCGTCTCTTCATTGGTGACTCACATTTCAGTCAATACATTCCCCGGAATCGCACTGCGCTTCTAAACCATGGCTACATATTAACCGAAAGGATTATGTTCAACGATGAGTTAAGGCCATTACCCGACAGACTTGGAATGCGCCATAACGACCTTCAGCTACATTACGAGAAATTTATTCAGAAATCGAAGACGCAAAATCTGTACCGCAGTTTTGCGAAAGCCATGATGTCACTCGCAAATATCCCGCAACAACGAATTGGCTCCTGGACCATTGACAATAATGGCCGATTATCGTTGTCTAATCGCCCCTTATTTTCTCGCATCAGCCGGTTTGAGAATTTAGGAATTCCGAGTGGTATTCCGCGTGGCACCACCTACAACAATACAGATAGCTTTTACAACGACTGCATTGGTATAAATGACAACCGTATTGACTACCAAAAGAATATTATACCCAACGAGGTAGCGGCTTTTGAGACTGTTTCTACTATAGTTTTCATGCGATCCATGTTACCTCAAGTTATGGATACCACCCTCCGCCATGGCCCGTTCGTCATGCAGCTAGGAAGCATGCCTGTTCAAAATATCCTGGTTGACAAAGAGTGGAATATCAAACAGTTCATCGAGGTTCAGTCTATATGCTCTTTACCTATGCAGCGTTCGCGAACGTCTTTCCCAAGACTATATCGAAGGTGTATGAGCTGTACAAAGCTGGCAGGGTCGAAGAAGCATTGAAGCTGCATCAGAAGGCGGCGTTAGCCGAGTCCCCGTGCAAGTCTGGGATTGCCACGACCAAATATGCGGCAGCAGTCTTCAGTGCAAAGGCAGCTGGGATCGAAAATGCTGAAGAAAGGATGAGACCACGCCGACCATACGAACCGCCGACCGACGCGGCAAAGGAGAATGTGAAGAAAGTGATGGCCGAGGTAGCGCTGATCGAGCAGAGTCTCTAGGCGGCTCTATTTCTCTCTCCCTCCCTCCCTCCCTCTCTCTCTACACCTGGTCCTGTAACCGCCCATAGACTACGGAGTAGAAGAACAGACATATCAGGCGGGAGGCCGGTGCACATGGACCCCCGACTCCTTTCCCAACCGTCCAGCTGAAACGATATATCAGCGGTATATGTCGATATGTCAGAGTATCAACACCAGCACCTGAATATATAAAACATATTGAAAATGACACACGGATCAGGGGAGCGTCACGGCGGAAGGGAGGCCGGAACCCTCCGCGGCCCCGGAATCTTCCTTGTTCGCTGTCCTTATTAGACGCCCGGGCCAGGCGTCAGGGTGGTCACGTGGCAGATACGCGCCAAGGGTGCCCGAAGCGGCTAGCGCGAGAGTCAAAATCATACGATTTCGGAGTCCAGCTCCACGTGGCCCAGAGCGGTTTAGCGCGCTTACATCATCCGGGCGTCCCTCCCTTGCCGTCATATAATCTTTTGATATCAAAAGGGGAGCCGAGCTCGACGTCTGCCCAAACACCCGGCCAGGCAGCCAGCGTTTTGACGGCGACAAAAGGCGAGCATCTGACAGCGTACGGGAGACGGGCAGTGGCCGTCCAGGGCTGCTGTACATGTGCATGGCCCCGTGGAACCAGCATATCAAGAGTGAAACGCTAATTCCGTGACTCGAGGGCGTTCGTTGGCCCAGCCCTTGGCTTTGGCCACAGGCATTCTTTTATCTTACGGATACTTTTATGCGCGCATGTCTGGCAGGGCAACAGCAACAGCAATAATAATGAGCCCATCCCGGAAGATTAATACTGCGTCCCTTCGGCTATTTTCGAACAGTGCTTGCTGACTCCGTCCTGGGAAAGTCCAGGCGAGCTGCGGTCCGCTGGCCTAGGCCTACGCATCCCAATCCCAAATTACGTTTTGTGATATATCCGCTGGAGCTCCTTTCCGCTCAACCGTTGCAAGTCATCTCCCTGGTTTCGGCGCCCTCCGGCTGCATTGTCTTATGGATAAACCAAGAGCTCTCCCGGTTCCATCCTAGCTCTCACCGTCATACTTTGCTGTCCATGTGTCTTTTCCACCCTTGACCGTCGTTATATCATTCTCTAGTCCGGTTAATTCGATTATCCATCACATTTCATCTACTGGAAACGCGGATTCTTACCTCCCAGGATACCAGCAGTTTTGATCTCGAAAAAGAAAAAGAAAAAGCCTCCTTCGTCACAATGGAGACAGACAAAGAACCCCGTCCTGATGAGACGGATTCTGCACCGTTTGACCTCGACATTGTTGAAGAGAGTATAAACATGGCCGACTCGCACATAGATCTTACTCCCACACCACCTGCAGACCAAAGCGAAGAACAGCCAAAGGACAAGGCCGCCATGTTTTCAGCACAGGACGACCTTACTGCAGACTGGGCCCAGTGGATGCGCTGGGACGATATTGAAGACACCAAGCCTTCGATTTTTAATATACCGAATATACCTGGCTCATCTCTCCCGCAATCTGCCTTTACCTTCACCTCAGATGATGCCATACTCCCTACTCATACACTAGGCCCATCCAACGGCTCTCTCAGCCTCCCTGCCGTTAAGCAACCTTCTGTCTCTACCATCTTCCAAGAGCAGCCAACCATTGAAACAATACAACCGGCACCACCATCCGATGCTTCCTCTCCTCTGGCACCCTCCCCTACATCGTCAGTCGGACGCAAGAGGAAGTCGTCCCACGATGATTCTCCAGTCAATGACGTGCCTCCCGCCGCTACTACTACCACTACTGCTGCTGCTGCTGATAAGTCAGCTCCCTCTAAGAAGAGATCACACAATATAATTGAAAAGAGATATCGTGCCAACCTCAACGATAAAATTGCGGAGCTGCGAGACAGCGTCCCTAGCTTACGCTTGACCTATAAACAGCGTCATGGCGGAAACCTAAAGAAGTCGAATGAAGACGACGACATCGACCTCACCTCTGGGAACAAACTCAACAAGGCATCGATACTTTCCAAAGCTACAGAATATATCAAACACCTGGAACTCAGGAACAGCCGTCTAGAGGAGGAAAACCTTTCTTTGAAAAACCGATTTCGTGAACTTGAAAAGGCCCAGGGAATAAACCTGGTTTCGTACCCCGCCGTTACTGGGTCTGAGACTCCTTCGGGAGCTTGCACCGTATCTACAAGTTCCGTTGTTACATCTCCTGATATTTTTTCTCACTCGAGTGATTTTTCCCCCGACTCACCACCGAATCCCTTATTTCCTCCCGAAGGACTACTAAGGCCCCCTGATGGATTCAACCAACTTCGCCCTACAGGGCCTCAGCCGCACTATGCCGACACCTTTCAATACAATCAGCCCCAAGAGTACGACTGCGCACCGTTAGAAAACTCCAGTACTGCCACCGCTTCTAGTTCGGAAACTACCACACGCGGTCGACGACAGTTCATGGGTCTGCCCAACAAATTTATGCTTGGTACTCTTGCCGGTATCATGGTCATGGGTGGCTTTGAGAGTCATAGATCTTCCGACCCGGAGGAAAAGAAAGAGCTTTTTGCTCTCCCCCTCCAGTTTCTCGGCAACTTGTATCGCCTAGCCCTCCAGAAAGTCTATTTTATAAGGGCCAACTCCTGGCAGATTCGTGCCCTATCACAGTTCGCTCTGACCTCTCTTATTCTGTTTGGGTGTGCCTTCTTCATGTTCCTATACCTTTTCAACTCAAGGCCGAGAGTATCTAGAGTTCCTCTAAAACCATCCAGGACCCGAAACGTTTCAGCACAACAGCAGGTTTCGACCAGTTGCTCTTTCACGGAATTTCGACAAGATGCATGGCTTACGAGCATACAAACCGTTGGTGTTCCTCGTCATAATTTTTTCCCTGAATGGTTTGCCGTCACCTCCCGCTGTTTAGAATACTGTGTGAGGTGCCTGCTCGGATGGAAATTATACTCCTTTGTTACCGGCATCAGTGCAGATGATGAAAAAGGCCGAGTTAAAGCGTGGGATATTGCTCTTGACGCCCAGCTTACAGGAGGGGATGCGGAAGTTAGCAAAAGCAGGCTGGTTTTAACCATTTTTGCTGCCGGCACTCTTCCCCGTAGCCCTGCTCGCATGATGCTTAAGGCATTCCATTGCAGGGTACTTTTATGGAGAATTAGCTCACCCGATTCCTTGGCATTCAGGGCAGCTAATTACATTGCTAAGGTACTTGCAAATTACCAGTGGGAACTTGCTCAAAGCATGCACCGAAGGGGGCCAAAAAGGGGCGAGGACCCATTACCAAGCCACCTTGCCTTCCTTTTATCGATGGATTGTGATGAAGTTTTCACAGACACTATCGTCCAACGTGCCAGTAATATGGTTTGGAATCGGCCAACGCAGGAAGCAACAGACGGTGAAGATGCATTGCTTGACGTTGTCGTCGAAGATAGCGCCGTTCGTTCTCCACTCGACGTCCTTGCGGCATGGTGGTCGAGCCGTGCATTGCAAGAGGCCTTGCTCAAGTCCCTAGACCTAGTGTCGGTCGAGTCGCCAATCGAGAAACGCAAATCCTTCGAAAGAAGCCTGGATATAGCATTGCATTCTGCACCAATCCCATCCACAGCATATACCAGAGCAACGGTTGTGAAGGCCCTGTTTTTTGAAGAAGACAGGATTAACAATGTCAATACCGTCCTCGCAACTCTACCGGCTAAAAACTCAGAGAACTCTCGTTCCACTTGTGGTTTGACAAATTTTCTCGATTCCTCGATCCCGCCGTCCGCACGAGATGAGATTTTTATCGGTGTGCGCTGTGCAATGATAGCTGCGATATTACGAGGCCAAGTAGGTAGAGGTGAAGACGAACCGTCATCTTCTCCCTTCTCTCTTTCGAGTGCTATCAAGCAGTTCAATGCTGCCTCGGTGGATGAAACTGAGCTCACTCTTCTTGGGTTTGCTTCTCATTATTATCTCCTCCACATCACTGCCACAGACGAAAGGCTACTTCCTTGCTCTTCTCTTGCATCATCGATGCATTCCTCAGTAGTGCACCTAACGGATGGCTCGGAAACTACGACAAGCTACCAGGACGAGCATGATATCCCCATCCCTGATCTTTCCCGAATTGCCGCGGATTTGATATTCTGGGTACGAAATGCATATAACCCGATCTCCTCAGGCCTTAATGCCAAACTTATGGAGAAGGTTGTGATAGACTGCGTTGAGGTATGTCGTAACGCAGGCGTCGACATCGATATCAGAAAAATCCAGCGAATGAAGACCCATCAGCGGACATCAAGCGTTGGTCCCATGCAAACTCCCCCTCGCTCTCTAGACTCCGAGGGTGTACCGAGTGGAGTAACCCCTGTTGGAACCCAAGGCAGAAGACCGAGTACCTTCAGCGACGATACAGGTTATGGCAGCATTGACTCTGAAGAGAACAGAGCCATACCAACTGTCTAGACCTTCTAACGCACATAATACCCAATATTCAAGTCCATTTCCTTTCAGATCTGACTCGCCCTCCAGCTACATGTTTACTGTCCATAAAGTTTTACCCGGTTTTACATAGAAGTGAATACATCATTGCGATGGTGTTCGGTCAGTTGATAGTTTTCCTTTACTGTTCCATTTCTCTTTTTGTTACTATGTATAACGACAATTTCGCACCCCTTCTTGACGCAGTTTATCCGCTGCTAAATCTCGTCACCGACCGCTTGAAGCTTCTCTACTCGCCCCTTGCCTACATGTCTGACGTGAGTTCACGGGACATAAGATCTGTATTTATTACATAGAAATTCATATCTCCATTCTCCCCCTTTATTGCTGCGATTGATCGTTTTTTTGTTTTTGTTTTTATATTTTTTTTTTCTGCTTCATGAGTTACCGTTTTTGGTGATGTATGTTTTTGGTTGGTCGATTTCATCCTGCTCGGACGGACTTTGGCGCTTTGACATGATAAGGGAGAAGAAGGAAAAAAGGGCGTTTGATAGTTGTGGAGATCCGTTTGCTTTGCATGTGAATCGGCTAGATTTACGGAGTACTGCCTTTTTTATTTTGACTTAGTTATCTGTTGAGTTAACCCGATAGAGTGCAAAGCAGTCCGTTTAGAGGATAAATACAAGGGAGTTCGATATAACGTGAGCCTAGACATTTCTTTTATAGCTTGAGGATAACTGATAACATTGAAAAAAAAAAAAAAAAAAAAAAAAAATACTATGATATGTTGAATATATAAATTGTAACAAAACAGGCATCTCGGACCAAATCAGCAAGGCCGTTCAGACGGAGAAAGAGAGCGCAGTAAAATGTTAAAAACAAAAACAAAAAGCAAGCCTAGTTGATAAGGCATAAACTAATAGTATGAGACATCAAAAACGCATAATTTGATGGGGAAAATAAAAACTCAGCCTTCTGTGTTCCATCAGCCCGAGACACTATTCTTTCTTCTCCAGTGTTTCTTCTCGAGAGGTGATGGCACTATCGGTCAGAAGGCTATCTGACATGAACAGCCCGGCTCTCATTTCTGCATCTTGCATGGTAATTAGCGATGTACCAGCACTTCCGATCTTCAGAGCCCGCTTAACTGCCTTCCAGCTCTCAATCAAAGCAATGTAGACGGCCACGCAGCCGGCTACAATGCCCCATTCCCATGATATGGCGATGTGTTTGAAGACTAGCTTGTTAACAACGGGAATATAGATAACTGGGAAAGAAGTCACGAATCCAGCTGCGACAGCCCAGAAGAGGAACCTGTTTCGCCAAAGAGCTGGGAAAATAGAGAAGACTCCCGGATAGCGGGCTGGGTCAAGGTTGAATAATGAACGGGAGAAGTGCTTCACTTCCCAGGCTGTCACAAGGAGAAGGAAAGACAATGTTGCAAAGGTGGTGGCACGGGCACGGAAAACAATGTCACAAGTTGGGTTCCAGCCTTCGTTGCAGTCCTGACCTAAGGAGCCAGCTCCAACGCCGTAAACGACAGAGACGAAGGAGACAAGACAGAGGCTTCCCATAAAGGTACCATATATCATTTTGTCGACAATGAGTTCCTTTGTGAAAACACCGACACGCAGGTTGTGTGGTGGACGGTACATTATGTCTGCCTGGCCCTCCTCCAGGCCGAGTCCAAGGGCCAGGAAAGAGGACGTGATCAGGTTGGCCCAAAGAATCTCCAGGGGTGAAAGCGGGAACACAGAGTTTCCTTCATCATCTTTGAATGCAAGTGCAATCAACAGAAGAATGACTTGGGCTATGTTAGATATCAACAGGTGCATCAAGAACTATATATTCAATGTTAGTACATTTACACTTATGGCAATTATATATTGAAACGGCTCATACCTTTTGAATATTGTCGAAGAGGCGTCGTCCTTCCTCGACGGCTTTGACGACTGATGCAAAATCATCGTCTGTTAAAACCATGTCTGCAGCAGCTTTGGCTACATCGCTTCCATTCTTGCCCATGGCAATTCCAACGTCAGCGCGCTTTAAAGCTGGCGAGTCGTTCACACCGTCACCCGTCATAACACAATAAGCGCCACGTCGATGCATGGCTTCTACCATACGGACCTTTGTTGATGGACTGCATCGGGCAATAACGAGTGGGAGAGCTTCAATAGCATCGATTTCGTCATCTGTCATTTTGTCAAATTCATCGGCACCCATAACAACTTTGCTGGCTCGGACGTTTGGAGTCAAGTTCCCAAGGATTCCGACTTCATAAGCGATCGCGGTTGCAGTCTTGATGTGATCTCCTGTTAGCATGTGAACAGTGATACCAGCCATATGGCATTTGCGGACCGCTCCAGCTGTTTCCATGCGAGGGGGGTCGTAGAGGCCAACAAGCCCGACAAAGTCAAGATCTTTCTCGAGTTCTGTTCGATCAGGGAGGTTTTTCAGGGTTTCAGGGGATAGGGTTTTGTGTGCAATGCAAAGGACGCGAAGTCCTTCGCCTGCCATCCTGTCAACCTTCGCCCGAATTTCCTGCTTCATATCATCGTCGATTGATAGAAGTGGAAGCATGGATTCCGTAGCGCCCTTTGAGTAGGCAGCTGCATGTTCTGATCCAGCTTTCTTAAAAACAACAGTCATTCGTTTGATCGCAGAATCAAACGGGAATTCAGAAACGAGCTCCAAGTCATTATTTTCAATGACAGAACGTTTGCCAGAGTTAAATCTGATAGCAAGTACATGAAGAGCAATTTCGGTAGGCTCTCCAACCGCAACCCAGTCCCCTCCCTTTGAGTCAACAGCATGAGAGCCTTCAGTTGATATCTTGTTATCTGGGTTGTATACGGAAGACAGGTTGCAAAGGGCGATGGTATGCAGGAATTTTGTAAGTCCAGCGTTATTCTCAAGTTTGTTTGGCTGTACGTCCTTTCCACCAATCTGGACAAGACCACTGTTAGGATCAAATGGGCTGTTTGTGTCGTGGACAGCAAGAGTGCCGGTGCCAGGTATCCAGGCTTTTCGGGCGATCATCTTGCCCTGAGTGAGTGTACCAGTCTTATCGGAGCAGATGTTGGTCACTCCTCCCACAGCCTCGAGAGCCTGAAGTTTTCTGACAATGACATTACCCTTTGCCATAGATTTGGTACCAACAGCGACAGTAATGGTCAATACCGCAATGAGAGATTCTGGGATAACAGCAACCGCAACGCAAATGCCATAAATGAGGACCTCGCCTTGGACATGCCACTTGTTCGCCGAGAAGACAATGATAGCGAGCATAATTGCGAGGGCAAAGAGCAGAAGGGCGAATTTGCTGAGTTTCACTTGTAAGGGCGTCCCAACCAAGCCTAGGACTTGATCGAAGCTTCTCTTGAATCGTTTCCAGACTCGGGTATAGATCGAGGCGTTCTCTGCCTGAAGAGTATTGTCACGAAGAAGTTGGGCAATTTTCCCGACTTCTGTATCCATACCTATCGATATGACAATTCCAGTGGCTCGGCCTCTTGTCATGATACTTCCTGAGTAAGCCATGTTTGTGCGGTCTCCAACTGCCATATCTTTAGTTGTGAAAAGGGCATCTGGGTGTTTAGAGATAGGCATGGATTCTCCGGTTAAGAGAGCCTCGTCGGTTGACGCATTGACACCATCAAACAACCGTAGATCAGCAGGTACCATGTCCCCCACAGCTAGCTGGACGATGTCACCTACAACCAAGGTTTCCGCTTTGATAGTGTTAATTCTACCATCACGTATAGCTTTGCAGGTGGGAGCAGATAAGGCTTGGAGGGATAATATTGTCTTTTCTGCACGGTAGTCTTGGACGAATCTAAAGTAGAGACGTTAGCCAGGCGGGAGGTCCGAAATGGAGAGGCAAACTTACCCAACGACAATATTGAGAAGAATCACGGCTGTGATCACTCCACCTTCAATATAATCGTTGATCCCAAAGGACAAAGCCATCGTTATCAAGAGTACCTAAAGTTCAAGAATTAGATATGATAAGCCGTTCAGGGACTAGAGGGAGGCAAACATACTAAAGTCAAACTATTTGACACCTGCCTTAGCAGAATTTTCCACATGGATATCCCCTCCGCACTCTTAATCTTGTTAGGTCCATCCCGCTCAAGGCGAGATGACGCTTCGGTACTACTAAGCCCATGTCTGGCGCGGGAGAGGAAATGTTAGCCAGTTGGAAGAGGAGATTTTTAGCCCAGGGCAAAAAGGGGAGGCTCAAAAAGAGTGTTTGAATTTTAATTCAACACAAAGGTATGAAGTTTCCGTACTGTAGATCAACTCGTAAAATCCGAGCAGTATCTGCAATGGAGATAGTATGGGCATGCTGGTAGTAGGCGTGCCAGTCCTGGTAGTTGGCAGGACAATGGTCTACCTGGACCTGAGGGTCTAAGGCAGAGCTGGGTTGGTGTTTATTGGATTCTTCATGGATAGAAGGACATATAGGAGGTTCCGTCGGTTCCTCGACATCCGGCTGAGAAATCTCCGTGCCCATTCAATAGAGAAGGGGGGGTCTACAAGGACAGATACTGGTGTTCTGTCCTCTCGAGCGGTTCTCTGGACACTGAAGAAAGCGATTGTGGCAGTCGAAACCGGAGCCGGAGGTCGATGAGCTACAGCTATCTCTCCCTTTCGTCAGCTAGTTATTCGTATTGGGACCGTCGTGGCGTCGTTATGTGTAGCTATTTCTCTGAGGGTGAACAGGTGAGGTTGTAAAATGGAAGAAGAAACAAGGTGGAAGAGCCAAGCGGGCGGAAAGCGGGAGGGTGACTTTATATCAACGTCAAGGTCAAGGACAGCAGCCAGAACCACCACATTCACTCTCCTCGACTATTATTAGTCTTATTACTTCATATCTCCCACGTCTCCGCCTCCCCATGCATGCCTCCATTCTTTTCTTTTGCCTTTTTTAGTTTTCCGTTGGAAAAGAACGAAGCAACACACAATTATGACAGCTTACTCAGGCTACGCTAGACCCAAACTCCCTGTTTGCTCGGTGGCTATGCTTGCTGCGATTCGCCAACGCCGTTCAGGCTATCGACAGATACGGAATGGAAACACGGTGGAAATCTGAGGATGTCGTCAGATTGGACAGATATCCTGGTGCCAGTGGAGACGGTAGGGCGATCAAGCAGCGAGAAGCCAGAAAGCCAGAATTGCCCATCGTCACGGCGATTTCCCTGCCCGCCGTCCCGGGCCCTCACAGGCTCAACAGCCTATGCGGGGCTTGCTGGTGGATCCGCCATCGCATCCCACACGAAGAACGTGTTCTAGGACATCGTCATGCCTCGTTCCAGCAATCGGCGGAGGTGGAGGCCAGTGAGGCCGCTAACAACTTGGCGAAATGCCATGTCGGGTTGGGAGAAGGGAATATAATGACAAGAAATGTCGTTCGATAGCAATGTCCGAGTCCGCCTCGGTAATTTACCTTGGCTCGGAGCTGTCTGGCTATGGAGGGGGGGAGGAGAGGAGGGGGGGGGGGGGGGGGATCGGAACCATGCCAGTGTCAATTCCATGAGCACATCCGCATGGAGTACAGAGTACAATAAAGAGATTCTCGGGCAGAAGTACATGGTACAGCCAGTGTGCGACTCAAGGGGGGAGATGGTTGTACGGCTTTCAGGTGTAGGGCTGGCTCCCGCATACGTTTGCCTTGTTTTGAGCGGAGAAGAACCCTGATGAGGTTTGGGTCGGCCCCATGGAGGTCCCATTCGACATCTTTCCCTCTTGGGCTAGGGATACCTGCGTTGGTCGCCCTGAAACCGGCAGGATACTGTGGGTGCAATATGCCGATATCTGGGGAGCGTTTGCTTGATGCACAACGCACAGGTCTCACGTGTAAGAGAAAGATTGGTGATGACGCCCTTCTCTGCTTTTTTTCACGCTTCCGCAATTGCCAGGCAGTTAATATCTAACGATTGTCAAGCGTGAACTAGACTTCTAGACCTTGGCGAGGAGTCCATGCGAACAGGTGCATGCGAAGCCAAGTCGAGATTGGTGTCTCCGTGCCGGTCCTTTAACGCTCCAAACGCGACAAAAAGCCACTCTGTATCACGATTGTTCCACACGGATGCGTACACCATGCTTGCCGATTGGTTTTGCCCGGAGAGTGAGGGCCCGCTTCTCTATCTTCAAGATATCTCCTTGTCCTTGTCGGGATTCAAGAATATAATAATTTCGATGCTCTTTATCACATTATTCCTGCGTCGATGATGCAGTCAGGATGGATTCGTAATCCGCCCCCTCCCCGACAGAGCATGATCGACATCTCCTTCACCCCAGATTACTCGCCATGTACAACGTTGATTAGTTAAGAAATGCACTGAGGAAGTGAGGCTGTTTTTGGTAGAGGCGGCGCGCCAGGGATCCTGCTGGAAGTGCGGCTACATAATGATCCACGAGCTAAACATATGCCGAATAACTTACTCGATGTACCGTGCCATGGTATAGTTGTCATCAGCTAGCTCCTCTCTCCTTGCCGGAGGTCCTGATAACCTTCCACCAGGGACAGAAGACGAGAGATCTTGCCGGCTATGAAAGATCCATGGATGGACGTTTGTTCGGCCGCGGCATTACATAAGCATCTAGCCTAAGAAAGTCTCGAGAGAGAAAAAAAAAGAAAAAGCCTGTCAAAAGCCGACAATCATCACGAAATAAACAGGCGAAACAACAAGCAAGCATCAACCTGCAGACTTGGGTCGTCTGACTGCGAAAAGAGATCCGTTCCGCGCTCCCCCCTTGCACTTGGGACGACATCTGGATCGATGGCAACTCCGACGGCCTCCCTTACACCGCTCCGGTTCGCCAATGGATCAGCATCATATACCTCTCCAGCTGGCGAAAAGATCCTAGCCTCAGTCAACGGACCTGGAGAAGTAAGCCGACGCGATGTGCAGAATCCGGAGGAAGCAACCCTTGAGGTGCTGGTCAAGCCTGGGGTAGGTGTCAGCGGTCCGGGAGAGCGGTATGTTGAAGGCGTCCTGCGTGGCCTATTGGGCCGAGTGATCCTCATGAGAGACAAAAACATGGCGCGCAAAGGGGTGGTCGTAACTCTGGTCGTGGTCGAGAATCGCATTGTAGATGGCAAAGTGGACGTCCGGGGTGGAAGCGTAAGTATCCTCTTTCCCACCGGGACCCCGGGCTCTCAATGCTTGTTTTTCTGTTTGAGACAGTATCGGGTGGTTTAGTCTAACTCTTCACTCCTTCTAGTACCTCTCGATACTACCATCGCTGTTACATGCTGCGCTCCTCGGGTTGTTGTCCGCCGGAATACCGATGGCTATGACATATACATCGTGCCTAATCGCTATATCACCTTCGGGTGACTTATTCGCAAACCCATCAGCGGAGCAGATAAAAGCTAGCACATCGTTGCATGTTTTAGCGTTTACTTCCAAGGGAAACCTCCTTCTAAATGAAAGCCAGGGCTGTTTCAATTTAAAGCAGTGGGACGATGTCCATGACCTCGCAGCAACGCTGTGTTATGCTAGTGACACTAGCCATGGGGATGGAGACGTTACAATGGATGGAGAGGCCGGCAATACTCTCAAGAATTTCATTCGAGGAACAGTTGAAGACAAGGTTAGAGAGGAATTCGCTTGGAAGCTCACCGCGACTTGAGAAGTCAAGAAGATAGGGGTTTGTACCAATATCATCAGCAACCCCGGCCGCGGATATCATTATGCAGTCTGCAGTGGCCATTGCAGTGCTCTTATTATTGTTGCACTGCCGAATATCCTAATTTGGAACTTTGCCCTACTGGTACCTCATCGACTGTTCGTGAGATATCCTGTATAGCTGCATCACTTGCAATTGCTTCCAGGGCTCAATGCATATCCCCTGCCTCCTCATATAAGTAGGAGTTGGTTAGCTCCACGGTGTGCTATGACCAGGGCTCAAACGCTCATGCTACTGGAATGCCTGTCTAAGATATAGTGATGGGTTCAAAACATTCCTCGGGTTGCCACAATGGATCGATACTATAGCAAGGCAGTAACAATACGAATAATTTTGTTGCCTTCCCGACTTCTTGTGTTCTATGGATCTCGAATAAAATATTGATATTATTTACTTTCTACTAACATGGTGTACAAACAGCCCCAACTCAGCTCTACTTCACCCCAGGCCATATTACATACAGCAATATACCTGTCTAAGCCAACGTGTGCAGGCGACCGGGCTCGAAACATAAGCCAAACTACTGCGTTCGATGTACCTCCAGAAATTCACGGCCAATATCGGTTTCGGCCGCCGTCAGTTCACCATATGGATTCGTGATCCACTTCGTATAGCCTGGAATAACTGCTTTGGTTCCTGTCCCTGACGTTTATTCTTGTGCTCAATGATTTCTAGTCAGCGAGTCTGCGTGAAAATCAACTAGTACACTTGATACTCACTTCGCTGCTTAACGGCTTATCGCGTTGCAAACCATGATTCGAAACACGTATAGGTTGGCAATTTGTACCGCCAGCCCAACAAGTGCAGTGAGCACAAGAACGCCAATGACGGAAAGTGTCGCCATGATTGGACTCATGGTATGGATTTCTCTGGCCCGATCCATTCTCTCTACTAGCATATCGTTTATTTCGATTGAGTTGTCAGCGCTCCTGATTATCCCGATCTTGACGCCATTTCCAGTAAAGGCAAGCAAATGCTCCTCTTCAGCGACAGGGAACATCTCCAGGTCAATATCTATGTGATGCTTTTCCATCCCAGGCATTGGTCTCAGCCCCGAAAATAAAACTGGCAGCACCGAATAGTGCTTTCGTGAGTGTTGTGTAATGTAAGTCAAGGCCCCGGAAGAGCTGGGTTATTTGAACAAACGGCTTCTCATCTCTTTATCCCGAAAAGCGAGGATTTCTACCTTGAGAAACATCACGCAACTGTTACTCTTCAACAAATACTATGGGATATACGGAGTATCGGCGCAGCAAATGGGTAGCCCTCAGAGCTACGAAGGAGTACTGTTAGCATTATTATCTTAATAAAGGATAATAAGCAGGCTTTTTTTCGTTTTTTACCCTTATGAAACGGACAGGTCAACAAACAAACAGCAAAGCAACAAAATATGTAGTTTATCTCCCTCGGCATTATTCTTCAACAGGGAATAAGAAGCGGCTAAAGGACACTCGTTATTATATGAAACGCCACTGGCTTTCACCGACTATTACACTAGCTACGCCAACTGTTCGAGTTTGGTAAAAGAAGGATTCCATCTCATCTGCTGCAAAGAGAAGAGGCTCGAGGGTGCTATATAAGCCCGGAAATCCGAAGCCTGGCTCCGCTGAAAGAAATAATAAAAAGAAAGGAAAAGAAGCTCTCCAATCACGGTCCAATCACGGTGTATATGCCTTTCATGTTATGGATAAATGGCATTGGAGTCGCGGCATTATTAGGGAAGCGGGAAAGCGCTACATTAGCGAGCATCGCTTTGTTCAGGCAAGATACTCCGTTGATTTTCAGGGGTATCCTACCATCTCCATGCAGATCCTTCGATGGCCGCGCGCGGGGTACCCCGTCGCATATTTATGCCCTGGAAGTTGACGGAGGGAGATGTTTTGTGAGTTTATACCGAGTAACTATATGACGCTCTCTTTCATGCGCAGATGTAACAATCCTGGGAACTCTAACAGATTAAAACAGGCTTAACAAGGATTACAGACGGCAAGAAATACAAGCTTTCCCCTCATTGCTTGGTAGGAAATCATCCATGTTGAATGTTTCTTGCCTCTGCGTGAACGGCCGAGACATGTCCCTTTGAACTGTTCAATCAGCTGTACCTCCTTTGCCTATCTACCGGTCTCTTCTTGTGTATAAAAGAGCTCTCTCTCTCCACAGAAGATTCACCCCAGATTTAGCTGGAGCCTGACCCGTTGCTATGTTCCGGCCGACTGATACATACTGACTTATCCGGTAGACCATACATACCTTGCGAGCATTGCTCCAGATGCATATACGTATACACACGTTCATGCTGCATTTTCTATGAATAGGCATACCCTAGACCAAGTATTGACCATGTCCCGGCCGCTTCTATGCGAGTACCTTAGAATGCCTCAGGGAGATACCCGCAGGAATACGGTTGCCGTATTCCCTATATCATGACATATAAATACCTATATCTTCTTCCCAGAGAACTTTGTCTCTTCCTCTCTTTTGTTCACCGCAAATTCCTCTCCGTTCATTTCATAACCCCAGCTCAGGGTGTCTGCAGCGATGCGTCTTCTCAAGTTTGTGTGCCTGTTGGCATCAGTTGCCTCCGCAAAGCCTACTCCAGGGGTGTCACACAAGGTCATTGAACATCTTGACTTTGTTCCAGAAGGATGACAGATGGTTGGTGCCGCAGACCCTGCTGCTGTCATTGACTTCTGGCTTGCCATCGAGCGCGAAAACCCAGAAAAGCTCTACGACACCATCTATGACGTCTCCACTCCCGGGCGCGCACAATACGGCAAACATTTGAAACGCGAAGAATTGGATGACTTAGTACGGCCAAGGGCAGAGACGAGCGAGAGCATCATCAGCTGGCTCACCAACGGCGGAGTCAACCCACAACATATTCGGGATGAAGGGGACTGGGTCAGATTCTCCACCAATGTCAAGACTGCGGAGCAGTTGATGAATACCCAATTCAACGTCTTCAAGGACAATGTAAACTCCGTGTCAAAAATCCGAACTTTGGAGTATTCCGTCCCTGTAGCTCTATCAGCTCATGTCCAAATGATCCAGCCAACTACCTTATTCGGAAGACAGAAGCCACAGAACAATTTGATTCTAAACCCCTTGACCAAAGATTTAGAATCCATGTCTGTTGAAGAATTTGCTGCTTCTCAATGCAGGTCCTTAGTGACTACTGCCTGTCTTCGAGAGTTGTACGGGCTTGGTGACCGCGTCACTCAGGCTAGAGATGACAACCGAATTGGAGTATCCGGATTTTTGGAGGAGTACGCCCAGTACCGCGATCTTGATCTCTTCCTCTCTCGCTTTGAGCCATCCGCCAAAGGATTTAATTTCAGTGAAGGGCTTATTGCCGGAGGAAAGAACACTCAGGGCGGCCCTGAGAGTTCTACCGAGGCCAATCTTGATATGCAATATGTCGTCGGTCTGTCCCACAAGGCAAAGGTTACCTATTACTCCACCGCTGGCCGTGGCCCATTAGTTCCCGATCTATCTCAGCCAAACCAAGCTTCAAACAACAACGAACCATACCTTGAACAGCTGCGCTACCTCGTAAAGCTCCCCAAGAATCAGCTTCCATCTGTATTGTCAACTTCCTATGGAGAAACTGAACAGAGCTTGCCAGCCAGCTATACCAAAGCCACTTGTGACCTCTTTGCTCAGCTAGGAACTATGGGTGTGTCTGTTATCTTCAGCAGTGGTGATACTGGTCCTGGAAGCTCATGCCAGACCAACGATGGCAAGAACGCGACTCGCTTCAACCCCATCTACCCAGCTTCTTGCCCGTTTGTGACCTCCATCGGCGGAACCGTTGGTACCGGGCCTGAGCGTGCAGTTTCATTCTCCTCTGGTGGCTTCTCAGACAGGTTCCCCCGCCCACAGTATCAGGATAGCGCTGTTAAAGGTTACCTGAAAATTTTGGGCAGCCAGTGGAGTGGATTGTTTAACCCCAATGGCCGTGCTTTCCCAGATATTGCAGCTCAGGGTTCAAATTATGCTGTCTACGACAAGGGAAGAATGACTGGAGTCTCCGGCACCAGGTATGGGAATAGATAAACCTTGGAAAGCTTTGTTCATGGAGTATGCTAATATAATCTACAGTGCATCCGCCCCTACCATTGCAGCGATCATTGCCCAGCTTAACGATTTCCGACTGGCAAAGGGCTCTCCTGTGCTTGGATTCTTGAACCCATGGATATATTCCAAGGGTTTCTCTGGCTTTACAGATATTGTTAATGGCGGCTCCAGGGGTTGCACGGGTTACGATATATACAGCGGCTTGAAAGCGAAGAAGGTCCCGTATGCCAGCTGGAACGCAACTAAGGGATGGGACCCAGTAACGGGATTTGGTACTCCCAACTTCCAAGCTCTCACTAAAGTGCTGCCCTGAAACGCCTCTATTCAACTATTGAACCCTGCTATTGGGAAATATCAGCCCGGTCAATATACTAGTTATAGCCGCCATGATGTGCACATGCAAAATATATTTAGCACAACAAATCGAAATTCCTTTCCAACTGCCCCAGGAAGAGTAGTAGTTCTATTTATATATTGTGAACTTGGCACTGCAGCATACTCCGTCCAAGTCTCTGTCTCTCATGGTGATTGGGCCACTGCAACGATCCGTCGCTGGGATACATGTAACTTGATGCTGTACTCTGGCGGAGCTCCAACACATGGCAGTTGAACATTGCTTCGCTTCGCTTCCCTTCTCCTTCATTATGAACTGGAGTACGGGGTATATTTGCATACTTAGTTACCTCTTCTTAGCGCCGGGCGCCCCCGTACGAAAACCCCTTAGGACCGGATACGTAAGAAGCAAACGCCTAACTCCAGAAATGCTTACTGTTCGTGCATAACAAGGATGCTTCTGCATTCAAGTCAGAACCCACCGAGGACCGAAGGAGCCGGGCAATATGAAACTCGCTGAGGAGACGGACTATCCGGTTCGATCCCACAGTTATTGAGTTCCAGGCAGTCACATATCAATCACCATGATGAACGTGCAGAATTGGCTAAACACCGTATCTGCCAACTATGAGAAAGCAAACAGGGAGGACTAGCGACGCCCGTCACATCGCATCGCTCCACCCGGATATGCAGCTTCGGAGGCTTCTTCCCTGCTGATGTGGCCGCCTGGGAGCTGACTCGCTCGATCTTGATACGAGGATGTGAGATATCAAACATGGTCCGCAGCCAGCCCTGTCTCCTTCTTCCCTCCTCTGTTCATGCTGGCTGACCGCATCCTCCAAGCGCTTAGCCGGTTCGCTAGACGGAGTTCGGCAGGCAGAGGAATACATATATACTACCGACTTCCGTGGCCGCTGCCGGCTCCAAGGCTACTTAGAGGGTCTAATCCCTCCTTTGAACAGTCAAAGCTGAAGATGAACGGAGGCTGTGGCATCTTCTAACCCCTTTGTTCTTACATTCACGCACAGGCTGCTGGTTAGTTAACTAAGAACCGCCGAACTGATAACTAGCGCACCCATAACTAGTTATCTAGACCTCCGAGCATCCCGAGGGGTGGGAAATCGCCATGACCGCCTCGATAGAAGCCGCAGACGTTATAGGTAGAGAAAACAGCCATGAAAGCGGCAACATGGGCCTGTCTTTAGGGCCACCGGAAGTTTCATCGTCCTCGTCTCAGCAGTCGACCCCAATCCCCGTACCAGCGAGCTACAGCCAGAGCAGCCGCAAGGACACTGGTTTGACCATATATCCTCAACCTCTTAACGAGCCCATGGGACAGCATGGCCTTGATGCTGCTCCACGAACCAGTGTCTCACTAGCTGCCTCTCTGACTGAGGTTCTCAACCCGCACGCCCGAGCAACGACCGCCGTTTCCAAGAATAAGATTGCCGAAACTCAGGCTTCTGATATCAGCTCAAAGGACAACAGCGCTTCTCTTGCTGATAGGCTTGTTGCAATATCCAATTCACAAATCAACAATATAGAAACAGAGAGGTCAACTCCTCGCTTATCTATTAAATCACCCTGTTATTTTCACCAGCGATTTGATGATGCGGTCAATATCGAACGAGTTCTGGATGAAGTAGTTAGTGATGAATGGATGTCGCATTCCCGATTGATGCAGACTGCTACTGGGGTTAGAGAGGTTTCAAAACATTTGCAACGACGGTCCATAAAGCTGGCAGTTAGAAATGTCATGATTGTCACCAAGGCACGCGATAACAGCCTTGTATACCTTACTCGAGAATTGGCCGAATGGCTTTTAAGCACCCCAAGATATGGCAGTGACCTCGGTGTCAACGTCTATGTGGATGCAAAGCTACGACTATCGAAGCGTTTTGATGCCCCTGGGTTACTGGACAAGGAATCAAGATATGAGCATATGCTCAAATACTGGACCCCGGATCTCTGCTGGTCACATCCTGAGAAGTTCGATCTGGTGATCACTCTCGGTGGTGATGGAACGGTTCTGTTCACTTCATGGCTTTTCCAGCGAGTTGTTCCCCCAATCCTATCATTTTCGCTAGGAAGCTTGGGCTTCTTGACCAATTTTGAGTTCTCCAAGTACAAAGAGCATCTCAACCAGATAATGGGAGATGTCGGCATGCGGGTTAATCTTCGCATGAGATTCACATGTACTGTGTACAGGTCAAACCCTAGGAATGGAAGCAAGGCTATTCCGGCCGAGGAAGTTGAACGGTTCGAGGTCGTCAACGAACTTGTCATTGATCGCGGGCCGTCTCCCTATGTTTCTAATCTGGAGGTATATGGTGATGATGAACTCCTTACAGTAGTGCAGGCAGATGGCTGCATATTCTCAACACCAACAAGTTTGTATATCCGCTAACACACGAAGTATATCAAACCACTAATGCATATTCGTCAGGTTCAACGGCCTACTCACTCTCAGCTGGCGGATCTTTAATCCACCCATCTATACCAGCCATCCTACTGACACCCATCTGTCCTCACACTCTATCTTTCCGCCCTATGGTCCTCTCTGATACCCTTCTACTTCGCATTGCCGTTCCCCGTCACTCTCGCTCTTCAGCATACTGCTCTTTTGACGGCAAAGGTCGCATAGAGTTACGGCGTGGTGATTACGTGACTGTCGAAGCAAGCCAATTCCCATTTCCAACAGTTGTCTCCCAAAGTGGAGAATGGTTCCAAAGTGTCCGCCGCACGTTGCGCTGGAACGTAAGGGGAGCCGTTCAAAAGGGTTGGAACGGCAGGGAGGACTGTCCTAATAGTGAAGTTAATACCTTGCCGACCAATGCTGATAAGACTGTCGATTTTGGACAGCTTGATGAGGATGATGATAATGAACAAGATGATGATTGGGACATCGATACTGATACTAATACCGACATGGGCCAGGGCATCGACAGTGGCCTTGGACAGAGTGAATGCAGCAACTCTCCAAATACAGGGAGCAGTAGCCCGATTCACAGAGTGATGAGTTTACTGAACATTTGATTACTGAGACTCCCATATACCTACCCTACTATTTATTCCCCTTCAGCTTTTTTTTTTTTTTTTTTTTTCCCCCTTATATTATGCTATTCTCTTAGAGTGGATTTCGGTTCCAGGCCCGGCTCTTTCTTGATTTTTCTCAAAACTCCTTGTTTGGTCAACTGATACCTATATATGACCTAAACGCGGTTTGCTGACGCACCTTGACGTTGATACACTTAATGATCTCACGGCTCTTATGAATCACGAATTATGTCTTATCTTTATTCTTCCTCCCTGACTCAATTCTCAATTGCAATCCTACGTCCACTCACGGTTGTAGAGTATCATTATACTTGGGTTGTAAGCGATCAACAGTCGTCTTATAAACCTGAGGCAAGCCTGTGTCTTCAAAGGTGACACTATCGTCCAGAGCCATGGCCGCAATTGCCTTTCCGGCGAGGAAACATACCGGCATTCCATGACCATTGAAGCCAGCAAGAATCAGCTGGCCATGTTTCGAGGGTACTTTGCCAATATGGGGCAAGGAATCCGCAGAATACCCCATTACTGAACAATCAATTCTATTAGTATCAACTAATTGCGAATCAAGTCCACATTGAAAGCAAAAAAAAAAAAAAAAAAAAAAAAAAAAGGGAGGATGGCTTACCACCAGTCCAGACTTCCTTAGAATATGCACCGCTATCTTCCCAGCCGATGAAGGTCCGTTGCATGTACCCGTCAAAATACTCCTTAGCAATATCTATCAAGACCCCATCATCCGGATTGTTATGCCATTGCTCCAACAAGGGAGTAAATGTATGGCTTGCTCCGCCAACGATCATACTCCCGTCTGGGCGTGGAATGAGATAACCTCCTGCTCCAGAACCATGACGAGTAACATATGTGTTTTCTAGGGGCGGTGGTCTTTTCTTCTCGTCTGCCGCAGGAGGTACCACGATATGGCAGCATAAACCTTTGCAAGGAATAATTGCCTTTGCATACTCTGGAGCTAACGCAGATGTATACGCATTCGACGCTAGAATAAGCTTCTTTGCACGTATAGTCCCTCTATTATTACCAGTTGTGATCTTCCAGAATCCTTCTGCATCACGGCTGGGGCTGATTTCCAGCACGGGAGTGTTTGTTTGAAGATTCAATCCCTTGGAGACAGCAATTTCCAACAACCCGGATATAAATTTATACGGCCAGATATGGCCTGCTTGGAAAGAGACATACCCTTTTGCTCCCTTCACTTTAGTTTCCTTGAGATCATCCTCCGATAAAGGTTGTTCTGCTGTGGGAAATCGAATCACAGCGTCCTTCATAAAAGCATACTTCCCCTGTTGATAGGAGTCAGATAGCAAGGGTTCAACACCACGACGAACTTTGTCCATCACGTCTTGATCAAAATAGATGTCTAGTGACCTGGTCAAAGTAAAATCACAGTCTATCTTCTCTCGTTCAATCACATCCGCTAGGATCTGGAGATGGGATATTTCGTATTTGACTATATCGGCTGCTGCTTCGACACCATGGCGAGAAATGAATTTAGATGCATGGCCGTACATTTCAGGTCGAAGATGGCCAGCTTTATCATTGTTACCGTTATATCAAGAGTATATATATAGACTTAGACGTACCATTTCTTCCTGTCGCCCCAGAGCACAGCTGTCTAGCTTCGAGCAGGACCGTGTTTGGCGGTGTCTCATTCCCCTGGAATATATGATATGCAACAGATGCTCCAGAGTACCCTCCACCAATGATCAAGATGTCACACTCAGATGGTAAATTAGGCGTGGATCTGTGAGTATCCAGCTTATGGGGTGATGTACGCCAGAACGGAGTATGACTCTCGAAGCCAGCAGCCGGCTGAGGATATGGCTTTGACTCCATCACTTTATATAACTCTATTGGTGTTAACTTGAACAGATAGACAAATCTTAGGCATTTAAAGTCCTAGAATGCTTTTCAGACCTCCATATATATATCAGGATACGAAGAGGGGTCAGCTAGTTATGCAACCCATGATGATCCTATACCCAGCCTTGTACAATGTCAAACATACATGCAGGGCGTTTGACGAGCATATACTAGAAGACAGCAGACAAGGACTCCATTGCTTTCATGATAACACTGATATGAGGTAGATGTATATTTCACTCGTGGATATGCAAGTTTTGTAATAAAATTTTGTCAGGCGTCTACTTGGAAATCTATGCCACAGGATAAGACTTTCGAGGAACCAAACCCTTACGAGGGAATGCAGAAAAGAACCTCCCATCTTCCAGACCGCTCTATAATTTTCCGTTAAGTGAAATGTAGAGAAATATTCTTTAAACATCCTCCCTTTCCAAATTTCACAGCCAATTTAGCCATATTATACGCAATATGCAGCCCGAACGATCTTAAAGGTCTCACCAGTCACAACTCTCCATCAACACGGCCGCAAGTTCCTCAAGTCCTTTCTTGTCAACCTCGTCAAATCCTGAGGGTTCAGCACAGTCTATATCGATGATTGCAACAGTCTATGAAAGGTGTTAATTAGAGATATGCAGAGCAATAGAGTCGAATACTTACCTCTCCATTTACTAGGATAGGGACAACAATCTCACTCCTACTGTCTGCATCACAGGCAATATGTCCTTCCCAGTTCAGTACATCGGGCACAATTACTGTCTCTTTCTTTTCAGCCGCAGTGCCGCAAACTCCTTTACCAAAATTGATCCATTGGCAGGCAGGTTTACCCTGGAAAGGGCCTAGAAGCAGCTTTGTTTTGGAGCGAGAGGATTCGGGTACGGAGGAGGGGAATTTATCCTCCCGGATATAGAAGCCCGCCCAGTTTACGGAGGATGAGGGAGCAGGCAGACTGGCATAAGCGTGCCATAGGAGGGAGGCCACATTTGCAGTGTTGCTGAACTAAGTCAGCGAGGGGTAAGTGCTAGGGTGAAGTTGAGCGGTACCTTATCTGTTAAAGCAGTTAAAAATTCAGGTTCAATTAGTTTCGTCAGGGTAGAGAGCATTATTGTTAGGATGCGTACCCAATGTCGTTGTCCTTCTATCAGGCCCTTTGTCTGCTGTATGACTTGTTTGTATATCTCCTCCTTTGAGGACCCCGCGGGGAAATACGACGAGTCTGCGTGTGGCTATTCAATTCTTTAGTATCCGTAGCTGTTAATGACCGGAAAAGAGAACCAACCATTTTGAATATAATATAGCTATGCTCGGTAACCCGGTATAGAAAAGCAATAATAACAATAAGAGTATCCAACTATGTTGACTGTGAGTGATCGATCGTATTCCCATAGCGGGGAAGGCGGCTGGGGATTAGTAACTAAGGGGAGATAAGGCCGGAGATAACCTAACTGAGACTTCATGTTCATCAATTTGACCAACGTATAGTTATGATGACAGCGAAGAGATGGGTAAAATGCATTCAATCATTGTACTTCATTTTT
The DNA here is from genome assembly GCA_018357685.1 of Trichophyton schoenleinii. Taxonomy (NCBI): domain Eukaryota; kingdom Fungi; phylum Ascomycota; class Eurotiomycetes; order Onygenales; family Arthrodermataceae; genus Trichophyton; species Trichophyton schoenleinii. Next base: position 4,914,109 of record WOFF01000001.1, read on the forward strand.
CATTATGTAGCTATTTATTTTTCCAGGCACAAAACATTGCCATCCTCAGTACAAGAAGGCCTGGGTGAAGCAGCTCGACCCTCCATTCGTGAAGTACTTATCCGTTCTCCTCTCTAGATAGACGACTGCCGTACTAAATGCAATGGCAAAAGCATGAGTTGACGTGTTTGTTGTTATGATTTCTTTTTTTGTTGTTGTCTTTTCGGGTAAATGTTGGAGCTGTTTTATTTGGTTAATGGCTTGATAACCTTCTTAACGACGTCCTCGACCTCATCCCAATCTCTGCTGTCGACTCTCATGATATCTGTTCCGAAATATTTCTGAATATCCATGAGCATGGTCCACTCCTCCTTGTTGGACACAAAGGAGACAGCGACGCCGACACGCCCGAATCGCCCTGTGCGACCAATACGGTGAAGATAAGTCTGGGGGTCGGCGATACGTTCCCCAGCACCAGGAGCATGCAGCTCGGGTATATCCTAGTATGGAGCAGAAAGGTTAATTCAAGTCTTGCTATTAAGCGATGTTTCAGGTCAGGCCCGGACTCACGTAATTGATGACCATGGAGACAGTCTGTACATCTATTCCTCGAGCAAGGACGTTGGTGGTAATGAGCACCTTGGCAGTACCTTTACGGAAACTGTCAATAACTTCATCACGCTTCTGACCCTCTACACCACCAGTAAGAGAAACAACTGTGTGGCCCTCTTCTATCATGCGGCGTTCAATTTCAACCGCAGAGGCACGTGTCTAAAGCATAGTCAGTACTAATTATTGCGAACGAATAAAAGAGCTGATAATACCTTGACGAAGATGATAGATGATCCGATTGTGAGGAGGCCATAGAACTTGACGAGAATTTCGTATTTATGCTCCGTGGAGTCACAGTCGAGGTACAACTGCTTGATTCCCTCGACGGTAAGTTCTTCGTGCTTGAGGGTAAGCTGGTTGGCGTTGGGGGCAAACTTGTGTGCATATCGGACGACAGAGTCTGGGAAAGTAGCCGAGAACAACACTATCTGTGTGGTTTTCGGGAGGGAGCTGGTGAAGTGGATTAGTATCCAATACATAGGGGATAAATTACTGAGCGAGCACTTACGACTTCATACGAATGCACTGGTCTCCTAGGCCTTGCTGATCCAACATGTTATCAGCTTCATCCAGCACCAGAACCTTGACATGCTGTGTATTGAACAGTCTCTTTCGAATAAAATCCTGGACGGTTCCAGGGGTGCCAACAACCAAGGAAGCCTCAACAGGTTGGTTTCTGTTCGTCTCCATAGGCACAAGGGTTGCAATCTTCAGTCCTTCGATAAAAGAGCCCATGACCTGCACGACACCAACGATCTGGCGGGCAAGCTCACGGCTAGGTGCGAGAATGAGGGCTTGTGGGACATTGATCATTTCGGGAGTAACTTCGAGACGGCTAAGCACGTTAAGAACGAAAGCAGCCGTCTTTCCAGTTCCAGACTGAGACTGGCCGATCATGTTCTGTGGAGGGTTCGACATAAGAAGCGGGAGGGCGCGTTCTTGGATCTTGGATGGCCGACTGAAGCGCATCTGACGCAGGCCTCTCAGGACAGCCTCATCGCTAAACAAGCAGTCGAGTATGAATAAGTCTGAGGCGTATATATAAGATGGAAAAGCAGGGAACGAACGAGGTGGGATGGCGACTCACAGGCCGAGTTCTTCGAAGCTCTTGATGGAGTATAGAGGGTTGTTTGGATCCGCCTGGAGGTCACTGAGCTGGACGTTGACGGTGTATTCAGAATCACGAAGCATCGAGGCTCCAGTCCGGTAGGCAGCACCATCTGTTTGGGCATCTTCAACTCCTCCTGAGGATTCTTCAGGTTTCGTGTCAACCTCCTTCCCCTTGGGCTCTGCAAACGACGCTCTCTCTGCAAGAGGGGTACCAGCTGCTGGATTTTCGGACGCCATTGTCAGGGTGTGCGTGCTGTTTCGCGGGCAGCTGATCGCTTTTGGAGGCGGTTTGAAAGATTTGGAGGGCGTCGAACGCAAATTAGGGAGGTGTTGTTCTTCTTATTGATCGAGCGAGCAATGTTGATAACAGCCCGCGTGAAGAAATTGTTTATCGTGTCGCGGGGGAGATTGGCAAGCTGGGTATAGTCACTGAGAATGCCGCCAAACGTCGAGACAGCGTAGCTGGGAGACACCCGCAGCAAGATGAGACTATCTTGACGTTAGAAATATCTTCTTGCACCGTCGAACGGTTCCTCGACAGCGTCTTTTGGTCTTTTGGTCTCGTCTTCGTCTTTTTGCTGCTGAAGTTGGAGGGAGGTTAAGGATGTCCTGCTCTGCTTAGTCATGAATCAAGCTTAAAGCGTGGCAGATAACAGAATGATTTTCATTGGTTAATCTAATAAGTGAGAGCCTTCCTATTGGTTTATTTTTACACATTTACCACCTGACCACATGTAAAATCAACCAACCGTCTGCTGACTCATCAAATATATTTATTGCTGCCCCCCCGAGAGCTTGCAGGAAGTTCGAGGCTTTGAGATGTTCAGCAAAGGACATTGAGATCAAAAGCCTTGGGAGAAAGGTCGGAGGAACAGTGATAGCATGGCCTCTATTAAGTTCCTTCTCGTTCTGCCTCAACTACAGAGCTAGCTATTATTATTACACTAATGGCGGGCGACACTGAGTTGGGAAGCCTAGGGTATCCCAGCACAATAGCGGAGGTCGCTATATGTTCCCTTGCTCTCTCAAGAGTACCCGTAAATATACGGAGTAGGCAAACGGACACCATCAGCTCCCTGTCAAGACCATATCCCGGCCAGTTAGCCGTGTAGCCCATCAGAACTCCGTAGGAGAGACTAGACTGCTTTACGGGCTGGAGATAGTAGTTCCTAATAATAATAATAATAATAATATGATAAAACACAGATACTACTATATGGATCGCATGTCTCCAGTTTGCAGCCCGATCTGATTACGTAGTTAGTTGGCTGGTTGCTCTGGCTGTGGCTTGAAGGCCCGTCGAAAGTGGCTGCTGGGCTTCGCATGGTTTAACTACTAGTTAGTTGGGACCCAGAACAACCAACCACCAGAAGGCGACGAAGAGACACAAGACAGCAAGGAGAGAACAAGACGAGAGGAAACAGCCGTATACAGCTCCAGCAGATGCTAGCTATGCATGCTCCCTCCTGCATCTCTGCTCTACCGGGTGCTTCCTATGCTCGCTGGGCCGCCGGCCTCTGAATTCACCAGGTCCCTCGCATAAACAGAGACATTGACTCGACTAGATCTTAATATAATAACAAATCCATGAGTGATGGCGGACACGGTTAACCCGCAGTTCGGCGCAGAGCTCAAGGTAAGTCGCTTCGAGTCTCGTCAAGTTCGAGGCTGTTAGCTGATTATTGCTGTGGACAGGATGCTTTCAAGCCCGTCAACGCCTGGGTACGTTTGAGATATAGAACATACGACCCTCTCCCCCCTCTCCCCCCTCCCACAACAACAACAACAACAACAACAGCGGTATTATTGACAACACCCAGGTCTCCGTCGGTATAAACTGGCTAGACGAGATCCAGCAGTTCTATCGTGACCGCAGCGTTATCGAAAAAGAGTACGCAGCCAAAATAACCGCCCTCTGTCGCAAATACCATGACCGCAAGTCGAAGAAGTCCAGCACACTTAGTGTCGGAGATACCCCCGTCATGACCCCTGGATCGCTCGAGTCAGCTTCCCTGACGACTTGGTCAACACAACTATCTGCCTTGGAGGCAGAGGCCGCGGCGCGGGACAAGTTTGGAGCTGACCTGGTCTTCCGGGTTGCGGAACCGCTGAAGCAGGCTGCAGGAAGGCTGGAAGAGCTGCGCAAGAACCATTCGGATTATGCGGGAAAGTTGGAGAAAGAGAGAGATGCATCGTATGCTGATTTGAAAAAGAGCAAAGGGAAATATGATGGGGTCTGCCAGGAGGTCGAGAATAAGAGAAAGAAAGTAGAGAGCTCGTTTGACCATGGAAAGCAGAAAGCTCAGCTCTCATATCAAAATCAGATTGCGGAGATGAATAATGTCAAGGTGTGTCTTTTTATTCTTCTTATTCAGGATTTGATGATGCTAACTACGGCTGCAGAATACGTATCTAATTGCTATAAATGTCACGAATAAACTAAAGGAGAAATATTACCATGAATATGTACCGGAATTGCTTAATGTAAGCCATGATTCCAGTTCAGACTGGTTACTTACCTCTGCTAATGCCAGTATAGGGCCTACAGGACTTGAATGAAACGAGGGTGAACAAACTGAATGCCATTTGGACCTTGGCCGCAGAGCTGGAGAAGGCGACATTAGCCCAGGGTAACGAACAAGTCTCACACATCCTGTCCGAGATCCCACGCAATGAACCCCGACTGGATTCAATTATGTTTATGCGCCACAATACAGCTCACTGGCAGGAGCCGCTAGACATGCAGTTCGAACCCAGCCCTGTCTGGCACGATGAGCCCACCATGGTCATTGATGAGCCAGCCAAGGTGTTCCTCCGCAACTTGCAGAGCAAGAGCAAGAGCCAGATGAAAGAACTGAAGGCTGAAGCAGAGAAGAAGAGACGGGAAGTCGAGAACGCAAAGAAGGTCCGGCAGAGTATCCGCGACGGTACCGATAAGCGTGACGAGGTCGAAATCGTGCGCGCTATGTTTGCCCTGCAGGAAGACCTCCATTTACTTGACCGGAAACGACTGACAGGCGAGATCGAAGTATCCACCGTCTCCTCCGTAGTAGGTGATCTGTCATTGGGAGCGAAGAACCATAACTTCCGGGCCCAGACCTTTAAGATTCCTACCAACTGTGACCTGTGCGGTGAGAGAATCTGGGGACTTTCAGCCAAGGGATTCGACTGTCGAGATTGTGGCTATACATGCCATAACAAGTGCGAGATGAAAGTGCCCGCCGAATGTCCTGGCGAACAGACAAAGGAGGAGCGGAAGAAGCTGAAGGCTGAGAGACAGGAGCAGGCCAATGCGACTCCAGCAACACTGCCGGACATCAGTCCGCGCATTTCAACGCCGAGCACGGCTGAGCTACCCGCCTTATCTAGACGGGATACTATGAACTCGTTGAGTTCAGGGTACTCGTCCAATGCCATTAACAAATCTACTTCTGCGCTGTCTATCAGCCAGCCTGCCAATGGTGGGTCGGCTTCAACATCGCCGGCGATAGCTGAGCTGCCAGACTCTACTGGTGCTGCTGCCGCTGCCGCAAAAAAACCGGCCGTGGCTGCTCCAAGGAAGAACAGGATATTAGCCCCTCCTCCAGCGCAATATGTGAGCGCACCGCCTGCACCATCTGCTAACAACAGCAAAGAAAACCCTGCCGAGCCAGGCGGGAAGATGATGTATGCATATCAGGCCAACGGGGAGGATGAGATAACAGTAGACGAGGGACAAGATGTCGTTGTCGTCGAACCAGATGGTACTCCTTTCTTTTCTTGCATTATTTTGCTTCTCTATTGATGTCAACTAACAGGAGAGTTAGATGGCTCTGGCTGGATGCGAGTGGGAGCCAACGGGCAAACCGGCCTAGTCCCAGCATCCTATGTCGAACTATCACCAACGCCCGCAGCATCACCCAACCCCAACGGCAGCGGCAGCACTGCCACCGACAACGACAACAACGGCCGTCCAGAGTCAACGTACTCTGCCTCCAGCGCTTCGCTGGCGAGCAGCACCAACCCAGCAAGCGCCGGAAAACGACGCGGTCCCGCGGTGGCCCCCAAACGAGGAGCAAAGAAGCTGCAGTATGTGGTAGCCATGTACGACTACGAGGCACGCACCGACGCTGAATGGAGCATGTCTGAAGGCGACCGGTTCGTGCTGGTCAATCGAGACAGCGGCAACGGCTGGGCGGACGTCGAGAAGGGAGGCCTGACCAAATGTGTGCCAGCAAATTACATCGAAGACGCATGATTTGTCAGTCACGTCTCTTCTTCAATGCATGTATATAGCATGTTGCAAATGCTACTTGGGCTTATAGATGGTTGGATCTGCCTTGCTCTCCTGTTTTTATCATCCTCATGCATGTATATTTGTTGGATTATGCAACTCTTCTCACTCAGCCCATCGCTGCTGGTGCACACCAACACACTCAACTTCCCCCCCTTCCCCCTTTCGACCTGACGCTGTCTCTGTGGTTCCCCTGAGAGGAGAGAATGACTGGACGATGGCTTGACGATGACGCCGGCCAAGAGATGTGCAGCTTCATCGCAGCATGAAACAGGGTGGAGAGCAGCACAGCGCAGAAGCAAGGAGAGCAACCACTTCCTTACGCATGATTATTAAGATCATCAGGGGGTCCCGTCGATGCCGTCTCTCTCCCTCAGATCTTCCTTGATGGAGACAGACGGAGAGTGACTGGACAAGCTACTATTTTCTTTCCTCTGGCATCGTGCCACCGCCACCGTACGCTGCATGGACAAGGGCTTCGACCAGCCAGTCACTCACTCCGAGTCAAGGACAGGCCTTGACGGTCCCAAGAGTCTCCAGTTGTACTCCGTACTGGCTGAGTGACTTGCTGCGCAGGGCGGCCTTGCTAGCAAACTCAAGTACCGCCGCCCCCAAGCCCCTGACCCGCCTTGCATCGTCCTTTCTTACGCGGCTTGCGCTGCGGTGGAGCAGAAAAAGTAAAACATCGAGGGCTGATTCCAAGGACTTTTTATACTCAGCAAGGACGGCCATCTCACTTCCTGCGGTTCTTCTTCTCTCTGTCAACTTTCTCTTCTTCTTCTTCTTCTTCTTCATCACTTTCGTTCACTCGCTCGCTGACCCCTTCTTTAATCAACGGGAAAGCAAGATACACGCTCGTTTCAAGGCGTCTCTTTCCCCCCGGGCCCGTCTCTCTTTAACCGCCCGCGTTTTCCTCCTACCTTTGCTCCGGACTCAAGCGTACTGCGACTTTTTAGTTTTCAGCTTCTTTCTAGACTTCAACTTGATTTCACGATGAAGGGCGCTATTGCTGCCTTGACCGTTGCCTTCGGGGCCGCTTCTGCCCTCGCTGGCTCTGTTACTCCCATCACTATCAAGGGAAACGGTAGGCTGGGACCAGACATACACAACAAAGACAAACGGGAGGGCTAACACAGTTTGACAGCCTTCTTCAAGGGAAACGAGCGTTTCTATATCCGTGGAGTGTAAGAACTTGCTGCCCTACATCTGCTATATTATCTGTACCTTTATGAAGCGAGGATGCTAACCGGTTGATGTTGACAGTGACTACCAGCCTGTACGTGATAAGAGATAACGACAGCAGGAACATTGAACATGACGGCTAACCTAACACTCAACAGGGTGGTTCCTCCAAGGTCGTCGACCCCATTGCCGACGTCGACCTCTGCAAGCGAGACATCAAGTACTTCAAGGAACTTGGCCTCAACACCATCCGTGTCTACACCATCGATAACACCAAGAACCATGACGAGTGCATGAAGCTCCTCGCCGATGCTGGCATCTACCTCGTTCTCGACGTCAACACTCCCAAGTACTCCATCAACCGTGCTGGTACGCTTCCTCGGTTACTCTACAATTTAAAAGAATGTCAAAATACCAGTTGCTAACTGCCCTATTTTAGATCCCGAAATCTCCTACAATGCTGTCTACCTCCAGAGCATCTTTGCTACCGTTCAGATGTTCGCCAAGTACGACAACACCTTGGCCTTCTTCTCTGGAAACGAGGTCATCAACGATGGCAAGACTTCCGCCGTTGCTCCCTGGGTCAAGGCTGTTACCCGTGACATCCGTAACTTCATCAAGGAGCGCAAGCTTCGAAAAGTTCCAGTTGGATACTCTGCTGTATGTCACCTATTTCATCATCCCAGAAAATAGGACGGGAGAACTAACAATTTTTAGGCTGATGTCGACTCCAACCGCGAGCAAACTGCCCACTACATGAACTGTGGTGATGATGACGAGCGTTCTGACTTCTTTGCCTTCAACGACTACTCCTGGTGCTCTCCCTCCTCTTTCGAGACTTCCGGCTGGGACCAGAAAGTCAAGAAATTCAAAGACTACGGTATCCCCATCTTCTTGTCTGAATACGGTTGCAACATCAACAAGCGTGACTTCAGCGAGGTCGAGGCCCTCTACTCCGATGAGATGACCGGTGTCTACTCTGGTGGTCTCGTCTACGAATACTCCCAGGAACCCAGCAACTACGGTCTTGTTGAGATCAAGGGCGGTGCAAGCTCTTCTCCATCTAAGCTTTCCGACTACAACGCCCTCAAGTCCATGTTCGCCAAGGTCAAGAACCCCTCTGGTGACGGCGGCTACAACCAGAAGGGTGGCTCTAGCAAGTGTCCAGCCAAGAAAGAGCCCGCCTGGAATGTTGACGCAGAGAAGAAACTTCCCCAGCTCCCAAGCGACGCCGAGAAGTACGTGAAGAACGGTGCCGGTGATGGCCCCGGTCTCAAGGGCCCCGGCAGTCAGTCCTCTGGATCCAAGGCTGAAGGTCCCGACACCAGCGGTAACGGCAACTCTGGCTCTGGTTCCCCAGGCTCCGGAGACAACAATGGCACCCCTGATGCTGCTGCTGGCCTCCGTGCTCCTGAATTTGTCGTGGTTCTCGCCGCTATCGGCCTGTCCACCTTTGTCGGTGCATCCATGATGACGATCTAAAGGATTTCTTTTTCTTTTCTTCTGTACAGTCGGTTGCGTATTAATGTCCCCTCTGGGTTTGGAATGGATGGATACCTGGGTCCTGGGTGCCCTTATTCAGTATTGTGTTTAACGGGGAGGGTGGCCGTCCCTTGTATGAATAGGCTTCCAGTAGTCGTATATTGCAGTTGTCAGCCAGTCTTCTGAAGTCTTTTGCATTCTGTCTTGTCTTTAATTTGATTTCCCTTTTTTTCTCCAATTCTTCTGCTCTATTCTCTTACTCTTCTTGACTTGCCCTTTATCCTAGACTGTATTAACATAATAATTGATATTTTTCTTGAGTAATGACTGCGAATTCTTCTCTTTCCCAGCCCTCACATATCACTGTCTTCCCCGACCAATCCATCCAATGCAAATCCGCCCTCCCCCTGAAAGAGCAGAAATGGACGACCCAATCCTCCAAGCCCGGGTGGTCTAGTTGGCTATGATTCTCGCTTAGGGCCTTAACCCTAAGTAACTTATATGCGAGAGGTCCCGCGTTCGAATCGCGGCTCGGGCCCATTTTTTTTTGTCTTTTTTGTTATCGCTATATCGTCATGAACGAGAGCCGTTGGTTGTTGGTTGTTGGTTGTTGGCTGTTGGCATGCTAGTTAGTGGAGTCTCTCCGACTGTGGTTGTCGTCGGTTCTTGTATTTTTGGAGGCTGTGTTGAATTTTGGAGCTATCCTAGTCAAATGTTATTTATTGGCTCAGGGGTAAGAGGCAGGGGGAACATGACGAGTTGTAAGAACTAAGAGAGAAAAGAAGACGACGATATGTATATAGACTGTTCATAGAGATATAGTCAAGTGGTACATTCTAATCACAAAATAAAAGATGCTCCCTTCGTAATCATTCATGCATTTTCCGACTGCACGGTTTGCTATATATCAAGGACAACCGTTAGCAGCTGTGTCAGTATAGGCGAAACTGTTACTTACCACAAGCCAGTCCATTCCCTCGTTGATACCCTTGCCGTCTATGGCAGAACACGCCACTATGCTCCAGTTTCGATCCCGTAGTTCCCCTAGCTTCAGGGCCTCTGATATCTCGCCGGCTCCCTTGGCACCAGGCTGATCCTGCTTGTTTGCAAAGACCAGCAGTGCAGCCTCCCGTAGCTCTTCCTCGTTGAGCATCGCAGCTAGCTCGTCTGAGGCCGTACCCAGCCGTTCAATATCTGTTGAGTCGATGACGAATATTACGGCTGCAGTGTTGGCGTAGTAGCATCTCCAATAAGGCCGTATCGACGTTTGGCCTCCAAGATCCTATCCACACATACCTGTTAGACACTGCCGGTACCAGCATTCTCGGCCGTTATGCTACGCTGACAAGATGCTAAAGGGTACTCACCCAAACGTTAAAGTTAAGATTTTTATATGTGACGGACTCGACGTTGAATCCAATGGTAGGTATTGTAGTCACGACCTCTCCGATCTATACCATGTCGACAAAAAGAATGTAAGCTTCTCTCTACTTTATTCACAGATTGCCGGGGCTATCTATATGAGGATTTAGATGGGGAAGGGTTCGCACTTTTAGCCGGTAAAGGAGAGTTGTTTTGCCAGCATTATCCTATAGTCCAGGAGGATCAGTTAGCATCCATATCGGAAAAAAGGTCCTTCTGGCAACAAATGCTGCTACAGGGGCTTCTGGCCATCCTTACAAGTCCCAGTATCAAAATCCTGATCTCCTTCTTTGTCCACAACCAGCCGGATACAAGTTTAGACAGTGATCCACCCATCTTGTCTGTGGAAACCCAGCTAAGCCCAGTGGTAGACGTTTAAGGGATGGCGGTAGTCCGGGGTAACTTAAGGGCCTGACCGCCAGAGAGGGATATGCGGGCGTATAAAAAGGAGTAGGCAGCTTCGCAGTCCGGCGGCAACGGTAAGGCTTTGTCCAGCAGATATGTCCCTTGGATGCGTTTTCGGGAGGCGTACGAGTATAGAGGGCGGTAGCAGCCGTTGTCGTATCGTCGTCAGGAGAAGCGTCTGCGGATTCAAGTGCTTGTAGCTGAGTTTGACCGGTCTGCGCGGGCAAAGAGAGACGGCACTCCGGGGTATTTGAGGAGAGAGAAGAGAGAAGAGACAAGAAAAGACGATCATCAACCGGAGCGAAACCCAGCGCAGAGTAACTTCTTAACGGCTTCCAGCAGGCCGCAAAAAATAATAACTAGTTAATATATTTTATCCATTATTACAAATTAGAGGTGAGGGCGTGGGCCGCATTGTTTCTACGTTTCTTCTTTCTAGTGGCGTTTTTACTCCCAAGCTGCGAACCAGCAAGCTTCGATCGCCAAACCCGCAACGACCACCAACCAACGCCCCAACCTCACAGCCCGCGACAACGACCAGCCAGCCTGTGGTCCAGCAGGTCGAAGGCGACTCCAAGACCATCTGTTCAACACCCGGAGCTGCTCGGTAGTGATTTACGGGATCGCAGGCGTACCGACACATAGATCTGTTTGCGCTGGCCGTCGCAGCCATGGGGAAGAAATCAAGATCGATGCGCGATGAGGGTGAGAACAAGCATCTAAAGCTATTGGAACGAATTTTTCTAGGACCGATTTACTGACAGGTTGCTCGATGTTATGGGGTTGCAGGCCTCCAGCGGACAGATAATAGCATGGACCTGACCAGCTGGCCGCAGGTTGTCGCTATCAATCAGAAAAATTACTATACGTATGTGCTAGCGAATCCAGGTGCACGCAATCGCGAGATAGATACATTCGCCATTTATGCGGGGCGACTCTGGCTAATTTTATCTTGATATCTTATTCAGTGACTACTTGAAACGAGACGACCAATTCCTCGCATACCGGTTACAAAATGAAGAAAACCGAAACCGCATGGCAAAGGCAGCTAAGGAACGGGATAGGGCCCTTGCTATGTCAAAGCAGAATGAGCTGCCGCTGCCAGAAGAGGAGGCAGACCAAGATACCACCATGGGAGAGGCAGGCAATGAGGAGGAAGAGGCAGTGGCTGGCTCAAAGACCATCGTAGTGCACGTTGGAAGTCAGAATTTGCGCATAGGCCTTGCAAGTGATGCCTTGCCAAAGACTATCCCTATGGTTATAGCGCACAGATCAGAGATGAACGAGTCTGAAGAAAACGGGGGTGAGCCAAAGCCGAAACGCCTGAAAATGGATGATGGAGAGCTGATGGAACCGGAAAAAATGTTTGGACCTGATGTGAGTGACCACCTCATTAGAGACTGTTATGCGCAGAGACTAATAACGTACTTCTCAGTTTGGTACTCTCTATACAAGTATGTGCTCTGACCTGAAAGCACGTATGCGCCAAAACAAACGGAGAACTCTACCAAATTCCAAGGAGATGGTGGTAAATTACAACCGACGAACTCCGCCGGAAACCATATCTGAGCACAATGATGCAATGAGGGTTGAATGGACTGAAATTCCCAGCGATCCTAATCTTGCTCCTCCCTATGTGGTTGGGGAGGCGGCATTGAGGATCCCGGATCTCTCTATACCCCGATATAAGCTCTACTGGCCATTACGGAATGGTTGGTGTAACGAAAAGGACTACAGCAGCATAAACTTGCTGTTCTTGGACATTGCCCGGATATTGGAAGATGCGATGAAAACCCAACTAAACCTGTCACAAACCAAAGACTGGGGTCAATACTCTTGTGTCTTTGTGATACCCGACCTTTACGAAAAGCTATACGTCACTCAAATACTGGATACCCTTATGCGTGAGCTCGGTTTTGGGCGAGTGTGTTTCGTCCAGGAGAGTTTGGCCGGTACATTCGGTGCTGGGTACACTGCAGCTTGCGTTGTCGACGTTGGTGCCCAAAAGTCGTCGATATGCTGTGTAGAAGAAGGGATGTGTGTTGAAAACTCCCGTGTCAATTTGAAATTCGGCGGATCAGATGTTACGGAAACGTTCATAAAGATGATGCTATACGACCACTTCCCCTACGAGGAAATTAACCTGAACCGGCGATATGACTTCTTGCTGGCGGAGGAACTCAAGAAGAATGTCGCAACTCTTAATGAGACGAATGTTTCTGTACAAGTGTTTGACTTCCATCTTCGCGTGTCCGGCCGGGACACAAGGAAGTACACATTTAAAGCGTACGACGAGATTATTCTGGCTCCCATGGGCATTTTCCAGCCAGAAATCTTCGATAATTCACAAAAGATGATCGGACGGAGAAAGTTTATTAAGCGTTCCTTTGATCTATATGACAGACTACCAAACGACCCTACTTCAACTGCCCAGGCCGAAGTTATAGCCTCTATTTCACCTCCACCGGCGACAACTAACAATGGAACAAGCAGTGAAGGAACCTTACAGATTAATGGAACAGATCCTCAAGCTACACCCAGCCGCACACAAGCTCATAATGTCTTAGGCCGCGTGCAGGATCTTGACGGAACTCCACGATCTTCCGCAGCTGGATCGCCTACCCCAGACTCCGCAGCAAATCAAAACCCCCAAGGTGGCACGTCGACACCTATCAGGCCCCAAGGCAGTGGTGGGCCCAACGCACCGCCAACTTCCCAAAATATACCTGTGGTTGAAATGCGGGATGATGTTCTGCCAGTATGGCCCCTTGAAGATGCTGTGTTTACCTCTATTTCGCATGCAGCTCGCGGTGACCCTCGCAAGTTTAACGACTTCATCGGCGGCATCTTGGTGATCGGGGGCGGCAGTCTTGTTTCCGGCTTCCATGCTTTCCTTGAGGAACGGATGCAGCTCAAGCATCCTGACCTTGCAAGTCACATCATGGTTGGCACACCGCCTCGGGAACTCGATCCACAAGTAGTTGTATGGAAAGGTGCCAGTGTCTTCGGCAAACTGGACGCATCAAATGAAAGCTGGATTGGTCGGCTAGAATATGACCGACTTGGAAGCAGGGTAATGACTTATAAATGTATGTGGCAATGGTAATACCAGGCCTGTTTTATTGATGCTAGGCAATGTTGTAGAAATTAGATGGTTTATCTGGAGTCAATCCTATTAAATTGGTCAATTCAGCTAGGCCTTCCTTCTATTGCTCCCTTTGAACGTCCCCCCAGTTTTTGATATGCCGGATTATGTAATACAGGACATCGGTACTTAGTTTATCCGAAAGGCGGTGACTGCAAGCGGCAGAATACCAGCTTCTGGTTCACCGCGAAACTTCGCAAAAAGGGAAGACGAGGAGCTTGCCTCTCTTCCTTCAACACACATTGGAACAGGTTAGCGAGGCTCCTCGAAGACACAAAGCATAGGCTTTGCAACGAATACTTTTCGACTGCCCTGCGCTATCGACATCTTCGAAATTAAGGATACCGGTCCGTGAACATCAAGCTTAACCCTGGCGCAAAGCGCATAGGACTAACCTTCCCATTATAGAGAAAGGACCCAATTTAGCATAACACTGCTACATACTCGGGATAGGAAAGATGTCGAAATCAAAGGATAGCGGCCCGTCAGGCAGCTATCATCAAGAGTACATTGCGTCTCTGCGATATCGCAATGACCTTCCTCCGCCTGAGATGCCCCCCAAGTTCTTGGACATCCCTCACGAAGGACTGGATCGTTTCCTAACGGCGGGATTTGCGTCCAATATGGTGCGCCGGGAAGAGCCAAACATTGATGTTGATGCCGAGGGTGGAATGCCAATTGACTTGATTGGCATACCGGGCCTGCATTTGGGAGACGAGAGTGGTATGTTACATCGTTTCCCAACTATGCCACTTCTACGACTAATTTATATCTCTTTAATATACAGCTATCATGGCTCCTGAAAATCCACCACCAGTAGATCCAGCTGACTTGCCCCTTCTCATGACGTTGGACCAACTGAGGAACCCGGCGCCAAAGAATGTGAACGTCAGTTTCCTAAGACGAACACAGTATATCGCATCTAGTGGAATGGCACGTGGCATCGATTCCAAAGGATCTGTCTTCATTGGAGGCCCTCGCAAGGGAGCAAAGCCGAAGCCAACCCGCGATGATCCTACATATGTCAAGAAGTACATTCAAAAGGGCTTTGATATTGCTTACCCGAAAAGCAAGCACACTGGTCCAGATACCGCGAGCCAGATCCAGGGCCTAACACCAACCAAAGCCGAGCTCGATGCGTGGGCAAATCCAGTTCATCCAGATAATCCAAAACTTAAACCCGTTGGATTCTACCCTGTCATTCCAGATGTGGATGGATTTCCTGATTCCGGTGGATTCTTACAATTCAAGTTTGACAAAACTCCTGTACCGCCAGTCAACGGGCGGCGCGATGACCGTATGGACATGTCTATACTCATCCCATCATCACCAGAACCAAGGGTCTTGCAGCAACATACTTCGAAAACACAACTCCACAAGGCAAACCCAGCCCTCTATCCCGACCCCGGCCCAATTCCCTACGACTATGATCTATATCTCCCACAGAAGCAAAGCTCTACAAAACAAATCCGACGAAGTCTCAATATGACCAACCCCGACCGAGACAGCCCATCAAACTATGCCCATGAAAGCTCATCTGGAGATAAATACCATCACTATGACAGGCTACGAACATATGCAACAAACACTCAAGTCTTGAACACCGAGCATAAGTACAAAGACGTTTCCATAGTATTGTTTGATCCATCCGAGATACCGGAAGGTGAACGTGAGATGTTCCGATTGAACCAAAAAGCTGCATATTATTACCCGATCATCTCAAAAACACGCATAAAGCCGGAACGTTCTCAGAAGATTGCCCGGGCTGGCCTGGCGCCAACCCGAGCTACTGCTAAGGAAGATCAGGTTGATCAGATACAAGTTAAGCTACGTGATCCCATTTTAGAAGAATCGCACAAACGAGCAGGGCATCGGGCTCAGATTGATTCTAAATACACCAATCCGTTTTCCATCGAGGAACCGGAGAAGGGTCAAAACGAGATTGATGCGCCTGGCGACGAGGAAATGGCTGATAATGACAACGATGACTAAGAAAATATGCAATATAGCCCCCCAAAAGAATACAACCATTTCTCATTGATCGTGGCGTTATATAGGCGTTTGCATAGAAAGCACTGAACTGGAATCTTCTTAATCTGTTTGGTTGTTTGTTTCATTCATTTTCTCAACCTTTTTACATAGTTTGATATAATTATGTAAACGCCTATAATCAATCGAAGTAGAGAAAAGTTGCTGTAATAGGCTATTGATGATATTGGCCACAGGATGGTCGTGATAAAATATTATCTCCTTTCAATCCAATGTATGCTATTGATATTGGTACATGCTTAAATCAATAGAAACGCCTTTATTCGTTACGGTAAAAATGCCCTAACCAAAATCATGTTTTATTCATCATCGTCATATATAACCCCGAATGCCTTTTGAAGTCATCCATCAGGTTCGACTGAGTTTGCAACGTCCGAGTTTTCAGGGCCGCTCGCGCTAGTTCCATCATTCGCATTGCTCTGTTCTGTAGCATGGTTGGAATCGTCATGGTTTTCACCAGCGTTTGATGCAGCAAGGGCCCCAGAGGTGATAGGCCTTGTAGTTCGTTGATTCCGATGAATCGCCTCAATAAATTGCCGTAAAATCCTCGCCATGCAAATGATCAAAAAACCTCCAAGGAGAAACCTTAAGGGAAAGTATTGTGAAATTCTAAAGTTAGAGTATACGAAGCCATTTGGCATAGGAGTATCCTCTATGTTCTGAGGCGATGAAGAGCCTGATATATATCTGAATGAGACATCAAAGTTGAAAACGGAAAATGAAATAAAAAAGGGTGAAGGAGATGCAGTGGTAGTGGTAGTGGTAGTGGCAGTAGCAGCGGCAGTAATGTTGGTATTTTCCCCAGGTGTTGAGAATCCAAAGATGGCCAATATGGCAGAGATGAGAGTCGGTAGGAACCATATGCAAAACATGAACATGAATGGAAGAGGAGCCGATATAGGAAAGCCGGTTCTGGTGCTACTTCGTAATCTTTAGATTGTTAATATACCATCATACAATGACCATGATACTGCATGAACTTACACTGTCTTGTCTCTTTTTATCTGTTGTATCCAATTGGCGCATATTTTTAGCCTACCACGAACTGTTGTTACCGAGAGCAGTTTATATTTCTCACTTGATGCTATTGGTAGCACGGTTCCAAACCAATAAGGGAATATAGAAGGGTCCGTTGGTGGTTCCCCATATCCTGAAAGTAGCCGTTCATTAAGCCAGGACGATCTTTTGGAGCGGGATTTTGTCACAAACTTAGTACAGATTTGAAACAGCTCCTGGGTGGACCGCAGATTCAGACACTTTGGATGTTGGCCCTCTTTAGGGGCTGATAATTCTTCTGCCTCGATCATCTCCTCGAATGGGATTCGGATATCGTCTATGCGTTGTACGCGTCCAATTTTGCAACCATCATAGTCTCTACAGGAAAGAACACGAAACCTGTACCGGCCAGTAGCACGTATCAGAATCCTGCCTCCAGGGAGTGATTCCAGCCGATCAATTTCAAGTAACGTTCCATATCGAGCATGTATACAAGGCCCAGATTGTCCGGTTAGCTCGCCAGGTTGGCTGAGCATTACCGAGCCAAATCGACGGGTTCCGTTCTCAACAACTCGGAGGATCATTCGCCGGTAACGAGGTTCAAAAACATGCAGATAGGTAGGCATTGATGGAAAAGAAACCGTGCATACAAATAGGGGTAATTCGTCGATTCCGGATGCACCCGGTTGTTCAATTGGCACGCCTCTTAGTTGAGACAGCTTTCGCCCCGGGAATATGAAATGACTAAAAGCGTTCAATACCCCATTTCCGGGATCGTCTGGTAGTATCATAGGCAATTTTCTCCGGCATACAGGGCAAATATTCGAGATATCTAACATCCGAGTCACGCATGGTCTGCAAAATGTGTGACCACACACAGTTGTGTATGGGTCAGTCATTAAGGAGTAACACACTTGACAGTCGAGTTCCTTTACCACAGCCAATCTTAATTTCCTTAGAATTTCCGCATCGAAGCCCATCAATTTTTCCTGGCCTCGATCACTGGGTATGCACCTTACAGTAGAAGCAACAGGAATATGTCCCTTGGCCATGAGATTGTATGTTCCAGCTAGGCAGCTGCCTTTAAACGAGAATTTTTGCCTTGATTCCTCTGGGCTGGTCTGTTGGTTAGATATATGAGCCTTAATAGGAATATCATGACCCGGATTCCTGCGAGAAGAGTAGGTGGTTGCGTAATCTTCAACTATATCTACAACCTTGCCGAGAGTGATGTCTCGGTTGCAGTCTGCCAAACAATGCTCAGGCGTAGAATCTAGGTCAGGTCTCTGAGATTTAGTGCACGCCGAAGGACAAAAAAAGCCCTGGCTACGATCCTCAGTTCCTGGGTATGAGATATTGATTCTAGGGTGTGTCTGTGGTATGCATGACCGGCAAATTGTGTATCCGCATGGCAGCCGTACGGGTGCCTTGAGCGGCTTAGAACAGCTGCTACACTGTATCAGCTGGATTAAACCAATGCATATTGCGGTTACGTCCTCCCCTTCCACTTCTCCAACTGAGACAGCACCGGAGCCACTCATCGAGGCTTCAACGAGGGTAAATATAGCCAGAACCTAGCAGTATATTGATCTCTTTCGGGATTCCTTTGTTTATTGCGGAGGTATAAAGAATGGGCTATTTTTGAGAATACTGGAGTTTAGCGGTCTTTAATAGCATCCTCATGACAAAAGGCGGAATATAACATCATCATCTTCCAAAGGAACGAAAATCATTTGTGCGCAGCCACCAACCAAACTGTGTGATATCAAAAATGACGACGATGACCAAACACGCTACCAAACGTTGGATTTATACTCAAAGTTCAACAGTCACATGATCATGATCACAGTATAAACACATTTGCTAGCGGAGTTTCCTTACATAACCATCGTTTCTGCTAAGTCACCCCACTAAAGTGGTCACTCCTTCTGGGCTGTGGGGGAAACTTCGTGTATCGAAAGGCAAAACGCCATGGTTGATCATGACGATTGATCAATCTCGCTCCCAGATCAACGCAGAAAACAGCGACACAGGCGACTCTCCGATGGCCTTTGGTACCAATTAGCTAAAGTCGCATCATACCCCCTCATACACAACCGATGCATGAAACGCACTCTCCACTTGAACAGTGAACCCCCCGGGGGCTGCTAGATGGAGATCCATGGCGACATTCCACGACCGAGCAACCTCTGCGACGCCCACGCAATATCGTGTCTTTGGCGATAACAAGCGCTCATCATCTAGTGCTGATGATGAGTCTGCCGACGGGAGCTGGCACGATGCCGTCTCTGCTACCACATCGCGACACCCCGGCGGCCTCTCTTCGTCAGGTACCCAGGCTTCACTCAGCGCGAAAAGTGCCTCGTTAACCCCGTCCAACATCACGCAAGGGAGTTTCAGCTCAGACCTTAGGCATTCGGGTATATCAAGGAATGCGACCCCACGCCCTCCAGAGTCGATTAGCCATGTCCGGGGAAATGGTGCAGGTGATATTGAAGCTGCTACCACGGAGCAACGGCAGGCCATTATCCGTGAGCAGATTGAGAAAGAAATAAAGATAAAGACGGGAACGGAAAATATGCTGGAAGCCTTGCTGGCGAAGAATATGAAGCAGACAAAGGAGCAGCGCTTAAGGGTGGAGTCGGAGCTCAGCTCTTCGCATCGGAAAATAGCACAGCTTCAGAATGAGCTCGAGGAAGAATTGATGCGGGCTCATATGACGCCGATAGAAGCCCCAGAGGCTAGGAGACTATCAACATTTTTCAATGCAGGGCCAGGCCGGTCTCCATCGAGAGCAACCACGCATGCAACCGGGGAAAGCTTTGAAGCAGAGGATAGCGAGTCAGAGTCACCAACAGTTGTGCTTTCTGAGACGCTGCAAGAACTAGAAGCTGAGGGCATGTCGCCAGATTATTACGTTGATCGAGCAAATAACCTAGTGGATTTGTTCAAACGATACCCTACTCTGAAATACGACCTGGAATGGTCGGTGTTTGGCTTGAGGGTTCAAGTCATGCTACTGAGTGAGAGCCGTGATGTTGTAGCGGCCGGTTACAGGTTAACACGGCACGCAATTGCAGACAGGAAATCTATCCAGGTGATCAGGGCTCTGCATACGGATGAATTAGTAATGCTCTCTCTTGTCAAGGAATCTAAAGCCAGCATGGAGCGAGAGCAGGCCCTTAAATTCGTTCGTGCGTTCCTAGACGTTAAAGATGGTGTTCGAGAGCTTTCACGCTCAGTGGTACGAACACTCGTATCGATTGCAGAGCACCGAGATGACCGTCTGCGTAATATCTGCATAATGACAATAGCTGAACTCCTCGTCAAAGATCCAGCTTTGTTATTCTCTGCTGGCGGTATTGGCACCCTAAATGATGTGCTGGGCGAAGGGACATTCGGCGCATCCGAGAGTTTGGCAGCTGGTTTTGTTCATGTCTTGGATGCCCCGAAAAGCAGGAAATACCTTCGAGCAGGATGTGAATTGAACTCAGTCTTCGCGAACTTCACCGAGACTGTTCCGGATAGCGATCGTCATCTGAAATTGAAATTTTCCGCAAAGGCTATATCTGCCATGCTAAAAACATGGCCCGGTATACTAACACTAGCCCAGAACCCCGAGAGACCCCTACAGTCATTACTGCTTTCTTTACAGTTCCCAGATCCCCAGTCTAGAGATCTCATTCTAGAACTATTGTTCGACGCTCTCCGCATCAAACCACCGTCATGGTCATCATCATTTCTTGCTGGAAGACGGCTCACAACATATGGCCGAGTAGCCAACATGAAGTCAGAACAAGAAAAAAAGCAATCCCGCACTGTCTACGAGGATGAGGATAATCCGTTTGACCTAACAGCGCACTTCTCCGGACTCATACTAGCATTATTGGTGGAGGCAGGATTGATCAATGTTTGTTTGTCTTTTGCGACCAGGCATGTAGAAAAGTGCTAACCAGTATGACTAGGTGCTATCTGATTTGATTGAAGACGAATCCGATCTTTCTCTAAAACGGAAAACAACTTTACTCCTTGTAGAGGTTCTAAGACGTGCTCAACGCAGCTTACCCTCATCTATGTGTTCCAATCTTCATCTTCTCCCCAGCCTGCTCCCATCGTCGTCACCAATAAAGGCAAAGTCGGACAACCAACATCTTTCAACATCGACTATATACCAAATGGAGAGCATTAGTCGGACAATGACGCGGTCTGATGATATATCAGATGTAAGCGGCCGGTATTCTGTCAGTACCGAGATACCAAACTCCTTGGTTCCGGGGGACCAGAGCAAATCCAAACTCAGCTCTACTATGGATGAAGCACAGTTCCGTACCGCAATCCTGGATACCAACGTCCTCAGCTCCGTGAACTTTATGAAGTGGAAATGGGACCTTATCCTAAACATTATTGAAGGGCCACTAACAAACCCAAAACGTTTGGATGAAGCCATCAAAGGCTCCAAGTTCATAAAGCGACTGGTTGGTTTCTATCGGCCGTTTAAGTATCGGTTTTCAATGGTTCGCAACACGAAGCCTAATCGACGGTACATCCGAACCGGCTGTGCCTTGATGCGTTGTCTTGTGCAAAGCCCGGAAGGGTCAAAATACCTAGCCCAGAATAAGCTTCTGCGCCAGATAGCGGAATGTTTGGCCCAAGTTGACCGCATGAGCGGGCTGACTTCTTTATCGCCATTGTTTTCCCGAGAACAGATGGCTGATACTCTAAGTGGTGGATACTTTACGCTATTGGGAACTCTGAGCAGTGAACCCAATGGCATACAGATGATGGAAAGATGGCATATGCTCAACATGTTTTATCACATAGTTGAATTAGCGGACCGGAATGACCTCATCCAAACCCTTCTTGGAAATATGGATTTCACGCATGAGAGCCATTTAAGAGTAATACTTTCAAAGGCTCTCACCACAGGATCAAAGGATATCCGTATCTTCTCCACAAAACTACTACGAAAATACGTCATTGGCAAGGTGTTACAAGGATCGCCTGTTGAATGGGTAATCGAACTTCTGGTGACCCAGCTATATGACCCGGATGTCACTGTCTGCCAGGTTGCCGTCAAGATATTGGAAGAAGCATGCAACCAGAGAGATTATCTAGAGTATGTCGTCAAATGCCGTCCATCTTTGGATCATTTAGGCGAAATCGGCGCACCATTGCTACTCCGTTTCCTATCTACATCGGTCGGGTACCACTATCTTGACGGCCTCGACTATATCACCCAGGAGATGGACGACTGGTTTCTAGGAAGAAACGATGCGTATGTTGGGCTAGTAGAGGCCTCGCTGTCTCGCGCGTACATTGACCAACCACGTCGAAACAGCTTAGCGCTAAACGATATAGTTGAGATGCAAGATATTGGCCTTGTGCCACCACATTTTTACCGAGAGCTTGCACGCACAACAGAAGGGTGCAAGCTACTAGAGCAGTCCGGCCATTTCTATGAATTCGCTTCAACATTACGAGACTTTCAGCTGGACGAAGAAGATGCGGAGGTCTTACTAAAGGTTAAGGGGGCGCTATGGGCTATCGGGAATGTAGGCTCGATGGAGCTCAGTGCACCATTTTTAGAAGAGACGGATATTGTGGAAAGGATAGTGGAAATAGCGGAAAACGCAGCCGTTATGACCATGCGTGGCACCGCATTCTTTGTCTTGGGGCTAGTATCCAGGAGTCAGCATGGCCTTGAGATGCTAATTGAGGCAGGATGGGATGCGGCCGTTGACCAAAGAGGACGTTCATTAGGATCATGCATGCCATTGAACCTAAGCAAGTTATATTCGGTAGGTTATATTCAGCAATGACAATTTTTGGTAATCAGCTACTAACGTGTTCTAGGTTAAATTCGAACCATACCATGCTCGTACCGAAGAAGACAAGGCAGCGAGAAACAGATACAAAGTTGCTTCCAAAGACTCTGATCCTCTCAAGCAAAAGATACTTGGTCTTATTATTGATATGGGGAATACTGTTCTCGCTAAAAAAGCGGCGGCAGATCTACAAGTGTATGTTTACCTATTCTATGCAGCTTGCTCTGGCAGGGTTCTAATATGTTCCACTACGGCAGCCTCAAAACGAATCGTCCTGACTGCTTTCGGCGTATCGATCTTTTTGAAAAGACCCTTGTTATCCTAGAGAGCCATCACTTCCGGTTATCCGCTCGACGTTTCGCGCTAGAGTTGTTTGACAAGAGCGTGGTCAGGCGAATCATCTTTGGGGATGAGTCCGCCTCTGATTCTGAAATGTCAGAGTAGAGGATAGTATCGTTATTTCCTCTGCCATTTCTCCGCTCTTATTTCCTCCATGGTCTAAAGTATCCCCAGCGTGAAGATCTACTGGTGTTTTTGGTGCTATCTGTGATTCATGCATGTCCTCTTTTCGCATAGGAGCAGGCTTCGGGTTTTCAATGCAGTTGATGCATATAGTGTAGGATATCCCTGAAGAAACATTCATCGTTTCCCCTATTTTGTAGCTTCCTTACCCTTGTTCGCCCTATGGTTTCCATAGATAGTCTGTAGTACTCCGTAACTCCTCTTGCTATCCCCGACATGCAACGAGGGTGCCCTCCTTTCATCCCCAAGTCTTGGTATCAAGCTCAACGCCACAAGATACGCTAAAGTCTCGAGCCAACAGCCGGCGCCGACGCCTCCGCGGCGATCGCCAGGCGAGCGGCCATCGGAGCTGGCCGATAGCTAGCTGACAGAGCTCTTGCATGCTAGGAATCCCTGCGGCAGCTCGAAATCAGGCCAGTTTTCCGGGCTGTTGATGGAGCGTTGCATGGCTCCCTTTGCCAAAGTACCTACCTGATAGCAGGCAAGCAGTTAGATAACTATGTAACTAACTACCAAGGCACCTCATGTTAACGGTTCGACTGGTTAACTAGTGACTAGCTCCCTCGTAGCCACCGGCTTGACCAGGGGCCTTGCTGAAGCCGAAAGCTCAACGCTCAGCGGAGAACGGAGCTTGGAGCAGAGCTGCCCCGTTGCCAGCGGAACCAGCCGCCATCATTGCCTTGTGCAAACGCTCCACGCTGGGTTTCGACCTCGTAGAGCCTGCGAAGGGCGGGCCTTAGTCTTAGCTAGTTATAGGTCAATGCCGCCATAGTCCTGTGCATGGCTCATGTATAAATATAGGGGGACCTCCCGTACCTTGGGGTCTATGTCTGTAACCAACTAGACATATATCCAGTTGATATCCTCCCCCTGAAGCCCCAGTTATATTCGCCCACCGTCGCTCAGCCCCAGAATTAGTTATACACAGACATTGTTGAAAGATGGCGTCCAGGTTAGCCGCAGCTCGCTATGGCAAGGAGAACGTTCGTGTGTACAAGGTACATCGGGACGAGGCTGCAGGGACTCAGACGGTGGTCGAGATGACTGTCCGCTGCCTGCTCGAGGGCGATATCGATGTCTCGTATGTATCTCACAAGTTACCAAGTCAAGCAAGCGGATAATGAAGTACGGTGACCTGACCGTAGCATAACTACCAGGTACACCAAGGCAGACAACAGCGTCGTGGTAGCGACTGACTCGATAAAGAATACCATCTATATCCTGGCAAAGCAGAATCCGGTGACTCCGCCGGAGCTCTTTGCTTCAATCGTGGGAGACCATTTCACGCAGAGGTACAGCCATATACGTGTAGCGCATGTCAACGTAGTGGCACAGCGGTGGTCCCGGATGAATATCAAGGGCAAACCGCATCCGCATTCTTTCCTCAAGGACGCCTCGGAGGTCCGGTCTACAGACGTCACCGTTACCAAGGGCAAGGGGATCGATATCAAGACGTCTTTGTCTGGCCTGTCCGTCCTGAAGAGCACCAACTCGCAGTTCCATGGCTTCGTGAGAGACGAGTTCACTACTCTACCTGAAACCTGGGACCGGATCCTTAGCACAGATGTCGATTCGGCATGGACATGGTCGACATTCTCAAACCTGGAGCAAGTGCAGGGTTCGGCGGCCAAGTTTGACTCTACCTGGGAGATCTCGCGCGGCATCATACTGGATATCTTCAGCAGCGACAACAGTGCGAGTGTCCAGAATACCATGTATAAGATGGGAGAGCAGATACTCGCTGCCCAGCCGCTCCTGGAGACGGCCGAGCTCAGCCTGCCCAATAAGCATTATTTCCAGCTTGGTAAGTTGGGCCCTTTTGGATGTGTGCTGGCATAAGAAGAATTGCTGACTAGCTTTTTGATACAGATCTGGGCTGGCATAAGGGCTTGAAGAACACTGGCAAAGACGCTGAAGTGTACCTGCCGGGCTCTGGCGCCAGCGGCCTCATCAAGTGCACAGTTGGACGGGAGGGTGTCAAGGAGAAGTCAAAGCTGTAATATATCATTCTTTGGAATACACGCACCTACATTATATCCAGTAGCTGACAGGTTCTTGGACGTCTATCTCAGATAGGCTGTGAGTACTATCTTGGTAATAAATCCATGGTGATATCAATCCGTATACTTATGGTACATAAAGTCTAACATCAAAATATCTCCTTGATCCCTGACAAAGGAGGAGGATGGTAGTATAATAATACAAGAAAAAAAAAACGGCCCAACAAATGACTCCGTGCGTATGCGCTCGACAAGGGGAAAGAAAAAAGAAGAGGATATCAAACGTGGCTAATGCGAGAGAGCTTCCGTCTTCGCATTCTGTAGTGCCTCACGCACTTCAGGCATGTCTGTGATAGAGGTATTTTGTCCGTTGAGTTTGACAATGTTCTCTTTATACGGATGCTCGAGTCCTTCGAAGGCTATTTCGACAATTAAGTTAGCAGCTTTCGTAGATAAGCAACACCAAGAGCAGCCAATGTGCAAGTAGAGGGCGGTACCAACCCTTCAATCGAGCCATCCTCTTCTCCCGTAGCCTGTTTTTTGGCAGCATTCCTTTGACAGCCTTTCTCAGAACCTCGGCGCCTCCCCATTTCTCAATCATCTGGTCCATAGACATCGACTTCAAACTTCCCGGTCTGGTGTTGTGTGTATAGTACAGCTTTTGAGCTCTCTTCTTCCCCGTAGTACGAAGATTGCGGCATCCGAGAGCAACGACATAATCACCACAGTCTGTAGATGGATCGTAGATCGGTTTATGCTTCCCCATCAGGAACATCGCGATGGACGAGGCCACCCGGCCCAGACTTCGGGGGTCAGATCCGATATCGATGGCATGCCATGTTCGAGAATAGGCCAGACGCGTCTTCAAAGCAACCAGTTAGCATGATATATCCACCGATTGCAGCTTCAATTGACCCGCGTTCGAGATCGCAAGACGTACTTTTCCAATCGTTTGAGACATGGCTACCAGCACGCTTTAGGGTCCGGTAAAAAGCAGATTTCTCACTCCCGAAGGATATCAGCCAGCCGAGCAGCGCTATCCGAGCCTTCAAATATCCTTTTCTATCACTCCTCGTCGCCGAATGTGTCGCTGTTCCTCGTCAACCTGCGCCGTCGCTGGCTTCTTCTTCTTCTTCTTCTCCCCGGCGAAGCTTCTGCTTCAACCCAAAAAAAAAAAAAAAAAGTTCTTATATCACGTGACTCTACCCTAAATCCCCACTAAGCGAACTCCCACACCTTGAAACTTTCAATATCGACAATTTTCAACTCACAGCGATCGCGACGGTGAACGAGCAGACAACTTTTCGCTTTTTTCCACCGTATCCCGCACGTCGAACGCTGCCATCACATTCACCATGGCCAGTACTCCCAGCGTGCAATGCTTCGGCAAGAAGAAGACGGGTATGTACTTTCCTTCGAAGTCAGCCTGTTCAAAGCAGGAAAAAATACCGAAGAAATGTGAATGCTGATAATTATTCGCACAATATAGCTACCGCTGTCGCCCACTGCAAGGTACGAATTAGACGTTGGCGGACGATACTGAGAGACGGTTTCCGAGCATATCGCTAATTTTTCGAACAGCAAGGCAAGGGTCTCATCAAGGTCAACGGCCAGCCGCTCGCGCTCGTTAAGCCAGAGCTCCTCAAGTTCAAGGTACGGAAACATTTACATATGGGACTTCTGCGAAATGAAGATGGAGGGGAAGATCACCTTGGATAAAAATGAATATGGAGGAAAGAGAAACAAAAATAAAAATAAACCGAGATAGAATTCGCAATGAAGATACCAAGCAATGTGCGGTGGATTTTGAATATCGGATTTTCTAACTCGGTCCAACACAGGTCTACGAACCCATCCTCATCGTCGGCCTTGACAAATTCGCCGGTGTCGACATCCGTGTCCGCGTCACCGGTGGTGGTCACACTTCCCAGATCTATGCTATCAGACAAGCCATCGCCAAGTCGATAGTCGCCTACTACCAGAAATTCGTTGACGAACACTCCAAGAACCAACTCAAGCAAGCCCTTGTTCAGTACGACCGAACCCTCCTCGTTGCCGATAACAGACGTTGCGAGCCAAAGGTCTTCGGTGGTCCCGGTGCCCGTGCCAGATACCAGAAATCTTACCGTTAAACGGAATGGAAATGGACGGGTTTATGGGGACGGGGTGTTTTGTTGGGCGCAGTATGTGTGGGATTTTTGTATCTGCTTGTATCTGCCCCATAATGGTTGATGTTAAAAATGTGCTCCAGCATACGGGAAATGCCTGGGACATAGAATAAATAGGCCAGATTATTGCCCTAAAATATTAAATCCTACTATTTCACTTGTTCAAGGATATCCCACTTGCATACCAGAGGATATACGGGAATCATGGAGAATTTGGGTTGACTGATAATGATAGCACTTTTTACATCATTTTCTGAAGCTACATGCGTTGGTCCAACATATCAATATCCTCGACATCCTCGGCTTCCTCGGCTTCCTCAGCTTCCTCAGCTTCAAGCTCTCCGGCTTCTTCGAGGTCAACAATTACCGGAGCATAATCACCGGTTTCATCCTCTTCTTCAACACCGTTGACCTCCAGTTCAACTTGCTCTCCGTCTTCCAATTCGATCATACCCCTTCGCACAGTTGTCTCCTTTGCCAGCTCCCACCCATATTCTTCGTTTGCCCATTTCTCCAGTTTGATAAACTCTGATTTAACTGCCGATATGTCAGCAGTCAAATCATCGTATATTATCCTCCTAAACTTCATCAATATCTTTTTCACAGCGGTATTGCCATCGTCTCCATCCATCTCCAACAGACCTCCCTCGACATCATCATTATGCGCTAGTTGTAGCTTCAGGAGACGCAGGACTTCTATAAAGAAACGTTGTCTTTCCTCCACGGCCTTTTGACACGTAAATATCAGCCGTAATAATCTCATCCATTGCTCCTGGCAGGAGAAATTGATCAATGTCAGTGCAGTGAGGAATGTAATCTGCAGTTCGCCTAGAATCTGCATTTCTCCCTCGCTCAGGCTGTCCTCACTGATAATTCTTCCTGTGGCTCTGCTATTATTTGTAGCCCATTCGCATATATTTCCCAGTGCCCATGAGCGATCCCGAGCTGCTTCTGTTCGTTCACGTCCCACAGCTCCGGGTGGCCAGGTATTCTTCAAATCAACTGGCAAGAATCGTAGCTCCTTTTCGTCTTCTACCAAATTACCGCGCATTTCGGCATCTCCTTGGCTAGGAAGACCGGGTATCTTGTCACTATCTCTCGCAGCTGAGCTTCCAGATGAAATTGTCCACCTAGGTCTACCTTCAGAATCCAGCTCCGCGCGACCCAGTATCCGCTCTAAAACAGAGGGAGTTATGAAGCCCGAAAGGCTATTCCATTCGCCATGTGCAAGTGTGGTATCAGTGGTTTCTTCCTGGTCGTCCTTCTTGCTCGTTCGAGACTTATATGACAGCAGCCCACCAGCAGCCCATATTCGACTGAGGTTAGCTCGCTGCTGCATTGCGCGTTGCCTCCCTTCATCTTTACTTTCGTCTACCAAAGCCAGTAACTCTGCGGATTTGTCCCAATGCCTCAGCCGAACATCGACACCTGAACCAGTCTGTTCACCGTCATTGGAACCTGGTACAGTAAACCATTCTCCAGTTCGCAATGAGAAGCTGTCAGTTGTGCCTGTGTAAAGTATGTGTACTCCAGGCGGGAGTTCTTTTATGCCATGGAAGTTTGGAGCTGATGTGAAGGCCAAGAGGTCGACTCCTACCAGCGTTTTGGCGGGGAGGTTATCGATCAGAATCGTAGGCGAGGGATGAAGAGACTCGGACATGAGATGCGGGTATACAATGCGACCTTGAAATGCGAAAGGTTGACATAAATATATAGGTAGGTCCTGAAGATCGCGAAGTGGTAGGTGTAGTTTCTTAGAAAATGTTTTGCGACTAGAGTTTCTATGGGCTTGATACTTTCCTACTATAGAGACACCCGGCCAACTAAACATTCAAACCGACGTGGAAGCACAATTTTTACAAGTCCAATGACCAATCTACAATTTACAGTTTAGAGTATTGTTTGAAGCTGCTCAATCTTCACTTGCATTTTATAGATATATTTTGCAATATCGCTAGAATCTGCAAACGCTGGAAGAGCAGGGTTGAAAAAGGGGAAATTTTTAGAAGACCAGGCGATAAAGGCCGTTCTTCGCGTTTATTCCATCCACAGAACAAATGAGAGAGATACCGTGAGATATTCTCCAGTTGTTTCCATCCTTTTTGTTCCCAATCGCCATTGATTCCAACCGTAGAGATCGGATAACCAGGAGATATAAGGCGGTAAATATCTACAAACGACGACCTCTGCGACCACCCTTGCGACGAGTAGAGTCGGATGGGGTGGGGGTGACGTCCTCGATACGGCCAATTCTCATACCGGAACGGGCGAGAGCACGGAGGGCAGACTGAGCACCGGGGCCGGGGGTCTTGGTTCCGTTACCTGTATATAAAGTAAGAACCCGCACATCCGCCTGTCAGGATTGTGTTGATATATTGCTATACATACCACCGGTAGCACGGATCTTGATGTGGAGGGCGTTGATGCCAAGCTCCTTGCAGCGGGCAGCGACATCCTGAGCAGCCAACATAGCAGCGTAAGGAGAGGATTCGTCACGGTCAGCCTTGACCTTCATTCCACCAGTAACACGGCAAATGGTTTCGCGACCACTGTATACAGAATTATCAGCTCCTTATCTCTTATCAGATTTGACCCCAAAATTGCGATATGTAAGGCGCTTCCGACACAGCACTGGAGTTGCGAAAATTGGTTTAGGTGATATACGGACCTGAGATCGGTAACGTGGACGAAGGTATCGTTGAAGGAGGCGAAGATACGGGCAACGCCGAAAACGTTCTCGCCTGCGTAGAGATATAGTTAGCAATCAATCCTTGGAACGAGTGCTGCCGGTGTGCTGAGGTGGGCTATCCTACCATCACCGGTGAGAGGTCCAAGGGACACGTTCTCGTTGGCGGGCTTAGCGTCGGTCTTCTTCTTTGGGGCCATTGTGAATGATGCGATGGTTCGAGGATGTTGTGGATGGTACAAAAAGAGAAGAAGAAGAAGAGCAGAAAAGAACGACCAAATCTCAAAAAAAGCATCAAGAAGCATACAAATTAGGGCTTGAGTGGGTGTGCCCTAGTCACATGATCCCAAACTCAGTGACTCATCAATCATGGCTTATGTAATAAGGTATGGAAGATCAAAAACTGCCCAAACATTTTTCCCTTTTGCGTTTTTTTCTTTTCTTTCTTTTCTCAACTGCAGCTTCGAGTTTGGATCGAGAGGAAGCAAAACGTTGAGCTTCCTTCGGCGGGGAAGAGAGATGATAAATAGCAGAACTTGACTGATTTACAAGTCAGAAAAGAGCCGTCGTGGATATCTCGATACTAACTGCCAGAGACTACCGCAAAGCAGGCCTTGTACAATGGCGGTAGCCAGCAGGGACAGCAGGTCCATTGGGATCATTGGAATGGGTGACATGGGCCGGATGTATGCCCAGCGCCTGAGTGAAGCTGGCTGGAGGTAAATCTCAACCATTCTAGGCTTGCTCTTGTCACTCTTCAATTGGTAAGTTTTCTCTCCTGCCCTTTTTTCCCCCTGCACCCGCTTCTTCTGATGACATGAGCGCATTTGGCTCGAGCATGGTAATGGAACCCTCCTACCACTATTCTTGTGGCTGGAATCGGTTCGTTGCCGTCACTGATGTAAACACCCTGCTACCTTACAATTATTTTGTCTGAAAACGTTTCCCTACCCATTCTCAAACCAACGTCAATATCTCTCTATCTTGGATATGTACTAATTGGTGAGACAGATTTTAGGATTACTAGCTATATTGTACCATCCGCTAATATACGTGCGTGACATAGAATTAACGCTTGTGACAAGCCGACCAGCTATGAAAAACTGAGAAAGGAGTTTGCAAATGATGTACGTCAGCTGCTGCTCCCATCTGCTGCTCCCATTTCTTTTATATATTCTTAGTTTTTAATCTATTCTATTTTTCTATACCCCCCCGTAGACCAATATCAATATACTTCCCAATGGGCACCTCGTTTCCCGAATAAGCGACTACATTATCTACAGCGTAGAGGCGAAGTTCATTGCATCTGTTGTTGAAGAATATGGACCGTGTATGCCCCTGTCCCGAAAAAAATAAGCCTTATCCAGGAATTATCTGACCAGTATATGAATTAAAGCTACGAAGGTTGGAGCGATTGTAGGAGGCCAGACCTCTTGCAAGGCCCCTGAGCTTGAAGCCTTTGAGAAGTATCTCCCCAGTGATGTGGAGATATTATCATGCCACTCACTCCATGGACCAAATGTCAACCCCAAGGGCCAGCCGTTGGTAAATCTTACACAACCCCAGTAATTCGGCCAGATTCCTAGCTAATGCGTAATCGCTAGGTATTGATTCAACACAGAGCCTCAAACGAAAGCTTGAAGTTCGTTGAAGAGATCTTCAAGTCCTTCCAATCCACATATGTTTATCTCAGTGGAGAAATGCATGATCGGATTACCGCAGATACCCAAGCAGTCACGCACGCTGCGTTTCTAAGCATGGGAACAGCATGGCATGCAAACAGCCAATTCCCGTGGGAAGTTCCACGTTATGTTGGAGGAATTGAGAACGTAAAAATCAACATCACACTGAGAATATATGCAAACAAATGGCATGTGTATGCTGGTCTTGCCATTCTCAACCCTGCTGCCAAAAAGCAGATCAGACAGTATGCGGAATCAGTAACGGAGCTTTATAAGCTGATGCTGGGTGGGCATCGGGAAGAGTTGACTAAAAGAATCAAGACTGCTAGAGCTGCTGTGTTTAAGAGCAATTCAGCAAGGCAAGATCTATTACTGCAAGACAACGTCCTTGATAGATTTTCTCTATCAAAAGGAGGCACAGAGAGGATGCCGAATAACCACTTAAGTCTGCTTGCCATCGTTGATTGCTGGTGGAAGCTAGGGATAGTCCCTTATGACCATATGATTTGCTCAACTCCTGTGAGTCTACCCCCTCCACTCCCTTTTTGATATAATGTTACTGAAGTTGAGAACAACAGCTCTTCCGTCTCTGGCTGGGAGTTACAGAGTACTTGTTTCAGAACGAAGAACTTCTGGACGAAGTGATTGACACCGCTATAGAGGACAACACGTTCCGCTCTGATGACCTTGAATTTACCTTTGCAGCTCGAGTCAGTTAATACGGTCCTCCCTCTTGGCCCAACTCTAGTTTCGTGGCTTGAAAGGGTAGTCGATGGCTAACAAAGGCTTTTCCCCACAGGCATGGTCAGAATGCGTATCTTTTGGAGACTTTGAGTCGTACCGTGACAGGTTTGAGAAGATACAGTCTTACTTTGCCCCGAGATTCCCTGAAGCAGTCCGCGTTGGCAACGAGATGATGAAGACCATCTTGGAAAAGACGTCGAAGCCATCTTGAGCCGCGACTTGTGTTTGAAAACAAGACAACAAGATCCACAGACGGGGGATGGCGCAGTGATGTGCAAACGCAGTTTTTTTTCCCTACCGACTCCTTGGCCATGGCTGAATGATGCGCAGTCATAGCCAAGCGCGTGGAGTATCTCTTCTCCAGGCCGGGGCATACTTAGAAGGTTCGCTGGGCACGGGGAATCCATGTTTCAATCTTCGTGTGCGGTCAGAAATGTCTGGCCACCACCTTGACTCTCGTAGCTTGGCCTACCATTTCTTTTCCAGCACGGCATAGCATCATAGAATCCTAGAAGTGCAATATGCTCTTGACATAGCCCTCTTTGGTTTGGCGCTCGCGGAGTTCTTTTCCATTGTGTTTTTGGCATATCTTTTGCAGATAGTAATGACAACCGGTATGGGCCAATTTGGATATCGCCTTGAGTTACCCAACTCCTCACCGGTAGCAAACTCCAAGAATGATTCCTCACCATCGCCCGAACTGTCGGCTGACACCATACTGCATGCAGCAGTTGAATAGATCTCATTATTGGCACATACACCATACATCTCTCTCCAGCTTTAGCCTGGCCTGTCGGATGGTATTCTCGTCAGCATGACAAATCTGGGCACAAACTTGGCTTTGACATCCTACATGCATCTTCTCTGTGATCAATATCTTTTTTTTATTTTTTTTGTTTCGTCATTTGAGAACCGGTCCCTTGCCTTACTTTGAACGCTTATTGAAGCCTGGTAATTCTTGGTATGACTGTTGGCTGCGCATATACTTAGTTCAAATGCCATTGTCCAAGAAAGGATCAGCGGGCCCTCCGGCAGCGAATATCGAGGAGGCTGTGTTACCAGCAGGAGGATCCTGGGGGAACAGCGCAAGTTCCCCCAGCTGCTTATTTCTGCTTCTTTCTTTGCCTTGCGTTTCTTTTTTGTCTTCTTGATGCTGTAGCCAGTCGGCATGCTGAACTATTTATTATTATTAGTCGAGCCCAGAACGACATGCATGGTTACCAATGAAGTGGCCTGTCCTTGTATCACTCAGGTTGATTCCTCATAGTCCCGAACTTTGCGACTCGGAGCTCAACCCCCAAATGGAGCAAAAGAGGAAGAGGAGGATGAAGAAGCATGCGAAAGCGTTACTCCAGGTTTTGGTCATGACCAAGATGTTCGGTCTTCACTGTCCGGCTCGCTCAAAAGAGACGGACGAACGCTGGGCTTTTTGCGAAACTCCAATTCCAATATGGCGCCGTCTGCATGTCGGTCGAGAGCGAGCCATGGACAAGCATCGATCAAAAGTCACCTCCAGGCTGGTTGGCTGGCCAAGGGGACTATCACACTAAGACTGACGACTGCGGGCGGTTAGAACGACCCCTGGATCCCTGAAGAACGCCTTCGGGGACTTCAAATGCAAACGGCTCGTGTTTCATTGCAAGGGGCGAACCGAATCTCTGATCCCGCCCATCCACGCACACTCAAGTCCAAGCAAGGCCTGTCAGAGAATTGGAGGCCGTCAGCAAATCAGACATGCTCACACCTTTAATCTCAAGGAGTGGTTAGCTACTTGTTTACGAAGCTACTGAGTATACGGAGTACTACTTGTGTATCTGGGCTGCCGACTCTTGCCATGTTCCCTGTTAGAGAAAAAGAAGCGCCGTGATTGATATTCAAGAAACCCCATGCAAAGACACACGCGTCTCATGCAATCTGCTGCGAGAAAGGGATCTGCTAACCGAACCCGTCAGAAGCACTCAGTTGATACGGAGGGTGTGAAGATCCCGGGAAGATACTTCAGTGCTGCAATGCTTTCGATGCCCCCTCGCTATAGAGGCGGATCATGTACGTTCGCTAGCAAACACCAACTTCGGGACGCTGTCTTTTCGGGACACGACACGGTTTATCGAGTTAACTCGCCCATGGGTAGCGCAGGGGTTTTCTTGATCAAGCCGTCGTATCTTCTCCAGTCTGACCAAACGACGGGCGGTCATTGGTTTGAGCGTCTCGTTGGCCGGTTTGACGGACTGTGGGGAGAGACGGGTCGATGGAGCACGCTTCAACGACAAGATAGATATGATAAGACGATCTAAAGCTGATCAAACAACCAGCATGCCATGCGTCGAAATGTATACTGGATGTACTCTGGCCGTCCCCGAGAGCCATGAGGGCCGCAGCTCTCAAGCAGATGAGGCTGCGCCCTGAGACTTGCGTATACTTTGCTAGTTACGGGGTCGTTACATGGCTGTCGTTTGGCCGTCCAGTCGATCCAGGCTGGCAGTGCAACGATGGCAGCCAGTCTCTTGGGATGGGATGACGGACGCCCCTGACTCGGCCCACGACAGTCGGGCAGGCTGACTCCCTTGAGAAGCCGCTGCAGTAATTGGACGTGACCGACGGATGTACAGGCGCCCTCAAGGGTGTCACTGAGTTTCCTTTGCTTTTTTGCAGAACTTAACCCTGCTAGCTTGTGTATAGGCCTTCTTTATCCGAGCTGAGGGCTTAGTTTGTCGTGGGCCGGTCCCCTGTTACAAGTTTCAAGGTAAATCGGAGAGTATTAGCTAGATAATTAGTTGGCAAATACAAGGAATATATATATATATATATATATATATCTCGGGATGGTCCTGTCTCCTGGATGGAGGATGAGGTTTTGAGAAAACACCTACTTCCACAAGCAGCCGCTGATGCGCTGATATTTTCAAGCCGGGTTTGAAAAAGAGACATATATATATATACCGCGATGAAGTTCCAATCCGTTCTTGCAGGAGCAGCCTGCCTTCTGCCAGCCGGTGAGTCCAGCGAGGCCGGCGCATTACATGTATCCCCATACTGACGCTGTGGACAGTGTCCCTGGTGGACGCCGCAAAGACCGCCCAATTCAGGCCCCCGAACGGAGGAGACGTCAGATTCCGGGTGAATATACCCACATCCACAGCCTCGACGAAGAAAGGCCCGATCTACTTCCAGATCCGAGCACCGAGCAGCGTAGAATGGGTTGGACTCGGCCAGGGCGGCGAGATGACCGGCTCAAACATCTTCATGGTATACTCGGCAGCAACTCCCAGCAATGTCACGCTCTCTGCCCGAGCAGGACTGGGAGAGTTCATGCCGGAACATAACCCCCGGACACAGGTCACTCTTCTCAATGGCAGTGGTATCACCGAGGGCCGTATGGTGGCCAATGTTCGCTGCGACAACTGTTTGAAGTGGGAAGGGGGAAGCATGGATCCAACAGACGCAGCGAGTTCGTGGATCTGGGCCGTCAAGCTGGGTGCATCTATCAAGTCGAATGATGTTGCAAAGAGTCTGATGATACATGACAACATGGGAGCGTTCAACCTGGATTTGACCCAGGCCGTGGGAGACGACAAGGACGGCAACCCGTTTGGATCTGATAATGCGAATACCCCTGACTCAGGCTCGGCCGGCACAGTGGTGTCTGATGGAGGACGCATTGCGAGACGGTCTGCCCACGGACTGATCATGTCGATTCTCTTCTTGCTCATGTTCCCGTCCTTTGCTCTAACTCTGCATCTTGTTCCCAGCAAGAACACCGTTACCCACATCCACGCTCCTCTCCAGATAGTCTCGCTCATTGCTGCGATTGTCGGATTCTCCCTTGGAATCAGCCTGGCCAGAGACCTGAACAAGATCAACTCCACCCACGCCGTCATAGGCATCATCATCATGACCTGGGTCATTCTCCTGCAGCCGGCGCTGGGTCTGCTACAGCACCTTCATTTCAAGAAGACCGGCACTCGCGCTGTTCACGGTATCCTGCACGCCTGGCTGGGACGCTGCGTGTTTATCCTTGCTGTCATCAACGGTGGACTAGGGCTGAAGCTCAGTGGAATCGGAAACCCTGGTGTCCCTCGAGCCGGTGTCATTGCATACTGCATCATAGCAGCTATAATGGCGGCTGTCTACATCTCCGTCGTCCTGTTCATGTCGAAGAAGCCTAAGCCGGCAGCCACCAACACTATTGGAGCCAATCAACAGGTGAGAGGAAGTGCAGTTGAGCTTGTCGACAGGTACTGATAAGAGCTGGACAATGACCGTATTAGGCTGCCCGGCAGCTTTCACCCCCCGCCGGAGTTAGGATCTCCCTTTTTTATGCATGCCGTGGTTATGGAGCGAGAGAGGCTGAAGTCACACAGACAGCGAGAATGAATGCGGGTGACACCTTCACAGCTCCCGGCCTCACAATCCACTTAGCCAGAGCTGTCTGAGTTGAGGATGAGCAGTATGGGTATACATGTGAATCTGTATGCCTTTTGGATGGAAGAAGCAAGGTTGAAGTTTCAATCACTATTTGATACCCCCCCCCCCCCCCCCCCCCCCCCCTTTCCCTTTGCCCCTATTTAGGGATTCAGGCCGAGTTTCTTTCACACTTGAATTTTTGTTCAAGCAACTAGATAGTTTTACTATCTGCCTGCTGTCGATGAGCTCATATTCCCGGCTCAATGGCATCAGTCAGACCTGAGCAAACGATGTAACTCTAGTTATCAATCCAATTTAATAATGAGCCTCTCGGTTATTACGATGCTATCCTCCCTTTCGTGCCTTCTTCCGCAGAGCCCCATCAACGGCCAACTATTGCCTCTCCAGTAACTACACTAGGGAGCCTCTGCCCCGTTCGTTCGTCTCCTGGAGAAGAGGCAAGGAACCGGAATATTGGGCACAAACCCTGCTGGCGTCTCCGTCAGCGGCTTCATCGCAGTGAGTTTTGGGTTGTCGGTCCAGGGGAAGCGAAACGGCGGCCATGACGTCAACATCGAGCAACCGAACAGTTGACCAAGACTGACTAGCAGCTTAGTGATTAGGAATATATTTCTCGAGTTGGTTAACTACCGTGGTTGAGATAGTCTTGTTTGCACGAGGAACCAAGGGTCCTGGCTCCTGGCTGTGGTTCAGCAGCGGGATGTAAACGGTAAAACGAAGTATATAAACAGTACTCTGCACTGTGATCTGGCTTCCAAAAGACGTTTCTTAACCATCAATGTCATCAGATTGTCAGATTATCAGGTAGGTCATCAGGTTGTCAGGTTATCAGGTTAGCAGCAAGGGGCCGTCTTCTCCTGCAGGCCATCTATAAAACGACTGGAGCCGCCACCCGCCAGCTGTTACAAAACAGCACCTGCAGAAGGCCTCCACCCGGTTACTGGCTATCTAACTCAACTGTTAATATGTTACGTGTTAGTTGCTCTACATCACTCTAGGTTTTAGGACCGTGTGGATAGCTAAGGGGGCCGCCGTGTAGCAGGACGGATGGTAGGCTCATCGGCTGGCTGCTCTCTCGCAGAAACACCCATGACTATGATGACTAGCTAGCGGTCATAGATCAGTGCTCGCTATCCAGCAGTGTCTATATAAATCTCCCTGGTCTGTCTGCTCGTGCATCTAAACATCGCGGATAAGCTTCTTCATCTCGTATCAGGGGCATCCCTAGTCCTTCTCCAGCTAAACGAGCTAGCTAGTCGACTAACAGCTAGCTAGCTAGTTAACTGCAGGGCGAGAGCTTTCCCCAGACTTGCTTTGACCGGCTTCAACTTCGTCTTCCAGCAAGTAAGTCCTCGCCCTGGATGCTGCCCGGCACGCACAATGGCATATGACATCCCCATGCACCGGCCGGGATTCTCCAGCAATTCAGTTATTGGGACGCAACTCCTGGCCCCCTGTGGCTTGTTGGCTGTTGGCGCCCGCCCTTGCTAGCGCCCACTGCAGAGGGAGAAGAGCTCTTTGCCCTCGTGTTATCTTGCTCTCTCTCTCTCTCTCTCCTCTCCTCCTCCTCCTCCTCCTCATCATCATCATCATCGTTTTCCCGCTTGCAGATGAGACCGACCTGACATCCCCCCTCCGTCAACAGGCAGTGAGAAAGGCAGCGACCATGGCATCCTATGTGACAATTGAGAAGCAGTACTTCCAGACCTTGCTGAGACGGTATGTCCCTGGCTCTTTAATGTGGTTTACTTGGGGCGTTGGATATCCGATGTTACCAAATCCCACGTCCGCTGCTTTTCTTTTTTATCCTGTTTGACTGCCCAAGGTTGCACGGCTAACTCGTATCTCTTGTTGCCGCGTGCTAGGGCCGATTGTGTGCGTATCACCCTGCTCTCGGTTAATAAAATGAAGCCGTGACTATACCTCCCTGGCCGCTGGAGCTGACAAGTTGGCTTAACGCCTTCTGCTGGCAGAATGCTTCGTCTTCTGGCTTCGATACGCCCGCTGATATTCACACTGTGACAATACTGAAATCCGATCATGATGATATGGTTCGTGGGGCTTCCCCCGGCTTGTGACATGGATAGATAGCTCGTTACTGATGCCAAGTGGGACAATTCCATTACAGATCCGCAGATGTCGTGAATATGGTATGTCTAGTCCCGCATGATAGGGTCAAAAAGGCAGAGAGGGATACTCATGGATTCATGGTATAGAGAATCTGAAACGGGCTCTTTTTCAAGGCGGCGTGGAACAGTCGTCTATAGAAGTGAGCCAGACTTATATATGTCTTTAGGGGGGGGGGGAACTATACACGCTGACACCTCGGAATAGACACTCATCAAAGATCCCGCGGGCTCTCAGGCAGAGTCCACCACCAATGGGGACCACTATTACAAGGGAAACACTCAAGTATCCCAGCAGCCAACTCAGCTAACAGGCTCACCCGAGCCGGCTGCTTATAAGTCCGCAGGGCCGCCAGCCTCTAGATCAGGCTCCGGAACTCATCAAACAACTTACAGTGAGAGACCAGCAAAGACGCATACTGAATCATCGACGAACAATTACTATCATAATGAGGAGGACTCGCTCTCCGGTGATGACAGATCAGAGATACCTATCCATGGAGAAACACCCGGTGTATCGCATGATTCTCCAAAACAATCAGTAAATGGAGGCGAGAATCGAACTGTGTCTATCAAAAATGTCCCAGACAGAGCAACCCATAGAGACATCACTGCAGCTGTACGAGGAGGTGCTCTGGTGGACGTCTTCCTCCGATCGAGGGACCATATGGCCAGCGTCTCCTTTGCAGACACCAAGGCGGCCCAGGACTTTTATAACTATGCTAAACGATGCAATTTATGCATCCTCGATAGACCTGTAAGTTTTAATCCTTGGCTGACCCCCTTAAGCTGTAGTATCTGACGGCTTCTAGGTTGATGTATCCTGGGCTGAGCGCCAGTACTCACTGTCATCATACCTTGCATCTCAGATGACCAATGGAGCCTCCCGCAACCTCATTATCCGCGGCGTGCATCCAAACATCACCGAGGCCATGATCCGCGAGGACATGAAGCATATTCATAACCTCATCATCGTCAGCATCTCATTCAACCACGGAAACGTCTATATTTCCACCAACTCTGTTCAAAAGGCCACTTTTGCCCGTAACTGCATGATGTCTCGCATGCCATACCGTATCATGAGGATCGAATACTACCATGACGAATGCGCCGACCCTCTTCCCAGAATCAAAGAAGCTCATGTCAGGGGCCCATCACGTCCAACGGCTAAACCATTGAACCCCATGGCCAATCGATTCCAGATGCTCCATCTCGACGACTCTGAAGACGAATCAGATAACCAGGACGAAATGGAAGACAGCGGGCCTCTGGCAGATAGAATCAGCTGGCGAAACAACACCATTGCCGTCTAGGAGTCAGGACGAGGGTATCAAATATTTGCACGCTCCTTGCCCATTTTTATCCCTATTTCATTCTCAGCCCAACAAAAAAGCTTGTATCATTCATCCAACAATTCTTCATTTCATCTTTTGTTTGATACCCTGTATGTTTTCTTTCTTTACCCTGGCATTTAGCATCTCTGCTGTGATTTTCATGTCTGGCATTCTGCTGCATCAATACTTTTCTTTCCTTTTTTTTTTTTTTATGCCATCTCGGCTGTCTGCCTCAGAACAAATTGCACGATGTACGGACTAGGCATATCTGCATACTTCTCCCCAGGCTCATCTTATCTTTCTTCTCGACGCTGGGTGCTTTCCTTGACTTCTTCCATACTCAAATCGTATCCCTTTATCTCGATATCTACTCCTTTGTAGTTGTGCAGCCCGTAGATTTCATCACGTGACTCTCCCGCACTAAGATAAGCAGAAAAAAAGATAAAAAAAGAAGCGAAGAAAAACCGAACAAAGTCGAACAAAACGTAGAAATTGAACGAGACGACGACGCCGGGCCGAAAGCAGACTCAGATACAACTTGCTCGTTAGCGGGGAGACATCTGTTCAACAGATAAATACACTACTATCACTCCCAGTCTTGCTAATTCTGGGTTGCGGCGAAGCTCAGCGCACACAAAAACACGCACGCACACAACGGGAACCAACGAGCACACAATGGCGCAAGACAACCGCGGGCGCCTACCCCCGAATCTCCAGGATGAGTCTGATGTCGAGGAGGAGGCTCTCGTCAATGACTACCGGGAGCAGGTACATTTTGACGATGGCATGAGTGAACTGGACCGAACGACCTCCCTAGGCGCAACATCACAAACACAAGACTTGCAGGCTCAGCTAGCTGCTGCTGCCACCCCGCTGGAATACCAGGCTACGTTGGAGACGAAATTTGCAAGCTACGACAACTATTGCAGCTTGTTCCATTATATCTTGAACTCGGATGGCCCTGTCGACTTGGAAGTTCCATCGGTATGTGGTTGATTTGCCTAGGATATGAACATTTGAGCTTTTGACAGTTTGGTCTGACATTGTATGATATAGTACTTCTGGGCTTGGGACGTCATTGATGAATTTATCTACCAATTCGAATCCTTCTGCCGATACCGAAACAGAGTGGCTCGCACTGGATCGAACGAAGAGGAAGCACAGCTACTGCGCGAGAACCCAAACACATGGGGATGCTACTCGGTCCTCAACGTGCTCTACTCTCTCATCCAGCGATCCCAGATTAATGAGCAGCTTGCAGCCATAAAACGAAATGAGGACCCCATGTCCGTTGCCGGAGAGTATGGATCCCGTCCTCTGTACCGGATGTTGGGATACTTCTCCATTATCGGTCTTCTACGAGTACACTGTCTGCTCGG
The DNA here is from genome assembly GCA_018357685.1 of Trichophyton schoenleinii. Lineage (NCBI taxonomy): Eukaryota > Fungi > Ascomycota > Eurotiomycetes > Onygenales > Arthrodermataceae > Trichophyton > Trichophyton schoenleinii. The sequence goes on from WOFF01000001.1 coordinate 4,955,655, forward strand.
AGACTTCAGTCTCGCCCTTAAGACACTGGATGATATTGAAATGAACAAGAAGGCCATGTTTGCCCGTGTCATGGCCGCCCACTTCACCACATATTACTATGTCGGTTTCTCCTACATGATGATGCGCCGCTATGCCGACGCCATTCGAATGTTCAGCCATATCCTCGTCTACGTCTCGCGGACGAAGAACTTCCAGAAGGGCCGTGATGGCTACGATGCCATCGCCAAGAAGAACGATCAGATGTATGCTCTCATTGCCATCTGCGTTGCCTTCCACCCCACTCGTCTCGACGACACCATCCACTCCGCCATCCGCGAGAAGTACGGAGACCAATTCAACCGTCTCCAGCGCGGCCGTCCCGATGCTCTCCCCATTTTCGAGGAGTTGTTCCGCTCAGCCTGCCCCAAGTTCATCAGCCCTACCCCTCCAGACTTTGACAACCCATCCCTTAACGTTGACCCCGTTGATCACCAAACCGCCATTTTCATGGATGAAGTCAAGAACACCTTGTTCAACCCTACCGTCAAGTCTTACTTGAAACTCTACACAACCATGGACTTGAAGAAACTTGCTGGTTTCCTGGAAGTTGACGCTGAGCAACTTCGTGCCTGGCTATTGATTAACAAGCAGCGAAGCAGACAGATTCGATGGGTAGATGGTGGATTGCTGGAAGGAGAAGCTGTTAACGCCGGAGATCTTGACTATGCCATTGAGGGCAACTTGATTCACATTAGCGAGGTTAAGGCCGGACGAAGACTTGTTGACTGGTACCTACGCAACCTTGCTAGAACCTACTAAGTCGAACGTCTATCTGTTACCTTTTTTTTTCGTTTCTTCTCACTTTGCGTTGCTGGGTAGAATGGGGAAAGAAAACCAGACGAGAGCATTATATCTATGCATTTACGCTTTAACGCCTGCTTTTATGTGTTCCGTGCCTAGGGGGTTGGGTTGGCTTGGAACGGAATTAATGTCTAGCTTAGGCCAACGTCCTGTTTAGGCTGTTTTTACGACGAGAAAAAGAGAAAGGTTTTGCTGTGCCCTGTTTACTATATCTTTCTATGTTTCCTTGGACACACAATGGACTGGCCAGTCTTGTAGGCGTTTCACCTTTCTCCTCTGTTTCTTTTTTGATTCTGGAATTTTACTACTTTACTGATATATTAATTGCTGGATTCAGTACGCATGGAATTAAAAAAAATATAAAAAGAATATCATCTGCAACAAACTGTGTCCGGCTTCTAGTTGGTATCATACTGAGAAGAGATCATAGTACGCCAATAGGTGCTAAATATGTACAATCAAGAAATCGTGCGCAGGTCATGATCCGGCACCGTCAATCGATTATATTACATGGGGCGAAAGTAGAGGACATCCGTGGCGTCGACTTTATATATTTATTCTTTGATATCAAAACTCGTTCCACACCCGCAATTACTCGAGGCACGCGGGTTATCCACAATCTTAAACTGGCTGCCGATAAGTTCGGTGGTGTAGTCGACCGTACTGCCTGATAGTAGCTCGAGAGAGGCCGAGTCCATAACGACCTTTGCTTGGCCAGCTGCCGCACCCGGTGCAGCGTCAGGGGTATCTTCTTCGACTTCAAAGACGGTGTCCTCCTCTTCACTGATCTTTGAGCTGGGTTCTAGACTCATCAAGTATTGGAAACCATGGCATCCTCCGCTGGTCACTGTGATGCGTAGGTGATGGTATGGGTTTTCTTTTTGTGTAGCGGATGGAGAAGCGGCCGGATCGGTAATTTCTCGTAGACGCTGTATACTTGTTAGCAATCAACCTATAATGAGCCAGACGAATACAAAAAAAAATATCAAAAAATATCAAAAACATACGACAGTCGGGATTCGCTGGTGGTCACCCACCCAACTACTAACCGACCGGCAAGTGGCTTAAGTACAGCTGAGCGGACGGGAAGCTCTGTTTTCCACTTCCTGTGGTCGTATGTGCTTGTCTTCTGTCGCGACAGGTTTATATAGCGGCCTGCTTAGGTGTAACACCCGCAAAAAAATATCCGTTCAACGTACCTTTGCTGCTCGAGGTGATATTGAAACAAGCAGAGGTTGTCCGTCCTCGCCGACTTGTGGATTCAGTGTTGCGACAGTCGCATTAACCACGGCAGAGGTGTTGAATGCGGCCAGGGTGGTACGGGGACACCGTAGGTAAGGTGTTAACCCTCTCTGCGGTCGCCATTGGTTCTGTGACGGGAGGAGGTAGGCCGGGATAGCTCGGGTAGGCGTATAAGGAGTCTGCGAAAACGTGGTGGCTGTTGCGATGTATCGGCTGTGTAGGTTGATTAAGATGGTTTGAGGCGATACGGCGACCGTCCGTGACCGGCACGAGAGGAGTAGGCTGTGCTTCGACATGCTGATATATAGGAACAGCCGCCGAAAAGTGGTTTATTATGTGAAAAGAAAGAGAAATCGGCTTGTCGACATTTTTTATATTCGGCCGCAGAAAGATCCGCAAGATGCAGAATCGATAAGATCAAAAGCTTCGACTCGTACCTTGGGCGCCGATTGGTGGATACGTGATTACCAATCATGATCACGTGAATATATTTCCCAGCCAGTGAGAGAGAAGGGAAAGCAATATCAAAACAAACATGTCGTTCACAGTTAATTTGAAGACAAGAATATGGGCATTTTGAGTACTGGATACCCTCATAAAGACAGGAGAGATAGTACATGAAGTTTAATACCTGCGGAAAAGGTCTCTTGGCAGGCTACTAATCCGCTCTACATCCTCGCTAGGTTCATTGGACTGGCGGGATAGGCAGTCCAAACATTCTCCTGGACAGAAGAAATTGGCGGATCAAGAAGGACGATTCATTTTTGTGATCCAAAGGATATGCTGGCCTAAAAAGTTACATTGACACCATAATGGCTTGCATTCAAAAGAGAGGTATAAGCATAAACACCCAGAGACTACTCCTCCGGAAACTTCCTCATGAGGTCTGCAACCTTATCGAGAGGTGCCTGAACCAGGGCCACGGCTGTCTCAAATGCAGGCTGCTGGACGGCAGCAGTGGGATGACTTCTTGTTGGCATCAACACCTTTGTCCGTTCAAATGTCCGTGCCAAGTCTTGCGATTCCCCTGGATCCAGCACCGCCTCTAGCGACGGAAGATATTCGTCCTCTTCTTCGTTGATGTGCGTGTCGATCTTACTCATGAGATCATCCAGGGTAGGTCTATACTCAGCGTCCGAGGCGGAAAGGGGTTGGAAGTTAGCGAGAAGCTCCTTAAGTTTCTGGCTCTCGGCGCGGTCACGGTTAATAATGACGCTGCCGTGGTCCATATGAGATTCGATGGCTGGGTAGATGACAAGCTCTTCTGCAACGGTGTAACGGGCGAGGTCCCAAGTGAACTTGTTGCCGTGACGGGTCATGCTGTCTTCGTCAGCGGCGTTGATGGTTTTGGCATAGTCGTCTCGCAGCTCCTGATGGTCCGCTTTCATAACGTCTGTGATGGAAGCCATGTTGTGTTTGGCTGTCGTATAGACTGATTTTCTTCGACTGTGTTTGACTATTATGGTAGATATGAGTTGTCTGGTTAATTGATTATACAGTGTTGATAGTTGGACATCTTGATCTATATAAGAGGCGATGACAAGAAGCTTAGGTTAGCTTGACGTCATGTCAGCCTGTGAGTGGTTGTACTGCCTGCTGAAGGTTCATCCTTCCAACTACAAACAAGACAGCCAAAACTAACCAGCATAAGCCAACAGCCATCTGACCAACAAGATGCCTCTACTACTTGACAACCTCGAGGTGACGGTGATCATCGACAACGAACTGGATGTCATGTCTCCTCCACCTCCCACGACTGTGGGTTCAATCATCTCCCATGGTTCACTAGGCAATATCTCTCGGGAGTCCGCCCACGTCTACCGGGGCAACGAAGAAGTCCGTGAGCTGAAGATGGAGAGCATCTGTTGCGCAGCTCATGGGCTATCTATCTTATTGGTACTCGTGTTGTATACCCAGTATAAAACATCCAGGCTGACAGTTGGGCAGACAGGTACCATCGGAGATGAAAAGAGAAGCATACTGTTTGATACTGGGCCAGAGGAAGATGTCTGGGAACGAAACGTGAAGAGACTTGGTGTAGATCTCTCGACTGTTGAAACCATAGTCCTTTCTCACTGGCATCGAGATCATTCAGGTAGCCCTTTCATCTACTACCTCTGAACTATCAATCAATACATGACTATGCTAATTTTATAGGTGGCATGCTACGCGCTATCCGGATGATCAAGGAAGCCCAAGAAGCACAAGGCACCAGCAATGCAGGGGTAGTAGTAGATGTCCATCCATCACGGCCCAAGTATCGCGGTTTCCAGCTAGGCGAAGAAATCATATCTCTTCAGGCAGATCCGGGTTTCGACGAAATGGCTGCTGCTGGTGCTACGGTAAGTAAAAATTCACAGCCACATACCTTGGCAGGCGGTATGTTTCATGTCTCTGGCATGATCCCGCGGGAGACAGAGTACGAGACTGGCCTCAAGGGAGCAATGCGACTTGATGATGATGCTGGAAAATGGGAAAAAGACGAAGAAATCGCGGACGAGCGCGCGGTCACGTGTCGTGTGCGGGGTGAGTTCAACGGCTGATTACATCATCAAAGTCCAAACTCTACCCCGCGCTGACAAAGAAAAAGGCCTCGGGCTTATCGCGGTCACGGGATGCAGCCATGCTGGCGTTGTCAATACAGCCAGACACGCCAGAAGAAGCCGGCAGCAAGAGAGCAAAGAGAACGAAGAAAAGGAAGATCAGGAGGAAGATATCTTTGCAATAATCGGAGGTTACCACCTGGCGACGAGTGACGAGGCGGCAGTGCATGCGACTGTTCACGATCTAAAGGCGCTAAACCCGCGCTTTCTTGTCCCTGGCCATTGCTCAGGCTGGCGAGTCAAGATGGCCATCGAGAACGCAATGCCTGGCCGCCTGCTTCCTTGCTCTGTGGGCGCGAAGCTCACCTTCACCGACCAGGCGGCTCTATCTGTTGGTGATCCCTCTGTATGATCCCTCTGTACCTTGCAGCAGCTCGACACCTGGGCACAATCCTGATCACCGGCTACTTTCCGGAAATTTAAACGTACAGCGGACTAAATAAACCATCGGGTCAAAATTCGTTTTTACTTTGTAAGAGATAGTTCCACGCAGCCAATAATAGTAGAGGTATTTTAAATTATCCCTATATTTATAGATAAATATTTTACATACCTAAGTACCCTAAGTACCCTTTTTCTTAAGGGCACAGCCTTTCTTGTTCTTAAGCCTACGGCCTAGCGTCTCAGAAGGCTAAGAGAAGCCAGGCCGTAGGCTTAAGAAGAAGAAAGGCTGTGCCCTTAAGAAAAAGGGTCTTAGATAAGATATATAAAATATAAGGAGTATTACTTAGTAATCAAGTTATTATATCTTATCCAATAATTTATCTTTGTCTTTGATTATATAATTAGAAAACCACTTCTCTGCGTGTTTCTATGTAAGATTGTAGCCTATGAAAATGAATTTTGACCCGATGGTCCATTCCGTCCGCCGTAAAACGGTTCACAACGGTTAGTAAGCGGAGGGAGAGCCTGAAGAATAAAGACAAAAAGACGGCCCATGGCTCTACTGAATGTTTACAAGCAGATGGCGGTAAAAGATAGTTATATTCAAAGTATTTATCAAGACAGGGTACAACACATCCTACTCGTCTAGTTATTCACTGGCATCGATAGTCTAGGTGGATAGAATGGACTTTAGCAAGGATCCCAGCTCCCTCACAAGGGAGTACGCCCGCAACCTCGACGAGCAGGATCCCCTCCGTGACTTTCGAAAGGAGTTCATCATCCCCTCCAAGGCCGATCTGACACGCCCAACCCTAGCTCCCCCGACAGAAGAGGAAGCGAGAAAACCAGAAGAAAGCTGTGTATATCTCTGCGGAAATTCCCTGGGTCTCCAACCTGTTTCTACAAGTGAACACGTCAATTCCTACTTGCGGTCATGGGCTCTCAAAGGAGTGCTGGGCCATACCGAGCCCCACACCGACCAGCTAACAGCAGAGTGGTTGAACATCGATGACAGAGCTCCTGAGCTTATGGCACCGCTCGTGGGTGCTAAGGAGAGTGAGGTGGCTCTGATGGGGACCTTGACGGGCAACTTGCACCTCCTAATGGCTAGCTTTTATAAGCCTACAAAGGAGAGGTACAAGATCATCTTCGAGGGGAAGGCTTTCCCCAGTGATCATGTAAGGACAATCTGCTCTTAACCCCTTTGTTGCCGTTGCGTTGCTAACGTGAAAACAGTTTGCAATTGAGTCGCAGGCACGCCACCATGGCCTTGATCCGAAAGACGCCATGGTTCTCATCGAGCCAGTCTCAGAAGACTACCCCGTCCTCGAGACCTCCCAAATTCTATCCGTTATTGATGCGCACGCAGACACTGCGGCCCTTATCCTCCTCCCCGGTATCCAGTATTACACTGGCCAATTCTTTGATATGAAGACCATCACGGCTCATGCTCATTCCAAGGGGTTAATGGTAGGATGGGACTGTGCCCATGCTGTAGGAAATGTTGAGCTTCAATTCCACGACTGGGACGTTGACTTTGCGGCCTGGTGTTCGTACAAATATTTGAATTCGGGAGCCGGAGCTATGGCGGGACTGTTTGTGCACGAGAAACATGGACTGGTCACGGAGGATAGCTTTAGACCACGGCTATCTGGTTGGTGGGGAAGCGACAAGAGCTCCCGCTTTATCATGGATAATAGTGAGTTTCATCTCTTTTTTGTTGAACTTTATCCCGGCTTCCTAACAATTGGCAGAGTTTGTTCCTCGTCCTGGCGCGGCGGGTTATCAGGTTTCCAACCCTTCTGCTCTCGACCTGGCGGCTGTGACTGCATCTCTGAAAGTGTTCAACAGAGCCACAATGCAAGCTCTTAGGCGCAAGTCGGTCAAATTGACGGCTTACCTGGAATATCTCATTGATAGCGAATTCCCTTCCAAATCTGAGAGACCGTTTACCATCATCACGCCGTCTGACCCGGATATGAGAGGGGCACAGCTCAGTCTGCGATTAAGAGCAGGCTTGTTGGACCCCGTCTTCTCCTGCCTGCTGAGGAACGGGGTCGTGTTGGATGAGAGAAGGCCGGATGTCATTCGCGTGGCACCTGCACCGCTATATAACTCTTTTGAAGATGTTTGGCTGTTTGTTCGTGAGCTTAGGGTGGCATGTGATGAAGCGACTGCGCATTAGAATTATTAGATCAGAAACAGTTCTTGGGCAAAAAATCGTATTATTTCGCATATAGAAAGAATTGCAAGAGTTTTTTTCCCTTCTTTCTTAATGTTAGTTTAATTTTCTATAATCATTTAAAAGCGAAATATGCCCGTTCCAGCGGACTTCGCTCTGTCTCCCATGCTAGCCAGTCTGACCTCGTCGTCCTAAAACACAATAGTTAGCAACAAGCCCAGACACCCCACCGATGGATAACTTACGGTAATAATCCCATCCCATTAACTTTCCATATCCCCAGAGCCAGCAGCACGCACTGCATGGCCACATAAACTACCTTGACAGCCACCATCTGACCCCGGATACTCTCTGACTCCAACTTGGCGAAGGCAGCATTCGTGCCTATGATGCCGGTAATTGGTCCCTTGAAAAGCATAAAAACCATCATGATACTGAATATCTGTAAGCTATTGCCGGACATGTACATCATTATAGCGTTCATGGGCAGCTGTTTGGCAGGAGCAAGCGCAAGTTCCCATGCTTTCTTCAATTTAAGGGCATCGGTCTCGGTCTTGCGGGGAGTTGAGGATGGGCCAGTGGATGGCTGTGCTCGTTGCTGGAGAGTAAATGTTAGTACTCCTCATGAAAGTAGAAATATTCTATTATATGCGTAGAGGATCGTCTAATGTACCTTCGACACTGACTTGGGAGCAGAGTAGCCTGGAGGGTCGGGGAAGGAGGCGGACTTTGATGCCCTGCTAGGTGCGGGAGAGTTCATATCAACAGCCCAATGGGGCGGAGGAGGCGGGGGGAACATTTTCATGCGTTCCGCCATGGTGAGTATATGTGTCTATATGGCGTGGTATATAACGTTGCTAGAATAGTTGTTTATCTCGTCTTCAAGCTCTCAATTGAGATGTTGGATGTCAAGGATGACTAATCACGTTATTGATTATGATTTGTGACTAAGCCCCTATGATTATGTCAGAACCTAAGCTTAACGCGATATAATTTGAAGTTGAATCTACCTTTAGATTTAAAGCTTCTGATTGGTTGATATTTTTAAGACATCATGTAAACAAGACTAAACTTAAACTGCGGATGATGACTAATAATTGTTTTTATAGGAGACATCAACCAACTCCCCTTTGTTGTCGAGATGAAGTTCTATACTCATGAGAATAACACGGTCGCCGCCCACCCGGTCGCCGCCCACCTGAGTGGTAGGAAGGGCTCGGGATTCCCTTGAAGATCTATGCTTTCACGGCTTCAACGATTCCATCACCACCTTCCTCTGCTGGGTCCCAGAATTGGACAACCTTAAGACCTGCCTTCTCTAATAGCGCAGTCCACTGTTGCTTGGTACGTTCCATGCCACCGTTAAAGGCCATCATCGTCATATCCAGCATAGCATGAAACTGGGATGCCCCTACTTCAGGAATGATCATCTCGTGAAGCAGAAGTTTTGAATACCCTGGTGTCATTGCGGATGCAACCCTTGCAAGAATCTTGAGACACTGTTCATCGGACCAGTCATGTAGAATATGGTGGTAAAAATAGGCCCTTGCACCTACGAAGGACTTAATAAAGGCATATGCTTTGGGGAGAAGCAAATGGGAATAGCTTACCAGTGATAGGCTGCTCTGTGAAGAAATCGTATGAAACCTTCTCAATTGCCGGGTCTAAAGCTTCGAGTGCGTCCGTAACCGCGGCCAAGTCTTCCAAAACTAGCCTTCCGGTGTTAGGGAACTTCTCCTTGTATGCTAACAAGTCATGGCCTTTCCCTGCGCCTACATCAACGAGCAAGGCTGTATCAGGAGATGCACCGTCCAAAAGTTGACTCTGTATTGGATACCAATCAACCCAGTAAGTGCGAGCACCCATGGTATTACCCATAAAGGAGTTGAAGTCCTTGAGTAGTGATGGTATGGAACTAAGGCGTTCAAAGGCGGATTTCTCTGTGTTGAAGGCATATTGAACAAGCCCGTCCTTTGGATCAGATGGACAGGAATAGCCTCTTTCCTGTAGATAAGCGGGAGCACTTTGAACAGCAGGAACAACAAGCTGGGAGCTATGTAAAGCATAGTTAGCTAACGAGCGGGAATGCAATGTGTAATTATACGTGCAGGATTCAACTTACAGCATTCGATGACCAGCTGCGATTCCCTCGATTGCCATAGCATGGGTAATGCGTGTTGCTTTCCATGTCTTTGAGGCTACCTCTTCAACAAAGTGCTGTGCTGTCAAGGATCGTAAGATACGGACTAAAAGTTTGGAGCATTAGTATAGGTGTCTAATTCCTTAGGTCAAGGAAACGCCGTACCTATTAACAGCTCCTCTGCACCAGACAAATCAGCCAGCTTGGTGGAGGTAATGGGCTCATGCTTGATTATGTGTGAGAATAGATTTAAGTCTACGGCAATTCTGACAGTAGCAGCAATCATAGGCTACGGGATAAGTTAGCAGGGGATTTATGTATAAGGTGATGGGGGAAGGCAGAGAGGACAATGTGAATAAGGGCATAGTACCGAGAAGATCATGTCGACAGCCACGTTCTCCGGCTGCTCCAGCTGGGCAGTGAGAGCTTTACTGAGCTGTAAACACTCTATTCTTGCGTTCCTGTCTGTCTCGTCATTGAGTCTTGAAGCAAGATGCTGCAAACGGGCGATGAGCGAGGCAGGATCTCCATTGACAGTCATACTTGTTGAATCCATGGTAGCAGGAGGATACGTCTCGAGAAGCAATATGAAATAGATAACAATGGATATAAGAATGAGCTGGGTGTCTTTCTTAACATGCGGTGATGTTGGGTATATATATACCCTTGCTCGTTAGTTTTAGTTATCAATAATAACGTTCCATGGATATATAACTTCATCACGTTCATGACAATGCGCCCGGAGTGGACACTCTTTCCAAGATAGAACCAAAATTTCCAGCTAGCAGTTGAATATTCAATAGTGATATAGCCAGGGGTCCGTTCTGGGATCACTTTGATGGGCTTAATAGCCGACGGCTTGATCAATTGATGATCAGCGAGCGCCAGGTATTCTAGTTCATCGATGGAACCTCCCGCTTGAATTCTCCATCTGTGGCGCTGCGGAGATAGCTAGTTCCTCCGTATCTTAGACATGGAACGGTCCGAGAGGAGGCTTAGGCCATCTCTTGTCTTGTCAAGCTGACCAGCTTATGAGAAGCTCTGATACTAAGTATTCCTTATGGAGCATAGTTAAAAGATAGAAGGGCGCCCTGGATACGACACGAGCTGCAGAATTGAAGCTGTCCAAATAGTGTGAAGAAGCAGCAAGGCTAATCCATGCGCATACCAGGGCATCCGGGGCGGGAAATACCATCGTATATTTCTCGCCTTTCAAGCCACTGGTGGATACGGAGCGGTTAAGGGGCGCTAGATACGCTCGGAGTCCTCCTTAGCATGCCAGAACTGCACAAAAGTAAGCGGGAAGAAAAAGACTGCTTCTTTTTCTCCTTTAAGATACTCGTATATGCAGCTATCTGGCTAGTAACTGTCTTATGGTGATCTAGAAGATCCTTTGTCCGCCATTTAATTTCTCCTCACGCTATAACGACCCATAAGCTTGCGCTTATGAAGGCCCAATAAGCTACGACCAGAGCGGGAGATTTTGGCCAATTTCTGGGGGGCCTGACGCTGAGAACGCAAAGCGTTTGCAATTGAACTATTGCTTTACCCTGTATAGGTTTGCCTTAACCATTGCTCAAGCTAGTCGTTATTTGCCCCCAAAACGATCATCAGAAACAATCAGCTTACTGTCAAGCTGCTACCCACAATTATAGAGTAATGGAAACTAGAAGAAAAGGAAAACGAGTGTCATAATGACCTCGAGCCGTTGATTCTTCCGACTGTTTATAGATATTCCAGTTTTCCCGTAGCTGATTTATGGGATAAGCCGTTAAATTATTCATACCGACACCACCTCTCCTGCTCTGCTCCTCTTTCTTTGTTTGACTTGTTTGAATCGAAATAGCTTTCAAAATGCTCATGTCCGGTCCCGAGTACCTAGGGACGACTGTATTGGCTCTCGCCTGGTTGCTTGCTGCTGTCGCTATCGGTATCGTTGGTACCAGATTCTACGTCCGGTGGAGAATCGTCGGGAAATATACAGTTGATGATGGACTCATTTTGATCGCACTTGTGAGTCTGACCGAAATCCTTTTGAAGACTCGAAATAGTAGTAAAAACTGACTGGTTACCGAATAAAAGGCCCTTGGAATAGGAAACTCCACGTTCCTAACAATTTCCACTCACTGGGGACTAGGAACCCATATAGCAGAGCTTTCGAAAGAGCAAATCATGTATACAGTGAAATGGGTATACCTCTGCGAGTTTTTTTCCATCATGTCGCCTGGAGTAAGCCGCATCGCCTATGCATCCCTGTTGTTGGGCATTCTCCCCCCGATAAAATGGCGAAGCCGAATGCTCTGGACATTAATATGGATTCAATTTGTGGTCGATGTTGGGACGGTGATAATCAGCTTTGTCCAGTGCCGACCAATATATAAGTTTTGGGATCCAAGTGTCCCAGGCCACTGCTGGGCACCAACCGTGCAGCAATACGTAGGCTTCTTCCAGGGCAGTAAGTCTCCCCCTCATAATTTCTTATCAGGTGTCCAATAAAAAAAAAAAAAATACTGACATTGAACTGGAGGTGTATGTTCTGCGGTTGACCTGGTTCTCGCGGTATTTCCAGCCAGTCTATTGTGGAATTTAAACATGGAGATGAAGAAGAAGGTATCACTTTCATTACTGATGGGTCTCGGAATCATGTAAGTGCCAATACGCATTCTTATAACTATCACTAGTTATGTGAATGACGCTGACTGGGTAATAAATGGAACTAAAAGTGCGATGATTGCATCAATTATCAAAACCGTTCAACTGCAGGCGATCACAGCAAAAGCGGACATCACTTATGCCATGGCCCATCTTGCTACGTGGTGGACCCTGGAAGCGTATCTTGTCATCATCGCGACTTCGATACCCACATTGAGGCCGATCATGTCCACGAATAGACAAAGAGATAAATCGAACAAGAGATCGAATATCAGTGACAGCCACCAGGCTAGCTATGTTCATAGCAAGCAGTTCGAAAGAAGTGATGACCCAAAACTTCTAGACCGAAGCTGTGGCTCAAGGAATAGTACTCCGAATAATGGTGACGTCTATCTTATGGAAGAGGGCCACAGGCAGGATGGCTATAGTTCGGAAGGGATAGACGGAATAAAGAAGCAGACGACGATCGGTGTGACGTATGAAACGGCTACCCGTAAAGATCAGAGAGCCTCCATGGGGGTTGGTTTTGAATAGTTAAGGATACCCCAACTACCTGCTTTTCCAGCCGTGTAAACTAGCAGCAGCTTGAATAAAAGTGTCGGTCGTCCTTTCAGTGCAGCAACGCAACCCACCCAAAGGGATATCAACAAGGAGGAGTCCGGTAACAGGCCATACAGGCGAGGAATTGACCGGTAAGTCGTAGTGACTCCATTCAAGCTCCTTTGTACTCCGTAAAGCGAACGAATGGCTCGGAATAATAGGGCAGTCTCCGGGTGCCTGGTCGGTTGAACGGACTCCCTATACCCTGCGTTTCGGATATTCTATAGCCAAGTGGAACACGATTAGCATGATAAGGTTCAATATAGATATGGAGATATTTAATATAAGAGCAGAGAGGCAGAGAGGTAGTTATGCAGCAGCTTCCTGGTCCCAAAAAAAAAAGTGATAAGAGTGATGTCCGCTGTCGTTGGCACAGCTGGCTGTACAGACAGCCAACCTGCAGCTTCTGGGCGGCAAATCTCGCGTCTCACGTCTCCTCTCGGCTCCTGACACAGGCTGACAGGCTGCCTGGCGATCAACAGGACATCTGGCGTCTCTTCAAGGCCGATTTCAGCTGGGTCTGGCTGGTCCACCGCTCGTCAGCTAGGGATGTAGTTACTTTGGCCGCATCGTGGCTTGTTAGTAACCAACAAAAGTACCTGCAGGCCAAAACATCCCAACTTTACTAAACGAACTGCTTACCTTACTTGCTGAGTTAACAAAGTCCCAGCACCACCACCACCACACCGACGGCTCTCCCTTGGAAGCTCGCCCTCGCATCCCTCGACTCCCGCAGCTCTTCCGCCCGCAAGCATCTCCTCAGCATCGTCGGCACCAAGGAGACAGGCGACAGACGAACAAAGACCGCCTGCCCGGGATCCCAACTCGCTGAACGGCAACTTGGCTCGCCAGGGGGCCTACCCTACATGTGACCATCCGCCTGCAGTCCATCCAGTAGCAACCAGACATCTCGAGCCGCTCTCGTCTTCGGCGCGCACGGAAGATGAGCTCGAGCGGGGGCGATGCGAAGCTGTTCGCAAGAGTACGTTGTCTCTCCTCCATGATATGCTGCCCGTCGATACCCTCTCCCTCCGTCTCGCCAGCCGGCCTGCCTGCGTCCTCCCTGATACCTACCTGATACACCACCAGCATCACCAGCACCAGCACCACCCACTACTACCACCACTACTACCACCAGCCCGCCCACATCTGCCCATGGACGCGCCATCGGTGCCTTCAATACCGGCAATATGATGACGACCCTACAGTATGGAGGTGTTCGGCCGTCTGGTCAGAGAACTAACAGCACTGCACAGGGCAAGGTCAGCGAGCTCCGCATGGAGCTGCAGGGCGGTGGCAAGAAGGATAAGAACCACTCTGCGAAGAAGATCACGCTGAAGAAGATAGTCGCCAATATGACGATGAGCAATAATGATATGATTGGCCTCTTCCCGGACGTTATCGGTTGTATGACGATACCGAGCTTGGAGATAAAGAAAATGTACGCTTGCTCCATAGGAAAACCGACAGACACGGGAGAGGGCTGAGCTAACGGGCAGCAGGTGTTTCCTATTCCTCGTCAACTACTCTCGCACGAAGCCGGAGGTTGCGTTGAAGGCGTTGCCATTACTCCTCGCAGTACGTTATCTACTCCTGATACATACATACATATATATATATTGCATCATGGCTGATGAGTTATATAGGATATGAATGATGGTAACCCTTTAATTCGAGCACTGGCCCTACGCACGATATCATACATCCATGTGAGAGATTTTGTCGAAGCAACAGTCCAACCATTGAAACACTTAATGTCCGATGCAGATCCCTATGTGCGCAAAACAGCTGCTTTTGCAGTCGCGAAGCTATACGACCACGATAGAAGGCTGGTTGAGTCGTCTGACCTGATTGAGCGGTTGAATAACATGCTGCAGGATGAGAACCCGACGGTTGTGTCAAGTGCTTTGGCTGCTTTGGTAGACGTCTGGGAGCGGAGTGAATCCATCACTTTGACCATTGACTATACCAATGCCTCCAAGATTATCTCCATTCTGCCAGATTGCTCCGAGTACGTTCAACAGACATACATACACAACTCTACTTGACGTAAGCTAACACTTTCGTAGATGGTGTCAAACATACATACTAGAAGCATTGATGTCTTACGTTCCCCGAGAGTCCTCCGAAGCACTCCTTCTGGCTGAACGAGTGGCCCCGCGTCTCTCCCATTCCAACTCCTCCGTCGTCTTGACCTGCATCCGGGTCATTTTATATTTTATGAACTACATTGCAGACGAAAAACAGGTCACATCACTTTCCCGAAAGCTCTCACCGCCTCTTGTCACCTTACTTTCAAAAGGGCCAGAAGTCCAGTACCTGGCTCTACGAAACGCAATTTTGATATTACAAAGGCGACCGGAGGTGCTGCGGAATGACATCAGAGTGTTCTTTTGCAAATATAATGACCCCATTTATGTTAAGGTGACCAAGTTAGAGTTGATCTTTATGCTGGCATCCAAGGATAATATCTCAGTGGTCCTGACTGAACTTCGAGAGTGAGTTTGACCTCTATAGTCATATTCAATCCCTCATCCCTCTAACAAAAGCCATAGGTACGCCACAGAAATCGATGTTCACTTCGTACGAAAGGCTGTGCGCGCAATTGGAAAGTTAGCAATCAAGATAGAATCTGCATCGCGACAGTGTATCGAGACCCTGCTCGAGCTTGTCAATGCCAAAATTCCTTATATTGTGCAGGAAGCCACGGTTGTGATCCGCAACATCTTCCGCAAATACCCAAACCAGTATGAATCAATCATTACCACTGTTATTCAGAACATCGACGAGCTGGATGAACCTGAGGCCAAGGCTGCCGTAATATGGATCATTGGCCAGTACGCAGACAGAATTGACAACTCGGACGTTTTTCTGCAAGATTACCTGGCTACTTTCCATGACGAGCCGGTGGAAGTGCAGCTAGCTCTTCTCACAGCCACTGTCAAACTATTCATCCAGCGTCCCACAAAGGGCCAAGAATTAGTTCCTCAGGTCCTCAAATGGTGCACAGAGGAGACAGACGATCCCGACCTTCGAGACAGAGGCTTTATGTACTGGCGACTACTATCCACCGACCCAGAAACAGCTAGGAAAATCGTCATGGGTGAGAAACCTCCTATTACAGCCGACAGGGAGAAACTTGACCCGAGGACGCTCGAAGAACTGTGCCTAAATGTCGGAACCCTTGCTACCGTCTATCTTAAGCCTGTCCAACAAGTCTTCCGGCTTGCCAGGCCGAAACGGCTCGCTCCAAGCCCTGCGCTCCAACAACCCACCTATCAAGACTCCCACGATACTCCATTCCATATACCTCTATCTACCCTTCTATCTCCCAATCAGGAACCCGACGCAAATGCTCAATCTATCTCATCAAACCTCGGCATGGCTCAGAAGCCAGATATAAGCGCTGCTGTGAATGCTGCTGACATTTACTTTGCTGGAATCGGTAACGACCAAGTAGCTGACCAAATGGCAGCTATGAGCCTAGGTGGTGGCGGCGTTCATGGTGGTGATATGGTTGCGACCACACCAGAGAGCCAGTACATAGTGAGCCAGAACCAACAGCAGGCTTATCAGCATAATATGGGCGGTGCCACAGGAGAAGTACTCCTTATTTAACTCTAGTGAGCGTAGCGGGCAGCTACTGGAGGGCCGGGAAAGTTGATCTGTGCGAGCACGCCGTCATTTAGATTGGGTCATTGTTCTTGGGAGTGTGATACATGTATATTTCAGGAGGAGTTTTTGAGAACGAAGTAGATAATCTTCTTGCAATGTGTATATCTAAAAATATCTAGGTAAACCCCCACCAAAACTTTGAACGTTCATAGCAATCAATTGCTTGTCTCCGTCTATTGAAATAAGTGACGCATTTTCGTATAGTAGATATTAAAATGGATGTGTGATATGTAGCTTGTTGTATCCCACAGCGTTGTCACATTTGCATACATGAACGAATTTCATTGATTCAAGAAAAAAAAAAAAATCAAAATCAGCCGACTCGACCTATGTTCGAACAAAACATAACACAAGGAAAAGAGTAGAGCAAAGTAAACAAGGCAAGGCTGCGCAAGTGTATGTATGGAGCTAGATATGTATTGGAGCTGTGATCAAATTTCAAACTGGAGGGAGGCAAACCTTCTCTACAGAACCTCAGGCTTTGTGCTCTCCGTCCCATCCAACCCAAGTACGGGACATGACTCTCCAAACACGACATTCACCGCTTTTCAGGTCTCCCAATTTATAACTCTCAACTTTTGTCTTCTTGCTTTCCCTACCTTGCTCCCAGACTCGTACCTTTTTCTTCGTACCGTCCCAATCAGATACGATGCCGGCGTGGTCTGGCTTGCCTACTTCAGAGGAATATTTCTGATGCATTGTGCCACGGTGGCCTTGGAAACGACAGTTACGGAACGTGATGATGTCTCCAGGGCGGATTTCGTCAAATTGTTGGACAGAGGCATTGGCTAGGTTGGCGTATACCAGAGCGCCGTAGCTGCGGACACCAACCGGCAGGAGGGCGTCCTTCAGAGGGGCGAGGAGTGTTTGGATAAGAGCATGGGGCGTACCATCACCCACTGTGGTGTTTTGTTTTGAAGCAACTGATTCGGAGATGCGAGCGCCAAATTGAGTATGCGCGTCCTCCAGTTGGTCTTGACGCAGTCGGGGTGGTGGTGGTTCGTGGCGCTGTTCTAATGCTACATCGACTGGGTTCTTGGAATCGAATTGTGCGGATACGATTGTTTGAGAATAGTCCATGAAGAGGATGTAGACGTCCTTTGATGTGGTAACTTTGCCTCCTCGCTTGTTTGTGGAGGATTCCTCAATTTCAATGAGAATGTCTCGTCGACCTTGGAATACTGGAGGTGGTGTGTTTGGTTGTGTCCACCAGAGAGACGTGGAGGCAAGGTCTACATCATTGGCCATGTAACCCTGATCCATCGATGGTCGAGAAACATCCATAGATCTGCGGGTTCCGGTCTGGCCTCTTAGGAGATCAGATGAGCCCCGGGATGGGCGTGGGGCTTGAGAAGACATGGCGTGCTGAGTCTCATCCGGAATATCCTTAATTTGGGGCTCTCCTCGATCCCGATGAGCAGGTACAGCAGGTGCCGTATACTGATCAAAGGCTTCCTCCCGGGCTCTTTCATGGGTTTCATCCTCTTGGGTATACATAGTTTGCGGAATTGGAGGTGGTGGAGCTCTCGGCATATCGACCGATTGTCGGGCAGCCTTTGGCGGTTGGCTAGGGGGAGGGGGAGGTGGTGCTGAGCGAGGGACAGTACTTTGGAAAGTGTTTTGTGGGATGGGTGGCCGCGTTTCTACCGGACTCCTGGGCGAGTGCGGGCTAAAAGAGTCGGCTAATGTCCCTTCATCTATACTAGAATCTCGGACATGGGCCTTCAAGGCATCTTTGTGTTTGGCTCCTGATGCTATATCTGTATCATAGTCTCCTTCATACTCGGTTATCTCCTCCTCACTCTCACTACCTAGAGGACGAGTTGGTGTCTGGGAGCTCATCCTGCTATCACCTGTGTTGTCAGGGCTGGGCTCAGTTGCTGGAGGAGGAGGAGGAGGGGGAGGACGGGTCTGAGCCGATGGGGGTACTGGGGGAGCTGATGGCAGTGGCGGAGGGGGCTGGCTTTGCCGTTTTCCTGGCCCTGACACGGGAGACGACACAGATGACGAGACCCTGGCTTGATCCATGGATTGGCGTGCGCTCCCCGGAGCCTCATGTCCTGTGAAGTAGGACTCATCATCACCCTTTTCGGTCCGGGCTGGAGATAGAACGACTTCATCATTAGATTTAGCTCCGAGAGAGGGAGATGTCAATATACTATGAGGTGGTGGTGGTGGTGGGACAGGCCGAGCTACGTAATAACATATGTTAGAATATGAGCGAGGGGAAAAAGGGGGGGGGGGGGGGTTGATTGGTAACCTACTTTCTGGGGGAGGTGGTGGTGGAGGGAGGTTTTGGGCGACTGGAGGCGGAGGAGGGACAGGACGTCCTAAATTTCGAACTCATTAGCCTTGTCTGCAGAAAAATCATAGCAATGAAAAATAAATAAACATACCGTGAGGCGTGACAGGCTCCTCACTGGTGGCCTCTGGAGCATCTTCTGATTCCAAAGGCAAGGGCTGTGGCGGAGGCATCGATGCTTCGCTAGGCTCTTCTGGAACTGCTGGCGGACTTTTTGGCTTCTCTTCCGGTTTTCTAACGTGCATTCCTGGAAGAGCCATAAGCTGGACAGGAGGAGCATAAGCTTCCGGCTGCTGCTCAGTGGTTCCTGCATCCGTTGATGGGGCTTTTGGCTTTTTATAGCTGCCAGTAGGCATTCCTGGTAGGCCAGCCGGGGCACCAAACATGCCCATCATGCCCATTCCTCCACTAATTTTGGCCATTCGGTCACGAATTTCCATCCGCCGTCTGATTTCAGGATCTATCTCGTCCTCCTCTTGCTCCTCACTCTCTTCTTCCTCAGAGCCATTGGCACCGGGAGCGTCACCGTGGGGTGGCCTCAGGGATCTAGACTCAGGTGACTTCTCCTCCACGTCTTCTTTGCTTGTTGAAGTTTCACTTGCTTCTTCGGTATCTCCAGCCGCTGAATTATCAGCATCATTAGTGTCGCTTGTAAGTTCTCTGGCGGGCGGTAAGACAGGAGTTCGATGCTTAGGCTGAGTGCCTTCTTCAGCTGGATCACCGCTTGCAGCTGACGATTCCTTTGCAGTTTCCGAGGTCTCTGTCCTTTGTAGCTCTACTCCCATCATTGACTCGGATGGTTCAACCGGCTCTTGAGACTCGACTTTCTTCTTCGCCGGCTTTTTCGGCTTTTCTTTCTTCTGGGCCGCTTCAGCATGCCGAGAAGCTTGCTCTAACTGCTGCTTCTGCAACAGAGCAATTCTTTCTTTCAGGCTTGTTGGCTTAGGTTGTTCCTCTTCTGTAGCTTCCGTTGCTTCCGGAGCCTCGGATCGAATGGGCAGCGAAGTTTCTTGGGGCTCCTCCCGCCTATATGTTTGGGGATGTTCAATTGGTGGCGGAACATACGCGTTCTTACTGGGAGGTGGTGCAACGAATGGTTTCTTCACGAACGAACTTGATGTATGGGTAGCATGATTGAATGGAGTTATTGGAGCCGCAGATGCCTTGTTGAAAGCCGCAATCCGGTCCCTAAACGAGCCTGCAGTCGGCTTCTCTGCAACGGCTGGTGGCGGGGCTTTCTTAGCTGGTGCTTCAACTGGCGCTGATGGCGGAGGAGGTGCAGCTTTCTGAGCAGGTGGGCTCATTGGAGGGGACGAGGGAGCAGGGATAGGAGCTGACGCCTTTGGGGCCTCCTGTGGCACTGGAATAGGACCAGTTTTCTTCTCAGCCTCTCCAGTAGAACCCAGATCGATACTCCTCTTCTGACTGTCCTCTTGCGGGATGTCAGGCACCGCTGACTCGGAGGCTAGAGGTGGAGATTGCGAGGCGGTTTCAGACTCCTTCCGGGTTCTGGCAGGTCTCGTAGGCCGTGGAGGCGCCGGAGGTTCGTACTTTTCGACGAAATTCCTTGGGAAAATGCCTTCTTGTTTGGCGCCCGCATGATTGGTATAGTTGCCATAGTACCAGTCAGCATCCTCCTCCTCGGTCACAGTAATGATCTGCCCAATTGAAAAATTCAGGTCATCTTCATGTTCTGAGGTGTATTCGAACACTGCCTTGACCGTGAAAGGTACCGCTGACATTTGGAAGGCTAGTATGGAGAGTTTCCGAGTATCAACGGTCGAGTAAACGGTCGGGCGCAACGGCGACTCGCGGCCAGGCAGAACAGCAGCGTTGCGACCAAATATGGAACCGGACAGCACCAGAGTGCAAAAGGAGAGGGTTGAAGTCTGCTAACTTTTCAACTGTTCAGTCCGTCAAAGGAGAGTAATGAGTATACGACGCTGGCGTGTAGCTAGAGCATCGGTAACAAACTGCGCAGTGGCCTAGGTCAGTTCAGGCCGTCATAGCTAACTAGATCACCAAAACAAAGACAGAACGCCAGACGCAGGTCTTACAGGTCGGGAGCGAGCAGTGCTATCTCCTTCACAAGGAAACGAAAGCAACGAGACACGGACGGACTCAAGGGGAGCCTGGTGGTTTGGTGGTCGTGGTGGTGGGATGTGCGGGCTGGTGATGTTCGGGTTGTCCGTGGGAGGAAGATGGGCGAGGGCGGGAGAGACACAACACTTAGTAGGTTAGTTTAGCTGACTAGTTAGCAGGCTGTGGCTTGACGCTCCCCATATAAAGACGACGACGGCGCCGCCACGGGCCAGCAAGAAACCCTCCCCCCTCCTCCTCCTCCCTCCTCCCTCCTCCCTCCTCCCTCCTGCTTCCCACAGCCCACAACCACCGTGGACGATGAAGATGGCTCATTTCGACGGCCTCGAGCGTGACGTCTGATTCAAACGAAACGGCGGATGGAAGAATGACGCTGGGACAGGACACCTTACTGCTC
The DNA here is from genome assembly GCA_018357685.1 of Trichophyton schoenleinii. NCBI lineage: Eukaryota > Fungi > Ascomycota > Eurotiomycetes > Onygenales > Arthrodermataceae > Trichophyton > Trichophyton schoenleinii. Next base: position 4,976,773 of record WOFF01000001.1, read on the forward strand.
GTCCGTGTAGAGTCGCAGCTATGGCCGGCAGAGGCAGCGCTCACCAGGACCGGACGCTCAAGACGTCTCTACAGGCAGTCCACGCTTCATCGGCGCCGGCTTCGTCTCAGTATCGCGGCAAAGGGTCGCCGGACCCTCGACACATGGCGATTGCGCTTCACCATGCCCGCCAGATCCAGAGCCGCAAGGAGTTGGAGCTCCAGATACTGTCACATATCGAAACGCTCATGGAACTGCCTACTACACCGGGTGCTACAGTCGAGTCTCCCTCTGCGGAGGATGTGTCGACCTTCTTCTCTGCGATAGCATGCTTTCAGCCATCGGACTACGACAATCTGATACAGGAACGGAATATTGACGGTAGCTGTGGCTATACCTTGTGCCCCAAGCCACGGCGAAAAGATAACTCTAAGGGGGGATACAGGATCGTCTGGGGATCAAAGGGCAGCGGCCCCGGCGGCCGTGGCAAGGACATGAAAGTCGTACAGAAAGAAAAACTGGAGATGTGGTGTTCTGAGGAGTGTGCGGAGCGAGCAATGTATATCAAAGTGCAGCTCAGTGAGAAACCGGCTTCGGAGCGGATAGGAAGCGCGGGCAGGGACTTTGTATTGCTGGAAGAGGCCAGACGAGGCGGCTCCTTGAGGTCAACCACTGAACGGGTAGACCGAAGTGCTATGAGAGCAGTGGAGGAGAATCTGCAGGGACTCACACTACAGAGCAATGACACCAACCCAACCGATGGCCAAGACCATCTATCCCGTGGATTGCAGGATTTATCGATGCAGGATGCAGGAAGCTCGTCGGTAAATCCTAGCAGCAATGCTGCAGCCAGAGGTTTGCTAGCACCAACAATTGTTGAAAGGGATACCGACGATGCGAGATACCCCAAAGCCCCAGTCTTCCAGCCAGACAGCGCGAAAGGAGGCTCGGTCGAGGGTTTCCATCCCCGACAGGACACGCAGTTCAGAAACTGGCCGTCCAGCAGCAAGGACGGAGACGGGGATGAAGATATGGATGACTTTTTACCGCAGATATAAGACGGGTTTACAGGCACTTTGGATTATATGGGCGTTGCTAGGTTGACACGCAAGAGATACCCTTGGCTTCTTAAACTTCTTAAAGAGTCCGTTTTTCATGTCCTTGATATGGCGTTCCTTTCGAGCGAAATTCTTCTTACTTTTGGGCGATAGTGAATAACTTACCATCATAAACGAATATCATCATATCATGGTAAGGCATATAGCATCCATTACGGGAGTTGAAACGGGGACTGGTTTTGGCAATCAAGCGTCATCCCATGGGAATCAGCGACACCTTTGTATTTTGTAATTTTTTTATATTAGAAAAAATTGGCAATCTAGGCGTTGAATTCATGAACAAGGCCTGGATATGTTGACCCAAATTCCCACCGCCGCATAACTCCTGCCATTTTTGTGATGGAATTGATTTAACGACGGTCGAAACGACGGCCATCAATGTTCTGGGTTTGCTGAGACACTGGGGTGACGTTGACCTTGAGGGAGTCGAACTGAAGGAGGAAAGGGTCCAAATTAGCCATTTGATGCCCAACATGAGTTGCATAGAACATAGACTTACTCCGAGGCTCTTGAGGAGGTCCTTGGTGTCGGCATCCACGTCGAGCTGGCCGCTCTCGGTCTGGGAGATGTCAAGAGCAGAGATCTCTGGAACGTATTGATCCTTGCGCTCACGCTCCTCCTCCTGAAGCTTGAAGGAGATACCGCGGACTGGGCCACGCTGGATACGCTTCATCAAATGGGTAGTGTAACCAGCAATCTATAATCAATCCGAATTAGACGAGTTTCTGGCGTTTTTTTATTGGCTTTTCTTGTATATATTGGCCACCCACCTTGTTGCGAAGACGCTTGGAGGAGATGATAGCAATCTCATCGCAAATGCGCTTGTTGGTCTCGAAATCAAGAGTGAGCTTTGGGTAGTATCGCTCAATGATGCTCTTGGCGGATTTCTTGACGGTCTATCCAGATCAAACGCAGTCTTGTCAGTTTCTCGATTTTGATCAGAGAAAGGGGGTCGGCATTGCAATGTGCAATGTTCACATACCTTTGTCCTAACGCGACCCATTTTGGCGGTGTTGTTGTGCTGAACTGCGGGTTGTTGATGGAGTTGACAGTTGGCGTTCGATCTTGAAATTGTTCGTGATGGCTTTTTTTTGATAAAGTGGAAGTTCGCTTAGGGCTGTATACTCACGTGATTAGACTTAAAGTTAGCTTATGTAATAAGAGATTCTTATATAATACAACAAAAATCTACTGTTAGGGAAACAGCAAAGCGAGGCGGCTTGAAGGAGTTAATATTTGTATATCTAGAACATAATAATACATTTATGTGTACAGAAATAGAGAAAACATGGGACCCCGTTCATCGCTTATCATCAAGGCGGCCGTAACCAGCGCGGTTGGTGACAAAAGAGGGTAGAGCTTCAGCTGCGCCTTGGACTCCATGGAGGGCCTTGACGGCATTCGTAGCGCCGTCGACACGGAGCAGGACTTTGCCCTTGGCATCAACAGTCGCCTTCTCTACCTTGACCCAGTATTTGGCACCACCAGGAAGATCAGGGTCAAACTGGATCGATCCCTTTTGGCTGTCAAAATCTCTGGACGCAGATGGGCCAATGTCGTCTGTAACAAAGCCAGCAACACCGACTATGCTCTTGGATGATCCTCCTCTGCCACGGCCTCTTGCGCGCAGCAATCGAGCTTGGACTGGGCGGGGGTTCTGCTGGGGTCCAGCAATGGGGTGGTTCTCGAGATGAGACCTGGTACGCAAATAGCTGAGACCAGCAGACGGATGGGTTTTGGGAGGGCCGTCTCGTGCATATTGGGGTGATGCTACATCAGACGGGCCAGCAGCCCAGTTGCGTAGATGAATTCGTCTATCAGGGACCTTGGGTGGAGTAGCTAGATCGAGGAACTTGTTGACCTCCGGGCCGAGTGCTGCAGGATCCGCACGAAGAGCCAGAAGAGCACTTTCAAACTCGGCATCACTCAGTGTCTTCGGTATATCCGATTCCTCGAATGATTTACCCTCGTCCATCAACCGTCTCCGTGTCTGCAGGGCCTTGTTCTCTATGACAACTTCACGGAGTCTCTGTAGGAACTCTGGCCTCTGTTTTCGTACTTTCTTGAGGTATCTTTCAAATTCGATTTCGGTCATTCCGGCCAACCATGGTCCTTTGAATCTATATCTCAGTTTCTTCTCAGAGCCGTGATCGGGAGATGCGGTTATGTTATCAGTCGAGCTTTCGAAGACGCTCGTATGTCGGCCGCTGCCCACTAGTGATGATGTGCCATGGGTTGTCGAGGATATAGGGAGAGATAGCTCCTGGTATTTCTTGAGGGTGAGGGCGTGGTCATTCGCAGAGTGGAAGTCTGTGATGTGCTCGTAAGTATCGAGATAGTTAATCCGGACAAGAGGGTTCGAGGAGCTGTCCACGGTGGATTTGGCAGGCAGCGGCCGCTTTAGACCCCAATCCCCTCTTGCGAGAGAGCTGGCAGGTGTCTCAATAGTCGCTCTAGTGGGATATGGAAGTGTCGCTGTATCGGACCAAAAGTTCAAGCTCGAGGTCAGAGCCGGTGCTGGGGGTGAGAGCGAAGCCGGGAGCGCAAACAGACGGGACTTGCGCAGAATCTTCGTTGTGGGCGACATTCGGGCCGCCATGGCGTCAAATTGTGGCAGTTATTGCCTCCAATTGCTCTTCGTCTTCTTCGTCTTCCTCTGCGTTTCTTTGCTTCGTCTTCATGGATCTTCAACTTTGACATCAAAAGTTTTTCCAGACGTCGAAGTTGGCACACGTGACCTCTCATTACCTAAGCGTTATCTACCTCCAACCTCAAGGCAGCGGAAGAATCCATCAGCATCATTAGAAATCCAAAGAGCACCGAAGCAAGTGGTCCCTTGTTTTGGCGGCCGATGGAAGATCCGGTTGCAAAGAATATGTGTTGTGCTGCTTCTTCAGCTACTATATCGACGCGCTGATAGATGCCCATGTTTTACCTCCAGGAGCTAGTTGTGTAGCCACTTCTTTCGATCTTGATATCAAAACATGGCGCAAGTTACCCCAGCTGCAGATACGACTCAGCGACTCTTCCAAGAGCTCAAATCCAAGAATGAGGATACTCGCAATAGGGCTGCCACCGAGCTTCACGAAAATATCATTGCAGCTTCTCGAGGTAAGACATCTGCGTTGAAATATTATGCCTACTAGTTGAACGTCGTTGCTGATCAGCTATCTCCGCTCCCAGAGCTGCCCCAAGATAAATTTCTCGACCACTACAACTCCATAAACCAACGTATTGCCCAACTTATCGTTACCGGAAATGACGCGAACGAAAAAATTGGCGGGCTACTTATGCTCGACCGGTTAATCGAGTTCGATGGTGTGGATACAGCACAGAAAACGACTCGGTTTGCTAGCTATCTGCGAAGTGCTTTGAGGAGCAATGATAACTCGGTATTGCTCTTCGCGGCGGGCTGTCTCGGGCATTTGGCGAAACCCGGTGGTGCTTTAACTGCAGAGCTGGTTGAGAGTGAGATCCAGTCAGCTCTAGAATGGCTACAGACTGAAAGGCAGGAGAGTAGGCGCTTCGCGGCAGTCCTAGTCATTCAAGAACTTGCGAAAGGCTCGCCAACTTTGCTATACGGGTTTATCCCGCAAGTCTTTGATCTTATTTGGGTCGCTCTACGTGACCCCAAAGTGGTCATTCGAGAAACTGCCGCCGACGCGGTTAGTGAGTGCTTTGAAATAATAGCGGCCAGAGATAGCGCAGTTCGTTCTCAGTGGTTCTCGAGAGTATACGAGGAGTCTTTGCAAGGCCTACGATCGAACAATGTGGACTGGATCCACGGATCACTTCTTACGTTGAAGGAGCTGCTTCTGAAGGGTGCCATGTTTATGAACGAGCATTACCATAACACTTGTGAAATAGTGTTGCGATTAAAAGATCACCGGGACCCCAAGATTCGTGCTCAGATTGTGCTTACCATACCAGTTCTCGCCTCTTACGCCCCTCTTGAATTCACCAATACATACCTTCATAAATTCATGATATACCTTCAAGCGCAGCTAAAACGAGACAAGGAAAGGAATACTGCTTTCATCGCCATAGGGAAGATCGCAAGTGCGGTTGGCCACGCCATCGGTCAGTTCCTTGATGGAATCATCGTATATATCCGCGAAGGACTGGCCTTGAAAGCGTATGTAGTTCCGAACTAATTAACTTGAACAAAGCTTACACAGAATTATAGACGAAATCGCGCCGCTGTTAATGAAGGCCCGATGTTTGAATGCATTAGTATGCTGTCTCTAGCGGTTGGCCAAACTCTTAGCAAATACATGGAGTCACTGCTTGACCCTATCTTTGCTTGTGGCTTGAGCAAATCCCTTACTCAGGCTCTTGTCGATATGGCACACTACATCCCACCTATCAGGGCTACTATCCAAGAAAAGCTGCTGGACATGCTTAGCATTGTTTTATGTGGAACTCCTTTTAGACCATTAGGATGCCCGGAAAGCCGATTACCACCTATACCTTCTTTTGCCAAGGACTTTGGCTCCTTACCTCAGGATCGTAGTGATAGCGAGATTGCCCTCGCACTTCATACACTTGGCAGCTTTGATTTCTCTGGTAAGCGGTTCGCTGTTACAATATGACAACGGCATATTAACGTGTTGTTAGGTCATGTCCTTAATGAATTCGTCCGTGACGTTGCCATTAAATTTGTTGACAGCGATAGTCCTGAGATCAGAAAAGCATCTGCCTTAACTTGTTGCCAACTTTTTGTTCATGACCCTATCATTAACCAGACAAGTGCTCACTCGATACAGGTCGTTAGTGAGGTTATTGATAAACTACTCTCAGTTGGAGTTGGCGACCCCGATCCTGACATCCGGCGAAATGTGCTATTCTCTCTGGATAAGAAATTTGACCGTCACTTGGCGAAACCAGAAAACGTTCGATGTTTGTTCCTAGCTGTCAATGATGAGATGTTCCCGGTACGAGAAGCAGCCATCAGCATCATTGGTCGCCTCTCGAGCGTTAACCCGGCCTATGTTTTCCCACCTTTGAGAAAACTACTTGTGAATCTTCTGACTGGCCTCAGTTTTGCTACAAATTCCCGGCAAAAGGAAGAAAGTGCTCAATTAATCAGTCTCTTCGTTTCGAATGCCACCAAACTTATTCGCTCCTATGTTGACCCCATTGTCACAACGCTATTGCCCAAGACCTCAGACGGGAATCCCGCGGTAGAAGCGACTACGCTCAAAGCCATTGGAGAGCTTGCGACAATTGGTGGTGAAGACATGAAACAATATCTTCCTCAACTCATGCCAATAATCTTGGATTCACTACAAGACCTTTCCTCTCAGGCTAAGAGAGAGGCTGCCTTGAAAACTTTGGGCCAGCTGGCAAGCAACGCAGGTTATGTCATTGAGCCTTATAAAGAGTATCCACAGCTTCTTTCTATTCTCATCAACATTATCAAGACGGAGCAAACGGGCAGTCTAAGGAAAGAGACCATCAAACTTATTGGAATACTAGGAGCACTCGATCCATACAAAGATCAGGTAACTATTTCGAACACTATAGGAGCGATGTTATGCTGACTTTGCTACAGCAGATTAGTGAAACTTCTCCTGACGTTCATTACGTCAACGAAGTTCAGACTGTTTCCGATGTTTCTCTTATTATGCAAGGTCTTACCCCTTCCAACGAGGAATACTACCCGACCGTGGTCATCAATACTTTACTCCAAAACATTCTACGAGAGAGCTCTCTCGCCCAATACCATTCTGCTGTGATTGATGCCATTGTTACGATGTTCAAAACCCTTGGACTCAAATGTGTTCCATTTCTGGGCCAGATAATACCTGCATTTATATCGGTCATCAGAAGTACGCCAGTCAGCCGACTCGAAACGTACTTCAACCAGTTGGCAATCTTGGTAACTATCGTCAAACAGCATATCCGTGCATTCCTCCCCGAAATTATCGAGGTCATTCGTGACTATTGGGGATCTCCATACCCCGTACAATGCACGATATTATCTCTCGTGGAAGCTGTTGCTAAGTCTTTAGAAGGCGAGTTCAAAAAGTACTTGGCCGCGCTTGTTCCACTGATGCTGGATACCGTTGAAAAGGACAATTCTGTCCGCCGCCAGCCCACAGAGAGGATCCTTCACACTTTCCTGATCTTCGGCTCAAGTGCCGAAGAATATATGCATCGCATTGTCCCAGCCATTGTCAAAATCTTCGATAAGACTCAAAATCCTTCCAACATCCGAAAATGCGCCATGGAAACGCTGGCAAAACTCTCTCGACAAGTTAACGTATCAGACTTTGCATCCCTTATGATACATCCGCTCTCAAGAGTTATAAACAACGCCGAAAAACCACTTAGGCAAACTGCTTTGGATTGCATTTGCACTCTTATCTTCCAGCTTGGACAGGATTTCAATAACTATGTTCCACTTATCAACAAAGTCCTTAAGTTTAATCAAATACACCACCATAGTTATCATGTTCTTGTTTCCAAGCTACAGAAAGGAGATCCATTACCCCAGGACCTTAACCCCAATGAACACCATAGCAATCTTGTGGAAGATTCAGCATTTGCGGATGTTGGCCAGAAGAAGATATTTGTTAACCAACAACATCTGAAAAATGCATGGGACGCCACACAAAAATCAACTCGAGAGGATTGGCAAGAATGGATTCGGCGTTTCAGTGTCGAGCTACTCAAAGAATCCCCCTCCCATGCCCTGCGTGCCTGTGCTAGCTTGGCTGGTATATATCAGCCGCTTGCTAAGGATCTTTTCAACGCCGCCTTTGTTTCCTGCTGGACGGAGCTTTACCACCAGTACCAGGAGGAATTGGTTCACTCCATCGACTTGGCACTTACTTCTCAGAACATCCCCCCCGAAATCCTACAAATACTTCTCAACTTAGCCGAATTCATGGAACATGACGACAAAGCTCTACCAATTGATATCCGGACTCTTGGGAAATATGCTGGTAAATGTCATGCATTTGCAAAAGCATTGCATTATAAAGAACTGGAGTTTGAACAAGACCAAAACTCTGGAGCAGTGGAGGCACTGATTAGCATCAACAATCATCTTCAACAGTCTGATGCCGCAATCGGTATTCTTCGCAAGGCCCAGGCATATCGAGATGTTGAGTTAAAGGAGACATGGTTCGTGAAACTCCAGCGATGGGAGGAAGCGTTAGCCGCTTATAAGAGACGAGAGTTAATCGACCCTGATTCTTTCGAAGTCACCATGGGTAAAATGCGATGTCTTCACGCTCTTGGCGAATGGAAAATGCTTTCAGACCTTGCGCAGGAGAAGTGGAATCAAGCGTCGAATGAGCACCGCAAGGCCATCGCCCCACTCGCTGCTGCTGCTGCATGGGGAAGAGGCCAATGGGAACTTATGGATTCATACATTGGAGTGATGAAGGAGCAGTCGCCTGACCGATCGTTCTTTGGAGCAATTCTCTCACTTCATCGCAACCAGTTTGAAGAAGCGTCGGCTCTGATAGAAAAGGCAAGGAATGGCCTAGACACTGAACTCTCTGCATTGCTAGGTGAATCATACAACAGAGCTTACAATGTTGTTGTCCGGGTGCAAATGCTTGCTGAGCTTGAAGAAATCATTACTTATAAAAGAAGTGTGGATGACCCAGAAAAACAGGAGGCGATGAGATTGACGTGGAATAAACGACTTCTGGGTTGCCAGCAGAATGTTGAGGTATGGCAGCGTATGCTCAAAGTCAGGGCACTTGTTATCACTCCCCGTGAAAATCTTGATATGTGGATCAAGTTCGTCAATCTATGCCGCAAATCGAACCGTATGGGACTTGCAGAACGTTCTCTTAGTGCCTTAGAGTCTATTGAGGCCGCAGATGGTGGCATCCCACCAGAAGTGACCTATGCACGCCTTAAATTTGATTGGGCCTCTGGCCGACAGGCCGAAGCTCTCAAAGCCCTGGAGGAATTTACTATTTCTCTTACAGAATCATATGGGCGGTATAATTCTATTCTTTCTGCGCAGGACGAGCATACGCCTACTGACGGTACAGCCCTCACCAACGGAATAAATGATTCCAACCATACTAATGCTGGATATTCAAAACAACACCTTGGTGATGCCAATAAAATCCGACGTCTTCTTGCAAAGAGCCATCTTAAACAGGGAGAATGGCAAACGGTGTTGCAACGCGGTGATTGGAGGTCAGATGGCGTTCGTGATGTTCTGAACTCGTATTCTGCGGCTACACAATATAACCGCGACTCCTACAAAGCATGGCATGCCTGGGCTCTCGCTAATTTCGAAGTGGTGAACTCACTAACAGCCCAGCCAGAGAGGGAGCCTCCTCATCACATAATCCTTGAACATGTCATGCCTGCAATACGTGGATTTTTCCGTTCAATCGCACTCCTACCATCAAGCACATTGCAAGATGCGCTCAGGCTGCTGACACTCTGGTTCACCCATGGTGGTGACGCTGAAGTCAACGCTGCTGTCGTGGAAGGCTTCTCAACTGTGAGCATCGATACCTGGCTTGAAGTTACTCCTCAGCTCATTGCCCGCATCAATCAACCCAACCCTAAGGTTCGCACTGCTGTACATCGATTATTGGCTGAGCTGGGCAAAGCTCACCCCCAAGCACTGGTTTACCCTCTAACAGTCGCAACTAAATCCAACGTGGTGCGCCGCTCCCAATCTGCCATGACCATCATGGACAGCATGAGAGCGCATAGCTCACGTTTGGTTGAGCAAGCTGAAGTTGTCAGTGGTGAGCTAGTGCGTGTGGCAGTATTATGGCACGAACTATGGTATGAGGCGTTGGAGGAGGCGTCTCGGCTCTTCTTTACCGACCACGATGTGGAAGGCATGCTGTCCACTCTTGCGCCTCTCCACGACATGCTCGATAAGGGTGCAGAGACCTTAAGAGAGGTATCATTTGCTCAGGCCTTTGGGAGAGACTTAGCTGAAGCCAAACACTTCTGCAACTTGTACCGGGAAACTGGAGAAATGGGCGATCTCAACCAAGCTTGGGATCTCTACTACAATGTGTTCCGCAAGATTTCGCGACAAGTAACGCAAATCAAGTCACTTGATCTAAAATACATCTCACCCAAGCTTAAGGATGTTGTCGATCTTGACTTGGCTATACCTGGCACATACCAAAGTGGACGACCCGTCATCCGAATACAAAGCTTTGACAGTGTTGCTATTGTTGTCCAGACCAAGAAGAAGCCCAGAAAGATGATCATCAGGGGAAGTGATGGAAACTCATACATGTATGCTCTCAAGGGCCATGAAGATATTCGACAAGATGAACGTGTTATGCAATTGTTTGGTCTAGTCAACACTCTCTTAGACAACGACAGCGAGTGTTTCAAACGTCACTTAACGATTCAGCGGTTCCCTGCCATTCCCCTGTCACAAAACTCTGGTTTAATAGGATGGTGCTGCAATACCGACACACTTCACGCTCTCATCAAAGAGTACCGTGAGAGCCGCCGCATCCTGCTTAACATTGAACACCGGATTATGCTCCAGATGGCTCCTGATTACGACAATCTTACTCTCATGCAGAAAGTGGAAGTGTTTGGTTACGCGATGGACAATACCACTGGCAAAGATCTTTACCGAGTCCTATGGTTGAAGAGTAAAAGCTCCGAGTCGTGGCTCGAGCGACGAACGAACTATACCCGATCTCTTGGGGTTATGTCAATGGTTGGGTATATCCTTGGCTTAGGTGACCGTCATCCGTCGAACTTGCTGCTTGATAGGATTACAGGAAAGATAGTTCACATTGATTTTGGCGACTGCTTCGAGATCGCGATGCATCGTGAGAAGTATCCAGAACGGGTACCATTCAGACTAACCCGCATGCTTACATTTGCTATGGAAGTCAGCAATATCGAGGGTAGTTTCCACATTACTTGCGAGGCGGTCATGCGTGTTATTCGCGAAAACAAAGAATCTCTCATGGCTGTTCTTGAAGCTGTAAGTCACCCGCCTTTCTAGGCAATTATTTTTTTTTAAGTAAATCAGCCGCTAACCTTCCAACTAGTTCATTCACGACCCCTTAATCAACTGGCGTCTAGGAGCACGCGAATCTCCCGCCCGCCTTTCAATCCTGGATAGACACCCGCCCACAGAGTCCAACATGGACAACCCCATCCAGCCGACAACCTTCTCCCGCCGCCGTCCATCAATACTTGATGGTGGCATCCTTGATGCTCAACAAGGCATCCCTAACGAAGGACGTGAAGTGCAAAATGCGCGAGCCCTTCAAGTACTTGGAAGAGTCAAGGAGAAGTTAACTGGCCGCGACTTCAGAACGCCTGATGAACTCAATGTTAGCGACCAGGTCGACAAACTTCTAGTCCAAGCTACAAGTGTAGAAAACTTGTGTCAGCATTACATCGGTTGGTGCAGTTTTTGGTAACCTGGCGTTTATGACCGACTTCTGCTCGCCTGGAATTCTTCTTTCATATTCCGCTTTCGTCACACCACCCTCACCTGCATCTTCTAGCCTCAATCTTTGGCAGTGTATCTTTTCTTTTCTTTTGACGAATTTCATAGTAACGATTTGCTTGGGATTGGTTCCTCATGCTCATCTCCCTGTTTTACTATACTCGCAGGTTGCCTTTTTGCTGCACATCTCTGTTTCTACCTCTGTTCTATAGATCTAATCTCAGCAATACCCTTCACACCTTGTCTTAAGCTACGGAGTACTATGTCAAGCACTATCACCTTTTTTTACTTGAATAATGTAGAGAGAGAATCAATAAAGGCATGGTAGGAAGTCAATATCCAGGTACTCGCTAGTAACCCGAGGTTGGCGCTAAAGTCACATGCAAAGGCGCGCTTGTTCGTGACGTCGGAAATTGCCAACGCCTGAAGAAAACGTCCAACCGCCATGCAGATAGCAAGATATGAATGAGGCTTTGTTTGCGAGCAGCTTTTATTGTCTTATGTGACTTAATCAAGTAGCCGGCGCGATCATGGCATCGAATCCAGATCCAGAAGCCCAACGCAATCCCCCCGGCCTGGGGTTCAAGGCGCAAAGGACAGTCCTCCGGCTTCTCTGCTCTGGGGAGGAGTATCGAAAGCTCCATGAATCCGTCATTCAGAACCTCCCTCAATCCATACAAGATAGAGCATATTCGCCTGCTACGTTTAATAATATCATCAAATCAAGAGACAAGTATACCATAGCAGCGCTACGCTCCTCCATCCGACTGTTTTGGACCACCCGCCTGGGTATGAAATTGCTGGATTTCATTAAAAATCGAATCATAGCAAGGGCAGGCGCATCAGGGTATGTTTAAAGAAAGTGGTCTCTTATGATCTACAAAATATGCCTAACATTCTTTCCTGAAAGTGTCTCCTCAAAAATGCCGTTTCGCGATTCTCCGGCTTTCCGGCTTCCTCTATCTTTATCCTTGATGCTACTTTTCCACCGATTGCTACATCGCTTTTTCTCCCGATTACGCGCGAATTTGCGAACAGATAATGCCCAACCTTTTCGCGAGAGGAACCCGCGCATATCAAAAGCGCTAACATCGAAATATGCACCAGCTATAGGGGCCGGCTTGGCCGGCTTCTTCCTCGGTTTATATCCACAGGCCCAGCTACGTCTTACAGTTGCCATATATGCTTCCACCCGGAGCTTGGAGGTTCTGTATAATGCTCTGTTGGAGAGTGGATGGCTCTCGTTTCGTCCTTGGTGGTTTGGAAGCTGGCTTCTAATGCCACTCTCTATGGCCCAACTCTTCCATGCTTTTGTATTTGATAGAGAAGCTACACCATCTGTAAGTTGCCAGTGCCTAATTATCCCTTTTCAAAGAAATTAGGAACTAAGTCTCGATATAGTGGTTTGGAAACGTTATTCTGAAATTCACCCCGGGGTATATAAAGCGGCGCCCTTCAGGTCTCTCAGGAACGGTGGCCTGGCCAGAACCATTTGAAACTGTTGATGCATTGGCAAAAGTTGCGGAACTCAAGTGGCCGTATGGCACCCTTCATGTTGATTTGGATCATTTTGATATCAAGCTAACAACCTTTTATTTAGGCCCTTTACTTCTCCCATTCTCCATCCAAGTATAACCGACACGCTTCCTGCCGCTGTTCAGACAATATCACCCATCACTTCTCCTGCTCATCCAGCGATAGCCTCTTTATCCTGTGCATTACTGCATCCAAAATCACCTTCTTGCTTGACCGCATTCATACATCAATTGCTTCTCTCTGTCCCGCCCCTCGTGCGTTCTGTTGCCAAGGTCTACTTGGCTCTATCAGTATTGAAATTCAAGTCTTTTGTTACATCACCAGTCACTTCAATTAATGAGGTGTCCAAGAAGATACTTTCCGCCACGGCGCTCATAAGCTCGTCTATTGGTGCTGCGTGGGGAAGCATCTGTCTCTTCAATGCCGTCTTGCCACGAAAACTGTTGCCAACCCAGCGGTTCTACCTCAGTGGTGCTATCAGCGGCCTCCCATTCGCAGTGCTCTGCGGTTCTGGCTACCGAGCTCACTTCCTTTATTTGTTCCGACAAGCCGTGGAATCTGCCTGGAAAACGGGAGTCAAGCGCGGACTCTGGCGCGGTTATAAAGGGGGTGATTTGTGGGTTCTTGTAGCTTCTTGGGCGCTTTTGGGAGTGTTGCTGGAAAGAAACCCTGCAAATATCACAGACCAAGGATTCAGGAAAGCATTGACTTGGATGAGAGGGGATGGCTATAATGACCTAGCTGAGCGTCGTGCAAAGAAGAGTGGAAGAGATTCGGCAGAGAAAGCTAGGTCATCCTAGATATCTAGGATAACCAACAATTGATAGTAAATGAATACACCCTTTCAAAGCGTCACAAATCCTCAGATCATCTACTATCGTCTAGGGCTGGTTGAAATGTATGAACTGAGTGTCATACAACCGATATTCTATCACATATTAACGAGAGACTGCAATAAACAGCAACATAGCAGAAACAATGCCAGATACGAATTCACCACACATTCAATGTCTATTTCGAAATGCCCCCTATACTCTCTATATATATTTGTGTTTATTTGCGCTTTCCAGGTTTCTATGTAGTACGCCTCTCCGTCTATCTGGTTAACCACTTTACTAAAAAGATCTTCCTTAAATTGTTAACTCACCTTGGCAGATCCTCCTTTTTCTTTTTGTAAATTTGATTGCAGCCGATTGAGAAATCTAATCCATCGGTTTACGGAATACCTTCTCACAGCGGGACTCGTTCAGCTACTCCAGGGACTCAATTATATGCATAACTACAGAATTCAGACTTGTCCACACATACATGAAAACCCCAAGATACCACAACAAACCGCTTATTTTGTACTTCGACGGTGTCCTGATTATCCTCCAAAGACGGCGAAGAAGCTGCTCGACCACCCCCTGGCTAACCAGGGTAGAGTTAAGAGAATGAGCAATGAGCAAAGGATACGAGCTAAAAAAATATATAGCCTCGTGTTGACTGTCATGCTGGGAAACACAATCTTCTCTACGCCTCTAATCACCGCTACCACGTTAGGTATTATTGACTTGGAGAAGACCTACGGTGCAAACCGGAGAGCAGGCACTTGCAGGCTTCTGTCTTTTCAACAAAATGGATGTTAAACCAGTTGCGGCATGGGACCAGCTTGCTGAAGCCTGGGACATGTTGATGGGAACTCCAGGCAACGATTACTACACCGTCATCGAGCTGCCTGCATTGGAACGCCTGGTACAGCCAAAGCCTGGAGATTGTGCCTTGGATCTTGCCACGGGGAATGGCCTTGTAGCGCACTGGATGGCTCAGAAAGGGTCCAGCGTCCTCGCGACAGATGGCAGTTCCGCCATGGTCGCGAAAGCTCAAGCCCGACAATCGAAGAGACTCGAAGAAAATGGGGAAGTCAAAGTCTCATATAAAATCCTCGATGTGACAGATCCACGGCATTTTGAAGAACTTATTCAGTCTCGAGGTCTTGAAGCTAGGGTGAGGCCTTTTGTTGCACCCCTTACTTATCTATGTTCCATAGTCACACCCATCGCCTTCTCGCCTTGATCTTTGGGCCATATGAAGTAAATTGACTGTCCGAATAGGGTGCATTTGATATCATTACGATGAATATGGCAATCATGGACGTCTCTACCTTAGAGCACCTTGCTAATGCATTGCCTAAATTGTTGAAAAGGGATGGGGGCCGGTGAGTCCGTCGGCTCCAACGTTGACTGGCCATGCCGACTTATCCCTTGGTATAGCTTTGTTGCAACGTTATTGCACCCTCTCTTTACCTGCGGCGTAACAAGAGCGGTTGAATACAGGGACAATCCTGAGTCAGGCCGAGAGGAGGCGTTTCATTCCTTGAAGATGACCAAATACTTGCACGTACCACCCTACAAAGGCGTTGCAACTCAGTCCCAACCTTGCCCGCAGGTAATAAATGCGTTCCCATGGGTATCTTCTTTAATACTTGGTGCTAACCAAAGGTCCATCCCGCATAGCTATACTTTCACCGTCCAATGCACGAAATTTTTGCTCCCTTCTTCAGGGCAGGCCTGGTCCTGGATGCTCTGGAAGAGCCAAATTTTGACGAGGCATATGTAAAGGCAAGGGACTTGGATATGGGGTCCCTCCGGCAGTTCACACAGTTCCCTAAAATTCTTGCCTTCAGAATGAAGATTGCGTGATGCTCTTCCCCCTGATATCAAGATCAAAGTTGGTCGTTCAAAATAGTTAGTTAAGCAAACTACCTAGCAACCTAGGTGTCTGTTAACTAGTTATCCCCTAAGCAGCAAAGCTGTGATGGTTTCTACCAAAAACAATTAAGCCTCGATGCAAACACCAATGTAGCCTTTGCATGTCAAAGAACTGTCGAGTGTTTTCCTATGCTATTCAATAGGAGTATTTATTATTATGATTTTTCCCCCTTTTTGATTTTGATCAAAATAATGAAACCCGCCTAGGAACAAGGATACGGAAGACTTGTCCTTTGAATGCATGCCCACGCGTACCCAGCGACTTCAACAGCGCCAGCAGACAGTCTCTTACGTATGTTTATCGCCTGGACATCTGATGGTATCCAATATGCTATTAAAGAGAACTACGTTGAATCACGTAGCTTCCGGGTATTTGAATATCTGGCTGCGTGGTCAAATGCCTCCTTCCAAAGCTTTAGTCACGAAATATCCACCCTGTTCATCTCTCACACGCCCTCTACGTCTGAACCGACACAGGACGGGGAGTGTGTCCAACGACGATCTTTTCTATTTGTAATGCGAGAGGTCCTTACACGATGGCCTGTTATTCACAAGAGCAAGGGCCAGACCCTGTACATCGTCGCAATCAAGCTTGTGAAGCCAGCATTCACTCAATATAGGCGGCTGGGATTAGAATGGTCTTGCACCGAAGGCATTGAACCGACTGCTACTCCGTGCTGGCAAGGATTTTATAAAATGCAATAGGCGGAGACTCCGTTGCCAAATCCTAGGCTCACGCCATAGATATGGACCAAGTTCTCAAGACCAAAACACTAAGTGATCGGGATGTACAGAGTATCATACGTTAAAGATAACGGATGCGTTACCTGAAACGAACATGGGGGTAGCAGGATAACGCGTAACTATCCCCATGCAACATCTTCCCGAAAACCAGAGATAAACTCTTTGAGTGTCACTTGGTCGAAAAAGCAAAGCTCATCCAGAATTGCAAAGTTGCACAGAGAGTTTTGGAAAAGGTGGCAGCGAAAAAGCATGCATAGCACAGAACAGGCAGCCGCATGGATTCTCTAAGAGAAAAAAGGAATTTCTTGACAGGACTGGAGGTGACACAGCTATTGGACCTAACGGCAAGGATATTAAAGTAGACAACTAGTGCGTATCAAGGAAATCATGGTGAGTAATGATATATCAAGAAAATTTTTGGGTAGAATCGTAAGATCT
Organism: Trichophyton schoenleinii; assembly: GCA_018357685.1. NCBI lineage: Eukaryota > Fungi > Ascomycota > Eurotiomycetes > Onygenales > Arthrodermataceae > Trichophyton > Trichophyton schoenleinii. The sequence goes on from WOFF01000001.1 coordinate 4,993,767, forward strand.
TGGAAGTTTATCGTCTATAAATACACCAACATGAGGATATATAGAAAGGAGTACTCCGTAGCGTTTCAAGCCACGGAAGAGTGGAGTGAGAGAACAACAGAACAAAACAAAAGACGGCCTAGCTAGAATAAAGAGGGGATATTAGAATCCCGGCAGCCAGGTATGTTAATTGATGTACATATACAAGTGATAATACAGGTTTCTTTGAACCCACCCGCGCAAGAGTAAGAATGAAGAGCCGGAGTCGAGATACTTAGAGGAGCTTGGAACCTTCTGGTGTCTTCAATGGAATAATACCAAGAGTTAAATATCCGAAGACACCAGTTGGAGAGGATATTTCTCCTTGATAACTGCTCCCACGTTTAGGGTTTCCGGGTGAGGGTGCATGAATGTATGCGTCAAACGGGGTGATGTTTCCGGATGGAACATATCGTGAAAACGAGGATGTAGATGGCCTTTAGATCCTTTCTAGAAAAAGAAAATCCGCAAAACTCCAGTGCTAATGCTCCAAGATAGAAGGAAATTAAAAAGAAAACGGATAAGAGGGTTTTCGGAGGAGGAAAGAGGTCGGGATATTGGCGAAACGGACGCTCATAGCGCAGGCAAGAAAGTGCCATTTGGTTTATTTCACCTTCACAGGTTAACATCGATCATCGGTCTTTAAACAGCTTCGGGTTCCAGCCTTCCCGTACCTCTTTCTCGATTTTCGCATTTCTCGCTGCATCTCTGACCTCCATCTCGATTCTTTCACGAGCGCGTAGTATCTTGCTTTGGAGGTAGAAACTGCCGCCCTTCTTCGGATCGTTCAGGTCAAATAGTTTCTTGAATCGCTCCATTGTATGTTCTAGGTTTGCCTCTCCGCCCATTGGCGGCTTAACGTTGAGGATCTTGCAAGCCTCCTCCAGTGTCAAACCAGAGGTCGAGAATGCGCCCGTGGAACTGCCGGTTTTCTGCGCATGCGCTTGATATCTAGACGATGCGGACGCTTGCTTGTATGCTTCTGCAAATGCTCGACCAAACACTCTGGTGCCGGTGAGGACAATCTGAGTTAGGATGCGATGAGCCTGTCCCGGACGATGTCAGTTCCAACCCTTATATTATGGAGGAAAGGTCTGTATCCAGGCTTACCATGTTGAACCACCAAGAACGAAGGAAAAGAACAAAAATACAAGCCCACAGCTCTCCCTACTCCGACGTATTTCGAACTAAAAAGCGAACGGGTTGCAATAATATCAAGAGTCCGTCGTCGTCCGCGTTTTCCTTCGAGGTTGAAAAAAAAAAAGCCTAAACTTTCATACAAAAACTCTGAATTCCTAAAGAGGACTAGTGCCGGGTAATGTTACATAATAATTACATAATATAGTATCACATGGAAAAGTCTCCACACGTGACGTAGTTTTTGTCGCGTGCAAAAGTTGAAGCCGAGAAGAAGTTGGAGTTGACGATGAAGACAACAAAGTCGACGTTCACAGGAAGGAGAAGAAGAAAGACAGGGTCAACGACGGCTTCGGACTGAGACAGCTGTGATATTTTGTGTTCCGCGCTTGGGGGATTTCTCGACTTTACCATACGTACCACTGTGACATCTAGGATGAGCTTCGGCGGCTTAGGAACAAGGACGCTTCTATAGTTGCATGGCAGCTCTCGGTAGGTTGTATACGCCCATTACCAGCGGTGTAGGGCCCCCGAGCCTTCGACATACTTGATCGCACAGTTCTAACGCTGTCTATAGATATACCGTGGCTAGGTTCCATGTCCGCAGATCCTCACCCCCAGAATGATGGTGCTCCCGGGACTCTCGGCTCCAACGACGGTCTCCCACCTACCGTTGCGACCTTCTCGCCCACCAATATATCGGGCAATTCATTAACGTCCAAACAACGATCTACTATTATTGTTCACCGAAAGTCACCTCTCCTGGTAGCGACTCCTCCTGCAGTCACTCGTGCGCTGGCATACTCTCATCCGTTTCTACTCCCTTTGAACCGACTGGCAGGACTCTTATCATGGACCAGTGGCGATCCGTGGGAGAGCTTTCTTCTGGTCGGTGCGTTCTGGGCTGTCACTCTACATGGCAGTGCCATAATATTATGGGGAGGACCGATTCTAGTGGTTGTCGCCTTAATGCTGGGTCTATACTCTAGGCGGTACTCCCCTCTATCATCAACTGGCTTGACTGGGGAGAAACATAGAAGAGAGGGCTCAGACGGATCATCCAGGCCTCACAAAACTCTGGATGAGATCGTGGAGACTTTAAGAGAGTTCACAACAAGGTGTAACATCTTGCTCGAGCCTCTACGCGACCTCACCGATTTTCTTTCCACACAGCGAACTGCAACTTCGACTACAACCAGGCCTGCCCTAACAGCATTGCTTACTCGGATAATCCTCATTACACCTATTTGGATTCTGCTTACCCTGCACCCCATATACCTCATTACTATAAAAAGGGTTGTCATAACTGTCGGCACCATCATCCTGACATGGCATTCTAAACCCGCACGCATTTTTCGAGTTTTACTCTGGCGATCATTGACAATTCGGCGTATCTGCTCAACTATCACCGGCCTGCAATTTTCCTCATTACAGCATAGCGGTGATCAATCATCTAATCCTTTCCCCAAATCCTCGCTGCTGTCCTTGACGCCGTTTCGCTCCAAGCAGCCCTCACAGCACGGCTCAACAAAGCGTCGCGCAAGTTCATCGGGTGTGCGGTTTACATTCATTGTATATGAGAATCAAAGACGGTGGCTAGGTATTGGGTGGACTTACTCCCTGTTTGCATATGAGAGGCCAGCATGGTCAGATGAACACCTGAATCCGGTGCCTCCGAAGGATGAATTCGAACTTCCGGAAGTTCAGGGCAGCAACTCGAAGTGGAGGTGGGTTGAGGGGAGCGAATGGCGTATTGATGGTTCATCAGATCCGTCTGCGAAGAAAAAGGGTAAGGGGGGTAAAAATAATGATAATAAAGACGACGGTGGATGGATCTACTATGATAATAAGGTATTTATATTCCATCCACATATGTACATCGGCAAATGGATCACTGACGTGTGCTGTAAAAGTGGCACGATGGTCGCCGCGGCCAAGATGGCTGGGGAAGATATACTCGACGCCGAAAATGGTGTCGAGATGCAGAGCTTGTCGAAATATCCCCAGAAGGGGAGACGACGGAAACATCACCAAAGACAGCGGCAGATAATGAAAGTAAGAGTAAGGGTGATAGTGGGAAGGACAGTAACTCAGGGGATGACAAGAACAGCGTCAAAGCCCGCAAAAGACGGTGGTTCGGTAGCACCGACTTGAAAGGATTTTCGGCCATTGAACCTGAGCCCTCCAGCTCGACTCAGCCTATCAATGCCGAATCAACATCAGCTTCCATGTCATTGGTAGGGTCAAGTCTACCCAAGGCGTTGAGTGTCTCTAGTGGCCGCAGCTCAAACAACACTAATGGGTCGATACGGGCTCGGAGCAAACGGCCTGCCAGCATCCACACAGACGGTGACAGAAAGAGCCAAACCTCTAGTATTCGCGATAGAGAAATTGAAGAAGCTGAAAACATGCCTGACAAGTGGGGAAACCAATCTGGCAATGCAGCAGAGAGAGCGGGCAGAGGCTGGGGACTGGGAGATGACGCCCATATGAGTTTAAGCTGACGAATTCGACCGAGTTCCTTTTTACGTTATCTGTTGTAGCGTTGTCTTGTCTGGATCATTATCTTTGCATCCTGGCTGCCTTTTCAGGAGGATGAGAGTCTCCTATTATTTTTACGATGTGAACGTGGGAAATGGGAATGCCGTCGGTCCAAGGACCAAGGTGATGGGATCATATAAGGCCGGTGCTTTGAGTCTTCTCACCTTCGTCCTTTTCTTTATGCCAGACATTGGTGTATATATATATATATTTGTTAATCGCCTGTCTATTAACCCAAACTACTTAGTATGATAGTCATCAGAACACCGTATCATCTTCGGAGTCTTACAAACAGCCCATGCGATGATGTGATGATGCCTCCCCTTGCAACGAGGGAACGTTGTTTATGGAGCAGGCCCGGCCCAGGATAAAAACTTCCAACAATGCTTGAACCCCGGCGGCTTTTGGCGGTTCGATATTAAATATTCGTACTTCCAGCGATCACAACATCCATCCTTTTCTGGTCTCAAAAGGATAACTAAACAAAATTGAAAGGCCTCATAATTTGCTCACGGTGGATAGAAACCCTCTCTCGGCTGCCTTTGCCGGCTCGATCTCTCAGCCGCGAGTTCGTACGGATATAGGACCAAATCCATGTATAGTTCGTCGCAGGGCTGCTATAACCGAGTGTCTTAACGAGGTAAAAATATACCCCGACCCTTGGTGTTTGCGGTGCCTGCTTCGTAGTTAATAATATAACAGGCTTAATTTAGTGTCTCATTTCCGATGCTTGTTCCAGCTATGATATTGCGCCCCTCTAATTAAATTAATGACAGGGAAGCATGTTTATCGTCAAGGGATAAACAATTCTGTGTGTAAATAGCCGATAGTCATTCTGGAGGGATAACAGCAGTTTGCCTTTTCTGTACACGTAGTTTAGGTGGATGGGAAGTCTAATCCCAAACACATTCAAGAATGCCTTGTGCTATGAGCCCCTTTGACGTGGGCTGACTGGTGACAATGTGTCCCTCGCTTTTCGTCGAACCAATCTGGCTGGCTTGGAGTTAAATTAACCGGAACTGCCAAGGGTTAAGTGAGTCGACTGAGGGACACAGATGTGCATCAATGCGGCCATGGAACATGCCTAGTTATCGAGACGAGTGTAAATCGGTCAAACCAGAACCGAAAAAAAAAAGGAAACGAAAAAGGGGTTGTTGCCGCTGTACCAGTTGCACCAGCCGAAACCTCGTAGTCACTCTACTAAAATTAGGCGCACCAAAGGCGAGCCCTTATTCCCATAATATGAGCCGCTGATATATGAGAGACTGAATTTCTCGGTATATTTGGCTGCGAGTTAGGGTGCTCAATTTCAGGTGCATTGCAAAAGGATACAGGGGGTGCTGCAGTCAGATATATCGATCACATTGTGCAGCAGCCTATCCGTGGTCAAGACTGACTTGTGGCAGGGCAAGTTTACCCCTGATATCGTCTCATGCATGATGATATATTACTTCTTTTCATTCTGACAGGGAGCACCGCGCAAGGCCACAGTGGTGGTTCCCACGTGGAAGTATAAGTTCCAGTGGATTTAGTTGACAAGTAGGAAAGGGCAGTGCGCAGGTGGCGAGAGAACCTGGAGCAGCGATAAAACATCCTCTTCACCAACATCATCCGTAACTATATCATACAGGCACCCAGAGCAGAGGGTTCCTAGATATATCGACACAGACTCAGTCGAGACGGGTCATTGCTGAATGTACGGAGGACGCCAGAGGCTGTTCTCTTTTTATGGCTAGTGGGTAATAGTCAGTGATAGTCAAGACAGCATAACCGGGAAGAAGAACACAGCAACCACTATCAAGAAAGGAAATATCAAATGGGGGGCGAGTAGTTGTGTCGAAGGGAAAATCCCACATAACGAAAATACCATGAGTCTATCTTGCTGGCCCGGGTTCTCCGTCTAGGCGCAGGTATCCACATGCATTTGTTTCAAGGCCTGTGGCTTGCGCTGACGCAGGAATGGATAGGGAGGAGATGAGTGCTGCTATGAAAAGTGATTGGCGACAACGCTTCAAGGTTCAATTCGACTGCAGAGTTGTTGTACGAGACCAACAGCGACTTTTATGCACGAGTGCGTACCCCATCGTTAGTTACCAGTCATATTCCTGCGGAGAAATAAACCAATATCTGGATTTCGTATTGTGTAGTTGGCCCATTATTATGAAGTCGAATGTTTCGTGAGCCCCCCTGCGTCTTGCGATTGCTGAAAGGCTGCCACAATGGTTGCGCAGTTCCTGCATGCGAGATCACTTGCGAGCTATCCTCTCCCACACTTTTCTCTAGGGACATGCTGTGTCATGTTCGCCGGGATGAGAGGGGGTTTGGGAGAAAGTATGCATATACGGAGAGTACTGACATGGACTTCGGTTGCATACCCAAGTGACCAAAAACGACCCAGGCAAATTAAGCAAGCAGATCCCATGAGAATAGCGCTCCATCCATGGGCCAGACCCAGCCTTGGTTCCCACTAGAAAAACGGAGGATTGATTCAATATTAAACAGGTTAGCGCTGGTCGTGGGCCGGAGGACCCTGCCAGGTTCCGGACTGACCATCCAACAGTTAGACGGAGTATCCGCGGCTGTATAAGTTGCCCGAATGAGTACAATATTGCGTTTTATATAAGATGCAGTGCAGCCTCCCCCAGGCTCGCCGGCGAACTGCATGAGTTGCCTGCAGGACCTTGCCCCCTCTTGGCCGGCCACCCCCCTCGCTCCTCATATTGATGACATCGTCCATCCTTGAAGAGAAGGGCAGGATGGTCCAGGGGTCAGGTTGTTCCTGGCCGGTGGAGCTGGCTCTAAACTCCAACCGGCATAGTCAGGGGAAGCAAACAAACGTTCCGCAATCCTGAACAATAATAATCCTTAATCCTCGTTTCCTCCTCGTTGGCGCTAGACCACAGGTATTCTCGGACTGGCGGCGGATGGCGGACGCCCATCCAGCTTTCCATGTCCACGCCCTGGGATTTTGAGGGCTGGAAAGTGGAAAGCCTGCTGATATTCCGTCTGCTATTGATAGCTTGGGTAACTAGCAATCAGCCCTGGTCGAAGAACAAGCTTGTACTCCAGAGTCACTAGTGTCAAGGAAGAAGTATCGTAAATCTAGTTGATACTAACGGCTCGCAGCCTCTTTTTTTTTTTTTTTTTTTTTTTTTTGGTCCTAGCCGTCCTTTCGGGCTGTAATTCCAGGGTTTCCCAAGAATTCAGTGGAAGCGGAGGCAAATAAGCAGCAATCAAAAGAGACGCGTCTGAAAATCTGCTGGAGCCTCTCGCTTAGACCGCCAGCTGGTGGAGTGCAGCAAATACTTCAGAGGCAAAGGCCGTATCACATTCATATTTCCCATTCCTAAAGTCCTCTCTCTCTTTTCTTCGGCTGCATCCCGACGTCACCGTGTTGGAGGAACGGTTGTTTCTTAAGCTCGTCCGGGTGAATACCAGGCATTTCGTCTTCGTCCTGGCCATCGACTTTGGCTCTCCTTGTGCATATCAGGCAGACTATCGATTCGAATACTGACGACGCCGTGCGACCCTGATCTCCCTGGCTGCTGCGCGGGCAAGCGAAAGAAATACTGCGCTTTTGCTTCTGCCTGCTTTCTTTTTAACCGTCCACGCAATAGGATGGCATACATTGAAGCATAGGTAGCACGGCCCGAGATCTTGCAGCGCTTTCGTTAAGATCAGTCTGCTTGTTCCTGACTCGCTTCAGGTACCGTTATTTCGTCACATCCACCGTCCGTTCGTTGCGCCGGCACTTCATTCAAATTGACCGGGCCTCCTTTCCCCAGAACTCGAAGTCACTCCTTTCTCCCATCACATTCGCGTATGTAACATGCTCGTGCCGTGTGGTTGGTGTGTCTGTCTTTTCTGTGTATCTCATCGTTGACGTTGTGTTCTTTTTTTTACTTTCTAGTCTTCGGCCAAAACGGGAAAAAAAGGACTTCAACGCTCGCTCTGCTTACTTTTCGCTGCCAGCCAGGGCAACGGAATAACCGAAATATTTTGATTCTTGTCTCTCGTTAACAGCGACTATTTACTCTCCGTCACACTCCTCTGCGAGGATTCTACTCCGATCGTTTATCTCACCGTTCCGCTGGGCTGGAACCGATTGTCCATATACCTGAGTCTACGGGGCTTGACTTCGATCTTTTACAACAACGCCTTATTCAATTACACCTTCTACGACTAACGGAGGAATCAGGAGACAGAAAGGAGAAATATATTAATAAAGGAAGAGATAGCAAGGACATACACTGCCGACCGCCGCCATGAATCGCTTTCGTAACCGCAAGAAACGTGGTGATGGCCCTGAACCATCAGACGCTCCTCCGGTCCCTATATTCTCCAAGCAATTCTTCAAGAAGAAACCCGAGCCAGAACAGCCACCGAAGATAGACCTGTCAACGGCACTTCCTACAGATAATGACTTCCGGACCAGTCTGCTAATGCCCAATCTATCGGCGAGATTCAGCATGTTGCGCGAACAAGATGACCCCAACTCGAAAATCGGGAAGGCCAACGATGACAGCGTTTTATTCCCAAAGCGAGCGTCTAGATTGAACTTATTTGCTAATTCGCAGCTGGCTGACATCACTGAAGTTGGATCCTTACACGGATCTGACCGACCCTCCCTCAACATTGGCCGGTCCTCCTATGCATCTGGCTCGACGGATGACGATTGCCATACCCCATCAAGCATCATGACTAGATCGAGGCCGGTCGAAGGCAATACACTTTTTGGAGGACGTCAAAAGGTTTATAAGATACCAAATGCTCGGAGTGAGCCTGCTTCAGAGAATGAAGGTGGATCAGAAGGTGCTCGGAGTCCGACTATGGGAGGGAAACAGCTATATCAGAATGATATTGGATCTATATTTCAACGACCCAAGGATGATGACGACTCGAAGTCGGAGCCAGATCTGCGTCCAGAGTCTACAACTCTGATGTCTCTTCCGTCCAACAGACAGGCCGAGCCATCCTCATTTTTTGTTTCTGAAAACAGAAATTCTGCTTCCACGACTTCGGCTAATTCTCAGGGCCCTACATCCAGACAAGGGTCAGTGACTGCTGAAACTTCCACGAGAAGCACCCAGAATTCGACTGGAACGGGCCTTGAAAGAAACCCGACAAAATCGCGACGACTGTACGACCGTGGTTTGGAGCTTCAGAACCAGCCTTCTGCACTTTCAAGGTTGGAGAGCATTAGCCGCCAGCGAGCCATTGCAAGTGACAACGGTCTCATCAAACGATCCTTGTCTAAAAGTGCTGTCAATCTCAACGAAAGATATCAGAAACTCTCTCCAGTATATTCTTCCTCGTCATTTAGACCCACCAGTCCTCCGTCGTCATCAACTTCCTCTGTTGTAGGGAACTCAGAACCCAAGAGGTTATCGCCTGTCAGCACAACAAACTCAACCCAGGGACTCGCAATGGGATCTCCACTGAGCCCTCCCGCAAGTGAGATAGAAGAAGGATCTGCATTCGCAGCTGCAATTCAACCAGAGGACCGAGGGAAAGCCACAGCTACAGGCTTATTCAATAAACCTCTCTCAAAGTATGATGAAAGCCAATTTTCTCAACGCCAGATTCAGATTCATGAGAATAGGAGCAACACATCATTGCAACGACCAGGCTTGCCTCGAGGAGGCTCTGACGTTACAGATTCTAGACGACCAAGGGACATATCTATTACCAGTCATCAATCTAAACCAGAATCTCCAGGACTGTCTACTAGTCAGAACTCCCCACTCTCAGCATCCCATAGCATAGACTCACGTCCAACGCCTGTGCAATCCGAGAAACCACGGCTTCCTATCAACCCTTCCACATTTTTGGCAGACTTTAGTGGAAGCGACTCGGGAAGTGAGGCCGAAGAAGATGTGTCAAATGCTCGTGTCTCCCCTCTTTTCCATCCTTATGAAAGTGTTGGATCTCCTCTAAGGGTTAGCATGGAATCTGGTGACTCTGTCACTCCAGTTTCTTCTACCAAACCCTCTCACCCTGCCCTTGGTGAATTCTATTCGGAATCCCGAGACTTAAACACAATCAAGGAGGATGAACCTGTTGCTGATCCCGTTCCAACTGTTCAAGAACCACCCCAACAAATAGAATCTGAATCACCTGTTCTAGGTCCAACTGGACTAAGCGGTCTGATTCGGGCTCATCTAAGGCAAGATAGTGACAAGTCCACAATATACCCTCCGCCGTCACCAATCTCCATGGATCGGCCGCCAGAGAATTCTCACCCAAGTAACCCCCAGGTCCATGGAACGAGATCCTCAGACCTTGCGGTTAGCATCCATAGCAACCCATGGGAATATGACGATTGGGCTAGACCGACTTATCACCCCGCTGAGCCCGCCGAACGCTTCAGTCAGCCGGAATCGGATTTTTCAAGCATGTCTTTGCGTGCAAAGCAAATGCTCGGCCAAGCAACCGCTCTTAGCAATAAGGGTAACGAGAAAGAGAAAAACACTAACACTGAAAATCAGGAAGCGCGAGCCCCTGCGACGTCTGTCCCTACTGCTCCTAAACCATCCCCTACCGCCTCCCAGCCCTCTTGGGAAGAAGATGTTAAGTTCGGCCATCGTCGCGGCGGAAGCACAGAAACCCAGATGGAAAGGGAAGAGTTCGCTAATGAGTTAGCTGAAAGGCGTCGGAAAGTTCAGGAAAAGCTGAAGAATTTTGCAGAAAATGAGAGCAGATCTACCAGCCCGGCATCTAGCTATCGTTTCCCAGACAATACTCAAACGCCCAGCAAGACCGGCAATGCCTTTGCAATTCTCAAAGCCAAAACATCCAGGAACCAGAACAACCAATCAAAACAGGATCACCCATTGGCGAAGTCATCGAAACTCCTAGGGTTGGACAAGCCTCATTTCAACTCTTCTGCCCCCAATCTGCAGCAGAGCAATGACATGTGGCGAGAAGAGGACGAAAGGATGAGGCGTTTGGTCCGAAAATCTAGAGCTGAATCTCCAATGGGAGGGAATCGACAAATTGGCTGGGGACGCCAACCGCAGCCCACGCAATCAACCACGCCCCAATCGCGCCGGAGTGAGGAAGATACTAGGAATTCTACTCGGGATAGTGCGTCATCAACCTGGAGGAGTGGACCCAGGGATAGATCTGACTCTGATACCTCTGGCCGTTCAAAGAATAGACCTAGATACCGTGAAGATCTTGGGGCTGTTAGAGAAAGCGCTGAGCAGCCACGGATGGGTAGGCCTTCTATCGAAGACAAGGCATCTAGGAGCTCATCAAGCCGGCCTTCTACAGAGTCGACCGACCGTAGAACAAGAGATCGCTCGGCATCTACAGGTAGATACAGGAGCAATTCTCGATCAGTACCTCCAAACTACATTGACCTCCAATCTCTCCCCGGGCCAAGTCCTACGCTTCAGCATCCTGCTATGGCGCATTCCTCGAGACCTTCCCCTTCCCCGAACTCCCACCCCTACTCAGCTAATGCTACTCCTCCTATACTTGAAACCTCATCCGCATCATCTGCCCCGGCTGCGGGAGGATATGGGGGACCCCCCATGCAATACCCCCTCCCACAGCGAAACCCTCCTGTTCCTGGCTCCGTTGCCACACAACAGAGTCTAGGCTCCCATAAGAGAGTGGTAGACAAGTCCCAAATATCCGAGCCTACTTTCATTTCAACTACATCAAATATTCCCACCGTTGGATTGCCTGCGGGAGCTAGCCTCGCCAATGGAGCTCCTACACCTCCAATTCCCCCAATGAATCCTAGGAGAAGGCGACAGACAACCACACACAACATTCTTGGTGCATTCAAGGGATCCTCGCCTTCTGATAGATCTGATCAATACCATCACCACAGCCCTAAGCCTCACAACCAGAATCGCCCTAATTCATCTCGGAGATCAGAGGAACACAGTACGTTTTCAGACGATGAGAAACGTCCTCGGGCTCGGCAGAGACTCAGAAAGATCTCAAGCGAAGGAGGAAACCTCAACGCTAAGGCTAGGCATCATTTAATGAATGGAAACCAGCCAGCTTTACCACCTGCCCCAAGACATAACCGAGTCGAGGGTCTAATGTGAAGATTTACCTTTCAACTTTCCCTCGCTATGATACCTCTACTTTGTAACATTCAGCTGTCATTTCCCCCGGCCTCTTTCAATACTTTCAATGGTCCCCAGACTAACTCCATGACACCTTCGGGCAGATCGACCTTGACTTTTCTTGAAAATCTGTGTACAAAATTTCATTTCTCTTCTAGTGTATATTGTTTTACTTATACCTTTTACCTTTCTATCCATTTGACGTACGACGTGTCAGTTTTTCCATTTCCCCCTTTCCCACTTTTCCCTTTCTTAATTTATATTTCAGGCTTTAAGATTCTTGTTATCCGAAACCGGTTTGCTGTCTAGCCGTTATGTCAAATACCCCATTTTATTCCCCCCTGACTGACGAGACCCCTTTAAATCTAGAATGGTCCAAATAGCTTCTTTGCTTCCTTAGTCTGATATCGTACGTAGTCTCTATTTATTCTTAGACTGGAGAGTTATAACGAAATCATATCAAAGATGCACTAAATATGATAACTGCAGTTGGAATACCTTATTGGAAGCAAGAACCCTGAAGGAAATGGGTAATGGACGGAACTCTTAAACGTAAACCCTTTGAGAATCGAGTGAAGAAACATCATAGTAGGACCACTCCCAGCCTGTAAGCAGCACGAAGAGCTATTCCTCATCATACTTCGTTAACAGTTGGAGAGCATGAAAAAAGAAAGTGAGAAGTATTGCTGTAACAGGTAATTCAAAAGCTCCTTGATCGTCTTAAACTGGAAGAAGCGAGTAGAGCAGCACGGATCTCTGAACCAGTCCAGCCACGGCCTATAATAGCACCCAGGGGCTGCTCTGTTTTGAATAAAGCTTGTTCCTCCCACCCAAGTACCTCATGTTCGGAATCAAGTTTGCCGAGTAACGGCCCTTTTTCGGCAAGCTTTTTTAGCATCTGCATCCGGTGTGCTTCACGTTCCTGAATAACTTGGGCGACTAGTTCTTCAGTAAGTTTCCCCTGAAGGCGCATGTACTTGAATGCTTTGCGTAATTGGTTAAAGGGAAGAGAGACAAAAAGGAGGGATATATTGGTTGGATCAGCAGCAGGATGGGGAGATGGTGCGGATGAGCAGTTGGGTCTCTCGAATTTGAAACCTATCGGGATATTGTCCACGACGAAACGGAGTGAAATGTTCAGGACTCTTCTAGCTAAGGCTGTAAGAGTAGTGGTATCTTGAGAGGCTTCACATGAGGTTGTTGAGTCATCGCTGTCTTTCGAGTCAATTGAATCATTTCCCAGTGGGCTGTTCTGGGTATCCTGGTCGATGACGGTGAGCTCGAAGGGTATCGGACATGTTCCAAAGGACAAAGCTGTGTCCAGAGTCTCCCAAGATAATACACCAGAAAGCAAACTTAAAGCATGTTCCACGATCTGGCTTTCCATAAAAAATACACCAGCTGTTGCAAAACATAGGACAAAGTTCATCCGCGAAATACTTGTAGCCGAAGCTACAACATCATTGCAAAGCCGATGCTGGACCGGCTGGCTGGTGAACAGGGGTATGTGAAAGAATAGCTGATCTCGACTGATCAGGGGCTGTCCATAGAAGTGAAGCAAAGCCGAGACAAACGCAGACGGGTAAGTGAAAGCTCTTCCAGCCGAGATGTAGATTTGGGCAGACTGTCTATCCTCGAGCTGGAGAAGAAGGGAGGATAAACGATGGTTTTTCGATGCAATGATTCTATGAACAGAGTGAGAGATCGAGGCGAAAGCACCAGAGCAGGAATAAAAAATGAGGTTGATGTCGGAACGCATATCTAGTGCATTAGACTGGTAAGAGGGAGTCGACATTTCCTGCATTTTATTCAAGCTATGTGCGTGATCCGTGGAGATGACTCGGTGATGGCTGTGTGTGGTCGACAAGTGAGGAGAGAAAGGAGGAAGAAGATGGCAGCTACGGAATGGGGTTTGTGTAGAATCCTCGCTTGGACTGTAGCTGTTAGAAGGGTGGGAGAGATGTTCCAAGCGAGAAATTCTCTGGCTAAATGGCGTGCCCTGTTGTATGAGTGAATGCTGGCCAGGACTAGGAAACCATGAAACATGGTGGTCGACATGGTAGGGCCGTGAGATATCGAGAGAATGACGGTGAAGGCCACCTCCACCACCACCAGGAAAGGAAGAATAGGGAACCGGCAGCGGAGCCCGGTTCTCCTTAGTTGGCCGCAGATTCTCCTTATCCATGGCTGGCTGGCGTGGTGCCTCATCCGGCTTCTCTGGGCCGCCAAAAACTATCCCGGGCCGTTCATAGGCCGCACGACAAGACTCGGCCTCGTTGGACTTCGAGGCCCCCAACCCCCTTTCAGCAGGTTCCACGCCCTCCATCTCCAGGGCCTCCTCGACCCGACGAGCCTTCTCCTGCTTATTCCTCCTCCACAGGCTCCTGGAGATGGAGTGACGCTTCCCCTTTGCCCCCATCTTTGGCCTAACAGCAGGTTGAACTGCTGTTTCTAGAGGACTTTATCCTCTGACCTATAAAATGGTCAGATATTATTCTGTAAATCAGCCACATAGTTAGAAAATACCCCAAGACGCGATTTTAATCATGATTTGGCGGGGGGAAGTTGGACTCGCCCTGCTAAAGGGAGAGAAGTTATGGGAAACATAGGGGGTATATATAGTCGGCTGACGCGAGTCATACATGTCCTTTAACCCATAATGGGGGCATAATAGAGCCCGCCCACTCAAGGGATTTGTATGTAACTGCAATAGTCACGATAAAGGCGATAACTACCGCTCGTTAAGGTATATATAATGGCCATCGCTCGAGGGAGAAGAGTCGGGAGAACCGCGAGGCGCTTCATCTTCCTCTTCCTCTATCCACCCACCCGCCCTCCCCTCCAGACTCTGAACAAAGATGCAGAAAAGGAAGAAGAAGAAGAAGAAGAAAGAGAAGATGACTTACTCTCTTTATAGCTGTGAATGAGTCTTCAAACTGCCCCTTTCTGGTGTGATAGCCGGAGTTTCTGATAATCCGAAAGCCCAAACCTTGCTCTGCCCACATGATAAAAGGTTTCATCACGTGAAAAATTTTCACAGTAGAAAAAGTTGAAAGTGAAGACACTAGTCCCAGATAGGAGGTGACATGCTGACTCAGCGATAAGGGAAAGGGAAGAAAAAAACATAGAAGAAGAAAGAGGATAATAGAGAAGAGAAAGGCCTAGGATGGCTTCATGATCTATTGAGTTGGGGGTTTTCAACTATAGAAGCATGGCCTATAAAAGACTAACATCTGTATTTCACGGAAGGAGAAATAACAGGATAAAGAGTACTAGGGGAGAGCCACTCATAGAGTACAGGTGAATAAAGGGTCATGGGTGAAATATAGGACCAAGAGAGGTTAGAGAAGATCTAGATAATGTATCTAAATAGATTATCCTGCTTAATATCACAAGGTACTATTTGTAATAGTAGCCTATATTGAGGATCTATACGCCGTAGAGAAGTGGACAATAGGTATTATTATTGCCACTCTAACTGCGTGTATAATGTATGGCCCCGAGATAGTAGATATACTTTGAAAGACCATAAATTGGGTTGTTCTGAGGTGGCATTATAGCAGGCAATGCCTATAATATAGAGAAGCATAGACTATATCATGCAAGGATATCCATTGAGCAGAACCGTCAAAAGCAGCTTCTTCTAGCATTTTCAAAGGAAAATCCGACGACTCCAGAAGAGTCGGTACGTTTGAAAACACTGCGCGGTCGCAGGGGACATCGACAGCCATCCGTTGGGGCAGCCCATGGGGTGTCCGCCATTGGTTCTCTGTCCCACGCTGCTGGCGACTGCTCCTGATTGGGGTTTCGTGGCGTACACTAATGTACTCCGTAACCTCGTAACGTTGGCCACATTCTCAGCTGCTTCAAATTCTCATCTTTTCGCTGTTTTTCGTCGTTGCTTTTTGGGCGAAAGAACAGAAATCGGTGAAGCAGTCACGTGGTCTTATCTGCCAGCGAAGTCTCAACTTTATCGTCTTGGCGCGATTTTTCATAAAATTTGGGCGAAAAAAGAGCGAAAAAGGTTGACTCATAGATATAAAGATCGAAAGTCGTCGGTTTATTCCTTTCTTCATTTCCTTCCTTGGGGTTTACTGAGGTAGATAGGATTGGACACCTCCAGCAGTTACTCAATTCCTTCTTTCTTTTCCTCATTGCGTGTCTCCGGATCGTCAAGCACCATGCCGTTAGCTAAGCCCACAGTCGAGGACAACGATGATAGCAGAGGTATGTTCCCTATTGTCCCTGCGTAAAATCGGTATCGCCAGTCGAGCAGGGGCTGATATAAAGCTTCAGTGTTGGGATACGATCCGTTGCTCTCGCCTCAATTCCTTCAGACGGAGGTGCCAGTGGTAAGTCCGGCCCCGCACTGTGCGTCGCTGGTAACAAGCAGGTTCCTAACACCCGCCATTTCTGTGTCTATTAGTCCGCCTCTGCAGTAGAAACTGTCCGATCAAGTCGTAAGGAGGTTATTGAGGTCATTGAACAGCGTGACGACCGTCTTCTTGTCGTCTGCGGTCCATGCTCGATTCACGACCCCGCGACAGCGCTCGAGTACGCCGAACGCCTAAAAGCACTGTCCGATAAACTGAAGGGAGATCTCTTAATCATCATGCGAGCATATTTGGAGAAGCCTCGAACAACTGTTGGATGGAAGGGACTGATCAATGATCCCGACATCGATGAATCCTACAACATCAATAAGGGTCTTCGCATCTCCCGAAAACTGTATGCTGATCTAAATGGTATGGGTATGCCAATTGCAAGCGAGATGTTGGATACAATCTCGCCTCAGTACCTTGCCGATTTGATCTCTCTGGGTGCGATTGGTGCCCGTACCACTGAATCCCAACTGCATCGTGAGCTAGCTTCGGGTCTCAGTTTCCCAATTGGGTACAAGAATGGCACAGACGGAAGTATTGGGGTTGCAATCGATGCTATTGGTGCTGCAGAGAAGCCCCATCGCTTCCTAGGAGTCACCAAGCAAGGCCTGGCCGCCATCACCAAGACAACAGGTAACGAGCATGGGTTCGTCATCCTTCGCGGTGGCACAAAGGGCACCAATTATGACGCAGAGAGTATTGCTGCTGCACGTGAACAGCTAGCGAAGAAGAAACAGCGTGAGATCCTCATGGTTGATTGCTCACATGGAAACTCCAAGAAGGACCATCGAAATCAGCCTCTTGTAGCTCAGTGTGTTGGCGACCAGTTGCGTAAGGGTGAGGAGGGTATCATCGGGGTCATGATTGAGTCCAATATTGCCGAAGGCAACCAGAAGGTTCCTCCAGAGGGCCCATCAGGCCTCAAGAAGGGCGTCAGTATTACCGATGCCTGTATCAACTGGGAAACCACGGTTGATGTCCTCGAACAACTCGCCGAAGCTGTGCGCACGAGAAGGGAGGTTCGTTCAAAGAAGGAATAGATATGGAGGAGCGTTGGGTATCTCGGGGAATTAGGGAGCAATTAATCATTCGTAGGGAAAGGGTATCAAACAAAAATTCGTTCTCTGGCTTTTGAAATCATTTCGTCAATTCGGGAGAAGCTTCTGGTTATACCTCTAGCACTCAGGCAGCGATAGATTTGGTCTTATATGGAAGCAAAGATAAAATAGAAAAACAATAATGTTTGGCATTCTTTGATTGGCATATATATTTTTTATGGCATACCCGGCTGGTCCCTCTGGTAGGAAGGAACTCTAGCCAGTCGCAAGCCCGTCCTTGGCGTGGATGAGAATGACGCCGAATTGAAGCATTCCGTCTGAACATCGAGAGTGCTCAATCATCGCAAACGGCTACGAGGCGTCTTCTTCAGCCTCCGCACTCTCTGCTCGAGGCTTCAACACAAAAATTTGAGTCAAGCGAGAGCGCGACCCCTGGCTTTTATACACGGCTGAATTGCCGCGAAACACCCGTACCCACCTGCGTGCGGTCCAATAGCATCCCAGCACCGGATATTTTGTCAGGGGATACGCAGGCCAAGAAGCCGCCCGCGACGATTACGGTTGGGATGCATATCTCATATATTATCGACAGTAATAAATCGACAGGCAGGTCATGGCCGATATCAGAAGAGGCCAGGGAGACGAAAGACGTAATTCTGTAACTAGCTATTTATGAGCGCTATCGAAAATATCAATCCTTTAAGATCAAAGAAGTTGAGACCCCCCCCCCTTTGACTCCGGTTTACATGCATTCCCAATAAATCAGTCATTCCTTGCATAGGTCCTGTAACAGGTCCAACATACGAAGTTGGAGTGCCTTTGCTTCCTCAGCAGTAATGCACCTCTCGGTGCTGTTATCTGTATTTTCGAGCTTCGAGCTGGAGTCTGGTGGTGCAGGCCGAATAAGCTCTTCTTTTATTGCAAAGAACGGGATTCCCATTGCCTTGAGCTCCAAATGGAGAGCTTTGGACATTTCCACAGATGCCTTGTACACTTTATCGTCATAACGTTTGATCTCGAGTTCATCTTCTTCTGGTGCCTGCTATGTTATTAGTTTTAGATATCGCTGGAACTCCAACCGTACGGCTCTTACAGATTCATGCGGTTTATCTGTGACCTTGCCGCCGACGGCTCGCCTAGCCCAGTTATGTTAGTTTCGTGTGTCTCTATAAACAGACGAAGGACCAAGGATTCATACAGGACTTCATCAAGTTTCTTCTGGTTTCCAGCTCGAGCTTTTTGTTTCGCTAGGAGTCTCTGTCTCCCTTGCCACCAAGTTTTCTCATGTTCATGCTGTGAGGCAATCAGCCGTCTAATCCTATATTGCAAGGTTTCATTCTGAGCCACGGTTTTCATCACGTATTTGAGAGCGGTAGGCCATGCTGTGATTACAGACGGACTAGCAGAGCCTTTATTCAAAGGGCCAGACCCAGTCTCCTGTCTACTTGATGAAGAAGTTAAGCTCGTATGGGTGGGTGTATGTATCCTATGTGCACTTTGGTGGTGAGAATGATCTGTTGGCTGCGAATCACTGGCCACCTGGGGTTGGCCCGGTTGTGGAGTGTTGAATGAAGAGAGGGTTTTCAAGACGGTGGCGAGATCCGGCGTCCCATTATCTGGAATCTCCATAGTCAACAGCTGCCAGGCGCAGTGCTTCGGCGGGGTTATCAATCTGATATCAAGTAACTATGTTTCATCTCATTCCTCGTTGATTGTGTTCCAGTAATCGTACTTTATGGGTATCAATGCATAAAGCCGCCACGCAACAAATTCTTTTCACCTCTTTCAATAGAATTCAGACAATGTACTCTCGGTTGTTTAGTGATCTGTATTGTGCAATGAGTAAAGGATGATTGTTTTGATATTGGAAACCTATGTCGGTTCAATGAATGATGGCCGTTTCATTCTTCAGTCTATATTTATTAGTTATGTAATCAACGCCAAGCCAGAGCTCAATCTTCAGCCAACGAGTTATCTGATCTTGAAGATGTTTTTTTTTGTTATTTCTTTAATTGATAAATGCCAGAGCATTCACTGGGCAGGAAGAGGCGATTTGGCTTGGAGTGGCAAGCCTATATCTAGCTGATGTTAACTTCATCTGGGATGTAGGAGCCTTCGTTGCATTTACCACGGGCTTCCGTGTTCTTTCCCAAGGTTGAAACGGAAGAGCTGCTTGCGGTTGCTTTGCTCTAGCCTTCACCATCTAGTTGATCAGCTCCAGACTTTACCGGGTTACGGAGAAGATTTTTTGATGTACTTGATTTTACGGTCCGGGAGGCGCTGATACTCATGCAGAGTCTTGCTATTAAACGCTCCAGGGAGGAAGAAAAAGGAGATGAAGCCTCAGAGGATGAACTGACGTTAAGGAGGAAAGTATGTGCCAACCAAGCCTCCTTTGGCCTAATACCCATACCCTCTTTTCAGGATGCTAACTTGCAATGCAGAGAGTTAAACCCCTATGCTTCCGACCTTTATCCCAGCCAACGCAACCCCAGGGCTTCGCAGCCTTACCTCTTACTCCCTCGACAACAGAAGACCAATGGAATGATAGCGACACAGCTGAGCTTTGGGATGGCCAGGCTATACATGCCCATTCTCTTCTCTCCTCCGGTAGTCACATACATCTGGAGGCTGATACCGACATGAACATGATAGACTGCGCGTCTACGGAATCCTCTAATCTGACTGCATGGCCTACCACTTCCCATGGCAATGGAGACAGGAGGTGTAATCTTAGCAGCTGCCTCAATTCTACAGACACAAATTTAGTAGTTACCCAAGCTTGCAATAAGACTTCGCCTGTCAACACACCCGCGGTCTTCTCATCCATTAGTAATTTACACCCTCCGGCATCTGCTATCACGCCTCTCGAAGCCTCCCGCTTTCCCAGTCCCATAAGTGAATTTCAAGCCGAGACGAAGAAATACACCGGCAAACCCGCATTGCATCCCTACCAACCTTGCTCCCATCTTGATGATATGAGCATACCTTCAAATATATCTCTGTTCAATTCTATATCTTCGAAATCGACCAACAAATTCGGCAGACTACAAGAAAATACTTCAACCTTACAGCCTTCTACAAACTCAGAAGCTGGCACTTTTCAGAAATGCGCCGATCTCACAGCCAACCATACTGCGACATCGATGGCTAGACCACCTAAGAAAGCTACTATAGCTATGGGGTTCCGAGCTGACTGCGACAAATGTCAGCGCAGAGAGCCCGGCCACTATAGCCACATAGTCCATTCCTAGCGTACATCCGACAACCGAACTCAACATACAACCCTTCGGCTTTTCATGGCTTTTCATGGCTTTTCATTACACCCAAGGTTCTAGGCAAAGAGGCTGCCCAAAACGTCTAGACACAACCCAATGGTTTCTTTGCATAACCTATTGAATTTTGCTTTTGCCTTTTCCACTACAAAGATACCCCTATCCCTCCTATTCTGCATATTAACCAACAATCGTTCGATGTGATCGGTGTTGGTTTCTTTACAACAAAGAGGGCTGGCTCCTTAGTTTCTTTCCAATCTTAATGTAACTTGGGGTCGTAGACTGTACGTTAGGGATAGCTATTGTGCTTAGAATTGATTAAATTAATTCCATACTTGATGCTAGTGCTACTCTATACAAATTCGACCAAAATAAACTTTCTCCAGATCTAGTCACGTGTCGAATCTTGGCATAAAAGTCCTTTTTCAGTTCAAGATTGATTTATTTCACAGAGATGAAATGCAAGCAGTTATCGCGAGACATAGAGCTGTTATAATGCCGTCGTCAAGGCCTCTACTGCGGTCGTTAGAGGCCCTACCCTCGCAACTAAACAGTTCTCGCTATGTCTGCACGAATTGTCGCTGGCAATCGTTCCCACGAGCCCGAAATCTGATCTCCACGCCATCTCGTCGATACAACTCGTCCGGCAATCTTCCATTCACCGAAAAGGTACGACGAAAGCTATGGGGCACAGACAATCCTCCAGGTTTAAAGGACCCTTATGGAGGAGAAAGCATACTTGAGAGAAGAGCTCGTGAGCTCCGGGAAGCCAGGGAAGCCAGGGCGGACGAATCGCAAGCAGTCCCGGAAGAATCTATCGAGGCCGTGCCAGAGGAAACGAATGCCGAGGCCATGGCAGATTACACTCCCGCAATTAATTGGGATGGACTAGAGCATGTCGGATCATTGGGTGAATGGTGGGAGAAACCACCAACCGAGATGGATAGATTTGATGCGTGAGTTGTGAATATTTGACTTTTTTTTGGAAATCCACACAAGCTAAAGGGACTTTTGCGTACAGATTCATGCGAAGGGAAAAGATTACGAACAATAATGATATACTGGCTATCTTGCATCAAGCCTTGGTTGAATTGAGTGTCTTGAAGGAGCTTAACAAGCCTTTGGGGGCTTCTTGCGACATCCTCGAGCATGAGCCCCAGATTCTGTCTTTGATCAACAAAGTTGAGATACTCCCCTCGAAAGAAGGATCCGGAGCTGCATTGGCATTCCCAAGTGAAGATGCGAAAGCCAAGGTGTATGAATTCTTCCGTGAATTCGACTCCATTCAGGCCGAGGAACCAGCTGCTTCTGAAGAGCCTCCTTCCACGGAACCTGAGATGGACGCCAGCTCCGAAGCAGTACCTGAAACCCCATCATTCGAACTTAGCCCTCCAGCTAGCACAGAGTTCCTGAACATTTCTCTCATGTCCCCAGACATGAAGTTTGCGGTAAGTTTCCAAAAAGTTGACACTTCTACTGCTTTTACTAACATAATGATGTTTCAGTACTTGAAAAGAGTTAGCCAGTTGACCGGCCACTTCATTCCGGACCAGGAGCTTGCATCCATATCCAACGTGTCTTCCGTACAAGACTTCCTTATCCGCGCTTCGACCCCTAAACCCACGAAGCTTGCGGAGCAGCTTATTCTTGAGGGAACCTTCGATGGTATCCCTAATGTCAAGATCTATGACAGAAGACAAACACCTATTGACAGCGAAATTGAAACAGGCCAATGGAAAGTCATTGAGGAGGAACTTACCAAGAGAGGACTTCCCATCACAGGCCGCAAAGTTGCATGATTATTATATATTTGGGAACAAGTGAATGTCGGGCCTCCTGGAGCAATCTTTGGCAGCAGTTTGATATTGCATGTAAAATAGTGCCTTTTCTTCGTGAATGCGGATTAATTTTAGAATAAATGTACTTTATGTTAAGCATGTGATAATATATTGCAATCAATTACAGGCTTCCCTCTTTTCATATCATGTACGCTATTGAAGGCGAACACAGTATGCGGTTCCTATTGAACGTACACCACTTATTCGCCTTTAGAGTCATTGTGCAAGTTTCATTATAGGTAGTCCTCCAATGTTTGAAATTCCCAACAATCCAAAAGGGAATAGCATGATATGTAGTAGCTGTGCCAAGCTTTATCTCGATTTATCCGCTGGAATGCGAATAATTAAAGCCAGTGATCTGCGTGATGTCAACGCTCTGTTGGAGTATTGCTTATCACAAATTTTCAGATGGCCCTCTCGAAGGTATCTCAGGGAAATAGGCACGCGATTCGCGAATTAATCTCAGCCTGGGCCTGGCGCTTCACCAGCAGCAGAGGCCGGGTTTCTCTGAGCTTACCGAAGATTGTGATAGCCTGACGCCGGCAATTCCTCTGTACCAGGCGAAAATACTGCCATGAATGGCCTGTGTAGCGATGTAGAAGTTGCATTCTTGATCGCTACTATCGGTGCGTCGATTTGGACAGTCTCGAAAACGTTTCTGAGTGATTTGTGGCTTGTATTCCACAACCGCAAGCGGATTAACGTGAAATAGAGAAGCCCCGGGTCATAAAGTCGACGTTTTTACCGTTCTCCTTCTTGTTTTTAGAGGTGAATAGGGACTGGACAGCATCGCTTTGTCCCGTTTTCGCACGTTTGCGACGTTCGTTTTGTTCCTCGAGCACTTTGGCTGTCAATATAGCTGTTCCAGCATTCTTGATACCCACTGGTGCGGGAGTGGAGGATGGGGTAGGCGTCTTGCTGTCGTTTATAACCTTTCCATTTGTCGCGGATTCGGCCTTGGAACCATTCTCGACATCACCGTTCATATCGGTGCGATTCTTCTTTCGCTTTTTGCTCGAGCCGGGAAGCTTCTTTAATGAATGAGCAAGGCCTTGGCGGGACAAATCCTCTACCCGCAACTTTAGCCGCTCTTTCTCTGATTCCTGGGTTGGGAGAATTGGAATAACATTTGAAGGTTCGTACGGCTCATTACACTGCTCATATATTGATTAGTAAAGCGTCAATAGGTATCACAGGAAAAGGTTGCACCCACTTGTAAGCACTTATCCGACTTCATTTCACGAATGGCTCCCTCGGAGAATACATGTCCGCAAGGGACAAGGTACACTGACTTCACACTTGGGCCAAGTTCTTTTTGAGTGACAGGGCAGATCCAGCGACCTTTTCGCCCTCCGTTCGGTACATCGGGGTTCCCATCAACATCAAATTTGAGCTCAACAACGTCACGTAGCGATTTGACTCTTCCTTGCAGCACTTCGTCACAGTCGGACTTTGCGCTTATCGCCTCGCTATCGTCACCAGGAAGGAGATATTGTAAGATGGCGTCTTTATTGTAGAGATTTCCGACTGCATCTGACACTACAGGTGAGAGAAGCTTTTTATGAGATATAGGGCATGTAGTCCAGAAGTGTTCGAGGTGTTCGCGAAGCGTCTCCTTCAGCTGGGTGGTATTTGGGTTCCGCGCAGCTTCTTTCACCAGCTCGCGGCGAGTAGGGATGCTACAGGGCATAAAAGTTAGATAGGCACTCTGCAAACTGTGTACAGGCATCACTTACCTTCCACCATCATTACCCATCTTGACAGGTAATCAACTGTAGTCTGTGGCTTCGTTCAAAGGGCTGACGTTCTATTCTACGTCGGGTAAGTTTTCCTGATCTTATCTTCAAAGGTTTTGGAGCCCCAAAGTCGCCGCTGAGCCACGTGACGGTCTCGAGCTCCGCGGTGGAGGAAGCTTCAGACATGCCAACTTGTCCGCTATATCAAACTCACTGCAGTTTCATTCAACGACTCGCCCTGGTGGCATTTCCAATAACTCCTTGTTGAGCGAAGTTTCGTAGGCTGCTTATCTGCACTTCAGGCGTGGCCCAATGCGCTCACCATGAATCGAGGCTCCCTTTTGCTCTTGTTTACAGCGGCCGTGGGTCCTACGCTATGTGTAGCCGCAGGCGACAAAGGACCCCGTCCGAGGGGTGTAGGACCTGAATGTAACTACCGCCGTTCCCCGTTTCCCTTCATGAGGTTCTCATAGTTTAACACAATTGGGCTAACTGGACGTCTGTACACCATTTAGTTGCCAAGTTCTACAAGGACACCAACAGCTTTAGCTGTATTTCTAACCCCTCAATCAAGATACCATTTTCCGCCGTCAATGACGAATATTGTGACTGTCCAGACGGTAGTGATGAACCTGGCACATCAGCATGCTCGTTTATATCTCCTTATTCGCCATCATATTCTTCCAATCCCGGGAACGATAAGACGAACAACAATCTATCACTCCCTGGGTTTTACTGCAAGAATAAGGGACACATGCCTCTATACCTCAGTTTTCAGCGAGTAAATGATGGCGTATGTGATTACGATATATGCTGTGACGGGAGCGATGAGTGGGCCCACGTTGGTGGACTAAAGTGTGAGGACAGATGCAAGGAGATTGGAAAGCAATGGAAGAAGTCCGAGGAAGAAAAGGAAAAGTCATACTCTGCAGCCTTACGCAAACGCAAGGAACTAGCGGCACAGGCATCCAAGACGGAAAAGGAAATTCAGGACCGCATTTTGGCACTTGAGAAGGAAGCTCAAGATCTTGAAGGTTCCCTTGCGGACCTCGAAGCACAGCTGGAAACAGCCAGAGCAAGGAACAGGGGAAAGACAGCCAGTGGCCAGAAGCAAGGAAAGGCTTATGAGCTGGCACAGCTTGCAAAGGCCAGGACTGACACTCTTCGCACTGTACTAGAGGAAGTGCATGTGCAGAGAGACCAGGTGGTAAATCTCCTGCGGGAAGCCGAGGGAATTCTGTCTAAGTTTAAGGAAGAGTACAACCCTAACTTCAATGACGAGGGTGTCAAACGTGCCGTTCGTAGCTGGGAAGACTACGTTGCCCGAAAGGGGGAACTTGGCAGTGACTCGTTTGGAGATGAGGCCCTGCTCGAAGCGCTTAAACATGAACATGATGAGCCGTTCGGCAATCCTGAGCAGTGGGCAGAAGAAGCTGAACCTGGATTAGGTAAGTCCATATATCCCAGACCAGTTGGCTCCCTTTGATGAGGGATCAGGGAGGAGAAAAAAATGTTTCTGACAGTGTTGTGGTATTACAGTACACAAGTTGGCATCTTTCTTGCCCGCCGGCATTGCAAATGCCATTGAAGATGGTTTTGCTAGCTTCCGGGCCGCGTTAGTCTCGAATGGTCTACTCGCGGACAGCTCACTGGATGACAGTTCAGATGAGCCACAGGAAGTGAGAGATGCTAAGGACAAAGTAAACGGGGCCGAGGTTTCTCTCAACTTGAAGAAATCCGAGATACAGGATCTCAAGCGCGACCTCAAGGAAGACTTTGGAGTTGATTCCATCTTCAGAGCCCTCAAGGGAGAATGTGTTTCTCAGGATTCAGGAGAGTACACCTACGAACTCTGCTGGATGGAGCAGACCAAGCAGAAATCCAGAAAGGGACGCGCCGACACCACTATGGGAAGATTCGAGAAGATCTCATCTATTGTTGTGGACGAGGCTACTCCGTCCGGCCAGATTGTGCAGAAGACCAAAGTTACTCTCTTGTATACTAATGGCCAGACCTGCTGGAACGGACCTGCGCGCTCGACGACAGTGATTCTGGAGTGCGGCGAGAACAACGAACTCACTAAGATTACAGAGGATGAGAAGTGTGTATATTCGATGTTCGCCACCACACCGGCTGCTTGTGAGTCTCATGTAGCTGGCAAGGACAGCCAGGGAGGCAGTGGAAAGGACGAGTTGTAATTGACTATTCGCTGCCATGTCTATTTGGGAACTCAATGGCCCATGCCTAGATAAATATTTCAAATTACTGGATTTAGAGATTGTTACCGTTCATTACTAGAGACTAGAAAATTACATGCATGTGGTTTGCATCAGGTTGAATGCAAAGCCTAGCGTTACACACGGACGGTCAACTACATTGCTTATTTCAACGTCTTCCGCGGAATTAGTAGGAAGATGAAGCAAAAAAAGAAGGAAGAGCTTTGCAGGCCTGCGTATGGTGACTTGATTCTGTGGCTGTAGTAACTGTGTAAAAGGCTTGTCTAAACCAAGTCATTTGGGGGGAGAATACATGGAAAATGAGTGTAAGATATTGACTGTCTGGCTTGGGAAAAGCCAACAAGGGTGAAAGAGAAAAAAGATCAGAAGATTCCAATGTCGAATGCCGTTTCTCAGAAAGTCGTTTGGTCCGTTCCCCGTGGTCTCCCAATGTCCCGCTCGTCGTATCGTCTTCGGTTCAAAGCTAGGTACGTCTTGTCATTGCAGATTGGTATTCGGATGAAAACTTAAATTGTCGTAGGCTGCAATATTGTGGAAGAAAATGGTTGATGGGTAAGGATGACAGTCATAGGTCATTTAGTGCTGAAGTATATCAATCAGCATTTGCATACCATTTTGAATATACAGCGGCTTCTAAGTGAAGCCTGTTGTATATGTGCATGTCTCGAGGGAAAAGGGGGTAACACTCACGGAGCAGCTGGAGCAAGAGCAGCTGGAGCACTCTCCTGGGCAGCAGTTGCAAGAGCATGGGGCCATTTTGGTAGATTGAGGGGTGACTTGGGTTAACAAGTTAAAAAGTGTTTGAATGTTTGATGAGTTGCTTTGGATTTCGTAGTCTGGTTCTCTGTGATGGAGAAGAGAGAGAGAGAGAGAGAAGAGAAGAGAGAGGGCGAAGATGCAGGGCGAGGAGGCCCCTTTTATGCTTGAACCGAGTGCGAGTGATTTTGATATTCGCCTCCCTGAACTGACAACCCCTCACCAAAAAGGGAGCATACGCCCACCTGGGGAAGGAGACGGGGCATATGTGGAGAGCAAGAGACTCGGAACCGAATCAGAAAGCCCGACGATGCACTGCCGTTCCTTGAAATGCGACTGGGTGAAGGCTGGGTGTACTTACAGTACACTAACCTTCTCTCCCAGTGCAATCAGCTGTGGCATGAGACGCCATAACGGCAAGGGTATCCTGTGCAATTATTTTTTTGAAGAAAAGAAAAGAAAAGAAAAGAAAGGCAAGAGGCACGAAAAAGTATTATGCATGTCCATCTATATGCATCCCCATCCCCCCTCCAAGGGCGGCGCTATTATGTTCAGAGTGTGTACCGAGGAACAGCCTCGAAGCATCTGCTGCACTCCCTTGCTCTTTTGCTGTACGCCTTGGACGCATGCAGTGCGGTTTAGGTAGTTTATCCGGCATATCAGACATCCAAAGCCATCCCATCCCCGTAGTTAGTTACGGCTCGCCCGCTGCCAACTGCGAGGGGAGTTTATATGGGGGGTCAGATGTCTGCTGGTTGTAAGTATAGCCTGCGTACGACGTGGAATCTGCACTATGACATCGCGCAGGACAGGCTTCCCGGCTGCCCGCCCAGTGGAGCTTGGTGAGATAGCGCGCGATTTATGCCAGGGAGGCAAGCGCAGAGCTGCTCGCTTCGGGGTCGAGGCTGTGAACGGAGGGGAGCTGATCGGGATGGAGTCACAAGAGAGTCGTAGCAGGAGCAAGTAGTAGTCGCAGTCGTAGTGCAGGTAAGGGGGGGTATCAAGTTAGTTGACCGGAGAAAAAAAGCAATAGTTGCACTTGTGCTGCAACTAACTGAGCTAACTTAATGCACGGCTGCTGGAGAAGCAGTCATCGAGTGTTCGGGAGGAAGAAGAAACGAAGAAAAGAAAAGAAACGTCTTCTTGCCAACGCCTGCCATTACTCGAGGCAAAAAGAGAGACCTGCCCGGCAAGATGGGCGTGTGACTCTGGCGTGTTTATCTGCTGTGCCGAGTATAGCGGTGGACGGAGAGACTTGACCTCCTTGGATGGGATAGTAACTACTCCGGACAGTACAGACAGCATAACTCGTAGTATAGTAGTTATGGTGTAAGGATCCCGGCACTCATTGGCTCGAGATGGCCTCTGCCCTCCGGCTGCAATCCCCCGAGGCCTTGCGAGGTAGTGGCATCGTATAGGTGCGTGCAAGTCTATGGAGTTGCTGGACGGACATGTCTGGGGCCGGTCAGCAAGTATCCGTCGACGTCTCCAATAGCTAATAATGACAGCCCCGAAGGCGAGTCCTGGCTGGCTGGCTGGCTAGCGTTGAGTTGATGCTGCAGATTAGTCCCCTATCTATCCATCTCCTTCGTAACTATACGGGGCTCTCAGGTTCGCCTGACACAGTTATTATTAACAATCTAGACATGGAGAACGGATGGCATATCATAAAACATCTTGCCTGCGGGCTGGTCCAGCGTTTCTTTTTCCGTTTTTTTAATCTACATCCGGTTTCTTCAGGCGCCATCCTTTGGTCTAAAAAAGCTGGGGAAAGGCAGCGTGAGCTCCGTACGAGCTTCTGCTCAAGCCAGAGACGGCACAGCCTCCGTTTTCTTCTGCTTTCCCGTCTACATTTATTTGAATCCCGAGGAAAAGTACAGAGATGAAGACGACGGGCTGAAGAGAGAATCACCGAAGAGAAACAGCATATGTTTTTTTTTATTATTGCACCTTGCCTAAGCGAAACACGAGTCCTATCAATAAACAACAGCTGATGTTGGTTCCCATTGCCACGCTCCCGAGGACAGTAAACACGTCTTTCAAGTCCAGAGAGGTCCGGTTGATAGGCCTCGGTCGTCGGTCGATGAGGATATCTTGTCTCCAGGCTCAAGGGGAGGCCTCATCTCTGTGCTTGACACCGGCAAGAAAGCAGTTTAGCTCTATAGAAGAGGTCAGCAATGCTCTCTATCATTGACAGCAGGCAAAAAAAAGACGGCGACTTACGCAGTTGCAGGCGCCGGGAGGGCAGGTACAGGCAGAGCCACAGCTGCATCCACAGTCACCTAGCGAGGGCGAGTCTCGTTAGCAGATACGCTCTTCTCCAATAGGTTATGGGAGGGAAGAGAGGGATCAGAGGGATCAGAGGAGCAGTTCCCCGGAGACGACCACGACTCACCCATCTTGATCGTAGAGAGAGCGAGTAACTAAACGAGGTGTCTGGTTATTTGTTTTGAGAGGCGTATTCCGTCGTCAAGTCGTTAAGTAACAGTTATTATTCGGTGTTTGCTGGCGTTAGAAAAGAAAGCAGAGGCGCAACTTGAGACGGGAGATCTCGGCCTCCCTATATATACACGCCTCCCGCCTCGCTGGGACAAGGGAGATACTCCGTACTTACACTTAGGGCGAGAGG
Organism: Trichophyton schoenleinii; assembly: GCA_018357685.1. Classification (NCBI taxonomy): domain Eukaryota; kingdom Fungi; phylum Ascomycota; class Eurotiomycetes; order Onygenales; family Arthrodermataceae; genus Trichophyton; species Trichophyton schoenleinii. The sequence continues at coordinate 5,023,461 of WOFF01000001.1, forward strand.
AAGGCTGGCAGCGGGGTAGCCAACTAGCTAGTCAGTTAGTCAGTTGGATTATGATATTAGATTAGATTATTGACGGTATTCAGTGCTATTCGCCGTTGCTTCGCCTCCCCCGTCCACTGCGATCCCTGCCCTGCCTGCTCGCGGTCTCTAGGCTGCAGGTCAGCAAGTTTACGTCAGTAGTTAGCAAGCAAGCAGGCAGTTAAATCAACTGAGTGGATGGACGCCTCACTCTCGGGGTCCGTCGGGTGGCCTATTGTTATTATTATTATTACTTATTCTTGAGGATGAGGAGCGTTCTTCCGGGGCAAGGCAAACGAGATTGTCCCCTGCAGGATCGTGTCCAAGATCCCCAGTATCTTGGTATGCGGTCCCATCGTGAGAACGACGTAGATTCTCCAGACAGCAGGATACCCTTGGACATGGAGAATGGCCATGACCCAGATGTCCTTCGAACGGTAGCCATGGCACTTTCAGCTGGGCAACATCAGAGTCCGTACAGAAGCATCTATATCAACCACGATTCTGCTCCCATCACTACTGAATCAAGACTCTTGCATTCAATCTAACATGCAAATTGATAATGCGCCGCTCTACCGACCAACCAAGTTAACCAAAGGACCTAATCAACCACTTGAATATGCGACTCTGTCCCTGGAAGAAAGAAACCTCGACTCTACTGTTGCAGTAGAAGCGGGCCTGTCCAGATGAGTTGGAGAGCTAGGTACGCACTCCGTCACTGCTCTCTCATTTTTGCTTTGTGTTTATACTAAAGCAAGGTCAACTCCGTACTAGTTAGTCCCATCCAAAAAGGGCGAGCGGCTGTTCCAACCGTGGAAAGGCTCTATACGCCGAATGCCACCTTCAACTCCATCATTTGACTTCTCGCGGGATTATTGCGAGTGGTTCAGATCTCGTTCATCTCAGTATCAACCAGCGGGGGGCCAAGAAAAATGCAGTAATCGGCCTATCCGGAGCCAGTCGTCCCGTTTTTTTTTTTGATATCCACATCGCCCTGCACATGGGACGTAACTTATAAAGCATGACGATATGCAGGACGAGTCAGAGACTAAAAGTAGCCTGATATAGGCATGGTTCTCCTTCTTCCGACAGGACTTGGCCTCTTCTTGTTCTTGGTTCTTCTCTTTTTTCGTGGGCTCCACGGTCATCTGTACGCAAACCGTGCGGAGATCGCCATCGAACTTCTCTGGAAGCTTCACTTTCTTCCATCCACCCCAAGCGGGAACCCGGTTGCTGCCCAATAGGCCAGCGCCTTACTAAATACCCAGTCGGCCTGTCCGAGTATCAGGCCCTATCCCTTCTCTGTTGTTTCTGGTCGGAAGTCTTGTTTTCTGGTGTCTCTGTGTTGGTTGAGGATCTGGTGCAACAGCCACCAAGAAACGGACATTTCAGTATCCTCTGGACGCTGTATCGTCTCTTCAACAGTGAATATCTATAGCCACTCTAGCAGTATTCACTCTCCTCGAGCCGATGCTAGATAGGCGTCGAGGCAAAGTGCTGCCCTGCTTTGGTAGACACTTATGACCAAAACTCGACCAATTCACTTCCGTAGACAGTCACTGTCACACCGACGCCATCCTCTATTCACTGTCCTAGTCTCTCTCAGCCGTATTCACTGTCCACTGCCGCTAAATAAATATAATCAACGTCTTCCATCAACCTGTAGAGTCCAACTTCTTCATCTTCATCCTTAAAACGTCGAAAAGTCGAAACTGCCGCAACTTACCGCCTTCCAACAACCAACCAAAAAATTCACAAAAAAAAAAAAAAAAAGTAAAAAAAAAAAAAGAAACATCCGCAAACATCTTTTTTTTCGCTACAAGACACCGCGCAAGGTGAAAGAAACAGGCCAAGGTCGAGTTTCGGCGGAGCGAGGTACGCGAGCATGCCGCAGCCATACGTCTTCCGCGGGAACGATGGCGAAGGAGGCCGCCGGGAGGGAGGGCGCAGTGGCCGCGATCGAGACCACCGGCGCGATGGCCGTCGTCGCGGCGGACGTCCTCACCATGAATTCACATTCCGGGCAACGCCCTCGTCACGGCCGCTGCTGATGGCCAAAAGAGAGGCGACGCCTGATTTCATGGGCGGCCCGGACAGCGATGCGCCGGCGAAGAAGTTCATGGCCCCCGAAGACCTGACGGATAGCGACGAGGCGGAGATGGACGTGTCTACTACTACCACTGCAGACGAACAGGATAACGACGACAGCACTGCGCAGCCGCCGCGCAAGAAACGGGCCATCGAACGCGATTCCGAAGCTGCTGCGCCGCCTGCACCAAAGTGGTCCAATCCAGATCCTTACACTGTGCTGCCGCCAGAAGAAGAAAGGCAAGGGAAGAGACGTGACTTTGTCAAGCTGATCCGCAAGGCCAGAATCACCCCTGCCGTCACATCGACTCCGGAGGTTAGCAGCAACCCTGCAGTGACGAATGATGACTTTATCTCCCTCGGTGTGGATGAGCCGGATAATACGCCCCCTGAAGGTGCCCCCAGTGGCCCCAGAGCTGCAGAGCTGGAGCGGAGTGACTCTGCGCTTGGGAACCGCAAGAGGAATCGAGATGATGAGATTACAGGGCCTGCTGTCAGGCGTGGGAAGAAAGGGTCCAGATTCTTCAACCTGGATGGGTCACCGCTGGATATTTGGAAACCGCTGGATGGCCAGGATCCAACACCTTGGTTCGACCGGTCTAGTGCAGCTTTCCATATAGGTACCATGTCAGTACTGGAACCCCCCTATATCATTTCTTTTTATATATCTCTCTCTATAGTGGTGCTGATGTTTATATAGGCTGCACAAGGAGATACTGGACTTCTACCACTGGGTAAAACCTACAGAGTACGAAGACATTGTCAGACGAGATCTTATATCCAGACTTCAGGCTTGCTTTGGGCAAAGGTTCTATGGTGCAAAGCTATACGCCTTTGGATCATTTGCATCAGGTCTCTATCTCCCTACAGCAGATATGGATCTTGTTCTTCTCTCTCGCCAGTTCATGTCCTCAAATAGAAAGTACATCTGTCAGAAAGTCCGGGAAATATACAGCTTTGCTGAATATATCCGCGGACAGGGAATTGCCGTGCCCGGATCAATTGAAACAATTGCCCATGCGCGTGTTCCCATCATCAAGTTCGTGGATGCTCTCACTGGTCTCAAAGTAGACCTATCCTTCGATAACAGCAGTGGCCTGGCAGCCATTGATACGTTCCAAGCTTGGAAGCAAGAATATCCCGCTATGCCTGTCATAGCTTCTATCATCAAACATTTCCTTTTGATTCGAGGACTCAACGACGTGGCCACTGGTGGGTTGGGCGGTTTCTCAATCATATGTTTGGTCACAAGCATACTACAGCATTTACCCCGTGGAGTTGGAGAGCCAAACCTGGGCTCTGTTCTCATTGACTTCTTTGAAATGTATGGCTCTAGGTTTGACCCTGGCGCCGTGGGCATACAGTTTGATCCTCCAGGTTATTTCAACAAGGTACATCCCCCCCCCCCCATCTTTTCTTCCCCTAAATTTGCCTGTTCTATCGGGTTATTAATTCTATCGAAAATCAGGCTGCGCGTGGCATATATAACGCAAACAAAGGGACCAGGCTGTCAATAATTGACCCCAATAACCCGGATAATGACATCTCGGGTGGAACCAAGGAGATTCCCCTTATCTTCTTAACATTCTATGATGCATACCAATCGCTCAAGGAGGGCTTATATGCCGCTTCATGCCGACCACGTCACTCCCCAAGCAGCTTGCTTGGAACAATAATAGGCGGAAACTATGATGCATATGAGGAGCAGAGAAAGCATCTGCGTGATTTCTTCCTTAGTGAACGTAGGTTCGCTGGGTATCATGCCAGTGTCGGGTTGGGCAGTCCCCCGCCACCTCCTCCGCTGTCCTCTCCTTCTCCTCCACCCCCTCCGCCACATACTGGATAGCTCTGTCATCTGCATACATTCCTCGGTCATGGGAGCATCGCATCAGCTTTTTCTTCTTCTTACCCTTGATATCCAAACCTTGAACTTTCTCAAGTCCGCACACACGGTTTTCACTCAGCTAGACTTCCTTGCTAATGCTCATAAGTATGGACACACTCCTCGTGTTGCAAGATTCGATCTTGCGAGAACCAACCGGCAACGAATTACATTGAATTAGTCGGTGTTACCCAAGAGCATCATTCTTCTGCATTCTCTGGCTTCTAGCCTGTATCTTCGGTGTACCATTATTCCTTTTTATTGCCATTGTCATTATCATTGGGGGCTTGCTAAAACGGAGGATAGGGAGTTCATTTCCTGGAACGGAATGCGGCAAGTGTCTATGGCAATTGATTCTAATAACTCTATATAAATTATGTACTATATGATTAAATGAATAACTCCTTCACCACTGTAGCGGTGGGAAAGAAGGCTGGCTCCAACAAGCAAGTTCAAGACAATAATATGCGTGTAGATCACAAGGTAGTCCAAGTAAGGTCAGAGTCCCGAGCGAAAGTTTCAATCCTCAACTGGTGGTGGGTGTTCAGGTATAGGGGTGTTGACATAGTCAGCGTCCGGACTTGCCCATGCAAAATCAACCCACTTGGCTCCTAGGATATCCCGGATGCCCTTTGTTAGGGTTTGAATCCGCTGGCTCTCCGGAAGCTTCTGGTCCTTGTCCAACACAACGTGCCCTTTCCTGCACTGTGGGTTGATACTCTCGGATGGGAGAGCGTCCAGTATCACTTTCCAGACCCGCATCGTCTCCTCCAACTCAGCGATATTGCTTACCCCCATCACGCTGCCTCCAAGCCTGCGAGGACTAGTGGTGCTGCTGACACTGGTACCGTTCGTCTGGTCACCAGCAGGCAGTCCCGATGCACCAACTGCAGCACCCACATGCAGCCAGTTCTCAAGCGCATATCGAATGGCAACAACCTCAATCTTCTCGCCTTGTTCTTCGGTCCAAAGACTCGCTTTGTGAATTGCCTCACGCAGCTCGTTGGGCGCAGGATGAAAATCTCCCATGCTCCCGATAGGTACACCGTTGCGTCTCAGCAGCCCCATCCCCAAGGGTGAGGCATTAAGTACGCAGTCCACACCAGCTGCAATGAGACGTTCAAGCCCCTTCGTTGCCAAGAGGGTGTTCTGCAGCGTGAAATTCGCGTAGGACATGACGATATCTATAGGTTCGCCAGTCTTTTCCAAAATCATCTCAGCCAGAGAGCAGAGCACGTCGACCGGGTAGCCCGATATCCCAACGTAATGTATCGTCCCTTCCGAGTCACGGATTCTTCGTAGCTCTTGGACAGCACCCAGCACCTCCTCTGGTGTAACGAACTCGACGTCATGGCAGTAGACGACGTCTAGGTATGCAGTGCCCAGACGCGACAGGCTTCGTTTGATACTGCGCCTGATCCATGCTGGGGAGTAATCGAATGTTGACGCTGCTATCCGGCCCACTTTGGTGAGCAGCCTGTAGGAGCTCCTGGGGTAATTCTCCTGGACAAACTGCGTGGACAGGGCTCTTCCGAGAAGTTCTTCTGCAGGACCATAGTATGGAGAGGTATCAAAGGCGCAAATTCCAGCTGAGAGAGCGCGGTGGACAAGCTCGGTGGTCGGAAGCTCATAGGGATTGGCATTGTACTGGCTGTTGAAAGTGGCCGTTCCCATGATAAGAGGGGGCAGGTCGCTGGAGACCGGGAGATACGAACCCCCCATGGTGTCTAAAATATGTGCTGTAATGGATATTCCACGAGTATATATATAGATATATGTTGCTTTATATAACTGGGCTCTTGGTCGGTCTTTATGGCGGCGGATGGTGGGGTGATTGATAAGATGCTGATTAGATAGAGAAGAGGGAGGATATAACTGCTCCCATGGTGTTTATATATGCGCCCAATAATGAATCATGGACAAATATGCACCTCGAAGCCTTATAATGAAAGGATTTGGAATCAATAAAGCTTGGGGGTTTCTTTGATCCATACAGATATCAAAATAGCCGGCGTGGCGGTTAAAAGAAAAAAATTTCGAGCTTAACGCCGAGTCTCGGCCCGCGGAGTTGACGATGGCGGACCTAGAATTCGACACTGGCATATCAAAACGAAGATAAAGACGGTTAATGGGCAGCAGATAACGATAAATGTATGTGATATTAGCTGGTATTAAGAGGTGTGCGTTCACGCAAACCTGCTAGGCAGCATATTTCATGGCCAGTCAGGGTAAATTAAGTGACATAAATTACATATTCTATATTATCAAGAAGCAACCGTCCGTTTATCGAATGTGAAAAAAAGGGAGCTCTACCCCGGCGAATAAAAGAAATCTACTCCTTCTTCTTGTCCTTTGCGGGGATGGGATTGCCCTTCTCATCTACGAGCCCCTTTTCGCGCATGACCCGCAGCGCATCGTGGAGGGGATCAAGTTCGGGGCGTGGTGCTCGGTGGGAGTCAAAGTAGCTGTCGGCCCAAGTAAAGTACTGGCCGTAGTTGACGGTGAAGTAGAGATGGTGGAGGGTGTGGTGGGCAGGGCTGTTGATGTATTTTTCGAGCCAATGGCCAGATATCATGTCGCCGTCGTGGATGAAGATTGTCCAGATCTGTACCAGAATGAACATGGTCATATAGAGGTATTTTTGCACGGGGCAGACAAAAACGAAGACGCTGAAGTAAAATTGTCAGAAAAAAACAAGATGATAATTGAGCCTGGTTAATTGGCAATGGCGGGAGCTTACTGGTACGGCAGCGACTGAACGTATCCGTCAAGAGGGTGGAAGGCGAGAGCAGCCCATGGAGTCGGCACTAGCCACCAATGTTAGCCAAATCTATCCCCGCGCAAATCTGCATCATGTAGGGAGCCATACTGATCCACTTGTGATGTGGCTTGTGGATGTATTTGTAGACGCTGGGGTGGTGCTCGAGTCTGTGAATCCAGTAGATCAAGAAGTCGTTCCAGATCATGAACAGCACAACCGAGATACCCATCCACGCCCATCCATAGTCCTCTACTCTGGTATACAAGAGGCTCTTTCCGCGCACCTCGGCGAGGAAAAAGGGCAGGGTGAAGATGTTGATCCAAGGTATAGCCATCATCGAGGACACTATCTCCTGTCGCACCTGGTTCTTGAGGAAGCGCGGGTGGTATTCGAGCCGCCGGTCGAAGATGAAGTAGTATGAGAACGAGCTAAAGATCCAGTATAATAGCGAAGCACCGAGCTGTGTGATTACCAGGATCGAGATGCACTGTCGGAGGATGCTGTCTCGCGGCCATGCTGACACTGGCTGTGAGGATGCGGTTCCGTCGGCAGGGACGAAGTAGGCGTACGCTTTATCGAGGACCAGGGGATCCAGGAGATCGAGAGCCACATCCATGGTTATATCTGTGGTATGCTTGTTTGTAGACGGGTTGCTGTGACGTGTTTTGTGCCCTTTAAAGGCTCTTCAGAAGAATTTATTGTCGTATTCTAAGGGGCGGATCTGTGAGATTTTTTTTTTCTCTTTTCTTTTAACGAATTATTTCTCTGCGCCGTGGCCAACTCGATCAATTAAACCGATCTCGCTCGGGAAGTGCGAAAGGAGTGTGATGCTGTCTGTTTCGAAGAGCCCGAAGCACCTAAGGAGCGTAATGGGTACACAGGGCGGGTGAGTTGCAGCGACAGGCCCGGACACCGGATGGCGGGTTTAAATGTTGTTGGCTGGCGCAAAGGAAGGCCGGCTAGCTGGATACGCCGGATCACACCACCTTCCAGCGTGTTATTGATTTCCCGCAGTGCTCCAACTGGCCCCTCGTAATCCTTCTTAATTCCACTGCAGGAGGACACTGATTCGAATGAGAGAACAAATTAGTCTATCGGGGATGTCAGGGATAGCTGCGGAGCGAAGCAGCTGGTATAATTAGTCGTAGCAAGTTGATACGCTGAATCGGCCGGATCTTGGCCTTATCTACTAAGGCTTAGCTACATAGCCAGCTATGGGGAATACTGCAAATCAAGCATAATCTACTCTGTACCTCCATCTTTATCGCCCTTAATATTCCCATGAATCTTTATGCAAAAATATCTTCTTCTACATCTTATCAAAGTAGCCAAAACGCGGTGGACTAAATGAGCCATCCGGTCAAAATTCGTATTCAACTTGTCCGAGATGATTCCACGTGCCTGTTACACTCAAGGTCCTTCTTACAATAGACAATAGATACTTCACCCGACACACCTAGGTCACTCAAGTAGAGATAGGAAGAATCTTAGAGAAGCCTTTCTACTCCCTAGAGCTGATAGCTAAGGGAAGCAAAAAGGAGAGAAATGATGCTTATATAAGACAGATAAAGTAAAGTCTATTCTCTTGTCCAATAAAAACTCTTAATCTTAATTAGTAATAAAGATTAGATTATCTAATCAGCGTTAAAATAGAGTTTTCACTAATGGTCTATTGAGTTCGCCGTACAGAAAGCGGCGAAGGATGGCAGAACGTGTTACTCGCTTACATAATATCCAAACCTCGAAAAGGAAAAAAAAAAGTCGAAAAAAAGAACAAAAAACACCCAAAAGCAGCAACTTTTTGCCGTCGAGACCAGCTTTTCTATACTGGAAGTCTCTATATCTCGTTCGTCACGGTCGAATGTGGGCTGTGCTATAGCATGAGGCTTGCTGCATCTGCTAATTCCTCGCGATCTCCGATCTTTCGATTTGCTTGACGAGAACCATAAGGAAGACGGAACGTCCTGTGAAACATCGAACATTATCTGCTGCAAACATCGAACAGTTAGCAATCACATAGCAGACAAAGGATGTCCCGGTCAGCGAGTGATGCAACCCGGTTCACTGCCACCGGACCCTACGCCTACTCGAAATCCTCGATGTCTTCCCCCGCTTCGTCGTCGAAATGGTCCGGCCTGAAGGTCAGGTCCTCGCAGCCGTCACAACCATCATCTCCTGGCCAGGGAACACAAGAGACCCCCAGAGAGAAGGTTGAGCGGCTACGGGCCCAGGCTCGCGCCAATCGAATTGCACAGTCGTATTCTCCAATGGATAAGATAGTAAATAGCGGAAGGACATGGGCGGATCGTTTTCACAGGGGGGCGGTTTACTCGCTTATTGCTGCCTCTGGTATGGATAAGCTGATCCTCCTGGCATTGCCCTTGCACTGAGGAAATGGCCTGTTTGATAGACTGATAAACTGACCTGCTTTGTGTATTCAGGAATTGCTGGAGTTTTGACCATTTATTCGATGGCATCGTTAATCACACACAACCGGCGGCAGCGGGAACTATTTATCGAAAAGGAATTGGAGAGTCTCTTAGATGCTAGAAAGGCATACGTTGCCGGAACTGCGACTCCACAACAAATCGAGCTGCTGCGGAAAGAAAAGGCCGCGGACGAGGAGAAGCGGATGCGGGATGAGGCGAAGAAGCAGACCATGTTTTATAAGGCCCGGAGCTGGCTCTTCGATGGCCCAGATGCCATAACGACCACCAGCTCAGAGACCGAACCACACACCCAGTCACAACAAATACCCGATCTAAACACTGCCCCCCAGACAGCACCTGCTACGCCTGCCCTGCCTACAGAACCTCAAGGGGGCGAAACAGCCAACCCTAACTCCTCGAACTCGAGTTGGTCAAGTTGGATACGCTGGGGAGGGGCCAGTAAATAAAGAGGCTTTTCTCCTGGTTTTTCTATCGCAATTGTCACCCTTTCCGACTTTATATTCCTCGGAACCCTAGTTACTCACTGCCAGAGTATATCTTAAGCATTCTCCTGTGTATAATAACGAAACCATCTACTTTTTGTTTCCATTGCTCTACCCTGGGTCGGGTCTGGCAATGGCACACAAAGTTGGCTGTACGATGTGCTAGAGTGTGAAATATTAATATTCTCTTCTTAGCCTACTATTGGACTCTTTCTGGTGCTTGGTTGCATTGCATGGACAGCAACACGTTTGGATTGCTATTACTCTGGTTAATACTGTGCTTTGAGGCGCACATATATTGCTAGGATATTCTTACAGAAGACCAGCTTCAGTTACAATTGTTCTTGATATTCTACTTGGGTTTACGCAGCGGGTGACTTCATTGCTACATACTTACATCATGATACTTGATGTGTTCTCCATACTCCGTACACCACCCCATACAATCACCATGGCGGATGACCAGCTGCAGATAAACGGCTTCCACTTCATACGTGCATCCCCGTCGATATATGAACACCAGACTTGACGCTTGACGTGGCAAGGCCTTTCACCTGCAGCAATGCCTATCATTGTGTCATGTCCACTCCCTGGCATCCATAAACTCCCGCCGTTTAGCTCGCTAGCAGGCAACTTCGGCCCGGCCCGAGAAGAACTCAGTCTGGCTGGCTGCAGGCCAACTCTGGGATGGTCAACTTAGTTATCGAACAGGCGGACTCCCGAGGCCAGCATCCCTCCGCCAGATGCTGTCGACGTGCTGGACTCGCCTACGCTGCCCCAGAGAAGTCGACCGCCATGGACGCAACCAGCCATCCATCCTGCGGCTGGCGTCCCGAGGCCGTGGAAAAGGGCCCAAAGGGTCCGACCCGACGCTGTGGGCAGGGAAACGCTTAATAATTGGCTCGTCCGCTGGCGAGAAAAGGCCAAAGACAAACAATTTCAAGAAGTGCTCCTTCATGCATTCGTCTGGACCCATTTAGTTGGCCCCCTTGCAACAGGCCAGAGAGACGGCTTGGGAGGCTGCGTGCTGTGAGCAACAAACCCGCATGATATGGCTCCCGGTGGCGTTGCTGTCCTTTGATGCACCTTGTGTCCTGCTTCTGCCGCCGCCGTTGCTGCTTGCGATGGTTCATATCAGACAGTTGTCTGTATGTGTGTCACTGAATAAAGAGGCAGATATAATAACACTGCCTGATCATCCTCGCTTGACTCCGTATAAATTACTGGCCCCCCCTCCTTCTTTGCCTTCCTCTTCCCTGGTCTGCTGGCTCCTGAAGTTGCTTTTTCCTTCCTTTTCCTGCTTCCTCTAGGTATTCTAGAAGAGAAAGCTTCATCTCGCTTATTTAACAAGTTATTCACCGTTATTTAAGCATCGTTTTACATAACTCGGAATGGCGGCTGAGGCAGACGATCGATCAGACGAATGCTCCCAGTCGACCATCGAGGCAGACGCCAATGCTGAACAGACGTCAACAGTCGCCACTGACTTCGCTTCAGTCGTTTCCACGATCCCAAACTTCGTCTATGAGAATGGACGGCGGTATCAAGGCTACTGTGTAGATCAATACGTGCGTTATTCCCATGTCAACTGGCTTTCCATACATGATCTCCCGGGGCTGGATATAGTTACTTGACTAGATGATCGCTGACTAGTCAAACGCTCTTATTTGGAATACCTTCAGTTCCTCCCAAACGATGAACGGGAACAGGAACGCCTAGATTTTCTTCACCAAATCTTCCGGTTGACCCTCGATGGCGAGCTGTGCTTTACCAAACTCGACAATCCTGAACGCATACTCGACATTGGTACCGGGACAGGGATATGGGCCATCGAAAGCAAGTCTCCTTTCTCTATTTTACCTGACCGAGTTGAATAAGGGGTAGTCTATCAAGTCTAACCCTGAGTTCAGTGGCAGAGTTATACCCTTCAGCCCAGGTTATTGGGACGGATATATCGCCCATCCAACCAAGTTGGTGAGTTGATACACCTCCTTGCTTCTGGAGCATGAGGACTGATGTCTATCCGCAGGCGCCCCAACAATGTTGAATTCATGATGGACGATGCCGAGCAGGACTGGACTTTTCCTGAGGCCTCATTTGATTTCATCCACATCCGTACACTTGGAGGAAGCGTGTCGGACTGGCCACAGCTAATGGGACAATGTTACAAGTAAGAAGGGCCATACACGTCCCTTCAGCCTTTATCAGTTCTAATTCTGCTGCTTAGACGACTAAAACCCGGTGGCCGGATAGAAGTATCAGAAGCTCGTGCTCACTTTTGCTGTGACGATGATACATTCCCCGAAGATTCGAAGACCAGGCATTGGCTTGTATGTCTTTTTTCTTTGTCATTATATCCGTTGGACTTTCAATTAACCTCCGTGATAGAACGAATTTGATCGCATCTCCCACTCCTGCGGGCGTGAGTTTGATGTATTCCCTTTTTTTGCAGGCTGGCTGCGAGATGGAGGGTTCACCGAGGTCGAGGAGATGGAAAAAGTTATGCCCCTTGGAACCTGGCCCAAGGACAAGAAGCTGAAGATGAGGGGCCGCTATTTCATGGCACAGTTCCTGGGCCATGCGATGGAGTCCTATAGCACGTCGCTGTTCACTCGCATTGGCGGCTGGAGTGCCGATGACCTCTGGAAGCTCCTCAATAATGTGACCGAGGAGGTCAGGTCTAATAAGATGCATATATATTCCCACTTGTATGTTCATCTCTGTCCCCTAGTCCATTTTGAGGTACTCGTTATATTAACCCGCCTCCTGTCTAGTTCATTTGCCATTGCAAAGAAACCAGAGCGAGCTTGAATATTCGTCTCGCATCCGTAGTCATTTGGAGTGGCTTCCTCATCATCTTGTCTATTCCCCCCCTGCATCTCATTAACGACTCCATCTTCAGTGTAACTCTAACCACTATTACGAACCCCCCCTTTCTTTGGCTTTCATTCATTTCAAGTGTCTTTTCTCCTCATCAATTAGCGTACGGGGCTTGTCTTAGTGTATATTTAAAGGGGCGCCTATAAATGTTATTGATTTTGATTTCAACGTCACATCGTCAGCTTCTATAAAACACCGTTCTATAGCATACGTCTGCCCCTGCACCAAGCTTTAGTTAGTAGGCCCCCCTATTCTCCCCATATATACCAAGCGATCCTATGCCGATGAACGAACATATGACGCTACTTCATCTAGGAACCAACGACCATATCGGGACCCATCTTCTGGCACGCATCCTGATCTCCAAAGCCGTACTGGCACCAGCATGCCCGGCAACCGATGTTCTTCGCAAACTGGATATCCGCCACCGTATCCCCGATAACTAGCACTTTGCTAACATCGAGGTCGGTAATCCCATACCGGCTTTTGAGCGTGGGTATCAGTATATCCGTAAAATTAGCCGGGTCAGGCTTCTTCTTTGCTCCGGGCGTGCTGTCCCCTATTATCAGATCCTCAGGCACGTATCCACCCATACCGTTCCGTTCCAGCGCCGTCTTCACAGCACCAACTCCCTTATTGCTCACAATGGACATCGGTATGCCGGATTCCTTGAGGGTGTGCAGCAGTTTCTGGGCTCCTGGGAAGGTTTTAATGAGTTTTTGACCGTGAGTGGCATAGACCTCTCGATACTTGGCTGTCCATTCATCCGCTGCCGCCGTGTAGGCTTCGATATTGGGATGCAGAGACCGGAATGTGTCTGACAGGCCTGTCCCACTGGAGATCAGAGAGTGGATGTCTGACCGAGGCGGCAAATGGGCTGGAAGCAAAGCCTCGAAGGTGAGTTTGATAGACTGTTCAATCGACTCGTGGGTGTCGACCAGTGTCCCGTCGAAGTCGAAGATTACCAAGCTGGTCATACTGTTTTAGGATGTACAGACAGTTATCCCTTTGGGTTACTCCGTACGCCTTTCTTTCTCCCTTAATGATCAACAGCCCGAGTTTGTGCGCGTTGGGCGGCAGTGATTTGACACAGTTAGTGGTGGAGTTGGCAGCGTCGAAGCGAAGAAGAAATAAAACTCCGGAGTTTGACATGAAGCCCCTTGATCCCTGCCCTGGCTCCTTATGCACCTAAACCAGCCATTTGGTCGTCGTCATCAGCGTCAAAAAAAAATTATCATCTCCATCTCGAGTCAGTGAGACAGTCAAGATATTGGCATCAGGGCTTCAAACACAGTGGTTAATGAGAATAATTTCTTTCCCGTACAGCCGACATAAACTAGTTAAGGGGTTTGGCGCACAGCTCGGCTGGTTTAGATCTCTCGACGGAGTCGCAGGGCATCCGGCATCATGTCTAGCCAAAGACAACTCTCCAGGCTTAAATTCGAGGCCGATCTACGAAGATACCCATACAGGTCACTTCACAGGCCGATTGACCGGTGACATGACCCAGAAAGGCATCGAAGTGCATGCTCCAGAAACGTCCTCCATATCTGATTATCTTGCAAACCCCACGTCGACCAGGAGTGCAGGAATCCTTATTCATAACCCCTCGAAACGGAGAGGATAGACGCCCGTGAAGAACTATATTCGGAGAAGCCGGGAGGGGGATTGTTCGTATATTTTTAGAAGAACAGGATGCATATCTCCATCCTCCCCCTAGACATCCACCATCGCGGAGAATGACAGCGTGGGAAAGCGTCCGAATGTACTCCATAAGTTATATAAAGTAACTCCGTCTCGATCAACATCGGGGACGGACTCTGCTTGCCGGCTCAGTCCGGGAAAAATTTCGAGCTTCCTTGGATAGTATGAACGGCGAATATCATTTCGACTCCTCTCGTCATTGGAGTTGCAGATCCAAACACATCACATAACTATCACCAGGCTCTCGTAACGTAAACTGTAGTTATGGCTAATCCCGAGGCTTAGCGAGTGACAATCGCTGCTGTCAATGCTACCTTGAACATGACAGGCGCTGATGATGTGCAGAGCGCATGGCCAGCAGGCGTCTCTTGCGTGCAGGTCCGTCTGTTGATGCCGAACGAGTCGATACCGACGCCTCCTGCATAGACAGCACCCAGCACCCCTGGCATGGCTGCTAAGTATGTATCCTGCCCATCCATGATGGCTTCAAGGGCTAAAATGGTCTCATGGTCTCAGCCTGGCTGGTCTAGAAGTGCGGAGTGGCCTGGTCGATCGCCTTCATCCGCTCAATTAGCTGTGCCGTCCCATATCCAATCGAAGTGGCCTCGTCTCCAGGATAACGCATGGAAGAGACGGCCTTTCTGAGCAAGTATCTGCAGTTCTCATCTCCCTTCTGGACAGCATCCCCGACCCCGTCAATAGCAATGCCATCTTGCCGACTCTCTTTCTCGCTGTGTCCCCCTTTATGCGAGTCATCGACCGGCGTCTCATCGTCTCATCGTCTCGAAAAAAAAAGTCAGCCGTTAGTTACGGAGTAACGAGTTAACTAGTGCTGCTCCATAACTAGTCAGTGTTAGCTCAAAGAGAGAGAAGCGGCCACTCGCCTCCACCCCGTCTGACCATGAACCGGACATCAAGAAGCTCTCGATAGAAGTTGGCTGGCCATGGTGATTGGGCTGTCGCCTGTCTGTCCCGTCCCTTCGCGACTCCAGAACAACGGGGAATTTGATAGGAGCTGATCAGCCACGTCTTGAAACAGCAGACGGACGTGCCTCGGGTCAACGCTGGTGTCGACTGGCCGTATCCTTGCAGAGATATCCCTGCTGGTGCCAGGGGCCAGGAGGAAAGCTGCCGCAAGAGACCAACTCGGGCCTTTTGCTGTGCCTGCTCGCGTCCTGCGCTCCTGTCGTGGTGATCAGCCAAATTACACCATCCGTCATGGAGAGACCGAGCAAATGCGGATGGAGAACGTCCTTATACCACACACACACACACTCTCTCTCTCTCTCTCTCTCTCTCTCTACGCCTGTGACGATCCCAAGGCGCATACCCCCGGGAGCCTTGCTCTCTCCCTCTCTCTCACTACCTATCTCGGCCCTTTTTCCGTTTGGAACCTTTTCAACGGGCCTTTTACTACTCGCGGGGAGACTTCTGGTTCGCGGCCGTCGTCCATGGATCGAAACAACTCTATTATACGCGGGTGGACTCTCTGTACGGTGGACTCAAGCTTTGCCGAGCCAGTTGTGCTTCTTTAGTCTGCCATGGGGAGCGCCCTCAAGCTTTGGAGGAGCCTACGAAACAATGCTTGGTTTCAATTCAGGTATCCTCTTTACCCGCTCTGTCCCCTAGCCAAAATGGTAGGACCGGGGGCGTCAAGCATCAAGTTGCAGAATGGGGGCCTCCGCTCTGCCTGCAGTTATGGCAAATGATATCCCTGGTCAGGCTACGGTACCCCAGTCCAAGTCAGTACCTGCTGTACATACGCAATGTCCCGTTCCTACACTTTGCTACTGGTTTGAAACGGACCTCCGGTTGGGCTGGTGGATGATTAGCTGATGTAACCTTTCGTCCTGATTGCACAGGGGCCTGATATGTGGACTTGTTCGGGGAAAGAGACCTGAGATGTCATATGCGATGTCTTTCATACCGCGAAAAGGGGCGGATCTCTTCCCGTCCAGAAGATATATAAACCTGCCCGTCAGCCCTTCAAGATGGAAACATTCTCAGACAGCAAGAGAAAACAAAATCAACTCTTAACCAGCCTCTAGATTCCCAGTGAATCTTCTACCTTCCTTTCTTTTTTTGAATCACTACCGTTCTTGTCTATACTTTTTTTCTTACCGATTATTTTCTCCAATTCAGTCAACATGCAAGTCATCGTTGCTCTCGCCGCCCTCGGCTCTCTTGCTGCTCCAGCCCTTGGCTTCTCCATCCCCCGTGGTACCCCAGTCAGCCAGTCCATGATTGATGTCAAGCTCAGCTCTTCCGGCAACTCCATGGTCAAGGCCACCATCACCAACAATGGCAACCGTGCCTTGAACCTCCTGAAGTTCCATACCATCATGGACTCCAACCCAACCCGCAAGGTCGCCATTGAGTCTGAGGGTAAGTGATAATACGGAATGACTCTATCAGGAATTGAATACTAACATCTTGGTAGATGGCAAGGAGGTCCAGTTCACTGGAATGATGCCCACATACAAGGAGAAGGACCTCAAGCCTAGCTACTTCATCACCCTCCCACCAAAGGGAACCGTTGAGCACTCCTTCGACATTGCCAGAACCCACGACCTGTCCCGTGGCGGCAAGTTCACTCTCAAGGCTGATGGAATGGTCCCAATTGCCGAGGAGAACGGCACTGAAATCACCGGTGCTGCTAAGTACCACTCCAACGAGCTCCACATGACCATTGACGGCGCGAAGGCCGCCTCCGTTGAGAATGCCTTCGGTATTGTCAAGCGTGGACCTCGCACCAGAATCAACAAGCGCACCAGCATCGACATGCAGTCCTGCGGCAACCGCCAGGAGCTCCAGGCTTTGACTGCTGCCCTCAAGGCCTCTGCTCAGCTCTCCAGCATGTCTGCCCAGGCTGTCTCCCAGAACCAGGACAAGTACATGGAATACTTCAAGGACCCCCAGTACATGCAGACCGTCCAGAGCCGTTTCCAGGCTGTTGCTCAGGAGTCTAGCTCCACCAGCGGTGGTGCCACTACCTACCACTGCTCTGACACCATGGGTGGCTGCGAGGAAGGTGTCCTCGCCTACACTCTCCCATCCCAGAACGAGGTCTTCAACTGCCCAATCTACTACAGCGATCTCCCACCACTCAGCAACGAGTGCCACGCTCAGGACCAGGCCACCACCACCCTCCACGAACTCACCCACAACCCTGCCGTCCAGGAGCCATTCTGCGAGGACAACGGCTACGGATATGACCGTGCCACCGCCCTCTCTGCTGAGAAGGCTGTCCAGAACGCTGACAGCTACGCTCTCTTCGCCAACGGTAAGCTCCATCTTATTATACAAATGCTTATAGATCCTGACTAACGATGAATATAGCTATCTACGTTGGCTGCTAAACGATTCCTTCCAGTCGTTCGTTTTGGAGCAAGAAGGTGAAGCAGTACATATCTTTTTATCATTCTCTTACTCCATGAGGCGCTTTTAATCATGGCTGCTGGATTTCCAGTCTACTTCTCACGCCTCTTGGGACCTATCGTTTCCCTCCATGTAAATACAATTACATTCTATATATATACTTAGAAACTGTGCATATCAAATTGGACGTTTCAAGCAATCAGCTCTCTTGCATCGCTAAACTAATACACTAGATATAAAGTTCCTGCTTTAACCTTTAACTGGAATATTTTACGCTCGCCCATCCAGATTTGGCCGGAATTTCTGGGGTCAGGGGTTATGATGTACATTATTAGGCAATTTCTGCCATGAGCTTAAAGGTTGAAGCAGGAGGCCGGGCTTCAACTTGATGTCTCAACTTCCTACCATTGCCGAGGAGATTTAAGCTCCGAACATGATCAGCTATCACTGACTGCAGTCTCAAAGCATATAGTTATATATATATATGCTCATCTAGCTTACTCATTTCGTCTATTTTAGCCGGTGACTTCATTGAATTCAACAGCATGATATCGCTTGCCTCTGGACATCCCATCAAGTAATGTTTTCACAAACCACATGCAAGACAAATAACGTATCTTCAGCGGCATGATTGCTAGGCAATCTGTGGGCTCCTGTAACTAATGAGGTAGTCCTGCAGATATGCTCCCTAATCTTGGGGATAATCTTACTGTCTCAATACGAGAGATCCAGCCAAAGCTATGACATTGTGATCTGCACCATTAGTTATGACCACTGTGGCGAGCCGACGGTCCTGGGGCATATCTTGTCTATCTTGGACAGTCCTTAATGGTCACAGCTTGGATCAGTGGTGGTCTTGGCTTTGGAGGCCATAGCTGTGTCTATGAAACTTCAAGAGGATGGATCCTACAGCTAGACTCCGCACGGCTCTTAGCTTTGATACTTTAGATGCGCCTGGTACAGCCCTCGTCTCAATCAACAAACGATAATAATAATAATTTGCAACATCGATGAAGAATTTTGCTGCTTTTCCTTCTGATGTTGTTGAAGTAAAGTTCAAGGTTCTATCACGTGATACTTATGCCAAGATTTTAATTACCTAATCATGACCAGCCCTGTGCTTCCTGTATCAAATTGAAGATCGCGACAACAAGCAGCCGGCATCAATTACGCGCGAGACAGCTTCATCATATTTTATATTCCTTTCCGCTGCCCAGGTATAGTCATAAGAAGTTATTTTGACATATTTGCGCCCACTTTTGACGTCTATACCTTCGCGATGAATTCTTCTGCCCCGCCCGCGGCGGCAGAGTATGGCGGAGGTAAGAGGCACCTCAGTCAACTCGGCTTGCTTTTACATATCCCATAAGATACTAAGGCTTTTGATTACTAGATGAGGTATCTGCGATAATTCTAGATCCAGGATACGCTTCTACGCGTGCTGGATTCGCCGGCGAAGACACTCCAAAATCCGTCATTCCTACACACTATGGAAAGTACTCTACGGATGCGCAAGAAAAATACGTTTACGGCGACAACATCTTTGTCTCTCCGCGCCCAGGTATCTCTGTTCACAACCCGATCAACAGAGATGGAATTGTGGAGGACTGGGAGATGGCTGAAAAGCTGTGGGAGTATTCGTTCACCTCACGATTGACGAGCCGAAAACCTGGAAACCCAATGAACAATGGGCTAAACGACCCGAACCCTGAAGATTTACCTGCGGAGATGGAAGGAGTAGAAGCGGAAGAAAAACCGCTGGCTGATAGCCCGCTGCTGATGACTGAGCCTGGATGGAACCCCACAAAGGCAAGAGAAAAGACCATTGAAATCGCAATGGAAAATTGGGGGACACCAGCCTTTTACCTCTCAAGGAATGGGCCATTAGCCAGGTTCGTACATTGTTTTTACCCAATTTTCTATTGCTCTATGGTAGACTGACGGTTATGTATAGTTTTGCCGCTGGAAAAGCTACCGCGCTGGTAGTCGACGTCGGTGCCAGTAATATATCCGTGACCCCAGTCCATGATGGCCTCGTTCTCAAGCGCGGAGTACAGCATTCCCAGCTTGCTGGTGACTTCGTCTCATCTCAGATCCGAGCGCTTCTCAAATCAAGTACACCACCAGTTAACTTGACACCTCATTACCTAATTTCTTCCAAGGCTGCAGTTGATGCTGGCCAACCAGCTCAAGCAGTTTACAAGGATCTACCTGAGAACAAACTTCCGGGCCCCTCGTACCGCCGGCTGATAGAGGACCGAACACTTTCGGAGTTCAAAGAGTGTGTAGTGCAAGTTTGGCCAGGGCCTGGTGCCTTGTCCGCCCAAGGCCCCAATGGCACCTCTAACGAGGAGCTAGCAAAAGCCATTCCAATGCGTCCATTTGAATTCCCAGATGGCTTTAATCAGCTTTTTGGTCCTGAAAGATATCGTGTTGCCGAGAGCCTATTTGATGCTAAGGCTGCTTTGCCTGATCCAGATTCGGAGTTCCCTTCACCAACAGCCAACCAGACAATACCAGAATTGATCCGGACTGCCCTCAACCAAGTTGATGTTGACATTAGACCAACTCTACTTGCAAATGTAGTAGTTACTGGAGCAGGCAGTTTGCTTTATGGCTTCACTGATCGATTGAACTATGAGCTTACAAATATGTACCCTAGCCCGAGAGTTAGGATATCTGCTCCTGGAAACACTGCAGAGAGAAAGTTTGGTTCCTGGATAGGTGGAAGTATTGTGGCCAGTCTGGGAACATTCCATCAGATGTGGATTTCGAAGAAGGAATATGACGAACATGGCCCAAATATTGTGGAAAAGCGATGCAAGTGAGGCATCACCTATGTCATGTCATTGGAGATAATGCCATACGGCATATCCTTCAAGCTTGAATTCCCATACAGAGGTATCCTGATTCTCCGCTTGGTGCTCCAAGGTCATATGGGTGCCGATGGCTATGAAAAAGTTGCGACTTCATGAGCTTATGACCCTCCTCAAGTTGGCAATTCGAAGACCACTCCTACCTCCAGGAGCAAAAAAATGTATTGGTGGTTAATTAATAATTAAGCCGAAGGGGGTGCTATAAAATCAGTGTCTCTAGGGCGGCTGTGCTGATAGATTATGCGTACATTGAATCCTTCCCAAGGGTCTGTTCTAACAATATGATTTACGTATTTCAACGAATCTGAATCTTAAGTCTATTTCAACTATTCTCTTCTCTCCGCTGCAGTCCCGTGAGCCTGCCCTTCATGAACATCGCTATCAGGGGACCCTTCTAACTCCTTAACGAGCATATCAGCGTCTCGCTTGCCTCTCTCTGCATCCACGAGCATCATAAGCGGCAATGGTATTATGATGAGCAGAGCTAGGAAGAAAAACGCTGGACGGATTTCTCCGTATCGGTCAGTAATGGCTCCTACGATAGCAGGACCGAAGAAGCTTGAGCCCTTATCTGTGATGGCGTAAAGTGCATAAAACGAAGCCTCAAAGCCGTGGGGGATAAGCTCGCCGAAGAAGCTGCGGCAGTATGAAGAGAGACCGCCTATGACGAGTCCGTAAATGGCACCAAGGGGGTACATTTCCCAGGGTTGCTGGAGACCGAAGACACCTAGTCTTTGAATTGGAGGGAAGAAGCCTAGGAGGCCGTATAGAGGTATGATCTCAAATATACAAATGCAGGCAATGATTGTCTGTGAAGGGCGAAGACCCATGAGCCGAGAGACATAGCTCCAGTAAAACGCACCACAGACACCTGAGATCATTGTGATGACGTTGATCATGCCTAGAGCAGCTAATTTCATCTTAAGCTGAGTCTTTGCAAATAAGACTGCAGTACCACTAACTGTTGCAATTCCATCAGATAGTAAGAACCATGCGGCCAAAAATAAGACAACATCTTTTAGTCGACGAGCCCTCATGGCTGTTCTGCCCAAGGACTTCCACGCAAACAAGACGTAGTCAACCCAGGGCCAGTTGCTGTCCTTTCTGGTGACATGCTCCGGGAGCGGAGGACCAGGTCTAGGACGCAGCCATAGGCCAGCTGGGATGGTGAATATAAACCACCAGAGTCCAATTAGGAATAGGACAAGCCGAAGAGAGAAAGTGGCAGAGTTAGTAGCTAGGACCAGAAGGATACAGCAAATCTGGACCAGTACAGCAGCCGTATACCCTATTCCAATTCCGTTAGAAGATATCTTGGATGACAGTTCCAAGGCTGCCGACACTGATGGAGCAGCTGGGGCACTATGTGTAGTAGGGTTCCCCTGAGCAGATTGCTGCTCTGCGGATGCTGACAAGTCTCCATGGACTTCTGGGCTGGAGTCAGAGTAAGTAGGCGCGTCTGCCTTGTATCCTCGGATGGATGGATGGTTACGAACAAGGAGCGGTAGGAAGGAATTCAGGAGTACAAAGGATCCGCCAAATCCAGTGTTGGCAACAACAGCTAGGAAGGCAGCCAGCATGTATAAGCGTGAGGAGAGTGGGAAGAAGAGCATCATGGCAATAGATCCAACTATGGCGAATATAAGCAGGAAAGTCTTGCGGTAGGCGCCATGATCTGCAGCCGCTGAAATGGATATAATGATGAGGGATTGGATTAAGACGCTGACTGAGAAGGTATACATGGCAAAGCTGGCGGTGTTGACTTCGAACCCTAGGACGTAGACCAGACACTGGTTGTTCGCAGGCCCTGCCTTGAGCGCAGAGACAGCTGTCGTGGCGTTAGCGGTGGCATTGGTGTGCTTCCACGTCGAAGTACAGGGTGTAGTCTTGTCGGAGACCAGCACTCCTTGGTCTCTAGTCATTTGTTCGAGCGCAAGGGGAAGAAAGGAGCCTGCCAGCCATTGGTTAGATATCACCATTCCACCAGTCGCTGAATGCTCGGAGTAGCTGTAGGCTGCAGCAGTAGCTATGCGGGCAACGACGTACCCATGGCACACACAACGAAAACCTCAGCTGCCCATCCATAGCAGTACCAGCCTGCTAGTTCCTTTTTGCTTGTAGGCCGAGTGTCCTCCTGGGGGTGGCCTTCAGTTTGCGATGGCAGTAAAGGAGCGCTTCCACCCCCGTCCTCCATCTCGGAGACGGCGGAGCTCGACATCAGGGCAGGGACGGTATCTGCGTATTGAGGGAGACGGAGCGAGACGAGAGGTTCACGGTGCTTCACGGCCTGCTATGAAGCTGCATGGTTGATGTGTATGTGGTAGGCCGATGTCCCAGACTCAAAGATGAGTCTTTTGAGGTTGTAGCGGTAGGAGGTTGAAGCTGGAGAAAGCTGAGCACAGCGGCTGGAGTCGCTAGCGGGCGCCACGTGAGACCATGTCTTAGTTAAAGCCAGTTGAAGCTCCAGTTAAAGACCCATCCGGGCTAGTTAAAGCTTCCGTTAAAAACCTGCAGAAGCCAGGAGGTTTTAGTTAAAGCTTCCGTTAAAGCTCTGGTTAAAGCCAGGTAAACACTTAGCTAAAGGCTTAGTTAAAGACGCGATGGTCCTAAAGCAGGAGCCATAGTAGTCTGCTATCTTCACTTCCCTCCCTCCGCTATCTTGTCTCTTCTCACTCCTCTCTTGCTTGTTTTCTCACTCCTCACCATCTCTTCTCTTTACTTTCTACTCCCTTCGTCTCTTCATCGATTCTGCTTCCTTTCTTTCGGTCTTTTTGTCTTTTGCTTCTTTGATAAACATTCACGTGACGGAGGCTCCACTTAAACTTTTCGAAGCTTCGACTTTTTGAACATTTTTTATGCGAGACAAATTTCATCGTGATAAGCAAGATCGCACTTCGACCCGAGGGATGGCAGGTTGCAGAGAGTGGTTTTGAGGTACACGGGGGGTTTACCGCATAGGTCTCGCTCTCTACTGCTGGGAATTGTGAAAATTCTTCCGGATCTCAAGCGGTAAACGAAGTTGTGCGGGATCGCACCCAGGGCGCAACGTGAGAGACGAATTTGACGGAACTGCCATTGGACTCAAATTCGATACTGATACGACGAGACTACCTATCGTCCGGTACCTCCTTCATATTTAACTCGAAATGTCTTCCCAAAATGATGCTGCTGCCAGTACGGCGGCCCTTCCAATGTCCAATCCAGAAGCTTTTTTAAAGCCTTCTCCAGTTCTATATACCGGATCAGTCGCTGCAGCAAAGGGATATCTTGACTCTCTTACACAGGACTTGAAACAAGAGCAGCGTGGACAAAAGCGGAAGCAGCGTACTCCAGTCCCGCAGGCTCATCAGCTCCATGTCAACGGGTTCAATCACAATCAGATATGGGAACAAGCGAAGCGCATCCTTGATTCAGCGTTGACGATATCTTCCCGGGACCTGGACAGATTCAATGAACGAAATACAGCTTTATCCAGACCTTCTAAACGGAAATTTTCTGAAGATGACGAGAGTATGTCGGATGATGTGGAAGACGATGAGGAAATGGAGGATGATGAAGATGACGAAGATAATGAAGAAATGTTGGACTTGGAAGATGAGGAAGAAGTCGATTTTGGTGAAGACTATGGCGAATCATTACCAGAAGAAGATGAGGAGGAGGAGGAAAGAGAAGAAGAAGAAGAAGGAGAAGGAGAAGAGGGAACTTTGGAGGGAGATGAGCCTTCGCGCCCCGATAAAAAGAAGAAACTCGACCCCCATGGCCTGAATGATGATTTTTTCTCATTAGAAGAATTCAACAAACAGTCAGCCTTCTTCGAAAATCAGGATTCCAGACGCCCGCATACCGATGCTGACAGTGACGAGGAGGATATAGACTGGGATGCAGACCCCCTCGCACTACCAGCTATACCAGACAAGAGAACTGTGGGCGAAGACGAAAATGACGAAGATGAAGATGATATGGACGAGGACGAGTTGGACCTTGATATGGAAATACCCGATGCCAACTCTGAGGAAGGAGATGAAGATGAAGATGGTGATATGGGGCTGAACGATGACCCCCGGAACGCTAAATATGAAGATTTCTTCGATCCTCCGCCGAATGCTAAGAAATCCAAGTCAAAACAGACAAAGCAAACCCAAGAAGATATAGATGCAGACATTGATCGAGCAATGGCAAATGTACGGCGAGATTTGTTTGAAGACGATGAGATGAGCGGAGAAGATGATGCTCTGGATGGCGAACAGTCAAAAAACATGTCCAGTCATGAAAAAAGACGAGCACAGATTGCAGATGAGATCCGACGGCTAGAAGCTGCCAATGTCGCAAAGAAAGACTGGACGCTAATGGGAGAAGCTCAGAGCAATGCCAGACCAATCAACTCACTGATCGAAGAAGATTTGGACTTTGAGCGGGTTGGCAAGCCAGTGCCCATCATCACGACCGAGGTCAGCAACGATATCGAATCACTCATCAAACGCAGGATTATCACTAAGGAGTTCGATGATATTATCCGTCGCCGACCACTTGCTATTGGCGAACAGGGCGGAGCCACGAAGCGGAAATTTGAGCTGGACGAGTCGAAGCCTCAGCATAGTCTGGCGGAGCTGTATGAGCAGGACCACCTACGTGCTACTGACCCGGGATTCATCGACAAGGGAGCTGAAAAGCTACGAAAAGAGCACAACGAGGTCATTCAGCTATGGGAGGAGATTAGCTCTCAGCTGGACACCCTATCTAACTGGCACTTCAAGCCCAAGAGGCCTCAGGTTGATCTTAACGTGGTATCCAATGTTGATACTATCACTATGGAAGATGCTCAGCCAACTACACGTGGTAAATCGGGTATTGCATCTGGAAACATGGCTCCTCATGAGATATATAACCCGGGTGAAACTAGAATGGCCGGAGAGATCAAGTTGAAGAGTGGTGTATCGTTGGCCAAGGACGAACTGGGCAAGGAGGCTAAGCTACGACATCGTCGCCGTGAGGCACAGAAGAAGAGGAAGAGAGAATCCCAAGCAGCTGCCAGCAAGCCTGACAGTGCTTCGTCGCAGAAGAAGGAGTTGGTGTCGAACTTGAAGAAGGGAGGCGTCAAGGTCATTGGCAAGGGAGGCAATTTGACTGACGTCCAGGGGAACAAAATCCAGGACACTGCCTCCAAGGGCCGTGAGAACCTTAAGCTGTGAATAGATTAAATACAAATCATCTGTACCTGCATACCCTCGGCGTTGGAAGAGGTTTAGAAAATAAGAAGAGAATCAAAAGGTTTCTACTTGAATATTCAGACGTTCTCAAGACTTTTCCATTCGTTGTCTAAGAATATACAAAAATATCCTCTCCTGTTCACAGAAGTCCCGGTCAACTCCCTCCGTCACCTCCACGACATCAAATTTCTTCTTCATCTGCTTGATAAACCGCATATCGGCCTTACGCCGTTTCTTAAAGCAAAAATAACACACTACATCCTCTTCGTCCAGCAGCGCCTCAAGAGTCAGCAGCAGTAACGGGAATGCTGGCTCAAAGTACACGCAATCCGCTGCAAGAATCACTTTGGCCCGGGGTAAAGCACGAACAGCGCCTTCATCACCCCAGTCGAGCAAGGCAGCGTGCACCGAGCCGTTGAGCCCGTTTAGTTCGATGTTCTGCTTCATGAGCTCGAACATGGCCATTTGGTCGTTGATGTAGATTGGTGAATCGACGGCACATCCTTTGGCGACAGCGAGGCCTACAAGGCCACTTCCGCTACCTAATTCGATTCTAACCACGGTCATTCACATGTTAGTTTCCGTCCGGGAGGTTTGGTTAATATTCAATACTTTTTTTTTTTTTCTTCGGTTATCTTTATCAAATTTTCAATCAAATCAAGGGGGGGGGATGGATGGATGCGATTAGTACATTGTCTTGCCCTGGAGGCTGGCAGCATGGTTCTCAATCATGTATTTCGACAAGACGACGCCTGCAGGCCATATTTGGCCGCCGCAGCCGTTTCTTAGGTCTTCTCTTAGTTGTAATGGCGGGTTGAGTATGCCGTCAAGAGAGACGGTGCTGGTGCCTGCACATTGAATCTCTCTGGGTGGGACGAGAGAGTCTAGAACTGGCGCAGACACTGGCTCGGCGATGTCACCCATGGAGAGCTGAGGAATTTAGCAACTGTTATAGTGAGCCTGGCGGTTATTATCGAGGAGTGATATTGGTTATTTGGTTGTTGCAGTTGACAATTTGGAGAATTTTTTTTTTCTCATGACTTTTTTTTGTTAGAGGAAAAAAATCGCCTCTCTGTGCGAAAAGTTAAAGCCCCCCCATGTAAGCCAACAGCATCGTCAAACGGGTTAAGGATATGGGATATCAGGAGCTCTCGAAGATCTCGTGGGATGCTGGATGTTGGCTGGCTTTAATGTTTGATAGATTTCTGCTGTCGTGTTTTGGTGGGATGTCTTAAGAGCCTTTATCACGGCCAAGGGACGATATTGATAATACGACTATCAATACCGATTTTGTGGAAAAATAAGGTATCATAGATAAAACGTGGAGAGAAAGTAGATGGAAGAAATATGTTCATACATGGCTATTCTATACATGTGGAATTAACGTAGGGAGGTGCCTGTGCAGGTGGCAGGTGTTTCCCAACTATAAGCCAATATATCTGATAGACCAGTCAAGACAAAAGAGAAGCATTGTCGAGAATGTAAATCGAGTACTCTACAGACGGAAATGAAAGTAAAAAACAATAAAGATAGAGAAAACAATGAACTGCCCATTCTATTGACCTAGCTGCGTAGTTCTAGATAAAAGTGCGGCATGGGTATCTATCCGGGTTAGATTAGTATGGGAGGAGCTGAGTGATGCAACAAGCTGAGAATATCAACTTACTTTGAAGGATAGGCCTGTTCTGAAGGGAGGCTATATGTGTTTCCAGCGTTCAAGTGAGCAGGGAGAGGTGGCATCCCACTTGGTCCAAGGACATCGGCTCCCGAGCTGGCCTTCTCCTCGAAATGCGCAGCCAGTCCACGCTCCTCAGCCGCCTGCTGTGTCTGCACCAGCTGCTTCGAGCCAGCCTCACCGGCAAGAAGACTGTCCTTGGGCTCGGCCTTGCTGCCGTATGTCAAGAGTCCGACGACATCCGCCTGCTTCACCACGCTGGCCTGTGGGTAGGCTCTTCGCACATCTCGCTTCCAGTATGGGTTGTCAGCGAGGTCAGCTGCTGGGATAGTGACGGGGTCATCGTATGTCTGTGGCTCAAGGGCTCCTGGCGCCGGGTTGCGGAATTGGGCGTTCAATGGGACACCGGACGAACGAGTAGGGTCGACGGCAAGGGCCCGTCGGATTCTCTCCCATATGCCGTAGGATTGTACAGTGTATTTCTAAACTGTGTTAGACTCGTCGTAGAATGAAGAGAAACCAGGCCTTTTGATGGGGATATAAGTATATGCTGGTGTTGCTGCTGTACGGACCTGGTTGACGGGGACGACGTGCGAGGCGGCCGACGCCTTCTGGAGGATCTTGGACGCTCTCATCTCCTGTAACCGCTCAATTAGGGCTGTACGCTGCGATAGACTGCGTGGGACTCACCGGAATCAAGGCGAAGACGCTGGCTTGGTCGCTCTTCTTGCGGTTCTTTTCGTCTTTCTTTCCCTGACGTTGGTCGAAAAGCCGAAGCCAGCAAGCAAAACGAGAGTCGAAGCGCAGAAAAAACGCCAAGCTCGATCTTCGAACGTCAAAAAAAAAAAAAAAACAACAACGCAAAGACGAGAAAACGGAGACGGCGAGCAAGACGGAGAAGCGGATTTGATATGCCGCGAAAGATGGGGTGATTGCTGGAGCACAGCGCTACAAGATGGACGACCGGGGCCGGGGCGGTCGGCTGGGAGTCCTGCTGGCGGTTTCTACGATGGCTGCGCTCGCTGGGCGGTCTCTACTACGTGGGCGAAGAGGGCGCCGGTTCCTCGACGGGCTGGAGAAGCGCCCTTGGGAGAGCGACGGCCGGGCTCAGGACAGCGGCTGCAGAGATAGAATTACGCGATAGATAGGCGATAGACAAGACGCATTAGAGGAGGCGAGCTCGCGCCTGGACGCGGTAAAGGAAGCAGACGAAGAAGAAACGAGCTAGCGACCTTGTCTTCTTCTGCTGCTGCCAGTCGTGCGCGCTTCTTCTCTTCTTCTTTCTCCGGCTTCGCTACACATTCCACCCAAATTCTCCCTTCATCCGCTGCAAAGGCAACCAGATAGACAGACCTACGATGGCTCCTGAGCTGAGAAAACGCAAGGCGCCGGCTCCTGCTCCAGTGGCAGAGCCAAAGGCGAAGCGAGGATCCAAGGCCAGCGCCAAAGCTGAGCCCAAAAAGGCCGCGCCCAAGGAGAAGAAGGCCGCCGCCGCCGCTGCTGCTCCTCCTGCTGAGCCTGAGAAGGCCGACAAGACGGAAGAGAAGGAGGAAAAGAAGGAGGAGAAGAAGGAGGAGAAGAAGGAGGAGAAGAAGGAGGAGAAGAAGGAGGAGAAGAAGGAGGAGAAGAAGGAGGAAAAGAAGGAGGAAAAGAAGGAAGAGGAAGTCGAGGAGAAGAAAGAGGCCAAAGGCGAAGAAGAGGCCGGGGAGAAAGCTGCCGGCGGCGTCCCTGAAGAAGGCGACGTCCTCGACCTCAGCCAGTTCGAGGCCGAGATCGAGCTCAACGACGGCACAAAGACATCCTTCAGAAAGCTGCTGGAGGAGAGCAAGGAGGGCGTCGCCGTGTTTACCTATCCCAAGGCCTCGACTCCTGGCTGTAAGTCGGCTTTCCTTCTCAATTGCTAAACGAGACGGAGTCTCCATCTAACAGGTGTGTTTGTTTTATGAATAAATAATAGGCACCAGACAGGCATGCGCCTTTAGAGACGACTACGCCAACCTGACCTCGACCGGCCTCTCGATCTTCGGACTCTCTGGCGACTCTCCCAAGGCCAACACGACGTTCCAGACCAAGCAGAAGCTGCCTTACCCGCTTCTGTGCGATCCATCCTTCACGCTCATCGGCGCTTTTGGCCTGAAGAAGAACCCCAAGGGCACCGTCCGCGGCGTCTTTGCCGTCAACAAGGAAGGAAAAGTGCTTCTGCGCACCCCGGGAGGACCAGAGAAGACGCTCAGCCTGGTCCAGGACCTGGTCAAGGGGAAGTAAGGAAGTAAGCGGGCAGATGTTCAATGTGTGCAAATGATGGACTGGTGTTTGTTATCTGTGGTCTTTTCTGAGGCGAGATCAGGCGGGTTCGCTCGGTGATATAGGGATCTCTCTCACTCTCTTCTGTCTGCGTGTTTTCTCTCTCTCTCTCTCTCTCTTTCTCTGTGTGTGTGTGTTCTCCTTCTCTTTATCTTACAATGGATACTCCGTACTCTCTCGGTTTATCTTTCTCCATTGTCTTTCTGTCGTCCTTCCGCTGCTCTTCTTCCCGACGGACATTAATTATTTGATTTCCATCGTTGAATAACACGAAAGAGGCCGACGTGGCTTAGTCATCGGCTTAGCGGGGCGGAGCCTTTGTTGACGCTGTGGTGACGCTGGTGACGCTGCATCAGAAGAAGACGAAGACGAAGACGAAGACCAAGTCAGCAAAAGAAGGAAGAAGAAGAAGAATCCTGGAGCCTTGAGCAGTCGTGTATCTCTGTGGCTGGTGCAAAAAGGGCGCTCTCCTCTGCGCATCTATATAAACCGTTGATCCTCCCGGCGCAAACCTCCAGGCTGCTCCGTTTTACCCCTCCGACTAACTAGTTAACTAGTTATCCCCCTTAACAATACAACGACAACACCAACAGCTGCCTAATATCCGGCTGCCAGAGAGAAGCAGGATAGGAAGACAGCGCCATGAATGTGATAAAGCTCCAAAGGTCGGTCGTGCTCGGATCAAGGTCCTATAGTGGCCCGGAGATATAACTGACTAGGAGTATGATAATAGGAAATACCCGCAGTTCCAGCAGAACGAGATCTTTACCCTCCAAGATGCCTTTCACAAGCTAGACGTAGACGACAAGGGCTACCTCGATGAAGCCGAGACGATCAAGGCGACCCAGGCCTCAGAGAGACTGCCGTACGATGTTGTCCGGCAGACATTGAAGGAGGTCGAACTGGATAGCTCTCGCCGGGTCGAGTTCGAGGATTACGTTGACGTCAGTGACCATTGTACTCCTACATTTTCGATTCAATATTGGAATAATACAGCGGATGCTGACAGTGTACAGTTGATAGCAAAACTGCGAAGCGGTGGCCAACCCGCCAGTGCCGCACCTCCCGTTCCCTCCAAACCCTCGTCGCATGTCTCCGGCGGTCATGGACATGCCTCCAAGGGAAGCATCAGCGGAAAGATCCACGTCCAGGGCTCGTCTGCGAACGTCACGCATACCATCAACGAAGATGAGAGAACCGAATTCACCAGACACATCAACGCCGTGCTTGCCGGGGACCCAGATATTGGACACATGCTCCCCTTCCCAACGGACACCTTTGAGATGTTCGACAAGTGCAAGGATGGTCTGGTGTTGGCAAAGCTTATCAACGACAGCGTGCCCGATACCATTGATGAGCGAGTGTTGAACAGACCAGGCACACGGATAAAGCAGCTTAATGCGTTTCATATGACCGAGAACAATAACATCGTTATCAACTCGGCAAAGGGCATTGGATGTTCGGTTGTCAATATTGGAAGCGGCGATATCATTGAGGTCCGAGAACATCTTATTCTCGGTCTTATCTGGCAGGTTATTCGCCGTGGTTTGCTCGGCAAGATTGATATAAAGCTTCATCCCGAGCTGTACAGATTACTGGAAGATGACGAGACATTGGACGAGTTCCTTCGTCTGCCTCCTGAGCAGATCTTGTTGCGCTGGTTCAACTATCACCTTAAGAATGCCAAATGGCACAGAACGTGAGTCATGTCCTAACCAAGGAAGAGGAAGGGTAGCTAACATATACGCTAGAGTATCAAACTTCTCTACTGATGTCAAAGACGGAGAGAACTATACCGTCCTGCTCAACCAGCTGGCCCCTGATATCTGCTCACGGAAGCCCCTCGAGACCCGTGACCTGCTGCAGCGTGCCGAACAGGTGCTGGACAACGCTGATTTGCTAGAATGCCGCAAGTTCCTGACACCATCCTCGCTTGTGGCCGGAAACCCTAAGCTTAACCTTGCCTTCGTTGCCAATCTGTTCAATACTCATCCCGGACTGGAACCCATTACGGAAGAGGACAAGCTCGAGGTGGAAGACTTTGACGCTGAAGGAGAGCGTGAAGCTCGTGTGTTCACTCTCTGGCTGAACTCTCTTGACGTCCAGCCAGCCGTCAACTCACTCTTCAACGACCTAAGGGATGGAACCATTATCCTCCAGGCTTACGACAAGGTCATCCCGAACAGCGTTAATTGGCGGCACGTTAACAAGCCCCCCGCGTCGGGTGGTGAGCTGATGCGGTTCAAAGCAGTGGAGAACACCAACTACGTAATTGAGATCGGGAAACAAAACCGCTTCTCCCTCGTGGGCATTCAGGGGGCTGACATCACGGACGGCCAACGCACCCTCACTCTAGGCCTAGTCTGGCAGCTGATGAGAAAGGACATTACCAACACACTGTCCTCTCTCGCTGAGCGGCTAGGCAAGCGTGAAATCACCGACAATGAAATGATTCGATGGGCCAACGACATGTCTCGTAAGGGCGGAAAGAGCTCAAGCATTCGCAGTTTCAAGGACCAGTCTATTGCCACCGGTATCTTCCTGCTCGATATCCTCAACGGAATGAAGAGCAGCTATGTCGACTACGACCTTGTCACCCCCGGACGGACAGACGAGGAATGCTATGCTAACGCAAAGCTTGCCATCAGTATTGCCAGAAAGATGGGGGCCACGATATGGTTGGTTCCTGAGGATATCTGCCAGGTCCGCTCCAGACTCGTCACCACATTTATCGGTAAGTTTGTGCCTCTTACAATCCACTTGTCGTCTCCCTTCCTTCGCTAACCATCTCCGCTAGGCTCGCTGATGGCGACATCCGAGAAGATGTGAGGGGAAATCGAAAGAACGGGCGAAGAAAACGAACTACTCCGTAACTTGCACTATGTAGAATAGTCAATGTCGAACGCCAGGTGGAGCATGAAAAGAAAGAGTGCGGAATTGAACCATATCCGGGCGTAACGAGGAAGCTGGCTGTTTTGTTTCCAAATACTGATATCATACCAAAATACCTATATTTCAATCAATTGACAATTGACGCTTGTATCTGTACCTCTTGTATCCCTGGCTGGCCGCTCATTATTTCCAAAGCAGATCTCAGCTATAAGGAAGGAATATATCAAGGAGAGAAGGCATCACGTTAACTTCCAGGGCTTCTACCCCCGGTCATGTGTACTGCTAACTAGCTGCTAGCACGGAAAACCGGCCAACGCCTATGAAACCTACATGTCAGATGGACTGGAAAGCTTTTCACGAGTTGCCCCTTTCCGCGGGAGTTTACTGCCCACTGCTTTTGAATCCAGCTCCTCCGTTTGGCCGACAGAGCTATTGACGCCCCCCCAAGCACTTGCCGGAGCTTCGCCCGGCATGCAGCGTCGGGAAGCGCTTATCGATAAGCTTTTTAGTGGCGCTTAGTGGGGCGGCTCTACGGAGAATCACCGACGACCGCTCGAACCTCCCGCCGGCGGGCTGACCTGGCTGCCCTCAGCTGCTATATTGAAACCCGATATACCCCAGGCAGAGACGCTGCGAAGCTCTTGGGAAGCTCTTATCTACCCCTGATTGCTGAAGAAGACCAAGACGACGAACGATACTGCTTGATCGATCCCATTTGGATACTCCGTTGTTGCTAGCTATCTGGGCGTGGCCATGTCTCAGGTCCAAGGAAATGGAATCCGCATTGCCATTGACGTTAGTATTGCTCGATATTACTACAGGCTGTCTTGCCTATTGAACGTCCCGTACTGATATGTGTATGTATGTAGCGTGGCGGCACGTTCACGGACTGCGTAGGCAATCCGGGGACGGGCAGGATGGAAGATGACGTCGTGATCAAGCTGCTGTCCGAGGATCCGTCGAATTACAAGGATGCACCCCTCGAGGGCATTCGAAGGCTTCTATCGAAATTCCAGGGTGAAGAGATCCCTCGAGGCGTCCCACTCGACACATCCAAGATCGAGAGCATACGGATGGGCACAACTGTTGCTACCAATGCCCTCCTCGAGCGCAAGGGTGAGCGTATGGCCCTGGTCGTCACTCAGGGATTCCGGGATTGCTTGAAGATCGGAAATCAGTCTCGTCCTAAGATTTTTGACCTTGCAATTCGCCGACCGGACGATCTATTTGAGGAAGTGGTTGAAATAGAAGAGAGAGTTACCCTGGAAGATTACGCTGAGGACCCAACGAGGCACGCAACCCCCACGGTGGCCCGTACCGAGGAAGCCAAGGATGCTGAGATTGTTCGAGGCTTGTCTTCAGAGGCTGTGCGGATCCTGCAACGCCCATCTGAGGGTAAAGTCAGGGAGCAGCTACAAGCTTTGTATGATAAGGGCTTTAGAAGCATTGCCGTCTGCTTGATGCACGGCTATACTTTCCCAGACCATGAGTCTCTGGTTGGAAAAATCGCCAGTGATATCGGCTTCACGCACGTCAGCTTAAGTCACCAGCTTATGCCCATGATCAAGCTCGTTCCCCGAGCTACCTCTGCCTGTGCCGATGCCTACCTCACTCCAACCATCAAACGATACATTTCTGGCTTCCAGTCTGGATTCAAGGGCGTCCTGGGCGCAGAAGGTGTCAAGGACCCATCTCAGCCAAAGAGTGCTCGATGTGAATTCATGCAGTCAGATGGTGGCCTTGTCGATGTCAATGGCTTCACCGGTCTTCGAGCTATTCTTTCCGGCCCCGCCGGTGGTGTCGTCGGATATGCCCTGACTAGTTACGATCCCAAGACCCAGATACCCGTCATCGGTTTTGACATGGGAGGAACAAGTACTGACGTCAGTCGATACGGAGGCCGATACGAACACGTCTTCGAAACCACCACTGCAGGTGTCACTATTCAGTCACCACAGCTTGACATCAACACTGTCGCTGCCGGAGGTGGTTCTCGTCTCTTCTACCGCAATGGTCTCTTTGTTGTTGGCCCTGAATCCGCTGGTGCTCACCCAGGTCCTGCTTGTTACAGAAAGGGAGGCCCCCTGACTGTTACCGATGCCAACCTCTTCTTGGGCAGACTTCTGCCCGAATTCTTCCCCAAAATCTTCGGAAAGAATGAGGATGAAGGACTGGATGAGAAGGCCAGCGCTAAGCTCTTCGAAGAACTAGCTGAAAAGGTTAACGCTGAGATGGCCGAGAGCGGAAAGAAAGGCAAGATGACCGCTGATGAAGTCGCTTATGGATTCATCAAGGTTGCCAACGAGGCTATGACTCGACCTATTCGCTCCCTTACTGAAGCCAAGGGCCACGATACCTCGAAACATCGTCTGGCTACCTTCGGTGGTGCCGGTGGCCAGCACGCCGTTGCAATTGCTGAAAACCTGGGTATCAAGCAGATTTTGGTCCACCGTTACTCATCCGTCTTGTCTGCCTACGGAATGGCTCTTGCCGATGTAGTTGACGAAAGCCAGGTTCCAGAGTCCATGTCCTGGTCCGAGAGCTCGGAGGTCAAGGCCAGCATTGAGAAGAGAATGCAGGAATTGAGAAAGGGGGCAGTCGCGAGACTCAATGACCAGGGCTTCAAGGAAGAATCTATTGTTTTCGAGGAATATCTTAACATGAGATACCGTGGAACCGAGTCTGCTCTTATGATCATTAAACCGCAAGAGGGTGCGGCGTTTGGCAAATCCTTCGTTGAGCAGCACGAAAAGGAGTTCGGTTTCACCCTTCCCGACCGTGACATCATCATTGATGACATTCGTCTCCGAGCTATCGGAAAGAGTTTTGATAGCTTCCCCAAGACCGTCGACGAGCAACTTCGTGACGCAAAGCCAGTTCCAGTATCCAAGAGCAAGGCACATGCCACTCAAAAGGTATACTTCGAGGGCGGCCGTGTCGATACTCCTATCTACAAGATTGGATCTCTGGAAACAAATGACCGTATCGACGGACCAGCTATTCTCGGAGACGGAACTCAGACTATTCTGGTCACCCCAACCTCCTCTGCTCTCATCATTGATACCCATGTGGTTATCGACGTTGACGTTAATAAGAAGGAGAGCGCAAAGGCATCAGCTGATGAGGTCGATCCAATCCTGCTAAGTATCTTTGGCCATCGGTTTATGGCAATTGCTGAGCAGATGGGTCGTGCCCTGCAGAAGACAAGTGTCAGCACAAACGTCAAGGAGAGACTGGATTACTCCTGTGCTCTGTTCGACAGTGACGGTGGCCTTGTTGCCAATGCTCCTCATTTACCTGTCCATTTGGGCAGCATGTCCACCTGTGTTCGCACTCAAGCTGGAATCTGGAAGGGAAAGCTGAAGCCAGGTGACGTGATTGTGACCAACCACCCTGAGTTCGGAGGCACCCATCTGCCTGATATCACTGTGATTACCCCCGCCTTCTCTGGTAACGAAATAGTGTTCTATGTTGCTTCCAGGGCCCATCATGGTATGTATACAATCCTTGTAAATATCAATACTTCACTGAGTACTAACAACTATTGTAGCGGATATTGGAGGAATTCTACCAGGCTCCATGCCTCCACACTCGAAAGAACTGTACCAAGAGGGTGCTGCTATCAAATCAGAGAAGCTTGTCTCTGAAGGAAAGTTCAACGAGGAGCGTTTGATAGAGTTGCTCTACCGCGAACCTGCCAAGTACCCCGGCTGCAGTGGAACTAGATGTCTTGCAGACAACCTCAACGATCTGAAGGCACAGGTTGCCGCAAACCAGAAGGGTATCAGCCTCATCTCTACCCTCATTGAGGAGTATGGCGGATCTACTGTCCAGCTCTATATGAGGAGCATCCAGAAGAACGCTGAACTCAGCGTACGCAACTTACTGAAGCAAGTTAGCGAGAGATTCAAGGGTGCCGACCTGACTGCAATTGAGCATATGGATGACGGCAGCCCTATCCACCTCAAGATCTCCATCGATGCTGAGAAGGGAGAGGCTGTCTTTGACTTCGAAGGCACCGGCCCAGAAGTTTATGGTGAGTTATATGCTGACTATCAAGGGTTAAAGATGCAATAGCGTTGCTAATGATGATATAGCCAATACCAATGCCCCTGAGGCCGTCACTTACTCCGCTATCATTTACTGCCTGAGATGTCTCATTTCAGAGGATATCCCACTCAATCAAGGCTGCCTGAAGCCCATTAACGTCAAAATCCCCAAGGGTTCATTCCTCTCCCCATCTAGCAAAGCTGCCGTTGTGGGTGGAAACGTCATGACCGTAAGTTTTTGACTTTCATATATTCATTCCCTCGTAATAGACAATGCTAACCACGTCACAGAGTCAACGTGTCACCGATGTTATCCTGAAGTGTTTCCAGGCCTGTGCCGCCTCCCAGGGTGATACTAACAACCTGACCTTCGGATTCGGAGGCAATCTTTCAGGAGAGGAGGAAACCAAGGGCTTCGGATACTACGAGACCATTGCAGGTGGTAGCGGAGCCGGTCCTGACTGGGAGGGAACTTCTGGAGTCCACACCCACATGACAAACACCCGTATCACTGACGCAGAAGTGTTTGAGAGAAGATACCCCGTTCTTCTCCGAGAATTCAGCCTGCGCGCTGGATCTGGAGGAGCTGGTCAGAACCGCGGTGGTGACGGTGTCATCAGAGATATTGAATTCCGCATTCCTGTCCAGGTATCCATTCTTTCTGAACGCCGTGTCTACCACCCCTACGGCATGCATGGTGGAGAAGATGCTGCCTGCGGTCAGAACATCTGGGTTCGCAAGATGCCTCAGCCTGAAGGATCTAAGGAGCCTCCAATCATCAAACATGTGAACTTGGGAGCCAAAAACACTGCAAACATGGAACCAGGTGACCGTATCATCATCAAGACTCCTGGTGGAGGTGGATATGGAAAGCCTGGAAATGAAAGCGTTGTTCGAAAGGAAGCTGATCCCCAGCTTGCCTGGAAAGGAGGCTCTTTGGCATCGCGCGTTGGAACCCAGGAAACCAGCATGTAAGTTGGGGATCTGAGTAGGAAAAAACAAGGTAGGCTAGGTAACTAGACAGCTAGCTTATTTGCCCAAACAAAAAAAAAAAAAAAAAAAAAAAAAAAAAAGAAGAAGAAGAAGAGCTCACCGAGCCACGTAGTTTTTGATTATATGAATATCAAATTATTCCGCATTAGACAATAGGTCTCAGCTGGAATCAGACTTCCAAAGGCTTCCAAAAGCTTGCGTGTCTTTAATAGAAATTAACCAATTTTTAAGTCAAAATGGATACCTCAAATTCCTATCCCATACACCAGACGCCAGCCGGATAACACGTAAATTCGTACACCAGGTTCTAACCAGAGCAAAGAAAGCCCTCCAGGGCAAAGCCATGTCCTTGTTTTAAATTATTTATTCGTCGTCATCCTCGTCGCTCGTAGCCTCGAAGTTTTTCGTGGGGGATGGTTTCTTAGCCTTGGAATTGGGTTTCGACTTTTCCTCATCCACATCTGACATTTCTTCGTCCTCTTCACCAGCAGTGGCAGCAGATCCAGAGAAATCCGGACGAGTAACATTGCCCCCTTTCTGTTCGATAACGGCTGAGATTTCAGGAAGCAATGTGACGAGGCTGTTGAACTGTTCTAGTGTCATTGATATGCCCTGGTAGAGAACGCGGGGAATTAGCATGGTTTCCTTTCGATGAGGGTCACTCAATGAATGGCAATACCTTCTTTCCAGGCAGCTCCTGACCATCTTTCTCATAATACTCGCGCACATTCACTAGCACGCGTCCCTTGAAGGTAGATATAGTGACACGCCGCTGACGCGAGATCTCCCAGTATGGATCTCCGTTGGAATCCGTCTTGGGAGCCTTATCTAAGGTCGAGGATATCTGGGCATTTGGACCGGCTTTTCCTGCTTCACCGGCTGTTTTGGCCCTCTTGGAACGGTCTTCAGAAACAGCTGGCTCAACATCTTCGGATGAAGCTCGTTTGCCGCGCTTGAGACCCATGGTTTAAGAGCGCGTTTTAAGATGTTTCAAAATGATGAGAGAGTAGAAAAAACAATATTGAGGGTACAAATCTCAATGTCTTCTATTTAAGCAAAATTGGGCTTAATAATATCCCAAGAAGCTGGAGTCAGCAGGGAGCAAATCGCAGTGCCCTTGGAAGTGTTTGATATATACATCAAGAGAAACACCAATAAAAGGGAAACGACGTCAAAAGAAGAGGGGATTATGTAAACATTGCCAAGCCATGAACACCTCGATATAATGCGAGTTACATAATCTAACCAGGGGGAAACACCAAATATTTCGTAATGGCATAAAAATCAGAAATCAGAATATAAAACGGGGGAAGGGAAAACGACGGGATTAGGGTGGTATTAAAAAAAGAAAACCAAGAAAATCAAGCCATGACATATTCGCTGCCTCGTTTGATGAACTTATCGATCATGAGGCCGATATCATTCAAGGCAAACCGGCAAGCATAGAATCCGAAGAATTCAGACGCATGCCGAGTGCTGAGCTCGAGACCGACTAGGGTCTGAGATGAATGTCTTAGGCCTGGATCTTCAACTTGGCGGGCTATTTGATCTATTTTGAATAAAAGTTAGTATTTAAGCGGCTTATTTATTGAAGGGCAAAGCAGGTAGATGGGTGGCGGTGGAAAGTTAACATACCTATAACTTGCGCTGCGTCGAAAAGTCTGGCTAGAGCGCTCATATAGTTTGCATTTGGCCCAGTACAGTTGAGTCCAATGACGCCTCGTCGTGGAGTAGCTGTAGCGACTGTGTCGGTCATCGGCAGCGATGTCATGGTCAAGTTTTCCCTTCCATTATCTCTGGATATGCTGCTTGAGCTTGTGTTCGATATACCGGAGCTCTTTGATCGGAGTTTTCGCCACGAGGAAAGATAGGATTTGCTTCCACTGCTGGAAGGTTTGGAGGATGAGTCTACCGCTGGAGAGGTATCATCTGATGATAGCTTGAAAAGCGCCATGGCACCTTGTACGCCGACTTCATTGCCGAGTTTCCTAGACCATACGGCCTGCACCTGATCCAGGATATTTTCGAATGCCTGCATTTCCTCTAGGACGGCATCAGCATCGTTGGTGTCGACCTTTGCTAGCTTGAGTAGCGCTGCGGTGAGCAGATCACAGTTTGAGATTTTCTCCTCTAGCCCCTTGATTCGCACGTTTTTCACTTTCCATATGTCTCTGGGTATAAATAGTTTAGTGGTCAGATACCCACCACGAGGATGGGTGATCGTTTCGTATAGACATCTCATTAGCCAGAATGGACGGAGAAGGAAGGATTGGGGGCAAGGCTCGAGGGGGATGGGCGCATCTGGGGCGTTGGGGTTAGGCGATCCCGGCGTAAGCGGAGAATGGATGTTATTGTCGAATAGGTGCCTAGAGGGGCCGGCCGAACTGAGCGGTGGCACAGCGGGCAAAGAAAAGGTCTTGCCTAACTCTGGGATGAAAGAGGTGGTGAAGGGGCTGCTGGGGGGGTGCGAGGATTTACCCAGAGCAGGAGCCGAGTATGTATGTTCTCTAGATATCCCTGGCGCAGAGTGTAGCCTGCTCAAAGTTAACGGTGGAGACGTCAATAGTGTATCAAAATCGACCGACTCGTGTGTATTAAGAGTAGGGAAAGCTGAAATCGCAGGAGAGTCTGGTCCGGGGGACTCTGGAGAGCCAATTGCTGTGTGTGGGCGTTGCTGTATTGATTCAAGATTGAAATCGCTCGACGATTTTCCGTGGCTTGTCTTTGACGGTAGCGGGGTGATGGGATGTGCTAGGAGCATTGAGGGAGGCAGTGGCACTTGACGGGCCCCGTCTGCGCCTGAGGGTGCATGCGCTGAGCCGGTCTCTATTATTAGTTCCTTTGGACGGCCCGACAGCCTTCGCGACCGGACTGTCGACGC
The DNA here is from genome assembly GCA_018357685.1 of Trichophyton schoenleinii. NCBI lineage: Eukaryota > Fungi > Ascomycota > Eurotiomycetes > Onygenales > Arthrodermataceae > Trichophyton > Trichophyton schoenleinii. The sequence continues at coordinate 5,063,981 of WOFF01000001.1, forward strand.
CATCATGATATCTGCAGAGTCTGGGGAGCTTGTCGTTGCCTTAGCCGAGGGTGAAGGGGGTGTTGGTGTAGCGCGAGTGGGAGCTGGTGGTGGTGGTAGTTGATGCTGGTGCTGGTGCTGCTGGTGCTGTTGGACCGGTGGATGAGGCGGTGGAGGCGGTGGAGGCGGTGGAGGCGGAGGCGCACCCACGGGCGGAGGGAGCTTTTGAAACGGCTGAGAATAAGAAAGAACATTTTTGGCCATTCCACCGGGAGGAATTGAGAAATCATCTTCTTCCGTGAGGGTGGAAAGTAAGGTGCCCGTGTTGGTCCGGCTTGATGCAACGGAGCTACCCCAGGTTCTGCTCGAGTAGCCGCTGGAGCCTGATTGCCGTGGAAGCGCAGACTTGGACGAGAGATCAAACTCGAAATCGTCCATCATCTCCTCCAGGATCCGCTCCTCTTCCTCGGCCTCATGGTCTGAGTAACCTTTCCGGTCGAGGTCAGAACCAGAACCCACGTCTATGTCGTCAGGCGATATTTCGGGTCTTCTCCGATCTCGCTCCCTGGCGGAGACGCTGGCGGCTTCAGCCTCTAGCTCAGCCTCTCGTACCTTTTGTTTCGCCAATTCGATATTCCTGCGGACGTGCGACATGATATCATCGTCAGGTTCGTCTTCTCGAGGGACGACTTCGAGTCCATCATCGTAAGCGGCCTCGACAGCCTCGTCCAGGGCAGCATCGAACTCGGCCTCGGTACCTCTGCTGTAGTGAGCGTCCTGCTTCCGTCGTAGATAGAGAGAAGAGTTTGCCGAGCGTATAGACGAGCTCGATGAAGCACCGGACTCATCTATGGTGTCTAGCCAGGACGTCGATTCGGTGCCTCTTTCCTGGAGATTCTGCAGATCCCCGTTCGCAACGTTTGAGAGACCGAGGCCGTCCGATCTGGGATAGCTGCTCGAGGGATGGTGTTCGTTGTTCATGTTCGTACTGCTTGTATTGTCCGTGTCGTGGGTGCCACTGTCTCCGGACGGATGCAGGGACTGTTGCCGAGGTGGAATGTAGCGTTCATTCTGCGATTCAGTGGCGGGAGATTTTGCGAGTATCTGGGTGGCAGTGGCGGTGCCAATGAAATAGATGTCCTGATCGTCTGCATCGCCGTCTGTGATATGGGTTGAGAGGATGCTCTGGGACAGCGATTCACCGCTCGGCGGTCTCTCCGGCAGGGCCTTTCCACCAGCCTGCAGCGCCAGACCCAGGCGCCGGAGTTCGTTTATTCTCGTCGTGTACGTATTCCTCTGCAGCATGGATCAAGTTAGCAAGTGGGTTCTCGATAAGCCGTGTGTGTATGTATGCGGATAGGAACTCACGATATCGTCTAGTTTGTGTTTCTCCTCGTCGGCACCAGCCCGCTGCATGACCTGCGCGAGGAGACCGCAGGCGTCGGTGTAAGCATCGATAGCGCCCTCGTAGTTGGTGGCATTGTCGAGCAGGACGGCGGTATTGGCCTTCTGCAGCGCTCTGGACAACATTGTCTTCTGCGTGGCTGCCCGGACGCTGCTGCTGGTGCCGTCACGAGCGGCGGGCGGTGGTGGTCGAAGGTCGTAAGTCCCATCCATCGATCCTCTACTAGGGCTGTAGCAACGTCGCTGCTGACCGACAAGCCATTCATCGGGGGTCTAGAGCAGGCACTATGGACATGGTCGACCTGCGTGCGAAACGGGGGAGCGGCAAGCTGGCTAACCGCCGTCGGACAGGGCTGCGTTTCGACTGCTGGTGCTGCTGGTGCTGCTGCTGCTGGGCGGAATATGCGAGTTGTCGAAGCCGTCGAAGCCGTTCAACAAGACACAGGAAGAAGTCGTAGAAGTCGTAGAAGGCGAGCAAGAGTCGAGAAGAGCGACCGAGAGGGACCGCAAGGGGGGCCAAGGGGGGGCGTCAGGGGCTTCTCTCTCGTGTTTTTTTTTTTTTTTTTTTTTTTTTTTTTTTTTTTTTTTTTTTTTTCCTCCCTCCCTCTGGTTAAACTTCTTTCTTTTGCTTTCTTCGCGCTTGCGGCGTGGAGACCGCCGTGAAGAGGCTCGACGACTGCCCTTCTCCGCCGGCCGGTCGTTTCTCTGGCTTGGATGGCGACGATGGGCAGTGCTGTCGTTGGATGTTGTAGGGTGGACGAGAGGTTGTAGGACGGAGGTTGAGGTTGGACGTTGGAGGTTGAAGAAGCCGACGTCGAAGGCGGTCGCTGGCGGCGGCAGAAACGGCTCTTCCTTGTCTCGCTGTTTCCTTAAGCTACGCTGATGCCGATGCTGATGTGATGCTGCTGATGCTCGCCCGGAGAAAAAACTCGAAGCATGATTAATCTATATGCATCAGAGTCGCCCCCGGGATGGGTTCTCGCGCGGTGCAGGCGCAATCCAGAGGGACAGCGTGTTACGGAGTACTTATGGGCTGACTGACTGACCGGTGCCCCTTTTTTTTTTTCTTACGTTGTATAGACAGCAGCATGGAAGCCAGGGCGTAGTGTAGCTTGGTCGTCTTTGCAATGCGACCTCATCTCGAACTAAGAGACATCCTCGCTGCCGGGCTTGTCTTTAAGGTCGACTTGCCGGCGCATCCCGGCCCCTTACAGCGAGATGCATATAATCAGTTGCTTGCTGGGCTTTTTCTTCGTCAACGTCTTTTTGCTTCTTTCTGGGCCGGAGGTCACGTGACATCGATATTTTACGAGAAGAAGAAGAAGAAGAAGAAGAAGCAGGATAATAATAATGATAGCAGTTTGAAGACGGTTAAGAGAGAAGAATAGAGAAGAAGAGTCGAAGAGAAGACGAATTGAGGCAGAGAAGCAGAAGAGGGAAAGATGGAGATGTCGAGGAGCCGCTGCTGGGCGCAGGTTGGCCAGGTAAGAGAGAAGCTGCTAACAGCAAGACAGAGAGAGAGAGAGAGAGAGAGAGAGAGAGAGAGAGAGAGAGACTGACAGCTTGCAGGCAGCGAAGAAGCAGCTTGCGGGGAGGCAGCAGTGCCGGTATGCAAAGAAGAGCCTTCTGGGAGTGGCAAGTCGCGGTCTCTCCAGCAGTTCCAGGCCAATGCAGCCGATCAGAAGCAGCAGTATCAGCGGCGGCAGTGGTTATGGCGACGGGTTCATACGCAGGATAACAGCGGGCGATAGGATAAGGACGGGGATTTCACCTTCATATACGACCAAGCGAGGTGTATCGGACACCGATAGTACCTACGTATCGTATGGCATCGCAGACAGACTGTTCACCAACTGCTCGAAGCAGGCAGATTACTCGATATCAAAGAAGCTGCGAAAGGCCGATCAGGTCCCCAAGGCAGAGTCGGGCGAAGAGATAGGCGAAGGCAGCGGATGGTGGTATGAAGGTGAGAGCAACCCATCTCTCTTTAATATACGGATGTCTGCAGACGTCTACACATGCTAATGGGTGGATGAATGGTAGAACTCGGTCTTCTTCCTACCTTCTCGACATGGGCCCAGGTCACCTTTCTACACATGTATCTCCTCACAGTTCGACTGCGCGATCTCCCCACGTCCGAGGCCTTCCAGGTCTACAACAGATACCTGTTTGAACACTTCTCGCAGGCAGCCGAGCGCCGCATGGTCGAGGTGCACGGCATCTCCTCCCGCACCGTGCGCGTCTCCTACCTGAAGGATCTGTTCGTGCAGTGGAGAGGCGCCATAGCTGCCTACGACGAAGGCATAGTCAAGGGAGACGCCCAGCTGGCCGCTGCTGTCTGGAGGAACCTGTTCAAGGGCCTGTCCACGGACCACAAGGGCGAAGAGCTCGACTGGGCCAAGATCGCAAAGGTCGTCTTGTACATGCGCCGGTCGCTGGACAACCTGGCGGAATTCCAGACCCAGGAAGTCATATTTGCCTTCATCGAAGGGGCAGGGCCAGAGATGTTCTTCAACCCTGCTGAGCTCTCTCTCTTTGCGAGGAAGACGCAGGGCACGGAAGAGCCAAGTAGCCGCAGCCAGGGGAGTCCTCTGGGGCCTCCGAGAACGTAGCCATGCAAAAGAGCCAGCCAGTATTTGTCTTCTGTAATATACATGTACAACAGCATCAGACACGAAGCATCTTTTCTTTTCGCTTTCCCTTCAGCTTCCATCTCATCTTCGTCGTCGTCTCGACTCTCCGGCTTTTCGTCTCTTCTAGATCGCCGTTAAAAAAAAAAAACCTCCTGCTTAGCTCAGCTTCTCTAGCCAGGAACGACTTCGCATCGCCCGACCAACGAGCAAGCACGACAACAAACAACCACCGCAGCCGGGAAGAAGCTGCCTGCTGCTCCTCACTCCCGCTGCTTTATATATATATATATTCATACAATATATATACTCATAACGGGAGAAAGAGAGGATATCCTGTCCATTGGTATACTTACTTCGCCCGCTAGACCTTCACTACAACCATGGCGGACTCAATTCCCCAGGTACAGATCGAGCTCCCAGGGGACGTCGAGATGGAGGAATCAACAGCTCCGGCAGCAGAAGAAGACCCCTCAGCAGAAACGACCAAGGAGGAAGAGAAGGACAAAGAATCAGGAGACCAGGAGACGCAGCCGCCAGCCGAACCCGAAGTCCACAGCCAGCAGGCGGTTTTCCTCAAGTATGCACAGATCCGCTCCACAGCATAGCATCCAGTTTGCTGGTCAGCTCAATGGGATAACCAGCTAATACCAGGCCAGCTACCTTACATCGCCCATAGTGCAATTGGTACTGGGCAAAGACGAAGAGCAAACAATACTCACAGCGCACCAGGCCGTCCTCGAATCGAGCCCTTTCTTCGCCGAGAAACTCGCCCAGTGCGAGCTGACGGGTGAGGTCAGTCTACCCTCTCTTTGTCAACTGTCCTTTTTTCCCTTTCGCCTTTCAAAACAAGTTCCTGCGACGTGAATACCATGCTAACAGACCTTGTGTGCAGCGGCGCATCCACCTTGAAGACGAATTGACAGACACAGTAGCATGTTACCTCCAATTTCAATATACAGGAGAATACTTCCCCCGTCTCCTCCCGTCGGGAAAGGACCTTGAACAAGACCCAGCGATCCCCAAGGTCGATGCAAGCGGCGAGCAGCTCCTTAAACACGCCCGAATCTACAGTCTGGCCGAAAAGCTCGGAAACGAAAAGCTAAAGATGCTTGCTCAGAACAAGATCGGTAGCATTGAGAGTAGTGCTACGGGTGAGATCGAGTATGCGAGATATGTATACAGCCATACCACGCCAGAGGACACTGCTATCAGAGGACCCGTTGCTCGCTTCTGGGCTAAGATGAGTGATGTGCTGCGTCATGATGCCGAGGAGCAGTTCAAGGCATTGTGTCTTGAGCATCCCCAGTTCAGTTTCGATTTGCTTAATCGGGTGTTGGACATGAAGGAGAAGAGAGCCAGGGAGCGTGATAATACCAGTAGTCCGGCATTCAAGGGCCCAGCGAGAAAGAGGTCTAGAGCTTTCTAGGCTGATTGTACGAGTAGTTGCTTTTCTCATTATTGTTATTATTCGCGGTAGGCAAAGTGGCCTTGATTCCTACTATGTAATATCAATAAACAGGGCTGTGGTCGGATTATTATTTTTTGTTTTCTTTTTTTTTTGGGAGGCAGAAAATCAACTGGGTAGATCATAAATATGTACATGCTCCTGGGGCGTTCGACCACTCGGTGTCTTTGAATAATATAATTATTTAGCACCCTCCTGGACAATACGTTCGACTTCCTCGGGCTCCTTTGGTACCGTGGTCAGGTTCTCGAAGCCATTGGCGCGAACGACGACGTTGTCCTCGATACGCACACCTCCAACAGCCCAGTACTTGTCTAGAACTTCGGTATTGATGTACTTGCTGGTCTCGGGGTTAGTAAGGAACGGCTCAATGATGTAACGGCAGAAGTAGACCTAGAGCAAGGGTCAGTAAATGTATGTGAAACATTCGGCGGAGCAACTACTCGATTCAACACTTACACCGGGCTCAATTGTAATGACGGATCCCTCTGGAACAGTGCCTCGCAGGCGCAAATACTTGAACATGCGATTCGGGTCTGCCGGGTTAGGATTTCCTCCAACATCGTGAGTGTCCATGCCGAGGTGGTGGCCTAGACCATGAGGGAAAAAGGCGGTGCTGATTCCCTTCTCGAATATCTCATCCTCAGAGCCAGTGAGAATGCCAATCTTGAGCAGTCCCTTGATGGCAACCCGGTGGACCGCAGCATGCATGTCGTCGAACAAAACATTAGGTTTGATCATGCCAAACGCGACTTTCTGCATCTCCAGCGCGATATCATAGATCTGGCGGCCCTCCGTGGTGAATTTGCCGGGCAAGGGGAATGCACGGGTGATATCTGCGCAGTACGCCTTGTACTGGCATCCAGCGTCGATAAGTACGAGCTGGTCCTTAATCCCGGTAGCCGGGTTAGTTAGGTCACCATTATTCTTGGTGTAGTGGAGAGTGGCAGCATTGGGGCCACATGCAAGAATTGGATGGTAAGACTGGTCGGAGCAGCCATTAGACATGCAGACATAGTTGAGAGTAGCATAGAGCTCTCTCTCGTTCTTTGACTTGGTTGCGGCTTTCATCACTTCAATGTGAGCTTGGCTGGAGACCTCGTTGGCACGTCGGAGAAGACCAATTTCGTACTCGTCCTTCACCACACGGCAGGACTCGATGGCAAGTTTCAAGGCATCGGTGTCGTTCTGCTTGAAGGATGAGAAGGAGACCTCCGGGCAAACTCTGTCTGCAATTGTGAAGACCTTCTCGCCTCCACACTTCGCGAGATAGTTGTTTATCTCAGTTGTGAGGAGCACGGCATCAACATCGAACTGCTTCAAGGCTTCGGCGGGCTCGAGGGGGAGGCCGGACCACATAACCGAGGCTGGGTCGACTGGTGGAATGAACAATGTGAGCTCATCTTTCTCGATGTTGTATGCAACAGAGCACTCGGCCTCAAGACAGCCGGACAGATAGAGGAAGTTTCGGCGTTGACTATCAGATCATTTTCGTTAGTTTATTCCGCCTAGTCGAACGTATTTCCACGGCTCACCGGAAGTGAAACGGCTCGTCGCTGTCATCGATAATATGCTCCTTCTGGCCTTCAACGAAGATGATGCCGGTAGAGCCGTGCCCCGCGGCCTTGAGCTTCTCGGCAACGCGTCTGGCGTGACTCTTCGCTGGGTATTTGTCGACGTTGATATCCATGATGGCTGAATACGGCTGGTATAGGTAGGGTAAGAAAAGGTTGGACGAGGCGTGGACAAGATGGATGGAAGACGGCAACGGGTGAAATTGCTGAGATGTGTTATTGTCTTGCCTCGTCTTCCCCGTCTTCCTTCATTTCGTCGGGTCGTATTGATGCTGAGAAAACGCGGGGCTAAAGATGGCTAACGGCGGGTTCGATTACATAACAGCGGATGTTTGTTGGATATCAAGGAGAATGCGATATGAAGAGTCGGACGGGACGAAGGGCGTGAGACAGTGATGAGGTGAGGTAGATGGCAGTCGAGAGGATGCATGAGCGTCGATGTTGAGAACTGCTGTGGTTCGTTATGCGGCGCTGGTTTTCTAGTACGCCTCGCCGTCGTCGTCAAGGACCTCTTCAAAGTCGATGGACCATTCATCGATCGCAGCAAACTTCTTCTTCTGGAGCAGCAACTCCTCGCTCATAACGGGAGCTACTATCTCTCGCTCTGGTGATATCTCACTCTCTTCATCGAGCTGATTCTCCTTATCCCAGGCTGCATCGCCGCCCGTCGTACTGAGGCGGGAGTAGGTCTTCTTCGGCGTTGAACTCTTCCTTGGTTGAGACGATACCGTAGCAGTTTTACTTCGTCCTCTCTTGGGCTGTGAGGTATTCTGAGCCTTTTCTCGTAGCTTGAATCGGGCTTGGTTCTGCTGTGCTCGCTTTGTGTTCCTTTGCTGGCCTGTGGATGTGGCCTCTTGTTGTTCTCCGGTATAATTGAGCTCATCCTCTGAACCTGGAGCTGAGAGCACATAGTCCTTACCCCCAGCACGAGAACGCTTGCTCCTCTTACCAGCTAGGCCTTTACCTCGTTGACGCCGTCGTGGAAGTAAGGCATCTTGCAATGAGGTCGTAGACAAATGAGTAGGTTTTGAAGGCCGAGGGCTTGGTTTCTGGTTTACAGAACTCTCTGGAGTCGAAGCAGGAGGTGTAATAGATCCCACACTACTTTCGGGCGGTGCCATAGTTGTTGTCTGCCGCCTGCGTTGTGGTGTTGTCTGTATGGCGGAATTCACGGGGGGTAGAGAGTTCACAGATCTAACAGATACACAACCATCGTCATTGTCATCCTCATCTACAGCCACAGGTATCTCAGACTGGACTTCATCGAGGGCGGGTTCCTGCTCTTGAAGATCGTCTATGATCTCTGGCTCTTCTGGCGCTTCATCAACTTGTTGGTCATCCAAAGCTTGCACAAGAGCGGGCGGCTCATCCGAAATTCTGTCATCTGAGGCAAGATCATGCTGTACAGGGATTTCAACAAACACCTGTGGTAATTTTGGTGTCTTCTTGGTAACTGTGGGAGTAATGTCGGCCTGGTTTAGTGACTTTCTCTTCTTTGCTGGAAGTGGTGTAGACACGTCCTCCGGATCAAAGCTGCCTAACAGGTCATCAGAGCCCAATTCCGATGATCCAAGGTCCAAGGAGTCATCTCCCACAAGTTGTAATATACTCGGCTGCCTTGGACGTGGACGGAATGCGCTTAATATCGAGCTCTCGAAGGCCGGTGTATGCCCTCTTTGATTCATATCCCTTCTCGCGCTACCCGGGAATCCTTGCAACCTCAACGATGTCCCCATACCAACGCCACCAGATGGAGGTGCCTGTACCTGCTGGCGGTCCCTGACAGGAGTTTGACTGCCAAACGAGTCTCGTTCCCGCTCTCTCCGCATCAAGCCCGAGCTTTCGTCTTGTATTTCATCGCTTCGTCCATCCACGTCTGAGCTATTAGCGTCTTTCCTAGAGGTGACTCTAGATTTTGGTACCGGCTTCGCGCTCGTGGTAGGCTCTTCAGGCTCTCTTCCAGAGACCTTTCGCTTGGGTCTTCCCCTCGTCGCATTTGCTTTGGCAGTTTGTGCAGGAGGCTGATTGCTGCGGGTGACTCGGGCTCGTTTCGCCGCCGGACGAGGCATTTTTGTAAATTATCGTAGCTTTTATAGCTACAGTCCGTCTCTTCCTGGCTTCTATACAAGTCAAAAGGAGGGTTTCAGGGTATTCTGGTTCTTTAAGAGCTGTTAAACGCGATGGTTGGGGTTAAATTGTCGAAGTTGACGCGCCGCTTGTTTTGGTTTGGTCCAAAAGAGTTTAGCGCCGGGAAGTGCAGATAAGCTCTTTGATATCGGCAACAATGCATTGAACAATCAATATTTACACCACGGAGAAATATCAAGTACAGGTGCCAAACGATAACACTAATTCATGATAGCAGGGCTATATTTTATCCCGCTTACGTTGCCTGGGGAGGTAGAACCACCCGCTCTAAACTGCTGTCTACAACTGGTAATATCTGTGCGATATGGTTTGGGTCCCTCATCATCGCTGGGACATCCTTGCGTGAGCCTCCGATCATCTATACACATGTTCAGTATGTCATTTCTCTCGCGGTATCTATAAGGAGAGTGAATCTTACTTCTTTGACTTTGTCATATCCTTCCTCCTTTGCAAGGTACTCCCGCATTACTTCACCCGTGTCAAAATCCACGAAAACGCGGGTATCTCGTAACCGGAAAAGAACATTATCTAATCGCATAAACATTCTAGTAAGCAGAAGAAGGCATGTCGGCATGACGCGAATCTTGCACGACAGCATAGTGATTCCGTTATCCGCTAACTCATCCTCATAGAGCATGATCTCGTCGTAGAACAGAATTGGATCTGGTTGCTTAAGTCTCTCTATTGGGAGAGGAGTAGATGTTTGCTCAAATTCATGGCCTTTAGATGTGACTGTTCCCTTATAGTCTGTGGTATATGACCAGTCAAAAGGCTTAACCACCTCCTTTATACCCTCATGGGCTGATTCTCTATACCAGGTATTAGCACTAAAAGAACATGCATATGAACAACTACTTCCAGATATTGCACACCTGCTTTTCTGCCACTCGCTTGAGTACGATACTTTAAGCATAGAGGCTCCTGTCTTGTCCACACGGTCCAGAGCATCAAAAGCATTGAAATTGATACCCCACCCTGACGGTAAATGTTCGATTGACACTAAGTTATCTCCAAATATCATCTCAGGGGGTGCAATCCCCAGCTTATTCGTCATCTCATCAATTGGACCAGCTTTAAGAATTGGTAGCTTCTTGGTGGTTATCTTGAAGCCCTTTCTTGTTATCGAGCTTGGTGGTGTAGCTTCTGGCGAGGGGAAGCTCGACTGCGTCCCATTCGAGGCAGCCATGGTAGCCGATCTAGTTTTTCCTGATGGTGTTTTTAGATAAGATTGCCCTTAGGACGTTTTAACTGCAGTGACAAGAGAGCCCTAGAAGGAAAAAAATATAAACAAGAGCGCCTTCCAGTTGTATTTGTGGTCCAAGTCGTTCCTGCCCTTTGCCGTTTTTGAACTATATCACGTGGACATTTGATGGTAGGTAGGTTGTGCTTAGATAAGCCGGATGTAAACGGGCCGGTGGTTGCTGTGGTAACGCCGACGCTGGCGGTTGTTGTAAATAGAAAACCACCAGCAACTTGAACTAGTTTCTCACTCTTTAACAGCAGAATACAACTCTCTCTCTTCTCTTGTTCATTGCCCTATCTCTCATATATCGGATCATACACTGCGTTGTAACGGCTCCTAATTACTCGGCCCATCTACACAACTGCCCTTCCTGCCCAAGATGTCTACAAAGACCCTGGAAGCTCGCTTCGAGCGGTTGGATGTGAACGACGAAAATGAGCCGCCGGCCAGCCATCACATCAAGGCAAAGGTATAGCCAGTCTCAATAACATTGCAGAGCAATAGAGAGCTAATAAGTCATAGGGAATGCCATCAAAATGCGGCCCAGCTCCAGCTGCTCATGGGAATCCTACCTCCAACAGACCGAACCTCTTGAAGCTAGCGCTGCAAAACAATAACGAGTCCAAATCACACAGAAGCCCTCTGGAAGAGGAATCTTCTAATTCATTGCGCATGAATGACTCGGCCGGAAACCCTAAGAAATTCCACCTCGGCATGTTTGAGATTGGCAAACCACTCGGCAAAGGAAAGTTCGGAAGAGTATACCTTGCCCGTGAGAGATCAACCGGGTTCGTATGTGCATTGAAAGTGCTGCACAAGAGCGAGCTTGTCCACGGACATGTTGAGAAGCAGCTTAGACGTGAGATTGAGATCCAAAGTAACCTACGACACCCCAACATCCTGAGATTATACGGTCATTTCCATGACAGCAAGCGAGTATTCCTCATCCTTGAGTTCGCCGGTAAGGGTGAACTATACAAACACCTTCGAAAGGAAAACCGCTTCCCTGAATGGAAAGCAGCCCAGTACATTGCCCAGATGGCAGCTGCGCTGAAGTACTTGCACAAGAAGCATGTCATGCACCGTGACATCAAGCCAGAGAATATCCTTGTTGGCATCCACGGGGAGATCAAAATTAGTGATTTCGGCTGGAGTGTGCACGCCCCCAACAATCGAAGACAGACAATGTGTGGCACTCTCGACTATCTCCCTCCAGAGATGCTCAAGCCAGGCAACGGTGATAAGTGGTATGATGAGAAGGTCGACCTGTGGAGTTTGGGTGTCCTTATATACGAGTTCCTCGTTGGTGAAGCTCCCTTTGAAGACTCCCCAGTCATGACCCACAGAAGGATTGTACGTGGAGAGATGACCATCCCATCCTTCGTGAGCCCAGAAGCCAGAGATCTTATCAAAAAGGTAGGCCCCCTAACTGCATGGATACATCCAGCCCCGAGATAGTATCGCTAACATTTGTTTCATTAGCTTCTCGTTCTTGACCCAGCCAGCCGAATCCCGCTGGATGAAGTCCAACGGCATCCATGGATCTTGAAGTACTGTGTCAAAGGTGAGAGAGTGGCACAGAGAGAGGCTGCTGCCAGCAAGAGCAAATCGAATAAATGAAGCAGAATTAAGGAGGGGGTATTTTCAAAGTCTATCTATTGTTACAGCGTCATTGTTTGAGCGTTCCTGTTTGCCTGTGCATTTGATTTCCTTTCTTTGCGTTCCCATAATATTTGGTGTTATCGGTATATTTCGTCAAATGGTCGTGTATCTCGGAAGCAGCTTTCCCATACTTCATCTACCACTCTTAAAGCTTGTTCCTTGCTTTTGCATGCTGGTCTCGCCTGTACAGACATGACGGCTCTTCGTCTCACACACTCTTGGTGATGGTTAGCCAGTTTAAATTCAAATCTTCCAAAGAATTCGTTGGCCCATCTGCACTCTCCGCTCAAGGAACTGGCTCGTATCTAGTAAGATGTTAGCCACCATCCATTGACATTCCCTCTCTTAGTAAGAGCAATATACCTCCGCACAAGCCGCATGCCTCAAGTTGTCTGTCCAGTCGAGCTTGAACCGCAAATGGTCGTAGGCATGCACCATTTCATGAGCCAAGGTATCCTCAAGCTGGCTTTGGCTGTTCATAGCATTCGCGCATATCTGAATTCCGTACTCTGGATCAAACCCTCCACCTTGCCGAGCCGTACATCTCCGACAATATATATTCTTCGATGATATATCGCCTCCAAGCTGTCTGATGTTGTCTTGAAGGAACCGTATAACCGGGCCTATACGACAGAAGAACCATATCAGTAATAGATCAAATAAGACCTGCGATGAAGGCGTAGATAGACTCATACTATAATTCAGCAGATAATCTCTCTGTGACTCGCACCGCCTGCAGTCCGATTCTTCATTTCGAAGGTCTCTCGCGAGTCTAAACTGCTCAACACCCTCGGGTGTCATCTTCCCTGTAACCCCGGCGTAGATGTTGCGAAAGTGAGTAAGGATGTCGTCCCCGGGTTTGAACCCGGTTGGCTTCTGTCCCTTATCCGAGGCATCACTGCCCGTCGTCTGTGATTCTGCCATTTTCTCCTGCTTCTGCTTCTGCTGCTGCTTCTTCTCTGCCTCTTCTTCCTCTGCTTCTTTGCGGCCTTCCAAAAAGCTAAGTCACGTCCAGAACTTCCAAGACGACGGGAATTACATAATCAGACGGATTAATTATATTCCTCTGCTTGCCTCTGATTGGCTGAGAGCGGAACTTTTGGCTTCGGAGTTTTTTGGCCCCGGCATTTTATTTTTCTTTTCTCTGATTGGTTGGATGTTGCCCTTTTTCGTCTTTTTCAGCAAAGGCTGAATCAACGGCAGGACAGAATCTCGACACGCCTCTTCTCATCCTGGTCTTTTTATACCAAGCAGAAAGCACAGGAGTACCAGCAGACTAGTGTTAGCGGGCCAGAGGAAGAAAACGTGGTTTGAAAGTCCATAAATATCTTTTTGCTCTAAGAAAAGTTCTTGTAAAGTTTAACCCGGCTACTTTCGGCTGGTTCCTTTGGTCCCATCAGAGAAGAGGCAAACCATCTTCTCTGTCTTATTCCTTCCAAAGGTACCAACAATATTTTCTTTGCGCAGAACTATTCCCAAAGCCTGAAACAACATCTCTGTCAGAAGATAACAGATTTTGACTGATTGATTCTCTTGTGATCTATTCAGACAACGACTGTCAGCAGCCATGGCGCAGTCTCAGAAGAGAACCCCTCCTTCGGTGATGGAGGCCGTCACCGAACAGATCGGCAACACCCCTCTTGTTCGACTCAACAAGCTCCCCAAGAGCCTGGGTATAGAGGCAACAGTTTATGCGAAGCTGGAATTTTTCAATGCTGGCGGCAGTGTTAAGGACCGCATTGCCCTGCGAATGATCGAGGAGGCTGAGCGCTCAGGAAGGATAAAGCCAGGCGACACATTGATTGAACCCACCAGCGGCAACACGTATGTAACGTGCCCTATCATACAGAGAACCATGCAGGATGCGCGCAAGTGGCAGAACCTTGCCTGACTTGCTTTTGAGTTGTGGTCTAACGATCGGTGATTTTTAGGGGAATCGGATTGGCCCTTGTTGCAGCTGTCAAAGGTTTGGCTTCAATCCTTGCCCTTACAACATGAACACCCTTGCTGATGATACATTTCACTTTTTAGGATATAAGGCGATCATTACTTTGCCCGAGAAGATGTCTGCAGAGAAGGTTGCTGTGCTTCGTGCCCTGAATGCCACCATCATCCGTACCCCTAACGAGGCTGCCTTCGACTCTCCTGAATCCCATATCGGAGTGGCCAAGCGTCTGGAGAAGGAGCTGCCTAATGCGCACATCCTGGATCAGTACGGAAATGAGAATAACCCCCTTGCACATGAGTTTGGAACCGCAGAAGAGATTTGGACTCAGACGGATGGTAAGGTCAGTGTAGTGATTGCTGGCGCCGGTACCGGTGGAACAATCACTGGTATTGCCCGTGGCCTGAAGAAGCACAATTCTTCCGTCAAGGTTATTGCAACTGACCCCCACGGATCTATTCTTGCTGTTCCTGAGCCACTTAACCAGGAGCACCTCAATGAGTCGTACAAGGTTGAGGGTATTGGATATGACTTTATTCCGGATGTCCTTGACAGGGAAATTGTTGACAAGTGGTACAAGACTGGTGACAGAGAGTCATTCAAGTACGCTCGACAGCTCATTGCTGAGGAAGGCTTACTTGTTGGTGGTAGCAGTGGAAGTGCTATTGATGGTCTAGCCCAAGCAGCAAGGGATGGCCAGATTGGCAAGGATGATGTTGTTGTCGTTGTTCTGCCTGATAGCATCCGAAGCTACTTGACCAAGGTATGTCCAGTCTCTGTACCATTATACTAAAAATTTTGGATACTAACCTTTTCCTTTCCCCCAATAGTTTGCTGATGATGACTGGCTCGCAGCCAACAACCTTCTGCCTGCAACTGCAGAAGTGCCACAATCACCACAGCTACCTCCCCAGGGATCAACTGACCAGTTCGGCGGAGCTAAGGTTAAGGCTCTTCGTCTCAAGCCCGTCACCACGGTGTCTGCCAACTCACCTTGTTCCACTGCCATCGAGACTATGAGAGATAAGGGCTTTGACCAGCTCCCAGTCCTCGCAGCTCAAAGCCGAAAGCTAGTCGGCCTTATAACTCTCGGAAACACCCTCAGCTGGATCTCCCGCGGCAGGGCTACCGGCAACAGCCCCGTCTCAGATGTCATGTTTGACTTCTCTAAGATCTCCGAGATCATTACTGACCCACGAAATCTGGGCAAAGCTCCCAAGGCCACTGACGACGACGCTGGCAAACGCAAAGAATTCGTCGAAATCACTATGGATACTCCCCTGAGCGTCCTCAACCGTTTCTTCGAATGGAACAGCGCTGCTGTTGTGACCGAAAAGGACGAATCTGGTCACATGAAACCACTCGCTGTTGCAACCAAGGTTGACCTCTTGACTTGGCTCCTGCAGCAGAACAAACTAAGCTAGATTATTTTCTAGCTTCATCGCCTGCTGGTTTCCTTTCAATAGTTCTCGTTTCACACAATCTGGAGGTGGAGTGAGTTTAGGTCAACGTTGTCACGACATGTCTTTTCCCCCCTTCCGTTTCATAGTTCTTCAACAGGCATGCCTTACAGGTTAGATGTTTCAACGACTGCTGCATTGTTTCTGATTGGGTGTTTGTATTTAGATCTCTCTCCCTTTTTCAACATATAAACCGTATACACGGATGGGATAATACCATAGTAATACATCGAGTGTTTTGTTGACGGCTGCCTTATAAGATGTAAATGCCAAATGAATCTTTCAGACCAGGAAGAGCGGTCGAACTGGTTAGAAAGCGGCAACAAGACACGCACGTTTAATGGCGGGAGTAATGCATTATAGACACGTTGCCAATTACTATGGCGGTTGTGTACCGGGAGGATAAGTTGAGAGGGACGTTTTGCGAGTGAGGACGAAATCTCCCCAAATGGCCTTGTTTTAAAAAATGATGTTTGGTTCAGTCAAGTTCATGCTTTAAGGTCTTGATAATCGTTCATAGACATTGACCCATCCATTCTTCCCAGGACCGAAGGCCAGAAGTGGCATCGTCTCTGTAATCCATCGTGACGCTTCCTCCTAGGAAGTCAACCTTAACACCAGATTCCTCTTCCAGAAGCTGGAAAGTAAAAGGTTGGCTGCCAAAAGCATCGGTCTCGTCGTCACCTTCCGCATCAGGGTTAATCACACCCTTCCGTCTCGTCTCTCGGACTGCTTCGATTTCGGCTTCTAGCTTCTCCTTCACCATGGCCGGTGGAATAGCAGCAAATAGATCCTGCTTGTTGGCTGCTACTAATACGGGGGTGCCGCGTGCCCGAGTGGATGCTGAGAAACGATGGAGTATATTCAGAACGTCATAGAGGTATCTTGCAATATCAGCTAGTTGGCCTGCGTCCATCAAAGTACTAGCGTCGATCATGAAAATCACGCCGCGAACTTTGGTCCTGGACTGTTTCTGCTTTGCAGGATCTAGCAATTGGGCAATAACTTCTAGGTCACGAAGTTTCCCATGCCCCGGAGTGTCTCTGAGGGAGAAAGTCACCCGCTGTTTGGCAGCCTGTGCCAATGTCGGGTCATTGACAGAACGGTATTTGTCTGAGCCTTTTCTAACGGCCGGATGAAGTGCTACCGGAAACGTAGAGGAGACCTGGGAAGTGTGGGTTGGTCGAGGCCCGAGGTTTGAGGGTGTACCTTTTTCGAGCTACAAACAACCTGTTAGTGAAAAATGGACGAGCAACGGGGGAAGGACAATACTATAGCTAACTTTAGCACAGAGAGCTGTCTTTCCTGACCCGCTAGCGCCCAGTAAAATGAACTGGTCAGACTTGCTAGTGGGAGCTGTACGGTAAAGGAAGACGTGTAAGGCCAAAGGAAGCAAGAAGGCCACCAGACAAGTGACCACAATAGCAACTGGATTCGCTGAGAGCAGGTTGGTCGCGATCTCACTCGCGGAGTTCCATTGCATCGTGGCGTTTCTATGCTTTGCTGTCCTGCGAAGGTCTTTCTGGAATCCACAGCTTGTGCGCCTTTTTATAGAGGAGTTGGGTTCCCTTAACTAGCTGGCGTGCCACGAAAGACTGTTTCTTGCTGTCTCTACCCGGACCACACCACCTTCTGCTGAGTATAACCAAGGAGTCTATCAGCAAGGGTTTACCATGAGCAAGTAAGAAGCCAGAGGTGCGTCAGCAGCCGTTAGAGAGGCAGCAGGGGTCCCGCTATGTCGGTCGAAGGCCTCACACTCTGCCACCTTCGGCTCTTTGCTGTATCACAAACAAACCGCCGAGCGAA
The DNA here is from genome assembly GCA_018357685.1 of Trichophyton schoenleinii. Classification (NCBI taxonomy): domain Eukaryota; kingdom Fungi; phylum Ascomycota; class Eurotiomycetes; order Onygenales; family Arthrodermataceae; genus Trichophyton; species Trichophyton schoenleinii. The sequence goes on from WOFF01000001.1 coordinate 5,081,300, forward strand.
GCTGGAAAAATCTATATCACGTGATTGATTTATCACCGCTTATATAACTTTTACATAATGGATATGACTAATCTATATTACTCATCTCTTACTCAGCCGCTCTTATCCTCTCTTATCCAACGTTTGCTTCGATTCTTCTCAACACCGAAAGCCAGCAAAATAACGACCAAAGAAACCATCGTCACATCGGCCGAAACTCCTCGTATCCTCGTCGACTATAAATACTTAGCGCTCTGCTTCCCCCCCTGGGGCGCCAGGATGATGTCCTTCCTCCCTCTTCTCGCCCTTGTTGCGTGGTTCAGCGTCGTCGTCTCTGCTGTCGAGTTCAAAGCTCCACAGGCCCTGGCAGTGCTCGATGCCGCCTCCCCCCTTGACATCGAGTGGTCGTTCCCGGAGAACGCTACCTCCTTTCTGCTAGGCACTGATTACAGTATATGGCTGTGTGCGGGAGGCAACGAAGACAACACTCATGTAAGATTGAACGCCAAAGGAGTGCTGTTGGTTGATAGCTAAATGTGTTGTGAAGGAACGCGTGGCACAGTTATTTAAGGGGACCATCTTGGGCAACCCGGTCCACACCACCGCTGAGGTCGACCCTAATGCCGGAAGCGAGTACCCCAATGGCTAGTAAGTGTCGAGTAACTGGGCTACGTGCATAGCTGGTATGGTGCTAATTCGTCTCCAGCTTCCTTGAAGCTGTCCTCAATGGAATGCAAGGGTACTCATACCGCTTCACCCTCACCGGCATGACTGGCTCCTTCTCGCCCAATGTTGAGAAGGGCCTCCAATCGCTCCCCAAGCCGGACGAATCAGACACTGTTCGAATCCAAGCACGTCAAGTTCCAGCCCCTGGCGCTGCAGTACCCCCAGCCCCTGGCGGCGCAGCTGACCCTCAAGCACCCGGTGCTGCCAACCCCCCAGCTCCAGGTGCAGGTGCTCCTCCAGCGCCAGCACCAGGAGCAGGTAATCCGCCAGCACCTGTACCACCAGGAGGCAAACCACCTGCTGGAGCACCACCTGCCGGAGCACCACCTGCCGGAGCACCACCTGCCGGAGCACCACCTGCCGGAGCACCACCTGCTGGAGCCCCCCCAGCAGGAGTACCTCCCCCCGCTGCCGCACCTCCAGCAGGCGTACCACCAGCAGCAGTTCCCCCACCTGCAGCAGAACCAACTATTGTCCAAACCGTACCTTACCCGGAGCAGACTGGGCTCACGAGATACGCCCCCATACCAAAGCATCCACCGAAGAAAATCGTTAAAAGAGAAGCCACACCTCAGTTTCCCACCAGCCCATACAAAATTGCTACCACTTTCTTAGCACCACCTACTGTTAAGACAACAATTTCTGCTTCAGTTACCCTGACTGCCGAGCCCCATGAAAACACAGTGAGATATACCTCCCTGCTACTGAACTAACGAAGCAACCACTGACTTGTGTCTTATAGCATGATCCAGTTGACGAAGACATGGCAAGGTTCCTCAGACGTTGGCAAGATTGAGCCACGATCTTGGTAATATAATATAAGCTCGATAATAGCAATACCCCCAATATGTACACCCTAATCATGAAAGCATAGGTTATTGGCGTTTCGAGGTAGACATGGGACCGTCCGTGGTACAGAACACTCTCTAGCCCATCTGGCATTTCTCGCAACCCTCATGAATATCCTTTCTGAAAATGGATATAAGGAATGGTTAAACACCGAGCCTATAGGTATACTAGCTGGCTTTAGATGCCTACGGCACCCCTCACACCTCTTATGTTCCTACTCGAGCAACCAGCGCTACCCGCCGTTGTTAATGATATGATGATGATGTTGTTGAGAATACATCTAGAACTTCACCTCTATGGCAATCGTGTTCCCACCTTCTATATACAACATTGTGCACCCAGAAAAAAACAAAACAAAATTAGCCGGTTCTCTGTATTATTGAATCCAGCAGCACCTTTTCTCTTGCCTCCCTTTCTTCCTTCACGTAAGTCCCAAGTCAAATCATTTAACAAAACAGGAATAAAGAACAAAAACAAAAAGCAACGGAAAAATGAACAGAACCAATACAGCTGTGCTGGCGTGCAATAGCCACCAGACTACTGGTTGGCAGAAGCAGCAGGGATATCATTAAGGGGATTTTTATCGTTATTCGTCTCAGGAGCCGGCGAAGACAGGCTCGTTGGGGTCATGCATCGACTCGGCATTTCAAAGAAAGCCAGGTTCTCCCTGGACACAGCATACTCACTGCCAGAGTATCCCAGCACAGAATGGATCTGGGTACTCCTCAAGCCCTTAATCCGGGAAAGCTCAGCATAGCCGTAATTGATAAGTCCTCTGCCGACCTCCTTGGCTTCCTTGGGAGTACTACAAGCCATGGGATAGTCATCGTTTAACTCGGTCTGCGATGGGCGCGGCGCAACCATTACCTTGATGGCTTCCATGTATCCAAATTTGCCCTCAACTGCGATCACCCCGGATGGAAGAAGATAGCCTGTGTCTCGAATGGTGTTGTATGCCTCCTCATCGATATAAACACTTCCGTGAGGCTTGAGGCCATGGAGAAGCCAGAAGGATCGAGACTGCACGGGCGAGTCTGATGGGAGGAAACAGGTGTGCAATGGTGGATCAGGCTTTGTTTCCTCCACGCCCAGAGCACTATCGGATGAAGTACCGTCATTGGATGAATGATGCTCGATAATCTCCTCGATAGTTCCGGGACGGGAACTACGGGTAATGACAGTGGTAACGCCGGCACTTGTGGCTAGTCTTGCCGCCACTATCTTTGAGCCCATACCACCGGTACCAAGTGACGATCCAGCGGAGGACACGTCGGCTTCAAGACTGGAGATATCCTGGACAATGTCGATAACCCGAGCATCGGGATTGGTCCGGGGGTTGGCGGTGTAGAGCCCATCTACATCGGTCATAAGGAAGAGGTAGTCTGCTTCGATCATCGCTGCAGTGATAGCAGAAAGCGTATCGTTATCGCCAAATTTGATTTCCTATTGGATTGGAACCTCCAGTCAGCAACCGATACCTTAATATGCAAGAGATAACGAAATAGATAAGTGGTTGGTTCGCACATACCGATACAGTCAGAGTATCATTCTCATTGACGATTGGGATAACGCCCATGCTAAGAAGCTGAGCAAGTGTATTTTGGGCATTTACATATTGAGTCCGCTATAACAACTTGTTAGCCGATTGTCTTACCTTATTTTCTTGGTTTGGCCGAACTTACATCAACAATATCATTCCGCGTGATAAGGATCTGGGCAATGGGCTGACGCAAGTGGCTAAACAAGCTGTCCCAAGTACTCATGAGCTGGCATTGACCGACTGCTGCCAGAGCCTAGAAACGTTGTGTCAATTGGAAGGCCATCCAGCGGTAGGGTGTGGACCATACCTGAATCGAAGGGAGATGCTTTGGTCTCTCAGCAACGTCCATGCGTCGCATACCAACGCCTACAGCACCTGACGAGACGATAATAACATCATGGCCGTCTTTCCGCAGCTTCACCGCTGCTTCGACGATGAGTGTCAGGTTTGACAAGATCGGCTCATGGGACTTTTCATCCACAATGGAGCTCGTCCCTGTTGTTGACACGGTTAGTCATAATGTCAGGATATACATATGGTCAGCCTCAACCTACCGAGCTTTATCACCACCTTTAACGACTTTGAACCCGCCATCTTTTTTAACTCCGTGTTGTCTGGTCTAATTCAGTACGAGCTGGGAGATATCCATGGGTATGACGAAATGCGGGATAAATGCGCCTCTACTCAGCGAGCAGAAAAAAAGGGGAGGGGATAAAAAAAAAAAGAAGCGAAGAAAACGTTCGACTGTGAGTGCCAAAAACCCCTTCGACGATGTCCTCTGATATATCAAATCAATCCTGACCTGCCGCGCTGTTGAGGCCAAGGAGAAGCAAGAGTGAAATGTCCTTTATATAAATATCTCTTCGCCGAGTTTCCCTTTTGGGAGCGGAAGGTGTTCTGCCGCCACTTATGTAAGCGGGGCAAAGTCATGTGGGTCCCGAAGGCTCTTTTTTTTGCTTTTTTCTTCCTTTCTATTTTTTTTCGATTCTATTTTTGCATGTGGAAATGAAAAACAACGACGTTCAAGCTTGATGTCGGCTGCGGTTGGCTTGCTCGCTGGACTTACACCAAAACGTCGTCATGCGTGCGTCGGGGGCCTCGGAGAAGGGACACAGGGACAGACATCACACCGCACTGCCCGTGCTAGGTTTTGCCGCCACACGCTGATATCGTCACCACTCCGGGGGCCATCGCTGGAAGAAAGAAATTCCCGCTGCTGAGGCTAATAGGCTTTGGAGCCGCCCAAACCATCGACCCCATGGAGTTGCTGAGCTGAGCGGACCTTCACCGAGCAAGACGGAGGGCGGAGATCAAGCCTCCAAGGGGAGCAAAGCAGATTGCTCTTGTGCCTGCAAGTGGAGTCCCGTTGTGCCAAAACACGGTATGTTTGGAAGGATATACTCGAAGGATCGTGTTTGCCCTTTGACCGCCTGAGATGGACAGACACGGGAGCAAAAATGATGGGGGAATAGGATTGCTGGATGGTGCCCGTACCCAGTTTATAAGGTCTGGTATTGATGTATGTATTGGTAGAGCTGGCTGTGGGAGAGGACCGAGTATGAATGATATATATCAAACCGTTGTACACTGACGTCGATTTGCATCACTATTTGCCGCGGCTGGTTCCGCAGACGAGATGAGGGATATACTTAATGCAACAAATACTTTATGCAGGCCGGGATCAGGGGTGAGATTAAAGCCTTTGCGAGTTGATGGCCTGACTGGTGGACTATCATTGAAGATCCCCAGGGGTATGACAGCATCCAAGTAACAGCACTTGCACAAGAGAACATATAGAATCCAAAAATTTCTGATAAAATTCATTAGACAATAGAACAGTGAAGAAAAAAAGTAATATTACTTTAATAGGTAAAAAGTACCATCTCTAAAATATCGCAAGCTAGTTTATCCGTAGTATACATTGTTATTAAAACAAAACCATCCATCATAACTCAGAATATCATGCTGCTATGCAGTGCGGGTACTTTCAGGCGCTTTCCAGGTTGACATCACTGGTAAGATAAATAGGTATAACACAAAAGAAAGGTGCGACAAAGGAAAAAGCAAAAGCAAAGGATAATAAGAAAAACATATGAGTCCCTTTACAAAGGAGATGGATGGTCAAACCAAATATTGGAAAAAAAAGTAGGGAGAACTCCTGGCTTTGCCTTGCCCAAAGTAAAACGCCTTTCCCGTATTTGTCCCCGTTGGTAACCCCTGGCTTGCTCATCGCACAGCTGGTGCGAAGAATTGTTGGAAAAATGGAAAGGCAAAAAAAAAAAAAAAAAAAAAAAAGGGAATCCGTTGAAGTATTGGTTTTCAGTATGGAAGCGACGGAGGTATATGTATCCATCGTATTTAGACGTCCATCATTTCGGCGTCTTCGTTAAGCACCTCGTCAGCGGGTCCCCAGTTCCCTTCGAAGATTGTGGCGCCTGCTCGACGTCTCTGTTCGGCCCATTGCACCCCGAAAGACTGCAGGATTTCATCTGCCACCGGACGGTCTGGAGGGTTAGGGGATATCATCCATCCAACTAGTTTATCGAGAGCTTGGTCGTTATCTGCATCAACCATAAATGCTGGTGGCTCTGCAAGTTCCCCACTGCGGGCACTAGGGGCGCCCTTTCGCTGGGCCAGCTGGAAGTAGTTGGAAGAAACATCCTGGGAGGGGCAGTCTTTGTCGAAATCGTCAAATGAAGACAGGTTTCCAATCGAAGATTCAACTAGTGGATTGCCGGAAGCATCACGGAGGATGTTGCTGCTTTCTCCACTCCAAGTCAAGCTTGGAACATCACTCATGTCCCCGTTTCGGAGCTTCTGCCACGAGACTCCATTATCTGGGAGCTCAACATTGCCTGCAATTTCAAACATGATCAACCCGAGAGCGAAAATGTCTGCAGGCTTGTCGTATCGGCCCATCAGTACTTCTGGCCCAATATATTCTCTGTCCCCTTCACCCTCGATTCCAGCAGCAGCAGGCCAACGAGTAGCAAGGCCGAAGTCTGCAATCTTCAGCACACCTTCAAAGGTGATGAGAATATTTGCTGGTTTCAAATCCAGGTGGATAAAGCCTGTATCGTGAATATGTTTCAAGCCCTAAAAGGTGTTAGTTAATTCTCAAGTGTATGCAATGAATATAGGCAAACTTACATGTGCCAACTCTAGTAGGATCTTCCATATCCTAAAGTCATCAAGCCTAGCTTTTAGGCCGACCTGGGAGAGAAATACATCGAGACTACCTTCCTCGCAGAACTCGGTCTGGATATAGAGGTATCCTTTATCCTCCCAGCTATCGACATAGCTGATTATATGATCAGAGCCATGAAGAGCCTTGAGAGCGACGACTTCATTATTTCGTCTTTCGCGGTCCTTGGATCCAGCATATGGCTGTTTGGATTTCTTGACAGCCCATAGCTTCCGGCTGCCGGTGTTGGTAGGGGTCGAGTTAGATGAGAGAGGTGTCTGAGGCTGGAAGAGTTGACTTGGTGGTGGAGAAACACGCTCTGAGACTGAGTAAACAAGGGAAAATTCACCCGTACCAATAAGCTCCACTTTATCAAAGCGTGAGTTTAGGCACGGGTCAATATCAGGGGAATTATAGCCGCCAAGAGGGAAACTAGTTCGTTTCCCGAGATTTGGAAACGATTCACGGGGAGCAGTGGGAGTTGCGGGTAGAGCTGAGGCATTTGCCTCGACAAGACTAAAGGTGTGGTCATCGGGAGCTGTGATCGAAAGATTACTAGCATCGGGAGTCAAAGTATGATCCCGTGGTGTTCTTGGAGGCCCAGACTCTGGCGTTTTACAGTAGAACGGGCTCGCTGAAATAACGATCCATTAGTATATAATGTAAAATTGAATGCAATATTGAAAAAGAAACCAAAAGGACTGGGGAGGGAGAGGGGTCTATCTTACAAAATAAACCAGATTCGCCTCTGTTGGCATCGAAGTTGGGTTGACTTGCAGCTTGGAATTGGAATGGTGTGGAATTGGAGACGTGCTGAGGGAAGAGGCCTCGCCTAGTTGGTGTGGGAGGAAGGTCTGAGTCTGTGGGACATTGGCTGTCAAACGGGGCCGATGGTGATCGTGGAATAGAGCTAATATCGCCATCGATACTAGCCAGGCTCCCACGGCGGGAGCAAGTTGAAACGACGCGGGAAGAGGGAGCCTTGACACGATGAGTGAAGGGGGTCTCAAAGGAGCTGGAAGACTTGTGGTAAGGAAGGAATTTTGCGCTGTTGGCTTGGTGCAGAGGCTTGGGTCCAAAAAGTACATTTGATGCACGCTTGCAAGGAGTCTCGGGCATGTTGTGGCTCATAGTAGAGCTGTTACGGAAGTCCGAGACATTCTTGTTTTTCTTCGAAATCAGACCGGTGGACATGAAAGCCGCAGGTAATGGTTTCACAAGCTTGTAGTTTTCCGGTGTGGAAAAGGGAGAAGCGGAAGCATTGGAGGATTCCTGCCGTAGAAGACTGGGAGCCCTTGGTGCTACAGCACCAATTGGCAGAGACTTGGAAAAGTTAAGGATGGGCCTGGCTTCTGAGAAGTTTGAGCTTAGAGCTCTGTTGGTGGGAGAGTCATCCCCGACGCTTGAGCTGGATGAGGACTGCGTAATAGTGCGAGAGAGAGGATGAGTAGGAGGGTTGAAGGTAGATGACGAAGGAGCTGTGAACAGAGAGGTAGATGGATTCGGAGATGGAGAAGAGTCTGGTCCATTGAGGGGAAGAAAAGTCGAATTGTCGATTGCCATGCGATTCTTGTTCTGTAGCTGAAGCGATCCATCGTTATCCGCGCTTATCTTCCGAACAAAGGGAGACCTCTCCGGATGTCGTTGCTGGATGGTAGATCGTCTCAACGAGGAAGAACGTTTTGGTATGGTAGAGAAATAGTGGCCCGGTGGTTGGAACCGAGGTTCCTTTGAATTCTGGTTGTTTAGGGGAGAATTGATTGCTGAGTAGCTGGACTCGAAGACGTCAAAGTCGGCACCAAAGCTAACACCATGCAAGCTTCTACGCTTGGCTGAAGGACTCTCAGCACCGGGGGAATCCGTAGTCATGTTGACATCTGCCCGTTTCAATGGGCTAGAGGAGAGTGGTGTCGTTGACTCCATGTTTCCACTTCGGCGTTTCTCTCGTCCTGCGGCAGATGAATCTTCTGAATGTTGCTCTATGGGAGAAGATAGAATGAGGGGGCTCTCCTGGCCGCCTCTGAAGAGCACTGGGCTCGGTGGGGTGGTCGAGACCTTTTCATCCATGGCGTCGATAGTGGGAGGTTCTGGAGACGCAGCCGAGTTTCCGTTATCTCTAGACTCGCCTAGGACCCGTTTGGCTGAGCTGGAGGCGCTACTGGTCTTGGAAGAATGCATGAAACGACTCCGGCGCATAGGAGGACGATGGATTTTTGCACTGGGAGGGAACGGGATAGCCACGGGAGACGGAGTGTTTGGGTTAGGAACGAAAAGAATCTTGCCGTGGGAGGTCTGTTTAGAAGGTGAGAGGTTGGACGAAGTGAAATTTGGGTGCCTGGTTGCCGGCGAGTTGAACGTGGATGGAGAGAGCAATCTGAAGTCCGTTGTCTTGGACGGACTCCTCGATAGCGAGCGTCGAAGTTGACTCAGGGCCGAGTTCTTGT